>LR990104.1:1370833-2689166 GCA_905147225.2 Euproctis similis | reverse complement strand
ATAAAAAAATACTATAAATACATAAAACGATTATTTTGCACACGGGTAGTCTAGAAATTACGTTAACTTAAGATAACAATTTAGCGTATTAGTCTATATTGGAAAGACATTAACTGTGACGTCAAAAACGAAAATGGCAGCAAAAAAAAATGTCAATTACTACTTTACTTTAATTAAAATTTAACTATACCTCGAAGACAATTCTCAAATATCGATGATGACCACGAAGAAATACCGTACCTACATTTATTGAAACTATTTAAATTCGTGCAATACGAAAATTAGAAGAATTTAAATACGTATTAATTAAAATGGTGTTCTCAACAATTTCAATAGATATATGAAACCAGACGTATAAAAGTAATTTGATGACAATCTTTACTATGATTAAGGTGGCCCATTGAACACCAACCACCCATGGATCTCATAGACTATGAAGAAATCTTTTCACAACTAAGTCTGACTAACTAACCAACTAGTACTGATGAATTACAATGCCATCTGGTACTATTTTTTCCAATATAGCCAACTCAACAAAAATTCTGATGCCGCAAGCAACAGTAATGCATTAACATTGTAGTTTTAAACAGTAGGTATCTATTTTAATCAACTGATATACTAATTCTTGAACGATAGATTTACATATCATTTACATAATATAGAACAAAGTCGCTTTCCGCTGTCTCTCCCCTTATATGCTTAGATCTTTAAAACTAAGCAACGGAATTTGATGCAGATTGTTTTAATAGATAGAGGGTGTCAACGGGGTGGTTTCTATGTATAATGTAGTAAAGAAAATGTAATCATTTTCAAAATTCAGCACTTTAATTGTAAACGCTGGAAAAATATTTTTGATGCGGAGCAAAGTTTACCGGGTCAGCTAGTAATTTAATATATTCCAAATCAACTTAACAAATTAGACACGTAAAAAAAACGTATAACAATTATAATTTATATCCTTACGTAAGTAATGGACGATGATAAAAACTGAGCGCCTTTCGTGATAACAATAAATATTAATACGATTTGAAACGGATTTCAAGGTTTTTGTCGACGTGTATTATATATACCCGGTATCACTATAAATAATATAAAAGAATAGGTCTGGAAAATAAAAATAGCTGAGAGATCATTTTAAAGTGCACATATTTTGTGATATAAGACATATATCTACTCAAAACCATAATAAGGCAAATAATAAGAAACCAAAGCGTAACAAATATTTCATACGGCGACATCAGATGCGAATTCATCTGATGTCGCTGTATGAAATATTTGTTCCGAAATCGAAAAAAAGTTGTGATATCATCAAATTCGACTGCATTCCGGCTGACTGATGATGAATACAAGTATACATCCTTAATCACTTTTATCACAATTGCGCGATAAAATTTTACTAAAAGAATTTTTATAAAATTTATTACTGTATAGATTACGAATTCAGACTATTTGTTCGTAAAACAATTGTTTTATTGTAATGTTACCTAACGCAATCAATAGAAATAACTTCACATATTTTCATCGCTTAAAATATGTAAATAAAATAAGTACTCACGCAGGGTTGGTGTTCAGTGTGTTCGGATCAGCGCTCTCAAGAACTTGGACTACATCCCTCATTTCTTGAACAACCTGGTCGACAACTTGTACGGTGACTTGAGGCTCTTGCTCTGCAGACTCTACTACGGCCACTGTAACTTGAGGTTCTTCCCCATCCACGGAGGGCTGAGCTGGTTCTTGCCCATCACCTTGTATTGGCTCATTCGCCACATCAACTGTGGCTTGTGGTGGTTCTTCCCCACCATTTTGTACCGGTTCATTTACCACATTCACGGAATCAGCCATTATTAGTTCGAATTAGTCAGAAATCCTGTTTAAACATATATTTTGTTTTTGGCAACAGAACTCTAGAAATAATTCTATGTTTATATATGTAACATATTTCGAAATGTTAAATGTCGGGGCTAGTTGAATTCCGATTAAAAAATAAATAAGGAGTAATAAATAAGAAAATAATAATTTACTGATATAATTAAATATCTTGCATTAAATAGGTTTTTTTTTCAGAAATATGCGACATAATTATGGACGAATTGACGCCTGACACAATATTGATATCAATTTATGAATAATATATTGCTATGAGATATCGTTGCCAAAAACAAAAAAGTTAACACTCGCGATTCGAATTTAGAATAGATTGAAATATGGCTTCAAAATTAGTACTGTTATTTTTTTTTAATTTTAATTTCATACAATCGTTATAGCTTAAAGTGATAACTGTTTTGAATTTCTAAAAAAATATTAATAACGCCGCGATGTTTTCTTACAAGGATCCGAGGCCAAGTGGACGATTGTGTTGTACTTATCAAATTCGAAGGAAATAATCTTGTTATCATATCGATTAATTGCTTCTAATCAATATGACGGTAATTGACATTATTATTTGATATGTTTATATTAAATATTATAGACCGATATTAAAACTACATATTAAAATTCATTACAAACATTTTTTTTAAATATTAATAAGTTAAAGAACTCGCTTTTTATAAGTCAAGTCGTCTCTGTCAATGTATTATGTACATATAACATACTTTTTCTATTGTATTTTGCCATAAGTTCAGCAAATGTAATATTTTAAGGGGTGTACTTTCACTGCTTTAAAACCTAAAGAGGTAGGTAGTTGTACTTCATGTCACCAAATAAGTACAACTACCTACCTAAGTATTGGTTCCATCTAGTAGCGAATCCATTATATATAGTAATGGATTTGCTACCTACTCCATTGTTATATGCTATTGCGAATGCATTGCTTTATTACGCAATACAAACACGTTTTAAAAAATTTCAAAAAAAATCAAAAATAATACAAAAATAATACAATACAAACAGCGCCTTCTAGTTCCAACCAAAGCAACTAAATGCACGTGTTAATACAAACATTTGAGCATGTCATAAATATTTCTAGTTAGGTGAGAATCGAACCCACCATCCTCGATTCGCAGTCGGTTGTTTTACCAGTGCAGCATGAGGCCCGTCAAGAGTATATTTAGTTTATTGGGTAGAGCCTATTCAGTATTCAATACTTATACCTAATTATCGTCAAGCGTAAACAAATCGAAAAAGGTAAGTTTGTACTCGGTGCAATACCAGGAGGCTCTCAAATCATGACGACCTTTACGCAGCTCTATTGTGATACAGAAAGTAATTGAATGGAGGATATAGGGGGTTGATGTTTCTTAAGTTTTTGAGAACAACTTTCGCACACATTTAAAAGTCATCAAAGAATTCCTCAGCGTCGTGATCAACGGGTAACGTGTCCAGAAGACTGGCAAAATTGCCTCAATGTAAGGCAATACTCTATACAAATAACAAGCCAGCCTTGTCTTATTTATTTATCCATATTAGTTCAAAATACAATTGACTTGGACTAGTAATTGCTTATTAGAATTCTACTTAAGGGCTTGCAACTGTCGTGAAGGATTGAGTAACCGTCCACGGATATAGACAGATTAGTTAATTTTATTTAAATGGAAAAATAATGCATTCAATTACGCATTCCACCGGCAGACTGGAGTCAGTAAACCATATTAGGCGAGTGTAACGTGTAAGTGCGTTGAGAAGTATGTATTCATTTAAATATATCACATAACTTCCCGCCATTTTCTGCCCGAAGGTGTAGGCAGCGGCTGTTAAGCCTGGTCTCGCCGTTATATTTACGTCCCAAATGGAATAGGTGGCGATCCTATTGCCATACCGTGTACAAAGTTTTTAGTCATCGATATTTATCACACATAAACTACGAAGTTAATATCGAAAACTCATTGGTGTGAGCCAAAGTGAGGATTCAAACCAGCGACCTCTGGATTCAGAAGCGGTATGCTCGACCACTGAACCACCGAGACTATTTTAAATATATCCACGTTAGTAAATGTATTTAGTTTAATTTAATAACAACATTGTTTCCTCATTTTAAAATTCTATAAAATTGACAATTGTAAGCCAAGATTTCAATATTACTAAAGTGTTTCTAATACATAGTTATACCTACCATCGTGTTCAACCCATAGTATTTATTGATCTACTTACATCTAATACGTAATTATGTGATTTACATGTGAATAAATATTGCTGGTATTCCTTATAAGTTCTGTTTCACATTTAAAATATCTAAACATTGCTATTATGTTTTGGTAGGCGCCTAAGTAGTCATATTTTTCTAACTAAGAAGCTACTAGAAGATATAGACACGACGAAGATAACTCTTGCTTATTATTTATATCCTTTATTATGAAAATTGTATATGTAAAATAATAATATTATGTACATACAAATCAGTTCGTGCATGTGAAAACACTTTTTTTTTTATGGGATAGGAGGGCAAACGAGCAGGCGTGTCACCTGATGGTAAACAACCAACGCCACCCATGGACACCAGCAACACAAATAGTGTTACTGTTGCGTTGCCGACCTTTAAGAGATAGGGGATAGGAAAGGATGGGGAAGGGGGGTGGGCCTCCGGGTACCTCTCTCACCGAACGAAACGCGGCATGAGCCACTTTACGTCGGTCTTCTGAGAGGTCGTGGTATTTCACCGGCCCATTCATGCAGCGAACCGCTTGGCTCTACCACTGTTACACTGGATCATAGAAAACTTAAAAGCGGATTGATGTAGTAGTTAACTAAGGAGTCGACTTATCTTTCATGATCAAATTCGAGATGTCCTTAGGAGAAAGAGGATGCCTGACAAGCTCGACGAACAATTATGAAATTCTAAGTGACAGGTGAGGTGTGTAATAATTAGAGTTGGTTGGGTTTTCCTTTACATTTTGTGTAGCTGTTGGTTTTCCTATTGTATAATTTCCGCTGCACTTCCAGTATTGTAAATTAGGTACTACAGGTATTGCAGGCGTGATGAAAATACTGTAATTATTATTTTAATATTACATAACATAACATAACATAACTTCACGCCTTTTGTTACCCGAAGGTGTAGGCTAGGTATAGGACTATTAATACATAGCCGAGATAGCCCATAAGGTTAACACGTTAAAGTGGAGATGGGCTGGCCACATCGCTCGACGAACCGATTACCGCTGGGGTAGAAAGGTTCTCGAGTGGAGGCCACGTACTGGTCGACGCGGAGTAGGTAGGTGGACCGACGACCTGGTGAAATCCGCGGGAGGCCGATGGATGCAGGTTGCACAGGAAGGGCAGTTGTGGCGCTCTATGGCGGAGGCCAACGTCCAGCAGTGGACCTCAAAAGGCTGATGATGATGATGACTATTAATACACTTTTTCGACATTTCTACAATATAACTCATCATTTTTAATTTATTATTAGATTACAGCGACAGCTTATCCGCTGTGCCTTACTTTTTTTGTATTTTAGGGGGGTTGTATTTTAGGGGGTAGAGGGATTATCTCACTTGATTATCTAAGTAAATGTTTAGTGACGAGTCATTGTATGATTCACAAAGTTTGCCATGATAAAGAGCAATATCGTTCAAATTTCAATGTATCTATTGTTCATATTTCCAAAGATATTATAATAAAAAAACGCCATAATTTTTATTTTATTAATTTATCTCATATTTAACTTAAATGATAATGACCCACGTATCGTGGGAATGCCTCACACGCGTTTAAATTATAACTAAAACTAATCTAACTTAGCTTGTGAATGTTCTGTCAGCAAGATGGCGGCGCCGCGGCACAAATTGTGTGAACAAAAATCTTTTATTACTCTATTCTGTGCTTGACTTACATTCAAAGTATGATTCCTATGTTCGAATACAATAAGTATTGAGTCGTTACGTGACCATGGAACGAGTAAAGTATTCAATATAACATGTTGTATTATATAAAAAATTTGTTTCTCCTCAGCAACAATAAATGAATATATAAAACATGTAGTCGAAGAAGAGCAGCCGAAGTTATTCCCAGTTATCTACGAATAAAAATCCCGTCAAAGTCGGTACAGCCATTTGAGAGATTAACCGCAACAAACAGACACATAAATGTTATTTTGTTTTTTGGAAGAAAATTTAATATTAAATTAGCAAATTTTAAATTAACCAAACCTTTCTTAATACAAATTAACCAGGAAAGGAATTGTTATATTACTAATGCCTAAGCAGAAAATGATGTTAAATTGATTCGGTTGTTGTATTTTTATCTTTTGCATCAGTGCATGAGATTATCAGTCAAACACAGAATCGTAGTTAATGGAATGTAACAGAAAAATCATGATGAATTCTTTGTGGTGTCTTCCAATCTGATAGTGACCTGTTCATCTTCCCTCTGGTACAGGTAGCTGGTGTCGGGTGTTGTGCTGCTGCTCTGATAACCCTGAGGGTAGTTCTGCACGTAGCCGGTGGAATGACCACGAGTATTATAGTTGGACGGCTGTGTGTTTGTTTGGTACTCGTTCTGGTTGCGCAATGTGTTGTATTTTTCTCTATTTTCTAAATTTTTCACGCCACTGAAACGCATAAACGAAATTTTGTTTGACAAAATGAACTATTTACTGAACGCAACTTTAAAAAAAAAGTTAAGTACATGACTTCCCGCCTTCTTCTACCCGAATTTGTAGGCAGTGGCTGTTAAGCCCCGACTCGCCGTTATGTTTACGTCCCAACTGGAATAGGTGGCGAACCTATTGCCATACCGGGCACAAAGTTTTCAATGATCACGCGATCGAAGTACAAAAGATAATTAATATTGGTCTGAGTAATTTATTTTAGTCAAAATGTTACTGAACTGGTCATATAATTGCAAACTAATGTTTGCTTATCTTTATACAGAACGAAATTAACTCAGTTTTTATAGTATTAGTCGGTACATTATAATGACAGTGATATCCCTATCTAAAATCAATATAACTTTATTTTTATATTTACCTCTCATCTCTATATGGTCTCCGTTCTCCAACACTATGCCATCCACTACTCTGTGCATAGCCACCTCCTCCACCATAGCCAGCTCCTCCACCATAGCCACCTCCGCCTCCATAACCACCTCCGCCTCCATAACCACTTCCTCCTCCAAAGCTACCGCCATAACCACTTTGACCATATCCTCCACTGGTGCCAGCATATGCTCCTCCGTACCCGGCACCCGAACCGTATCCTGCACTGGACTGTCCATTACCGGAGTAAGGATCTCGATAGTTGCTTGCGTAACCGTTCGAGTAGCCATCATTCTGCCAACCGCTTTCTTGAGGTCTAAAAAGAGATGAGAATCATATATTAACATCGCTTACAAATGAACTCAGGTGCTGCTGACTCCGCAAACTACTTAGCTTGAAGATATGTATATATCTATCATAGGCTTTGGATCTATGGATCTCTTCCATCTATACATCTTTGGATTTCTATCTATCTATCATAGGATAACTAAAGATGGACTAGATAGGCTTCTAAACTAAATTTTTCTTCCTATAGGTTTGTCAACCGCATTTCATTAATTAAAATCTATAATGTTAATACAATGAGTATATTGGACAAGTGTAGAGTCACGCATTTTGCTGCATGAATGGGCTGACTCGATCGGTGAAATGCCACGACGTTGCAGAAAATTGGCGTTAACTGGCTTATGCCGCGTTTCGTTTGGTGAGAAAAGTATCCGAAAGAATTGTCCCATTGCCCCTCCCCTTTATATAACTCCCAGCGGGCATGTCCATGGGCAGCGCTAGTCACTACCACCAAGTGACTCGCTTGCTCGTATATCCCATTAAAAATAGGCGGAGGCAGGCCCTAACGTAGCCCTATATCTCTGAAATACAAATTATATATTTATAAACCTGGAATACACAGGTCGTCCCCACCCTGTGGACGGTGTCGCATCAGGTCTTCCAGAAGCAAAATAGTATCCTCTGCCCCCAGCGTCCCAGCCCGCTTGGCCTCGATAAGTCTCGTCCCATGGTCTGAAACTAACATTATTTTAATTTCAGTAATTACTTACTCACAATTAAATTTAATTAACTGAAAACTTATTCAACAGTGTAAGTTACAAGTTGTAACTTACGATGTTTAATGTACCTATATACCTCAAAATACCTTACATAGTATAAAAAAATAGAGTCGCTTTCCGCTGTCTCTCGCGTTACATGCGTATATCTTTGAAACTACGCAAAGGATTTTGAAGCCTTTTTTTAATATATAAAGGGTGTCAACGGGGTGGTTTTTATCTATAATTTATGTATGATGTAGTAAATAAAAAGTGATATACCCAAAATTTACTTATTTATTTCTTTTGATGCGGGACAAAGTTTTCCGGGTCAACTAGTCTTCCTAATAAAATATTTAATCCTGTAGACTAAGTGGAAATTTCGTTTCTTTACATCAAAATAATAGTTAATTAAAACTTTGGAAAAATATTGGTACTAAAACTACCAAATAGAAATAAAAGTGCTATCGATGCATTTACTTTGAGACTTGAGTCCAACTTGTTTTGTAATTTACTTAATTGTGTTAATATTAGCGGAAACGTCTTTCATTAGTAGGCTTATTTAGTTTGACATCAATTTGTATTTTTTTTCATGTTTGGTGACCATTTTGATTATGGGTTCGGAGACACCATTAACATAATAAGACTGTCCTTGGTGTTACAACAACTGATCATTACATGTAATTGTCTCTCTGTGTAATACCGCTAATATCATAAATGCCGCTAGGGCATAGGTACATTATTAGGTATATTTTATATAGGTTTAGGCAGCGGCTGTCAAAGGTACGCCTGTACGTCCCAAATGGAATAGGTGGCGAAGCTATTGCCATTACACACGGCATAAAATTGTTAGTCATCGATATTTATCTATACTAATATTATAAAGAGGAAAGATTTGTATTTTTGTATGTAACGAATAAACTCAAAAAGTACTGGACCGATTTTAATAATTATTTTTTCTTTAGAAAGCTACATTATCACTGACTAACATAGGCTATGTGTAATCATTCATCATCATTTTGTTTTGTACGCGAGTAACACCGTGAGGCGGGAAGCTACAAATATAGCGGTACGAAGTTCGCGCGGTCTGCTAGTTAAATATAACTTCCGAAAAAAATCCGAGACTCCGAGTCCGGGATCGATTCCACGACTTCTGAATCAAAAGCGGAAAGCTTGACCACTGGACCACCGAGGAACTGTCGCGGTAATATTTTTAACAAGGTGATTATTATAAGAATCCTTATCCTGAAGTATTCTTATTTGGTTCAAGCGTGAACAGAGCATTGATATGATGATGTTGTTTACTAGTATAGACGCGCTAACAATTATAATTACGAAATTGTGTACGTGTTATTAATAGTATAATAGTCTCGGTGGTCTAGTGGTCGAGCACATGGCGTCTGAATCCAGAAGTCTGAAGCACACACCAATGACTTTTCGAAATTAATTTCGGAAGTTATGAGTAATAAATATCGATGACCAATAACTTCGTGCCTGGTATGGCAATAGGTTCGCCACTTATTCCATTTGGGACGTTAACATAACGGCGAGACGAGGCTTAACAGCCGTTGCCTACACCTTCGGGTAGAGAACGGCGTGAAGTTATGTTATGTTATAATAGTTTATACGTTGTATAGTCATAGTTACTCCTTGACATACCTTCAAAAATTAAAAAGGAAAGAATAAGAAAAAATACATTAAAGAAATAACAATGTTAAGGTGAATGTGTGGTGTCACAAAAGTGGATAAGATAAGAGATTAGTATATAAAAGGAAGCATGGAAGTAGCACCAGTCACCGACAAAAATATATTAGAAGTTGTAGGTTGGCGAGCTATGGACATGTTATGAGAAGAGAAGAAAGTCATATAACCCGAGAAGGAATGTGGATGGACTCGGTAGAAGAAGGCCGAAAAAGAGATGGATGGATTGTATAAAAGTGAATATGAGTATGACGGGGTAAGCATGGTCAGGATGGATAACGATGACATTTTATGCCGACCCCACTTCAAAACCTCTAATGTGGCAGTATTAAACATACTATTATTGTATTCAGTATCCATTCTTTAAATTTATATTACACGTTAGAGCAGTGTGAAACACGGCATTGTTTTCCTAATTCAATGATTGTATGGAATCACAAATATTTCATACTTATGTTACTGTTAATACTCTGCACATCATGAGAAGAATCGTTTGCTGATCCATGGGTACGTATTGGACTCTTTGACATGATATTTCTAATTTCAAAATATTCTAAATTTAAAAAGCGAACCAGTAGGTAATTTGTCACGCTTCACATACGAATAAAAAAATATACAATAAAGGAAAACGAACCTTTGCAATTTTGTTACAGTTACGTCCTAATTCAACTGGCCATTTTCAATTTCTAGGTGAAAGCGCTTATTGGTGTTCGACACCATTTGAAATTAACGGTCAATCTATTGTCAGGATCTAACGTGTGTGAACGAACTTTGCAATTGTAATGACAGTATGTAGGTACTTTGTAACTACAGAGGCTATCTATTGTGCCTTTATGCCCATAATTTGAAGGTAGGCAGTGGTAATTATTAATAACATTAACGCTTCGGTCATAACACACTATTGTGTCTCGACACGCTAATTATTTTTTAGTCAAAAGACTACGATATAAAACTTACTAATACAAGAAACTCACCTGTCATGCGGTCCTCTACTAATTCCAGGTCCATAGCCACCATACGCATCATCATATCCTGGTCTTCTATAACCTGGATATCCATAACCGTCGTATCTCGCGTATCCATCATCATAACCACCATAATATCTATCATAGACAGGTCTCCTATCTCTATAATAGTCATCTCGATCGTAGTAATCCCTGTCCCTATCTCTTAAAAATCTATCGTAGTAATCAGGTCGGTACCGGTCTCTGTCATCATATCTATCTCTATCTCTGTCTCCCCCTCTCCTTCTGCCACTATCTCTATTTTTATCACGATCACCACGTCGGCTTCCACCATCTTCTTTGTCATTGTAAGATTTTTTACTATCACCATTTTCTTCTTCAGTGTTATTTCCTTTGTTACCTTTTCTATCAGAGTATCTATCTTCATCTGAGTCTCTGTCATAATTCTTTTTACTATCATGTCTGTTGCCATAAGTTGGCCTATGGCTTCTTCTGTCATCATCATCATACCGATCCCTTCTGTCGTAATCGTCATCTCTGTCATCTCTGCCTCTATCGTATCGATCTTCGCATCTTCCACATCTTGGTCTGTCGTATTCTAACCTGGCATACTCCAGTCTATCATATAGAGGTCTGGGTATACCATATCTGTAATCGTAATAGCTCCTACTTTGTCGAGTTAATTTGTCATTATTGTCAGTGGGAATCAAAGCAGATGAGAGCACAGTTTCCTTCTGTTGTAATTCTTCTGCTGATATTCTCGGTATGTAGATGAAGAAGTAAACTAGTAAAACCTGAAAAAGAAACATAATGATATTTTATATAAACAACTTACATTATAAATAATCTCAAAAATAGACATAAGACTTACAAATGTCAAAGAAACGAGTCAGGTAAGTAAGAATAGTGTCTTATGGTACTCAGATCGTTATGTCCTACCTCGCAAGTGAGGACTTGAAGATGTGTAAGCATGTAAATATTTAACAAAAATCATATTTCATCAAAAATCATTTTACAGTGGTAGAGCCAAGCAGTTCGCTGCATGAATGGGCCGGCTCGACCGGTGAAATACCACGACCTCTCAGAAGACCGACGTAAAGTGGCTCATGCCGCGTTTCGTTCGGTGAGAGAGGTACCCGGAGGCCCACCCCCCTTCCCCGTCCTTTCCTATCTCCTATCCCTTAAAGGTCGGCAACGCAACAGTAACGCTATATGTGTTGCTGGTGTTCATGGGCGGCGTTGGTTGCTTACCATCAGGTGACACGCCTGCTCGTTTGCCCTCCTATCCCATAAAAAAAAATATTATTATTTTGAGTGGATACTCAAATGTCCTTTAAACACAATATTGGGGAATCCCTGCCAATTAATCTCAGTTACTAATGATACAAGAAATATAATATCTTGGTACGTTTGAAAATAACGAAACGGTCAATACTAATTAATTGTGCGAACTCAGGATTGTTTCGTAGTTTTTTGTATCAAGATTCAGTTCCGCGAGTACAAATTTTCGTGTCGGTTACATGATAATTATTTACATAAGTAATTAATAATTCTATTTATTATGTCAGTCAAGGTTGGACATTACTAATTTTAGAAGCAAACGGAACTCGGCTCTGTACAGCCAGTGGCTATTATTATTTTTTCTTTAATTAATAATGTATAAATACTAATTGCTGACATTGGGCAGCTTACGTATTGTTATGATTGTATATTACACGAACTATGACACACAGGAGTCCGAACGGTATAGACTTTTTCATAGTATTAATGTACACGAACAATAATAAACTGAGATTTCAGTTCTCTTCTCTGCCGTTGGCAGCGCTAGATTTTACGAGGTATCAAGGATTTTTACTTTGAATAATTAGTATGACACGAAAACATGTTGAAAAGGTAAATCTAAAATGATAAATGAATCTAAATGATTTCTCGAATTTAGTATTAAACAAATAAAAGCTGTCATCATCAGCAACAAAGATTCCCGCGTAAGGATTTAAACGAGTACTTCTTGAAAAATATGCTCGCTACCGGCGAAAATTCCTTTCCTTAAATGGAGTCCGCTGAACATTACTTCCGGATTCCTGTGTATTTATACACATTTAGTATACCACATCATATAAAGTACACCAATCATACAGTATATTCATAAATTTTACATTATAACGTGGAGTAGTTTGTATGTACATTTAAATGCGCTAATCTCAGAAAATATTAATCACTTCACATTATTGTAGCCCGGGAGGAAGCCTGTGGGATTATATATCCTACTATGTTACTATTACGAGTGGTAGAGCCACACAGCTCGCTGCATCAATGGGCCGGCTCGACCGGTGAAATACTACGACCTTTCAGAATATCAACGTAAAGTGGCTCATGATCCGTTACGCTCCAGAGAGAGGTATACGGACGCATAACCCCTGCGCCTCTCACCCACTTCCGACCGCTTTCCTATCCCTTTTAAAGACCTGCATCTGTAACACGCAATCTATGTTGCAAGTGTCCATGAGCGACATAGTTACTGACCATTAGGTGATATGTCCGCTAATTTGCCCCCTAATCTTATAAAAAAATACACACCTTTAATAGTATAAGTAAAAAAAGTTATTTAGCTTTGTTTAGCTTCTTTTTACAATCTCGGGTCGGATGTGTTCTCGACTGTTTAGCTTGATTTTTTTAAGGGATAGGACGGCAAAGGAGCAAGTGTGTCACCTGATGGTAAGCAACTACTCACCGCCCAAGAATACCGTGGTGCGTTGACGTCCTTTAAGGGAGTAGGAGGGAAAAGGAACGGGGAAAGCGGATCGGGCCTCCGGATACATCTCCCACCGAACGAAAGGCGGTATGAGCCACTTCACGCCGACATTCCGTGAAGTCGTGGTATTTCACCGGTCGAGCCGGATAATAATAATACTTCAGGATAATGAACTAAACGAATTCTGTATCAAAATAGGTCATTGGCAAGGTAATTTTTAATTCATATCTGAAAAATCTAAAAAAATAGTGCACATGACAAATATAATTATGCTAAAATATGTAATTTTCCGGCATTAAATTATATCAGAACAATAGAGAATTAGGTTAAAACCTTGACGTCATGTATGATCACGATTACGGCCATTGTGTTAAAGGTCATAAAGGTATGAGGGCATTTTATGAGATTTTATGAATAATTCGTACATAAATTAAAAAAAGAACAAAAAAAAACATTAAATAAAATGAGTTCACAATGGGATAGTATTAAAACGTAATAAATAAACTGTACACTAAAATGTGTGGGCAGTGGTTCCATAGTAATAGTTTATCATGTCGGTAATAGTCATTACATATTGTAAAACAAAGTCACTTTTCGATGTCTGTACCCTCTTAAGCCTCTAATCTTTGGAACTAGGCAACGGATTTTGATGCGGCTTCTTTAATAGATAGAGGGTGTCAGCGGAGTGGTTTGTATCTATTATTCATGTTTAATCAAGTAAAGAAAAAGTGACAAATCGAAAATCTACCTATTTATTACTTTTGATGCGGAACATAAACCGCCAGGTCAACTAGTTTACATATTTAAAGAGTACTCGGCACGTGAGTTTCTCGTCCGGTTCTTCTCATGATAGAATACTTTTATTTTGCTTGTATTTTTTTAATTGTAAAGCCTTTTAACACACACCATTAGGTAAAGTTTACCGATAACGATTTTTCGTATCTCCATAATTATTTAGATATTTAACATTTATGACGGAATAGACATACGCAAAACATAATTATAGTAACTTTAAAAAAAACGTTCTCTTTTTGGTTAGTGTTATTTTTTTATGGTATAATATTTTATGGGCAGTATAACCGAGCAGACGTGTCATCTGATGGTAAGCAATACACCGCCGCCCATCGACATGTTACATTTACGACGACTCATTTAATGTTACATTTGTGTTGCCGGCCCTTACAATGTGATACGAAAAGGGTCAGAAGTGGGATTTAAGAAGTTGTGCCTCCGGATACCTCCCCCACCGAGGGAAACGCGGTAAGAGCCACTTTACGTCGATATTCTAAGAGGTCTCACGGGTCGAACCAGCCTATTAATGCAGCGAGGTTCGTGACTCTACCATTGCATTAAAATATAACATAACATAACATAACTTCACGCCTTTTGTTACCCGAAGGTGTAGGCAGCGGCTGTTAAGCCTCGTCTCGCCGTTATGTTTACGTCCCAAATGGAATAGGTGGCGAACCTATTGCCATACCGGGCACAAAGTTTGTCAGTCATCGGTATTTATCACACATAACTTCCGAAAACAATTTCGAAAAGTCATTGGTGTGAGCCAGTGTCTGGAATCGAACCCAGGACCTCTGGATCAGAGGCCGTGCGCTCGCCCACTGCGCCACCGAGACTGTTAAAATATAAATTAAGTGATATTTGCATGTACATATCTCACATATTATTACAACTAGATTTTATAAACATTTTTTGTACTGTATGAACATACAAATTGTTTACTTAACCAATGGTTCCGTGGCATTGTTTGTGAACATCCGTTGTAAAAATAATCGTTTTATAATTGTGCTCGGACATCGGCCATGAGACGCATTAAACTGACACAATTGTGTAAAAAAATTATGACACATAACTCTGACTACCAGCGTGTAATGAATATGCAAAAAATTCCGCCGATATACTACATATTAATATTGGGCAACCGTTAAGCACTAACATCCACATGTTCTCGACTAATAATTTGAGAGGTAGACAGACTCTTGACACATCGGACCTGTTAAATACCACGAACTCTCAGAATATCGGCGCAAAGTGGCTCATGCCATGTATCGCTTAGTGAGAGGGGTTTTCGGAGACCCAACCTTCCCCTCCCCTCTCCCCTTCCCATCTATCTTCCAACCCCTCCCACATCCTACCAACGAAAATATTCCCAAGGAGGGTTGACGTTAGCCAGGCAGCCTATCATAAAATCACAGTCAAATCTTTTTACAATGTGAATAGTTCGAAAGTATGCTACATTGTGCCGACCCCACTTTAAATGGGATAAGGGCAGGAGGAGAATGATGATTTATCTTCGGCTATTAGATTAAGCCTCATGTCACCACCCCCTGTGATAAAACGTAAAAATATTGCCTCTTCTTCTTTCATTTTTGCATTGTATATCTGCTTAGTAATTAATAGACATGGTATTCCTACTACATATACGAACCACTAAAGCATCATCCTCTTTGTCTTAACGCGGATACTCCTTTTGATCAGACAAGTATTATTATACTTAATTTACGTGAAATACATAATAATTTCAAACTAAAGTAATATATCTCTAATTTCAACGACAGCTTTTACGATAATCATTTGATACGTTTTAACTGCTTGGGTCACACCCGAAAAATCCAAATTTATCAAAACAAAGTTTCTTATATTATTTACGTTTAAAATAACATAACTTCACGCCTTTATCTTCCCAAAAGTATAGACAGCGTCGGATATCCCTGGACTCGTCTAATCATTGTGTTACGTCCCAAATGTAATAAGTGGCGAACCTATTGCCATACATCGGGCATACACTTGTCAGTTTTATTTATAGTCCTTTAATAAAATTAGAATAATTTGTAAAAAATTTAACTTAAAATTGGCCAAGCGCGTGTCGAGCTTCGCACATAATTTACAAACATTGTGTTTATAGAGTGTTTCCCCATGCAATAAAACCGTTCAGAGCATCATTACAATTACTATGAAGAACTCAAATTTTTAAAAGTTTATAAAATAAAAATGTTTATCCGGCTCGAAGAACCATACACAAGTAGATAGACATAAGATTGCGTGACGTTAGTTTTTTTCTTACACAATGAACAGCTTTTTTAGAATTTAATTTTGATAAACTTACCAAAAGAGCAAGCCTCTCCATTTTACGCTGGTACGAAAACTATAATAAGATAACATAAAAGTCCATAGTTTATTTTTTTAAACAGTACAACTTATTGAGAATTTTTCACAACGATTTAGGTAAAATTATTTTAGTTATTTCACATAATTAAGTAATTAATAAATAAAAAAGTTATGAGCGTGCTGTAGGGTATAGGTTACATGAAAGACTGACGACCGACTGGGACACTGGCATAAAAATAATTGTGGCGATTCAGAGCTTTTTGTTTCGTCGTTCGACTACGAAGGTTGCATTCCATGTTTTGAACAATATCCACCACACACTATACGCACCTATTTAGAATACATACTCTAGAAATTATTTTATGTAAATTTAAGACTATAACAAATTTTTGGAAAATATATTACAAAAATTCTAGTTTATTTTTTTAAATACGATGTTTTAATTGTATGTACATATTCTACACGGAATACGGTTTATACGGATTGTTTTACCAATTACATTTTGGTCACCCTGATATGGAACGCCTACCCATTGGTTTTACAGATTTTATTGTCAATGCACTATATAGCGAGGTTTTTGACATGAACGCGAGTTGTTTGACTTCGTTTTTTAAAAGTTAACGACTTTTTAGTAGACTACATTCCGGGGATAAAAAGTAGCGTGTTTTTTTTAGAATGACAGAGTACTGAGAGCCTACACAGAGTAGTATTATAAAGCCCGAATACTGAACCGCCACTCAAATATATAAGCGCTACTTAAGCGTTTAAGTAGCTGTCACATTAGAGAGAATACGTCAAATTTGAGCAGTAAGTAGCACTTTATTGATTGTCAGATTTGAGTGGCGGTTCAGTATTCGGGCGTAAGACAGTATAAATGAGATTTAGATGTAGTGTTAAAATAATATAACTATTATTGGGAATAAGATTCAGTGAAATTAAATCTTGTTAAGTACCTATCTAAATAACAATTTCTGATAGGAATTTATCATTTACCTAATCCAATTTTTTGTTATTATGCACACATTTGACGACAATTGTTTTTTAACTTTTGATCATTATTAAGTAAATTTTATTTTTATAATCTAAAATTATAATTTGGTTTGTAATTGTTGATTTTTTTGATAACATTTTAGATAGATGTTATGCTATGTATGTGATGTTGTGAAGTTATATCTTGTAGAATTGGTATTTTATATGTATGTTCGAATTATTATAAATTATTATAAGAATCGTTTTTTTTTTTTAAGTTGAAAGGCTGTCCATTTTCATCAACATAAAAATCAGTGACAAAAACTATCCCTATTAAAAAAAAAGTAAATGTTTTTTTTTAATAATGTGTACTGATAACAAGCGAGGACGCATCTGCACGAATTCTGAAGCAGGAACAGGAAATGCTATTGTCTAAAATCATTGGGAACCGTTTTCATTGTACACCGTGATAAACTCACCGGTATTTATATGGGAATTTAATTTTAATTTGTTAATATCCCTTATAACACAACAAATCTATAATTTGATAATGCTAGAATTTAAAAATTACCAGTTTCGTTCTTTCTGGGGTGTGTAATCTAATCGAATGAAATTAATTGCTTAAGGAAAATTGTTACTCTTAACTATTAGAAAATTAAAAACGCCCATCGAGAAAGGCTTATAAGGTCTTATAAACTTCCTTCTTAGTGTGTGTTTAGGCATTATTTAGTAATTTGCCATTGGCATATCAAATGGGTCATTTATGAGCACTAGAAACATTAAAATACTAGTTGCTGCCTACGACTTCGCCTGCGTGGACGCCATAAAGCAGCAAAAATATGCCTGTGCCATTATAAGGGTTCATTGCTCACCCCCAATTAGTGATAGCGTGATGATATTTAGCCTGTGTTCACCCGACCTCTTGCTAATATTCAAATCAAATTGGATTTAAAGGCATGTAGTGATTTTAGAGTTTATCCGTAACAAACATACAGACACACAGACAAAAAATTCTAAAACCATATTTTTAGGTTCGGTATCGATCGTTGCTCATATCCCAAGTATTCTACAAAAAATAATATTCAATATACCTACAGTTTTGACCCTCCTACGATTTTATTATATGTATATATTAGGTCGGGGAAAAAGTCTTTTCGCATAACGTAGGTATAAACTTATTATAAAATTTCTTTGACTGTACTATTTGTGTCTGGCTGGTTTTGGTAACATTAAAAAGGTTACATTATAAAGAAAAGAAAAAAAAAAAAAAAAGTTGTTTCCCGCTATTTTTCATTTGTTTTTCTCTCCGTAAAAATGAGTGAATCTAATGAAGAAATTCGATACATTTTAAAATTTTATTATAAAAAAGGCAAAAATGCAACTCAAGCAGTGAAAAAAATTTGTGATGTTTATGGACCTGATGCAGTGTCAGTAAGAGTAGCACAAATTTGGTTCAAACGTTTTCAGTCCGGAAATTTTGATGTTAAAGATGCACCTCGCTCTGGTCGCCCTGTTACGAATAAAATGGACGCCATTTTTGAAAGAGTGGAGCAAGATCGGCATATTAGTAGTTGCGATGTAGCTGAAGAACTGGGAATTGACCACAAAACAGTTTTGACCCATTTGAAGAAAGCTGGTTATACAAAAAAGCTCGATATTTGGGTGCCACACGAGCTCACTCAAAGAAACTTAATGAACCGTGTACTCATTTGCGATTCATTATTGAGACGTAGATAATGAAACCGAGCCGTTTTTGAAGAGATTGATAACTGGCGATGAAAAGTGGATCACGTACGACAAGAACGTGCGAAAAAGGTCGTGGTCGAAAGTTGGCCAGGCTTCACAGACTGTGGCCAAACCTGGCCTAACACGAAATAAGGTGATGCTGTGTGTATGGTGGGATTGGAAGGGCATTGTTCATTATGAGCTTTTACCGTCCGGCAAAACCATCGATTCTGATCTTTACTGCCAGCAACTGATGAGATTAAAGGAAGCAGTCGAGAGAAAACGGCCGGAATTGATCAACAGGAAGGGTGTGGTCTTTCATCACGATAACGCTAGCCCACACACATCTTTAGCCACTCAGCAAAAATTAAGAGAGTTCGACTGGGAGGTCCTAGTGCATCCACCATATAGCCCTGACCTTGCGCCTTCAGATTTTCACCTGTTTCGGTCTCTTCAGAATTCTTTAGGTTCTGTAAGGTTGACCTCAAGAGAGGACTGCCAAAACTATTTGTCCCGTTTTTTTGATCAGAAGTCCCAAAGTTTCTACAGTAACGGGATAATGTCTCTGCCCACAAAATGGCAGAAAGTTATTCAACAAAACGGTACATATATATTGTAAATAAATGTAAATAAACTTTGAAAAAAATGTCTTGACTTTTCATACAAAAATACGAAAATACTTTTTCCCCAACCTATTATATAGAGAGATTTACATAGACGTAAGGGTAATGAAAACGTACGACATAATTAAAAAAGGCCACAACTATATCAAAATGTGTCGAGCATCGAACCGCGACTGACACGTCATTGTTGTACTAACGCTAACCGACCAACCGTTACGTATATATGTATGTGTGTATATGCCATTAGGGAATTATTTCAATAATATATAACGCTGAGGTGAGTAGTACATTGTTTAGACAAATCACCTGTTCCGGGTCGTGATCATCTTAAGAATATACCATCTATTACTGTGGCCATGGAACCTGAGATCCTTTCAGCGAAAACAATTTAAAACTAATGTTTCAAAATAATTGTCGATTTAAAAAAAAAATGTCTCCGGTGGTCCAGTGATCGAGCACCCGCTTCTAATGTAGAAGTCGCGGGTTCGAATCCTAACACTTGCTCACATCAAAGACTTTTCGGAAGTTTGAAAAATATCGATGACTGAAAACTTTGTACCTGGTATGGCAATAGGTTCGCAACCTATTCCATCTGTGACGTAAACATAACGGCGAGACGAGGCTTAACAGCCGCTGCCTACAACTTCGGGTAGAAAAAGGGGTGAAGTTATGTTATGTTATGTTGAAAAAAAATCAAAACGACAAACCTGTTTAAATTAAGATATAGAATTATCAATATTCCGACCAGTTAACTATTTACCCATTTGTGTCATTGTATCAATTTTAAAAAGAAATTAATGTTTTTGCTGTCCTTTTGTAATGTTCTAATTACTGCACATTGTATTTTGGAAAATAATTTTATTTCCACAGCTAAGTACACAACACTTATTCATGTTTTACACAAATAAAATATTCGCGCATTTAATTCGTCTTGAGCCAAATCAAGAGAAAATCGTATACTTAAAATAACTTTCCAGGTCGAGAGATAATATTACAATTGTTACGCCATTTTTGGATATTTACCATAGATAGACAAAAAATTAGTATCGTCGACAATATATAATAAACGTGTTCTGGAGCGCGTCTCGGATAAGATCGAGGTCAGTGGCGTGCCAAAGGACAGACCAATGTTCAGCAGTAGACGGTGATAAGTTAATGATGATGATAGATACATTATTATATTATTACTAGCCGTTGCCCGCTACTTCGTCTGCGTGGACGCCATAAAGCAGCAAAAATACCTAATGTGCCTGTGCCATTATAAGGGTTCATTGCTTGCTCACCCCCAGTTTGTGATAGCGTAAAAATATTTAGCCTATTTGACCCGACCTCTTGGCTATATTTATGTAAAAGCATGCAAAACTTTAAAAGTTTATCCGTAACAAACGAACAGCCAAACAGATAAACAGACAAACATTGTAAAAACCTGCAACACTGATAGTGTTACAATTACGTTGCCGGCTTTTAAGGCAGGGATGGAGTGGGATAGGGGAAGGGGAATGTTTCTCTGGAGACCTCTCTCACCAAACGAAACGGCATGTGCTACTTTACGTCGATATTCTAAGAAGTCGTGGTATTTCACCGGTGTATTTAATGTTGATCCAGGACCAGGATAACACGTCGTGTCAGTTGTGTCTCACTCTTTGTTTGTATGTATTAAGCTGCTATTGGGGGACCCACCCCAATAGCAGCACAGTACAGCATAGTACAGGTTTTTGTAGCGAATGTTGAGTTTGTCTGTCTTTCTTTTCTATATGTTCCGGTTAGGCATCAATCGAGGTACATGTCAGTGTATCGTACGCAATCACTCTGTTGTAGTAAAAAACCATAACATAACATAACTTCACGCCTTTCTCTACCCGAAGGTGTAGGCAACGGCTGTTAAGCCTCGTCTCGCCGTTGTGTTAACGTCTCAAATGGAATAGATGGCGAACCTATTGCCATACTGGGCACTAGTGTCCGACCGAAGGTCTATTTTTGGCCAAAGCCGAAGCCGATTAATCGGCAATCTCCACAACCTTCGGCCGAAGCCGAAGCCGAAGGTTGATAAACTATTAGTAATTTAATAATTTTCTTCAATATTAGCCACAGCTAAACAAGAATATCGGCGTAAAGTGGCTCATGCCGCTTTTCTCTGGATGATAGAGGTATCCGTATCGGAGGTTCACCTCCGGATAGAAAAAGGCGTGATGTTGTGTTATTACAGATATAATAGACTTACTAATCCTCCTCTGTAAAAGAAAACTACTGCTTTAAAACTAATTATCTACGTCATAGATTAAAATGAATGAATGAAAAATATAATTATGATTACTGGACCAACTCTTTGTACAATAGACAACGACTAAAACTTTTAAATGGTAAAGGTGAAATAGTAATCGAATTGAAAGTAGATATATATCACTTTTTTTTTAAGTACAGCGTACGGCAAACGTTGTATTAAAACCAAATTGAAATACGAACAATACATTGTCACTTTGTAAGTTGTACATTTAGCTCAATTTACGAAATACCACGGATGTCACTATGAAAACGCATAGCCGAATGTACCAGTCAGCAAGAACGGATAATTTATTTACTATGTAGTTGTAAAGTCTGACGAGACTGGACAGAATTGGCTGATGTATGGGTCAACAATCTTTTACCCTTCATAAAACTATGACATAGGTCTGTGCGAACCCAAACATATGTTCAATCCCCAGTGTCAACTTAAACAGTAATATTAGGTAAATTACTTAATTATTACCGCCTATATGAATAGGATGTTTGTTTTTGTTTTTGTACACTTTGTAATTAATATTTCATTTGGCTGCGTAGTAATAATTATTAGCTGTTTTCGTTTCCAGAAGACGGAGAGGAAACAATACTTTTATTTCTTTGCTAATTTTCCAGTAATTAGGTACGAATATTCCAATAATGGCTGGTGCAATAGATTGTCAGAAAAAAAACAGAACTATTAGTTATTACAATGACAGGCCTCGTGGCGCATTGGTAAAACTACCGGCTGCAGCACAGAGGTCGCGGGTTCGATTCCCACCCGAGCACAAATATTTGTAACAAACATGAATATTTGTGCGGCGTCTGGGTGTTTTTCTATGTATTATAAGTATGTATTTACAAAAGAAAAGTATATATGTATTAGTATCCGTTATCTAGTATCCATAGCACAAGCATTTAGTTGCTTAATTTGGAACTGGAGGGCGCTATGTGATTTGTGTCCAAGATATTATAAAATAGCATCGTCATTAAATAGAACATTTCAACAATACAAAATATGATTTATCGCTTCCCGATGATTAATATCGAATACTAATAAAATAAGTATATCGTTATTATCTTCCACCAAAACATTTATAACCCGTGAAACCTCTGTAGTTAAAGTCCCAACCCCACAAATTACTTTTGAATCGCCCTAGCTGACTGAAAGCCCTTCAGTCCGTGGCTCGCGCGCTTATGTGACACCTGCGTCGCCATAAAGTGAAAAGTAATTTCCCGCTATTACGTTCCCGCCATTAATAATATCAATAAACGCCGTGCTTATATATATAATTCTAAATAGTACTTAAATCGATTGTGCGTAGTGTGTTATTCCGTTTAAATTCGAAATTAAATAGTTGATGAGAATTAAAAAAAAGGAAAATATCTTAAAAATCTTGTAAATTATTTACGTAGAAGACTGAGACGTATTATTTAAAAAGTTACTTACTTGGAAAATTACATGCTGATATTTTAAATTGAACTTTATAAAATATTATAAGATTTATTAACACGCTTAATTTAAAAATGTTATTAAAACCGGGCAGGTTTCCTTTTTCATTTTGAAAATCGAATTCTTGGTGTGTGTGTGTATGTGATAAACAAAAACTATGTAAGAAAAATGTCTATAGCGAGAAGACATGGCTTTAAAAAATCTACAACTATTTCGACCAGCAAAAGGAAATACTATGGTGTACCAACAAAGGCAAGCGACTCCTATGAGGGCACCACCTACAGCCCTGTCTAAGAGTATGTCGAGATCAGCGGACACTTTAGTCGACACCCCGAAATATGGTAGTATATAAGTTGTAAACTTCGAGAACTAGTAAACATTTTCTGCACGTTCTTATAATAAATATTTACTAATATTTTTATTCGATCGGTCGGGTCGATCAGTCGTCTTGTAGTAACAGCAACACAACTTCACCTCAAATCCATCGAATTGTAGGCAGATTGAACTAAATGGCATAAAGCACCATTCGTACATATCTCAATCGCTTCCTTCTTCTGTCGTTCGTCGATTTTCAAAAGTTTCAAGTTTTGTCGTGGATTATGTCTATTTCTTCCTTGGGTGAATCATCTCTCATCTTCATTTTTTCCATTTGCCTGTGCCAACCTCCTTAATTTACTTTTAGCAATATCCTTATCAAAAGTATTCGAACCTATGGAACCTGAAGTTTAAACCTCCAACGACTCAAATGTTCCACTTTCTCCTCTTCTTCAGTCTTCTCGATACTGTATCGATCTACTGCGGTCTAGTGGATTGACGTTTTCTGTCTCCATAAACTTCTTTAATCTTTAAAAACTAATTGCTAGCTTATTTCTTTATTTATCAACTAGCTTAATGACAATGAAAAAAGGTGGAAGTGTACGGAGTATAATATATATTCATATTTATACCAAGTCAGTAAAAGACTAGCTAACAAGAGTTTTTCTGATTTAAGTGTTGAAGAATGCTGGGAAACAACGAAAGAACGTATAGTGGATAGTGCAAAAAAAGTATGTGGTCGTGCAAAGAGGCATAAGATTCTGAGAGGTGATGCCTGGTGAGACGCGGATGTTAAATCCAGCGTCGAAAGGCTAAAAAGAAGCCTGGTTGGATACTTGAGATATATCAAGTTTGAATCAGAATGACAGTATGACAGAGAATAAGTATCTGATCTACCGCCGCTGCAAGAATGTTACCAAAGCCTTAGTGGAAGAGACGAGTGAACGATTACTTGTGAATGTGGAAGTGAGGTTATCGGAAAAAATCGAGGCTAACAACAAACTCTTCTGGAGGGAAGGAACTGACTCTGAGCCGAAAGGTTTTTTGCGCTTTTGTTATTCTGGAGAAAGCGTTTCACAGGGTGTTACCGCGTCTAAAACCAGGTTGTAAGGAAGAAAGTTGGTTTGAAAGAGAGTGACGGTGTAAAAGTAAGAAAGGGCATACAGGGACATGTAAAAAGAATAGACGATGCAAGACTGACTAAGCAGATTTACAATGCAAAAGCGGATGGATGTAGGACCACCACGGCACACTTTCTATGACAAAATTGAACGATTACTTGAGGAAGGTGATTTCAGGGCTTTAAAAACCGACAAGCATATAAAACAAGAGTTATGAAAGTCAAAGAAGCGAGTATGATCTGTAAGAATCGTGCCTTATGGCTCTATATTCTCTTTGCCTACCCCGCAAGGGATTTGGTGTGAAGTTATGTACATATGTATCCATTGATATTTTAATTGTTATCAACAGACAAAGAAGTAAAATCTCGGAAGATACGAAGCAACGGTCAGCCAGCTGCTAGCATGGCCAAAGGTACCAGCACCTTGGGATTACCATCCTTAGGAAAAAATTCTAGTAAAGACACTGACAGCTTACGAAGTCGCTCTAGGACTGGCAGGTAAGAATTGTATAAGAGTTGTTGAATTTTGAAACATGTAGGTATTTTGTATATGGGCAGTGGAGTGAGAATAATTTTCTCTATTTCTCTTACAGTCCATCTTTGACAAATAAAAATTAGTTTTGTTACATAACATAGGCATACAGAACAGGGCGCATAAGACACGATTCTTACACGCCTCACTCGCTTCGTTTACTTTCATAAATATTTTCATGCACGCGCGTCGATTTTTAAGACTTCTAACATCACCATCCTCCATCACGTTCTATTTGGTCATGGAATGTGTGTTTTGGCCGTCCTCGACTCCTACATCCATCCGCTTTTGCATTGTATATCTGCTTAATCAATTTTGTATCATCCATGTCCGAACCATTGGAGCATGCCCTTTCTTACTTTTATACCGACATTCTCTTTCAATCCAACTTCCTTCCTTACAACCTTGTTTTCGACGCGGTCAGCGAGAGTCACTCCGCAGATTTTGCGCAGTGCTTTCATTTTTGACGCGTTTATTCTACTTTCATGCACACTCTGCCATACCCAACTCTCGCTTCCATAAGTTAGCGTTGGGTTCAGTACCGCATTGTGGATTGCTAGCTAGGTTTTTCTGCTAATTTTTTTTGCGCCCAGACATCTGCCCAACGCTCCATTTACGCTATTTCCTGACGCCACTCTTCTTTGTACATCCGCGGTGTACCTTCCATCCCTGCTAAAAGCGTATCCTAGTTTTGTTCGGTTTATAATATTTATCATAACCACACATACCTTCCAAGAAGACATTGGAATATCCAAATTTTAACTCGTAAATTTTGAACCAAGAAATCCACATTCTAAACCATTAGGCTAACACCTACATACGTTTACCATTACTTATGTAATGTCAATTTCATTTGTTAAGACAGTAACTTGGTTTTCCAAGAATTACCTGCCGGTCAAGAGTCATTTCGTTAATAAACCGTGACTAACAACCGGTAACCTTCGTGCGGTGTAAGGTTAAGGAGCTTCCAACTTCCGTTCACCCACACGCGAACATAACAAACAATCAGAAAACACGAGTTTGCGTTACATTTTATTAAATAATTATAAAAATGTTCTATCATTTGCTATGATATCATACATTGCTGAGTTGCTAAAATTATTAGGTACATATGACAGTCATATAGAAAAGTTATGACACATAACTTCTACGCAGAAGTGAAGAGTTAAAATATTTAGTATCAGAAGTCTCTTTTTCAAATTTGGGTGCACATTAATGACTTTTTTAAAGTTATTTGTCACTAGCTGACCCGGCAAACGCTGTTTTGCCTAAATAAACTATTATGTGTTTTATGAAGATTATACTTTTACCGCGGATTAGGTCATAGTCATAATATAATGATATTTAACCTATAAAAATACAAGTTGTGAAGGTCAAAGAAACGAGTTCAAGTGTGTAAGATCCCTGTCTTGTGTATGTGTGATAGATACTGATGACCCAGAAAGGAAATAAGTTCCACCACTAGGGCCACCTGAAAAAAACACTGTATCGAGACATAATGGCAACTTCCAAAAAAACTATCCACAAAAATCATAAAAATACGACTATATACTTTTAAATTACACATAAACTAATATATACATTACCATTACAATAACTACAGTTATAATAAAAATAGACAACGATTAAAATTGACATTAAAATTGGATCAGTTAAATGTTATAAGATCACGATCATTCGTTGTACAACTATAAACTCGCAAAACATCCAAACTAAATATTAGTTCTATATTTGTACATTACTTTCAACGGAGTACTATAGATCAATTAATAAAGTACAAAAAATTCATATCTCAGACCATCAATCACAAGAAAGAACAACCTCATCCAATGAGTAATAGGTAGTTAATAGCATTTTCAAATTCACGCAATTTCCACTTAATACCACGATTGCAGTAGAATGAGTAATGGATGTTGGCTGAGTGGGAGTTTCCTTCGTCAGCTAACAGTGTAATAAAAAAAGTTTGATCCCAACACGCGATGCGGTCACTCATTCATTCTCCAGAATTATTTTACTACTAATATTCAAATGAAATCTGTTCAAATCTAATATTTGTATAGCCTTTTTGAAATGGTTAGAACTTGCCGGAGAAAATGGATTAGTTATGAATAATCATTAGGGTAAAGAGAAAGAAAATTCCCAAAAAATGATGTAGTTTTTTAATTTAAAAAATAATATAATAAATTAATAATCTATACATATAATAAAATTGTAGAAAAGTCAAAACTGTACATTGAATATTTTTTAAAAAGAATACTTGGTGTGTGATCTGCAATCGATACCGAAGCCAAAAATATACTTTTTAGAATTTTTGTCTGTTTGTCTGTTTGTCTGTTTGTCTGTATGTATGTCCGGGATAAACTCAAAAAGTACTGCATGGATTTACTTCAAATTTGGCACGAAAATTATTAAGAAGTCGGGTCAACATATAGGCTACATATTATCACGCTATCACCTACGAGGAACGAGCAGTGAACCTTTATTTCTTCAATGTATTCTGTAGCAACGTGTAATCTAACGACGCATATTTGTATGTTGTTATGGTGTTATTATGTTAATAACCATGCTTTAATCTATACATATAATAATAATAATAATATAATATAAGTTAGCTTCACATTTTAATTAACTTATGCCGTTAAACATAACAGACAATTTTAAAACAGTGCCATCTATGAGATTTACAAAACAGAAAACATTAAGTTGAATTACACGTGTAAGCACTTTTTGGTTTTAGATATAAATAAATCTTTGAGATTTTAAAAACATCAAGTCGAATTACATGTTTAAACACTTTTTGAATATAAATAATTGAAATTTCATCATGCGCTTGCGGTCAATAGATGTTTTTAAGAGTCATAGATGGAGTTGTGCATTTTCTTCTTTAAAATTGTATCGTTAATTCTTTTCAGAGATGAGCAAGACAATTAAAAAAATGTATTTGTATATGCTAAAAACTGTTAATATTTTTGTTCGGTATTTATTGGTGTAATGATTGCTTCGTAATTTTATAATTTTACACCATTAAAAAAAAATGTTTCCTATTCGCTAACTAGATGGCGTTGGCGTCGAATTAGATCGCGCTATAATTTCGTTCACCAAAAGTGATGTTATGAGTACGGATGTCGCCGCGACAACTCATAGAAAATGGTGTTACCTGCGTTGCTATAAGTTATCCGTAGATTAGATAAAATCCGCGCCAAACAACTCTCTTGGCATTTTTCAGGCTCTGCGAAATCGACCAGTTTGCGAGGTTCCTTACGTATGACGAGGTGCCTTCATATTACACGTACGACAAGCAAAGGGGAATATTTAACCGACGTCGAAGAGGAGGTGCTGTCGAAGGTTTTCCGGGAATTTTCAAGGACACCGTATTGGGTAGAGTTTATACCGTGCACCCGAATAATGGCGAATGCTATTTTCTGCGGTTATTACTTCACACGATCCGAGGCCCAACGTCTTTTGCCTTTCTGAGAACATTTGATGGCGTGGAGTATCCCACTTACCGCGCAGCCTGTGTAGCACGTCACCTTCTCGACGGTGACCAAAACTGGGATGACACCCTCGCGGAGGCGAGCGTCAGTAACAGCCCCAGCCGTATGCGTCATCTGTTTGCCGTCATCTTGGTGTTTTGTGGAGTCACGAACCCGGTAGCTTTGTGGGAAAAATATCGACATCATCTATCTGAAGATTTTCTACGAGCTTTGAGGCGTGCTACTGGAGACGAAGTCGAAGTAACTGATGAACGCGTGCTGAACACCTGTCTTAGTTCACTTCAAGACGTGGTCATTTCCATCGGCGGCAATCCATTGGTCGAATATGGGTTACCAGCTCCCCAATCATCACCGCATCAAGACCGTGGAAATCGAGAGTATAACGCTGAGACAATTTACGATCCGAGCGAAATGACCACCATACGAAATCACCATGTCGCTTTGTTCTCTTCAGAGCAAAAACAAATTTATGACACTGTTCTTAAAAGCGTTGGGCAAAACCAGGGTAAAATGTTTTTCTTGGATGCTCCTGGTGGAACAGGAAAAACATTTGTTACCACTGGCATACTTGCAGAGGTCAGGAGGCAAGGCAAAATTGCCATTGCTGTAGCGTCGTCGGGAATCGCTGCCACACTGCTTCCGGGTGGCAAGACAGCACATGCCATGTTTAAAATTCCCATCGATTTAGAGAGCACCGAAACGCCTGTTTGTGGTGTGTCACGCAATAGTGATAAGGGACACGTGCTGAAGGATTGCTCTCTGATCGTATGGGATGAGTGTACGATGGCCAATAGAAAAGCAGTTGAGGCCGTGGACAGAACCCTGCAGGACATCCGCAGGAACGAACACTTGATGGGTGGTGTCACAGTTCTATTCAGTGGCGATTTCCGACAAACGCTTCCCGTGGTGACGCGGGGATCGAGGGCTGACGAGGTGAATGCTTCGTTGAAACGATCTTCGCTGTGGTCACGAGTTCGTACGCTGCGCTTGTCCATTAATATGAGAGCTCGGCTCGGCGGCAATGCACGTGCTCAAGAATTCTCCGATGTTCTTCTAAGTCTTGGCGAAGGCACTCTACCAGAGGAGAGAGGTGGGCAGGTGGTGCTTCCAGAGTCTCTCGGTAGAGTCGTATCCAGCTTAGAAGAACTCATTCGCTGTGTGTACGGGGACATCAGTCATATACCGCACCAGCAGAATTCTTGGGTATGTGAGCGGGCAATTTTGACGCCCAAAAATGGTCAGGCTGAAGCAATCAACGAATGCATTCTCTCGAAAATTGAGGGGAATGAAGTGGTTTACACCTCTATAAACACTGTCATCGAGCAAGATGATGCCACACATTATCCCGTGGAATTTCTGAACTCTCTGTCAGCAAGTGGACTTCCAGCGCATACTATCAAGCTGAAAGTCGGTGTCCCGATTATGCTTCTTCGGAACCTATCTCCTCCGAAGTTGTGTAACGGGACCCGCCTTAAAGTCATCTCGCTCCACAGACACAGCATTGAGGCGGAAATTCTTACGGGTTGTGGCGTAGGCGAGGCAGTATTTGTACCACGCATTCCCCTCATACCTCATAACTTCCCGTTCCAGTTCAAGCGCGTACAGTTCCCCGTGAGTGTTTGCTTCGCGATGACCATCAATAAGTCGCAGGGGCAGACACTGAGAGCAGCGGGTGTCGACCTCAGGACGAGCTGCTTCTCACACGGGCAGCTGTACGTCGCTTGCTCCCGCGTCACCAGTCCTGACTCTCTTTACATTTTGGCTGCGGAGAGCCAAACCAGCAATGTTGTTTATAGAGAAGTTTTATAAGTATATATTTTTATCCTTTTCTATATTTATATTTTCTTATTCATTATTTTCTACATTTGCTTCAGTCGCAACTTATTACTTAATTCAGCAGAATCACCATAAAGTCATTTATTCAAAGCAGACTGAAAATCAGCACTTTTGAAGTTCAACAATTTTACAAAAGACAGTCTCCCTCTGTTACTGTACTTTCTGTATTTATGAAATGTAAAGAAGTAACGGGTAAATAAATGTTATTTTAAAAGGTATAATCGTAGGTATTTTTGGTGCTGTATAGCGTTCAGGCAGATGACGTCGCGGGCTACAGCTATACTACAAAAATTCCTGTTAAAATGAAAATAAACAATGCGGGCAACAACCATTGCTACCGCAATCTGTACTTATCCTACCAGTTACAATTTCATTTTAGAGGTAATTACTTCTCAACTGTCTATGTAAAAATATAGCTATCTGATCACAAATTCCATGCGTACGAAGTCGCGGGCACAGCTAGTAAGTTCATAAAATCAAAAGTTTGTGCATTTTGAACATGCAATTCTGAACTCGCCGAAGTGCTCAATACTTTTTTGGTATTTTTTGCTGGTTAGACACAATTGCCAATTTATGGATTAGATAGATACTGGTACTATGATTTAAAAACAAAACCATTTGATGGACGAATAAAACAAATTAAAAAAAAACAAATTTAAAATAGGAATCTTATCATACCAACAAACTTGTTTTCACGTTTCATATTATTATTAAGATTTATTTAAACGGAACTAAGTTTATAGTTGCATTAAGGCATTTGTATGGGCAAGTTAATGGAGTATCTATTGATGCGCGTAGCCTTGATCTAAATTATTATATTGATAATTCCACTTTTCATTCTGTTATTTTAATGAAAGAAAATCGAGCTAGCTTTTACAAATGCTAAAGAATAACTAATATTTTTTATGATAACTATTATAAGGTCTTTCGAAGACAAATGTATTTTTTTATATTACTACTACAGTAGTACCCTAGTTCTTAAAAAATATTGGGCTTGCGTTATGATGATTTAATCGACTTCAATAATAAAACCAATTCAAATAATGACCCCCATTTCACGTGCCCCATTTCAACATAAAATTCAATAAAAATATATCCAGTCGTTTACAGAGAGAAACATATGTATAACATGTATACAATGTAGCCTATTATATTATCTTACATAGTATAAAACATACTCGCTTTCTGCTGTCTGTCCCCTTTGAAACTGCGGAACGGATTTTGATGCGGCCTCTTTTAATAGATAGATGCTGCCAACGGGGTGGCTTGTATATATAATACATGTATAATGTAGTAAAGAAAAACTGATAATTATCGAGATTTAGCACTTGTTGATTGTAAACTCTGTAAAAATTACTTTTGATGCGGACCAAAGTTCGCCGGGTCAGCTAGTACTAAAGAAATTTATAAGTTTAACAGGAACGTATATAATATTATTCCGCCCCTAACTTTAGTCGCTTCTACAGTTCTTAAGTGTTCTCAATAATTTGTTTATCTTATGAATACGTAATTACAACACGTGTGTAAATATTGTCCACACATTATTAACACGAATCATGATTACGATTACGTCTCATTTGTGTACAACGTAACTAAGTACTGTCCGCATTTGTTTATTTACGCCCTGAATTGTGAAACTTCGTTTTGGAAATGCAGAGAAAATCCTAAGCTTCGTAAGTAGGTTTTTAAAATACACCTTTGAAAGTATCATAAAAAAGTATAATGTAAAAACCTTTAGGAAATCCTGTAAGGCACAAAGTTAAATAGAAGGGGTAGAAAGAACTGTGCATGCTTGTCTGTCATTACATGTCTTTTAAAACATTTGACGTCACCCTTTGCTAAATAATTAGGGATGATGATATTTTTACTCTCCCTCTGTGCTTACTGGTTTCAGATACATACATACATTCTTGCATCTAGTATTGTTTCTACGTGTCCTAGCCCGAACATTACACGTAATAAGTGCCTTGTCACCGTCGTTAGACTGTTTCAGCATTATTTTTCTGTCCTACTAGCCTTATAACCCGATATAAATATTACTTAAAAGTTTTCCATCGCACATCGTAATTCCACTCAATGATAGAGCCCAATCAATGCGTAATTCGACTGGCTCATTAATATTGCCGGCGGTCAATAGAGGAGCCCTTGGCATTTAGTGGGTGGGGCTGTGGGGCGCCTTCCACTCCAGCTGTCAATCACCGCCAAGTATTTTGAATATTGTACGAGTGAAGCTCTCACAACGTTTTGTTCATGCCACTTTCTGTGTTTCGTTCATTAGTATTAGTGTGACGTGCGAGTGTCGTAATTACCTGAAGCGATGTGAATGGACTTTTACATAATAGTTTGACATTGAAAATGAATAATAGTGATAATAGAAGATGTATTGATTTTAACTGACTAAGCAGATATACAGTGCTAAAAGACAAAGATGTTGGAGTCGGAAACGACCACGACACACATTCTATGAACCAATAAAACGTTTTAGCGAAAAGTTTTGTCAGGAAACTTATAAACCGACAAATGTGTAGGACGTGTAGGTATGATAATAGTAATGAGTGTCGAAAAATTGCCGAGATGTGTAAGAATCGTGCCTTAACTCCTATTCTCTTCGCCTACCCCGAAAGGGATGTGGTGAGAACTTAAATAAAATATATAGATAAACTCATATCGGGTGGAGGCGAACAAGTTACTGTGCTGGCCCGCTTGCGACCTATAATACAACAATGTTTGACCTCACCTAGTTCGCTTGTCCATATAATATTTTGTCTAGGTGTTATTCTGATTTAAAATAGTGGTTAGTATTGTAGAGATAAGTCATCTTAAAGGTAAATTATATTTTACCCGATAAAATATATTTTTGTAGTGGTAGTCACGCAGATCGCAGCACGAATGGGCCGACTCGCCCGGTAAAATGACACGACCTCTCAGAATATCGACGTAAAGTGGCTTTTGCCGCGTTTCGCTCGGTGAGAGAGGTAACCGGAGGCCCAACCCATTTCCCCCTCCCCATCTTTCTCGTCCCACTCCCTCCCCCGTCCATATCCTATTGCAAGGGCCGGCAACGCATCTCTAACACTAAATGTGTTCAGATGTCCATGATGACACGCCTGCTCGTTTGCCCCCTATACAAAATACAGATGAAAATAGGTTAAGTAATGTCTAGGTTGTCTAGTGGTTTAGTACGGAGGTTTCTATTTGAAAGATCCATCCATACCCTGGTAACAATCGCTATTCGTTAGTTGTCTGAACAAATTATGCTTGACTCCATGCTCCACGGCACGGCATATTTAATTTGGAGCCTCGCAGTGGTAAGAGTACTACTTATAGTACCTACTCAAACCCCCACTGAGCATACTAAAGTCTAAAGTTAAATAATAGATAATGTAATAGTTTTATGAAAAGAAAGTCTACAAAGCCTTCGACAGTTGGAATTAATAAACTGTCCAATGAATATTTTATTTCCTAATTCAATTGCCTAGACGCCTTCAATGACAATACCTCTCTTTAACTTTATAAACGATAAATGGTTGAAAATACTATCATTTTCCATTGCATTTTTCCAATGCAATATATAATATGTTTTATACAAGGTCGTGGCGTTAAAATTGATTCGATAAAAAGAGAGAAAGACGGTTTTTTTTGTTTGCTAAATATATGGTAGATTTTGAATTGTTACAGAGTTGTATCATACTAAACCAAATCATTTGGTTGGTAAATATTTATTGGAATAATACATAATTCATACTTTGATAGTTGAATACTCCAGAGATCACCACATTATGTCTCGCTGATACCGTTACCAGTGCCATTTTTTTTTCTACATCACCTCATTCCACTTATTTTGTTCAGTGCCCTTATTCCACTTTTATGCTCACGCTGCCATACCAATTTCTCACTTGCATAAGTTATGGTTGGGATCAGAATCGCATTGTGTGTAACGAGGTGTTCTTTTCTGCCTAGGTTCATAATGCTCAGCAATCTTCTTAAATTTTTTTCTCTATGTGCAGTATCCCTGCTGAATATGCAACCCAGCCACAGAGTTTAATCCGCTTGGTCAAGCACGTGCAGTACTGGAAGTACTTCAACATTTTAAAAATCAACTCTTTAACGTTTAGTAAAAGTAAATTTAAGAATGAAACGTAAGAAACTACTTTTGTAATACCAAGCTGATCAAAGCTGAAGTGTGAGGTAATTATTACCACCACCACCACGTTTCTGAGGTTCGGTTCGATTCCTGGCAGAACAAACTTTCGTAGAAAATCTGTACGGTGTCTGAATTATTTATTATTATTATTTTATTAGTAATAATATTTGCTACAGATCAACCACGTATATGATAAAAATGTTTTGGATTCATTGTGAAATCAAAATTTACTATCCACATACATATAGGTATGTACACAATACTCGTGAGTCGTGAGATTATTAAAATGTACTATCGAAGAAAAAATAATCAATTATGACGTATTCTCATTTCGTATTATAACAATTTTTCTAATTGATATCTAATTTCAAATATCAATTAGGAAATACGGAATGAGTATGTAAGACGATGCTTGAAAGTTGCGCCCACAGAAATAGATCAAGATCTTGATCTATTTCTGTGGTTGCGCCTCTAATTGGGATAATAAGCGTAAATCGCCTTCCGTGGTATGGGCATGTAATGTGGAGGGATGATACATGTATCGCGAAAAGAATGATGAATATGAATGTGGAAGGAAATAAGAGAAGAGGGAGATCGAAGGAAAGATGATATGATTAGGAAGGTTGTTGCTGTGAAAGAAGCGAATTATAGAGAATCGTAGCAAAAGGAGAAGCTACAACAGGTTCTCTTTTTCGACCCCAAATGATGAGTACAGGGTGACAAAAAAACAGTTTCAAAATAGATTTACTTGCTGAGGAAAATTTTAACGTTACTTCTTTCAGTGGCAGCAGCAGAGCAGCGAGCTTGGACCGAATCAGTACCAGAGGATCGAGCACAACTCTCAACTCTGATGAGGATAATATCAACGTCGTGGTGAGGTACGATGCACTAAATAACTGTGGGTAATGAATTAATAAAGAATGTAGTCAGTAAATCGCCAGCACATTTTTAAGATAAATAAGAACAAAATTAATTAAAAACTCATTTTGTTCAAATTTTAAAAAGATGTCAAAGTTCTCGATTTTTGGACATGTGAATCCAAATATTTAATGTGTGTGTTAAATAAAAAAGAAACTGTCGCGGTTGTTGACATTCTGTTTGTTAACAAAAGAATCGATTCCTTTAGAAACGACGCGACGCAATGACACCACAAATGTGAATTTTAAGTTAATACGAGGAACCGATTGCAATTTGTCTAATAACCTATAAGGGGTCAGTATGTCATGACTCTAAAACTGCACGAAATTTAACTATAAATGTAGGAAAGTAATCAAATATACCTAAATACAATCACAAACAAATTCCATCTAAACAAAAATATATCAAAATTATATTCTTTAGTAGGTCCTAAAGAACATTTAAAATAGTCAAATTTTACTAAATACAAATGATTCAAATTAAACAAAAATAGTAGTTTAAAGTACTTACTATTATTAACACTAAAGTAACTAAGAACTTAAGAGTAAAGCAACCACAGCTACATGCCTGGATAAAGTTATATATTAATAATGCAGATATGAAATACAATTGATACATATGTATGGTTGTACTTTTACTTTCAACCATACATAACTTACTTTAACACTATACAATAAAATGTTGTTTAAGGAACAGTTCATGTCTACTCCGTTCAGTCTTGAAGAAGACTCGTAATTGTTTTCTAACCCTTACTACAAAGATCGAAAACTATTAGGCGATACGTAATTTGATCATTAGCTGATGAAATTGACTCTCTAAACTTGAGCCTATAAATTCTATATAAGTAATTTATTTATACAGAGTGCGACCAATAAGTGATAAAGAGCGCTCTCATGGCGAACGAATGATGCTCGAGTTTCCAGGGAAGGGTCAGGTGATCTGCCACAATACCACTCCCAACCAGAAGTCCAAGGTCTTCTCATATAATGTGGTCTTTGAACCAGAAGCTACGCAGGTGCAGTTAATTAATTTAAAATTTATCTCTTGAAATCTAGGTAATCGGAAAATTGTGTGAGTGGTTGGATTTTAATAACATTTTGGAACCGTCAGAACTTTACCAATAGTTATGAAGATTCTTGGTAAAGCATGTTTTTTGGCATGCGCTACCGGCGCTGAGATGGCGGTCAGGTCGCCACTGTCCGGAGGTCTAATTGTTTAAATATGTATTTTGGTACCACACGAACAAAGTTACGAATGTACAGCTAGTATGCAATAAGAATTGGATAAATTATTATGAGATATATTCTACTCCTCAACCCAAATACAAATTTGGATCTTAGTGATAAAATTGTCCTTCACCAATCTGCTAATTCTAAAATTTTGTACAGGAAGACGTTTTGGAATATTCTGGAATAAAACGGCTATTGGAGATGGCCGTGGAGGGGTTTTCCTGCACCGCTTTCTGTTATGGGCAAACTGGCAGTGGGAAAACTCACACGCTGACTGGACCCCCGGGACTCGTAAGTAGTTTTCTTATTCTTGCCACCCTTAACACCAGAAAATATTAGCTTTGCTCGCATTTTGTGAATCATCAATACTGTGTACTTGTAATTTCCGAAAAGTCTTGGTGTGTTTAATTTGAACTCGGACCTCTTAAACGTAATTTAATTTAACTAGCAATTCTAACCACTAACTTCAGACGTTTGTAATTTTTCTGTCACATATTTGATTACTTTGAATTCGGGGAAAAGGGATAAAATTGAAAATAGTTATTAGCAAGTCTGAAATCTAAAGATTAAGAATATTGGACTATTTCTATTTGTAACGAAGATACATCTGCAATTAACAAAACATATGAAGATTTTCAGGAAATCTTTTTGCTGCTAATGATGCCTCGCTTTTTTTTATCGGATGGGGCAAACGAGCAGGCGTGTCACGTGATCGTAAACAACCAACGATGCCCATGGACACCGGCAACACTTATAGTGTTACTGTTGCGTTGCCGACCTTTAAGGGATAGGGGATAGGGAAGGACGGGGAAGGGGGGTGGGCCTCCGGGTACCTCTCTCACCAAACGAAACGCAGCATGCGCCCCTTTACGTCTTCTGGGAGGTCATGGTATTTCACCGGTCGAGCCGGCCCATTCATGCAGCGAACTGCTTGGCTCTACCTATATGCGGATCGAAAATTGTGACCGTCATAAAAAAGCAAGGCAGCCGTTCTGCATTTGTTGTATATTATAAATACAAAACATAGCATACCAGTTTTTAAACAAACATGAAATATGAATCAAATCGTAATTAAAAAAAAATACACTGTCAATGTGGAAAGCCAACATACACACACATATGCACACACAAATAATTATTGTCATGTGGGTAATAGCTGTTATGAAGCCACATTTACGACCCACATTTCGACATAGTTTCTCAATGTGAAGCGTTGACGACCCCATAAGTTTTATTTGTTCCACGAGTTTTTGACGTATAGCTAAATAGTTTGATGTACAATAGTACAAGAGGAACATCAAGCCCCAACAGCAAGTTGACGTAAAGCTGCCAATTTTAAAATAAAAACAGAAAATAAGAAATAAAGGAGTCCCATAAGTCCCATTCTCTTAAAGCATTATTATTCTTATACAAAATGACATTATAACACTTTAAAATAAAAAATGAAGTCCTGGGGGTCCAGTAGTCGAGCACCCCGCTTCTGAATCAAGAAGTCGCGAGTTCGAATCCTGGCTCAAACTAATAAGTTTTCGAAATTATTTTCGGAAGTTATGTGTGACAAATATCGATGACTGACAACTTTGTGCCCGGTATAGCAATAGGTTCGCCATCTATTCCATTTGGGACGTAAACATAACGGCGAGACGAGGCTTGACAGCCGCTGCCCATACCTTCGGGTAGAAAAAGGCGTGAAGTTATGTTATGTTAAAATAAAAAAATATTTATAGATTCCAAACAATGAAAGAATTCCGTATTCTGTAGTGAAGGTTTATCACAAAGAACAAAGAATTATACGTTGTCGATATTTTAGACGATATTTTGTCTTTTGGTAATTTAGGGGTCGAAAATCTAAAAAGATAAAGTAACTACGTAACTCATTATGGGCGATGGTCCGCGACTGACCTCGTGACTCAGTATCGATCCATCGCATGTTTGATGTCATGTCGGTGCATTGATAACTTGTTACTATCATTGATTGCTAGATATTAAGTTGATACATTACTTTATACGGAAATTAATGTACCTAATATTCGTGAAAAAAACTTTTTAATAGATAAAGAAACTATTAAATAGATAATCTAGAGCTGATTAAATATTATTTTCATAGTAAAGAGTGATAGATGATGAAGGCTCAAAATAAAGATAATCCTTATGAACATTTAACATAATATAATGCCTAGTTGCTATCACACGAGTTTTGTTACTTTCTCTGAGATATTTAGAGCTCAAGCAATTTCCAGATTAAAAATAACTAAAATAGGCTAATAATTTTACTCAATTTGCTAATTTCACTAAATTATAAATGAGAACATTCCGTGACCAAATAAAACGTGTTCTGGAGGAAGGTGATGTTAGGAGCCTCAAAAATCGACGCGCGTGCATGAAAAGAATTATGAAATTCAACGAAGCGAGTGAGGTGTGTAGGAATCGTGACTTATGGTGCTTCGTTCTCTCTGCCTACCCCGCAAGGGATTTGGCGTGAAGTTATGTATACATATCTAGTCTAAAACAAAGAGTGTTTGATTGAGTAATAAAAATATATATTACATTATATAACAAAGACGGTCAGTTCTTGACCTTAGTCGAATCATATATTTTTATACCTCTGCGTTCTGTTAAACAATAAACTTTTTTTAAATTTTATGTGAAAAGTATTATAAAGTTCATAAACTAACTTTAATACATAGGTATATCACAATCAATGAAAAATCACAACGTTACCTGTTACTGACATATTATGCCACGAATGGGCTTTGCAGTGGTCAGTTGCAGCGATTCTCAAACTACGCTCATTGCTCCGCTTTATTTTGTGGGAACACTGAAACGAGAATTGATTTAAATACAAATGATAGGTATCATTGTAACTGTTTTAAACACAGTATTGAACTAGGTGGTAATTTCATTACATTTTATCTTATTCCACTGAATAATACGCTAAGTGCTAATGCACCTGGTCACCCAGATAGCTAAAGATTTATAAATAACTAGCTGACCCGGCGAACTTTGTTCCGCATCAAAAACAATAACTGCTGTCCCGCTATGTTAATACTACAATATCTTCGAAAATATTCGTTTAAATTGCATGCAGTAGGATCAGGCCAGGATCATCTATATTACATGCACAATCTATTTAAGACACATAATTGGATGAAAATTAATGCTGTAAAAAAATATAAATAAAAATGGTCATTGTGGGTTATCCCTAAGAGATAGACATAGGTATGCCCTCGCGGACTTTTTTGTAGACCTTTTAAAGGTGTTTACTAATGTAGTACATTGTTTCGATGTATCACTTAAGGTTCAGCCAGAGTTTGCAATTAATGTGCTAAATCTCGAAAATTATTATTTTTTCTTTACAACATAACATAACATAACTTCACGCCTTTTGTTACCCGAAGGTGTAGGCAGCGGCTGTTAAGCCTCGTCTCGCCGCTATGTTAACGTCCCAAATGGAATAGGTGGCGAACCTATTGCCATACCGGGCACAAAGTTTTCAGTCATCGATATTTATCACACATAACTTACGAAAAGAATTTCGAAAAGTCATTGGTGTGTGCCAGTGCCATGATTTGAACCCTCTACTTCTTGAATCAGAAGCGGGGTGCTCGCCACTGCGCCACCGAGACTGCTTAGGGTTCAGCCAAAGTTTGTAATTAATGTGCTAAATCTCGAAAATTATTATTTTTTATTTACAACATCATATGAATTATAGATCAAAACCACCCTGTTGGCACCCTCTAACTATTAAAAGAAACCGCATCAAAATCCGTTGCGTAGTTTTAAAGATATAAGCATATAAGGGGACAGACAGCGGAAAGTGACTTTGTTTTATACTATGTAATGATGATGATATACATACAAGGTTATTGTCGTTTAGGTGGAAAGAGGTACAAGTCCGTACTCACCAGAACATGGGTTGGTTGTACGTTCGTTCGTGTATCTCTTCCGCTTGATCAACGAGCGACCTGACTCTCACTTCATATTGAAGGCTTCGTTCTTGGAAATTTATAATGAGAAGGTAAGTATATTCTATACAACAAGATATTTCTTTATTGGATATGTTTTTTAAGACTTTTTCTAATCTTGAGTGGTTGAGTTGAGTAAAGTTGAGTTTTCCCAATCTCCATAATATTTTAATTGACTTTGGACTGCAAACATTTGGATCTGATATGGACTAGCATTTTAGGACTTTACTTTACTTTAGGATTTTTTCTGATTTAAATTCTAGTAATTAACTCATTTTTAAAATTTGCTATCGAAATGGATGACGTTTAAACGTTAGACATATCGTTTGTAGATAGATCTATTTTAACTTCACCAAGACTCAAGATTTAACTAGTTATGTTAGTATTATTATGATCACACAGGTAATAGACCTTTTAAATCCTGGCACCGCTCGTAAGCCCCTACAAGTGAGGTGGTCGAAGGAAAGCCGAAGCTTCTATGTGGAAAACTTGTTCACTGTAGACTGCGAAGAGCTTGATGATTTGTTTGCTGTTTTAGAAGAAGGTAAGAGAACAAATATCATTCCTGATTTTTCCGCGCAGCTCATGATTTTATAACATTGGAGAGATCAAGAAGATACTTCATCCTGTACCTACCTCTCACGTGCTATGATATCAGCACTACAAAACAATAGTACAAAAGAATAGCACTACAAAGATTTTCTCCACATAAATGGGGCAAAAAACATGGCTCTGCTTCATTTTTTCTTCAAAACTCTTACAAATACCTTGGTACTTATAATAGACTAGCTTTTGGCCGAAGCTTTGCTCGCATTTAGAAGTACCTACAGTTTTTGCGGCTTTACTTTCGTTTTAATTAGCGTGTGTAAAAATTAGGACCTAGAAAACTACTTAGTAAACAATATTATTAGTCATTAGACGCTAAAACTATTACGCTATTGGGTGAACTTACTCGTGAGCTAGCAACATAAACCTGTCCATGAGAGAAGCAATGTTCTCTCAAGTCAATATCCGCAAATTTTAGAGTTTGGAGTGGAATTTATCAGAATCCTTTCTTAGGGGATGTCTGCGTCATAGTAGCTTATTGGTGATAAAGCCCGATCGGCTTAAAATTGATTTTATCTTCTTGGTATCTTGGGATCAATTCTACTCGAATTTATTAAAATCCTATGTTAGTGGACGCTTACGTCATAACATCTACCTGCATGCGTTGATAGATCACTATGTCAGTTAGTAACCTTTGAGTTATATATATTTATTTGGATAACCTAATATTTTCCTGCCTTCATCCCACTTTAAATGGGTCGGCACAACATGTTATCTTTTTCAACTATCCATGTTGTCAAAACTCCCGTCTCTAGTTTTATGATCAGCCACCTACCTGAAATCAACCCTCCTTAGGAATACTATAGGTATACTGAGTTTTTATGTGATAGGAGGGCAAACAAAAGTGGCTCATCTGATGGTAAGCAACTACTCACGGCCCATGAACACTGTGGTGAGTTGCCATCCTATAAGGAATAAGTTAAAGGAGAGTGGAAAGGAAGGGGAAAGGAGGTTGGGCCTATATACCTCTCTCACCAATCGAAACGCGGCACGAACTACTTCAGCCCGATATTCCGAGAGGACGTGGTCTTTCACCGGGCGAGCCGGCCCATTCATGCCGTGAACTGCAAGACTCTACCACTGCAGAAAGTAGTTGAAATAGTAGTTATAAAATACATTTTTATTATTTAAATCGATCGAATGAATCAAGGTAAACGAAACTGTTGGTATTTTTTCTAATTGCCTTTATATTAATTACCTGCTATTCCCTGAAATAGGAATGAAAAACCGTGCGGTAGGGGCACACGCCATGAACTCGCACTCGTCCCGCTCGCACACGGTGCTGTGCGTGCGCGTGCGCCGCGACCTGCGCGCCGACGCCGACGTCACGTGCTCCACGCACGGGAAGATCAACTTCGTGGACCTGGCCGGCAGCGAGATGACCAAGCGGACTCACAGCACCGGGAAGACCTTGGAGGAGGCCAACAATATCAACAGGAGCCTCATGGTCCTGGGTACGTTGCTTTTGATTACTATTCAAGAGACTTCAAACTGATAATAATTGCAAAATCATTTTGTGGAAACAAGAATCAAGGTTCAGTAAGGAAAAAGCGGAAACTATTATAAATTTAGTTTAGTTCAAGCGTCACCTTTGTTAAAAGTAGAGTATCTCGATAGAGGCATTTATTGTATCTTATAACTATGTATAAAATAAGATGAGCAACAATGAACTACTCGGTTTTTGCCTCAGGATACTGCATAGCTCAACTGAGCGATGGTAAGAAACGCGGCCACATTCCGTATCGGGACAGCAAGTTGACCAAACTGTTAGCTGACAGTCTGGCGGGGAACGGAGTCACACTTATGGTGAGTTCATGCGATCATATCATAATCCAAATTTCCCAATCTCTAACCAACAGAATCGCCACATAGAGACATATTTTGTACAAAAATGAGAAAAAACTGTAAAAAATTTGTCTGGACATATTTCATATTATTTACAGTTATTGTTACAGAAAATGAAAAAAATACTTAACAAATTGGCCGGATATATTTTTAGACATAGTTTCAGGAAAGTATGTGCTAATTCCTTTACATTACAGATCGCATGTATTGCTCCAACGAGGTCAAATCTGAGCGAAACTGTGAACACGCTGCGGTATGCTGCACGAGCTAAGAAGATTAAATCCAAGCCAATTGTCAAAATGGTAAGCACACTTCCTTAAGCTTCACTTTTATAATTCAAACTAGTCGCATTTCCGACTCTTTCGTCGTTCCGCTTTTACACTACACTTGTTACTACTTCCTTAGTATCTAATTCTTTCTTCTTTTCAGTAAGACATTTGTTCTCTTCTGAAATTTAAATACGTATACAGAGGTATTCCAAAGCTACTAAATTCAATACTATGCCTAGCCTAAATTTCCAGGACGCGAGAGACGCTCTCATATTAAGTTTGAAAAGAGAAGTGGAAGCTCTCCAGGCAGAGAATCAACATCTTCAATCTGCTCTACACGTACGAACAGATTATAACATCGATACTTTTGGTGAGTAGGTACCCAGATCTTTATCTGGTGAGATAAAAAATAACCAAAGAGAACGATTCCTCAAAACCGGCATCTTGTTTCTTATTCACGAATCTACATGGGACTCCTGGGGGCACAGAATGTTACCAGAAAAGCTCAGCTAGCTAATCACAATGCGGTACTGCAGTACTGATCCCAACACTAGCATGGAAGTAGGATAAACGCAGTCGAAATGAGGTCACTGCGCAAAATCTACGGAGTGACTCTCGCTGACCGCGTCGTAAACGAGATTGTTTGTAAGGAAGGAAGTTGGATTGAAAGAGTGACGGTGTAAAAGTAAGGAAGGGTATGCTCCGTTGTTGCCGACATGTACGCAGGAGGAAGTGTGTAAGAATCGTGCCCCATGGCGCTGTCTGTTCTCTGTATCTACCCCGCAGGGGACTTGGCGTTAAGTTATGTATGCACTTGAGAAAATTTACTTGTTTCCGCATTTTATACGACGCAGATATTTTCACGCTAATTTGAAAAAAAAAATGTAATGCTTAGGACAACGTCGTAGTCCAACACAAATCGAGCCAAATAAACTATTCCAACTGCCGCAAGGCGAGTTGGTGGACTTGGTGCAGCTGCATATGGAGGAGAACACCGCGCTCAGGACAGAGAACAGCGAGCTGTTCGGAGTGCGCGACCAGCTGCTGAGGGACCAGGAGCTGCTCAGCCGGGAGAACGAGAGGCTGCTCAAGAAACTGGAGGATGTCAACTCGTGAGTAATATCTTACAATTTACAGTGATTCTGTCAACATTTTAATTCTCTGTGATAATTATCATGGTCCAGATCTATTTCAATTCACAACCAAAGTACCCAAGCCTTTTCTAATTTGAATAGATCGGAAAGCGATCGTATTTGCTATCGCGTTGCTATTACTCTTTGTTAGGTAATCACCCTACCGGTGACTTGTGCCTGTGAGGAAAGAGCAGCCTGTGAATACAATTCTTACGTCATGGTAGCATCAGGTTAGTCTCTCTTTTTCGTCGTAAATCCATTATTTCTATTTCAAGTCTAGTTTTACAACAAAAACAGCGATAGAACCACACAGTTCGCTGCATGAAAGAGCCGGCTCGACCAGTGAAATACCACGGCCTCCCAGAATCCACATAAAGTAGGTAGGTATCCGGAGGCTCAACCCCGTTCCCTCTCGCCTCCTCGTCCCACTTCCGACCCATTCCCTATTCCATTTCAAAAGCTCGCAACGCAACTGTAACATTATCTATGTTGCAGGTGTCCATGGGCGGCGTTAGTTACTTATCATCAGGTGACACGCTTCTCATTTGCCTCCTATGTAAAAAAAAATATACTTGTAAATGTATTTAAAGTATAACGAACATTAACTGTGTAATAAATCTTTATAGGGCCATGTTTGGATTCAGCTGATATTGCAACAAGATTGCAGGGAGGTCAGTTCAGTACAAGCTGGATCAATGCATGTTTTGACGTCACTAACACTATGAATTACTACATATATTTAATAAAATATATAACAAAATATATAAAAATAAAATCCACGGCATGTAATAAATTTACCAGTTATGTTGTTTTACTTATTAAATAATAACATAATATATAAACTTATCGCACTAAGATAGTTTTAAATTGTAACGAGAAAACGTTAAGTTAATGTTAGGTAGTAAACTTAACGACTTCTCCGTGGGTAAATAAATAATGTATTAGGTATTAGGGACATAATTGCCTTCCTATATATCGGGTGACAGCTATATTTTCTGACCCTACTGCCTATTACCAAGTTTACCAACCATACAATACTTGGAGCACAAAACCACACGTGTGTGATCTATTCTAAGTTAAATGACAAAAATATACCTAATAAGGGGTTCCATATACGAAAGGAAAAACTACTACTACAGCAGATGGGTAGCGGAGTAAATATGTTGAAGTTGATAGTATATTTTTTTAAGTTCACCAATATATTCGACATCGCAACATATTTTCCTGAGATTGACTGTCAACTTGGTTTCAAAAACTTCGTAACACAGAGTAGAGCTGGGAAAGCGAAATTCGGGTTGAGCAATGGGGTAGAGTGAGGGAGGAGGGACCCTAATCAAGGAAGGTGTGACAAACTGGGGCTGTAACGTATTACGTAACGAACCTATTTATCCTCCCTTATGAGGTAATCGCTTCATTAATATCGGATACAAATGATATCAAAATTCATTAACACATGTATGTATTTTCTAGTGTGTGCGTCCGTTCACCAATAATACCAGCACGGCCGACGTACTGTGGTTCCAATGACGCCAACATTTGGACCAACCCGGTCAACTCGTCCGCCAACAGTGTTGCCAGCGACAGAAGCAGCTAGTTTGAGACTTAAAATGTGTGATATGAACTATTGGCAGTGTTGATAAGTTTGTGTTTGGGGACGATTTCATATTTAGTAGTGGTTTCAATATACGGAATGGCAAAATATAATATAGTCAATATATTACAGGACTATATTAGAATTAACTGTTTGTGCAAAGCAAATAGGAAGTTCCGAATTTGTTAAATTAATACAAATTTTCATCCACTGCTTCATTTGCATTAAACTTAACACCCTTATTACCTGAAGGTGCAAGCAGAGGCCATAATGTCTCGCCGAATGAAATATTTAGTGGATTGTCATTTAACTAAACTTATTGTCATATAGCAGAGCCATACACAATATACCTAAATGGTAATGTTAAATTAAAACAAATAAAATACAAGCTGTATTTTTCAGTTATTTATTTTGTCTTTGTCAGACAGTCCTTAAAAATAGTCTATCAACTGACCTTAGAACTTAAATTAAATAATAAAAATAAAAAATCTGCAACCTTTTTCAAGTGTTTCTATTCAGCCTTGTTCCTTTTACACTCTGAAGTATATGGCTCCTCTTTAAGTATATGGTAGACATTCTGCCAGCTGAAAGCCACGCTAACTCAGCAGACAGGGAATTCACCACTTTGTGCCAACTTCTTTAAAACTAATAACTATTTTTTCATTTTCATTTCATTTTTGACTTTATTAGAGTATGAGAACTTAATTTACTCTTTTTAATCATTAAAATGAGATGTTATGTTTGTGAGTTGTAATGAATTAAAGAAATATTAGAGAATGAATAGGTATTCCACTTTAATACTTATTACAATTTAAGAACTTACTTCAGTATTGGAATTAACACTTTAGCTTACAAAAAAATATTTACATTTTAAATATTTTCTTGAACATTACTCAGTAATGAGAAATAATAATTAATATTGATTTCTTATTGAGTTTCTGCTAATGCCTTCTGAAACCATATTTCTTTCGTTCATAGAATAGATCGGTCTTTGAACTACCTAAGTTCACAATCTTTGGACAACCATCCCTCTGAAAAATGTAAGGAAAAGTCTAATAATTATTTTGCATACTTATTATTCTAATTGATTTGATTTGATATTTGTATATAAAAAACAAATATTACCTAAAATAAAATTCAATACCAAAACACACAACATAACATTACTTGACGCCTTTTTCTACCCGAAGGAAGATGTAGGCAGTGGCTATTAAGCCTCGACTCGCTGTTATATTTACGCCCCAAATGGAATAGGTGGCGATCCTATTGCCATACCGGGCACAAAGTCGTCAACAATATTTGTTACACATAACTTCCGAAAATAATTTCGAAAAGTCATAGGTACCAGGATTCGAATCCGCGACCTATGGATTCAGAAACCGTGTGCTCAACCACTGGACTATTAAAGTTAAGTTTAAAAAATTCCAAGAAAGTTTTGGTTCTTGGTATCTGGTCAAAAAGAATCAAGTAACAGGAAACAGAATCTCCAGATCTATGTTTAAGTAATGGATAATGTTTCATATATTACCAATGAGAGAATATTTTTACTTACATCTTTTTCCTGTATTGTGCATTCTTTACAATAATACGCATCTGAGACGCCGGGCCCGCCACAAATAACGCACCGGCCTTGATAGGAACCGTAATTGCATTCATCACAAATCCTAACAAGAGTGCAGGGACGCACATAAGAGTCGCATATCACACATTTTCCGTCACATTTCTCACATAGACGACCAATAGCTGAAAAAGTAATCATTTGAAACTTAATAATGTTTTCAAGTAAATACCAAAAAAGTATCAATAATTAGGATGTTACATACCTACACCAGGCTGTTTTCTACAAAAAATTAGATCTGGATGATGTTTGGCCATCTTTTACTGGGCAAATTGTCTGTTTAGTGATAATTTAAGATATTAAAGTTATAAATACTTGTAAATCCTAAACATAACCTTTATCAGTATTTTTATTTATTTTGTCATTTTTCCAGTTTTGGACAGGCTAAAAAGTAGAGGCATGTACTGCCTTTTCTGCCTTGTCTAGTAGTAAAACAAATTGTATTTTATATGCGTATCATGTTATTCTGTTGGGTTCTGAATTACTTTTACCGGGCCTCCAAATGGCTACCGACCGTCCACACGGCTAGGAAAAGTTGTACGGAGTGGAAGTGCTTGTCGTGTGGGAACGCACTTCGCCCTTCCTCGTTCAACTTTGCCTCGCCTCGCACAACTTCCATTTGTTGTCGGTTTTTTAGTCCGAGTCAAAGGGCCCGAGCATAGATACCTATTACCTACATAGTTTTTTGTCTATTTATATATAGTTATTGCACATGTGCGTTCACGAAATGAATGACTACACTTCAGTTGTAAATCAGACGTCGTCTCACAGAGCATATAAATATACATATAAATAGTTGTTCAAAACACTTTTGACGAGTGATGAACAAAAAGATGGTAGTTGTTCAAAACACTTTTGAACAACTACCATCTTTTTGTTCATCACTCGTGAAAATGATCTCTGTAAAGAGTTCGAAACGTCGGGAAATAAATATAAATAAATGATAAATAAACGCGATATAATCCTAAATGTTGTTTTGGTCAATGGGTGAGATTCGCGAAAATCTTAGAAATAAATATGGAATACATTTTTTTACTTTATTAACGTAAATACTTGCAATAAACAAGTCACTCGCCTTCGGTATTTGCCATTATAACTTTGTAACACCTGACTACAAAGTTATAATGGCAAATACTGAAATACTGAGGGCGAGTGAACCAATAAAAAAAATTAACTGTCATTTCGCACGTGTCATAGTTTGTATAGACACAACCCTCAACATCTTTTACATCATAAGACCTGTTATTATTAACTTTTATAATTTTACCCAAATACCATTTACATTTTGTTGGATCTTTTAAGAACCAAACCCCTTGGTTATTTATATCATTTAGGTTAGGGTGTATTAACTATTTAACCACCGTCTGTACTTGATTGGCGTTTTGTTCCTACTATAACATAAATGTTGTATGCGTTTAGTTTTGGTTAATACAATTATATTACAGGCACAAAAACACAAACAATCCAGCTTTGTCTTTAAAGTATTTATTATGTAAAACCTTATATATACACTCTCATGCATTAGGTTTGTATTTATATGTTAACTAGCTTCTGCCCGCAACTGTGTGTGCCAATTTTCATCAAAATCTGTTCAACGGTTGATGTATGAAAGAGTAACAAACATCCATACATCCTCACAAACTTTCCCATTTATAATATTAGTAGGATAATATTAAATTTATTTCTTATACTTATGTATTAATATAATTTTACATTTCTGCACCAGTTTACATTATCTTTTTAACCCAATACAAAGAATAAATAAATATTAAGCTCAAAATGAACAGATTAAGTTTTCAGATATACCTCATTTTTATAAAAAAAAAATAGTAACCATACATCATATTACTACAGAATATTTGCCTACAGCCTACTAAATTGTGGAAAACAAATAAAAATCTGATGTATTTTATAGATGTTGCCAGTGGTAATAGCCGTTGGTCAAGAAGATCTGGTTGTCTTACCTATAGAGAAGTTTCATGAACTGATGTATGTATGTATTTCGAACACTTTAGTGAAGAACACAATAATAAACTAAGAACAAGACTCTTAACACATGCTGTACCAACAATTAATTTACCCACACCTGTAGAAGATGAACTATTTGTTAATTTCCCTGTGTATTTTGGCCAACATCCGACATGTAAGTAATCATCAATCATCTCTTCAAACCTTAAATGATTCATGATGTGTACTGGCTATTAGCTTGGCATAACTATTCTTACTGACAACATATTGTATGTATGTAACACAATAGTTTTGAAAAGGCAAATGTAAAATAAATTTCTATCAATAAAATGTTTTAATTAAGTTTGTTTCTGTCTTTGACACTTTTTTGCTATTTAAATAATATTTAATTAGTATCAGATTCTGTCTCATGATTAGTTCCATTCACTATTCCTATGTTGTGTATAGATTTAATCAAATATTAGAACTCTAGTACATAGTACCTATCTATATTTTTACATAAACATTTTTAAAGACTACATAAAAGAAACCATTAGAATAATTGTGCCTAAGAACCAATTGACTACAATTTCTAGGTATTTTTTTAATCTAAACATTTCTTTTTGCATATTTCAGATTCACCACAAGCACCCAGGACCTTCACACATGGTGAATGAAAAAATTATCAAAGGAACAGGCCAAATGTTGAAACCAAAGGTATGTTGTAACATATACAGTTATAACACCAAAATGTCCATTTATGTGTATTTATGACTTTAACCCCTTTATCAATAAATAAACAAAAAGTATCTTATGCCAAGGATTAGAGGTATTTTTATTGCCATTTCAGTCACTTATACTACATATAACGATTGTTTGTTGATTTCAACTTGTTACTAATAAATATGTATGTAAGTTGAGTAGCTAAAAACCTCGATAGTAAATATACATGAATCCTGGTGACCAGATTAGAAATAAACGCACTAAACTACAGTACACTACACTAACTATAGCTTAAACTATAGAAAATAATAATATGAATGCAAAGTATAAGTTCAAATATTACCTGATAAACAAAAGAAACTATGTTACTCGAGTTTTAGGGTAACTTTTTTTATGATGATTTATCATCATATTCTTTAGGATTTCTTATGTTTTTCAATATATTTTTTTAATGGGATAGGAGGTCAAACGAGCAGGTGTGTCACCTGATTAAAATCAGGCGCGACCAACGCCGCTCATGGACACCTGCAACACATATAGTATTACAGTTGCGTTGCCAACCTTTAAAGTAGGATGGGGAAGGGGTATCCGGTATGGGTCTCTCCGGGTACTTTGCTCACAAAACAAAATGCGGCATGAGCCACTTTACGTTGATCTTCTGAGAGGTGGTAGTATTTCACCGGTCGAGCTGGCCCATTCATGCAGCGAACTGCTTGGTTCTACCACTCTTAAATATTCAGTAGATATTAGTTCATCATAGATATAAACATTTTGTACAATGTAGGTGGGGTTGTATTGTATGTTTTACCAAACTTGTTTACATAGTTGTTATGACATAATAAGTGACTAAATGGATAAGTTGCCTGTATAATAGGTGATACTATTACCTTTCTAAGCATTTTTACAGTCTCTAATGTACAAAATGTCTTTCAAAATATCTTTTGCAATCATGAAAATCACGAGTTGTTCTAAGCCAACGACAAAATAATAAGAAATGTACTACACTATCAATATTTCTATCAAGTACCATAAAGTTATTTATTTAAATCAATTAGGAATAATTTTTATAACGCGGGATTAATTGTATGAGGACAAATATTTTTTTTTTATGGGATAGGAGGGCAAACGAGCAGGCGTGTCACCTGATGGTAAGCAACCAACGCCGCCCATGGACACCAGCAACACATATACTAACGTGTTACTGTTGCGTTGCCGACCTTTAAGTGATAGGGGAAAGGAAAGGATGGGGAAAGGGTGGTGGGCCTCCGGGTACCTCTCTCATCGAACGAAACGCGGCATGAGCCACTTTACGTCGATCTTCTGAGAGGTCGTGGTATTTCACCAGTCGAGCCGGCCCATTCATGCAGCGAACTGCTTGGCTCTACCACTGTTAAACGGTATACGGGTAGATTGAAATATTTAGTTTTGGATGAAGAAAATAATAGATTTTTTTACATAACATAACTTCACGCCTTTAAGTGTTACCCGAAGGTGTAGGCAGCGGCTTTTAAGCCTCGTCTCGCCTTTATATTTACGTCCCAAATGAAATAGGTGGCGAACCTATTGCCATACCGGGCACAAAGTTCGTCAGTCATCGATATTTATCACACATAACTTCCGAAAACAATTTCGAAAAGTCATGTGAGCCAATGTCTGGAATCGAACCCGGACCTCTCGATCAGAGGCCGAGCGCTCGACCATTGCGCCACCGAGACATTTTTTTAAATTTTCCAAGATTAAATAATTATGTTGTTCATCCGAGGTATAAAGCACATTGTAACATTCTCAATTCTTTGTTGGGGACTGGCATCCGAACTAGGATTCCCTGTCATACAGATTACCAGCCCCCCCCCCAAAACTACAGCTTACAAGAAAAATCACGAGTTGTTCTAAGCCAACGACAAAATAATAAGAAATGTACTACACTATCAATATTTCTATCAAGTACCATAAAGTTATTTATTTAAATCAATTAGGAATAATTTTTATAATGCGGGAGTAATTGTATGACAAATATTTTTTTTTTATGGGATAGGAGGGCAAACGAGCAGGCGTGTCACCTGATGGTAAGCAACCAACGCCGCCCATGGACACCAGCAACACATATACTAACGTGTTACTGTTGCGTTGCCGACCTTTAAGGGATAGGGGAAAGGAAAGGATGGGGAAAGGGTGGTGGGCCTCCGGGTACCTCTCTCATCGAACGAAACGCGGCATGAGCAACTTTACGTCAATCTTCTGAGAGGTCGTGGTATTTCACATGTCGAGCCGGCCCATTTATGCACCGAACTGCTTGGCTCTACCACTGTTAATAGTATGTATTGCTTGCATTTCTTTCTAGGAAGGTGATATATATTCAAAAAAGCATTTAATTTATTATACAAATAGCTACTCAGAAAAGGTTACTATGGTGTACCAGACTTAATTGTGGTGTAGCTATCTAAGGTTGCGGTGCAGCTATCTAAGGTTGCGGTGATTATCTTAAAGAAACGCATATGCATTATCTCCATCTTTCATGACATGCAATTGATCAAAGCTAGTGTTAATAAAGGGACTACTAATACAACATGTAACACGGTTGTTTATCTACTTGTAATAGTATTTTTTTAATCTAAACATTTCTTTTTGCATATTTCAGATTACAAGTACCGGGACCTTCACACATGGTGAATGTGAAATATTATCAAAGGAACAAGCCAAATGTTGAAACCAAAGGTATATTGTAACAAATACAGTTTCATTGTCTCACAGACGCTTTAAATCAGAAAATCAAGAATTTACGCGTTACATTATAATCAACACAAACTAGAAAAATGCCGGCCACTACAATGGGATATGGGTGGGGTCGGGAGTGGGTTTCAGAAGGGGAGGGGGAAAGGGATTGGGCCTCCAAATACCTCTCTCAGCTAGTGAAACGCGGCTAAGGCCACTTTTCAGCGATAATGGGGAAACGGGGCGTTACTAATAGTAACATCGCTGAAAATATTGCAAATAACCTGCTTTTATTTGCTTAGGTTAACTAAAGACTTTTAAAACAAAGTTGAGTTTGAATTAATATCGCTTCTAATTTTCTTATCAATACTTAGATGTGTGAATGAAATATGCATTATTATTTGTCTATTTACCCTGACTGAATGTAAAATCATTTTATATATTACGAAATATATCAATTACATCAAAATAAAATGTTTTATTTTTTCCTACGACTAATAATATGGATGAGGATGTTTGACAGTGACACTGACATTTGACAGTGACACTGACATTTGACAGTGACACTGACATTTGACAGTGACACTGACATTTGACAGTGACACTGACGTTTGGCAGTGACGGCAACGATGCCAACATTAGGTACAGAGGAAAAACGAATGATTATTATGTTGGTGAAAGATGCAGTCTAAATGAGCTCAGGACATTGTATGGAGTGCCGACTCTTATTTATATGCTCTGTGGCACGTGTGTGTGTTTACGAGACCGCAGTGGCGCAGACCGTACCACTTACCAGAAAGGGCAGAAAGGAATTAATTTTCATTTATCAAAGTAGTACTAACATTTACCATACGTATTTTACTATATACATTTGACTAAAACATACTTGTGCCGAAATGGCAGCTGATAGTGAATCTAGTGGCAATGAAAATGAGAAATCTGACAGTGAATCACATGAAGAACAATTAGAAAAGGTTGACGAGAATAACGAAGATGATAACACCACGTTTAAAGATTTGGTATGTTTAATGGCACTAATATGAATCTGGGAGATTTTGCTGCTTTTAGAATAATATAAGTAATTAAAGCCCAAACTATAATTAATTGTGTAAAATGTGACAAGTTAGAGGTTAGAGAATTTTGTATACACAAAATCATCCTCTAACCTCTAATGTATACAAATTGTCATCGTATTGTTTTTTGTATTTAGGGTATCGTTGACGTTTTATGTGAAGCTTGCGAGGAGTTAAAATGGAAGAAGCCTTCAAAAATTCAAAAGGAATCTATACCTGTAGCCCTTCAAGGCAAGGATATCATTGGTTTAGCCGAAACTGGATCAGGGAAAACTGGTGCTTTTGCTTTACCTATCTTACAAGCACTACTAGAGAATCCTCAAAGATATTTTGCGTTGATATTGACACCTACAAGAGAATTGGCATTCCAGATATCTGAACAGTTTGAAGCACTAGGTATTTATTCTTTTACATTAAATTTATCATCCTCAATATTAACTACAAACATTTTTTTAAATGGTATCTTAAAAATTATTTTGCTAATAAGTGAAATTAAGTTAATGTACATAGCGTTGTGTTGTTAATGTCAGTGATCATTAATTATTTTAACACCTTACTTTTTTATTTGTATTTTACTAGGTGCGAGTATAGGTGTAAAATGTGCTGTGATTGTTGGAGGTATGGACATGGTGGCACAAGCTTTGATGTTGTCTAAAAAACCTCACATCATAATAGCCACACCTGGTAGATTAGTTGACCATCTGGAAAATACTAAGGGATTTAATCTCAAGGCTTTGAAATTTTTGGTAAGTTATATGACTAATTTTCATGAGGTTCAGCTATAATGGGGTGTAAGTGTAAATGATTCAATGTTAATTTTTATACAATTACTATCATCTATCAAAAGTAAGAGAAATGGATTAATCATGATAAAAATTTATACACATTTAGAGGAAATCACACAAATATAAATACTGCAATAAGTTATTTGTTGCGCTACAGAATTTACACCTAGATTGGGACGTATCCGGAAAAATTAAAACCTTCATATAAGTTGGTGGTGTTTACTGCACCAATATTAGTTAAATTGTAATTACCATAACATGGGCAAATCTTGTTTTCACAATAAATGAGACATATTTTTATAGGTGAGTTTTAATTAAAATTGTTTATTGTGTAGGTAATGGATGAAGCTGACCGCATATTAAATATGGACTTTGAGGTGGAAGTTGATAAGATATTACGTGTCATACCACGTGAAAGACGCACATACCTTTTCTCTGCAACTATGACTAAGAAAGTTCAGAAGTTACAAAGAGCTTCTCTTCAAGATCCTGTAAAAGTGGAAGTCTCTACCAAGTATCAAACTGTAGAGACACTGTTGCAGTATTATCTCTTCATACCTGTTAAATATAAGGTAACAAAATAAATCTTTTCAAATACTGTTTGTTTACAATAATCCCTTTTTTTTTACTCCACTATCAGGAGAGATGATTTTACAAGATTATGTATAATTATTGGACAGCATTAACTTAGGAAGAATTTAACTTGAAAAGATTTCAAGTTAAAATATTTCAGTATTTATTCACCTTAACTGTGATATAGGCAAATTTATTGACCAAATATCCCTCAGATAATAAGAAACTTTTTTAATTAAAAATATAACAAATATATTAAAGCTGCTAGAGTTAACTAACCTTGTGTATTATTGTGCAGGACGTATACTTGGTGCACATATTGAACGAAATGGCAGGCAACTCATTCATAGTGTTTGTAGCAACTTGTGCAGGTGCACTCCGCACTGCACTTCTGTTGCGCAACCTCGGTCTGCCAGCTGTACCACTGCATGGTCAAATGTCACAGAACAAGCGTCTTGCTGCTCTTAACAAGTTCAAAACAAAAAGCAGAAGTGTGCTCATTTGTACTGATGTGGCATCCAGGTCAGTTTATGTATTAGTTTCCAACTTTATATAATCCAAACGTCTTGCAGTAATTACGCATTGCTAGATTCCATTATGATAAAATCTAACCTGTTCTCAAAGAGTATGACAATATGTCATTTAATATGGTTCAGTATCATATTCAAATTCAAAATATTGTATATACCTATAGTATCATAAATACGGAAACAGTGTTACTATCTATATATATAAAAGAGATTTCCACCTATATATTGACTCATCACGATATCTCTGGAACCATAAGGCGTAGCGACTTGAAATTTGGTAGGATTATTCCTTTCGCCGAGTAGAGGTCAGCTAAGAACGGATTTTACGAAATTCCACCCACAAGGGGGGTTGCGGGGGTGTTAACAATGGAAAATAATATATCGTAACCATAAGGCGTAGCGACTTGAAATTTGGTAGGATTATTCCTTTCGCCGAGTAGAGGTCAGCTAAGAACGGATTTTACGAAATTCCACCCACAAGGGGGGTTGCGGGGGTGTTAACAATGGAAAATTCCCATTTTTAACCTATAGCTGCTATCGACTTCAAATTTGTCGAAGATATTGCAGTATTAACATAGCGGGGCAGCAGTTATTACTTTTGATGCGAAACAGAGTTCGCCGGGTCAGCTAGTTATTTATAAGTATGACAAGTAAATTTTTTTTTTTTTCAGGGGTCTGGATATCCCTCATGTGGACGTAGTTATAAACCTGGACATTCCATTGCACAGCAAGGACTATATACATAGGGTGGGTCGCACTGCCCGAGCAGGACGCGCTGGCAAAGCCATCACTTTTGTCTCGCAGGTTGGTAGCACAATTGATGGTTGAAACAGTTGTGTATTTAATTTAATGCATTATCTTGCTTAAAGTTCTTCATTAATTTTCTTAATCATTCTTACTCATTTTCCAGTACGACGTAGAATTGTACCAGCGTATTGAACAGCTGATCGGTAAACAACTGCCACTGTATAGCACTGACGAGAGTGAAGTGATGGTCCTTCAAGAGAGGGTTGCTGAAGCTCAACGCCTGACTAAAATTGTAAGTTTTTCACATGTCAACCTTACCCTGTTTGATTTGCTGTTTGAGTTGTTTTAGTGCTCAGCAAGCATTATGTTTCCAAAGAAATGTTGCTTTTTTAATCACTCCAAAAAAGAAATTTGTAAATTTATTTTTATGCCCCTGTAATAACATATTAAAACCAAAAAGATATACTTTAATGTGGCAAATTTAATAATAATATCATTGATTCAACAGGAATTGAAAGAGTTTGAAGACAAAAAAAGTATGAAAGGCAAAAAGCGTGGCGCTGAAGATTCTGAAGATGACACAGAAGAGGCGACCGGAGTGCGCAGGCGCATGAAGGTGAACAAAGGAAAGAACAACAAGTATGGCGGCAAAAAGAGGAAACGATAAAAATACATTAATTTTATTACATTATCATGGTTTTTTCTTTTTTAATAGTTGTTTGTTACTCATATCTCAACTTTATTTGTGCCTTCTGGTAAAGATTCTAATTGTCTACATTGAAACAACTTGATATGGATTATATCGCATTTATTTAGAACTTATTTTCTATTTATTTCCCGACGTTTCGAACTCTTTACAGAGATCATTTTCACGAGTAATGAACAAAAGGATGGTGGATGGTAGTCGTTCAGAAGCAATTTTCATTGATACAGAGAGTACCTGTTTTTGGAAAAAAGAAACAAAAAAGTTGAAGTTAAAAATATGATTTTTACTATTGGTAATCCACATCAGACCATGAAACAAAAATGAAATATTTATTTATAAAAAAATAAAAAGTCTCGGTAGTCCAGTGGTTAAAGCACACGGCTTCTGATACAGCGGTCCGGGTTCGATTCCTGACACTGGGTCACACCAATGACTTTTCGAAATTATGTTATGTGTGATAAATATCGATGACTGAAAACTTTGTCCCGGTACGGCAATAGGTTCGCCACCTATTCGTGAAGTTATGATATAAAATATATTTACTAAAGAAAAATTTTTGTTTGTAAAGATCCTTTGTTGTATGATTTAATAGGTAACAGTTGTTATTTTTAATAATTAGATAATTATCTTCTTTTTCTAAGTTGAAATAAGAGTATAACTATTATTAAATACAGATTGAAGATTTGGAAACGGCGGAAATAAATAGAAAATAAGTTCTAAATAAACGCGATATAATCTATAAAAAGTTGTTTCAATTTTATGAATTTGATTCGCGAAAATCTAAGAAATAAATATTTCAATTGTTGTTTTGGCCTCTACAGCTCTCAAAAACTCCGCATACTAGTTTCATCTGGAATTTACAGACAGTTTCTTCCATTGACCTTATATGTTCTAGACTTGTAATAACCTTCTCAAAGCGTAACCACTGGACATAAGCCTACAGGCTTATGCGAAGCTTATGTCAATTCAGTCATCTGTCAGACGCGAACCGAATAACAATAGGTACAAAATTGGTAAATGCGTAGTAAAAGAGTGCGATTCAAGATCGGAAACCCATAAGAAATTAACCGGAATTACTTTCCACACGTAATATTAATGTTTACATTAATATTAAAATACAGTAAAATAGATAAAATGTTGAATTTTCATAATTAGCTTCAGTGATACCACTAAAAACTTAGTTTTAGTTTCCCACATTTGTGGGAGAGTTATTAATTTATGGAAAAGGAGATTTTAAATATTTTTTGTTATAATAATAACGCTGCAGGGTGCCTAAAAATGCGGCACGCCGTGACAAGTGGGTGAAAATTATCCGATTGCTGAGAAAAGAAACTGACTGGCTACCTGCACCCGGGTCATTTATCGTCAATTCAATTTGATCATTCGCTTTTATTAATAAATGCCATAAATATTAAATACTTAAAAATAAGATTGTATCACGAAAGCAAACTATTAACTCAGACTTATAAAAAAGAGACTAAAAGGCAATTTTATACAAAACTTATGTTACACAGCGGTGTATGATCAATAATTCATCTGCCTAGCTTTTTCCCAATTATGTTGGGGTCGGCTTCCAGTCTAACCGGGTGCAGCCGAGTACTAGTGTTTTACATGGAGCGACTGCCCATCTGACCTCCACAACCCAGTTGCGTGGGCAACACAATCCCCCTTGGTAAGTCTGGTTGTTAGACTTTCTGGCTTCTGACTACCCGTAACGACTACCAAAGATGTTCAAATGACAGCCGAGACCCACCAATTTAACGTGCCTTCCGAAACATGGAGGAACTCGTCATGATAAGATGGTCACCCATCCACGGACCGACCGCGCCAAGCGTGCGTTGCTTAACTTTAGGGACCGTACCCATACTACGTGACCCGTTTAGGGTGGGGGGGGGGAGAGCGGAGTCTTTAAAATACTACGGTTAGTCCACAGGAGCGGGGGGGTGGTTCAGGTTTTTGTCACGTAGTCGATTTTAATGAGAGAAATCTCTTATTTTTTCGACCTAGATGAATATGTAATTAAACAGAAAATAATTGTTGTGTTCGTAAATTAAGTTACTGTGTAACTTACATACTGTACAGCAATGTGTTTTCACAATTAAAGTTGTTCTTTTTCATAATACATAATTCACTAGTAATTTAAGTATGCATGCAGTCTTATCCAATAAAGACGAGTATGAGCCAAATTATTTTTTTTTTTCGATTTTTGCCTGTGAAATGATTAAAAATCATAATTATGAATTACTACGTGAAAACTAAAGGGGGAGGGGGGGTCTTGGCGTATACTACGAGTGGTCACCGATGGGAGGGAGGGGTCGAAAAATGAAATAGGTCACGTAGTATGGGTATGAACCATCATCATATCGGCTAAACTAGCCGATACTTTTAGGTATGATAATCTTTTTTCTTCTCCCTTGAAAGAGAAAAAATAAAGAAGGTATTTTAGTGTTTAAATTGTGGTAGATAATAGAAACCATCTTTTGATAATTTTGTATGCACATCATAAGCGTGATTAATATCCTATATATAATATTATATGGGAATCGTAACGTTCCTCAAATCCAAACAAAATTATTAAATTCTTTCTTACAGTTTATTCTAAAAGTAAACAGTCATTTCTTTCTATAAAAAATAAATAAAAAAAGAGAAATGCGATTTATGTCACATCGCCTGCAAAATCGGCGCACATATGAAAAAATCGTCGTCGCACTTAAAACTAAGCAATCAGGAAGAAATCACAACGTTATTGTTTAAATTTTTTTAATCGTTATTTTATTATTTCTATACAAATAGAACTGTACAGATATTTTTTTAAATTATTTCACCACATATCATCCGCTCTCACGATAGACTTTTTACAAAAGTGAAAACTATCAACATTACGCACGTATCATATAAACGGAGATCGCGCGCAGTACCGCACCGCTCGACAACCTCATGACCCACAACATCGTCATAAGTCCCCAGAGCTCGTCAGAAGTCCCAATAACTCGTCACAAGACCCCAAAACGCGTCACCAGTCCCTACAACTCGTCACAAGACCCCACCACACGTCACAAGTCCCACAACTCGCCAGAACAAGTCATCACGACCAGCCGCCGCTTGTCACAACACGTCACCAGTCGTCACAACTCATCACCGGTGGTCACAAAAGCGACACCCATACCTAATTGAGCTGCGCGAGGCGTTTGTAACAATTATTTGATTCAATATAAATTACAAAAATTACACTATGCTCTGACATACAATGGAAAACATTATTTTTTGGTGTTATTATTATAATCATTGTACGATAAAGGCATCATCCATCTGGCAGTAGAACTATTGCGTTCGCTATCATACACAATCCTGATAATATACTCTTTCACCTCAAACAAAGACAATGCTCGTACATACACTATGAACATTTTACACAGAAAATATTTATAAATAAGTACAATTTATGTTATGTATATATATATGTATAATATAAACAATAATTATTTATATATAATTAATAAGTATACAGTAAAAAAACGACTAATCCAATTAATATATTACACATTAGCAGTGTGACATGCATTCACTCGCATAATTTACCATTTGTTCAAATTTATAAACTAAAAATATACATAATATCGGAGGTGAAAAAGTGTATTACTTAGCACACTAATGAAAATCACACTGGAGGTCCTTATTGTAGTTACATTTAGGTATCCAGCGCGCACTCGACACGCCCAAACGCATCACAAAAACCCCACGGTCTGGTGCCGCGGTGTTCATCACAATTAAAAGAAAAACTAGTCAGTCTACGAGAAATTAAGATCACAAATGTATTAATGGACGTGTCGGGCTCGGGCTGGCACTTAAAAATAATGTCTCAAACTATTCCAATGTCTATACACAAGTTAAAAACAAATGACCCGAGACTGCATCAAAATGACTTTTCTGGTCCTGATGCCCAAATTCAAGTAAACTATCTCAAGGCAGGACTTAAATCACATAAAATAATCCCCCCAATTCTCCCTGAAGCTCTTACATAGGTAGACGCAGATACTATGCAATAGGCGGAAGACCTCATATTTGTCATTCTTTATCTACACTACTATAAAACAGTAAAATCTCTCAGTGTGAAGCACTGCTGATAAAAAAATGTGACCTTTCCCATAAATTTTATATTTCTTGCAGAGAATAAAATCACAAGTTTATGATTTTTCATTTTAGTTATTTGGTCCTTAAGTGCAAGGAAGATAGGTGCAAATATGATGGAGTAAATATTTTGACTTTGAATTAATGAAAAAAATTATCCAGATCAAAAGAACATGTATGATAAACTGAGTTGACTCATCTCTGTGTTATGTTACATGTCATGTCAGATGCTGTCCCGGGTCTCCTATATCAATTATCACAATGTTTTGCTACTAACAACCCGCATATGGCTGAAACTAATCAAATTGCATCACATTATCTTTCGCTTGTTCGTCTTGTGTACAATTATTCAACAAACACTACCAAGGCTATGTGCTACTGGATAATAAAGTTACCCAACACAGAATGACATTTTAAAAAAACTGCTTCAATAATTTTGGTGAACTCATTCACAAAAATTTAAAATCTTTATGAATTAAGTTTAGTGCGGCTGGTAAATATTTTTGCTTTGGCTTTGAAGTGATTGTAATATTATTGTTATTGTAACTCTCAATATTGGACAATGTGATTTAACCAGTAGCACATCACCATTATGCATCTAGGGCAGTACCACAACCATTCCGAGCTGTTTACTTTATACCAAATTAGAGACAAACAAGGAACTTTTACCGCAGCCACAGAATGTGACCAAATCATGAAACAGGCCACACTACATTTAAAAAATCATAAATCATGATCTAACTACCAACACACTTTTATGGCTATCTCTAAAGTACTCTTATTATAAGACTATGCTTGATATCCTGTTTAACATTATCAATAAAAATCAATTAATATCACTTAAATAGATTGCGGTACAGACCCTGAGCACAGGACAGAGATATAAAAAACTGCCAGAATTCGAGTGAAACATAAAATTGGTCCACAACCAAATTGGTGTGTACCTGTAATAAATAATAATAATAGCCACAGTATGAACAAGAGAGTCAAATTTAGCCACCATCATACAAAAAAGAAATACAAGCATCATTTCAGGATCTGAATGTCACATAAAAAATGAGACAACTCACTAACTTCACAACTCTGACCAATCAGCTGGTTAATTTTCTGATGTAAATTTAATCACCATTAACAGTTCTTCACTTCCATGCTCTATACAATACATTTCGAAAATGACTATTGTAATCAAAATCAGGTGGGTAGATTTGAATTCATAATACAGATAGATACTGCAGCACTCAAAAAATATCAAACCCAGTATTCAGACACTATTGTGAAGCACTTGATATTGACAATTAATATATTATAAAAAAAAACAATGCTTTTTAAAATATACTACTTTTCACTGTCATTATGACTTCACAGGCAATGTTTGAGAATACTGGGGCTAAATCCAGTAGTAACTGTGGAATGTCACACACAGTGCTGTGTGTATATATTTTTGTTTCATTTTATTACTTAACGGCAAGCCCCTACACAGCTGGACTGATTCCATTGGGCTGTTGTTATGTTCGAGTAGAACAGAACCACACTTATCGGGGGCACATCCTGCTACTTGTACAGACGTGTCGTGACGTGCGCAGCTTAGTGGCGGGACGATCTCCGGTACTGTGATGTAGTAGGAATGCGAGTTTCGGGTTCGATGGCGGAAGTTTCGCGGTCGCACTTTACACACACAAGTTTTAGTTCAAATCACGATCTTCTAAGTACTTGTATTCAAATGTGAATCCTTCTTTTTTGCGCTGGCCCCACTTCTCGTAGTCGAAGTAGATATATGTGCCCTGTAATAATAATAATAATAGCATTTTTTATTTATTTATTAATAACCAGTGGGAATTAAAAACTGTGACAAACTGTACCCATCTCTCTAAATTTCTCTATATTCCGACTTGATATATCAATGTGAGTTTAAAATTCGAACGAAAAATATATGGATGTCAATATGTTACCTACATCCAGCCCTAACTTTTAGAAATATGACTTCTAATAAATGATAAGGTACCTGTTCATATTCCTCATTAATGACTTTGGGCTCCTCATGTCTCTGGAACCACATCATGTATTTCGTGTGGAACCGCCAGCTCTGTTTTTTTAGCGCTTTAGCGGCCAAGTATTGTGCCTTCGTGCCCTCCATGTAGTAAAACACGAAGAATAACGTCTCTGTCGATAAACGCTGGAAGAACTCTACTGAGTCGGAGTGAGGTAGCAACACCTGAAATATGGTATGTTATTTTTTTTTAAGGAATAGGAGGGCAAATGAGCAAGTGGTTCAACTAGTGGTAACTACTGCCCATATAACACATATCGTGTTACAGTTGCATTGCCAGCCTTTAAGGGAGTAGGACAGAAAAAGAGGAGTAGGAGGACGGGCGCTCTCTTACCGAACGAAACACGGCATAAGCCACTGTACGTCATATTTTGAGAGGTCGCTGTATCTCAATGGTTGCGCCAGTTTAGTGGTGCAGCGAACGCCGTGTTTCTCGCTACCACTGTTACTTTGTCCACAAAAATTCCTTTCATCCGTCCCCATTTCCTTCAGATGCAATTTAAATATTTAAAAATGGAAGGAAACGCACAGTAATTATTACCTGATTGTAATAAACAGGAGTTTGACAGATATTTCTCGGTAGGTACACCCTCGTTCTCTCAGAATCGGACGGGTGTGGCATATGATAAAATGAGGATTCTAACATCTGGAATTGTAGCTGATGTTCCTGAAAATATAGATAGACAATATTTAAATATGTTTTATGAGCAGATTTCGTTGTATAAGAAACTGTGTGAGCGTTTTTTTTTTCAAATTGTCTCCTGTAGCATATGCAAGTGGTTAACTTCCGAAGTTCTTTGATCAATGGATTAAAGTAAGTTTCCTAAAGCGGAGAACCTACGTATATTGTATGTACTGACCGCAGTGAGAGGCAGAGGTCCGAGAGGCGCCACACCCAGTAGTGGCGGTATGTGCGCCTGCGCCAAGGCTGCCCCGCGCCGAGTGTTCTGGAAAGTTACACATATTTTACATATTAGTACGTATTTCTATTATCAACTGGGATGATTAAAACAACCTTTAGGATTACATCGCGTTTATTTATTATCCATTTATATTCATTTCCCGACGTTTCGAACTCTTTACAGAGATCATTTTCACGAGTGATGAACAAAAAGATGGTAGTTGTTCAAAAGCTATTTTCATTGATACAGAGAGCACCTGCGATGAATTTAGTGATACCTGAGTGTATACAGCCGCAGTGAGCACGTGTGTGGTGTGTGTGGTGTGTGCGGTGCGTGTGGTGCGTACCTGGTGCGCGGCGTCGAGCCCCGCGCGCTGCACGGCCTCCTGCGCCATGCTCTTGAGCGACGCGGTGCCGCCCGGCGCGCCGCCCGCGCCCCCCGCGCCCAGCCCGCCCCCGCTGCCGGCGCTGCCCACACTGCCGGCCTCGCTCACGCGCCCGCTGCGGGGACACGATAGTACATACTACTCAATTTATTCGTTTGTACAATTACTCTTCCGTTAGCTCGAGACGTTTAACTAATTAACGAGTCTGTTATGAGTAAGTAGCCTCTTCTTGGTTTACAAAAATCTTTTAAAAGAAGCGCTTTCATATGGCAAACACGGAAAAAAAGTATGTGTCGTGACTACTGTAACTGACATAGATCCCTGAGGAAAACCCGTGACGGTGACTATCCTTGTGGAATTTATTCTTTAACTTTGTCAAACTATCAAGGTACCGAATGAGATACCACCATAAATATGAAGTAATAATGTTAATATACGACTAGCACAAATATATAATTTCAGAAAAGAAACTAACCATAGTTTAAAGTAGGTTAAGGAATCAGAGGCTTCATAAAGATCATAAAATGCATTTTGTGCAATATATTTGCAATTATAATAAATCCAATTATTAATAGCTTTAAAAAGAGACCCTAAAACCGTCTTACAAATTTTATTCTCCAAAGCTTACATGTACATTAAATACATATTTACTTGAAACTTCTAAAATATTTTTTACACTTACTCCGTACTTAATGGTTTTGAAATGAAACCTCCTGTGTTAAAGCACCTCATTGATCATTATTTTAAGTATGGTAAATTTTTGATGCCACCACATAAACAGCAAGTAAAATAAATACTCGTCCAATTCCAAAGAGATGAAGAACGCGTGTACATACTTGTTGGGCACGTGCTGCGGCGTGTGGTGCGGCGCCTGGCTCGGTCCGTTGACGGTGGGCGGTGACCCCGCGCCCCCCGCCCCCACCGGGCCCACGGTCCCCACCACTCCCACCGACACTGACGAGCTCTTCGACGTCTGCAATAATACCCAACAACACATTGAGTCAGGTTTATAACTATGATTTCTCGTAAATGTGTAAATAAGCATCATATCATTCAGTCAGTAGCGTTAAATACTAGTTGGTGAGCAATACAAACGCGCGACCCGGAATACTACCCTTAGAAAAATTAAACGATTTTGTGTGGTTTATTTTTTCCAAGCACACTTGTCTAATATTATAAAGCTCCTGAGGCCAGGTTCCTATAAAATAAGACGATTTTTTATGGTATAGGGGGCAAACGAGCAGACGTGTCACCTGATGGTGAGCAACAAACGCCGCCCATGGACACCTAAAAACATATATGTTACAGTTGCGTTGCCAGCCCTTACAATAGAATATGGAAGGGATCGGGAGTGGGATGGAAGGGAAGGGGGAAAGAGGTTGCGCCTACAGATACCTCTCTCACCGAGATAAACGCGGCAAAAGACACTTTACGTCGATATTCTGAGAGGACGTGGCATTTTACCGGTCGAGCCGACCCATTCGTTACAGCAGAATCGTCGCCTTGTTCAACTGATATTTCTTTCCGATTCTGTATGTATACTAGTGTCCGACCGAAGCTTCGGCTTCGGCCACCTTCGGCCAAAAATCCATCTTCGGCGAGATCTTCGGCTTCTGGGCCAAAGCCGAAGGTCCGCCGAAGGTCCAAGAAGAGTCGTAGTTAAACGAACTGTTACGAAAGAGTGAGTGACTGATGGACCGGACTGCAATTAGTTCAGTGCGGATACCTTTATCACCGAGAGAAAAGCGGCATGAGCCACTTTACGCCGATATTCTTCTTTAGCTGTGGATAATATTGAAGAAAATTATTAAATTACTAATATTTATAAACCTTCGCCTTCAGCCGAAAGTTGTGGAGATTGCTGATTAACCGGTTTCGGCCAAAAATAGACCTTCGGTCGGACACTAATGTATACCACATGACCTACCAACAGCTTAAACATCATTGATGTCCACCCTGATTCCAAACTGAGACCGACAGAAGCAGGGTGCAAGACTAGACAAAGAAACGTTAACTAACCGGAGGTGGTAACGTTGGCGCTGGAGGTAGATGCGTGGGCGTGTGCAGGGGCGTGCTCGACACAGGACCATTCTCCACTACTTCTGTAACACACAGAACAATCATAAGCTGGGTTTATAACCAAACATCTTATTAAATTAAATTTTACAAGTCAATGAAACAAAATTAAAACAACAAAAGTAGTGTTCCGTTCTGGAAATTTAAATAATATTGGATTAGCATATGTTAATGATGGACCGTGTTCCAGTCCAGCCGTTTCAGTGGTTATCCAGATCAAACATACAGACAGACAGACAAGAATTGCATAAAATGTGATTTTGTTATACCATATACGGTACATATGGTATAACAAAATCGTGGTATTAATTGCAGTCAGTAACTTATTATGCATTTAGTAACATAACATAACTTCACACCTCTTTCAACCCGAAGGTGTAGGCAGTGGTGTAGGCTGTTAAGCCTCGACTCGCCGTTATGTTTACGTCCGAAATGGAATAGGTGGTGAACCTATTGCCATACCGGGCACAAAGTTTTCAGGCATCGGTATGTCTTACACAAGTTTCGAAATTAATTTCGAAAAGTTATTGGTGTTAGCCAGTATTCGAACCCGCGATCTCTTGATTCAGAAGCGGAGTGCTGACTACTGGAGCACCAAGACATTTAGCAAATTTATTATTACAGACACGCCGATTTTATTTATCTATATGGCCACAACAAGCATTTATCAAGCATATGACGTCTGAGAGTTTCCGTGACGTGAAGGTATAAATTAAGAATATTGGGTAAGAATGACGCATATAATAAACTCCCAGCTGACCAGTGTAAGTGACTTTCAGAATGACGAATTCCTCACATATAAAAAAATGAAAAATTGAGTGCCTGTTGATAATGTTACTAAGGCCCGTAAGATCAATCACAGTTTAAACTATTTTGCCTAGTTTAAACCTCATCTGTCGTTTATTTTGTAAGATCAATGCTAGATAAACCTCCAATAACAGTTTAAAGGTCGTTTATCAGCTGACATCTGACACAACGATTGTGGGTTCATACATAGATTTAGCATAGACTACAATAGATGGCACATGTCACGAAAAATTTACTAATAGCATCGAATCACTGACAGCGCAACCGCTTATATTAGATTTTGGGAACAGCGTATATTTTATTTACATTTCCACACATGAACACTAACTTTGTAAAAGTTAACGTTTTGAAGCGCTTTTTACGAACACATTGATAATAATAATAATATCTTGGACACAAATCACACAGCGCCCTCCACTTCCAAACTAAGCAACTAAATGCTTGTGCTATGGTTACTAGAGAACGGATACATATATACTTTTCTTTTGTAAATACATACTTATAATACATAGAAAAACACCCAGACGCCGCACAAATATTAATGTTTGTCATAAATATTTGTACTCGGGCGAAAATCGAACCCCCCGACCTCAGTGCTGCAGCCGGTTGTTTTACCAATGCGCCACGAGCCCCGTAAGTCACTCACACATTAACAACCCATTTTTGGTCACGTTGTTTGGGTGACTATTGCCGATCTATTTTTCTTAAATCTATGGTCACACTATAAAACTTCATAAAAGAAAGAGAAAAAGAGTTTTTTTTCACGCAATATGCCACAGACAATGTACAAAAGAGTGAATGATGAGCGAAATAAGGACATTAAATAACCAAATGTTGCCATCTGTCGAAAACTAAACTTAGTTTACGTAATCTATGTCCATTTCGCTGTTGATCTTACGAGGCAGGTTTAAACTCTAGATTAAAATTGACTATAGTTTAGAAAATCGACAGTTTTAACTATGATTGATCTTACGGGCCTAAGGGAGCTTCAAAATACGTAGTTATTAAACTGAAGATTATTAAGTACTTATTTCGAAGCTCCTACTTGTTATTCTGATTTTATTTATTTATATATTAATATTGATTTATTATTATTATTTATTTATATAATTTGTAGCAAATTAATAAATCCTTGCGTATTTTTTAACAACCCCGGCTTTTTTTAATTTCCTTAATATTAAACCTTTATTTTATTTTAAAGTAGATACTGTAAAGGTATGGTGAAAACTTAACGAGACAAAAGACATTAATAATCTCAAATTATACTAGAATAATAATTATTTTAAGTTAAAGCAAATCCATTGTTCAAATCCTAATTTGAATCTGGTAAAAACAACTGAGAACCGTCGAGTTAATAGTATTACGCTCGCTTACCTTAGCGGGACCAAAACAAAACAATTACATAACCGACATTGAACTTCGGGAAACCACACAATTAATATTACGCAGCACACAACACACCAGGATTATTTAAAACACAACTGCACATATTATGTTGTTTGAAATTACTAAAAACATGCACATATAAACGCCACACAAATATATCTTTACCATTGTCCATATTTTATCCTACATTTACGCGGGAAATCATTGTTTCTATTTTTTTTTTTAATATTTATTTCTAATGTTAGGCACAGGTCTTGTCGGATACAGCCTAGCGACTGACTCGCTGGTCGTGTCATCGTGTTGGCTGGGCGCCAATTTCGAGGAAATTGTATGAATATTGGAGGCACGCCAAGAACCAATTAACTGGTTTAATAATGAAAATGCGCCGCGTCGTATTCCATTCACTGTTGGATATTTGTTTATTTTGTAAACAATGCGTTGTACGCTATCGATAAGAATGATAACACTAGTTATCTATATAAAAATCAGTGTGTTTCTGTTCCACAGGAAATACTTTGACGATTCATTCGCATGATTTGCACAACGATAACGTTTGAATTTCGTTAAATTTTGTTGCCAATAATGTTGAATGATGACAATGAACCATATTATAACTTAGAACGATTCATAACGGCAAAGCTTTCTTAAATAGCTTTTACACATATTGTGTCAAATGTAAGAAGGAAGAAAGTTGGATTAGAAGTAATCTACATCCGAAAAGGAACGCACGGCCGTTTAAGTTGCGTCCCCTTTGCAAATTAAAAAAAAAGATACTCACCCGTGTTGTTCGTCTGTCTAACGTGATGATGCGGCGGACTAAGCGGCGGCGGAGGCTGTTTGATCGGCGTCGACGCGCCTGAGACACCCGTGTTGTTTAAACTGCACACAGGCAAACAGTTCACTCACACACCCATAATCATTGTTTATTATCACAATCGTCAAAGTTACGCTACAGACGTACACTGCTAACTGTTCCTTGATTGTTCAAACGTGCAATTCATAGTTACTGTTAACAACTTAATGCCGCGCCTCAACAGGTCAACTTAAAACAAAAGAATCGAAAACAAAAATGGCCACATGTTGCTTCTGTTCCTTATAAAAGTCAACAGGTATAACACCAGTATGTAAAATTGTAAGTTTCCACGAAATTATTTCCAAATTACATTTGTTTATAAACAAATGTAAGATTATGGAATGAGAAATCCGCAAAGTAAGATACTAATTTGAATGCTTGCTATTAAAAAAACGCGAGCATTATGGTGAAAACAGACGCGGGCAATTCAAAAATAGAATACGCAGCCAAAATCAATAACTTCACGCACTGAGTAAACACTGCACTCTCTTGTTTGTCTGATTTAATATATTCATATGAGTTATTAGGCTGAATGAAATTGTCTATGGTAAAAATAAAAACGCCTACAACATTCCACACGATTATTCATTGTATTGTTTTATTTTTTTCAGTTCTTTCTCTGGATTAAAATTTTATGAATACAAATACAGAAAGAGAGTTACAAGTGATACTAAAAGTCAGATGTAACTTAGGCCATGCTTGTTGACAATGTTGTATGAGGCTTGGTTAGACTTCAAAAAATCAATACTTAGGTATGTAACAGATGTCCGCCAAACAAACAGTAAGGTACTATCCAAGCTACCTAGATATTTCTTAGGGATTTAGAGAGATGTCGCTAACTCTGCGGTACGCTACAAATTTTGAACACACGCTGTACTATAAACATTTATTCCTTGGTGATTTTTATTCCATAATATGATGGTTGGAGAAGCGTGGCAGAAATTTTGAGATTTTTTTTGTCCTGCATCATTGGATAATAATATAGTTTGCCACATGTAAGAAATATTTTTTGTGATAATGTTTATTTTAATATATCATCACATTTCACAGGCACAGGCACATTTCATCCTTGTCCATTCTCTTTTATCACTTGTCATCTACACACTTGATCAATACAATTTCTTTCTTCCCTTCTCATAATATGTTTAGTTACCATACCACACCAAACTACCACTTCTATTTTTTTCTGTGATAATTGTTATTTTGATGCTTAAACATATGTACTTATTTCTTATATTATACAATTTTGTCACAACACGCATCCATCTTAAAATACGCATCTCTGTTTCATGTTCCTACTGTTCTTTCATTCAGTTTTGTTGTTTGCCAACACTCAAACCCATATAAATATCGATTTTAATATTACAAAATTATGTTTATTATAAGTATCACAGGTATTATATTTATTTATTTTCATTTATAAATCATGATCAATTGCAATACTTAAGTAGTTTAAGTAGTCCATAAAAGAATCACTTGTGTTTTCTTCACGCTTCCCCAAAACATTTCCCCTTCGTAAAAAAAACCAAGCTAGACACAGAATTAGACTAAAAAATTTCATTTTAAGGTTAAAAAAAACTCAAAGCAATAATATATGTCTAAATAACATACAGGTTTAGACTTATTCTAATGAAATCGATCAAAACATGTGTAAAGCCCCCACTACAGGTACAGCGTCCAAATTAATAACAAACAATAATCTTTATACCTTGGATCCATGCCCAAAGTTAAATAAATAATTTGATGGAATGGGTTTAATTATGCTAAACATATTTTTATGTTTTCAGCCAGAGTAGAGGTGACTTTACATGCATATTTTTTGACGAACGATGTGTATTTTGTAGTGTCCGACCGAAGCTTCGGCTTCGGCCACCTTCGGCCAAAAATCCATCTTCGGCGAGAACTGTGGCTTCGGCCAAATTCTGGGCCGAAGCCGAAGATCCGAAAACAGTCGGAATTAAACGAACTGTTACGAAAGAGTGAGTGACTGACGGACCGGACTGCACTTAGTTCAGTGCGGATACCTCTATGACCGAGAAAAAAGCGGCAAGAGCCACTTTACACCGACATTATTAAATTACTAATAGTTTATAACCTTCGGCTTCGGTCGAAGGTTGTGGAGATTGCCGATTAATCGGCTTCGGCTTCGGCCAAAAATAGACCTTCGGTCGGACACTAGTATTTTGGTAGAAAGAGGTATTATAGTCAGTGGACTGACCTATTGGTGGATGCTGCGGAGTTATTGAGCAAGGAACTAACGTTACACGTTGTGTTACTGACCACGCTCGCATTCACCGCGCGCAGAGGCAGTGGTTTTACCGGCTGCAAATATAACAACATTTATTGCATACTAAATCAAGATTGGTTTTGAGTTCTTGTCTATTCAAAAATATGACATATTATTTATTTAAATTACTTGAAGTTCATGCAATAAAACCAGTAAACGGACAAAATTTAAAAAGCATAGGTAGAACGTAAATATACTAATAAAAGTTAGGTAGTACTTTTTTTTCTTTCATCTCAGCAACCATAAACAAAGGAATAATTTAGGCATATCTGTACTAAAAAATATATTAAGTAAATTGAATAAACACGACTATAAATACCTCAAAAGGAAAGACCTAAAAAAATAATTTCATAATTAATACTTTTCATTTTGAGATTCCCTAGTAGATAATTACATTGTTCTCCATGTGCCAACAGATCAATGAGCAAATCTTTCACAAATTGAACGTTGCCAAATATTGTATATTTTAATCAATTTCGTATTGTCAGTCTGTATGTCTAGTTCATATACAAAAGCTAAAGTAGTGCAATATAAGAACCCAAAACTAACCACAGAACAGTGTAATAAATTTAAAAAAAAAGTCAGATCAAAACTCCACATTATTAACTCCACAAATACAAGTTAATGATAGAAATGTGTGAGTATTTGTATGTGTGTATTATTTGTTCACTTACTTTGGCTATAATTTCATCTTTATCCCGTTTTTTCTTTTCAACGTCTATGGAGTCTGTCGAATGATTGTGTACCTCTAACATTGGTGATGCTATAGGACTTGTACCTAGAAAAGGAAAGAAAATCTATACAACACCTAATAGAATAAGTAAGGTCAAGCCTAACTAAGGAAAACTCTATAAAATTATAGAGTAAATTGTTTTTATTTTATCAGTTGGTATTGTGGTAAATTGAATATAAGAAGCAAGTGATGAATGTAAGAACTTTTTTTTTTTTATGGGATAGGAGGGCAAACGAGGCGTGTCACCTGATGGTAAGCAACCAACGCCGCCCATGGACACCAGCAACACATATAGTGTTACTGTTGCGTTGCCGACCTTTAAAGGATAGGGGATAGGAAAGGATGGGGAAGGGGGTGGGCGGAGGCCCACCCCCTTCCCCTGTACCCGGAGGGGTACCTTCTCACCGAACGAAACGCGGCATGAGCCACTTTACGTCGGTCTTCTGAGAGGTCGTGGTATTTCACCGGTCGAGCCGGCCCATTCATGCAGCGAACTGCTTGGCTCTACCACTGTTGATGTTCTGCTTACTTTTATAGGGAATCTGGTCCATATCTGAATCTATATCCATGATAGCTATATAGAAAATAAATTACCTGAGAGCATGCTAGTAGGTGATCCTGCTGAGGCATTACTGGCATTACTATCTGTGGTGGCTGATGATGGGAGACCAACTCCACTCAGCTCAATCTCGTCAAGCCCGTGGATGTCATCATATATGTATTCGTTCTCCTCAAAGCCTGGCTCCTGTGATGAGTCTATGTAATATTCTACATCTTCCTTTATCCTTTTTATCTGTAAAATAATTACTCCACTGTTATAATTTGACTAAATTCAACCATGGGATCAGTTACTCAATTGGATTCAAAGTAGACAGATATACACTGAGGTCACAACACCTATGTTGTGTCCTGTATGTTAACAGTATGTAACACTCCAGACATTGAACTTTTATTATTTCTTAATATTGGAATAAACAGTAAATAGTCTTAGATATAGGTTAAAGCCTATAGATATAGGTTAGGTCTAATGGATGTGTTGAAATTTAGATTATGTATTCATAAAATTTTAATAGATTCCAAAGACCTAGACAAAGTGGGTTATAAAAATATAATTAATAGTTTTTATATGACATGTCAGTGTGCCGTTAGCTTAAAAAAGGGAGTAAATATAATAAACAGTATCTCAATTCTCACCTGTTCAACCTCCACTGACATGTTGTCGAGCATTCTTAACAATGTCTCTAGCTTCTTTATATGGAACCTGTGCTTCTCTAGTTTTGATTTGAGATCCTCAATGCGATCCTGCTTCTCTTTGTCCAAACGTTTCTTCTTACCCACTAGAAGTGACTCTATTTCACATTCAAATTGATCAACCTGCAAATTACAATTGTATGTGTTTAGCACAAAATTTATAAACATTCAGATTTTTTGAAACAAGAAAGTTTGAGCGCATTTGGTGAAGAGACATGGATTGGGTTGTATGGAGCAGGTAGTTGATCTATTGTTGATTGTTTAGTAACTGATAGTAATTGTAAATATGGTTCTTTTGCAATATCCAGGAAAAGTGGGAGTTTTATAGTGTGTTCATATCGTTTGGACTCATACACTAATAGAAATATACTAGCTGACCTGGCGAACTTTGTTTCACATGAAAAGCAATTTTTATACATGCAAACCACTCTGTTGACACCCTCTTCTATTAAAAGTGACTTTGTTGTATACTATGTAATGATCTAGAGAACGAGTAAATGCTTTGCATGATTGCTTATTAGAATATGCAATCACAAGACATGTTTATGGACTGTTATTTAAACAGATTGGTATCGATCTGCGGTAGTTAAACATAGGCGATGATATGCTTACCTGTAAATTAAGTGCGTCGATTGACGAAACGAGCCATGAAGACATCTCCTCACGTTCTTTCTGTGCGGGGTCCAATTTCTGCGCGGCGCCAAGACCCTCTTTTGAGTACGCCTTCGTTTTCGTTTCACGTTCAACTACCTTGAACCTTTCCATTTGCTGAAATAGTGAATTTATACATTTATAAAAATTGGACTTCAATAATAATATTATTTAGAACCTAGTTTTCATTTAAACAAAGCTTTAAACTGGTGTTATCGAAGTCTGACATATAGAAAATGAAAACGCCTGGAGTTCTTAAAAACAGAATGTTCATCAGATGAAAGTTTGCTCTGGAGATGGACCGTATCACAACAAAATTTACAAAAAATATTACAAGATATAAACTGATAATAACATTGAAACACTATTGCAGCTGATAACCTAGTGATATTTAGAATTAAGTTCCTCAACATACTAGGCCAAGTTATAGTCCATTTATAGGATAGGAGAAGCCTACTAGGCTACTCCTATCTTATGCTCTTAATACAAGTTTTTGTAAAAGCCTCTTCAACCAAGTCTCAAAGTTACAGAATTAATTGTGTATTAGTTGCTTTAAATTGTGAGTTAAGTTAAATCCATATAGGTATTATAATAATAAATTTCTAACATCAACTAGAAGCATAGGGTTCACAGTTAGAATCATTACGAAAGATTTACAAATGCAACAAAACATACAAGTTTTATCTTGCATGTGATAAGAATTACGGCATATGATTACAGTAAAAAGATCATTTTGTTGATTGTGGGTTTACGAAGACACCATTGGGTACCACTTTCAATTCTTTTATACATAAAAAAAGAAATATTGGGCCATTCAAAAGTATTAACTGTCCCCCTATATTTTAAATTATTTAACACAAAGTATAGATTTTAAACCTTTGTGACAAAATATAGTTTAATTTAGCACCTTTAAAAGATTTAAAGTTATTTATAAAGTAAAGTACGCATAAAACTAGAAAACAAGTAATCAAGTTTGCAAAATTTTCCAGATAAACAAATAAATAAACACAATAAAATTTACATGTTACTGTAATTTGTAATAATATTAATATCCCCAGTAGATTTCAATATTGATTTCAGCTTTATATATAAGAAATATAATCATTGTGTTTTATGGTTTAAGAAATATACCTTCAAGCAGTGGTGCATTTTTAATGAGTTGTTTTGAAAAGATTACAATTGTATGTATACAGGTGCCAAGTTTAAATTGAAAATTTATTACTGAAACCAAGCCATTGTACTTTTATTTTAATATAAAAGCAGTTAATTATTAATCTAGAAAGGAAGGTCCACCGTCAGTTATCCTCAACAGCAAATTTAATTACAATTGTTAACAAACTATGCATCTTTGGATTTGTTCTATATTTATTTTTATATGTACAACTACTGTTAAGTTCATAGGGCACATTAAGAAAATATATCTCTTAGTAATGATAATTAATGAATATTTTAGAGATACATTTTCAAAATTATCTCAATTAATTAACAAAATGTTAACACTGAAAACATTTTAATAGAGAAAGTTTCACAGACAGATATGTATGTAATTCCAAATTTTCTCATAAGTTCTAAATAATAGGTAACATACTTATGTAGGCTTGAAATGATGAGTAAAAGTAGAATTAGAAATTCATATACTAAATGTTCACATATTGAATCTATGTTTTTTGTTAAACATAAGTACATGTATTTATTGCAGTTATGTATTCATTAGTATAGGCATACTGAGGATATTTGGTATTTATTTTTCAAGTAACATAATTAAATGCTTTCTTATTGGAATCCCATACTCTAACCTATTAGATAAAATACTTAATTATAAGAATCTGTCTCCAATATCAGAGGGTAGAGAATGTAACTCCATAGACATAGCAAAAACACAAATCAAAATGTGGGTGGATTAATACTCACTGTTTCTATTAGTTTCCTATATTCTAAAAGTGTACTCTTATCCTTAATCTCCCCGGAGGCGATCCACGACTTGATCTGATCCCGTAGCCTCTGAAGCTTTTTAATCTCCTTTTTGAGGTCTGCTTCATATTTCTCCTTTTGATTACTGTTCGTGGCATTGTGTACCTTCTGCCAAATATCATCAAAAGTCTCCACGCCCTCCGTTACCTTTTTTAAACACCTGTCTATTTCACCTGAAAATGATATTACCATTTTTACGTAAATAAAATCGGTGTCAACAGTGTATCGAAATGTACGTATGTTTCACTTTTATATTATTTAAACTGGAGGTAGGGCAGATAAAACCATGAAATATCGATGTTTGTTTGAGAACAACAACATTTTAATTCATGTAGTACTGCTTTTAGTAAGTAATCGCGCTAGTTTATGGAGTATTACTGACTACCTGTACGTGTTACGTACTCTACGCTTATAATTGACATACGTTTCACTTATTCTGCTAGCCCTCGGTGTCTTCCAATATACTATAGGTCTCATCAATTGACAATAATGCTCTAGAACACGTACCTACATTGGTTGGGGTCAATCAATCTCTAACCTGATAACATAACAAATTACCTTGTAATTTCCTTGTCGCAGCCATAGCTATTTACACATATGGTCAAACGTTCCGTACATATCCTAAACATACAAACTATTTACAAGAAAATGCACAAAAATTATTGATAAACAGACAAACTACACATCTGAAGCTTTGTTCGAATCCAAGATGGCTACCGTACACCGTTCGAAGTATAGTGTATGAATGAGCGCATCCAGGCTAACCACCACTATCAAATTCTGCCCCGCGCCTGGAATGGTAATTAGCACGGAGCTTTCATAAATAATTATGAATTATAAGTTGTCACAAATAACAACAAACTTCAAATTTTCCACAAAATGATTTTAGGTATGTCGCGTAGACCATCAAGAGCGCAGGCGCAAAATAATAGAGCAAGGCATAGACAAAATAGCAGGTACTGGAAATAATAGGTTTAAGTTATTTATTATTCAATAGTCAGGATATTAAAAAACATATTAACCGTATACATGATAATCTACAAATTAATCTCTGTAGGAAAACTTTAGTTACCCAATTTAGGTATTAGGTAATATTAAAGTTGAGAACAAACTTACTACTTGTCTATGGAAAATATTTTAATTTATGTGCAGCACTAGATGGCAGCACGGATATTAGTACCTGTGTCTTATAACCTATACCCTGAGTCTGTGGTTTTGCACTAGGTGGCGTAATATGAAACTATGAATTGAACTTTAGTCCATAGCCAAAGAGTATGTAAATTGGTCCATAGCTTGAATCCAACTATTTGGATTATTTTGGATACAATAATGGTCAATAAGCCAAACTCTATAATATAATATTCTTCTAGAAATTTCCTCTCACGGAGAGCTCAGAATCAGTTTGTCATGCATGATTCTAATTTATAACTAAAAGAAAAGACACGGTCTCTTGAAATTTTTTGATGAATTTTCAAATGTTTTCGAATATTAATTTTAACATTAATTATTTAATATGTAGGCAGACTTTATATTAATTCCTTCTCTTTACACAATGTACTTATTTATGTATTATGTACTTACGCTCTCAAAACCTGAAAATGGAAATACCAACCATAATTAATAATAATGTCTCGACAAGGTGATAGTTTTCATTGGTTCAGGAAACCATCGGGTAAAATTTTTCAGCATTTATAAAATTACACATAAGAAAAGTCAATGACTCACCTGGAATCGAATTCGGTTTCTCTCTTTCAGATTGTTAAACCTTTGTCACGGTCATCGATGTCTGTGCCTTGGTTATGTACCTAGCTATGTTTGTAAAAGGAAGGTTTATTGACAGTCAATGTACATAAATATTGTGAAATATAATTATGAAGAGGTCTCTTGAGCGCGAACATTCGTAACATAAGTCAATAATGACGATATATTTATCACTTCTCCGACGTGACTTCGATTTTAGAGATTGAATATCGCGACAACAGCGAGCGAGTGAGCATAAAAGATTGCTTTCGTTTTGTAAACGATTAAAGCCACCCATAGGCACTTGCAACTAGTTGCAACACAAGGAGTCCTATAGTTGCGTAGCCCCGCCTTTGAAATGGGATACGGAAGGGATTGCACGTGGTATGGGAAGAAGAGAGGCGAAGGGGTTGGGCTTCCGGACGCCTCTTTCAGCGGGCGAAACGCGGCATGAGCCACTTTACGTCGATATCTGAGAGGTAGTGGTATTTCACCGGTCGATCTAGCGAACTATTCATGCAGCGAACTGTGGTCAAAATACTTATTATTAGAATGAGACAACTAATACACTGTTATAGGGAGTTTTCATTGATATTGTTACTTAGTAAACCTTGACCCGTCACATGATAAAATTAAAAAAGGTTGTATACACGTATTAAAATAACATACTAATTATATTTACATCAGACCTTTTCAGTTTGTAGTGTAATGGCGTCATTCAGCCAATTAATCTGCGTTGGAGTCCAACATTGATTCTCAATTAGGGCCCGGCGGTCCCGCGCTCCGGTAAACACTCAACATCAAGTTTACACTGGTGTCACATTCTAAAATTAGTTTAGTGGTGGATTAACTGGTCGTTAGTACGTAACATTATGATAAATAGAAAAAAAAGAGAAATATATTTCATTGAGAAGTAACACGCTATGTTTGACAAAATTTGATTCAACTTTCAGTGTTTCTGAAGGTAAAATATAGTAAAAACGACCGCATCGAAAACAAGTTTGTAAGGAAAGAAGTTGGAGTGAAAGATAATGTCGGTGTAAAAGTAAGAAAGGGCATGCTCAGATATGCTGCGGACATAATAATAGATGAGGCTAGATTGACTAAGCAGATATACAATACAAAAGCGGATGGATGTAGGAGTAGAAGACGGCCAAGACATACATTCCATGACCAAATAGCACGTGTTCTGAAAGGTGATGTTAGGCGCCTCAAAAACAATAACAATATTACAAGAACCTTTGCTAAAGATCTACATAAAACAACATTTACTTAAAACAATCAATTTTCATTGAAAATTGAACGATGAATGAAACATAGTTTTTATCAATAAATATTATTTACATTTTACAAACAGTCATATTTCACCGGGCCGATGGATCGTGAGCAGTGACGGGCCAAATATATCCCCATTCAAGCGGCGAATGTATAAATATAACGGTTATTTTATGATGAAATGTTGTAGTTGTACACTTCTGACCAGGTTATGGGCCTGGGCACTCGGCCAGGTAACTGACCATAAATAAATTATCTGTCAGTCATATTTTATTTACACTTATTATGCACTATAAAAATTATACATTATTTTTTGATATATTCATGCATTTCATGCTAAATCTCGTAGGCAGCGTTTCTGCTTGATCACTGAAAAAATATGTAGTCTATTTGTTTTTATGCATTGGGTACAATTGTTCTGTTAACCTTTTCTAATTGAAGCAGTCCACAGTGGACTCTATCTATGTTTTCTTCTTCAATTGTTACTCATTTGTCCAGATTTCGCTTCGAATATTTTTGAATCTGCTAAATCTTTAATGTTGCCGTGGCCCGGAGATCAAGCAACTCGCTTCAGAATCAAAAATCCCACTTTCTTCATTTCAAATCTTTTTTTAGAATCCTATTCGGGGCATCATGTGTGATCAATAATGCAAAAGTTTAGTCGAAATCCAAGGCTTATAATATAACATAACATACCTCACGCCTTTTGTTTGTTACCCGCAGGTGTAGGCAGCGGCTGTTAAGCCTCGTCTCGCCGTTATGTTTACGTCCCAAATGGAATAAGTGGCGAACCTATTGCCATACCGGGCACAAAGTTTTCAGTCATCGATATTTATCACACTTAACTTCGAAAACAATTTCGAAAAGTCATTGCTATGAGCCAGTGTCAGGATCGGAACCCGGACTCTGGCCGGCCGCGTGCTCTCCCACTGGGCCACCGAGACTACATAAATTGCTGATATTTAACATGGCGACGAGAATCGACAGAATATTGGAAGCAGGAAGAGCACCGCAAAGACATCCAAGGATAAATTAAAAAGGCTAAGAAAAATTAGAGTCCTCCTCCTAGTGGTGGATAAACCATCAACGGCAACATTCCCAAGGATTGTTGACGTCCAGACAGAAGGCTGGTTATAAAACCACAGCCAGAACTTTTAACAACATGGATAGTTCGAAAGGATAACATCCTGTGTCGATCCCCTTAGAGTTGGATTAGATCTTACTTTATTATTTGTACCTACATATTCTAAAGATATGTAGAGTTAGAAATTATATACGTAGATTTTAAGTTTGCTCTATAACAACACCACTTGAATATTTTATTCGAATCTAACAATTTTGAGGTCTTAAAAATCTAAATATATTGTTTAGTTCGCCTCAGGAATGTCTAATGAGCTGGTATAGACATAAAAAATAACTGCTCCGTATTAAATGTCTTTAAATAAATAAAACTATAAAACTCGAAGTGTCTTAAAACTAGAAAACTAAGAGTGACCAGTGCGAACTTTTTAGAAGTAATAAATAATTGTCATTGGTTTCTCCAAGTTTTAAATAAATTTACAAAGTAGCTTTGCTATCGGCACTGCCAAAATTGCATTAGGGTGGCCATAAATCGATCGAATATGGAAACGGAAACGGCAAGTTATGGTAGATGCAAAAGACTGGATGAGCAAGTGGACCTTATGGAGTAAATAAGGGAAAGGACATTATTCAGTCATATACTCCGATGTAGATTAGGTTTAGGTAGCTGCAGTTAAACCTCGACTTCTTGAATTTAAATGATCAAAACTTAATGGGTAATGGTAACCAATAGCCAATAATCTATTCCCATACATACGGCACAGTATGTTGCTCTTGCTGATACTAATCACAGATTACTGCTGAAAAATCATTGATACATTGGGCAAGAATTTGAACTCTGAACCTTCGGGCAATATTTTTTTTACAAACTGGTCGATACGAGTTGATGCTCTTGGTTTGCGATTACTGGGCTGACGTATACAGTTACAGAAATATGCATTAGCATTTTTGTTCTACATTAAAATCCATTTTCGACATTCAGCAAGTACAGAAGTTTACGACTTACAGATACTAAACATCGGCCTAACTTTGCACAGAAATCTAAATAGAGATTGTTCTCATAAAGCCGATAAAAATACACCATAAAATACTGTTTGGACGGCGGCCAACACTCGGTGTTTGTCCGTTCGTTCAATTATGATTTATATAATTTATAGAATATGTGTTTTTTATATGAAACACGTATTTTATAGTCAAACGTGCGTTTCCACAGAGTTTTATAGTGTAAGTATGTGAGGATAAACCGCCTCGTTACGAAACGCGTTACGGTGCTAGTCTACCATCCCTTACTCACAAGCAACACGCCAGATGGATCTCTGCGTATGAACCAAGAAAATACCAAGACTTACTTGATATTATAAAGTAATATGTAAAATAAACTCAATTAAATCAATCCTCTCAGAGATTATAGAGCTGTTTAACAATAATAGTTAAAATGAGGTAAATATTTATTAAATTGTTATATCATTGGCAAACATAATACAGTTGTCATGTTCATATAATAATTTTGATATAAATTAATTAACTAAACATCTTATCTTAGGTGTTATCTACTCTCCGTGTGGTGGCTTACAATAAGAAATATCACTACTTTATTTTAATCTTGCTCTTTACGACTTTTTATAGATATGTTTATACTAATATTTTTGGGGCAATGCATAGCGCGCTATCTCGTTTCCATCCAACCTGAGAAAATCTCTTTATTCATTAAAATAGGTACATACATATAATAAGTTGAGACAGCAACAACATAACATACACGTACGTATATATTTGTATCAATATATTTAAATAGTACACCCCAGCTCCCATTTTCCGTATTGACAAGTCCATCCAAAGGTTGTCTGTAAGACATCGCTGTAAGCGATAAGACCGCCTATTCTTGTGTATTTTCTTTTTCTTGTAGTGTACAATAAAGATTATTCTATACATACATAACTTCACACCAAATCCCTTGCGAGGTAAGCAGAGAGAGCGGAGCGCCATAAGGCACGATTCTTGCACACATCACTCGCTTCGTTGACTTTCATAACTCTTTTCATGCACGCGCGTCGATTTTTGAGGCTCCTAACATCACCTTCCTCCGGAACACGTTCTATTTGGTCATGAAATGTGTGTCTAGGCCGTCCTCGACTCCTACATCCATCCGCTTTTGCATTGTATATCTGCTTAGTCAATCTTGCATCATCCATCCTTTCTACATGTCCGAACCATCGAAGCATGCCCTTTCTTACTTTTACACCGACACTCTCTTCCAATCCGACTTCCTTCCTTATCACCATGTTTTCCACGCGGTCAGCGAGAGTCACTCCGCAGATTTGCGCAATGCCCTCGTTTCGACCGCGTTTATCCTACTTTCATGCACGCTCTGCCATACCCAGCTCTCGCTTCCATAAATTAGCGTTGGGATCAGTATTGCATTGTGAATTGCTAGCTGGGCTTTTCTGGTAATATCTTTGGCGCCCAGAAATCTGCCCAACGCCCCATTTACATTATTTCCTAACGCTACTCTTCTCTCTACATCAGCGGTGCACCTTCCATCCCTGCTAAAAGCGCATCCAAGATATACGATTTCATTCACCTATTCCAGCACTACATCGTCAACCATTATCCTAAACACCATAACTTTCGTTTTCATCACATTCAATTGTAAGCCTTTCATCAAACAATAATCTTTCATAATAGTGACTAGTGTTTGCAGATCAGACGGCGATTCGGCTAAGAGCACGGCGTCATCTGCGTAAAGCAGGCAGCTCACAAGGCAGATCACAACTAGGTCACCCATTCGCATCCCTACATTCGGCGATCTCACTCTCCGGAGACAACTGTCCAGGTACAGGATGAACAGCCGAGCGGACAGCACGCAGCCCTGTCTGACGCCGATATTGACGTCAAAACAGGGCGACAAGCCGCCGTCAACACGCACACACGCAGTGCAGCCCTCATAAGTGGACTGCACAGCGCGCAGCAGTGCGCCGCTCACCCCGTAGCCCGGGAGTATGTCCCACAGATCCTTCCGTAACACCCTGTCAAACGCTTTTTCCAGATCCACAAAACCGCAGAAAACTTTCCCGCTAACAGCCACTTGTTTCTCCACGATGTTGCGAAGAGAAAAAATCTGATCCATGCACGCTCTTCCGCTTCTGAAACCACCCTGAGCCTCCCACAACACTTCGTCAGATATCACCCTCATTCTCCTTTTAATAATTTTCCCATACACTTTCGCTGCTAAGCCGATCAAACTGATGGCCCTGTAACTGGCGCACTGCATACGTGATCCCTTACCTTTATACAAGGGCACGATGACAGCACTCCTCCAGTCCATGGGAACCTTACCCGACCTCCAGCATAGATTGCTCAAGGTCAGAAAAGCGACCCGGACACAGGTTCCACCGTGTTTGATCATTTTAGCAGACATCATATCAATTCCAGCTGCCTTACCATTTTTCATGCTTCGTATCGACCATTCAATCTCTTCTCCTCGTCCTCGTCAGATGTTGGCGCAGCGGCGTCAGTAGTAGACTCAGACGCGGCGCCCACGTCCGGAACATACTCGTACATTTCCTCAAAATATTCAATCCACCGACCCAATACATCGTTTGGGTTTGCAAGAATGTCACCAGCCTTAGACATAATTTTGTCCATTCTGGATGTTGACGAAGAACCCCGAGACTTTCTAACTTTCCTCCAAAAGAGTTTGCTATCGGCCTCGAAGTTCTCCGCCAACCTCACTTCCTCATTCGCAACGAATCTTTCACGCTTCTCTTTCACTGAGGCTTTGGTAACATTCTTGCAGCGGCGGTAGCTCTCATACTTTTTCACTGTCATACTATCATTCCGATTCAAACTTGAGACATAATCCAACCATACTTTTTTCTTTCTTTCGACGCTGGATTTTACATCCGCGTCCCACCAGGCATCACCTCTCAGAATCTTATGTCTCTTTGCACAACCACATACTTCTTTTGCACTATCCACTATACTTTCTTTCATTCTTTCCCAGTATTCTTTAACACCTAAGTCAGAAAGACTCGTGTCATTGAGTCCTTTGCTGACTAGGTCTACGTACATACTTTCATCTTCTAATTTCTCAGGCTTTATCCTTTCAAGCTCTCCGAAATGGGTACACACTCGCCAGTGCCTCCACTTCTTGTATAGGCCCACGAAGTATATAAATAAGTATATAACATAACTAAACTAACTAAACATAAATAACGTAACTACATTCATGTTAATTTAAATTTATGTTATCTTATTTATAACACAGAACTGAATTGCAAGTAATTGATTAATACAGCGATTGTTTATAATCATGATGTGACAATGTTCGCCAATGACTCAATTTTATAATTACTCATCGAAACTATTGTGATCGAGTTTTGAAAAAAATGCTAAATTGCATTGCATTGCATTCCTATCGGTTTAATCTTGCTAATTTGCTTTATAATTTTACATCAATTATTGTATGTTAATTATAAAAATTATTATTTAATATTATTGACACATATAGGCTTGAAACGACGCACGGCTGTATTTACTCCTGGAAACAGGCAGCAATACAAATTTTGTGGATATTTACAAGAAGAATACCTTAAATAATAAATAAATTAAAATAATGAATATTTTTTTTACGTTCATTAAAATTCAGTTCATTAGTACTAAATAGCAATTAAAAAACAAATATTTTCTTGCTTCTGGATATGAAAAAATACACATTAGTTTACTTCGCAATTATTGGCACTAAGCAACTTTACACGTCCAAGGAAATCTAACGTGAAGCTCCGCACTTCGTGCGAAAATCCGTTCGCGCGCATTTTTCCGTGTCAGTAGCTTTTCACGAGCCATAGAGGATGATCGCGTTTATATGTGCCACAGATAACACATCGATAACATAGAAATATTTCATAATAAAAAAAAATCTAGTGCTGATAATTTCTGTGCTAAATAAATATAAATATTCTTTTTTGTGAAAATAATTTTTCAGTAGAAAAGTTTTAGTGTTTATTTGATAGAAAATGTTCGTTAAGCATATTTAAATTTAATTACCTGAATACAAACGAGATTCGTTTTTTTTATTAAGAGAAGAACTATGATAATTTATTAGTGTTTAAAAATAAAATCAAAAATGTATTTTAGAGTAATAATTTGGCCAGTTTTTCTTCTTTATTTTGGTAAGTGGTCTTACTATAATTTACATACAATTTTAGATTTTCAACAGTTATTGAATCGTACTTGGTCCAAGTACGATTCAATAATATAAGTTTGAAAAGGTTCTGGACTGTAACGAAGCTAATAATACGTCTTAGGGACTTAGTGTACCTACTCAATTTTACGGCCTACCTCTTATGGGATTTGGAAGGTCACACATCTCTATCATATATGCAAAAGTTATATCTGTGAAATAGTTAGCAGATTTCCCGAGAAAATCAACCTACTCATCAGGTGGACTTGTTTAACCTAATTAAAACCTTTATAGACCGGTTTTAATTTAATCCATGAATAATACTAATAAAATACTTGTACTAAATATGAAGAAAACGAAAGTCATGGTGTTTGAAAGGGAGGAATCCAGAACAGATGCAAGGATAATGGTTGATGATGTAGTGCTGGAACAGGTGAATGAAATTGTATATCTTGGAAGCGCTTTTAGCAGAGATGGAAGGTACACCGCGGATGTAGAAAGACGAGTGGCGATAGGAAATAGCGTAAACGGAGTGTTGGGCAGATTCCTGGGCGCAAAAAATATTAGCAGAAAGGCCCAGTTAGCAATCCACAATGCAGTCCTGATCCCAACACTAACTTATGGAAGCGAGAGCTGGGTATGGCAGAGTGTGCATGAAAGTAGAATAAACGCGGTAGAAATGAGGGCTCTACGCAAAATCTGCGGAGTGACTCTCGCTGACCGCGTAGAAAACAAGGTTGTAAGGAAGGAAGTTGGTTTGAAAGAGAGTGTCGGTGTAAAAGTAAGAAAGGGCATGCTCCGATGGTTCGGACATGTAGAAAGAATGGTTGACGCAAGACTGACTAAGCAGATATACAATGCAAAAGCGGACGGATGTAGGAGTCGAGGACGGCCAAGACACACATTCCAAGACCAAATAGAACGTGTTCTGGAGGAAGGTGATGTTAAGAGCCTCAAAACCGACGCGCGTGCATGAAAAGAATTATGAAAGTCAACGAAGCGAGTGAGGTGTGTAAGAATCGTGCCCTGTGGCGCTCTGTTCTCTCTGCCTACCCCGCAAGGGATTTGGCGTGAAGTTATGTATGTATGTAAATATGAAGACATAAAATGGTCAATACATAATTAGTATATATTTATCAATGAGCAAGAAAAAATCAAAATGTATTTTACGAACGAGCAAAGTTGCCATTGATAAAAATGGTTACGTATAGGTTACGAGTAATAAAAATTAAATTTCGTGTGACTTATTAATTTTAATTAATAATTAATAAGAACTGTTAATGAATAAATATTATGGTAATATAATTGAAAAGTGTAAATTTGTGTGAAAAAACAGTCTCGGTAGTCGAGTGGTCGAGTTCAGAAGTCGTGGATCAATTCTCGGTTCACACCAATGATTTCTTGGAATTCTTTCGATGACTGACCACATTATGCCGCTGTAGGGCAATCGGTTCCGCTACCTATACCATTACGGACGTAACCATGAGCGTAACTTTAAGTGCGAGTCGAGGCTTACTCGTAACAGCCGCTGCCTTCATATTCGGATAGAAAAGGCATGAAGTTATGTTATAATATAGGAAAGAGAAATTCTATTTTCATTTCTAAGATGAATCTTACGGAAAGAAATCTTCTATCCGTAAGATTGTTTTATGAAAATTTCTTGCAGCAGTTTGTATGTGATTCTCGCACAAACATAGACTAAATAAAGTCTAAAAACTTTTTTACAACGCTTTTAACATCTTTTTCTATAGTAACGACTAGATTTTTTCTCTAATATGTATCTCTTTCATATATCATAGCCCTGTTAGAATAATATCTTATTTTAAGAATATTGGTACTATTTAATTTACATAATTACATGCCTCTTTCTACCCGAAGGCAGCGGTTGTTCAGTTATCCCAAATGGATTCTAATACCGTACACCGAGCACGATACTGTCAGTCATCATTATTTCGTCATGCCTTAAAGCTATTGCCTAAATTGGTCGGCTTGAAAATTTCAATTAGCGTATTATCTATTTACTAAAAGTTTAATTACACAACCAATTTAGAAATCATAATATTTAATCGAAGCGAGGGCCCACCGAACTGTGTCAATTATTTTAACCACGAAATAAATTGGACCCATCAAAATGGCGGTAATCCTTTGATGCCTTGTTTAATAAAGCGATCTTTATCGTTTAGTCAAACAAAAAACTAATTTTTTAATAGTTATGTTTTGTATGTTTACGGTTCCATTAGCTATTACCCTAATTAGGTACTTCTTGAAAGAATCCAGACTTTACTCTATACAATTAAAATTAAGTGATCGATATGAATATTTGTGTGATATCTTGGTATTCTATTGAATATTCCCGTTTTCTGGGTCTTTGGAAAAGGACACTCAAAGTCAAAGTCAAAATAACTTTATTTTTATAGGTCTTCACAGACACTTAAAAATAGTCATCAAGTACAGTTAACATTATGATTTAAAATTTAATAAAATAAAAACAAACACGAGCGCTTGTGGAAATTGCCTCCGTGGAACAAAAAAAGACACGGACGCAATCGCCACAAGCGGCCCGATTCCGAGTGTAGGGGCTATCATGAGAAGAATCGGGCAAGAAACTCATGTGCCAAATACTCTTTTCAAACCATTTGAAATAAATAACAATATTATTATTACTACTGAAAACAAATCAGTAGGTTGGTGAATAAAAGGTGTAGCAAACAGAATACTCGACAATCACAATTAAGATCCAACCAAATTAAAAACAACGTTCAACAAGTTAACTAAGAAATTCTATGCGATCACAGTAGTCGAGCACAACTGACGCGACACCTTTTAATTAGAGTGGAAACGTTAAGCAAAAATTGTGGCGAATAATAAAAAAAAAAATTATGTTTCTATTATATATGTGAACACCATATTAAGGCAAATTTACAATTAAAAAGCTATCAGAAAATAATTTCTGTGGAGGCGTTCTGTAATAATACAGAACGCCTCCACTCCGAAAAAGTGAACAAATTCCAATACACAAAACTAGAAAATCCGCGTTGAGCAAGCAATTTGACGGTCCCACTCCGACTTGTCAGTCATGAAGTCGTTGATGGTGTAGTATGCACCACCAATGAGACGACCCTTCACATTTCACTTCCTCCTACACCCCTACACCCTACACCCTTCACTTCCTCGGAAGACTTGAATTAATGGAAAAGACTGAATTAATTGGCCCCACATTAGCCTTCTTCGATCTATGATGATCACACGCAAGTTTAGATTTAGGCACAAAGGCTGTCTTTTGTATAATTTGCTGAAGTTTGGGTATGTGGTCTATGGTACTAAAGTCTTTTCAGAAACCGGCTTGTTCGGGACGCTGACAGTCGTCAAGCCTACCCGAGAGTGGTTCTGTAACGACCCTTGAAAACAGCTTATATATGGCTCAAAAGCCAGATGGATCTATAGATTTTCAAGCGGGTTGTATGACCCTTTTTGAAAATCAACACCACCACGCTCCTGGTCCACAAAATATTTTGTGATATAGCTAATATTATATTTATATACATAGGAAGGGAGAACAGAGCGCCATAAGGCAAGATTCTTACACGCCTCACCAGCTTCTTTGTCTTTCATAACTCTTTTAATGCACGCGCGACGTCGATTTTTAAGGCTCCTAACATCACCTTCCTCTAGAACACGTTCTATTTGGTCATGGAATGTGTGTCCTGGCCGTCCTCGACTCCTACATCCATCCGCTTTTGCCTTATGTATCTTCTTAGTCAATCTTGTATCATCCATTCTTTCTACATGTCTGAAGGAGCATGCCCTTTCTTACTTTTAAACCGACAGTCTCTTTCAATCCAACTTACTTCTTTACAACCTTGTTTTCGACGCGGTCAGCGAGAGTCACTCCGCAGATTTTGCGCAATGCCCTCATCTCTACCGCGTTTAACCTACTTTCATGCACACTCTCGCCATACCCAGCTCTCGCTTCTATAAGTTAGCGTTGGGATCAGGACTGCATGATGGATTGTTGGCTGGGCTTTTCTGCTAATATTTTTTGCTCCCAGGAATTCGCCCAACGCTCCATTTACGCTATTTTCCATCGCCACTCTTCTTCCTACACACGCGGTGATCCTTCCAATGTCATTTACCTGTTCCAGCAGTACACCATGGACTATTTTCCTTGCATCCGTTCTGGGTTCCTCCCTTTCAAACACCAAAACTTTAGTTTTTGTCGCCGTATAATGTTTATAATTACCACACTATATAACAAAATCGCTTTCCGCTGTCTTTCTTTCCCCTTACATACTTAGATCTTTGAAACTACGCAAGGGAATTTAATGTGGTTTTTCTTAATAGATAAAGAGTAACGACGGGGTGGTTGTATAATTCATGTAGGTACATTGCAGTAAAGAAAGAGTGATAATTTTCGAGATTTAGCACTTTAATTGCAAACGCTGGCTGAACCCCATGTGATATATCAAAGCAATGTAGGTACTACATTAATTACACCTTCAAAATGTTTAGAAAAAAGTCCACGATGGTGTATGTAGGGATAACCTTTAATGATCATTTTTATTTCTTTACTTTTAATTAGAAATATTTTTCAACTAAACATTAGAGCATTAATTTTCATCCAATAAGTATTTTCTATAGATTGTGTTTGTATTTCTTAGACTTTCGCGAATCACATTAATAACATTAAAACAACTTTTAAGGATTATATCGCGTGTATTTAGAACTTATTTTTATTTATTTCCCGACGTTTCGAACTCTTTATAGAGATCATTTTCACGAGTGATGAAATAAATAAACGCGATATGATCCTAAAAAGTTGTTTTAATGTTATATATTGTGCTTGTATTATAGATCAAAGATCTTTTACAACCTGTAATTCAAATGAATATTTTCGAAGATATTACTTATATCCGAAATTTAATATTTAATAATTATTTATCTGTTTCCTCATTATTTTTTAAACTTTTACAAAGCATTGAAATTCTACACGTTTATAGAAGCAACTTTTTGAAGAACTTGTGCGTTTACCGTGCGATATTATTTACACCAAGCAAATAGTGGGATACCAAGGGATTTACGTGGATTATCATAATAGGAAAAGTTGTAATATTTCACGTTTTTATTTTGACATCAAAAAATTAGGTGCAGGCAGAGATGACTGGGTTTACTGTGGGGCCCATTTTCGCGCGGGGCCTCTGTTCGCACGGGGCCCCTTTTCGCGCGGGGCCTATAGCATTTGCTACTCTTGCTACTAGGGTAATCTGGCACTGAACTGACGCTAACGCAAGTTAAGGAAACCTGCTTCCATAAATTAATGACAATATTATAGACGGATCAAATTTACGATATTGTTATTACTTAAACACTGACGCAGAGGAACAAATAGATTATAAATCTCATGGAGCCTATCGGTCAAAGACAGCTACTAAACGTGCCGGCAAAAATAAAATTCATTAGATAAGTATATATGTACTTGTACATAATAAAATTGAAACGATATCTTTGGCCGTATTGGTGTAAATTACGATTTAATCATGCGCTCACGTCCAACGGTCGTGATATGACATTTGCCGCCGTAACATATTGTGTTTGATCAAAATATTAGACGGTGTAATAACCACTCGCTCACTTATCTTTAGAGCTTATCGCAACAGCTAGCTATTTATTTCTAGGCTTATGTTTGCTTGTGAAAAGACACGTGAACGATGGCAACAGTCGATCATAAGTCAACACACATGGCGCTCTGTGTAATAGTTAGGAAAAACAAAGAGGAAAAACATGAGCGGGTACTACGCAAGCCATTCATTGCTGTTGACAAAAAGGAGAAAATTTGGGCCAATCAACACTTTTTGCCATTGTTGAAAGGCGTAAATGTGAGCGAGGTGACTGAATCCTATAAGTTTTTTTTTTCATTTTTCCAATTTGAACAAATGAATATATATTTATAAAATATATATTAAATAGGGATATAATAAAGTTAAATACAGTTGAAAATAGAATAAAGTTTGACACAAACTCGTGGGTTCGGAACAGCTTTCATGAGTTAGTGAGGAAGTAACAATAAATTTTGTATGAGCTTTTCATATCCGCTCTGTTCGGTCCTCTGTGAAACTCGTAAACGTAATTGTGAAATCTAAAGCAAATTATCTTATAAAAACTAAGATGCAACGGTCGGAATATCTCTTTATATTTCTCCTTACTCTGGGGCCTAGACCATAAATTGCACGAACTGCCCATTTTTGAAGTACAAAGATAGTGTTTAAGCCTGCACGGGCCCGGTCACCGGACCCGAGCTCAACTTAACGATATCCTCGATTTAACTCGTCAATCAAGAGTCGGTGTAAATAATACCATTTTTTTAACAACCTCTTCGTGGTTTTAACACGTTTTTTTCGGTAAAACAATTGAAGTTGTTTGATAGAAAATAATATAACTGGTGCTGCTCGTCACTATTGTTGAAGATTCTATTTCCAATCGTCGTAATTTGAAATAAATATGAACCTTAAACCATTGTTTTTTTTCGTTTCATAGAATTTTCTTAAAATGCTCGGCGGGTTTCGATGCTAACAGAACCCGGCCGGGTCCGCCGCGCTCGGCGGGGTTGACGTCAAAAGCAACCGGGCACGGACGGGTGGAGACACATACCCGGCTGCAATCCCTCAAATGTATACCAAGAAACACGCTCAACTATACAAGGCCTTACCAAGGCATCAACATACAATATATATATATATATATTTATATACTGCCTGGTTTAGTTATTAGTATAAAAAAAACACTGTCCTTATTATGTTTTCCCGCGCTTATCCCCTGCGCAGTACATGTCGCACACTTGTCATTTTGCTTAATCTAAGCGCGATCTATTTTGACGAAGGCAAATAACCTGTACAGCCATATACAATTTACCGCCCGTAGCGCGTCATATCTCATCGAACTACATATCATAATATTCTTCTTTATTTAAGTACATTGGTGTGTCTGAAATATTACATTTATATACATAGAATTTAGTTATTTATGTAATTTTATAAGGAAACAAATAAATTGGGGGATCCATAGCCGTGGAAAAATGGCGTCGTATATAAAGTCAGCGAAATTATGTCTTAAATAAAATAATGTTAGCAGAACGGTGATTAGTTAATCAATGATCTATATTCGATAGTAGATGATAAGACAATTACTGATTGATTACTGTTGCTGATTAAGTAGTTACATCTACTTAATACAGGCTTTTGACCTACTTAATAGAAGTAATTAGCAGCTGTTATTATACTGATTTTACTCTTTATTGAACTCTATGTTAAAATGTAGCTCCAGGGATCAATATTTAACAGTGGTAGAGTCGTGCAGTTCGCTGCATGAATGGGCCGACTCGATTGATGAAATATCACGGACCTCTCAGAAGATAGACGTAACGTGGCTCATGCCACGTTTCGTTCGGTGAGAGAGGTTACCGGAGGTCCACCTCCCTTCCCCATCTTTTTTTCATCCTACTCCCTTAAAGGTCGTCAAGGCAACTGTAACACTATATGTGTTGCAGGTGTCCATGGGCGGCGCTGGTCAATTACCATCAGGGAACACGCATGCTCTTTTGCCCTCCTATTCCTTAAAAAAATATATTACATCCTTGGTCGAAGTTCTCTTCGTTCTACGTTCGGCTCTACGCTTTCATTTCCCAAACATGTTAAAATGTGATCCGCAAATAATGATTAACTATAAGTTTTCTTGATCGCGTAGCCATTGGGCATGAGATTAAATCCACGACGAATATATTATTAGAGTTTTTGAAATTTTACCGGAAGTTGTAGGTCAGTTGAATGAAATGTCAATATTGCACCCGATTTTTAATAGCCTGTACCAAGTACCTATTCTACTAGACCACATTAATTCATTACTGCCAATGACTATATCCTCAGTGCCTAAGGCCGTGAAGGTACAAAAGGAAATCGAAAACATTTCAAATATTTAATTTTGAATACTTACTCAAATAAATTTCAATGAGTATTTATATAGTTACAACGTTTACTACATCACAAGTTGTATTATTTGTTTAATATTTTTGCGGATGAACGTACAATGTTTTCGTAAAGAAAAAACGTCAGCAGCCGTAAATACTATTGTAAGCTATTAAATTCCCTTATCAATTGTTTTGTGATGGTAACAAAACGTATCTAAGAAGCACACAATTATGTACTATTATAGTTTTCCTAGATGTAAGAAAATTAAGTTTTAGTCCCATTTAACGAGAATATGGCATACCTAAGTATATTTCAACTGCAATACAATTTCATGCCGACTTCTTGGTGGAGTTGAAAAAATATACTAAGTGTCAGACACGATTACTGGATATCAAAACTCTTGTCATAAAGTCTCGTCGGTTTTTATGCCATTTTTATTAGCCTATCACCTTCCATCCACCATCGATTTGGTCCTAAAAATGCGTGGTGGCCTTCCACTACCACGTGGTTTCACTTTTATATCTACTCCATGTCTGCTTATTCACTACATAGTATAAAATAAAGTCGCTTTCCGCCGTCCGTCTGTCCCCTTATCATTACATAGTATGAAACAAAGTCACTTTCCGCTGTCCCTTATGTGCTTATATCTTTAAAACTACGCAACGGATTTTGATGCGGTTTTTTTAATAGTTACAGGGTGTTAACGGGGTGGTTTTGATTTATAATTCATATATGATGTTCTAAAGAAAAAATGATATTTTTTCTAGATTTAGCACTTTAATTGCAAACGCTGGCTAAGCCCTAAGTGATAGTTCAAAACAATGTTCTACATTATTAAACACCTTTAGAAGGTCTACAAAAAAGTCCGCGAGGGCATATGTCTATCTCTTAGGGATAACCACACCGACCATTTTTATTTTTTTACTTTTTACGAGAAATAATGGCTTATTTACGAAGCGATTTTAAACATTTCAGCATTAATTTTCATACAATTAAGTTTAGTTTATTAAGTTCCAGGTATGTGATATAGATGATCCTTGCTCTTTACAGCATGTAATTTAAACGAATATTTACGAAGATATTACAGTATTAGCATAGCGGGACATAGCAGTTGCGTAGCGCGCCAAAACGCGTGCCGAGACATAAATAGTACAAATTGAACTTTAATTTTTCCATTTTTATTACAACGTTATACATAATTCCAAATTTTACTCATTTATTACTTTTGATGCGAAACAAAGTTCGCCGGGTCAGCTAGTATGCTGCTTATATCTTTGAAACTACTCAACGGATTTTGATGTTTTTTTAAATTTATGGTGGGTGTCAACAGAGTGGTTTTTATCTATAGTTCATGTATGATATAGTAAAGAAAAAGTGATAAATCCGAAATTTACTAATTTATTATATTTTATTAAGTTTGACGGGTCACTTTTAAAGTAATTCCTGCTCTTATTTGCCTTCGCAGTAGTTTAGAAAAAGTAACACGAAACATAAGTATGAAAAACAGAATTCTTTATTTTCGGTCATCGTAAAAATATGTAAGCAAACATATGGAAAGAGTTAAACACCCAGAAGACTAACATTGATGTACTGTCCGTTTACATTTGCAGTTCCAAATATGTTTTAATTTGTTAGAATGAAAAAAAATATATTTTTCAGTAGGCAATGATACATTTTACGACTCATGTAAAATTTACTGAATTCCTTCCGGATGTTAAATAATATTACTAAAAGCTTTTAGATTTTTTGTTGATACATCACGCAGTTTGTTTTCGAATGTGTTAGCAGCGGTGATTACGCCTCGACGATATTATCTCCTATGTATAGATACGGAACCAAATGAAGTAGGTATTTAAGATGCATTTCTTTTTTCAGTCATCCATATTTACTTAAATTAAAAAGCGAAGTGGACAATGTGGAACTCTCTCTCAGGGTTTAGGGTACGATAGCTTTAAGAGTGGCATAATAACGAATGTCTGCCGCCTAGAAAAATAAAAAAGGACATTAAAAGTATTTGTTTATGACATTATGATAAGCGATGGAATACGAAATTAATGTAGCGATCTAAATAAAATGAAACAATATCATTTTAATGGCAATTTGAAGAGAAACGCCATTGTTAGTAGGAGGCGAAAAGCTTAATTTTAACTTTTTTGTTGTAACATTTTTATTTCTATAAACAGCTGCTGCATGCCTACAAATAATACAGACAAGTATCGAACAGTGGGTCAAGGTACCAGTCATAACTTTTGGAATTTTCAGAAAAGGCTTTCAAGGAACCAATCAACAATCTCATATCATGCTCTATTTAATGTTTACCAGACCAATATATTTCCTGAGCTTGCTGCCCCTTCCAATAGTTACTTTAGTGTTCAAAATAGTACTTGTATTTGGCACATGTATTTCTTACCCCGTTTTCTTTTCCCGTTTCGTTCTTATGATGGCCCCTATAGTTGGAATCAGGCCGCTGTTAATTGAATTCTATTAAATGTATTTGGATATTCTAAGTGTCCTTTAAAACCTGCAGAATAGAGAAATTTTATTTTTGAAACACACTTCGGATAGATCTTTTGTATTTTAGTCTTGAAGGTCATAACTTCTGCCCGGCTATTAATGACCAAAAAAAATTAATTATGAAAATGTACGTACGCTCGTTAGTATAAAAGATTAATAGCTAATTAGAGAGTAAAACAAACTAGACAGCGTCCACAAGGTGTGCCGCCGAAACCCATAGAAAGATTTGAAGTCGTTATTGGAAGTTTTACATATTATTATTATACTAACTGACCCAGCGAACTTTGTTTTGCCTCGGAAGCAATAAATGAATAAATATACGATTTTTATAAAATAAAAGTAGCCTAAGTTACTCCTTACTACATTAGTTACCCGCCAATGAAAGTCAAAATTGGTCCAGCTATCTCAGAGATTAGCCGAAATAAACAGACAGACAAATATATAAATGTAATATTAATTTGAAATGACACTTATCATTTTATACAGTAATTAAAATGTGTGATTATTTTATAAATATAATTAAAAAATAAATTTGCAATAAAAATCTAGTCAAATAATATTGAAATAAAATTCGTTTTGGCGGCAAATATGTCTCGACATGTCCGATTGTCGAGACATATTTGCCGCCAAAACGAATTATATTATTTTGCTGAAGTCTCTATACTTAAATAAAAGGGTTTGGATAAAGAATTCAAGTGAGTTTTATTGTTTTTAATATGTAGTAGATGCACATATCTTTATAGCAGCAGTGAAAGGCATAATTCAGTGATAATACATGTCACATTAAGACCCGCGTTCATAACATGACGATCATTATATTTATAGCTGTTCCATTGTCATTTGCGATAAAGAATAATGTAATAAACAAATTGTGAATAACATCAATAATCCCAATTATATTTTTAAATTCATGTAAAGCAATATCACATCTATAAATACTGATTAGGTAGGTTACTAGCCAGTTTTTTTAATGTAGTTTCTGAAAAAAAAATATTTACGCGCGCAAAAGTTTATAAGAAAAACTTATTATTCTCATCGAAATATTCTTATATTTGCGGACAGAAGTCAATGTCTATATATTTATATATTTAGTCTTATACCTATATTTTTGCAGAAAGCTCGTAAATATTTGTGTTGAGGATTTATAATTTTAAAATAAAAGGTATTTAATGATGTATACAGAATATTTTCGGACGCGATGATTCAACTAAATCATCTTTCTTCATTCGCGACGAGATTGTGTATCTTAATTACTTTAACAGTTGTGCTTTAACATATACCGTCAAGATTTTTCTCAATACAAAACAAATATAATGTGCGTCACATCATAAGTGAGGCTGGGCAGCTGTTTATGTGTTGAAATTCCTTGCAAGTAACCACACACATATATTTATTTAATTAATTTTTAAAAAAATAGTCATTAAATATTCGATTAAGTCGTAACTTTACATGACTTTTTTAATAACGTCCCACGGATTTAATTCAATAAATTAAATAACAACTAATTTTTAAAAGCTTTTATTTAGCTTGCACTGTATGTATGTATGTATGTAAGTATGTATGTTCGGTGGAATCTTGCAACTCAATTTTGAAGTAGATATCTTTAACCGATTGAGCTGAAATTTTGTATACACGTTTACTTTGGATGACAATGCATGATATGATGTGTGACATTATTCTATATCCAATATGGCGGACCACCCAAGATGGAGGAATGGATATTTTGAATGCATTTCTGCAATATGGGTATCAAATGAAAGGGCTTATTGAGTGTAACTCAAAAAATAATATGACGTCATTCTAAATTCAATATGGCGGAATATCCAAGATGGAGGAAAACATAGTTTAAGCTTCTGTACAATATGGATATCAAATGAAAGGGCTCATTGAGAGTAACTGAAAAAATAATGTGACGTCATTCTAAATTCAATATTGCGGATCATCCAAGATAGAGGAACTGTTTTTTTTAATGCATTTCTACAATATGGGTATCAAATGAAAGGGCTTGTTGAGAATAACTCGAAAAATAATGTGACGTTATTCTAAATACAATACGGTGGACCATCCAAGATGACGGCATACATATTTTTGATGCATTTCTACAATATGGCTATGAATTAAAAATCATCATTGCGATTAAATGGAAAAGAAAGCTCTAAGCTGAAATTGAATTAGATGATCGCCTTATTGAAGAGCTGGACTGTTTGAAATTAAGCGGTAAACTAACTTGCAATAATGATGCGTTGAATGAAATGACACTAACCTAGCCAGCTATAACTAAAAATAAGAAAAAAAATTAAAAGCAAAAATACTTTTTAAAGAAGCTTTTATTTAGCGCTCTAAAAATAAGAAAATAATATTTCCTTAAAAATTTCAAGCATCAACTTAGAGCCTCAGTATGTACAATTTATATAATAACTAGCTGACCCGGCGAACTCTGTTTCGCATCAAAAGTAATAACTGCTGCCCCGCTATGTTAATACTGCAATATCTTCGACAAATTTGAAGTCGATAGCAGCTATAGGTTAAAAATGGGAATTTTCCATTGTTAACACCCCCGCAACCCCCCTTGTGGGTGGAATTTCGTAAAATCCGTTCTTAGCTGACCTCTACTCGGCATCTTATGGTTCCAGAGATATCGTGATGAGTCAATATATAGGTGGAAATCTCTTATATATATATAGATAAAAGCTTGTCGCGAGGTTTGACTCCCTATCAGTAGGTAATTAAATTGCAATAGATAATATAGTAAAGTTAGTAGATTAATTTACATGAGTGTTTTGCCCATTTCTTCTCATGACAACCTTACACTCAGAATCGTCCGTGTGTTTTTGTTCCAATGAGGCAATTTTCTCAAGCGCTCGTGTTTTAATATAACATAACATAACATAACTTCACGCCTTTTGTTACCCGAAGGTGTAGGCAGCGGCTGTTAAGCCTCGTCTCGCCGTTATGTTTACGTCCCAAATGGAATAGGTGGCGAACCTATTGCCATACCGGGCACAAAGTTTTCAGTCATCGATATTTATCACACATACTTCCGAAAATAATTTCGAAAAGTCATTGGTGTGAGCCAGTGTCTGGAATCGAACCCGGACCTCTGGATCAGAAGCCGTGTGCTCGACCACTGCGCCACCGAGACTATTTTAATATGTTATGCTTTAAATATAATAATAAGTTAAATATCTGTATTTACGGACTATATTTAACTGTGTGTGAAGACCCAAGAAAATAAAGCTATTTTTGATTTGATTTGACATTATAAAATTAGTACAGTTTATTTACAACTCGCGCGACAAGCTTTTATTATTATATAAATTATACATACTGAGGCTCTAAGTTGATACTTGAAATTTTTAAGAAGATATTATTATTTTCTTATTTTTAGAGCGCTTAAATAAAAGCTTCTTTAAAAAGGATTTTTGCTTTTAATTTATTACACACTATAGCGATCACGCTGGTCACCTGATTGTAAGCAACTAGCGCCTGCAATATAAATAGTGTTCAATTTGCGCTGCCAGCCTTTAAGGTAGTGGGATAGGAAGTGGGGGTGGACTTCCACATACGAATGAAACGCGACATCTGTTACTTTACGTCGATATTCTAAGAAGTCGTGATATTTCACTGGTCAAGCCAGTCCATTCATGCAAAGAACTGGCTCTACTACTGCGGAGAGTGTTCGTGTACTAAGTTTTTTGATAAACGGTTCAATAATCTCAGCGTGAAAGCAAGTTTATTTGATTTGTAAGGATATAATCTAATTAGTAAATTAGACATTTTAAATTGATATAAAAAACTTAAGGTCTATCATTACATGGTATAAAATGGTCTGGTCTGTCATGGTCTGTCCCCTTATATGCGCATATCTTTAACATTACGCAACGGATTTAGATGCAGTTTTTTAACAGTTAGATGGTGTCAACGGGGTGGTTTTGATCTATAATTCATCTAAAGTGTAGTAAAAAAAAGTGATAATTTTCAAGATTTAGAACTTTCATCGCAAACGCTGCCTGAACCCTAAGTGATAAATCAAAACAACGTACTACATTATTATACACCTTTAAAAGGTCTACAAAAAAGTCCGCGAGGGCATATGTCTATCTCTTGGGGGTAACTCACAATGACCATGTTTATTTTTTTACTTTTTACGAGAAATAATGGCCTATTTACGAAGCGATTTTAAACATCACAGTATTAGTTTTCATCCAATTAAGTGTCATAAGTACAGCCCCGGAACTAGGGGGGGGGGGGGGAAGCCGGGGCCCATGCCCCGGGCGGCAAGTTCAGAGGGCGGCATAGAGGCATAAATGATAGTAGGTATAAGTACAAAAAATGACTGACCAAAACCGGGCCTTCTTTAGCAATCAGCCTGTACGAGTATTATTAGCAGAAAATCACCCCGAAAACATTAATTTAGATCTAGGTACTGAAAGGATTAGGAGACATTTAACAGAAGAATTTTGCAGAAAGCGAGATTAGTGCGGCTCTCGGGAAACTCCAGAACAATAAGGCACCCAGTGATGACGGAATTAAAACAGAACTCCTAAAGGCCGGCGGGACTCCTATCCTAAAGGAATTAGCAAGTCTTTTTAATTCCGCCATACACCAGGGTATAACACCACAGGTTTCGAGCAAGAGTGCGGTGGTGCTGTTCTTCAAAAAAGGTGATAAGACCTTACTGAAAAATTACAGACCCATCTCACTCCTGAGCCATATCTACAAATTGTTCTCGAGGGTCGTCACGAACCGTCTCGCTGCAAGACTCGACGAATTCCAGCCTCCGGAGCAGGCCGTCTTTCGAAAAGGCTTTTGTACTGTGGACCACATCCATAGTGTTCGGCAGATTGTACAGAAGGCCGAAGAGTACAATCAGCCGCTGTGTATGGCATTCGTGGATTACGAAAAAGCCTTCGACTCCATCGAAACTTGGGCAGTTCTGGATGCATTGCAGCGAGGTCGGATTGACTGGCGTTATATTGAGGTGTAGAGATGCTTGTATGACACCGCCACGATGGCTGTCCAGATCTCCATCGAGCTGAATCGAGGTGTAAGACAGGGAGATGTCATATCTCGCAAACTCTGGAGGTCCTCGCTCTGGAGGACGGCTCTTGGACTGGACTGGACCCTGTCCAGTATCAACGTGAATAGTGAGTACATCTCGCATCTTCGTTTCGCCGACGACATCGTTGTAACGGCAGAGTCGCTGGAACAGTTAACCGGAATGCTGCGCAACCTAGACGAATCCTCTCGACGTGTCGGTTTGGGCATGAACTTGGACAAGACCAAGATCATGTTCAATGAACATGTCGTGCCCGGACCGATAAGCGTCGAGGGGTCAGTTCTCTAAGTAGTAAACAAATACGTCTACCTAGGCCAAAATATCTTATCTTATATTATTAGGAAACTTCGAGAAGGAGGTCGAAAGCTGGGTTGGGCTGCATTCGGCAAACCGCGTCGAGTCTTTAGCTCACTTATACCGCAATGTCTGAAGACCAAAGTCTTTGACCAGTGCGTCCTACCGGTGATGACCTACGGTGCCGAAACGTGGACACTCACGGTGGGGCTAGTCCACAAATTTAAAGTCGCTCAGCGAGCTTTGGAGCGGGCTATGCTCAGGGTATCTCTGAAAGATAAACTCAGAAATGAGTATATCCGCCAGAGAAGTGGCTGTGGGCTGGTCATATCTGCCGAAGGACCGACGGTAGATGGAGTAATAAGGTCATAGAGTGGAGACCACGTCTTGGTAAACGTAGCGTAGGACGCCCACCAGCCCGATAGTCAGATGACCTCAGAAAGGCTGCTGGAAAAGCCTGGATGCGGAAGGCAGAGAATCGGATGTTGTGGCGCACATTGGGAGAGGCCTATGTCCACCGGTGGACTGCAATATGATTGCAGTGCGATGCGATGCGTTGCAATGCGATGATGATTATTTTTTTTACGCGAGGAAATACTTTATGCATTGGGGATAGTGTGGGAATTACAAAGCAGTAAACTGCAATCTGATCCTAGGGCTACCCACTAAAACCTCGCGGCGGCCTTTCTCCTGCGTTAGGGTGGTCTAGGTCAGTGCTTCAGCCTTCTGGAACACCCTGTCGTCGCTTATTGGAATGAGGTAGCAAAATGAACCCATGCCCAAACCGACACGCCGGGAGGACTCGTCTAGACTGCGCAGCATTCCGCTCAACTGTTCGAGCGACTCTGCCACTACAACGATGTCATCGCCAAACCGAAGATGTGAGATGTACTCATCATTCACCAAAAAAAAAAATGTTTTTCCGAATATTTGTATGGCACTGCCAATTTATTCTAACCTTGTAGTGGACAAATGTAAATGTAATCGGGTGGGGGCGGCATTTTTAAGTTTTGCCCCGCCCAAAAAAATTTGAAGATCCGGGGCTGCTTAAGTAGATTGTGCATGTAATATAGATGATCTTGACCATTCACAGCATGCAATTTAAAATATTTTCAAAGATATTGCAGTATTAACATAGCGGGACAGCAGTTATTATTTTTGATGCGCAACGAAGTTCGCCGGGTTCAATAATAAATCAGGTTTAAGCAAATGCATTTGTGATATCGCTATGCAATTTCAAATCTATTTGCTTTATTTATTTGGTAGTTGAGAGATGCCTGAGAAGCTTTAGAGAATTGAGAAGCCTAAATTGTGTTTTTTGACGCGACAACGTCTTATAATTCGATGAAGCCGACTGGAAGTACGGAAAAACATAACTCATTCGGAAGTACCTCGATGCGGCGTTACCTCGGTCTAAGGCATTCTATTTAGGAACGCCAGTACATACATACATAACTAAAAACTGCATGCCATATCCCTTGCGGATTAGATGATGTTGATGATTAGATGATGATGTTCTCTCTGAACAGAGCGCCATAAAGCACGATTCTTACACGCCTGGTACGCTGACTCTCATAACTCTTATCATGCACGCGCGTCGATTGTTAAGACCGAACGCCAATTTTCTTTTGAAAAATGAAACCATTCCATCAGTATTTTTTTATGACGTTGTCACGTTCAACTATCATCTGCAAACCGACTTTAGAGACAACCAATTTTTTATTAAATATAATAAAATAAACTGTACAAATGCAAAGAACTAAATCAACAAACTTGTGTATTAATGTACGTTATCTGATTGACAACAAGATATACAGAAATACTTTATATGAAATATTTACATTCCTTGATTATAATATGATAATCTATTAATAATTAATCTTGATAATTGCGGTTGTTGTATAGCGCAAATAACATATCAATTGCTATCGTCAAGGTTTGGTGCAACGCTTCTGTTTAAAAGTACCAAGTTTGAATGTCGGGCCACAAATGATCTTGGTACATTAGTACTATGTGTAATTATTGATCACGATACATCTTCAGGTAGATAAACGCGTGATGTTACGTTTCATACACTCATAAATAGGTAATATGATTCATTTCCTTAAATGTTCAATAATGGATTGTTACATTGTGACAAAAAAAATCGAGGTATAGGTAATATATTCTTCGTTATCTTACTATATATTATTTAGTCTAAATCCGGGTTACTGATATCTTACTCTAATACAGTACTAATAATTTGGACAAATATCTGCCTACAGAATATTGCGTAACTTTAAAAATCAATATCTCTATGGAGTTTTATTTATAAACTGTCCGCCTCTTTTTAGCAGTATCATGATGGGCAGATTGTTTATGGTAAAATAGGTCAAGTCTGATAATAATTTCCATTATTCGCACCAATAATAATTTATAAACAGTTTATTTATTTGTATTATAATTGTTGTTGTTTCAAAAATACAAAGATAGTTTAGATTCATTTAACACATGGTAGATAATTGTCGCACTGTAGAACATACAACAACTATATTTTTTAAACCGACTTCGAAAAAAGGAGGAGGTTCTCAATTCGTCTGTATGTATAATTTTTTTTTTTTTATGTTTGTTCACCGATATTTTTTTCAATTATGGACCGATTTCAAAAATTTTTTTTTGATCGATAGTGTTTACTTTCGAGATGGTCTCATTTTCACCAGGTCAGGATCTGATGATGGAAACCAGGAGAAATCGAAGGCAACCTCCGAAAATTGTATGCGAGTATGGTGTTTTTGTTACGTAATAGTGATGTCTTAGGGATATTCTTTATGGGTTCAACACCTAATGCTGCTGTGCTGATGAAGAAGCCACCGAACTCCTCAACGGTTAGAAGTTTGAAGACAGCACTGCAATTTTTCGATAGAAACTACTTTTTAGTATGTAGGGCTAACGTGTTCCTTGTGAGGTATACTTGAATATACGTCTGATGTTGCTGTGCTGATGAATAAGCCACAGAACTCCTTTATGGTTAGGAGTTTGGAGACAGTACCGCAGTTAGTCGATGGAAACTTTTTAGTAACTAACGTGTTGCTTGGGAGATAAGCTTAAATTCATATCTGATACTGCTGTGCTGATGATGAACCTGCGGAACTCTTAAACGGATAGGAGTTACGACACAATACTGTAAAAAATGTTTTTTTTTTTTCTGCAATACTTTCAACAAGTGCTGCAGTGTTATTGTCTACCCATGATAATAACAAAAATATAAATACTTAAAAAGTATTATCAAACTCTTTTAGCTAAGTACTTAATAATAACAATTATAGCTCCCTAAAAATATCAACCATTTAACAAACGGACTTGTAACAAGTGATAATATATTTAATAAACTGAAAGCCATGTAAATGAACTAACTTCTATTGAAGTTCACAACTCATTAATATCACTAAAACTCGTGAAAAAAAATACTTTCAATAAAAGTCACTTATTTTTGGAGTCGGTGCAAGCCCAGGTAACGTACTCTATTGTGTTGCACCGACTTCAATAATGAGTGGCAATAGTAAATATTATAACAGTTAAAGATTACTTTATAAAAGTATTACGTTTTGTATATTGTAATATGTATACAAATTAGTAATTTTCGTTATTTACCGCTTTTTAGATGGAAGGTACTGTTTTCATTTACTTAAAGATTTTGTGGTTTACGTTTCTAAAAGTCGGTTTTTTTTTTTAAAGTAATTTTATATACTCGCCTCGTTCCTTGGCCGGTTTAATGTGAGGGTGAAATTGGAGTAGTAAGCAACTATATGCAGAAAACTTAGTATCAAAACCACATTAAAATATATGGGGTGCAAGTCAAGTCTTCTCCGTGAGCGGGGTATTCCTCCGTGATAGGGAGTTCGCCCATGTCCGATCCCCATAGTGTGCTATACTCTTCAGGATGCCGGCACCGCGTCCTTGGCCATCCCAGATAGAGGAGGAGGCTTGCTACTAGCCTTAGTGTTTTAAGCTTACTTAGCTTAACCTGTAACTTCTGCGTTGGTCACCCATTAGTTCTAATGGCGAATTTGACTTGAATTTGAATTTGCGCTCACAAAATTCCATTACAAACAGTGCAACCGTTAAAACATGAAATGTTTAGAATTTTAGATATGAAAGGCTTAAAGATATAAAAGTCGGGGCTTAGCATCCGCTAAATTATGTGTAATAAAAATCAATAACTGACGACATTGTGCCTGATGTATAAAAATAGGTTCCATGACGGAACAATATTGGAAGTAACAATTCGATGAAACGAATTGTTACGTCAAAAAAAAAACGCATGAAGTTACAAAAAAACTGTGTAAAAATGTTGAAAACAATTGCAGTATGTATCAGAAAACTGCTGAGGTGTTGAATGGTATTAGTAAACAGTTTTTAGTAAAGCTATAAACTATATAGTGCCGGATGCGCGTGTATATATGTTCTCCTTCCGCGTAATTCCCTGAACAATTTACGGAGCACTAAAGTCTATGAAATCTGTCCGTGTCCAAATTTGTGCGGAACAGACATAAATACGATTTTTTTAGCAAACGAACAGGCGTGTCATCCGATGGTAGCCAACAAACGCCGCCCATAGACACCTGAACCCAAATAGTGTTGCTGCTGTATTGCCGGGTCTTACAATGGGATATGGAAGAAATCAGAAGTGGGATGGCCAGCGGAGAGAAGAAGGGGAAGAGGTATCCAGAGGCCCAACCTCTGGATACCTCTATCACCACATCACATCGATGTTGTGAGAGAGCGTAGTATTGCACCGGCCGGCCTATTCAGGCAGCGAACTGCGTGTCTCTACCACTGTTACAACAATTAAAATTAAATGATAATTTTGATTCAACATTTATGACAGTAACTAAATTAGTAAAGTAAAGTAAGCAAGTAGTAGTAAAGTAGTAAAGTAACTAAATAATAAATACTCATTACGCATATTCTTACGTTCTTTTACGCGATATCGCGTTTGATTTGCCGCCATCTCCTCATAACGAATATAACGTAAATATCTACGTTTATAGATAATAAATTGCTAGAAAACCTAAAACGTAAAGTAAGCGCTAAGTTAAAATTTCAAAATACATTGCAATTAATAAGAGATATTTACAAAATATCATTAATCTATCATCATGCGTACGTTTAAAATAAAGTCGCTTTCCACTGACTGTCCCCTTAAATGCTTAGATCTTTGAAACTACGAAACGGTTTTTTTTAATAGATAGAGGGTGTCAACGGGGTGTTTGTATATACAATTCGTGTATAATGTACATACATAACTTCACGCCAAATCCCTTGCGGAATAGGCGAGAGAACGGAGCGCCATAGGGCACGATTCTTACACACCTCACTCGCTTCGTTGACTTTCATAACCCTTTTCATGCACGTGCGTCGATTTTTGAGGCTCCTAACATCACCTTCCTCCAGAACGCGTTCTATTTGGTCATGGAATGTGTCTAGGCCGTCCTCGACTCCTAATAGATAGTACTAGAAAAAGGTTAAAAAAATCCGAAATTTAAGTACTTTTATAGTAATCGCTGTAAAAATTACTTTTGATGCAACAAAGTTCGCCGGGTCAACTAGTTGTGTTATAGTATACAGATAAGACAAATTCAGCCGAATCCCTTGGTAACCTTTTACTTTCTATTAGTTTCTTGTAAGTATTTTGTGACGCAATCATGTACTAACTAATTTGACATGTCATCAGGCAATCTTACAAGTAATTTGACGTCCAGCGGAGCAATGATTAAATTCAGAAGGAACAGTTGCAATGCTTCATCACAATTTGGACAACCGCCCACGTCAGTACATTTGGTTTCATGTCACGGCACACTCAAATAATCTTATTTCTTTCATTACTCACGACCGACTATATACATATTAAGAATGATTATTAAAACTGCCAATACGACGTTGTTTTCCTTAAATTTATTCTAATATGTCTAGAAGACATCTATACAACATAACGAAGGTGTAGGCAGCGGCTGTTAAGCCTCGTCTCGCCGTTATGTTTACGTCCCAAATGGAATAGGTGGCGAACCTATTGCCATATCGGGCACAAATTTTTCAGTCATCGATATTTATCACACTTAACTTCCGAAAACAATTTCAAAAAGTCATTGGATCTTCTCTGGATCAGAAGGCGTGTGCTCGACCATTGGACCACCGAGACTTTTATAAAGACATACAAGTCATACAAGTTTAAAGTAAAAAGCTCTTAAATGATTTGGAAGCATGTTGTCCTAAATTCCATTCACAATAAAAATGAGCAATTTCGGACCCCTCGCCTAATAACTAATTTTCACAGTAGTGATGGCTAACTCGAGTTGCCTCGAGTTGAGTTTGACGAGTTAACTATCTCCGACTCGAGTTCAAATACCTACTCTGACATGGATCAAAGTTTGTTTATTCTTTCATAACAAACTTTAAACTGCCTGTTACAGTTTCAGTTATGATGATGATTCATGTCTTTTTTTCTAGGACTAATGAGTAATGAGGTTCTTTTTTAGAAATTCTTATTTATTAAATCATATTTCTTTAATTACATCTTCTTTCCGAGTTGGCACTTCACTACTTCATACACAATATAAAATGAAGATTTGTAAATTATTCAACGGATTTTAATTCAGTTTTCAAAGAATAATTAAAAGAGAAAGTGGCGTAACGAAATTTTATGGGTCAGATATAATTTCCCAAATGTTATTTTAGTAGAAAATAAAGGCTTAAGAAATGATCCGCCTCTGACTTCCATATAACGTTGTTGAAGACAACAACGTTATATGGAATTTAACGTTAATATAACGTTGTTGAAGACAACAACGTTATATGGAATCAATGTTGATAAAATTATCTAAAACCACAATAATATTGGCACAATGAATTAACAATCGCTGACATAATTGCATGTATAACATGTTTGCTGGTAAATACACTCGGATGAATGATGACAATAGCTATTTACACGACTCCCACATATTACGTAATGCGGAAACGTTATTGGCTTTCGTTATTTCATTAGTGTCAAAGCTTTGACAGATCAATGACAGTGGGCGTCGGCGAGCGGGGACAGTCTGCGGTTGCCCCCAAACAAAAGGAAAAAAACCAACCTCTGCTTAGCAGCACTACCTACTTATCGATAAAAAAATATTCTCCACGTGCAAATCGATTATTAATCAAATAATCTTCAAATGCATTTTCAAAGTTATTTTTACAATGAGGTAATTGTACAATAATCCTTTGTTATCATGATCTATAAATAATGGAAAATTCCATTGCAACATAAATAATATTTATCATGGAGCAGCTGTAGCAGGCAGATCTGCCCGGTTCCAACTACGAGAACTATTTTATCAGCCTTCACTATTTAATACAACTTTTTGCCCGCATTTCGGATCACTATTTAAAAACTTTGTGCCCGGTATGGCAATAGGTTCGCCACCTATTCCATTTGGTACGTAAACATAACGGCGAGACGAGGCTTAATAGCCGGTGCCTACACCTTCGGGTAACAAAAGGCGTGAAATTATGTTGTTGTGTGCTTGTAGAACTTAGTTTTAGAAAAAGTTTAATGGCATTGTGAAAAACCTGTGAGTGTTTAAAATATCCCTGTGGGAATAAATTATATCCCTGTGTCAAAATTATGCCCATATTTAAAATTGGAGTTCCTATCAAACATCGGTAAACAGTAAAAAATACCATACTAAACAAGTTGAATTAGTTTTAAATAAGAAGCGCACAAAGGCAAAGACAGACAATTTTTAAAAAAAATGTTACATTTTAATGATGACTTAAGTGTTTTTTCAATATGTCAGATATTAATATAATGTCAGATAAACAGAAAAGTATTAAAATTGTATGATAAATATAGATACCATTGTCTTTTATCTGCATTATTACTGACTGCTTCATACATATAGTATTGTTGTTTAAATAGATAGGTTCTTGAATGATCCTGATAAAGTACTTATTTTGATTAGTGTTTTTAAATAAATATTGAGATATATCTCTATAATATATATTTCTGCCTACCCCGCAAGGGATTTGGCGTGAAGTTATGTATGTATGAATGTATCTCTGTAATAATAGTCTTAAGTACAGAAATTTACATTAATGAAAAATTCCCAAGACTTTTGACTATTCTGATAAAAAAATAGATAATCATTGATATTTCTTACTTCCATTCAAACTAATTCAAAGTCTAAATAAATAACCACGTTCCAACTCAAAGTCAAAATAACTCTATTTATATAGGTCGTCACAGACACTTAAAAATAGTCAACATGTACAGATAACATATTATTTAAAATGAAATACAAACACGAGCGCTTGTGGAAAGTGCCTCCGTGCAACAAAAAAAGACACGGACGCAATCGCCACGAGCGGCCCGATTCCGAGTGTAGGGGCTATCATGAGAAGAATCGGGCAAGAAACTCATGTGCCAAATACTCTTTTCAAACCATTTGAAATAAATAACAATATTATTATCACTACTGAAAACAAAGCAGTAGGTTAGTGAATCACAAATAAGACCCAACCAAATTAAAATCAGCGTCCTACATGTTATCTAAGAAATTCTATGCGATCATAGTAGTCGAGAACAACTGTCGCGACATCTTTTGATTAGAGTGGTAACGTTGTGCAACAATTGTGGCGAATAATAAAATTTAAGTATCACATATTGAACACAACATCAAGGCAAATTTAAAATTAAAAAGCTATCAGAAATTATTACAGAACGCCTCCACTCCAAAATAAGTGAACAAATTCCAGAGATGTACAAAATCGTTTTAAAAAAGCATTTAAATACAAAATACAAATAACTTTTCAGATTTACTATTTTAAATGCAAAATACTAAATAGTTTTTCGTTGTGTATTTCAAATGCAAAATGCAAAATAGGTATTTTCAAAATACCTTTTATCAAAATAATAACTTTTTGACGAAATCTTCGATGAGTCTCAGTGGTCCAGTGGTTGAGCGTTTGGGGTTGAGACTCTAAGAACTTGGGGTCCGAGTGCTCGTGCACTCTATAAAGATCTTGCAAAGAAACTGATCGAAGGCTCTCTCGACCAGGGGGCTGGTCTATTCTTCGCACAGGGGATTAGCATTGCCATTTGACGTGGCAATGCGGCCGGTATTCTGGGCACTCTGCCAGTAGATCGAGAAGCGGATTTGAAATTACGCGATTGGGTCTCCAGTTTTCTCGCGGCTCGCCGCATTAAGATCGTTGTCGACGGGTCATGCTCCGACTTAAAATCCGTGAGTGCTGCAGTCCCCCAGGGCTCTGTGCTATCCCCTACGCTGTTTCTTCTGCATATCAATGACATGCTGCATTACAGCAATCTTCATTTTTATGCGAATACGGTACGGGGCTATGCCGTACGGTGGATGCCATATATACCGGCCACCCGCGGATTTCTCGGGAGAACGTCGATTCGTACCGGAATAAACTGTGTCTACAATCGAAACTCTGCCTAGTCAGATTTCGGACTGAGGCCGACTCAACTTAGTCTAATTAAACCCTAAGAAGACACAGGTCTGTGCGTTTACAGCTGAAATGACACCCTTTGTTGTAGCTGCCTCTTTGAGGGCACTCGGTTACCCGTCTCAACCGATATCAGAATTCTTGGGGTCGACTTGTCGAGTGACGTCCAGTTTCGCGGTTATCTGGAGGGCGAGGCCAAATTGGCTTCGAAAAAGGACGGTATTTCACGTCAGGTAATCGCTTGCAGCTATATAAAGCGCATTTCCGACCTCACGTGGAATACTGTTCTCATCTTTGGGCGGGGTGCCTAATGATGAGTACCAGTTTACCCCATTGGAACGCATCCAACGACGCGCGGTTCGGCTTGCCGACAACCAAGCTCGGTCAGATCGGCTTAGCCCCTTGGCACTTCTTGCCCTGCGCACTGTTCCGTTGTGTCACGAGTTGCCGGCAACGGTATTTCCGGACCGCTACGACCTAGGCACCTTTAAGAATCGAGCCTATTCCTAACTTAAAGGCCGGCAACGCTGATGTGATACCCCTGGTGTTGCAGATGTCCATGGGCGGCGGTAGTCATCAGGTGACCCGCAAGCTCGTTTGCCTCCTTATATCATTAAAAAATCAAATAAGTGAGTGAGGCGTGCAAGACTCGTGCCTTATGTGCTCTGTTCTCTCTGCCTACTTCGCAAGGGATTTGGCGTGAAGTTATGTATGTATGTATAACTTTCAAAAATCATTTCGAAGTCATTAGTGTGAGCCAGGATTTGAACCCACAACAACTTCTTGATTCAAAAGCTCGACCACTGGACCTATTAAATTTTACCTATAAAATTATAATAACCTATATAAACTTTAATATTTTAATACATACGATAAATAACAAACTATACTAAAATAGTACTTACAAAAAGAAATTGCATGTTATGAATGAATTTGGCTAAAATTAATCACAAAGTATTTTGTATTTTGAAATGACTTTTAAAAATACAAAATACCTCTCGAGAGGTATTTCAAATAAAATACAAAATGCTTTCAACAAAAAGGTATTTAAAAACAAAATACATAATAGGTATTTTGCATTTTGTATTTTAAATAGAAGTATTTCAAATAAGTCACATCTCTGACAAATTCCTACACAAACTACAAAATCCGCGTTGAGCAAGCAATTTGACGGTCTCACTCCGACTTGTCAGTAATGAAGTCGTTGATGGTGTAGTATGCACCACCAATGAGACGACCCTTCACAGCCAATAGATAGTAGAATTGGTTTTTTTATGTAACTTAACACAATATAACATAACTTCACGTGTTTTTGTACCCGAAGGTGTAGGCAGCGGCTGTTAAGCCTCGAATCGCCGAATCGTTACGTTCTTAATGGGATAGGTGGGGAACCTATTGCCATACCGGGCACAAAGTTGCCAGTCATCGATATTTACCATGAATTCGGAGAAATCATTGGCGTGAGCCCGGAATCGATCCTGCGACATATGATTTTTTTTGGGTATACTTTAGATACAAGTCATACAAGTTATAGTCTAGAAAAAAATCTATCTATCTATCACCTCAGCAAAAAAATCATTCACTGTCACCATTTTCCGAGGTCAATACCCCTGTTAAGCTGTTAGAAGAAGACGTTCCTTATTTATGCTATTTCTTCTTGCAGTATCAGCCTTGAACTAAGTATGTGCTATGCTACTTCTGTGATGATTATTTTTCTACTTCCTCATTAGCTATCGGCTGGCTACGACCTTGCTATATTTAAAAATAATCCTTGCAATTTAATTATAGCTATATTTCAGTTGATAAAATGGTTTATCAATCAACGAATGATGATAAGAGGTAACAAAAATGTTCCGAATAACACAAAAAAAATCTCTGAAATATATGGGATTGCCGTAGAACCTGTTGCTGTTAAGAACTGCAAGTTTTCGCTTATTTTATCTGTGGCGTTAGTCACTTACCATCAGGTGGGGAGTTTTGGTGGGACTGTGGAAAAGACATGTCCGTTATTTGCAATATTTTCTCAAATTTGTGTTTCCATGGATATTATTGAATAAAATTCGTGGCGTTTAATTTAATAAGTGTTCGTATATGAGTGCAAATGTGGGAAATGGTGTAAATATCGTGTTTAGTGTGCTCTTCTACATTGTCTTCAAAACTCCCTCGGAACATCATGCATGAAGTGCCACTACTTTAAGGATGATTAGGTTAACTTAGGCTAGGTTAGGTTAAGAATAGTTTAGGTTAAGAATGAAGATATTATTTATAATAAAAAGACTCGACTTAAAGGTCCTAGCAAACAGGTCGTTAAATCACAAAACCATCACCTTATCCCAAAACAATATCTTTGTAATGCGCTAAATATTTTTTATTTATGTAGTATATTTTATTTATTTATTTAGAACTAGCTAAAATTCCTTAAATATGTAATTCTATTTACTAGTACCAAACTAGTAAATAGAATTACACATTTAAGGAATTTTTATGTTAAAATATTTTTTATCGAAGTTAAGCCTCGTGGCATAATCTAATCTCGCTTCTGCGATTTGAATTGAAGAACAAAGAAATAATAATATTTAAAATGAATAATGTCCAATATTTGCTGATAGATTTAAAGTGCACTTGCTATCACGGAAGGGTGACTGCGGATTGAATGAAAAATAGCTTGATTAGTTGAAGAATAATAATTAATGATGACCAAATAATATCTTGCACACAATACTCTCAGCGCCCTCTAGTTCTAAGCTAAGCAATTAAATGTTTGTGTTATGAAAAACATTACGGATACACATATATATACTTTTCTTTTATAAATACATACTTTTAATACATAGAGCAATATCCAAACGCCATATAAAGATTCATGCTCGTCATAAATATTTGTACACAGGTATGGATCAAACCCGCCGATCTCGATTCCCAGCCGATTGTTTCACCAATGCACCAATAGTAATAATAATATCTGCTTAGTCATTGTATTATTATCAAATTTTTGCCTTACCAGAAATATTATAATGAAGGTATAATTAAACTCTAAACAAAAATATTTTTGTCCTCTTAGATAGTTATGCGTAGTAACGTACAAGTTCATAATATACTACGAGAATGCGAGTACAAATATACGAGACATATATCTAATATATTTGTCACGATACGCTAAATGTTCTGCACCACAGTAATTTCACGACTTGTCAACAATGTCCGGATGTGGTATACAATTTTATTATAATTAGATATCTCTAAAAGGAGATCTCTATCTCTGAAAGAGTTTTGTGATTTGAGCTGGGTGGTTTGCGTTTTGTTGTCTTTGGCTGGCTTCTTATTGAAGTGCAACTTCATATGCAACGTTTAACGCATTTTACGCCCCCTCGCGGGTAAAAAAGTAATTTATAACAGTAGAATATAAACCGGAATATATATACCAACGAAGAAAATTTGCTTAGCATGATTAAAAACTGTACATAGACATCTAGCAGCTAGGAGCGGGATTGGTTTGTTGTCTCAAGGGTACCTGCACAAAAAATATTGTAAAAAATTTTGGATTTAATTGCTACTTAAAAAAAAACAAATTAAAATAATTAGGAACATACAGACAAAGCATTTGCTTAACCATTTCGGAATATAAACATAATTTAAGAAAACTTAATAGTTTTATGACTGCCGACATAAGGTATTTCTGGGCATCTATCATAAATGGTTCATAAAAACAAGTCGCTATACCCGAAACTGACACTATATCCAAAGTCACTATTACCAAATGATTTTTTTAGTTTAACTCGTCATTGTGTTTGTGTTCAAGTTTGCGTTTGGATTGCTGAATGCAAACACATGCATAAAAATTAACATTTTGTAATTATTCTTAATCACACATGTATTTTTGTGTTTATATTGTGGAGGGTTGCTATCGTACCTATACGATCTATACTCATATTTGATATTACAAAGACAATAAACTCGTATGTAAGTATTTTTATATTACTTCTTGAATCTTAGAAATAAATTTTGATATCCAATACCTCAACTTCAGCTGAATTTTTTATACACGCTAAGTTTGGATGATAATATTAACAGTGCTATAGCCACGCAGTTCGCTGCATGAATGGGCCGGTCCGACCGATGAAATACCACGAACATACAGAGATAGTTTCAATACTTTTTTACTACCCGCCAATCTCAATTCCACAGTCGGTAGTTTTACCATTACACATGAAGCTCGTCGTAAAGTTTACATTACGACGAGCCTCGTGTGTGATCTTTTTACATCTAGTGTGTTATAAATGTATGGTTGTTACAAAGTTTCACTTCTTTAGCACGGAGGGACTTCACGCACCATTTTTTTTTAATAATTTTCATTCCACATAAAAAAATATTAAATTTCGAATCATCAATTTGAAAATAGAACTTCTAAATCAAAAGCTGGAGTGAGAATTTGGTACTAGGCGACCGAGACGAATTTTATCATATCTTTAATATACCTACTGTTTTATAAGGTTTCAATATATCATAGAAAAGTACACTCAACTAATTACTGTTCATTAAACTAATATTTATTCTCGGTATCTAGTGACGCTCGGTGACGGCTTAGTACGATCAAATTTCGTGAAAATGTCGAAAATCCTTTTTCCATTTGCGTCGTGATGGACGGATAGAAAGGATGTAGGCCTAGTAGGACTCTCTTGAAATTTAAAGATAAATAATTAAACACAATGACTGAATCATGAATGATTAGGTATGAGAAGCTAAACATTCGAAACAAACATTGTGATGTGTCTAATAGGAAGGAAGGCTAAGGAAGTGTACTATCAGACAGATTACATTATTAACCTTACATATCAATTAGTATCTACACTTGATGAAGTACTTCGTCTTTTCTTTCTCTGTTTCTCGCTATACCTAAACAATTACTTTCAAATTTAGTTTTCGTTTAATTGCTTTTATTAATATAGTTAATATTTGCTTATTTACTGCTCGAATAAAACGAGGCAATCCTAACTTCAACATAACATTACGTCATCACAATGCTGTCAAAATATTGTTTTTTTTTTAATTTTAGCCAAAGACTAAGAAAAAAATTTACAATGCGAGAGTAGACCACACAACTGTTGTGTGCAAAGAGATCACAGCGCTGATAAGATAAGTAGGCTAGTGATAATGTTCAACTGTAATACTGTATGACTAAGATAAATAACATCTTCATGGATACACCTTACTATAAAGTATCCAATTATTTAGCGTGATTGATGGCGATTGTGTACCATTTAATATAATGTAAGTATGTGCAGTGACATCAGCTGACGTCTCGTCGACAGATAGTAACATAGTACTAGGGATTGCAAACCGGCTCCGGACGGGCCTTTTTTTGTTTTTCTTTTTTTACGCGAGGAAATGCTTTATACTCCCAAAACAGTAAACTGCAATCCGATCCTAGGGTTACCCACTAAAACCTCGCGGCGGCCTTCCTCCGGCGTTGGGGTGGCCCAGGACAAGTGCATCGGCCCTCTGGTCCACCCCGCCGTCGCCCTCCCCCTCTCTGACGAGGGGGTGCTCATCCTCGGGGAGCCTCGGTGAAGCTCCCCCGGGCGGGGCGGCTCCGACCGCGAATTAAGTTTCTCACCACGAGATTATTAAAAAAAAAAAATAAAAAAAATATTTTGAGTCAGAGTGACCACCTTTTATTTATGATAAAGCAGTAATTAATTATTGTTACTAAAATCACATCTTATATACTATACAATTGCTGAGTGTGCCCTAGATATAATATTAATATAATTTATTATTTATTGCTTACGAATCTAATTGAGGCGAATTGGGTTCCTTAACACCTCCCCTCTCAAGAGAGAAATTATCTGAAGGCGTTGAAGACGGCTCAGTATAATTTCGTTTAAATATTATCTTAAATCTGTATAGTAAAACAATTAAAAATATTAAAATTAAAGCATCATACAAGCAGATTGTCCATACACTAACACTTAATGTTATCGATTGGTCTTTGGTAGTATCACTTAATTCACTGAATTTAACAATTTGTAAGATGTCTTTCACTTCACTAAGGTCCGTATTTCGCAGATCTAATTTGTTGCTTCTTCTTTTGATGTCCTGCTGTAGCTCTGGCATCTTGACCAACGTCTGCTGGGCTAGTGAATGTACTATTAGTGACACCATATAAATATATTTCACCTGCTTGAGTTTCGTACCGTGCGTTAGGGGTAATTAAAGTAGGTTTCCCGAACGTTGTATTTATGTATCTCACTATTGCAGTTTTCTGAGATAATTAAATTTTCTTCTGCATATATTAACCATTGATTGTCGAACAATCTCTGTACGAGAGTTTTTTCGATTTTAATCTGGTTCTGAAAACACCTACTGTAGTTCGACTTTATCAACATAATCTGTTCTGTACATGTTTCTGCTGGATACTGGGCTAGATTGTTTTCTGAGCAGATAAATTTGTTGTCCTCAATTTCTTCGCATGAGTTGGCTACGGGTATGTATTTCAATCTATTCACCATTAAATAACGGTATTCAGGAATTATGACATGGGTTTTTAAAGAATTTTAAATAGGTATGGGAACAACCTTGTAATAATTATATGTGTCAGAGTCTATTAAAGGGATCTCTAACACAAAGACTAACTTGTCATAATCTAAGCAACAATTAACTATAATGTTGTGTATATGTTACGGTCTGATTAATTGAAAATTATTAATATTTTTACAAAATTATTAATAATAACCACATGTTTTGGTAAATAAACGATCGAAATTTATTACTTTTAGTAGTAATTATTAATAATTCACGACACATATTGGTAAAAGTTATAAAATAAGTAAAAACCCAATGTTTTTCGACCAGCAGGTATTTATTTATAATATTAAACACAGTCTTACAATTATATTAATTAGAGATCACTCAAACAAGTTAAAACTAACCTAACCTAACCTTAACTTGAACTGGGGAAGAATTTTTAACATAACTTCACGCCTTTTGTTACCCGAATGTGTAGGCAGCGGCTGTTAAGCCTCGTCTCGCCGTTATGTTTACGTCCCAAATGGAATAGGGGGCGAACCTATTGCCATACCGGGCACAAAGTTTGTCAGTCATCGGTATTTATCACACATAACCTCCGAAAACAATTTCGAAAAGTCATTGGTGTGAGCCAGTGTCTGGAATCGAACCCCGGACCTCTGGATCAGAGGCCGTGCGCTCGCCCACTGCGCCACCGAGACTGTAAAATAAAATATCTCAAAATCAAACAATATCAAAATTAATCCAAAAAGGGCATGGACCTTCAGTCTATGGAGAAAGCATAGAGGGCAGGAGACAGGTTTAGCCGGTAAGAGTCCGGCACTACCCAAACTACCTCATACGTGACGTAGTTTGGGTGTCCATGAGGATTCCGACACCTGCCTAGAAAAAAAAAACCCTAACCTAACCGCGTGGCATCCCCCCGCACCTCTCGAACGTCGCACACAACGCCCCGCCCCGCAACCCTTGGCCACTTATTACATTTATCACTACTAGGGTTAAATTATTAATAAAAACCGACAAATGTGATTAATTTATCACTTTAACCTCAACTCTTGGTAATTATTAATAATAATAGATAATTATTAATAATCTTCAATTATTCACTCTTACCGTGACATATATATCTATAATCAAACTTTAAAATTTACTGAGTAAGTATTCCTAGCATGTTTACTAACTACTAATAAAATATTAATTAATAATGTACCTTTAATTATTAATTGATGGAACTAATAATAACTTCAGAATTAAATTATTTTCCATCTTTTTCTTTTCTTTCTACTCTTCCACCGATGTACTAATTTTTGATTTAGCTTTTCATCTATAGTCTCGTTTAAAATTGGAATACCTACGTGTTCCCTATTTGATAACGATTTAACTATGACTGCATCATTAAATTTCTTAGGGACTAAATGTACGGGAGCACTCGAGGGAGAATGTGACTCCTAGGTAATGTTATCCCTCAACATTTTATCCACTTGACTTGTAATTTCTCGCGCCTGCACGGGAGGTAGCCTATAGGTTTTAAGATTTATAGGGTCCTCATTTTTAGTTCTAATAGGATTAGAACTTAACATGATTCGTGAAAGATAACCGAATATCCTCACAATAAAAAATATCCTTATTTTCGCTACATATACCTTGTATCGCTTTCCGCTCCTCTATGTTCATGTGGTCTAACCTTAATTTTTGTAAATTATTTGTAAGTAATCTATTTCTTTCATTAAAATCATTTGCTACGTTTACATTAATTACTGGCCTAGATTCGTGAGGCATTGTTTTAAAGAGCCCAGTTACTACTAATGTTTCTGCTTCGTCAGTATAATTTTGAATGACTGTCGAAGCGAAACCATTACACACCTAACTAATGCGGTGGTCATTTGAATCCCTACCTTAAATTCTACAAAATTTAATACAGCTTCGCCATCAAGTGACTGGGAGGCTTACTCTAATTTCACTACGAGGAGGTAAATAGTAAACCTCTCTCATAGGTGGATAATAATTTATAGATGTTTTCGTATTTGCTTTATAATAATTAATTTTTATTCTTTCTCTATTCTGGAGGCTATTCTATAAAAATTTTAGATTCCATTATAAAATGATTTCAATTTCAATTCAATAAAATCGAATGTTAAACAATAACCTAAATACCCATCGAACGAAATGTGTACACCTAGCAGAAAAGAAAAAATCACGATAGAAGTCGATCACGTACCGGTCACGATCAGTAATTAATTATTGTTACAAAAATCACATCTTATATACTATACAATTGCTGAGTGTGCCCTAGATATAATATTAGTATAATTTATTATTTATTGCTTACGAATCTAATTGAGGCGAATTGGGGTTCCTTAACACGCGCGGCCGGCGACCCTCCCCGGCCGCACCGGGGGGTCATCCTTCCCGGGCCGCGACCCGGCCGCACCCGCGGGGTGTGCGCCCTCGCGGGGCCCCGGACGGCCTTTTTTACCGGGCCTGGTAATCCGGCGCGGTGCCATATTATTCTTGTAAACTAATGTAACGAATTTTACGTTAAATTTTGATAACTAACATTCAGTGTTAATTTAGTTTAGTTGTTTACAGTTACAATATAACCTAATCTTTAAGATTTCACTATTTTTTTATTTAAAACGTTTTTTTAATACTCTTGAATTGTCCTTATGAGTCAGTGAAAATAATACCTTTAAGTTACGAATTTTTTATACCATATTTTCAACTAGGAAAATAGGTGTAAGCACCTCTAATTAACGAATTTTGTCTACTCAAAACCACCATATAATGTTCCCATCAATATAACACTTAACCCCATAGTATGTAATGCAGTTCCAATGTTTTTCGTTGATTCGACACCCTTTTTAGTAAAATAATTGACGTCGTTTGATGGAAAATAATGTAAACAGTGCTGCTCGTCACTATTGTTGAAGATTCTAGTACCAATAGCTCGTCGTAAAATTTTTGTCAACTTAATTAATATTATTTCGCTTTTCTGCGAGTGATACTTAACTTTTTCTTCAGTTTAACTTTTTTGACAGTATTAGTTTTCTATTTTAATACTATTTTCAAATAATTATGACTAATGTTAGTTTTCTGTCCAGTATTAATTGTGATTTTAGAGAATGATTATTGTGATAATTGTTGAGAATCCCGTTTGCAATAAATATTAACTAGAGTCCGACCGAAACTGGTTTTCCGGCCGAAACCGAAACCGAATGTTCGGCCGTCACTTCAGTTTCGGCCGAAACCGAAACCGAAACTCACGTGGTCAAGTAAAAAATTCCTTAAAATACTAAAATTAGATGCATTTTCCCCATTATTTTGCAAGAGTTTGAACATGAAATGCAAAACAATGGGTGTATGTATTAATTTTGTTCCAATCAACAACATAACTTCACGCCTTTCTCTATGCCACGGTGTAGGTAGAGGATCTTAAGCCTCTACTCGCCGAATCGTTACATTTCAAAAGAAATAGGTAAAAAACTAATATACAAATCCGTAATTGTTTTTATATCAATGATATACTAAGATTATTTTGGTATTTTGAGATATTACTTTGTTTTATAATTGTACTCATATGGATCTCTTTTGAGGTAGGTATCAAATAACTAAAAATGATCATAACTTTCCTGCCCTTTTCCACTTTAAATGGGGTCAGCACAATATGCCATCCTTTCGAACTATCCATGTACTCATCTCAACACATAATAATAATTACTTATATTACTGTGGGAATGTAGAAAGAAGAGTAAAGTTAGAAAACAGTGTAAATAGAGCGTTGGGCGGATACCTGGGCCCAAACAATCTGAGCAACAAAACCCAGATCGCTATTCACAGTGTGGTACTGATCCCAACACTAACTTATTGAAACGAGATGGTATGGCAGAGAGTGCATGAAAAAAGCAGTCGAAAGTGACTTTCACTGCAAAAAAATTGCTGTATGAGGTTCACCGATCGCGTCGAAAAAAATGGTTCTAAGGAATGTTTAAAAGAGGATTGGAAGAGAGTGTCAGTGTAAATATTAATGAAGTGCATACTCCGATGGTTTGGACACGTAGAAAGAATAATTGATGCAAGACTGACTAAGGTACAACAGTTCGCTGCATGAATAAGCCAACTCGAGCGGTGAAATACCACGACCTCTCAGAAGATCGATGTAAAGTGGCTCATGCCACGTTTTGTTCGATGAGAGAGGTACCAAGAGGCCCACCCCCCTTCCTCATCCTTTCCTATCCTACTCCCTTAAAGGTCGACACCGCAACTGTAACACTTTAGGTGTTGCAGATAAGGCTTTAGAGCCGTGGACCACATCCATACTGTTCAGCAGATTGTACAGAAGACCGAAAAGTACAATCAGCCGCTGTGATGACATTCGTGGATTACGAAAAAGCCTTCGACTTCATCGAAACTTGGGCAGTTCTGGATACATTGCAGCGATGTTGGATTGATTAACGTTATATCGAGATTGAGATGCTTGTATGACACCGCCACAATGGCTGTCCAGATCCAGGACCAACTGACAAACTCCATTGAGCTGACTCGAGGTGTAAGACAGGGAGATGTCATATCTCCCAAACTATTCACCAACGCTCTGGAGGACGTCTTCAAGGCTTTGGACTAGCCTGGACAGGGTATCAACGTGAAAGGTGACTACATCTCGCATCTTCGAATCGCTGACGACATCGTTGTAATGGCAGAGTCGCTGGAACAGTTAAGGGGAATGCTGTGCAGCCTAGACGATTTCTCTCGGCGTGTCAGTTTGGGCATGAACTTGGACAAGACCAAGGTGGATAGAAGTGGTGGTAGATGGAGCAAGAAGGATGGAGACCGCGGCTTGGTCAGACGACCTCAGAAAGACTGCTGGAAAAGACTGAATACGGAAGGCAGAGAATCGGATGTTGTGGCGCAAATTAGGAGAGGCCTATGTCTAGCAGTGGACTGCAACAGGCTAATGATGGTGATGATTTCTCTGCCTACCCCACGGAGACTTGGTGTAAAGATATGTATGTATTAATTAAAACAACTTTTAGCATTATATCGCGTTTATTTATTACTTATTTATATTTATTTCCCGACGTTTCGAACTCTTTACAGAGATCATTTTCACGAGTGATGAACAAAAAGATGGTAGTTGTTCAAAAGCTATTTTCGTTGATACAGAGAGCACACACTTTTTGGAAATAAAAATCAAAAAGTTGATGTTAAAAATATGATTTTTACTATTGGTAACCCACATCAGACCATGAAAACAAAAGTTAAATACTTATTTATAAGATGTATTCATCAGTTGTTATTATTTAATTATTAGAAAATTATCATATTTTTCTAAGTTGGTTGAAATCAAAGTATAACTATTATTAAATATTGATTGATTTTAAATTTAAAGGTAAAGTATTTGTTAAAAATCTACCACTGGGTCAAAAACGCGGCCAGTCCTGAGAAAGACCCAGCAAGAAAACTCAGCGCCTGTTCTTCAAACTGATTATTATTTCATTTTGAACGGGCTATTGATATTGCTGTTAATTGTAAAATTTTGAGAAAAAAAGAAAGAAACTTGGTTTCCAGGTTAATATTTTTTTTTAAATTATTTTGATAGTATACTGCACTACTCAAAATTTAACATTATTTTGGTTTCTGATGTGGGTCTGACCTGCAAACTATACTAATAGTATCTCGCTGTCTTGAGCTGTTTGCTTGTGGGCTAGGTTTGATGAGACTTATGACTGGATTCCAGCTAGGTGATAGTTTCCAGCCATCTTCTCTATTGAAATTCTTTGGATGTTTTTTGATTTCAATAACCTCGCGTATCATCCTGGGACGATAATGTTGTTCTTTGGCGAGGATTTGTGGTTTGTCAAATCTGATGTAGTGTTTTGGGCCCTCCCTACAGTGTTCACAAATAGCAGACTTATTATAGCGATTGTGTTTCACATCCGCTATGTGTTCTTTGATCCTGGTTTTAATGGACCTCTTTGTTTGTCCGATATAAGAGAATCCACAATTACAGTCCAGCTTATATACTCCTGGGTCTTGCAAGGGGATGTGGCACTTGACAGATGGTAGAAATTGGCTAACTTTCTTGGGTGGCTTAAAGTATGTTTTAATCGAAGCACGTTTTAAAATATAGCCAATTTTGTCAGTGATTCCCTTTATGTACGGCAAGATGGCAGGTTGGCGCTCAACTGTGGCTTGCTTCACTCGGTTTTTGTGATGTTTTCTGGGAACTTTAAGCTGATTGGCAAGTAAGACTTTTTTCACATGCTGAATCTCCTCTGCTATGTGTTCCTGGTCACAAATCCCTCGTGCTCTCTGAAACAAAGATTTTGACACGGCAGCTAACTGTGAAGGATGGTGGTGAGATTCACCATTCATGTATCTATCTGCATGGGTTTTCTTTCGATACACAGTGTGACTCGATGTGTTATTAGAGTTACGAATAACTAACACATCTAAGAATGCTAGAGAATTGTTAGACTCCAGTTCCATTGTGAATTGTATTTTGGGATTTATGGAGTTAAGATGGTCTTAGAATACAGTTACTTTGTCAGATGGTAAAATTGTGAAAGTGTCATCTACATACCGCTTGTAGAAACGGGGTTTTACAGGTGAACTCACCAAAGCAGTCTCCTCGAAGTCCTCCATGAATATATCGGCCACGACAGGAGAGACCGGTGAGCCCATAGTCACTCTTGTAGAATTTGTCCTTCCACAGTAGGTGGCCAGATGTGAGGCAGTGTTCTAATAGTTCAGTGTATTCTTTGGCTATTTGGCAGTCCTGTACAGGTAGGCAAGTAAATAAGGACTGAACATCAAAACTGACTATTGTTTCATTGTCTGCGAGATGTAGATCTTTAATCTCACTGACAAAGTGGTATGAGTCTTTTACAAACGCACTTGTATGTCCTCGAAGTTGTGAGTTGTGAATTCATCACTCGTGAAAATGATCTCCGTAAAGAGTTGGAAATGTCGGGAAATAAATATAAATAAGTAATAAATAAACGCGATATAATCTTCTATGAGTGATATTCGCGAAAGTCTTAGAAATAAATATGTATGTATTATTACACTCTCAACAAAGATAACTACAAGTCAGAATTTGGACGACAATAGTTTCGGTTTCGGCAAAAGTTTCGGCCAAATTTGGCCGAAACCGAAACTTCCGCCGAAACCTGATTTTTGGCCGAAACTCGGCAGAAACCAAAACCGAATCCGAACTTTCGGTCGGACACTATATTAACCTTGACCAATTGTCTTATTCTATTCATTTATAGAAAAAAACCATAAAATACTTTAAAAGTTTTGTTGATAACACTGTCGCTAGCGTGGGCGGCGAATGCTACCGGGCCGGGCCGGGTTGAGAAACATACCGAGTTGCAATCTCGGCATAATACTGTACTATTGGGCTGTACATTTCGTTCGCTGTGGGAGGTATCTAAGCCCTCTTCCCCTCCCATTCCATACCACTCCCATAAAGGCTGACAACGCAACTGTATCACTACTGTGCAGGTGTCCTTGGGCCGCGGTAGTTACTATCAGCTGACCCGCTCTCTTGCCCTCCTATCATATAAAAAACCTCCTTGAAAACAAACGCGATCAGATACAAATTTAATATAAGTAATGATCTGTTATATGGAATTTTTGAAAATTCCATAAATATGCAACATAAGTGAAAGGAGAAAGAATAACTGAGGAATATGGTCGCAAACGGACAAGCAGATCACTTGGTGGTAAATGACTAAGAATTGATTAACTCTGAAAGTGAAAATGAATCGATTTTAATTCAAAAGCAATTTAATTATTCAGAGTGGTATCTCGGATTATGTATTTTTTAATTACAGTTCAGGGATTAGCAGGAAAATTTTAAAAACAAAATCATGGATATTATGTTTATCATGACGATGTTTTGCTTCTTGGCGCTCGTGAAAACAATGTTAATTGTATTTAGTCTGAACTTGCAATATGATACATTACAAAACTGAACGTAATGGCGTCCTGATGTTGTCTTTGTAAGAATTATTTCGAGAACGACCCAATTCTCTCGTTTTGAAGAAGTGATGCAATTCAGGTGCATCCATTATGCTATTCTGGACATGCGACCAAAATATACATAAATAACATCACTCAAGGTTTGCACACAGTGTCTGCAGAACCCTCAGTTTGATGTGTTCCTTTGAAAACTGTAACATAACATAACTTCACGCCTTTTGTTCCCCGAAAGTGTAGGCAGCGGCTGTTAAGCCTCGTCTCGCCGTTATGTTCACGTCCCAAATGGAATAGGTGGCGAACCTATTGCCATACAGGACACAAAGTTTTCAGTCATCGATATTTATCACACTTAACTTCCGAAAACTATTTCGAAAAGTCATTGGTGTGAGCCAGTGTCAGGATTCGAACCCGGACCTCTGGATCAGAAGTCGTGTGCTCGACCACTGGACCACCGAGACTTATGAGAAAACTGTAACTTTTCATAGCATTGATTAAGAGCATATAAATATCGATGATGTAAAAAATTGAACCAATATCGATGCATTGATAGACCCCGCTTTCTATTCTTAGTTCAGGGAACTATACATGACTTCCATCATTCGAGCGTATTAAGGAACGTAAATATTTACTAACTGGGGTAAAAGATAATTTCAAGTAGGAAGTGTGTGTGAGAAACTACCTAAAAAAATCTTGTACAATACGATGTATCTCGCGAAAGGTAAGCACCGAGGCCATCTTATCAACTACATAATCATTCAACTGATAACATTGTTTTTTAATTGACAACGTCCATGTTTAGAGAACAAACAAACTTTGGCGGGATAATTATTAACGATTTTTTTTTGCATAATAACGCAAAAAAAAGTGTTTCGACAACCTTTAACACGTTTGAAAACACTCACGAAAAGAACCGCGCTTAGGAAGATATTTATAAACACATAACTATTTTTATAACACACATTCCGAAGACCATCAATCTATGAGAGTTACGTATAACAATAGTTTAACTTCTATGTAGTCAATAAAAGCCGAATAGACAATACATGTGTGATTATGTAAATCACAAAATAACAATAAAATGTGTATCGTTAAAATCGGATAAGATCAGTATGCCCGTGTTAAGTGATGTGTACCTATGATATGCGTATAACGGAATGCAATCTGGGATGTTTCAAACGTTCTTTTTTTGCATAAAACAATTCACTATCTCTAAACAAATCAATTTTTACTGCAAATGTACTGCAACCTCATGCTAATAATAAGCCCGAAAGGTTAGGCAGTTATGACTCGACACAAGAAAATATTTTTTTAGCCCTAAATGCAACAGATGGCGAAATCTACTGTCATATATCAGGCAAAATTTGGTTATTAATATATTTCCAACATAACTACAGAAAAGTTACTGGTCACTATTTTCTCTAGGTGGTTGCCACACGTCAAAAATTATTCAATTTTTCTGCCACTTAATTAAACCACTACAGTTTGGGGTAGATTCAAAATCTTGGCTAACGACCAAACTTAACAACTTCAATGGTTATAATTAAAAATTGTTGATGGCGTAGCAAGAACAAAGTAATGGCACTGTTGAAATATTTTATAAATCTTGGCAGCCATGTTTATTTATTAACTCTTTGTAAAGATAATTTGAACAAATTATCAAAAGTTCCAATAAAACGCGCTGTTTGAAATTCCTGAATTTATATTTATGTTATGTATTAAATATCTAGTATTTGTCTAGATTTTGTTTATTATATCGTAAAACATACAGTTTAAGCTAGAGCGGACTAGACCGGACTCTTTTAAAAATATAATGCATTTTATTATGTTTAAAAACGTTCCGTTTGACGCGAACATCTAATCTACGAGTTTACCGATATAAAAATGAATTGTATTCAGGTCTTTGCGAAATAAATTTTTGTTTTACTGCAAAACTATTAGAAGATATTTTTATTATGTGCACTCCAAAAATAAATCGTATTTTTGTAATGCCTTCCACATTTTTTATATGCTTAGATCTTAGAAATCAGGCAACGGATTTTAATGTGTTTTTCTTATAATAGTTAATATAGATTATGGATATAGTGTCAACGGGGTGGTTTATATTTTTATTTATTTATTTCACAACAAATACCATTGAACAATTAAAAAATAACTTTACAAAAACTAGACTTGGGGCGTATACCGGCGTATTTCAGGAGTTTAACATTAAGTTAAACATTTTCTAGATATTTTTATCCTAGTAAAATGCTCGGTATATAATTCAACCTTAATGTTACTTGAATGGCCCTTTACTCTACGGTTTATAATAAAAGGGCACTTTGACCATCGCAACAGGTTGCAGTTCAATTTTGATATTGCTTTATTATTAATAAATAATAGTTTAAAAAAACTAAAAAACACGCTTTTTATAGAAAACCGAACTAAAAAATAGAAAAATAAAAAAAAAATATTTTATTTTAAAAAAAGCGTGGGGTGCTTTTTAGATATTAACGAAATGATAATCACTCTACTCATATCTGTCAATAAAATATTTATAACTATTCACACCATGCACCCCACGCTTTTTTTAAAATAAAATATTTTTTTTTTTATTTTTCTATTTTTTAGTTCGGTTTTCTATAAAAAGCGTGTTTTTTAGTTTTTTTAAACTACTCTCGAGAGCAATGAATCCGGGTCACTTAAAGAATGTTAAAAATCTCGGAAACTAAAAATGATAGGTTAATGCAATAAATTGTATTTAATAGACAATGTAATACTCCTTAAATGAAAGTAAAAAAAATATGAGTCACCATACATTTTATTAACACAAAATTACATAAAGAAAAAATCTGCTGATCTCTCCTTAAAACAAAAATAGGAAACATGAAATTTTTGAACTTTATTACGATTTTCTTGAATTTTAATACTTCGTATTGCCTCCTCGTGCTTCCATTACTGCGTTTACGCGGTTTGGCATGCTGTACACCAAGTTCCTTATACGATTTTGGGGAATATTCTCCCATTCCTCTGTGAGAGCAATTTTGAGCTCACGAAGCGTGATTGGGGGAGGGTTTCGTTGTTTTACGCATCTACCTAGCTCGTCCCAAGCATGCTCGATCGGGTTGATATCCGGGCTGCGCGCTGGCCACTCCATACGAGTAATGTTCATCTCTTGAAGGTAGTCATTCACAATCCTACCTGTATGAGGTCGGGCATTGTCATGCATAAATATAGCATCCTCACCTAAATTGACCATAAATGGACCAACGTGATCATTGAGGATTTCTTCCACATATCTTACGCTAGTTAAAGAGCCGTTTTCTATGATCACCAGCTCTGTGCGACTTTCAGAAGAAATTCCGGCCCACACAAGTACAGACCCACCACCGTAGGCTACTTTTTCCTCGATGCATGCTTGCTTGAATCTTTCCCCTGGTCTTCGATACACTCTGTGTCTTCCATCGTGCTTGTAGAGCATAAATTTTGATTCGTCGGAGAACATAACTTTTGACCAATCTTCAATACTCCAATTTACGTGGCTCTGGGCATATCTTAGTCTTGAAATACGATGCCCACGCTCCAGTTTAGGGCCGTTTGCAGGTCTAAGGGGTTTTAAGTTAGATTCAGCAAGCCGACGTCTTACTGTCCATGCACTTGGGTTACTTCCTCCGAGGCGTCGAAACTGATTGGTGAGTTCAGTTCCTGTGAGAAAGCGATTTCGAAGCATGGTGTTCACCAAGTATCGGTCTTCTCGTGCTGTGGTATACCTGGTTCTGCCCGTTCCTGGTCTGCGTAGGTTAGAACCAGTTTCTTTGTAACGTCGGAGAACTCTTTGTACTGTTGACAGCGACACACCAACAGTCCTGGCTGTATCGCGCTGACTCCGGCCGGTTTCCAGCATTGTAAGTATTCTGGTGCATTCTTCAGGCGTAAGCGACATAATTTCAGCTTGAATAATGAATATAGAGCACTATCAACATGGTTTATGTACCCACATAAATGACAGATTACAAACAAAAGCAAAACCAAATGCTGTAATTTCGTAGTTCCATCTTCGAAAGTGGCCCTTTTTCAAATTTGATTTTTTTATGATATAACTTTACAATAACTAAGAAGTTTTAATACCTTCATTTAAGGAGTATTACATTGTCTATTAAATACAATTTATTGCATTAACCTAGCATTTTTAGTTTCCGAGATTTTTAGGATTCTTTAAGTGACCCGGATTCATTGCTCTCGAGTGTATTATTTATTTTCTATTTTTTAGTTCGGTTTTCTAGTCTAGAACTTTCATAGTTCACAAATCGCACCATCTAGTGGCAATCACCGGAAACTAAAAAAGAAGTCGGTTACAAACAAACATACAAACATACAAACCTACAAACATACAAACATACATACAGGTGAAGCTAATAAAAAGCTAATAAAAAGACTTAGCGAGCCACCATTAGTAATTGTAAATTTATAAGACTAGTAAGTATTTTAACTAACCTAAATATCAAAATAAAATATATTCTATTGCAGCTCGGAGATGTGCTTGCCAGGAGAGGAGTGAAGGTATCTCGGTGATTCTGCATCAGACGAACATAACTAAGCTCACTGCCAAGGCGATACACGCAGCCGGCTACCATTTACACAAGGTGGAGCACTTGTAAGTTAAGCCAAGTTATTATAATAATAAAAATAATGGAAAGCGGGGTTCCGTACTATAGGTATATGCCCGATCCAGTTCTCGAAAATGGTCATATTACGTTATACTGGGATCGGTCTATTGTTACTGACAGGACTGTTGTTGCCAACAGGCCTGATATAGTGATAGTAAACCGATTAGAGCGCCGAGCAGTGATCGTTGATATCACCATCCCCCATGACGATAATCTCGTGAAAGCTGAAAAAGATAAGCAATTGAAATATTTGGACCTTGCTCACGAGATTTCTGACATGTGGGATGTTGATTCAACGATTATTGTTCCGATAGTCATTTCAGTAAATGGACTTATTGCCAAGAGCCTCGACCAACATCTAGAGAGGCTCGCGTTAGGCGGCTGGATCAAGGGCTTAATGCCGAAAGCGGTACTACTAGACACGGCACGTATCGTGAGGAAGTTCCTCACTTTGGGGCCCTGCCCACTGGTAGCTTGGTCCCTGTACCCGATGCCAGTGGGTTTCACTTATTTTTATATTTTTAAATGTATTTTTTATATTTATATTTAAAAATGTATTTATAAAGTGTGAATAATAAATAAAGAAAATAATAACAATAATATATCTTGGACACAATACACACAGCGCCCTCTAGTTCCAAGCTAAGCAACTAAATGCTTGTATTATGGATACTAGATAACGGATATTAATACTTATATACTTTTCTTTTGTAAATACATACTTATAATACATAGAAAAACACCCAGACGCCACACAAATATTCATGTTTGTCACAAATATTTGTGCTCGGGTGGGAATCGAACCCCGGCGCCGACCTCATTGCTGCAGCCGGTAGTTTTACCAATGCGCCACGAGGCCCGTCATCATATCATTTATCATTATAGCCTAAACTATACAAGTCAAACAATCAACAATAGTATAACAAAACATAACATAACTTCACGCCTTTTGTTATCCGAAGGTGTAGGCAGCGGCTGTTAAGCCTCGTCTCGCCATTATGTTTACGTCCCAAATGGAGTAGGTGGCAAACCTATTGCCATACCGGGCACAAAGTTTTCAGTCATCGATATTTATCACACATAACTTCCGAAAACAATTTCGAAAAGTCATTGGTGTGAGCCAGTGACAGGAATCGAACCCGGACCTCTGGATCAGAAGCCGTGTGCTCGACCACTGGACCACCGAGACTCTTAGTATAGATAGTATAACAGGTCTATGCTAAATTGGTGATATGTTTGTTAGGGGAAGGCCATTAATTACGTGAGCATTTATAGGTGGCGGTTTCATACTAAATTCCACTCAATTCAATGTATGGGCGAGTCAAAGTCTGATTGGCTATTTTTGAGTGTCTGTGAAGACCTACGAATATAAAGCTTCTTTAACTTTGACTTAGAGACATTCCCAATACGATAAGTTTTATATAGCTCGACCGATGAAATATCGCGATCGTCCAGAATATCGACTTAAGAGTGTTTCATGCCCTGTTTCATTTGATGAGAGGGGTATCCAGAAGAAACCGAAACTTATTTGTTTTTCCCTTACTATTTTCTACTGATAGGCTTCTTCTGTATAATCTTAATAAGGAAAACGTCTTAATGTTATTTCATTGCTTTACAGGTCAATTATGGATGCGCCGAAATTAGAACACATTGTCGTCGATGATCTGACTAAAATGCCGAGACTTAAATCACTGTAAGTAAATAATACACCGTAATCAAGTTATCTTACCGATAAGTTGTCTAAGAAAAACAATCTAAAGTGTGAGATAGGTCTTTCAACAAATAAGTTGACCCAATACACGTTTATATTATATTAACTACCTCATCACATCTCACTAACTTGTTGATAAATAGCTTGTTTATTAAATTTATTATATACTACACTAACCAATAATAAATAGTTTTTAATGTTTAATTATAACTTTGTATATCAATTTGTGACTACTAACTATAAACTATGTAAACAGAACGAGTGAATATCGATGATTTGCTCATTCATTACATTCACGGTTCACCATGGTTTATAATTTTTACTGGCAGTATTTATGGGCCTTCTAGCATTATAAGAGTGTCATGCAATGCTAAAACAAATAGATTGGTGTGCCCAGTTGCAAAATTCTAGCTGACTTGCTTCTACAGTTACATTAGTTTTTTTATCTACCGTCACTGTTTAAATGCTATTTATGTATTATTTTCTTTGCTTATTTCATTGTTAAGCGACACAACCGGCAGGTGGACAATTTGAAATTATCTTAATTATAATTTTGGATTTATATTTTATACTTAATTTTTATTTTAAGCTTTATATATATATATATTTATTTGTATATCATTCTATACATACATTTTACATTTTTACTATTTAATGGATATTGATAGTACGAACTGTAACTCGGTAGATAGTAGCTTTTGCACAGCCAACAGCAATGACAGCAGTTTTACCAGCATACCTTCTCTCGGTGATAGTCTCGCGGAGCATTTTTCGGATGTTCCTCGGAATTTCAATGTGGTTCACATCAACGCCCAGAGTATTCCGGCACATTTCGTGGATATGCTGGCGAGTTTTGATTGCAAAGACATTCATGCTATCCTAGTTTCTGAATCATGGCTTAAGCCATGTCTCCCTACTACTATGTACTCCATTCCTGGATTTCAACTTCTGAGAAATGATCGTTCTATTGGTGTTGGTGGTGGGGTAGCCATATACCTTCGTTCTTATATCTCTCACACTATCTTACATATGTCTTCCCAACCACCACCCCTAAATGCTGGTGAGCATCTTTTTCTGGAGGTTGAACTTCATCATACCAAAATCCTCCTCGGTGTATACTACTGTCCCTCCTTGCGCTTCAACTTCTTCTCCTCATTTGAAAGTTTGCTAGAGAATCACGTCCCTTCCTATAAGCATATTATTATTATGGGTGATTTTAATACTTGCCTCCTTAAAAATGATACTCGTTCATCTTCCTTTTCAGCGGTAGTTAAGTCCTGCAATCTTTTTACTCTTCCTCTAAGCGCTACTCATCACTTTCCTAACTCTAATCCTTCACTCCTAGACTTAATTTTAGTTTCTTCTCAAGTACACGTTGCAAAGCATGGACAATGTGCCGCCGACGCTTTTTCACATCACGACTTACTTTTTCTGTCTTATAAGATCCGCCCACCCAAGGTTAAATCTAAGGTACTCATGCTACGCAATTTTAGTGGAATGGACTCTGCGCTCCTACGAGAGGACGCGAGCAACATTGATTGGAGTCCAGTGTATTTAACAGACAAGGTTGACGCAAAGGTAGACTTCTTGACTAACTCGCTGATCCAGTTATATGATAAACATGCTCCCACTCGACCAGTCAAATTGAAACATTTGCCATCCCCTTGGTTAACCACGGAAATAAAATGCTTATTAGCAAAGAAAGCTGCTGCGAAATATAAATTCAAGAAAAAACCTTGTTCTGTCAACCATGAGAGGTACAGAATAATACGAAATCACTGCAATAAGGTGTGTAGGGACGCACAACGCCAACATATTCACAATTCGGTACAAAATGGTGATCCAGCTTCAGTTTGGAAATTTCTGAAAACATTAGGTGTTGGTAAAACCCGCCATGATAATATTCCTAAAACATTAAATACTGATCTTTTGAATCAACATTTCTCCGCGTCGTCAAATTTCAATAAAATGACTAAAGACAATACATTATTGCATCTTTCATCGTTGCCAACTCCTACTTACTCCTCGTTTACTTTTAATCGATTTGCGGCTTGTGATGTTAGGAAGAGCATTATGTCCATTACATCGAATGCTATTGGTTCGGATTACCTTAGTCGGAAAATGATTCTGCCTATCCTCGACCAAATTTTGCCCGTAATTTGTCATATTCTGAACTCATCTATTACGTGTGGCATTTTCCCTTCCTCGTGGAAAAGCGCAGAAATAATCCCACTCCCTAAGAAAACTAATCCCCTCTCATACTCCGATTACCGACCCATATCCATTTTACCTTTCCTTTCAAAAGTCCTCGAACGACTAGTCCTTAAACAACTTAGCACTTTCCTCTCCCAAAACAATCTTCTTAATCCCTTTCAATCTGGCTTTCGTCCCGGTTACAGTACCGTTACTGCCTTGACGAAAATATCTGATGACATACGAGCAGGTATGGACGGTGGTAATCTCACAATACTCGCACTATTAGATTTTTCTAACGCCTTTAACACTGTCGATTTTGACATCTTACTGGGCATACTGCGCTCTCTTAATATATCTCCAACCGCAATTGATTGGTTTCGTAGTTATCTGGATGGCCGCCGGCAGTGTGTACGCATCGAAGATACATATTCTTCTTGGCGTTCTACCACTGTAGGCGTGCCCCAGGGTGGCGTGCTTTCCCCTTTACTTTTCTCAATTTTTATAAATTCCATTTCAAGTCAACTCCTTTCATCCTACCATCTTTATGCAGATGATCTTCAAATATATTTTCAAACACCACTAGAAACGCTATCTGATGGTATAGATTTAATTAATGGAGATCTCTCGCTGATAAGCAAATGGAGTAAAACGCACGGACTTAATATTAACCCCGGAAAGACTCAACTTATAATTATAGGGAGCTCTAAAAAAGTAAATAAAATTACATGGTCACAACTGCCTAAGGTGACATTCGAAAATAGTATTATACCATTCAGTAACAGAGTAAAGAATTTGGGAATTATACTGGATCCACAATTAGCTTGGGACGTCCAGTTGCAACAGGTAAGTCGCAAAATCTTTGCATCTGTCGGATCACTAAGACGACTTCGAAATTTTCTTCCTACCGAAACCAAAACTGCGCTAGCAAATACCCTTCTGCTTTCTATCCTTGACTATGCCGATGCCAGTTATCCAGATCTTACCGAAAATCAACTAGATAAGCTTGAGCGACTTCAGAATGTTTGCATAAGATTCATATTTGGCCTTCGCAAGTATGATCATGTCTCCGAATTTCGAAAAAATCTCAAGTGGTTACCTATTCGCCTTCGCCGGAATGCTCATTACCTCTCATTGCTGTACAACATATTGTTTGACCCTTCTACCCCTTCCTATCTTAAGGAGCGATTCCAGTTCCTCTACGATCCACAATTTGAATTCCCTAGAACATCTAAGTGTCTGATAATAAAAATGCCGGAGCATTCTACTAGATTTTATGCCAAATCCTTTACGGTTCAGGCTACTGTTTTATGGAATGCTCTCCCTCTAAATATTAGACGTGCTCAAACCTTGACTCTATTCAAGAATTTAGTTAAAGAACATTATCTAAATACCATATGATATAGCTGCTAAACTCTTTTTGCTTTTAATCTGATAAAATTTGTTATGAATTGCTAATTTTTCTCTTTATATCTTTTTCGGTCATCATAATATTTTCTGCACTGTTGTACATTTGTATGTATACAACATAATTTTATTTAGTTTATTAATATTATATATATTAGTGTGTCTGTACGTATCAATGTGTGTGTGTGTGTGTGTGTGTGCGTGCGTGTATGTGTGTGTATGTAGGTGTATGATTTTGCTTATGTATGTATATATGTTGGTTATATATTAATTTAATATCTATTGTATTTTAGTATGTGTATTAATTAATTATGTATATTGCCATGTATTCTAAATAATTATTTATAAATATTAAACAGTACACCCCAGCTCCCATTTATCTAACTTACAAGTCCATCCAAAGGTTGTCTGTAAGAGATCGCTATTAGCGATAAGACCGCCCATTGTACCTGCCTGTGTTCTTATTTTTAAGTTATTTTATATTTTCTTTCTGTTTGTGGTGTACAATAAAGTTTATTCTATTCTATTCTATTCTAACTACATACATACATACATAACTTCACGCCTTTGTTTCCCGAAGGTGTAGGCAGCGGCTGTTAGGCCTCGTCTCGCCATTACGTTTACGTCCCAAATGAAATAGGTGGCGAACCCATTGCCATACCACGCACAAAGTTTTCAGTCATCGATATTTATCACACATAACTTCCGAAAACAATTTCAAAAAGTCATTGGTGTGAGCCAGTGCCAGGATTCGAACCCGGACCTCTGGATCAAAAGCCGTGTGCTCGACCACTGGACCAAAGGAACTTCTATTATCTACATAGGAATTAATTTAATTTAATTGTTTAGCATATTTGAAAGTAGTTCGCTATTTCTGGATAAAAATTGTATAATTAACTATGTCAACAGATTCATAACCCAAGCGCCGCGCCTGCACAAGATCCCAGCGTTGCCGCCGTTACCCGAGCTCCGCACATTGTACGTATGTATTCTGTTTTTAAATTATTTTCATGGCATGGGAGCAGACGGTTTATGCAAAAAATAAATTAATTTAAGTATTTAAATTTAAAACATAAACTGTTCCGTTCACCAGCATGGTCACAACATCGGGACTTCTTGAAGTACCAAACTTGAGTCACGTGCATGATAGCAGAAATACGCTTACGTACCTGCAAGCCATGTAAGTACCTACCTGCTATTTGAATATTGATTTTTTGTTCTGTTATCATTTCTGGATCGATGGATCGATTTTTATTTTTGTATTAAACGTAAGAGGTTACAGATTTTTTTAATTTAATGGATAAGTAGTCCCTCAATATACTTAATTAATTCAATCAGTAAAGTGAACAGTGTTAATGCCAGCAGCCAATGTCTACCTAACTTTTACCCACCCCCACCAAGTCAAATCCCTTCAAAGAGCCTTAGTTAATACTAAACAAAAATGCAGTGATATTCAAATAAATTTGCTGTCTCAATAACATTCAGTCTTCGAGTTCAAGCATATCTCATTCGATTAGTTTATACGTCATATTAGGGCATTATATATAAGTCAATATTATTATGTACTTAACATTCAAAAAGAGGTCAACAGAAATATAAGGTCGGACAAACACACTATGTTATTTTTTATTTATATATTATGTTTTCATACAATCTGAAGGCTATATTTATATTTATTTTCAGAGACTTGGAAGGGAATCACATCAAGCATTTATCGCCACACGCGTTGAGAGTGCGAGCTGATCAAGTGTAAGTCCCTAGGTACATACCGACATGTGCTATATTATTTATTTACATATATAACGCTAAGTCCCTTTGGGGGTAGGCAGAGAGAACAGCGCGCCATACGGCACGATTCCTACACGCCTCACTCGCTTCTATGTAATTATAATACACGGATTATATAAGTCCTTACATTATGTTAAACATCTTATTTTAACGTGTCATAGTTTGTTTTTTTAAGATTGTACATCTAAAGGATCCATACTATAATAGGTACTGAGACACCACTGTCGGTCCGTCCATTTGTCGCTAGACTGTATTTCACGAAAATACTCACAAATGTCAAAAAAATGTCGCTCTTGGTAACTTTTATTAACATAGTTTTCTAAAAAAAAATCAATATTTTATAATATATATAATATCAATACTTTACCTAAATAATTAATATTTTTTTATGTTAATTACAAAATACGAAAACATGCGATTCAAAGTCAAAGTCAAAGTCAAAGTGGTTTTATTTTCATAGGTCTTCACAGACACTTAAAAATAGTCAATTTACAAAAATGATTCAAATTAAAATAATATTTAAAAATTTAAACACGAGCGCTTGACGCAAGTGCCTCCGTGGAACAAAAAAAAAAACACGGAAGCAATCGCCACGAGCGGCCCGATTCCGAGTGTAGGGGCTTTCATGAGAAGAATCGGGCAAGAAACTCATGTGCCAATACTCTTTTCAAAACCATTGAAAATTTACACAATAGTATTATCAACGCTACTGAAAAATATCGCATAAAAGGTGTAGCAGCCAGACTACTCGACAATCACATTTATGATCCAACCAACTAAAAATCATCGTAGTACAAGTAATGAGAGAAATTACATTTATGTTATTAGTCGAGCACAATTGATGCGACATCTTCTATTTAGAATGGTAACGTTGTGCAACAAGCAAGTACAATAATAAAAAAATATATATAAATCTTTTATAAAAACAACGTCGATGCAAACTCATAATAAGAAATGTTGATTACTATTAGAAATAGAAATGTTTGCAGCACGTCTCCACTCCAAAATAAGTGAACAAATTCCAATACGCAAACTACACAATCCGCGTTGAGCAAGCAATTTGACGGTCCCAAGACGACTTGTCCGTCATGAAGTCATTGATGGTGTAATAAGCACCGGCAACGAGACGATCCTTCACAGCGCGCCTAAACCGATCAAAAGAGAGAGCCAGAATATGCGCAGGGATCCTATTATAGAACTGTACACCCATTCCCAAAAACGACTTATGTACCTTGTGCAGGCGATGACACTTCAACACAAGTTTATGCTTGCCTCTGGTATTAAAATTATGTACATCACTATGTTTAGTATATCTACTTAAGTTTTTCCTAACAAACATTATATTGTCATATATAAATTGAGAGGCAACTGTTAATATTCCAATTTCCTTAAACCGTTCTCTAAGGGAGACTTTGGTCCCCAGATTATAAATTGCCCGAATAGCTCGTTTTTGAAGCACAAAAATAGACTGAATTTCAGCTGCTCTACCCCACAGCAAAATGCCATAAGACATGACACTATGAAAATAACTGAAATAAACTAGTCTGGCGGTTGCAACATCAGTAAGCTGTCGAACTTTTCGAACCGCGTAGGCAGCAGAGATTTATACTTCAACGACAGTTAGGTTCCATAATGTTATCTGCTAAAGCAAACCATAACCCAAATATCATAGTCGCTGGTCGTTCTTACCTATATAAGGCACACGTATATCCCGGCTACACTTTAGTTTACAAGCTGACCTGGCGAGCATTGTTCCGAATCAAAAGTATTATTTTACTGCGTTTACAATTAAAGTGCAAAATCTGGAAAAATATTCCTTATTTTTTTCTTTACGACATTAAACATGAATTATATACGAGTATACAACAACAAAACCGCATCAAAATTCGTTGCGTAGTTTCAAATATCTAGCATATAAGGAGACAGACAGCGGAAAGCGACTTTGTTTTATACATACTATGTAATGATGATAAAATAACAATAGCCTGGCGGGCATTGGCGCTTGGGCCATAGGTAACGAGATATCAAACACAGCAAACACGGCATTAAACCCTAGGCAACCTGTATTTTTCATCATAATTGGTATTTTAAGTACATTGATATAATCAATGTCAAATATTTCTGCTTTTTAATGTGCAATAAATATTAATCTAATCTATGCCCTCAATGATTATTATCACAGCATTTTTTTTTGTTTATCCATAATATACATTTTTAGCTCACGGTTTCTGAATTCAGAGGTCGCGGGTTCGAATCCTGGCACACACCAATGACTTTTCCAAATTAAATAATTTTGAAAGTTATGTGTGATAAATATCGACGACTAAAAAACTTTGGACCCGGTATTGCAATAGGTTCGCCACCTATCCATTTGGGATGTAAACTACCTATTGTAAACATAACGGCAAGACGAGGCTTAACAGCCGTGGCCTACACCTTCGGGTAGGAAAAGGCGTGAAGTTATGCTATAACATACATACATTAACAATAATTATATTATATCTTTTCGCAAAGTGCCTTTCGAGGTTGGCAGAAAGAACGGAGACCCATAAGATACGATTCTTACATACCTGCCTCATTTGTCTCTTTGTTAAAATCGAATCTAATTTTGACACCCAAGCTTAACATCGGCAGTGTTGCGGTGGTCATACGGTTTGATTCCCATTCGAGGAATACTTTTAGAAGTGGAAATTAATTATTCCACAACTAGAAAACTCTGCCTGCCACATGATCCGACACGCACTTGACCGATTTTTGGTTACAGTTAGTTCATTACACATTATCTTATCTCGACAGCCACAATAATAGAAACTTTTAATTAACACATCCTGAATAATTAATAGAGGGAAAGTCTTTAGTTTCGCGATAATTAACACAATTAGACCTATGATCTGACTGCGCCAGAAGAAAAATTTAATTTTTCTAGTAGGTATATATATGTGCGTATGTGAGTTATGGTGCATTGGTAAAATAACTCACTACTGAGTAAGAGGTCTTCGGGTTCGAACTTTAATCGAGTACTAAAATATTTATGAAGAGCGTGGATGTTTGTGTGAAGTCTGGAAGGGTATGTATGTAAACGTAACTTCGCGCCTTTTTCTACTTAAATGTGAAGCCAGATGCGATCAAAGCCTCTACTCGCCAAATCGTTACGTTGCGTTCCAAATGGAATAGGTGGCGAAACCTATTGCCGTACACCGGGCACAAAGTTGTCAGTCATCGATATTTATTGCACATAACTTCCGAAAAGAATTCCGAGAAATAATTGGAGGTCGGACTCGAACCCACTACTTCTAAATCAGAAGCAATGTATATATGTATTGTTTATTATTTATTGTGTATTTACAAAAAAAATATATTTAACGCATCACATACATAAATGTAGCATTAATCTGCTTAAATATGTGTGTTGAATAGGTACATGTCGTTCATTTCAAATCATCCAAGATTTTAATATCTAGGAAAATATTTTTTTCATTTTCGTTATACTAAATAATTATCACGCTTACAGATCACTAAATTACAACTTACTGGAAGAGGTTCCTGCGTACGCGTTCAAAAACGCGCAAATATCTAAATTGTAAGTTTATTCCAAAAAAATGGCATTTTAAATATATTATTTTATATTCATATTATTTTCATTGAAATTCGTAGTAAACATAAATAGTATTTAAATAATAAAATGTATGTTACAGAAGCTTCAGAGGAAACACTAAGTTAAAACGTATAAACGATAATGCATTTGCGTCCAATCTTCTCCTGCGACAATTGTAAGTTTTTGTAGGATATTTAATATTTTATTGTTTTTTTGTAATCTTATTGTAACTCTTAAAATAAAGAGCAATTATTATTTTTGCATAGTTATAGGTACCACTTGCTTTTATACATATTATGACCAGACAGACATTGTATTAAGTATTAATGCAGCCCATTAGGACTTGTGAAAATTGTTGTAAATTAGTGTCTAAAGTTAGAACTATAATCTAAGTACACATCAGTGGTTATTTTATGGGATAGGGGGCAAACGATCATCTGATGATAAGCAACTAACGCCGGCCATGGAAACCTGCAACATAGATAGTTACACACACTGTTACTTTAACAGTGGTAGAGCCAAGCAGTTCGCTGCATGAATGGGCCGGCTCGACCGGTGAAATACCACGACCTCTCAGAAGACCGACGTAAAGTGGCTCATGTCGCGTTTCGTTCGGTGAGAGAGGTACCCGGAGGCCCACCCCCCTTCCCCATCCTTTCCTATCCCCTATCCCTTAAAGGTCGGCAACGCAACAGTAACACTAAATGTGTTGCTGGTGTCCATGGGCGGCGTGGTTGCTTACCATCAGGTGACACGCCAGCTCGTTTGCCCTCCTGTTCCAAATAAAAATATTTAAAAAAAAAACACAGTTTATACATAGGGCGTTGCCGACCTTTAAAACGTAATAAGAAAGGGGTCGGAATTGGTATGGGGAGGGAAGAGAGAAAGGGGCCGGGCCTCCGGACATCTCATGTGGCAGTGACAGCGGCTCATGCTGCATTTCGCTTGGTGACAAGCGAAATGCAGCATGAGCCACTGATGTAATGTTATATCACCTTTCGAGCCGACCCATTCATGCAGCGAACTGTGTGGCTCCATTACTGTAAAAATCATATTTAAGAATGGAAAATACTTACACACGTAATGTGATGTAGATTAATATTGTTGTATTTTATTTTGTTGCTATTTTAAAGATACTTCGTGATATTCTTCCACAAATATCTCAATTCATAGAATAGCTCTTATGTATTTCAGAGATTTAAGTAGTACAGCAATCACCTCTTTGCCGACTGCAGGACTGCAACAGCTACAAATACTCAGGATAGAGAAGACGCCATCACTCAAATATATCCCATCTCTTTACGAGTTTCAGGTGAGTTTTAGGTGACATTTGCAACATTAATACGCAATGGAAAAGGCGTTAGGTTATGTTATTTATATAATTATCTGTATTACAGAATCTCCAGAAAGCTTACTTGACGCATCATTTTCACTGCTGCGCATTTGCGTTCCCCGAGCGGCACGATCCCACTAGACATAAACTTTACGAGACACAGCTAGCACTAATGAAAGCGGTATGTACTTAATTACCAAAATACCTTTTAATGTATTTTTCAATGTGTATAAATTTATGGCTCTGATCCAGAGGTCCGGGGTTCGATTCCAGACACTGGCTCACACCAATGACTTTTCGAAATTGTTTTCGGAAGTTATGTGTGATAAATACCGATGACTGACAAACTTTGTGCCCGGTATGGCAATAGGTTCGCCACCTATTCCATTTGGGACGTAAACATAACGGCGAGACGAGGCTTAACAGCCGCTGCCTACACCTTCGGGTAACAAAAGGCGTGAAGTATAAATTTATGTATCTTAGTAGGTCTCTATGCTTTCAGCAGAGAGTTCATTAACGTTATAGTCGTCGTGCGATCGAAACCGGTTCAGTCGTTTCTAAAGCTACCTGCTCTTACTAGATCTACATATACCTATGTTAAAAATTTTCCTTTTTTTATATCTACGTACAGAATTATAAATTTATTAAAGACTTGAAATTATTAGCATTAAAATTTTATGTTTCAGAAATGCATTCAGCAGAAGGCGGCTCGGACGCGTAGAGCCAGCGAGTACATGGAGCCAATCAGGGCTCTACCAGATCAGTATGTGACCACAAACACTGATAACCTCACAACGTAAGTATAAATTCTCATCATCATGTACGGTACCTTCTGCCGCTTTGGAATTCAAAACAGTTACTCGGATTCATACTTGAGATTACCAATTCAGAAGCGTGGTACTAAACCGATTGACTTAAAAAAACTCATTGCCAATTATGAAAAAAAATTGCATTACAGCGATTCTTTTGAGGATGATTTGTCCACTGCCACCACCAACGAGGATTATGACAACAACATGCCGGACTATGCCTCAGACTCCAGCAGTTGGGAAGACGACTATCAAGGAGAATTCCACGAGCCAGTCAATAATACATTGGGCAATGGGTTTGCGATATCCGCTGAGTGTGGAAAATTTAGTCTAAGGTGAGTGTCTCCGGAATCTTAATCTTGAGCAGTCAGGCAAACGCTTCATCTATTCAATGTTGACGTGGAAACCTGCATTAGTTGCCATTGCCTCTATGACATAAGGTAAAGATACAGTTACTCCCTTTCTTGCAATCCTGGTGCAATGCAAGACTTTTAAAAGTTTAAGTTGACATAAAAAACAAATTTACAAAAATACCTAATATAAAACCTGCTTTCTTTATTGACAGCCCTCGCAAAGTGGAATGTACGCCTCTACCAGATGCACTGAACCCTTGCGAGGATGTGATGGGCTGGTCTTGGCTCAGAGCAAGTGTCTGGTTCGTGATAGCGGCCGCCGTCGTGGGCAACGTCGCAGTTCTGCTGGTTTTACTCACAAATCATACGGAAATGACAGTCCCGAGGTTTCTCATGTGTCATCTAGCGTTCTCAGACTTGTGCACGGGAGTGTATCTGTTCATGTTAGCAGTGGTGGACCTGAGATCGTACGGGGAATTCTTCAATTACGCTTACGATTGGCAGTACGGTGTCGGATGCAAGATAGCCGGTTTTCTGTCAGTATTTTCTGGACAATTGTCAGTTATAACTTTAACTATAGTAACGTTAGAGCGCTGGTTCGCCATAACGTATGCAATATACTTAGAAAGAAGAATATCTCTAGCTGTTGCAGCTAAGATTATGATATCTGGCTGGTTGTTTTCAATTGTAATGGCCGGACTGCCGCTGGTCGGCGTGTCCGATTATTCGTCTACCTCAATTTGTTTACCAGTCGAGAGTAAGGATGTCGGGGATGTTGTGTACCAAGGTTCGATATTCATGACGAATGCGGTTGCCTGGTTCACAATAGTGATCTGTTACGTGCAGATATACAGATCTCTGGGTGGGGGAGAAAGTTATGGTGGAAGAGGAGCTGCTGCAGCGGCCGAAAGGCGTATTGCGAATAAAATGGCTCTTCTTATTGGAACTGATTTATTGTGTTGGGCTCCAGTTGCCTTCTTTGGAGTGACAGCAATGGCCGGAGTCCCACTGGTTGACGTCAGCCACGGAAAAGTTCTATTAGTATTTTTTTACCCGTTGAATGCTTGTGCAAATCCGTTCCTGTACGCCATTTTAACGAAACAATATAGGAGAGATTTAATGAACTTAATAGCGAGAACGGGTAGATGTAATTGGTTAGTGGAGAAGTACAAGCTGGCGGCCACCCCGCCCCCCACGGGACACACCAACCCCTCTGCGCCCGCGCACCTCGTGCCGCTAGTCGATTATCAAAGGAGTCAGTCGCAAACAGGCAAAGACAGTGAAATTCCGCTTTAATTGCTTATTATACTTAGGTACATCCTTAGATTATAAGCTTGACATTATTATACAATAATTTATTTACATAAATGTCTTTTATTAATTATAATACCTACGTACGTCATAAAAGAGAAGCCCCTTACTTCAAATTAGAAACAAGTCAAATTACAAACATCTGTCATTTACCACTAGATCATCCGCCCGCTCGTCCCCCCTACCCCACAAGAAAGGTTTCATTTTTTTGTTATTTAATAAATCCTTAAATAAAAAAATGAAACATTTCTTGTCTACTAAATTGGTAGGCGACTAATAATATCACGCAAATGTGATTTGCTCGCAATTTATACTCAGGCGCTATCTACAAAGTTCTAAAACTTTTAAAATTACATAACTTCACGCTCTTTTCTACCCACAAATGTAGGCCCTAATTGTTAAGCTTCGACTCACAGAATCGTTATGTCCTAAATGACATTGGAGGCGGAACCAATTGCCATACACCGAGCAGAAATATGTCAGTCACACATACATAACTTGACACGGCAAATCCCTTGGGGGTAGGCAGATGTTTATCAATTTAGTGATATTTGTCAGTCATCGATGTTTATCAAACATATCTTTCGCAAGGAATTCCGACAAATCTTTTTAGTGTGAGATCAGTCATACCAACGACTTCTGAATCAGAAGCGGGGGCCAAGTGGTAGAGCCAAGCAGTTCGCTGCATGAATGGGCCGGCTCGACCGGTGAAATACCACGACCTCTCAGAAGACCGACGTAAAATGGCTCCTGCCGCGTTTCGTTCGGTGAGAGAGGTACCCGTCCTTTCCTATCCCCTATCCCTTAAAGGTCGGCAACGCAACAGTAACACTATATGTGTTGCTGGTGTCCATGGGCGGCGTTGGTTGCTTACCATCAGGTGACACGCCTGATCGTTTGCCCTCCTATCCCATAAAAAAAATCTATTTATCTTATGTCATATTCACATGCCACATTTAAAAAATTAATCCACTGAAAGATGTGTGTCTAGATCATAGAAAATTGGCAAAAATGGTATGCCTACAAAGTTTTGGTGCCCTCTATTGATTACCCATCAAGAGAATGTCAAGTTTTGTGGCTTGATCACATTTGTACACAACTGTACATATAACTAAGTGTAACTTACCTTGTGGCTACTAAGCTGGATTCCAGGAATGATGTTAGTAAATAATTATAAATAGTTTTCCTTTAAACAATCAATACAAAGGACATGCATTCACAACCAGTGATATTTATATACACAGGCAACATCAAGTTATTTTAATTATTAAAATTGAATTCTGATAAAAAAAAAGTTCTTAAACAAAATATTTTTATTTGGTTTTATTTATGTACATGTACACAGATAATCTAACATATTTACATTGCAGTCAGTACATTTATCATCTAAGAAATAACTGGGCATGTTCATCAAGTTCACCTAAAGCTTTACTATCAATATACTCCACAACTAATTTATCTCCTTCAAGTAGAATCTCATTTTTTACCAATTCATTAACTTCCACGTCCATTCTCAAAGGACTGATGCAGTAGTTATCCAATTGTCTGAATAATCTCAGTTTTACATCACCAATTTTATTATTGTCATTTTTTATATTACAAGAGTCACATATACTATCAATGGCTCTGCCCAAACTCCAACTCTTACTAATAAACACTGGAACTGTGTCTTTTAAGTCTGGATCCAAAGTTACAGATTCAAATTTTATTAAATTCTCTTCTTCTTGGATGATTTTTGTTGGTTTGGGTTCTCTATCAAGGGGCTTTTTAATAGCAAAATACATTCTGTCTGATACAGGTATGGTCTTAGGTCCAATAGCCTTTTGTTTTATTCTCATCAAATGTATCTTTGAGGCAGTTTTCACTTTGGCTGAGGACTGTAGTGCTTTACGAATATTTTCTGTAATCTGAAACATTTTAAACAGAGTTAAATTAAAACATTATAACTTGTCATTTGACTGCTAAGATACATTTAGAATACATATTTAATGTGATTGAGTATTTTTCTTTATTAGTAATATTACTTAAGCAATAAAAAATTAAACCAGCATGCCACTCCTCAAATATGGTAAAATGGTGATTTAATAAATAACAGAAAAATCCTTTCGGACAATTAATATGAATTTTAAAATTATATTAAGTTGATTGTAAATAATTATATTTTACCTTTTCTTGTAAATGTTTGTTTGCCTCTCTAAATTGCCTCTTTGGAGCTTCAAACTGCTCCACTTTCATTGCCATTGTTTCATCATCTATTTCTGGACAGGACCTGTATTTAAAAAAAATCTGTTTACATAATATGACATAATAATAATATCACATATTGAGTTTAGGGTAAAAATATAATTGATTTAAATTTAAATACAATGAGTAAATGAAACTTCACAGTCAAAACCTTAATCCTACATCTATATAGAACATCTTAATCAATCAACAGTAAAAATACTTACACATGGAACCTGTGTTCAATACAGTAATGCTTATTACACTTGGGACATAACATTTCATGTAGATTTCCTTTCCTACATTCTTTCGCTGAGCATCTGAAGATTTTAACATCATTCTTAAAGTTAACTTCCTTAGGTTTTGGCGCCACTAGACACATTCCATAAAGACAGTGTTGGTTGAAATGCTCTCGACAAAATACTTTACCACATTTACATTGTAAAGGTAAGAAATCTGTTTGATTGCAGTCTTGGAACTGGCAATGATCACCAAGTGTTGGAAACTCCATAATAAACGTTTGAATATTGTTTTTGGGTGAGCTATAGATGTGTTAAACTTCTCGAAATTTCAACTAAATAAAAAACTCGACAATTCGATGAATTTTCTGACTAGCACTGGAATAAAATACCCATAATTATTTAATAGTGTAAGTATTAAGTAATTTATCACTCTACTTAAATCATTAGAACAAGAAAATTACTTAAAAAAGAATTCAAAAACAGCAAAATCATAGAGTAAACAAAATACAATGCAGCTGTCAGTTTCATTGCTGTCAAGTGTCAAGTGACATTTGTCAACAACTTCCATTTTTTTTTTGTAATTTGTCCATTACTGGACAGGCTAAAGCTTTTAAGCCATACTGCCTTGTCTGACGTTATTTTTTTATTGTGAAGTAATGATGATGAAGATGATGATGAAACTTAAAACTAACCTAAACTAACTTAACTTAACCTAATCATAAATAAAGTCGTGGCACCTTATGCATGATATTCCGAGGGACTCCTGAAGACACTGTAGGAGAGCACATTAAACACGATATCTACACCATTCCCCACATTTGCACTCATATACGGACACTTATTAAACAAAATGCCACGAGTTTTATCTAATAATATCCATTGAAACACAAATCTGAGAAAAGAATGCAAAAACGGACATGACTCTTCCACAGTCCCGCCAAAACTCCTCAACAACTTCCAATGAAGTCAATGAGGTAGGAAAACTATACTTTTGGCAAGTCGTATCAGCTGAGATACGAGCCACATAGAAGAAGAAACTTTCTTTTTCTACCGCGAGGAAATGCTTAATGCACACCCCTCGCCTGGGTACGGCAGAGGGTAGTGCAGGACTCTCAAAGCAGCACGCTGCAATCCGATCCTAGGACCACCCATTAAAACCCCACGGCGGCCTTCCTCCGGCGTTAGGGTGGTCCAGGATACAGTTAACCCCTCTGGACCAAGATAGAAGAAGAACCTATACTTTTAAAACAAGTCAATGATAACTTCCAAATTCAGTTTATAACGCATTTATGTATAGTTTATTGATTTCAGATCATTAGATCTGTTTCGGAATTGTACATACACACATACAATCACGCCTTTTTCCCATGGGGGTGGGTAGGCAGAGACTAATTCTTTCCACTTGCTACGATCCTGACATGCATTTCTTGCTTCCTCCACTCTCATTATCGCTTTCGTACATGCTCGTCGGTTGTGGCCACTGCTGACCTCGGAATTGTATTTATGGATTTCAGAAGCCTAGTGTTATTTCAGTAATTGACTACTGGCCAGCCTGATTGAATTTACATTGTAGAGACTTCTTACGAAATCCAATCTTTCTCATAAAGCAAAGCAAGCAAAGTAGTAAGGCTCTGTGCCAGTAGCTATTATTTGTGGTAATTCTCAAAGAATGTTCTTTTGTAACCAAATTTTTACTTCAGTAAATGCCTACAAATAAAACTGCCAACAGCTTCGGGTGTATTCTTCTCATTGATATAAAAAAAACAGGGAGTATATGTTAAGTGCAGTATATTGCAATAATAAAAAAACAATAAATATTAAGTATTACTTAAACTATTACCTGCAACATCGGGTAACTCGGGTAATTAATTAGTTAACTGAAAATTTATTAAATTTTGGGAAATAATAAGAAATAACAAAAATTGTGCAATATAAAGAATAGATTGTACTAAAAACATCTGTACAATTATGCTATTATTATCAATGTGTACTACATAAGTTGTAGCGCTTGTACGGCGGCCCTCAGTCGTTCCACCTCGCCCTGGGATTGAGTCAACTTATCACTGTTGGACTGGCGAACCTCATCCGGAACTTTCATAGCGTAGTCGTCGGCTGCCATCCCTTGTTGTAGCTTCGTAATGGTTTGAGACAAGATATCTATTTTCTTTTCTAGCTTTGTAATCTCTTTTTGAGGATCAATGAGACCCTGAAAGAAAGGATTATTTTTTAATTATATTTTACAAATATTTTCATAATCCTTATTTATATTCTTAAATGAGAAGCTATGTGTAATCTTTTTTAGTCGACATTACGAGTATAGACATCTTTGCTACTCCAAATTGAACTTTTAAAGACAATTCATTGTTTTAAGACATGCACTTTATCATTGCATTCAATTCATAGTGATACACTAAAGAAATAAATGATACCTTTAAAACCAAGTGCACTTCGATCTTATCAGAGATAGTAAGGATGGAGCATCCGCTGGGTGGAGGCTCGTTAGCTAGCTCGCTGTGGGCGAGGGGCGCCAGTCTCTGGAACAGTCCCCGGAGCTGGTCCACTTGTAGCTCCGGAGATATCACCAGGTGTGCAGTTGTCTTCTGTTTGTTAGTCAAGTTGTAGTCAATACGAGTCGATCGGATTTTATGTACCATTTTAAGAACTGTGTCTATATCTGCTTCTAAGTCTTCCGATCGCCACGGCGTGTCAGCGTCCTATGAAATTAAATTAGTATTATTAAAATAAATAGTTAGTAAATAATAATTAGTAATAACAAAAAAATGTTATTCAAACAATGATTTACAGTAACACACCCAACATGATTTAAGTCAAATGTGAGATAGGCGTAATGTAATTTTTAATAGTGGTTGAGCCAAGCAGTTCGCTGCAAGAATGGGCCGGCTCGACCGGTGAAATACCACGACCTCTCAGAAGATCGACGTAAAATGGTTTATGCCACGTTTCGTTCGGTGAGAGAGGTACCCGTAGGCCCACCCCCCTATCCTTTCTTATACTACTCCTTAAAGGTCGGCAACGCAACTGTAACACTGTCAGTGTTGCAAGTGTCCATGGGCGGCGCTGGTCAGTTACCATAAGGTGGGTAACACGCCTGCTCGTTTGCCCTCCTATACCATGAAAAAATGTTATTATTTCTGATAAAAAAAAGGATTCTCTAAGTCTGTTTCTTTCTTTCCATTCAAGACTAAGGGTCGTGTTCGCGAAGATATGATTAACTCTTATTCAGGCGATTACGTCGTAAAGGGGTCTTTAACAATATTTTGCTGTTCACCAAGCACTTAACATTGATTAAGTGCTGTATTCGACCGATTATCTTAATGTACCTCAAAGACCTCGTTTATCCGGCGGTTATTGTAAACAAATGTGACATTTCATAAATAAAGTAAGGTGAAGGATCTAATAATGGACACTTGTACTACAGTGTTCATCAAATTTTAATGTAAAAGCAATACAAGCAATTAGTACAAAACACAGACCAAGAGTCATTAGTAAAATATCATATCAATATTTTCAAGAATGCGTTATGTATGTAATTATTTTGTATATTGTTATGAATACCTGAATAATTTTCTGGGAAATTAATTGTATATTGAAGGGGGTAAACTCGCAAGAGGGTAACCTGCCGGTAAGTGACAAACGCGGCCATACACACATAGATAGTATTCGAGTCGTGTTACAAGGCTTTCAGTTAAGATAGTGAGTGGAGTGGTATGGGAGAGGGAAAGGGTGTGGGTATACCTCTCTTACCAAACGAATTGCGGGATGAGTCACATTACTTCGATATTCTGAGAAGCCGTGGTATTTCGAGAATGCATAGTAGAAGTAGCTGTAATAAATTCTTAGAAATTTGAGAAGGTATAGGAAAATCTAAAATCACCATTGATAGAGATTTAGGATCCAGTTGTCTATTCCCAGTTATGACACAGACACTACTCAGTATTAAATATCCAGTCATTGACATTGTTTTTGTCGTATCATATACATAATTATGGCAAAGTTAAACAGGATTTAGGAGACGAATAAATGAAATCCCGTTTAATTAAATTTATTTAAAACTTAACTATTTTAACAATATAGTCATTTCTTATTCAGTTTATAACTTTAAAACCATCGAAAAACTATGTTTTCTTTGAATAAATAAAAAATATCCATCGTTGGTTTATAGTCCATTATTGGAACCTCTACCCTAAACAAAATATAATGGAAGTCGCTATAAATTACATTTTAGATGAAAATAATGTTTTAGACTTTTTTAAATACTCGTAAGCGAATTATACGGGCACCCCATTTATTCCAAATATGACGAAATTATTTCGAAAATATGACGAGAAAGTAAAATAATAAAACGTATTCAACATGTTGTCATGGCAACGTCTGAGTTGCCATGACAACAGAGATCAACAGAATAAAACATAATGCTAATAAATAACAAAGGCATTTATGGTAACTGATCGCATTGCCATAACACGGTTCACATTTTGCAGTATATATTATTATGAACAGCGTTAACTTTAAAGGTCCGATTATATTTAGAGCTCTATTTAGCTAACACTTCGTTATGTCATAGTTCATGAACTCCAGCCTAAATGAAATGTAGTCAAAATATTTAAAAAAAAGATTGTAAAATTTAAAAGAACACTCACAATTGGATATGACGCAACACATATTGAGGGACAGCTGGTGTCTTTCCGCGGCAGCCTCTGGTACAGTTCCTCTGTAACGAAAGGCATGAACGGACTGAGCAGCTTCAGCCCGTACTCCAGGGTGGTGTACAATGTACGACGAGCTGCCTCTTTCTCAGCCTCTGTCCCGACAGCGAATACTGGTTTTAAGGATTCCTAAAAAGAAAAAAATAGTGCCGTTATTAATTTACTACTTGTCATTGAAGATAACTAAAATTGTGTCTTGATACACTGATTAAATTGTTTGGTCCTTTAAGTGCAGAGACTAATGCCACCTGTTGATATTTAATTTAACTCATTGTTTTATATCTGATTTGTATATGGGACCTCTCAGTTAAAAGTCACTTGTGTAGTTAACACAAGACTAAACGACACCTCACTAACTGCATTTATCCAGTCGGAGGCTACATAGAATGCCGATCAATATTAAAAAAAAAGACTGGGTAAGAACGCTTTTTTGGCGCACTCGGATATACAAGTTACTTACTATGGGTATTATGATATGACAATAATAATTAAAAGTTACCAAGTAAACATCGCAGAGGTCGTAGAGCCACAGGTTGTAGCAGTGTGTGGTGGCGGCCGGGAAGTCGTACGAAGAGAAGGCCAGGTTCACCTTGTTCACCGCCAGCGACACGCGCGACAACATCCAGCGGTCCAGCGGGGACAGGTCTGACGGTAGACTCGGACCGTACACCTGCCATACATTATCAGATTCGTTTTATTTACAACAGCACAGAGAATAAAAAGAAACAGCCAGTCAAGTATGTTATCAACATTTTAACCTTGGTAGAGCCAAGCAGTTCTGCATTAATGGGCCGGCTCGACAGATGAAATACCACGACCTCTCAGAAGATCGACGTAAAGTGGCTCATGCCGCGTTTCGTTTGGTGAGAGAGGTACCCAGAGGCCCAACCCCCTTCCCCGTCCTCCCTATCCCTTCAAAGTCGGTAACGCAACAGTAACACTACATGTGTTGCTGGTGTCCATGGGCGGCGTTGGTTGCTTACCATCAGGTGACACGCTTGCCCTTGCCCTCCTATCCCATAAAAAAAAAGATTTTACACTCAAACGAACTGTGCATTACATGTCCGCGCATGAATGTGCGTGCAAGTTTTCTTTGACACTTGCTTCAGTTATGGCTTTATTATTAGCTTTCTTTCGACTTGGGCCTGGCAAATGATCTTAAATTAATGTGATAACTTAAGTGAACTTAAGATTTTTTATTGACGATTGTATATAATTATATACAATAAAAAAATACATTAATAAGAAAAAAAAATTGGAGTGTTGGACATTGGAATATTGAAATAGTTGAGAGAATAACATGACGATGCATACAAACCTCGTACGTGTCGCCTTTAGGGAAGTACATGAACGCGAACTTGGTTGCGTTCCAAAGCTTGTTACAGAAGAACCTGTACCCCTGCACACGGAGGATGTCCAGGTTCAAGTCGCGCCCTTGAGTCATGGCGCACAGGGCGAACCTAGTTGTAGAAAAAAACTAAATTTACATCATTGGAAGAAGTTGTTTAGATTTACATCACAGGATCGTCTTTAACAATTTAGGTTAATCAGTGTAAGGCAGATTCAATGTAATGTTATGAGAGCCATATAGACTCGTATATCAGACCGGTAACATTAATCTAATATACTATTAATTATTCACGCTGATAAACCGAAAAAATAAGGAAATATCTAGCCCACTTTAGAATAAATCAAATATATTTTTGATAGGATTTGTGAAATGATGTAGCCCATGTCACACACTTTTAAGAAGAGTCGACATATATAGGTTCGAATCATTCTAAAATATAGACACACTAGAAAACCATTATTTTCCTTCAAGCGCAGTCGGATAAAAAATATACAGCCGAGTGTGGAAGGTCACAATTCAGCAGCTCACCTCAACGCGTCAGTACCACACTCTGGGATGCCATTAGGGTAGTCCTGCTTCTGGCCCTGTTTAGCTTTCTCTATCTCCTTGGGTTCCAGGTTGGAGTCCGCCAGCTGTTCGTGGAGCTGTTCAAGAGTGACGCCAGTCACCACGTCCACGGGATCGATGACGTTGCCCAGGGATTTGGACATCTTACGTCCGTGGGCATCGCGCACCATTGGATGGAGGTAAATTTCTCTAGAAAATGAATCAAAGTTAAATAGCTAGTGAGATTTATGGGTATTATTGAAAAAAATCAAGTAGCACAATCGGTTACAGTAGACATTGTGATGAAATCGACGTCATATAATTTGTTCCATTGGTAGATTTTAGACAAAACCAAATTAACTAAGTTAAATAACTACTAACTTGAAAGGCAGCTTTCCCATCAGTCGTTGTCCAAAGAACACCATTCTTGCGACCCAGAAGAACAAAATATCGTGACCTGTTTCAAGGAGTGTGCCGGGATAGAACGCCTGTAAAAATATAATATAGTTCAAGAAAGAGTCACAGGACTTGAGTCTTAAAGACTCTCTCGACTAAAGGTCACGTAAAATTTGGTATGCAGTTGAAAACAAAAACACTTGTAAATCTAGCACATCACAGAAAAATTGTTAACAATTTCAGTTTTAAAACTACAATGCCACTGAGACTTAGGGCCAGATTTTTGATTTTCAAAAACTCCCAAACCTTAGATACGTCTTTAACTACAAGGTAGAACTTCCTCCTATGAAAGATTACCTTCAAGTCCTCAGTCTGGTCTGGCCATCCAAATATCGAGAATGGGAACAGTGCGGAACTGAACCAAGTATCCAAAACATCCTCGTCTCTTTGCAATTTGATATCTGCCGCCGGCACTTTGTATTTTGCGACGGCCTTCGACAACGCCTCCTCTTCTGTATGAGCTGATACCCAGAGCTCTTGATTTTTTGCCTAATTTAAAAAAGACATATATCATCTATCATTTTTAAATATAACACTCAAAATAGCTAAACCAAATTTACAGTTTAAATGTAGTACAAAACAGCGTGCAAAAATATTTAGCTTAAACATTTCAGGGTGAACCAGTTAGCTAGACGGTGATAAAACAAAAGCCGATTATATATCAGTCAATCATTTTGCCATTTTTATTGTTTTTACAACAAATTAAACTATTTTATATGAAACTTATTAACAGTGGGATGGTTCTTAGGATATCGGAAAATAGTTTTTAAATTATTTTTAATTATTTACATCTTTATCCGTATATTAAGAGCACATACAAAAAAAATGTGCGCTATGAGATATGCCGCCAGAACGCAAAATAAATTTTTACTATTTGGTGAGAGAAAGTATTGGATGGATTTCTTTTAGCATGGCGTGTTGCACAACAGTAATGTGGTACCTATAACTACGACAAAATAGCTAGGAGGGCAAAATAAGGCGGGACAGCAAAATATTATATATTTTTTTATAATAACGTGCTATTAAAATGAAACACAAAAGAACAAAACGTGCAGCGAAAACGATACGAAATTTACTCTGCAGGTATAAAGCAAAGCGTAATTGAAGACGTGGTGCGGACGTAAAGCAACAGGTTTTCGGTATTAACACACCGGGATTTAAAGATATTCCGCATAGGATAAACTCTGATTAAGTTTACAGTAAAACCGAAACGTCAAGATTCAAACTCACCGTGTCATTTTAGTCATAATTAGAGTTATTCGATATCTTGTTGTAAATAACAATCGCTATCGATACTATAGCGATTGATATTTACTTACAAGTTCTTCTTTTCAGAAAAATTAACAGCGATTTGAATATATTAGTCGCGGGGGGCTGACTGTTCGTTAGTCATGTTGCTGTCGAAAGGGAGAATTCGCGTAAATGTCCAACCAGGTGGATCCTGTTGCTGTTTGTACCGGTATGTCAGTCCGTAAGACCTGTTACTTTAGCGAGCAGTACCGCGGGGCCGGCGGGGCCGGCGGGGGGCGGCGCGGCGGCGCGCGGGCGGGGGCGGGGGTGCCTCTTCTTGCGGCCCGAGCGCGAGCGGCGCCGCCAGCTGTGCGCGGGGAGCGGCGCCTGCGTGTCCGGCTGGCTCGCGAGTCATAACCAATATTTTTATAAATATCTTCATATTGCTTACTTCAAAATAACCAAAAATCTGTTTCAAGTACTATTCGCTATTGGCCATGTGACTTCCGGAGGCTCTGACGACCCATCAATGTTTTTCTATAATCGTTTCTGGAGACCTGGCTCTGCTAATTCGGTTTCTTAACGAATAATTTTTATGGCCTAAATTCCCCAATTCTAACATGATGACTATACTACACTAATGAGTATTGAGGACTCTCAACCGGCACAATATTTTCATCAGTGGTACAGGATAATTGGTCGCTCATTTATGCAACATAACCTGACATAGTGTCCAATCTTACAAATTTTTAAAAATTATTTATTAAAAATTTCACCAAATCAATAATAATATTTATGTAGTAGGTTTATGGGTATTATTTTATATCGGTTAGAAATACCTATATTGAATAATTTAAGATAAGATTAAGTGAATCTCACCTCTTTCTCGGGCAGAGTGACCTTGTAAGCAGGTATCCTGTGTCCCCACCAGAGTTGACGTGAAATACACCAGTCACGGATGCCTTCCATCCAGCGATACCAGACCTTCTCGTGGATGTCCGGAATTATCTTTAACTCACCGTCCTTGACTACTTTAATAGCTTCGGAAGCCATTTTGTCACATTTAATGTACCTGTATGAACATATTACGAGATTTATTTTTTTATATTTTATAAATTCAATTCCTTCTACAATAATATTACGTCATTACAAAATTAAGCTAACCCAGCGAACTTTGTTCCGCATCAAAAGTAATAAATGAGTAAATTTTGGATATCATGAGGTTCAATTTGTGCTATTTATCGGCTTTAACTGCTGTCCCGATATGTTGATATGCTATAAAGGGCCAGAATCACATATATTACATGTACAATCTATTTAGGACACTTATTTGGATGAAAATTGATGCTGTAATGTTTAAAATCGCTTCGTAAATAAGCCATTATTTCTCGTAAAAAATAAAAAAAATAAAAATGGTCATTGTGGGTTATCCCTAAGAGATAGACATATGCCCTCGCGGACTTTTTTGTAGACCTTTTAAAGGTGTTTAATAATGTAGAACATTGTTTTGATCTATCACTTAGGGTTCAGCCAGCGTTTGCAATTAAAGTGCTAAATCTCGAAAAGTATCATTTTTTCTTTTCAACATCATATATGAATTATATGTAGACACCCTCTAACTATTAAAAAAAACCGCATCAAAATCGGTTGCGTAGTTTTAAAGATATAAGCATATAAGGGGACAGACAGTGGCAAGTGACTTTGTTTTATACTATGTATACTATGTAACTATGTAACGATAATGACAGCAAACTTCCCCATATCTGTAAGTCCAATGCCTGCATCAAAAGTATCAATTATTATTTCTTTATTTATATTTAAAATAGCACCATGAAATAACTTATTTTCATTTACTTGAAAAAGAAATTAATAATGTATAGCCTATTTACAGATACCCCTGTTCTCTCTGCCTACCCAGCAAGGGATTTGGCGTGAGGTTATGTATGTATGTATGTAGATACCCTACATTGAATAGCTAATATATCTCAACACTAACCACTGAGGCTTCAGCATGGGTTCCACCACATCCTTGGACCTGCTGCAGAAAGGTACGACCATGGCATTACTCTTGGTCTCTTTATAAAGTTTCAACTCTTCTAATTTCTTTATTATATTGCGACGAACATCAAATCGTTTCATACCCTGAAATCACAATTACTTTAGCAACATATTTTATTCATATGGTGTATTAAAAAATACAACTTTTGTCTCCAACATCTGGAAATTTATTGAACTTTAATAATTACCGCAAAAGGTCCACAATTTTCCAGCATTTTACCATCGTCGTCTAATATATTGATAAACGGTAGGTTGTGGCGTTTGCCAATTTCATAATCATTAGCATCATGAGCTGGAGTTATTTTCACAGCACCTGTGCAAGAAAATGGATTCTAATCTGTACAAATTATTACACTTCATTTACATATCCTATCTACTTCAAATATAGCAGTGGATGTAACTTTAAAAAAAATCACAAATAATCTATGACAGGAAAATTATATGTTATATTTTTATTATAGTTATATTTTTTCCTAAAGAATAAACTTCTCAGTAATCAGGAAAGCATAGACTGAATAACTAAAAGGAAACTTTGTATAATAAATATATACCCACCAGTTCCAAATTCCATATCCACATATTCATCAGCAATGATGGGCAACTTTCTGTTCACTATGGGATGTACCAGGTTCTTGCCAATCAGTTTTTTATACCTGTGAAATATCAAGTAACAGTTGCAGTAGCTGTAGATTTTGCAGGAGACCTTAGATTCAAATCTAGGGCATCAACATATATTTGAACAAAATAAATTTGTATACCTATCATCATTAGGATGGACAGCCACTGCCACATCACCCAGCATGGTCTCCACACGCGTGGTGGCAACTACTATTTCCTCGTTGGAGTTTTCTACTTTGTAAGCGAACAGGACTAACACACCAAACTCCACCTAGAGAAAAACATCTGATATAAATCTGATTTAAAAACTTTATACATTTTTAAAATTTATCACTTAAAATGAAGTAGTAAACTAGTAACTACAAAAATATTTTTTTCTAAACTCAACTGTCATCTAGCTACAAGCTGGATCTTTAAAGATTGTATTGTAAAATCAGTGAATGGGTAACACATACGTAATAAAAAAAATAAAAAATAAATAAAATACTTTTTATACATAGAATAATAGGAAGATGCACTTATATATCACGCAAATATTAGGAACGAATCTACAACAGTAGCCCAGCAGTCATTATTAAAAGTTGCTAGACCGGTAGGCGAGTAACGAGCCTAAAGATCGTGAAAAAATTCACAATACTTCTTTTTAATGGGATAGGGGTAAACAAGCAAGCGGGCCTCCATATCTCGCACTGAACGAAACGCGACATGTGCCACTTTAGGTCGATATTCTGAGAGGCCGTGGTATTTTACCGATCAAGCCCGACCAAGGCCAAGGCAGCGAACTGCGTGTCTCTACGACTCTTGAAAAAATCTTCGTTTGAATAATTCGAGCATAAACTCTAGTCGCATTGTAGCAATCAAGGCGTGTAAATATGATTACCCACCTTTTGTTCATAGCCGGGTATGCTCAGCATAGTTCTGCCTTTTAATTCCTCTTTCTCCACTTCTATGTCAGATATAGCACTTTTGAGTGTACATGACCAGTTCACCAGCCTGTTGGCTCTGTAGATGTCGCCCTCCTCGTGGAGTCGGATAAAGGCTTCGTTGACAGCTCGACACATAGTTGGGTCCATTGTGAAACGGACACGTGACCAATCGTACGACGAACCCAGAGAACGTAGTTGTTCATAAATTCTGACTCCTTTTCTATAAAAGAAAAATTAGATTTCTTGGATTTTTTTTTCATTTCATTTAATTTTTTTAAATGAGTTATATATTTAACACAGACTTATTCCTTTTTTAAAAGTTCCATCAAGCTGGACTGTTTTGATCTATAGATTATGGGTGATAATATTATGTAAACTCACTGTTCCTTCCAATCCCACACCCTCTTAATAAATTCTTCTCTGCCTATTTCATGGCGTGTTTTCTTTTCTTCTCTAAATAACTTTTTTTCCACCACTACTTGTGTTGCAATGCCAGCATGGTCACAACCTGGGTTCCATAGTGTGGTTCGGCCATTCATTCTGTAAAACAAAATAAATCATAACATACATAACATTTTATTTTGTTTTTTTTTTAATGGGAAAGGAGAGCAAACGAGCAGGCGTGTCACCTGATCTTAAGTGACCAGCGCCGCCCATGGACACCTGCAACACATATATGTAGTGTTACAGTTGCGTAGCCGACCTTTAAGTATAGGATATAGGATAGGAAGGGATGGGGAAGGGATGTGGGCCTCCGGATACCTCTCTCACCGAACGAAACGCGGCATGAGCCACTTTACGTCGATCTTCTAAGAAGTCTTGTTATTTCACCGGTCGAGCCGGCCAATTCATGCAGCGAACTGCTTGGCTCTACCACTGGGTAAGTCACCACATCATAACCACATAACTACATCACGCCTTTATCTACCCCAAAGGTGCTAGGCAGTGGCTATTAAGCCCCGACTCGCCGTTATGTTTAGGTCCCAAATAGGTGGCGAACCTATTGCCATACCGGGTACAATTGAAAAGTCATTGGTGTGTGCCAGGATTCGAATCCGCGTCCTCTGGATTCAGAGGCCGTGTGCAGGAGCACTGGACTACCGAGACTATAAAAAGGAAATCAGTAAAAGATTATTTACCTATCTTTTTCATGGATTGACATAGGAGTTAAGGGATATGAACTAAAATTTGAATTTGATAAATATGAAACAAAAATATTCAGGCCTTGAATAATAAAAAGGTGTTTGCAATAAAATGTTGAATTCTTCAAAGTAGGTGATTGGACCCCACCTTTATGCAATGAATGATGTCTGTATGGCATACACAACATAACTTTACGCCAAATCCCTTGCGGGGTAGGCAGAGAGAACGGAGCGCCATAAGGCACGATTCCTACACATCTCACTCGCTTCGTTGAATTTCATAACTCTTTTCATGCACGCGCGTCGATTTTTGAGGCTCCTAACATCACCTTCCTCCAGAACACGTTCTATTTGGTCATGGAATGTGTGTCTAGGCCGCCCTCGACTCCTACATCCATCCGCTTTTGCATTGTATATCTGCTTAGTCAATCTTGCATCATCCATCCTTTCTACATGTCCGTACCATCGGAGCATGCCCTTTCTTACTTTTACACCGACACTCTCTTTCAATCCGACTTCCTTCCTTATAAGTTAACCTTGTTTTCCATGTTTTCCACGCGGTCAGCGAGGGTCACTCCGCAGATTTTGCGCATTGCCCTCATTTCGACCGCGTTTATCCTACTTTCATGCACGCTCTGCCATACCCAGCTCTCACTTCCATAAGTTAGCGTTGGGATCAGTATTGCATTGTGAATTGCTAGCTGGGCTTTTCTGCTAATATTTTTTGCGCCCAGGAATCTGCCCAACGCCCCATTTACTTTATTTCCTAACGCCACTCTTCTTTCTACATTCGCAGTGTACCTTCCATTCCTGCTAAAAGCGAATCCAAGATATACAATTTCATTCACCTGTTCCAGCACTACATCGTCAACCATTATCCTTGCATCCGTTCTGGATTCGTCCCTTTCAAACACCATAACTTTCGTTTTCATCACTTTCAATTGTAAGCCTTTCATCAAACAATCATCTTTCATAATAGTGACTAGTGTTTGCAAATCAGACGGCGATTCGGCTAAGAGCACGGCGTCATCTGCGTAAAGCAGGCAGCTCACAACTAAGTCACCCATTCGCATCCCTACATTCGTCGATCTCACTCTCTGGAGACAACTGTCCAGGTACAGAATGAACAGCCGAGCGGATAGCACGGAACCCTGTCTGACGCCGATATTGACGTCAAACCAGGGCGACAAGCCGCCGTCAACACGCACACACGCTGTGCAGCCCTCATAAGTGGACTGCACAGCGCGCAGGTGCGCCGCTCACCCCGTAGCCGGGGAGTATGTCCCACAGATCCTTCCGTAACACCCTGTCAAACGCTTTTTCCAGATCCACAAAACCGCAGAAAACCTTCCGGCTAACAGCCAGTTGTTTCTCCAGGATGTTGCGGAGTGAAAAAATCTGATCCATACACCCTCTTCCGCTTCTGAAACCACTCTGAGCTTCCGTCAACACTCCGTCAGATATCACTCTCATTCTCCTTTCAATAATCTTCCCATACACTTTCGCTGCTAAGCTGATCAAACTGATGGCCCTGTAATTAGCGCACTGCATACGTGATCCCTTACCTTTATACAAGGGCACGATGACAGCACGCCTCCAATCCATGGGAACCTTACCCGATCTCCAGCATAGATTGCTCAAGGTCAGGAAGGCATCCCGGACACAGGTTCCACCGTGTTTGATCATTTCAGCAGACATCATAACAATTCCAGTTGCCTTACCATTTTAATATAAGAATAATAATAATATCTTGGACACAATACACACAGCGCCCTCTAGATCCAAGCTAAGCAACTAAATGCTTGTGTTATGGATACTAGATAACGGATATTAATACATATATACTTTTCTTTTGTAAATACTTACTTATAATACATAGAAAAACACCCAGACGCCACACAAATATTCATGTTTGTCACAAATATTTGTGGTCGGGTGGGAATTGAACCCCTGACCTCAGGTGCTGCAGCCGGTAGTTTTACGAGGCCCGTTTTTCATACTTCGTATCGACCATTCAATCTCTTCCATAGTAATGTCCTCGTCGGATGTTGGCGCAGCGGCGTCAGTCGTAGACTCACTCGCGGCGCCCACGTCCGGAACATACTCGTAAATTTCCTCAAAATATTCACTCCACCGACCCAATACATCGCTTGGGTTTGCAAGAATGTCACCAGCCTTAGACATAATCTTGTCCATTCTGGATGTTGACGAAGAACCCCGAGACTTTCTAACTTCCCTCCAAAAGAGTTTGCTATCGGCCTCGAAGTTCTCCGTCAACCTCACTTCCTCATTCGCAATTAATCTTTCACGCTTCTCTTTCACTAAGGCTTTGGTAACATTCCTGCAGCGGCGGTAGTTGTCATACTTTTTCTCTGTCATACTATCATTCTGATTCAAACTTGAGACATAATCCAACCATGCTTTTTTCTTTCTTTCGACGCTGGATTTTACATCCGCGTCCCACCAGGCATCACCTCTCAGAATCTTATGTCTCTTTGCACCACCACATACTTTTTTTGCACTATCCACTATACTTTCTTTCATTCTTTCCCAGCATTTTTCAACACCTAAGTCAGAAAGACTTGTTGTGTCATTGAGTCTTTTGCTGACTAGGTCTACATACATACTCCGTACACTTTCATCTTCTAATTTCTCACACTTTATCCTTTCAAGCTCTCCGAAATGGGTACGCACTCGCCAGTGCCTCCACTTCTTAAATAGGCCCACAAAGCGGCTCACCACCAGGTAGTGGTCCGTATCAAGAGTAGGGCCTCTGTAGGCTCTTGTATCCCTGAGAGTGTTTCAGAGATGACTGTCTACCAGAATCAGATCAATCATTTTAACGCTTTTAACGCCCCCTTGCGGCCCTCGCGGGGCGATATGTATTAATTTATAATAGTACTTTAAAACATCGAAGTATATATGAACGTACTTTTCAATTTCTTAAGCTTGAATTTTAATAGTACACAGACATCTAGTGGCAAGTGGAGGTACTATAATTGATTTGGAATATCAATCACATATAAACCCTACGGTAGTGAAACCATAGCGCGATTTAATAAATTGGCGTGTTGCGACCTCTATAACCGAAAATAAAAAAACATATTATTAGTAAACACTCGTGACCGTAAGGTTCTCCACTCTATTTGTTTGAATTTATTAAGAAATTTCAACTATACAGGGTTATTTCAAATATACTAATAATTAGCTAAGGGTATATTCTGTAGGTAATTACCTAACACTTTTGTTCTACGACTTTTTAAAAATCACAATTTTAATTTTTTTTTCATTTCAAACAAATTTAAATAATTAAAATCGGTAGTTGTAAAATATTAACTAAGTCTACGTATTGCATTGAGCGCACCGAGTGACATCGGTATGGGGGGGTAGCGGGGCAAGGTCACGCGGCATTTGTACTTTGATTGCTCCCGTAGGTCATTAGCCAAACATATGTTAGTCGCCCGTAAGTTACCGCCCGTGACGTTTGATGTACCGCGCGTGTCATCTCATTGTGTGCGAATTGGTAAAGTGACGAATGCCATTCAGTTGGAGTAAACGTGTGGAGCCGAGATCATGCGCAGGATCATGTTTCGACATGTTTTTTAACTTTATGTATGAGTATGTTCGACTTGCGGTGGCAAGTATTTAATAAATGTAATTAGTCGCAGTTGGTATGTCTGAATAATCTCGAATGCTTAATATCGTGGGCGGAATAATCGAGTTTTCACTTAAATACCCACACTAAATAGGTAGGTAAATAATTCAAATTTCCTGAAATACATTAAATTTTAAGTGTATTAGCCTAAAAATACATTTCTAACACCTTTAATTTCGTAATCTACACGATATCCGATTGGGTATGTGAATTAAAACAGTTTCGTGTAGAAAGCGCGGGAACTCGCTTCTCTTGTTTAGATGCATAAACAGAGCTGCTACTCTGAATGAAAATCGGGTGAAATAGGTACGTTTAGTACAAAATACAGAGTTACAAAGTGTCAGATGGTACAATTAAATCTTAAAAATCGTTTTTTTTACTAGTTTTAGGTTTTTGTAAAACTGATAAAAGAAAAGTTGTTTAGAATGACACAAAGGAGCTATGTGTAGAATAGTATTAGTATATTAAAATTAACCCTGTATACTCCAACTGTACGGTGGGATAGGAGTACTATTGTTCTGTGATAAGTGTAAAACTGATCAACGTAAAAAAACAGTGCATAACGAGTGACGATGAATTAATTTTACTCTGTGAAAGATAATACGACAAAGAGCTTGTGCTTATACCAAAATTAGTCGTGATTGGAACAAATATATTACTTGTTACTGGATATACTTACGAATATTTTGGTAATTATTTAATTCATCACATTTAAATTTTGCAAAGAATACCCAAACAACATTAGCTATTAACAGTTTTCTCTATAGGCATACAGGACATAATTACTTTGTTTAGTAGGAATATTACATAAAAATATGTTATTTATCAAGTAACTTAATGTAGGTATAATTTTCATTTATCAAGTATATTAATATTTCAAGGATAATTTAATGACAAACTGACTTCAATTATGACATGATAAACATTTATATTCATGGTTAAATAATCTTCTAAAAAGAAACATTAATAAGTTCAGATTAAGGGTATAAATAATAGTCTGTTTCTGGTCCTCTGTGAAATAATCTCTATATTATGAAATACAAAGATACTTGAGTCTTGGTTGTACAAGTCTAATAAATATATGTAGTTAATTCATAATTAGTTTGGCAATTCCAAGTTACAAGATCTTAGAAATGAACGCTGAACCAGAGATATTTGGAATAAATTAAGTTCAGAATAAGGGTATAAATATCTGTTAATACGGTCTGTTTCTGGTCCTCGGTGAAATAATCTCTATATTATGAAATATAAAAATATCAAATATTATTATTATATTATTTTATATTATATTTAATATAATCCCTTTGAACTTCGAAACTGTATAATGTGTTGAAATGTAAATTATTATCGGCATGGCACTTCAAATAGATTAACAGACATAAAATAGAATGGTCAACATTATCATAATGGTGTCTGTATAGATATATATTCCAAATATCTCTGGTTAGATTATGATTAATCTATTTATGATATGTTTTTTTGCATATTATTCATGAGTCTTGGTTGTTCAAGTCTAATAAATATAAGTAGTTAATTCATAATTAGTTTTGTCAATTACAAGTTACAAGATCTTAGAATGGCTGAACCAGAGCTATTTGAGATATATATCTATATAAACACCATTATGATAATATTGACCGTTCTATTTTATGTCTGTTAATCACAATCTATTTGAAGTGCCATGCCTTTTAAAATTTACATTTTAACACATGATACATTTTCAAAGTGCAAAGTGATTATTAGTTTTATTTGTGATGTAACAATACCATCAGGTTACACCAACTCAAAGTCAAAATTTCAAGTGCCTCAGATCAGTCTGTTGTATTCTTAAACACAAAGTTAAATTCAAATACTAGTTAGGAACTTAGTTATCGTTTAAACTTAGCTATCATTCCCATTTTTAATAGTACCTATAATATTTTAATATAGTCTCGGTGGTCCAGTAGTTGAGCACTCTGCTTCTGATTCTGGAGCCGTGGGATCGATTCCGGGCCAATGATTTCTCTGAATTACTTGATATTAGGTAGGTACCCCATGGTAAAAAATTGAGATTTGGATAATTCTCCACTCGAAAATGATAATAACAATTCAATTGTTTCTCTTTTATGGGATAGGAGGGCAAACGAGTAAGTGGGTCACCTGATGGTAAGCAACTTGACACCGCCCGTGAACACCGTGGTGCGTTGCCCTCCTTTAAGAGAGTAGGAGGGAAAGGGGGTCGGGGCGTCTGGATACTTCTCTCACCGAACGAAAAGCGGCACGAGCAATTTTACGTCGATATTCTGAGGTCGTGGTATTTCATTGGTGTGAATTGAAACGTGGTATTAAATAAATAAATTTCATCCGTCGAGCCGGTCCATTCATGCAGCGAACCGCATAGATCGATGTTTTTTCTTTTGCAATGTAGTATATAGGTATATATTATGAATGTAATAAATATGTATTACGTAGTTCTTGATCTTAGGACTCAATTTTGACGTTTTTAAACCCGCTAAGGATGATATTATTAACAGTCGTGGAGCCAAGCAGTTCGCTGCATGAATGGGCTGGCTCGCCCGGGAAATACCACTAGCTCTCATTCACAGATAGTTTTAATGCTTTTTTTCGGTCTCAAATAAAAGGGCTTTTCGGTAGCATCTTGAAAAATGTGACGTCATTCTAAATCCAATATTGCGGAATAAGTATTTTAATGCATTTTTACAATATGGGTATCAAATTGGCTTGAGCTTTGGGGAGTACCTAAATCAAAGAATAATGCGACGTTGAATATGGCAGATCCTCTTAAATAGAGGAGTAATTACCAAATTCGACCCAGACCCGTATTAAGATTTATACTAGAGTGGGGATCGAACCCGCCAATCTCCGTTCCACAGTCGGTAGTTTTACCAATGCACCTCGAGGCCCGTCGTAATGTAAGTAAGATGTGCTCTTTTTAAATTAAGCGTGTTATAAACGTATGTTTGTTACAAAGTTTCACTTCTATAGCGCAGAGGGACTCCACGCGATTTTTTTTAAATTAGATTTTATTTATGTGTAATAAGCACTCGTAATTTTATCCATGAAAGAATTTACCTGTGCCATCTAGTAATAGCGTCCTCAACAGCATTTGTAAGAGCATGTCCAAGATGCAGTGAGCCTGTCACATTAGGAGGCGGTATCACCATCACAAACTTGCCTTTTGGATTCTCATCTAGAATTGACTTTCTCTGAAAATGATCCAAGTCACAGCTTAAGAATAAAATTAAATTGTAAATAAGCTTTTGTTGGTAGGGGAAATAATTTGGTTGTATGAATAATGTAACATAAAAATGCAGCTCAGCTTTTTAGATCAATTTAAACCAGTAATAAATTAATGATAAAGTTTTAATGCTTTACAAATACAGCTGCAAAGTGGTTTAATGGTATTATTCACTTCATTAAACCATCTTTACAAAATAATTGAGAAGCTGGATTTGGTATTTTTGTAACCTATAATAATCCATATCCATATAATCCAGTTATAATTAAATATAATTTCCATTAAAAGGATTCCTTCCTTATATTAATATGGTTATGATACTTTAACTATTACTCAGATAAACCCTTAACTGATAACACAAGTATAGTCAGATTTTTAATTAAACAACAACCACTGACGTTTAAAGTGTTGTCAGTTTTTAATGAAAAAATAATATTTATATATGTTGTATCGAAGCGAATGAAGGAAACACTCTTGAATGAATAAAATTGGCACGATTGTTTAGCTTGGGAATAGTTAGTCTATCATAGTTCGGAAACTTATCAGATTGTCCCATTTTCAATACATCACATAACTGAAACTATAGATGTATAAAATATAACAATTATAGGTAGGTAAAAAAATGAAATAATATTGTATATTACATATTTTTTGTTATATTCATCTTCAGATGACAAATTATCACTATCATGACATTTTTATGACTTAAATTTTTATACAGATTTTAAAAATTGTGATGAAAAAAATTATTTGTAACATAAAGTTTTAGAAACTTTGTAATAAAGTATTTTAAAATATTGTTGATGAGGCAAATTATGTATTAAATTGAGTAGTATAAGTTTTAGAGTATTTAGTATAATTTGAGATGATTAACTATTTCACTCATTGTTCATTCATCTGATTGAATAAGAACTATATAGATACTATATCTTCTTAATCCTACAATATCTATGCATTATATTTAGGGCAATCTATAAAATATATTTAAACAAGTTTCACAAATAACTTACTCCAAACTCAGGTTTGAAGAAGCCTTGTTTCTCCCACCAGGCATACCAAGCAGCTTCCACATATTTAGGGCTATATGCATCAGGCATTGCTCCCCCAATATCTTTCTTTTCCCCTGCAGCTGTTGGTGATGTGTATACTGCACTCTCTTTTGTTTCTTTGACTTTCTTCTACAAATTCAATAAAAAAAAATCATATAATATTGCAGTAACCATAAATAATAAAATTGTTTTATTTCTCGCCATCAGATCCAACACAAATCTGATGATAAATCAGGGACAGAGGAAGAGAATATTAATCTGTACCTATTCTTATAAGATAAGTGAGCATAATCTTCAAGATTCTTTGAAAGTTAAAGACAAATATTCAATAACTTTGTGTTAAGATAACAAAAATGTTAAAATAAACTCATGTTATGTTAAAATAAGGAAACTATGGGAGCATCTACATCTTTTTACTCTCTGACTGACGCAATGTATTCAGAAAAAGTGATGTTTCAGCATCATATTTTTATATTTTATAATACAACATTCTGAAGTTAAAATATATTCAGAGGATCGGGAGCTAAAAATAAAAGCAACTAATATCCAGATTAATAGTTTAACCAACCTCTACTTTTTCTTTTGGAACATCTGGCACAGCACTTTTCTTGTCTAATTTTGCTTTCAGTTTTTCTAACTTTGCAGCCTTTTTTGCTTCCTTCTCCAATTGCTTAGCTGTCTTTTCTTGAGGCTGATCTCCCGAAGGATCATTTTGTACTTCATTGTCAGTCATAACTTCACACGAAATATACAACTTTGCTACGGAGACGTATACACGCTCTCAAAAAAAACTCTTTATCAGTTCACCAGTCACCAGCAAGCTGCACACATTTCCTCAAACGTCAAATGCTATTGAAGTGTTGAAGTTGTGGCTACGTTCCACTTAACGCCCGCAACGCCATCGAGGTGACCACGACCGCTGGAATTGCCGTTCCAACTTCCACTAGCCGCTAAAGTAAAAAAAAACGCTATGAGCGTTGTAGGCGAATGTTATAGGTGGAACACATAACTTGAGCGCAGTGTGTTAGCAATGTGGCGGCATAGTGAAAACGTGCAGTAAGTATTTCGCATTAATATGGAGTAAAATTTATTTCAACACGGATTCTCGTCAAGTTATGGCTGCATTTTTGACAAAACGACTGAGAGTTGACTCGGAAAATGAATCAAGTTCTGCTGACATATGACATTTTTTGAATTCCCGCCATTTTATTAAAAGCCCACTCGGACCTACCCCAATATTTTGTGGGCAAAGTGATCGCGAACAGTGACGTCAACTATGACGGCCATAAGTGGAACGGTACCGACAGTGCTGCAATCGTTGCGAGCGCTTAGTGGAACGTACCCAAATTTTTTTTCATTTATACAGTTTGGTCAGATTAAAGCTTTGAAGCCATACTGCCTTGTCTGCCGTGTTAATTTTTTAGAAATAAGAAACATAAACTAACTTAATCTCTCCTAAACTAACTTAAACTAACCTTAACACGTTAATCGCCGACGAAATTTTTTAAATTATTACCATAAATGTCATAGGTTTATATGATTGTTTTTAGTCAAATATGTGTTTATATACAAGATCTATGCGGATAGAGTCTGGCCAACGAAAGCTGTCCAAGAAAAAAGGCGGGAATTTTAAAAAATCAAGAGCTGTTAACCCTGGCTATACACTGCATAAACGGAGTTAATACTATTTATTTTTCAGCAAGTACATTTTTTTCGAGTTGAAAAAATTTTGTTTTGTTAACAACTGTTGTTGCAATTTTCGATTGTATTATGAAGAATATCAAATAAAAGATTTTAAACTTTTAATTCTGTCTTTTTATTATTTTCAAATAATCTATTATTTATGTACAGTCGAGGACCCCGAGGAGCCGTACAAATATAGGAGCTATGAGTCATAGTTAAAATCGGATTCCAAAAACTCTACACCTGATATTGAATCAGCTTCATTGCTTTCTTCGCTGCTACTGCTACTGTCCCCAACATGTATTATGAATAGTTCAAGTTCGTTTTCAGTAATATGGTCCCTTAATTTGTACTGATTTTCCACATTTAGTACATGATCAGTGTACTTCTTCCAGTCATCAGCAGTTATGGATAGAAAACATTCTTTTATTAAATTTTGCATTTCAGACCCTGGTATTCCTATATTTTTGCTTGCTACTTTTCTCTTCGCTTGACTCCATACAAGCTCAATAGCATTGAGGTCACAATGATACGGTGGCAACAACAAAATTTCGTGATTGTGGATATGACTGTGTTTTTTAGAAGCACTTCTGCTTCGTAAACAACGGCAGGTTTATTATCTTTCACCAAACACATTAATTCAGCTTTGGTGTGATATTCTTCGAAATGAATATTATTTTCTTGAAGCCATATTCGGAGATTAGCTTTAGAATCAGACATAGTAGGGGGTTTGTTTACTTGTTTCACATGGTAACTTGCATTGTCCATCACGATTACACTAGGTTTAGTGAGATTAGGTATCAACATTTCCTCAAACCATTTCATAAAGTTGGTAGCATTCATATCATCATGGTAGTCAGCTGATTTGGATTTTGTGCTGAATACCAATAATGCACCTGGCACAAACCCTTCCTCCGATCCGGCATGCACAATAATATGTCTTTTTCCTGATGATATATTAGTAGTGACACCGCTTGTTGAAGGTCCTTGCCATGATTTTTTAACTTTATAGTTCTGATGTACATATGTCTCATCAAGGTAAATAATCTGTTTACCTTCTAGCCTCTTTTTATGTATTGTCCTCAGGAATCTATGTCTCCATGCCGCAATTTCATATTTTTCTGTAAGTAAAGCCCGTTCATTTTTATTGTTTTGAAACTCAAACCCGTTCTTGTGTAAAATTTTTCTAAGGGTTTCACGGCATCCCTTAAATTCAATTGCTTCCTTCAGCTCATTGTGCAGGCTTCTCAGTGTTGGGACTTGTTTTCTAACTCCATAAAATTCGTTTATTTTGTTTCTTATAGCTGAAATATCAAAATTATCCAAATTGGAAACTGTTGCTGAATGTGGACGATTTTTCCCCGGAGTATTCCACTGTCCTTGATTTTTGGACCCTTCAATTTTAATTCTTCTTAGAGTCTTCACACTGACATCTGAAGATAACAAATACAATAAATTATGTATGTAACAGTATATTATTAATTATTAGTCATTAAAGTCAAAAACCATAATAATATACAAAGACATTATTACAAAACCATAATATTATATTATTTAATTTAGCCATCCATACATTGTCATAAATTTATATAACTCTTCGAAGTAACTGTTAAAATCTATAATTTCTAAAGTAATACCTGTCATTGAAGATATCTTTTCTAAATAATGTGTTTCAGAAGTCGCCATTTCGTTTTTTTCGAGAGTTTTCAATTTCTGTACTGCTTCCACAATTTTAAGTTTTGTCTCCTCGTTGTTAATACTTCCTGAAAAGTAGATACACCATGAAAAATATTGCGATTTGTCTTAAATAGTCTAAAAGTATCAAAATGGTTCATTAGAAATTCAATAAACTAACCTGAAAGTGAAAGGATTGAATCCAGTCGTAGTATTTTCTCTGCAGATTTCTGATTTAAATCACTTTTTATGTCTTTATATTTGTCAATCATAGTAAATAGAAGCTTCCTCGTCGAACTTTTAATTGTTCTCGGCATTATTTTAAACAAAATCAATGAAAATATGATGCACATAAACCAACGTAAACAGAAGATGACTCAAGTACGAAACGTCAAAGTGTCAATTTTGACAGTCTTAAATTATTGCCATATCAAAACTTCTGAAAATAATACATGGACAGCTTTCGTTGGCCAGACTCTACCGATTGCATACATTGCCAGAACCTGTTCAAGTGGATATCACTCTTCTAATATTCAGGCATGTGTAATCGATTATTAAGGTCAGGGTCAAGGAGGAATCTGGACTTTCATTCATATATAATATATATGAACGAATGTCCAGATTCCTCTATATTATATATATATTTAAGTGTGTCATACACTCAGTTATACACTGTCATTTAAACTTTTTACTATACGGATGAATTAGTAGGTGACTGTCTAAGCTGGAAAGCTTGAACAATAAATACATATACGGGAACAATTTGATAGTATCTTTTATTTTGATTTCATATGTACACTTTTTATTTAAAACAAAACTGGTCCTGTAAAACACGACATCTGGAAAATCAATGGTCTGACCTTGGTTTCGAACTGAAAACCTCGAAATTAGATACCAAAGTGTAAGGCTGGTTTTTATTTATTATTTCTTATATTACAAGTTTATTTATATAAAATTTTAGTGCTTATTTGAAATGAACCGAAACGATAAAAATAAATGGAAATTATTAGTTGGCACATCACTAACCAAACTATTAGTGATGTGCCAACTCAGATTAATCATAACTCAAGTTGACTCGAGGTAAAAAATACATTGAGTTGCAACTTGAGTTAGGTAAGTGAAAATTATCCATGAATAACCAAAAATATAAATCGGTGAAGTGCGAGTAGGACTTGCACGCAAAGGGTTATTCTTAGTGTCGGACCGAAGGTCTATTTTTGGCCGAAGCCGAAGCCGATTAATCGGCAATCTCCACAATCTTCGGCCGAAGCCGAAGGTTATAAACTATTAGTAATTTTCTTCCTTATTATCCACAGCTATTATAGAATATCGGCATAAAGTGGCTCTTGCCGCTTTTTTCTTGGTGATAGAAGTATCCGCACTGAACTAAGTGCAGTCCGGTCCCTCAGTCACTCACTCTTTCGTAACAGTTCGTTTGATTCCGACTGTTTTCGGACCTTCGGCTTCAGCCCAGAATTTGGCCGAAACCGAAGTTCTCGCCGAAGATGGATTTTTGGCCGAAGGTGGCCGAAACCGAAGAAATAATTTACCTTAATTAATTATATGAGAACATAAAACAAAGTATTCTGTAAAAAGTTAAAGCGTCTATCTGTCACTGTTATTAATATCGAGCAAAAATTAAATATACTAAGGAAGTAAATAAACTTTGTTGCATTCGGTATTTTAACTTTAGAATTTGTTTTATGCAATATAAACTATCATCTGTGAAAATTTCAACCGTCTAGCTATCTCCGTTCTTGCTATAAAGACTGATGACAGACAGACGGACAGCGAAGTCTCAGTAAAAGGGTCCCAGGGCCTATTATGAGCTTTTAATTCCAGATAGCTTACGCGCTGCCTAGTGAATTCTTATTTCCAACGACTAATTTTCAACTAGTCTAGATTACTTATGACTGAGTAAATGGAATTAGTCGTTGATAAATAGAATTTAGAGTGAATTTTACAGTGACTACTCGTCACCGGTTAACTGTAATTAAAAATAAAATAAATAATTGTGCTTTTAATATAGATTAATATAGCCATTTACAGCATGTAATTTATACATACATAATCTAATATTTACGAAGATATTACAGTATTAACATAGAGGTACATAGCAGTTGCGTTTGCGCGCCAAAACGCGTGTCGTTGAATAGCACAAATTTAACTTTTTAAGATCCAAATATTATTAATTTATTTCGTTTGATGCGGAACGAAGTTCGCCGGGTCAACTAGTAAATAATAAAATTAAAAATAAGAATTTGCAAGGCAGTGTGTGAGCCGGAAATAATTTACTGACTCGAGTAGACATGGGATTAATGTATCAGTGAAAAGAAAAGATGCATATGAATCTTTTGATCACTGCGATATGCATCACTCTTTTCTATCACTATATCACTTTGTAATTTTGTATCGCGCTCCGCGCGACAACTCACCACTCATTCTGCTCAGCGTGATTCATTTGATCACTGAGTGATCAAATTCAAAAGTGAATATATTCACTCTTTTAAATCATTATATATTTTCGTATTAACAAGCGTTCCGTGCATAATCCATGGCTGCCCATGTTCAACATGGTTCGCTCGTTATTTTAGAAAAGATACCGAGCCCTACAATGAATTTGAATTTTATTATTAATACTATTGTATTAGTATTTAATAATATTAATAACTATATTATTATAATATATTTTTTACATATTATTATTAATACTAACTACATTATAAATTTATAGTAAAAAAATGGAGTATTATTAATAATAATAACTATACTATAAATATACAGTGGTAGCGTCTTGCAGTTCGCTGCATGAATGGGCTGGCTCGACCAGTGAAAACCGCGACCTCTCAGTATTTCACCTGCTTGGCTCTAAAACTTTTTGTGCATATTATTATTTAAATGAAATTAAGCCTTAGCAACCAAATAAAATTATTGATTGTTTAATAATATTATATTGATAGAATTAAATTACTCGTACTAAACTAAATATTGTAATTTTGTAATAATATAATAACGCATCATAAATCAGAATCATGGCATATCATAATTCAAACAAAACGCGTGGTTCATTCTACGAAACGAACTTATGTTGACGTAATCACTCATCGCCGATATACATCCGTTCCGATCACTCCTAGTCAGTGATCGCTATGATCGCTAATGATCGCGATTCAAAAGATTGAAAAGATACACTGATAGATTCATAAAGTAAGTGATAGATAGAGTGATGGATAGAAAGAGACAGATACATATCATTTTTATCTATCTCTCCTGAGTTACTCACCTCTAGACTCGAGTCAAACACATTTCGAGTTAACTAGAGTGGTCATCACTAATCCCTAACACTGCGTAACGCCATTTTGTTATTCGTTTCCAGCTTAGTGTGATTGAGGTGTGCTCTCGTACATTATTTGGCTTACTAAGTTCCGGGCGTTCAATTATAGATTAAACTCTTTTTATCTTCTTTCCTGTATCGTTATATCAAACTTGACGTCATGTCGGATCGAGAGGTACTTTAATTTTATACTTTCATCATGTCGGTTGTATTGCATTGCGTACCCGCCGCGTGTGTTTTATTTTATTAGATGCCTTGCTAATTATATCGCCGATCTTATTGCTTGGGTGATTTCAGAGAAGTCGCTCTAGGACTCGTAACGGTTCTCGCGAGATGGTACCAAAAGCTATGTCGCGAGGTCACAGCCGAAGCCGGTCTCGAACGCCGCCCCCGCCAAAAGCGTCTAGCAGAAAATATAGGAGCCCGTAAGTATATCTTCTACAATTTAAATAAAAGGTTCTTAATTTTTTGCCTGCTCTCGCCTTTTAAAGCCTGGTACTTTTTGTTATTTTATTGTATGTCGGATAACCTCGATTCCAAGGATACGGACAGACGATAACGTATTGCGCAACGGTTTGTATTGTAAACTTCGTGTTGTTTTATCCAAATCATTACCTTAGTGTTACGGTCGATATACCAAAGCTTCATACCAGTAATTATGTTTTGTCAATAATGTATGGTAGTATAGATTGCTTGCAGCATAGCAACGACTTACCGGAGTACATTTTATCAATATTATTGTTTATGACAAAGGTGCTAGTTTTAGATAGGAAATTATTGATTTAATCAGTACTCTAAAAAAATCCACCTAAAACCGCAATTAAAAACCCCTAAAAGACCCCCTATATAAACTATTATTTATTCATTTAAAAAAAACAAATATTTTAATATAAACAAATAAATGCTGCATCATCCGTACATAGTATTAAACAAAGTCAACCACTATAATTTCTAAAAATGTAGAATCTTAATGAATGATTTACAAAGGTTAAATACAATCTATCGCTATTCCCTAACACGTCTTGCCCAGCCGAGACTCACGAACAGAGAGGCCGAGCTATCCCGGTTGCGCCTCAATTGTCCGTTGTAATCGTTATCCCCTCTGCGCTGGAGTCCGCACATCTGGCGACACTTTACCCTGCCCCCGAGACGTCTGATGTTCCTAACAGCTTTACGCTGTCTGTCCCTTATATGCTTATATCTTTAAAACTATGCAATGGATTTTGATGCGGTTTTTTTAATAGATAGATGGTGTCAATGGGGTGGTTTTTATCTGTAATGTATGTATAATGTAGTAGAGAAAAAGTTATAAATCCAAAATTAACTTCTTTATAAAGTTTGATGCAGACCAAAGTTTGCCAGGTCAACTAGTTAAAAATAATTAACAAGTATGAAATGATCATGAAACAAATAAGGGGCCGTCCATAAATTACGTGAGGTGTTTTTTTTACATTTTCTGCCCCTCCCCCCCTGTTGGTGAGATGTCGTGAGATTTTGTTCAACCCCCTCCCCTATCCCCCAATCTCACGTGAGATTTTTCAGAATGTGGATTTCTTTACTATTTGCTTATGTCTAATTTGTTTCGCGCTTTTATTTACGACTAGTAAAGACTAATAATCAATATTTCTGAGCGTTATAAATTTAATAAAAAAATAATAATAGAATACTTTAATCATGACTACTGTGATAAAAAGAAAATAATATCTACTCTAATTCAGTCCATGGAGAATTATGCGCGGTCTCAAGAGAAACTATTGGAACCAATATGTACATATGATTTTGAGTAAACTCATCTGCTCTTAAAGTGGTTAAATCTTGAGCATGTACATACAATTTGGATTGAATGGGCCAAAATAGTATTTTTTTTTCTTTCAATCAGAACAAAAATTGCGTGATATCTGTCGAGACCCTCCCTCTCCCTAACGTGAGATTATATGATATTTGACTCGACCCCCTCCCCCCCTAAATCATCTCGCGTAATTTATGGACGGCCCCTAAGAAATGTCAAACAATCAATAAATAATTTAATTTCACTTAGCAACAGACTTTTTAAATTCATCATTAAGAAGTATTGAAAACTTGAGGTAACAAATTATTTTTTATCAGCTGACTGAAAAAAAAGACATTAACATAAAAGTCAAACTCCCTAAAATTTAACACTAACAAATATCTCTTAAACCTCCTCCTCTCCTAAAAAAACCTCATCTCAAATGCAATTTAAATTCCGAGAGGTCATGTTACTTTGCTGGTTGAGTTGGCCCATTCATGTGACTACTGCCAAAATAGGTGGCTAAATTTAAGGGGGAAACTGCTATGTTGGCAACTCTGGATTTAATAAATATATAACATTAGACTAATATAGAATAGTACAATCATGTACAATAAAACTGAAATAAATCTTAGCTTGCTATATTATGATGAGTCCATATATGATTCTGTAAATGAAAATCTGAAAAGGTTTTTATAATTATATCAGAGAAGATTTAAAGAGATTGTTACTAACAAGTCTCGGTGGTCCAGTGGTAGAGTACCCCGCTTCTGAATCCAGAGGTTGTGGGTTCGAATAGTCACATTGGCTCACACCATTGAGTTTTCGAAAATAATTTCGTAAGTTATGTGTGATAAATATCGATGACTAAAAACTTTGTGCCCGGTATGGCGATAGGTTCGCCACCTATTCCATTTGGGACGTAAACATAACTACGAGACGAGGCTTAAGAGCCATTGCCTTTGGGTAGAAAAAGGCGTGAAGTTATGTTAACAAGTGTTTTTGATTTTTAGGACTCGTTCCCGATCGGGCTCCCCAAGGCGTGGATACCGCTCCCGGTATTCCCGCAGCCGCAGCCGTTCATACTCACCGCGTGGATCATACCGCCGCTCTCACTCCCATAGCCCTATGTCATCTCGTCGCCGTCATCTTGGTGACAGGGTGAGGAGCGATATTTATGTGAATACCATTTATTGATTATTATGTGTTAATTAGTTAAGGAACCCACCCATCCAACATCCTTGATGACAATGCTATTATAGTAATTAACCATTCATTGTATATTCTTTGTTACTACACTAGATAAGTGTTTGTTACTGTTATTGTCACTTTCAAGACAATTAAGATTTGTTTCATAAGTAAGTACTAAGAGGTTCTTCTGCTGCATATATGCATCCTATGCATTTCTATAATATCATTGTTTCAACCTTGTGGACACCCATGACTGCTTTAGGCCAGTTCTATGTTTTGCGAAAACATGGACACACATAAGATTAAAAAAAAAAAACAAATTGTAAAATACATAAAAGAAGCCAATTGGCCTACCTAATTTTGACTATCAAATCACATAGTAAATTGTTACGTATTTTAAACCATTACTTTTAGTTAACATTTATGGGTGTCCAAACCATACACTTAGTAAATAAGGATTTGACTTAAACACTGAGAATGATCCCAATAAATTTGATCTAGGCTGCTCAACTCCTGTGATTGTGGAGATTTACTTGAGCATTAATTAACTATTAAACAAATGTAGAATGCAAAATGCATTTCTGCACATCAGCTACCCCAATCATTAAAAAGTTGAGCAGCTTTGTGTCAGACCAAATGAAGGTAATAAATATGACAGGGTCTAATTGTATTCCATTGATTAACTGGATATAGAAAACGAGTTTTGTATATCCAGTTTATATTTCAAGTTGACTTTAATGCATGCAAATTAGATACAAAACCTATATTATACCTCATTAGTTTTTTTTAAATCAAAACTGATGGAAACAAGCTTCGAAGCATTGGATAATATCTTTACTTTAGACTCACTATATAATTATACTAGCATATTTTAATTCTAAAAAATTCTTTAAATATAAGATTTCTGCTCATAGAAGTTGTGGGTTCAATTCTCACACGTGATTGTAAGTGGGTTCTAAACATTTATTTTCTGAGGTACTATAACAATGTGATTATGCTAAAGGAAATTATTTCTAAAAAAATGAAATTACATTAAGTGATTACAAACACAGTTTTAGAAAAATAAAATTCTTTTGTATGGGTCGTATTTATATACCTATAACCTTAATAATATGTTTTGTGGGTAGTTTTGCCAAAGGATAGAATTTGTTTCTCTATTGTCGACAGGAGAACCCGACCCCATCAAGGTGTCTAGGTGTGTTTGGACTCAGTCTATACACTACTGAACAACAAATCAATCAGATCTTCTCAAAATATGGACCTGTTGACAAAGTTCAAGTTGTTATTGATGCAAAGGTAAGGGCTTGAGTGTTATATTTTACTATATGGATTTTTCAATAGATATTTCTTCCTCAGGAAAAAAAATATTCAGGAATTTCGAAACAACATGGTGTGAAATTTTAATGTTTCTCTATGATGTACTAAGAGCCTAATACTAACTCAAAGTTGATAAGTGGCAAGATTTATTGTATTTGATGAATAATTGGGCCAGCTTGGCCGGTGAAATACTACGACCTCGCAGAAGATCGACGTGAAGTGGCCCATGCCGCGTTTCGTTTGGTGAGCGAGGTACGCAGATGCCCACCTTCCTTCCCTTTCCTACTCCCTTAAAGGTCGGCAACGCAGCTGTAACACATGTGTTGTAGGTGTCCATGGGTGGCGTTGGTCACTTACCATCAAGTGACACGCATGCTCGTTTGCCCTCCTATACCATAAAAAAAATTGATACAGACTACACAGGCAAGTTAAATAGTATTTTCTGGCGATCTGATTATTACCTCCTCGGCTTATGTTTCTAGGTTTCCTTGGAGTATCTTAACAAGCCTATGTTTCAGTATGTAGTCCTTACTAATCTAATTTACTAATATCTCTCTTTAATTATTTGTAGACTGGTCGTTCCCGAGGCTTTTGTTTCGTATATTACGTGAACCAGGAAGACGCTAAAGTTGCCAAGAACGAGTGCACCGGCATGGAGATAGACGGACGTCGCATACGCGTGGATTTCTCCATAACACAACGCGCCCACACACCAACCCCTGGCATTTATATGGGAAAACCTACGTAAGTAAAGACTATTTATATGTACACATTGTTACTTAATGATATGTACTTTAATATTAATTCAAGATCCAAATATTGCTATGCTAAAATCCATGGTGATATTAAAATTATTCGTTTCCCTCATCTACTTAAATTCTTTTCCACAAGAAAGTTTTTTTTTTTTCGTCAATATATGACTAATTTGTTTATATACTCTTTTCAACTAAACCCACATTAGAAATTCGCCCATAGATATAATAATATGAGTGATGCCTAGGTGTTGGGAGAATAATATATTAGCAGATTTAGAGTGAGTCATCTAAAAGTTTAGTTGATTTACTAAAGGCCTGCTTATACATATTACTATACAACAATGTAACTACAAATTTTAATATACAGTATGCATAGTGGCTATTATTAGTATATATTTGTAACATTAGTTTCCTGTATGATAAGAATGATGTTTAAAATATATAATAGGAATATTGTTGTATAATTGGGCATAATATGTACTTCTCTTTGAATTCTGTAACATGTTGTTAATTCTAGGCATTTGTGGCAATATATTACATACATAAACTTGAAGTGCCTCTTGGATAAGCAAGCATGTATTTTTCTCATAAGTAGAATTACATTTACATGACATTAACAATTTAAATTATATTAATTTGAATTTAAATTATATTTTGCTCTAGTAATCGCTTTATGTAAGTGGTAAGTGGTGATATATCTAAAACATTAGTAAAATATCCATTTGTTGCAGAATACTATAATAATAAATAAAGAATTAAAGATTTTGTTTGATATCTTATTTTTTTTTAATGGGACTGTGGAGCAAATGAGTAGGCGTGTCACTTGTTGGTAAGCCGCCCATGGACACCAGCAACACATATAGTATTACGGTTGCATTGCCGACCTTTGAAGGATAGGGTATAGGGAAGGGAGGTAGGCTTCCGGGTACCTCTCTCACCGAACGAAACGCGGCATGAGCCACTTTACGTCGATCTTCTGTGAGGTCGTGGTATTTCGCCGGTCCATTCATGCAGCGAACTGCTTGGCTCTACCACTGTAAGTTACGTTTTTGGAATCTCATGGTTTTTGTAAAGATGCATATGATATTGCAAAAGACAATGTGTGTTCACTGTATACAATGTAATTGATGGTATTATTTTATTTTCAGCAGTGTCAGCAGAGGTGACAACGGCTACGACAGACGCGGACGTGACAGAGAGTGAGTAAATTTTGTAATACAATTTTCATTGAATATACCTGTACTTTTAACACAAAATTTGGAATGACGTGTAAATTAATACAAGCAATGTAATTTTGTACATTCCTTACATCATGACACTTGAAATGGTCGTGTGAATTATTACCCTACATAAACTTAGCAGTGTTTAACCGGGATCCTGAGCTAAGCCGACAACAGGAGTCTGAAGAGTGGTCATGCTGTCTGTAGAACTTCTGAACATCTTCCAGAATCTCATCCCTAGACGAAACGATGGCGCCGTCATTCTTCTTCAATTTGGTAAATTGACTCGCCCATTGCACAGATTTTTTGGGAATACTTTCGAATACTGTGAAATAATAACACTTTACCACAGCCGACGTAAAGTGGATCATGTCGTGTTTCGTTCGGTGAGAGAGTTATCTGGAGGCCCACCCTTTTCCCCCTCCTTTCCTATCCAACTCCCTTAAAGCCCGGCAACGCAACTGTAATACTATTCGCACATGGATACCTGTAGTAGCTATGAGCGGCGGTAGTTGAATAACTACCAGGTGCCCCGCTTCCTCGATTACCCCTCCTATTCCATGAAAAAGATCGTCGTTTATCCAGTCTACGTCATTTGGAGCGGTTTTCTGAAGAAGGAGATTATCACGTAGAAACCCTCTTTTCGAAGAAAATCAGATAGTTTCTGACTCCTGTGGTTTTTCTGCCCAACACCAAATTACCACACCCTCAGCTTATCGTGTTTGCTAATGCAGTTACCGCTTTAGTTATCGCGTTACAAGTATGAAATAGTATAGTATAGTAGTAACCACCATGAAATAGGTTTTGGACGACTGGATCGGTCTAAAGCTATCTTAGTTTACTAAGTTACTTTCGTCGTCTTTGTCGTCGACGTCTACGCGTTCTGTATGACCTTCAACGAATTCTATTCTTCAAATAGAATGCGATCACTTTTTGCAAAGTTGTTCCGAACAGTTATGGCATTCTGGACAGAGTAAGTTTTCAGACCGCAGATTTACTGTGTTCTCCTGTGTCTTCGGGCTTCTGATAATACTACTTACCTACTCAGGCCTTCCAGCTCGGTGATCCTCTCGTCAGTCCTAAGCGTGGGGATGTTGTGTGTTACCCATTGCCTGAGTCAGTCTTTTATGGTAGCCGTGTCGCGACCGAAGATTTTACCGCACCACCTACTCCAATATCATACGGAATAATATTATGCGGAATATTATACGGAATAGCGGATCTGCCGTGGCTGAAGGCGTTCTTTATCTGTCGTCCATTCATAAGGGGTTTATGCATTATTCGTGTGTTCCGTAACTCTGTAGTTTCCATTTGTCTATATCTCAATGTTGTGTTGTTGCAGCGAGTACTACTACCGCGGTGGGGGCGGGGGCGGCGGTGGCTACCGCGAACGCGACTACTACCACCGCGGCTATCGGCACCGCTCGCCGTCGCCGCACTACCGCCGGCGCCGATACGAGCGCGAGCGGACCTATTCGCCGCGTAAGTATAATTAACATACAACCGACCACACAACACTAAACAACCGCGAGCGCAACTACTACCACCGCGGCCACCGGTGACGAGCGGACTTACTCGCCGCGTAAGTATAACATACAACCGACCACACAACACTGAACGACCTCGAGCGCAACTAGGTACTACCACCGCGGCTACCGGTGCCGAGCTGACCTACTCGCCGCGTAAGTATAACATACAACCGACCACACAACACTAAACAACCGCGAGCGAAACTACTACCACCGCGGCCACCGGTGACGAGCGGACTTACTCGCCGCGTAAGTATAACATACAACCGACCACACAACACTAAACAACCGCGAGCGCAACTACTACCACCGCGGCCACCGGTGACGAGCGGACTTACTCGCCGCGTAAGTATAACATACAACCGACCACACAACACTAAACAACCGCGAGCGAAACTACTACCACCGCGGCCACCGGTGACGAGCGGACTTACTCGCCGCGTAAGTATAACATACAACCGACCACACAACACTAAACAACCGCGAGCGCAACTACTACCACCGCGGCCACCGGTGACGAGCGGACTTACTCGCCGCGTAAGTATAACATACAACCGACCAAACAACACTAAAACAACCGCAACTACTACCACCGCGGCTACCGGTGCCGAGCTGACCTCGCCGTGTAACTATAATATTCAACCGACCACACAAATCTAAACGACCGCGAGGGCAACTACTACCACTGCGACTACCGGTGCAGAGCTGACCTCGCCGCGTAAGTATAATATTCAACCGACCACATAAATCTAAACAACCGCGAGCGCAAAACTACTACCACCACGGCTACCGGTGCCGAAGGGACCTACTCGCCGCGTAAGTATAACTAACATACAACCGACCAAACAACATTATAGAACAGCAACTACTACCACTGCGGCTACCGGTGCCGAGCAAACATACTCGCCGCGTAAGTATAACTAACATAACTACCACCAAAACCACCAACCAACCAACACTAAAACAACCGCAACTACTACCACCGCGGCTACCCGTGCCGAGCTGACTGACCTCGCCGCGTAAGTATAATATTCAACCGACCACACAACACTAAACGACCGCGAGGGCAACTACTACCACTGCGACTACCGGTGCCGAGCTGACCTACTCGCCGTGTAAGTATTATTAACATGCAACCGACCAAACAACACTAAATTTTCATCATATAAAAATTATTTGACGGTTATAGTAGAATTAAATATGTAAATATTTAAATCACATTATACGTTACAATATCGAGTGTGCTAATATAACCTAACTCGGTTTTTTATTGATCGCAATTCATCAATAACTCCATTATTAATCACAAATATTCGTAATCACACTCATCATGGTGGCCGATATCATTTTCAAATTCATTTTGCAAAGTAACTTGATGATTGACGCACATTGACCATGTAAAATTATTTATAGCAAATCTACTTACAACAGGCATATTAACTAAATAAATTCGGTTGGCAATTAAGTGTTTTAATTGTTGCCCACTGATAGATTTAATACATTGTTTGCAATTTACTCTTCATTGATTCCTTCCACTTATTGTCTAACTTATTCACAAATGTGAATACTGGAAACGTAATGAAAGTTATCTATGTGTAGGTAAATAGAAAATAATTCCCAAAAAAAAAACCGTCAATTTCATGCGCTATCTAATTTCTATAGTTTATAAGCTTGGTGACAATGTAGCATCAGATCAAACTAAAAAAAATTGATGCTGTTACTATTGAAAAATGAAATTGTTACTAATTACATAAAAGCAACTGATTCCAGACACTGGCTCACACCAATGACTTTTCGAAATTGTTTTCGGAAGTTATGTGTGATAAATACCGATGACTGACAAACTTTGTGCCCGGTATGGCAATAGGTTCGCCACCTATTCCATTTGGGACGTAAACATAACGGCGAGACGAGGCTTAACAGCCGCTGCCTACACCCTCGGGTAACAAAAGGCGTGAAGTTATGTTATGTTATTAGACAGGAATTTGCGTTAATCTGCAAATTAAAAAAAAGTGAAAAAAAAATTCTGGTCCATCATAAAATTATTGAATTTAAAATCACTAATGTTACTGTTCTCCTCTCAAAATAAATAGTTGTATTAGTAGAAGATCCGAACCTACATCGACCTTCACCGAGCTGATAATAGAATAAAATTTATTTTATAATAAATTTAGTATATTAAAAAATATATTAAAATAGGGTTGTCAAAAAAAATCCTGGACAGTATATTATTAAATTAAAATTTTTAAAATTCGCAAACCCTTATTAGGACCAAATTTTTTGCAGACAACCCTATATCAACGTGTTCGTAATAAAACAGCTATTATACTGATATATATTTTTTTTTATTATCATAACAAGTGAAAGTAACTAGTATCGATATACCTGTTATATTAGCTTGTCCAGGTAAATTATAGACAACCCTACGTCTGCACATTCTATATGTTTAATACTTTAAGTCCAGCATAAAATTTTCTTATTATCTTGATGTTGCAACATTTAATGAAAAATCATTTTTTAAAAAATAATTAAAAATATACTGTCCAGGATTTTTTTTGACAACCCTATTTTAATATACTAAATTTATTATAAAATAAATTTTATTCTATTATCAGCTCGGTGAAGGTCGATGTAGGTTCGGATCTTAGACCATATTGTGTTAATAATATATTAAGGAAAGAATATGTTTGCGTATTTTACAAACGTAGACTAAATATCTCATTTCATCTCAAAAATATTATTCGTAATTAATAAACTTAGTGTTTATGGCGCTTTTTATTTGTGATCATTTAGGTTATGAATAAAAAGAAATGTATTTTTAAAATACCATTATCTAGTGTTAAGTCAAAACCAAGTTCCAAGATTGGCCCTTTTGAGTTTTACAGCTGCACATCAAATTTAACAATTCATTGCTGTATCATAACTATTCATAACACATTTAATGCTAATTTATGTGTACCAAATTAATTCACTAATAACTAAAGTATCATTTGCCAGATTTTATATAACATTTAGCTTGTATGAAAAATATCATCCCAATTGTTTAAATGTTATTGTATATTATTTTGTGTCTAGTTTTAAATTCCTAATATTATCAACATTGACTCATTCACGACCTGATAATAATTAATGTTCATCATTATTGTTCTTATATGAAGCCCAGATTTTACTCGATTGCCGAGGCTGTTGTTGTTGCGTGGATGAGCCAGTGTCGTGTTTACCCGTGTGTGTCCAATGTAACATATAGTCACTCCCCTGTTTGACTTTTCAGGTCGTTATTAGTAAGTTCCCGATGCTGAGTACACCTTCAGACATAGCATAGCATTTAGATAGAACACGTCCCAAACATTGTCGGCCGGTCCCTTGCATTTATACAGTCGTGGTCCCGCCGGTCCAGTGTGGACGGTCTATTGTACTACGCTGGCTATCAAGCACGTTTTATTTTTTATTGTATTGATTGTGACGAAGGCTCTAGTTATATAAGTTAGATATTACGGACATAGTTGCCTCTAGGATGTAAAGTAACTAGCTCTTAAATAAAGGTTTAACACTAAGTCTAATATTGATTTTGTTTGTTTGAAAAGGTATTGATGAAAAAAGAAGTAAAGGATGAAGTTCCTTGAAACTAACTGTGTTGAAGTTTTGAAAATGTTTGAATTGAAAAGTCCTTTCCGAAAAGCGGTCACGTCGAGTCCGACGGCACTGGCATGTCGAAGCGAAAAGAATATGATCGAGCTTTAGAGCCGCTCTGTAGGAAGACGTACAAGTCGGAAGACACAAGAGAGAAGTCGCGCGCACTGATCATATTCTTTATCTTCCGACTGTTGGGCGTGTAGCGTTGTGTGCATTTTGCGACCTGATCGTTCGTTTAGGTTATCGGATATCTTGATATATATACCACTTTGTATCTATTGTGTCGGTCTCCTAATATATATATATAGTATATAAATAGCGGTAGTTGTGACACCATTGTTGAATAAAACAATCGTTTTGTAATGTCATCACGACTCTTTCTTCATAAAACTTTGGTATCATCCCACCTTTTCTATCCATCATATCCTATCTACCTCAATTCTGGGGTAAACGCGTAAGATCACAGAATTTGAAGTGAGGGGGGTCATAATTCTTGAACATTCTGCCTTTCCCAAGGTTAACCTAACAGATTGCAGCAATACGGGCCTAGTCCAGTTCCTCTGGAGACTTGTATGGTCTTGAGGTTAATAAGACCTCTGACGACCTACATCAGTTCATTACTTCTTATAAAAAAAAGATTTATTGTTTATGTAATTGATTGGCGACCCGGCATTGCTTTAAATCTTGCTTGGTTATCAATGGGAATTTAACAGTAGTAGTATTATATACCTTCTTAATCTGTGATGATAAACTAGTCACCTAGATTTATTCTTAATGTCCAGTAAGAGATTTCAGATATATCCTACTAGAAAAATTACATCCATTTATCTTTGGCGTGTTTTCCCCAGATTTAAAATCAGAGTTAAAAACTTTTGACATTGTAATTCTAGGAATCCATTTTCTTAGTTTTATGATATATTTCCTCTTATATATAAATCACATAGTTTTAGTTGTCCATCATTGTTTTAAAATTGTGTATTATATTTTATACGAACTACCTATGTAGTTTTAGTATTGGGATACCTACTTACTTATTAGAATAATATATATATATAGAAATAACAAACATCTCACTATCAATTTTTATTAAAATTCTTAACAAATAGGTATGTATAATAATTATTATTATTACAAATATAACCACGTGTCTTATTGGCACTACTATTATGGTGACTAAAATAAACAATATAAAAAAAATATACAAATAACATTAAAAACAACAAACACTGAGTCATATATTATAATTAGCATTATTTATTCTGCATTGGACGCGATATCATTTATGGCGGAATTGCGTTTCTTATAAGCTAAGGACGTGGAATGTGACTAAATACTGCGATATTGTCGATTTTTGAAGGTGAACAGAACTCATGTCTTTATTCAAGCTGAAGTATAAATACGAAAGTTACACAGTTACTTAAAACTAGCGTCATTGCTTGCACGCTTGATGGAAACCTTTGGCTTGTATAAGGCTACTTGTATTAGTAATCCCATGAATTATGAGATTTGTGGCATGTGTTTACATAGTAGGTAGTATTATTCAAGTTCTGTTCATTTTTAATAGCTTCAAAGATCTTGAATATATTTAATACTGTTGAGATAGCAACAACCTCTAATAGCGCACAATATTTTGCGGTTCTCAAAAATGCCCACATACAAAACTATCTTATAAACAACTACGATCTTCTTGAGAGCAGTAAAAATATTACAGGTAAGATTAGAAATTATGGTCCAAAATACTAGCTAGACCTACTAATGAAATGGCAAGATTTATAATCTCTGCGAATAATAAATGATTGGCAACATGGACATCGGCTAGCAACAAACATCAATTATATTGGCTTATAAACTTACTAACTAGTGGCGAGAAAATCTACACTAATAATGACAGATAAGATTTTTTTAAATTTTCCCATAATTTCAATGAGTATCGTAATGAAAGTAATCTTTGTGATTTTGTCAGCTTGCTTGAAATTCTATTTAAAATCTAAAGTGTCTGCTGCCAGGTTTAAATATAATGATATATCTAGATTTTCGTGATTAATTTCTTTAAGATGAAAGTTGCTAAAATATTTCTGATTGCACCCTGAGTGACAAAATCACATTGATGTTATCAGACTCTGACTCTTCTGGATGCTAAGTTCAAGTTTACTCAGGAGTCAATGATAAGTCTCATAAATAGTGGGTGACGATGAGAAGAAAATTTATACATATAACCTCCAAAACGAGGCAGTAAAATGATTTAAGCTATTTCATTTACGCCCGAATACTGAACCGTAACTCAAATCTGACAGTCAATAAAGTGCTACTTACTGCTCAAATTTCACGTATTCTGTCTAGTGTGACAGCTACTTAAACTCTTAAGTAGCGCTTATAAATTTGAATTGCAGTTCAGTATTCGGGCGTTAGTCATATAAATACATTTATAAAAAAACATACATAAAAATGGTCAGTTGGTGAAATTGACTATCGTCGTTTTATCGTTTAATTGTTTTAGGACTAGGCAAAAAAATCACTGGTGACAAATTGGGTTTAAAGATCGATAAAAATCATTTCACATAAAATTAAAAAGTTACCAGAACAGAAGAAACGACGTAAGTACCTATTAAATAAATAAAGGCATGTTGAGCCTCGAAGGTAGTAGAAATCCAGCAGTACAGTGCGCTGTGGCAGAAGGGATGAAAACAATATTTTTCTTTTATTACAGAAGGCAGTAGGTACCGCTGCCGAATCGCGCACAGCGAAAACTGGATAGAACTCTATGTACCTATTTCCCATGGCACATTTAATTTATGGGGAGAGAATAGGATTAGGTACTAGTCCGGTCAATTTAGACAATTGAAATAAAGAAAATTCCGATAAAAGAGACACGACTAGGCACTTGCTTGAGTACCTAAATATGTAAACGTGGCATATGTGCATACCATGTAGAAGATGATTGTTACAAGCGCAATATCTGGGAAATAGTGGATCTTAAAGAAAAAATCATTAGGAACATTTTATAGAGAATTTTAAGATCTACAACTTTGCTCTGAGGTACTTTTCAATAAAACTTACCATTTTCGAGAAAAACCCAGCAAACCTAATTTTTGACATTGGTCCCTGAATAAGTCCCTTAGCACACATGGGACTGATGGGCACTTTTGACACTTTCTTCCTTGTGGTAAACCTAAGGTCTATACGAAAATTTGGCGAAATTTGGAATTTTCTTTATTTGTACTATTTATATGTCTAAATTGACCGAACTCTACCTACTTATTTTAATTGCAAAACGATATTTGTCGGATCATGTATTATCATGTTTCTGAAAACAATATTTAAGTTTTCTCCAAACAAGTGATAATAACTGATGTACACATACTACGAACATACGACCACACATTTTATTTTTACATTTTTATTCTATGTAAATGCAGTTACATAAATTCAACTCAATAAGTAAGATATCATTTACAACTATTTAATATCGTCTAATATTATATTAAAATCTATGCGATATATCAACATAAAAATATATTGTTCAACATAAATAACAAAAATAAATTATATATCACAAAATTGGCATGTACAATAACTAAATTAAATTTTATAAAAATCCATAATTTGGTTGGTTATATAATAAAACTGACTGTATTCTCTGATTAGATATGTAATGTTTCCTTAGGACGTTAGTATTTTTTTTCCTTTGTATTATTTTTTTATGTTATTTTGTCATAATATCGCTGTTTTGCACTGAACAAAACAGTTATTATGTGTTGAACGTAGCACACAGTGTTGAGGTGAAGAAAGCTGTTGTGAATATGCCATAAATACAATAAAAACATACCAGATTGTCGATGGTTCTATACCTCTCTCGCTCTTACACCAGCGGGCGCACTCTTCTAACATCGGATGACGCCCTGACGTAAGCTGTCTTCTCATAGAGTCTTCAGCTCACCAGCAAGAGTATTGCTTCAACACTGTGTGCTACGTTCAACACATAATAACTGTTTTGTTCAGTGCAAAACAGCGATATTATGTGTTGAGGTGAAGACCTGTTTGGTATCTGCTGGTGGTACACACAAACGCTATGATGATTGTGATTGTGTTTAAAAAATAAAATAATATTATTCTGAAAATGAAATACTTTAGCTGTAGCTAATTATTAGAACATATACAATGTAACAGTCATTAGAGTCATTAATTTACATAGACATCAAATCAAATTATTATTTGTTTTATGTCTATGTTGTGACATTCAACTTAAAATATTGAGATCTTTCTCTTATAACTTTGGATATAAATGATAAATATTTGATAAGTTAGTATTTAAAGGAAATTTGTAATAGATATGGGACGAGAATAACATTTCTGAATTGTTAAACTCTGCACCCACGCCAATTGTCTCTTATCTATTATTTCCTTTACTGGCCAGCTTCGTTAAACCACCACTAATCTATACGTGTTATACTATAATAGTAGGTGGAGCATAAAGTTTATCTTCCTTATAAATGCTACGAAACCAACCTAATATCATAGTTTCCGATACAGGTGTAATCGGTCTTGATAAACCTATCAATATCAATAAACCTATGATATTGCTGTCAGTACTTACTTCAGATTTCTGAAGATACATTATAATGTGTGAATCTGGGCACACGTGATAATCGGAATATTTCCGCAATATGTGCTCGAATTATCTATCTGAAGATACATCTTACTGTTTACAACTGGGCACATGTGACAATCGGGATGTTTCCGCAACATTCGATTGTGTGCCGGATGATACAACTTGAATAAGTGCAACTGGGCACACTCATTATGATTTTTTTTAAGATTTCTGTCCAATAAAATGCGATCGTGCCACTGGCTTAATATAAATCGCAAAATAATCGAAGGTCCGGCCAGCGACTATTAAGCCCCCACTCGATGAATCGTTACATCTCAAGTGGAATATGTGGCTAAAACTAAAGCCATACAGCGGGCACAAAGTTGTCAGTCATCGACATCACGCGTAACTTCCGGAAAAATATCCGAGAAATCATTTTATCATAGTCAATCCCACGACTTCTGAATCCGAAGCAGGGAGTTCGACCACTGGACCAACGTGAACTATTCTAGCATTTGTTGCCCCCGGGTAATTTATGGTTGACATTATTATTCTCGCATCATAGCAACCACCTTTTAATTGGTGATTTGTAAGTTATAAAAGCAGATGTCCGCCAAGTACTTTTTAATAACTTGGACCTCGTTCTGACCTGACCTGATCGACCCACCTCCAACATTATCCAACGATGGTGGACGACTGTCCTATGTCAGATTTAATAACACATTTCACATGTGTTTAATTGCAAGTGGTTGCATAATATCTCTCGCTCTCAGGTTGGGCAACCATAAGCACCTGTGCTATATTGAAGCTACCAAGATATAAGTTCCCCTAGCACTACTTAAGTGAGAGAGAACTCTCAGTACTAAGCTGGGTGGAAATAACATCCAACCTAGCTTGTAGTTCCATTGTTGGCTGAAGCTGTAGCAAAAAAAATTGCAGAACCATATCTGGATTCTAACATTACGTACACGTGTACGACAGCCATTTCTTTTGACGCAAACGATTATACGTCTAGGAAGTCCTAAGTTCTAAATATAGCCTCCGAGGCTTGGGGTAGTAGATGCCACTCTAATAGGTACTTTGCGGCCCCTTGAGAGGCGATCCACAATTTGTTTATCCTCTCCGAGAGGTAGGTGGCAGAAAGTGTTATTTGTTACTTTCACTTGTACTACTTGTACTGCTACTACTTGTACTGGCTAGATGTTTAAATTGATATCATGGTAGGTCATGATTATCAAGGATCATGTACCGCCCTCGTTCCTGAGGCACGCTACTAGGATCCTGTTGTTGAACTGAACTAATACGTGTCCAGTGCCATTTTAGAGACATCCGCTGACTCTTTATAACTGCAAATACTGCATACAACTCTTTCACAATGCAGTGCCAGCACGTCCGGTATGGGGCCCATATACCTTTAGGTAAATGTTGTTTAGTTGAACATATACTGTACCGGTCGTGAAATAATGAGTAGCACTTTTCTTGACTATCGGAGATGAGCTGTATATTTAATAGTTTTGCCTCTGTCTGTTTGTATGTTCTGAAAACACATTTGCGTTTTGCGATACAAAGTCACCCATTTTAAATTGCGTAGTTACAACATTGAACATACTTAACAAAGAATGAACTTTCCCTAGAGAACTGTATCCACGATTCTACACTTGTAAAACTTTTTGATAGAAAGTTTCAAATGATTTTGGTCGGTATTCCATAATATACCGAGAAATTTGATCACTTGTAAAGGTTTGGTAAAATACTTTAGGTAAAATTACCACAGACATCTAAATAGATGTCATCTCAAGATGTCATGTCAATTCTCTAGGAGTATCTTGAAGGTTTCCGCAACCTGAAGAGCAGATATTGTACTGCTTTGATGGGCAAGTAAATAGATTAAGTATACTATTACCCTGATGCCTCGTGCTCATAGGATTTTCGCAATCCAATTTGTCACTGTGGCAACTATCTTTGGACTTGAAGATAGGCCAAACAGTTGGGCAGTTAGTTGAAGTATATATATATATTTGTAAACTATTACTAGAAGGAACCTCCGAGATACCTTAAAGTATCGTATAGTAAAGTAAATCTGGTGAAATTCTATCTTTACTGACCGATTCTTTATCTATAAGTATAATAAACCTGCCAAGTCTGTTTGTAAAATCAAATGAGAATGATGATCCACTGGTGGATGAATCAAATCACTCACTGCATATTGCACATACAAACAGAGACCTCCGCGGTCCAGGTTAGTCGGTCGCAGCTTACGGTCCGACTTTTTTTTTTAACAAGAAATATTAGCTTGTATATAGGAAGCCGGGGTTTATGTATAGTGCAGTCTTTAGTTCGTTTTTGTGTTAAATGAAGGATCATGTCCGCCATGTCCTTATTTGAATGTAATGTAAAAGTTAACCCAAAAAATAAGATTAACTGTTTGTTATTACTTTTATATCGTGGTTATGAGCAACCTGGGGGCTCTGGAATCCAGCCCTAGCTTAGGAATTAGTCGTTGAAAATAAGAATTCGCAAGGCAGCGCGTACGCTGGCTGTAATTGAGAGCTGATAATACGCCAGCTGCTCTTGCCATATCTGGGCATACATAGGCTACCCCTCCCCCCTGAAACTTCTGACTGAATAGTCATTGTGTGAGTTTATTATTGGAGTTGTTGGTAGTGTCCCTTTGGGCTGCCGTGATGAAAAGGCTGCTTGTATCAAATTTATCTTTTTGGAATATCTGATTATAAATAACAAAATCCATGATGAATTAAATCTGTTAAGGCCACATGTGAGTACAGCGTAGAGATGCTCTGAAAAAAGTTCGAATTTTCGGTCTCATCTTATCGCACTCTGCTAGCTTACCGCAAAATATCTGCATTGCGGTTTTGTGACCCCTTCTATAGTGAGCTAGGACAACAGTACCTGAGATATTGTTAACCAATGAACTATAATTTGAACAGTTGGGGTATGTTGATTCCCAATCAATACGCTAGAAAATCAGAGCGTTACAATTGTCTTTGTTCCGACAATTATTAATTAAACTGACTAATAATTGCTCAGTATAAGCCAAATAATCTCTACTTTTATTAAAATGGCACAATTCCTCATAAAGTTAAGACCTACAAAACCGGGACTAGCAATGCAAGATTAGTTTTGATCGTATCAGTTATCCTTCCCAGAATGTGTATCAAACTTTTGAAGACATCATAACTCTTGTAATCTCTGGTTTGTATTTGCAATCGGTACAATTGTCCGCTTATCAAACCCGATACCTTTTTCTTTTAAATTAGCTTTTCCAATTCGCTTTAACAATATTTTAGGATAGATAAATAACTAAAACGTGCCTGAGCTGCATGAGTAGTGTCTTGGTGACTAGTTAATGGTGTATTTAAATTTAAATGAGTTATTAAGTGACAAATATTAAAATGACAACGCGATTGTCCGTTATTTTTGAAAATTTTGATACTCACGGGAACTCTTACTTCGTTTATAAGGCGGAGGTGAAGTGATACCATCCTCCGAGGATGAAAATGATGACTCCTCCGAGATCATCTAACTCGAAAGCTGATCTTCCAACGAAGTATCAGTATTCGAAATTTCGCTTGTTTCCTCTGACAATAGATTTGCAAATTTACAGAATTAATTTGTCCGCCCCTACGAAAATATCACTGTGTTGACGTTCTTAGTAAATATAAATTACTTTAAAATGAATTTTGATGATTAAATTAGAACGAAAATTTTATATTTTAAATTTTGCGATGTTAAATCGGCAAAATTCACAAACGCTATGAGAAGACAGCTTACGTCAGGGCGTCATCCGATGTTAGAAGAGTGCGCCCGCTGGTGTAAGAGCGAGAGAGGTATAGAACCATCGACAATCTGGTATGTTTTTATTGTATTTATGGCATATTCACAACAGCTTTCTTCACCTCAACACTGTGTGCAGTGAGACACATAATAATACATTTCTATGTCCCCGGCATGTGAACGATTTTCAAGCTAATACTTTCTAAAAACCTAATTCTAAAAAAATACGCGCAAGTCACGAGTACATTTCACAACTTTAGTACAAATAAGACGTAATCACTTAATTCATGTATGCACTACACTCCTTTATGGGTATCTATCGACCCTTGGTATGGTAAATGCCGATGCCGGAGTGACATCATGGTCGGTGGTACATGTCAGGAATAATTCACAAATTAGTTTAGTTACCATGTGACGATGTGATGGCGCAGTCTTAGATGAGCAGTGTGGAGTGGTCCCGGTGCAGCCGGCGCCGAGCGCGCAGGGGGGCCAGCGCCAGCGCGTCCGAGGGGGGCGGGGGGCCGGCGCCCCGGGGGGCACTCTCCTGGTAGTACACATGGGCCCCTCCGCACGATGCCCCCACTACTACGCTTTCCGAACTCCTGCATCATAAGGACATCGTGTTAATGCTTTTTATTCGTTTTTATTGCTAATAAATAATGTTGGCGAACTGGCTTAGAATTATCGAAATCAAAATAAGATTTGCCTGTTTTCGAATTATGCATAAGGTTCATACTATATATTATCAGTTAATTAAACCCTTTAACATCGACGCGCTGATGATGGCTATTTGTACGGATACCGCTACTAAATGGCAGCACATCTTTTTGACAATTCCTGTTGAGCAATTCAAGAAAAGTGGTAGTGGCGTACCTCAATATAAACTCCGAGAGCTCCGGATGTTCCCCGAACTCGTTGTGCACGTGGCCCATGGTGGCGATGTCGTGCGCTGCCCAGGGGCCCCCCTTGCGCACGGTGCCCCAGTCGGGGTCCAGCGTCAGGTAGCTGTACTCCGAGCAGTCCGCCTCTGCCGCGAGGGGCTCCATGCACTTCTGCTCGATGGGGCCGAGTGCGTTCAGTGACGTCTCCCACTAAACAAACAATCGTGTGAGATAATCTCCCAGGTTGAACACGTTATTTTTTGTAAAGTTTGAATGTTGCGGAACTAATGCAATGTTCACGAGATTAAAATCGCCTCCAAAATCCATCTCTTTCTCTTGATTAACAGTAAAATAACATAACTTCACGCCTTTTGTTACCCGAAGGTGTAGGCAGCGGCTGTTAAGCCTCGTCTCGTCGTTATGTTTACGTCCCAAATGGAATAGGTGGCGAACCTATTGCCATACCGGGCGCAAAGTTTTCAGTCATCGATATTTATCACAGATAACTTCCGAAAACAATTTCGAAAAGTCATTGGCCAGTGTCAGGAATCGAACCCGGACCTCTGGATCAGAAGCCGTGCGCTCGACCGCTGCGCCACCGAGACTGAACTGATAGTGATTTGAACTCGATTAACAGTGTGCCCAAATAATCATTTCACATGCATATTATTTAAGTCTCGGTCGTCGGGTAGTCGAGCTTTCCGATTCATCCGGGCTCACCGATTATTTCTTTTATTTATTTTAGGAAGTTATGTGTGATAAATAGCGACGACTTAAAACTCTGTGCCGCGTGTAGCGCAATAACTTCCGCCACCTATTTTTTTTGGTGCGTTACGATTCGGGGAGTCGAGGCTTAACAGCCGCTGCCTACACTTTCGGGTAGAAAAAGGCGCGAAGTTGTGTATCCCAGCCCAGGGGCTGCAGCGGGACAAGTTACCAGCGCGTTGATGGTGTCTGCGTCGTTGGCGGCGCGCGCGTCCAGCAGCGCCAGCAGCGCCATGTTGTGCAGCCCGCTCACGAACAGCGCGCACCTCACGGCCTCCGCCGCGCCCCCCGCCTCGCCCCCCGCCTCGCCCTCCGACTCCGACTCGGCGCACTCCTCGCGCTGACACTTGGGCCTGCCGTTCCACCACCGCATACATTGAACTTATTCAAGGGAAAATTTTGCCCTAAACTTTTATCGTGATTTATTAAATAAGTCGGAGGCGAATTAGCCCAGCTCGGGTTAACTTTTTTCGTGAAGTATATCGAACATACATACATACACATACATAACTTCACGCCAAATCCCTTGCGGGGTAGGCAGAGAGAACAGAGCGCCATAGGGCACGATTCTTACACACCTCACTCGCTTCGTTGACTTTCATAACTCTTTTCATGCACGCGCGTCGGTTTTTGAGGCTCTTAACATCACCCTCCTCCAGAACACGTTCTATTTGGTCTTGGAATGTGTGTCTTGGCCGTCCTCGACTCCTACATCCGTCCGCTTTTGCATTGTATATCTGCTTAGTCAGTCTTGCGTCAACCATTCTTTCTACATGTCCGAACCATCGGAGCATGCCCTTTCTTACTTTTACACCGACACTCTCTTTCAAACCAACTTCCTTCCTTACAACCTTGTTTTCTACGCGGTCAGCGAGAGTCACTCCGTAGATTTTGCGTAGAGCCCTCATTTCTACCGCGTTTATTCTACTTTCATGCACACTCTGCCATACCCAGCTCTCGCTTCCATAAGTTAGCGTTGGGATCAGGACTGCATTGTGGATTGCTAACTGGGCTTTTCTGCTAATATTTTTTGCGCCCAGGAATCTGCCCAACGCTCCGTTTACGCTATTTCCTATCGCCACTCGTCTTTCTACATCCGCGGTGTACCTTCCATCTCTGCTAAAAGCGCATCCAAGATATACAATTTCATTCACCTGTTCCAGCACTACATCATCAACCATTATCCTTGCATCTGTTCTGGATTCCTCTCTTTCAAACACCATAACTTTCGTTTTTGTCGCATTCAACTGCAAGCTTTTAATCATGCAATTGTAAGGGATACTACACCTCGTGGCACGTACATGTACGTGCCATCAATAGTATATAACCACTGTACGCACAGTATGCTGTAGTGGTCGGTGTGCAGCGACAGGCAGTTGTTGCTGACACGAATAAACATGACAAGATTCTAATTACGTCTTTCATTAACGACCACTCCCGTACCATCATGAAGAAGTACCAACTCGCGAACACCAGCCAGCAGCACAGTTCCAAGTAACGTCATCCGTTACACAATCATCTTTCATAGTAGTGACTAGTGTTTGCAGGTCCGACGGCGATTTGGCTAGAAGCACGGCGTCATCTGCGTAAAGCAGGCAGCTCACAACTAGGTCACCCATTCGCATCCCTACATCCATCGATCTCATTCTCTGGAGACAACTGTCCAGGTACAGGATGAACAGTCGAGCGGACAGCACGCAACCCTGTCTGACGTCGATATTGACGTCAAACCAGGGGGACAAGCCGCCGTCAACACGCACACACGCTGTGCAGCCCTCATAAGTGGACTGCACAGCGCGCAGCAGTGCTCCGCTCACCCCGTAGCCCGGGAGTATATCCCACAGATCCTTTCGTAACACTCTGTCAAACGCTTTTTCCAGATCCACAAAACCGCAGAAAACCTTCTGGTTAACAGCCAGTTGTTTCTCCACGATGTTGCGGAGAGAAAAAATCTGATCCATGCACCCTCGTCCGCTTCTAAAACCACCCTGAGCCTCCCACAACACTCCATCAGATATCACCCTCATTCTCCTTTCAATAATTTTCCCATACACTTTTGCTGCTAAACTGATCAAACTGATGGCCCTGTAACTGGCGCACTGCATACGTGATCCCTTACCTTTATACAAGGGCACGATGACAGCGCGCCTCCAGTCCATGGGAACCTTACCCGACCTCCAGCACAGATTGCTCAAGGTCAGGAAAGCGTCCCGGACACAGGTTCCACCGTGTTTGATCATTTCAGCAGACATCATATCAATTCCAGCTGCCTTACCATTTTTCATACTTCGTATCGACCATTCAATCTCTTCCATAGTAATGTCCTCATCAGATGTTCGCGCAGCGGTGTCAGCCGTAGGCTCACTCGCGGCGCCCACATCCGGAACATACTCGTACATTTCCCCAAAATACTCACTCCACCTGCCCAATCACATCGCTTGGGTTTGCAAGAATGTCACCAAACTTAGACATAATTTTGTCCATTCTGGATGTTGACGAAGAACCCCGAGACTTTCTAACTTCCCTCCAGAAGAGTTTGTTATTCGCCTCGAAGTTCTCCGTCAACCTCACTTCCTCATTCGCAACAAGTCTTTCACGCTTCTCTTTCACTAAGCCTTTGGTAACATTCCTGCAGCGGCGGTAGCTCTCATACTTTTTCTCTGTCATACTATCATTCTGATTCAAACTTGAGACATAATCCAACCATGCTTTTTTCTTTCTTTCGACGCTGGATTTCACATCCGCGTCCCACCAGGCGTCACCTCTCAGAATCTTATGCCTCTTTGCACTACCACATACTTCTTTTGCACTATTCACTATACTTTCTTTCATTCTTTCCCAGCATTCCTCAACACCTAGGTCAGAAAGACTCGTCTCATTGAGTCTTTTACTGACTAGGCCTACATACATACTCCGTACACTTTCATCTTCTAATTTCTCACATTTTATCCTTTCAAGTTCTCCGAAATGGGTACGCACTCGCCAGTGTCTCCACTTCTTGAAAAGGCCCAAGAAACGGCTTACCACCAGGTAGTGGTCCGTATCAAGAGTGGGGCCTCTGTAGGCTCTTGTATCCCTTAGAGTATTTCGGAGACGACTATCTATCAAAATCAAATCTATCATACTCTTTTGCTCATTCCGTCTCCACGTATACGTGTGAATATCTTTATGACGGAATAATGTGTTAGACACGGAGGTTCCGTTCCAGGCATACGTCCAATATCGGCTTACCAGAATCATTCACTCTCTTGTCACCATTCGGACCAAGGACAGCCTCCAGGCCGTCTCGCTTGGTTCCGACCCACCCATTAAGATCACCACACAGAATTATCCTTTCATTTCCCTCAGCCAGATCCAGAATATCCCTAACAGTTTCCCAAAACTCCTCGAGTTCGCGGGGATCCGCGGAGCTAACGGGAGCATAAGCTGCGACCAGGAAAACTCGCGTGATCCCCAGTTTTATTCGAACCCAAAGATGTCTTGGGCTTAGCAACTCATAATCTTTCACTCCGGAAGCAAAGCGGGAGGAGAGAACGACTCCAACACCCCCACTGGCACGGACGTCCGGGTCCACTCCGGACCATAGGGCTACCATGCCACCGGGGAGGTCCTCGGTCTCACTCCCCCTCCGCTTTTTCTCCGTCAAACATAAGGCATCCAGGCATCTCTCATTTAATACATCCATCATCTCATTTATCTTTCTTGCCATGCTACCTCTAACATTCCACGTGCCTATACGGCACTCCCCTCTCCTCGTCCCGCCAGGATTGGCGCTGCGTGACGGGTGGCGGCCCCCTTCGCCGCATGCGCATGCAGCCGCACCGACGGGGGCTAATCGTTGCCCGTCGCTTCCGGGGCACGCCCTAGCAGCCCGTCCGGCTGAGTTTGGTTCGGTCAAGATTGCGTCCCACTGGGACGGCAGGGGTCGCGACGTGCACGCTCTTGACATGAATCCTGTTTCACACCGATGACTTCACGAAATTCTTTTCGAAAGTAATTCGTGTTAAATATCGATGACCGAAATCGTTGTGCCCGGTATAGCGACGAGTTCGCCACCTTATTCCGTTTGGGACGTTAAACATAAGCGCGAGTCTAGGCATGACGGGCACCATCTACACCTTCAGTCCGGAACATCTATACCGTTATATCAGGGTGACTTCGTGTACATTGTGGAGCCAGAATTTATAAAGACTTTACCAGTGGGAAAATCCAAAATTTGTGGATATTTAAGATTAAATTAAAAAAAAAAATGCAATTTACGTTGATTGAGAACCTGCCAGGCATAATTTATTCAAAAAACCTGACAGTGCACAAGTGATGCTCCTATAGCAGACGTCCATAGATCACAATAACTATTGGACCTTGTGCCTGGCAGCTACTACACAAGTAGTATAAAAATACTTAACTAAAATTCGACTCACCTATCGGAAAAAGTGATTTGTCTTTCAGCTGCAGGAGTCATGAACTCTCGCAGCTCCAAAGGCGTCATAACTCTGCTGCTGTATCCGCTAGATTTGTCCAAAAATGCCAAATGGCTTAACTTCTCCATCAAAGGTGTCAACTGGACCCCTGTCAATTTCTTCTTGAAACTCGTAGCCTCGGATTCAGATTCGATTTGCGAATCTGTACTTTCATTCAATGACTTCAAAGGCAACGACAATGATTTTCTTCTTGATTGATCTGTTGGTAATGTTTTGGTGGAATCTTTTATAATCTTCTTAGGAGTCCTCTGAGGCGATCTGTTCAATTCAGAATCGAAATCTTCAAACTTCTCTTGCTCACATAGTTTTTTGTTAAAATTAAACATGTTATCTTTCGGATCCTTTTTCATTTCTGAATAGTGCTGCTCCAGATATTGGTTGAACAGCGATTCCGATATGGCAACACCGTCGTTTCTGAACACCGGGAATAATGGATCGTTGATGGTCATAGTGCTGGAGTTTTTCGATAAATGCTCCGGTGAAAGCGATTCGTCGTTCATGGAGCCTTTTGATTTTTTAAGTTTATATTTTGATGTTGTACGGTTTGATAGTTTGTTTACTGTGTCTTGCAGATCAGTAACGCTCGCCAGTTTCCTGATAGGTCCCGGCTTGTTGATGTAATGATCAGCAATACAATTGACGTCTAAAACTCCTTTGTTATCGCGTTTATCATGTCTCTGGTTAATTGTTGTGCAATCTTCAATATTTTTCAAGACGTCAGGCTCTATTTTGTCTAATTTCGTTTCAGGTATTTGGCAAATTGATAGCATGTTCCCGTGGAGGCGTTTGTATTCCACCATAGGAGTAGAACAAACACTGGTCTGCCCTGTGAATACTTTTTCGTTTTCCTGGCATTCTTCTTCATCTAAAGATTTCTGGTTCTTGAAACTTAGAGATAATTTCGTTGGTCTCTGACGCGGTTTATTGGTAAACGGCACGACGTCTGGCATTGAGGGTTTTCGTTCTTGATTTACGGCCTGTTCTTCTCTGCTAGGGGGTGATATCATGCTGTGATCTTCTTCTGGCACCGCCGTGAAAAGTAGAGATTTGTCTCTCTTCATACCGGATTGAGGGAAATCTCGTAGTTTCTCACGTTCTGCTTCTTGATCCTGAGACAATTTAAAGACAATTAAAAAACATTTTAGTGGTGTTTTTGAAGTGAATTGTGTGAAGGAACCTTATATGGATATGGAGTACAGGCATATGGCAGGCAGGTACATGTCTTTAAGCCTTCTTGTTTCTTCATCCAGTCTTCTAGATTCTAAATATATTTTCAGGAATATTTTTCTAGGTTAGTTTTTAAAGGTAATTTTGGTAGGTAATGATCACATGAATGCTTACTTTTTTAAATTTAGCGATCATCTCTTCCCCATTCTGATGAAACTCTTGCAACTTGTCCACCTGCTTTTTGAGATTGTAATATGTCTTCCTACCAACATAAACGACCAGCAACTGCGCACCCAGAGGAAGAGGGGTGTCAGTGTCCAAGGTCTCGGCCGGCGACTTGATTCTGTATGGATCCACTACAGACAAATACGATGTAAGACCTGGCGGCAGTTGGGTAGATACAATTCTGAAAAATATAAAAGTTATTTTTAAAATTTGCTAATATATTTAATTGGAAACATTTTATGAGGTAAGCTGCAGTTACAATAATTAATATAGTCCACTTACTTGTTATTGTATAAAATAACTCCACCTAGAACGCCTTTGCTCTTGCGACAATGCTCTAATATCTGCATGGACTCCATATATATAGACGTAGCGCTCTGAAATAAACAATTTAAATGTACATAGTTATTAGTCCTAGTCAAAGGCTTTTATTTTTTAACTGCACGATTTTTATAATTTTAAATTAAAATGTCTCGGTGGTCCAGAGGTCGAGAAAGGTCGCCGTTTCTGAATCCAGAAGTCGCGGCTTCGAATCCTGGCTCACACCAATGTCTTTTCGAAATTGTTTTCGGATGTTATGTGTAATAAATATCAATGACGAAATTAAATAAAAATAAAAGAAATTCATGGCAACAAATATTTATTATTTTTTTACTATTTTGTCAGTATTGAGACAAGCCAAGAAGAGAACTTAACAACAGAAGTCGAAGTATTAAACTGAGATTAGTTTACATACAATGCGGTTGAAATTCCCTGCCACGTATTATATTAGATATTAATATTACAACGAACAGTGGTTGAAACATAAAATGTAGTTTATTTATTTTTTACTGTATTAATATTTTTGAGATATTTAACATCAAATAACAACAAGGTAATTAGTATTAGTAGATAGATTAGTAGATATTAGTAGATAACGGCCGGTAAATAAACACTCATCTACTACCGTATCACATGGTTATCGATGTGATGTGTTTACTCACAGTATCGATATTGGTTAAAATCAATTATTGAATGTAAGTAAAGTTAGTTGTTCTATCTTCATACTTTATCTTAGTTGCGAGAAAGAACACCCATATCTACACGCCAGTATCACATACGAGACAGCCAGAGACAATGGCGCACTTCATCCACAGTCATACATCTCATCATACATCAAGTTATTTAATTTTTTGAAGTAGAATCAAATAAATTACCAAGTGCGAGAAATGGTAACTTATTACGCATTTATTTTTAAGTTGCAAATAATTTAAACGATTGTTATACGCTACTTCTTTTTTATGGGATAATCGGCAAACGAGCAGGCCTGTTACCCGATGGCAAGCAACAAACCCCGTCCATCGACACCCGAACACTGATAGTGTTACATTTGCGTTGCTTACAATGGCATATGGGAGGGGTCGGAAGTGAAATAGGTAGGGGAGAGGGGACGGGGTTGATCCTCTGGATACATCTCTAATCGAGCGAAACGCGGCATGAGCCACTTTACGTCGATATTCTGAGACGTCGTATTTTACCGGTCAAGCCGGCCCATTCATGCAGCGAACTGCATGAAGAATGTGGTAGAGCCACTACCACATTTATATTTACATATCTAAATTGATGGTTTTAAAAATCCAACTTACCTTGGGCAAACTCAACATTGGTACCCTCTGAAAGATATGACATCCGTATTGCAACACTGGGAGGTAAGTCTCGAACACCTGGTACAGCTTCTCGGAGAGGCGGCGTTGGTCGTCCATCTGTTCAGCCAACACTTGCAGGTCGCCGTGGTACACCTTCAGCATGGATGTAAGGAGGTTTGCGCGATTTTTCAAGACCCAATCTGGGATATTTCTGTCGCTACCTATGGCCTTAAATAAAATAAATGAATATTTTCTTCTGTTACACAGTTAACAGTCTCAGTGGCGCAGTGGTCGTGCACACGGCTTCTGATCCAGAGGTCCAGGTTCGATTCCTGACACTGGCTCACACCAATGACTTTTCGAAATTGTTTTCGGAAGTTATGTGTGATAAATATCGATGACTGAAAACTTTGTGCCCGGTATGGCAATAGGTTCGCCACCTATTCCATTTGGGACGTAAACATAACGGCGAGACGAGGCTTAACAGCCGTTGCCTACACCTTCGGGTAACAAAAGGCGTGAAGTTATGTTATGTTTCTTCTGTTAGTTTCAAGGTCTGCTCTAAGGCAAATAAGGACCTGACCTTAAGACATGGACTTCATTAATTTCCTATAATTAAATAAAGCTATTTTGATTTTAACAAATATGTTTGTTTTTAAAGATATTATCTGATATAAAGCCTTACCAATATATATCGTCCGTATTGTCGGAGTATGAACTTGCCACTCTGTAGTGTGATGGCGACCGGTTGTGCGAACAGACTCTTGACGCAGTGCGCCACACCAACCACCTTAAATAATTAATAATATTAGCCATGAACACTAGTAGCCATTGCACGGGTTTTTATAGCGCCATATACAGAGTGTGTAGGTAATTGAAGTTTATTACTTTAATACTTAATATCTGGATGACCGAGCTTTGCTCGGTATTTTCTTTTTTTTTTATAAATTTCGATCTTACCGACAGAATAATAAATATTGTACTAATATATACTATGTACTAACATATTATATTAGAAACAAATAGTAATTAGTTAACAACGCCATCTGCTGGAATTAGTTAACAACGCCATCTGCTGGAATAGCTTTAGTGTTGTTGTCGTTAAAGCAAGTTAGTTGCTCACAAATAATAGTATTCGCCAATAGATGTCAGGAATTCCAATAAAAAAGTAAGTTGATGTTTAAGTTGATTATCGATAAAACACGATAAAATGAAATTTTCTAAAAATGATTCCTAGCTAGATCGATTTATCGCCCCCGAAACCCCCCATATACTAAATTTCATGAACATTGTTGGAGCCGATTCCGAGATTCCAATTATATATATATTTATATACATATATACAAGAATTGCTCGTTTAAAGATATAAGATTAGGATGATGAGTTAAGTCTACCTACAGTTTTTTTTTCTACCTTGGGTATCATTGCTACAGTTTTCTATATCCTGTAATAATATGCAGAATAGTCTACAGTATCTACTTATAATATACTTATATATAGTAGTAGTTTGCCAACGGGAATGGTATTTTTAAATGAAAAATTTCGAAGTATTATTTATGTTGAAAAAATAATTTTGTTGACCGTTTAATACTCTGAGTTTATCGAATCCTAATGCCAATAAAATTAATGTTCCTTTAAAATTAGTGCGCTATAATCTGTATCCGTAGTAGAGTAGTAAAATCGTAACAAACTCACATTCGCAGTTACGATTATCTAATCATGTTAAAACAAGTTTGTCGTTTCCATAATAGATGTGCGCAGCCCATCCCACCTGTCTTGTAATTGTTACCTTTGGGTATTGGTGTGGTATTTGGGTCGCGCCGCGCCGCAGACAGACGTCTGAATTATTAATCTGACACTTGTGGTCACTAATCTGATTAAGTATGTTATAAGTTTATATTTGATTTCCTTTGGGTTGGAGTCTAACATGTGAGACTAGCTGTATCAAGATCAGAATGTTTGTCTGTATTCATAAAATCGGTTTGTCCATAAAATTTATTTTGCTAAATCCTAATTATAGCATAAGTTATTCTTAAAAAAGTCTCGCTGGTCCAGTGGTAGAGCACGCCGCTTCTGAATCCGGAAGTCGCGGGTTCGAGTCCTGATACTGGCTCACACCAACGACTTTTCGAAATTGTTTTCGGAAGTTATGTGTGATAAATATCGATGACTGAAAACTTTGTGCCCGGTATGGAAATAGGTTCGCCACCTATTACGTAAACATAACGGTGAGAAGAGGCTTAACAGCCACTTCATACACCTTTCGGGTAACAAAGGCGTGAAGTTATGTTATTCTTCAATGTTCTGCTAACAAACAGAACCAATTGACTTTCAGACTCTTATTACTGTCCCCGTGTGATAGATGTGCGCTTAACTGATATTGAGGTAAATCTTTAGTGTTTGATATAAAACTGTTGGTCATATGTCAGGTTTCAATAAATTAAAATATGACCTTCATTTCAACATAATTAAAACCAGTGGAAATTTTGGTGTAGTAACATCTATTTGGTGTAGTAATGTCTATTTGGAAATTTGATCTAAACAAGCCATTGTGTATAATATAAATATATATATATATATATATCGCACCTTTAGAATTGTAGGGACCTAATTAAAAAAATCATGATTTGAATGCTTTATCAAAATCGATTAATTTATTTTCTTATAATACATGTAGACAACTAAGTTAAGAATCAAATTCAACTATTTGTATAAGTTATATGAAATTTCATAGTAATAACCTTCATTTAAAAAAAAAAACTTACGTGTCTAAAACTTTATTTAACGTTTCCCAAAAATTTATATTTTCGGAATAGGTCACTATAATTCTAAGGGTGCGATATATAGTCTTTATACTCCCATAGATCATTTCTTAACTATTATAATAAATGGAATAGTGATTGTGTTCATATGTTACATTTAAAACTATTCAATTCGCTACAAACCAAAATGTTAGTGCAAAAATATTTAGCATTTACAAAGTTATACAAAGTGGGGAGACTACGATATTAATATTCCTGTATAAATATAGAAGAATATTTCAGATTGAAATCACTTGTAGCCTCATTAATCATTATATATGCATTGAAAAGGAACAATGCATTCAAACTTTATGTTTACAGATGTTGGAGCACGAATCAACGGCGACATAAGTGACGCGATACTCGCTCGACCAATCCGCGCGTTACACTTGGTGTCTTCGACCACACAACGACCATTTTGTTTTGTATTCAGATATCTCCCGTTCAAAATTAACGTCAATTGAAACACCTTTTCTTTTTTATCGCTAATTAAATAATAATAATCAAGACCAAGTAGAAGCGTTTTATTTCAGCGAGAGCACGCAGTAGCTATCAAGGAACATCTGGACCTTCGAGACGGATCAACATAATAAGGCTGTCGACCTGTGGGTAAAACGTGAACAATTTGGCGCTCATGCAGATACTCAAACCATTGAGTATCAACAAATATACACAACTTGGAGCTTGCAATAGGCTGGAGGCTGACATTCGAAAGCATTGCGCATAATTCTCTTTCGCTTGGTGCCTATCCATACCTATCAAGTCTTATAATTATCCATTCCTATAACTCCTATCTTCCGCTTAACGGCTTCCTAGTTCCTACTTCTTCGCCGCTTTGTAAATCAGTGTAGTGTAGTGTCTGTTGGTTGGGATCGCTTAAAACCGTGAGTAAACTCAGTTTCTTTCGCAACACACCACAATGACGGAATTATCTAGTAAGGCTAGGTCTAAATCCCCTGTCAACATCGTTCAGGGCGATGAAGCTACAATTCAACTGTTTAAAGATTTGATTCGAAAAAGAGGAACCGTTAAAAGTCGTTTAACTAGGTTTTCAAACCATTTAAACACTTTGAACAGTGGCAGTTTAGTTTCTAATATATCAAAAACCGATTTAAAATTACGTATACAAAATGCTAAAGGTATTTTTTCCGAATTTAACGAACTACAATCAAAAATAGAAGAATTAGTTCACGATACTGATTTGGAAGAACAGTTCAATCAACGTGATTTATTTGAAAGTTCCTACTATAACATAGTAGCTCAAGCTGAGTGTCTGTTGAATAACGAAGAAGTTGATGAAGGTTCTAGTGCTAATTATTCAATAAATAATTCAGTAAAATTGCCAACAATAACCCTCCCTTCATTTGATGGCTCATGTCAACACTGGCTTGAGTTTCGAGACACATTTATGTCATTAATACACGAGTCTAAGCAACTTTCAAATATACAAAAGTTTCATTACCTTAAATCATCATTAAGGGGCAGTGCCGCGTTAGTAATCGAACAATTAGAATTCTCTTCAGATAACTACAACATTGCATTAGAGCTACTTCAGAACAGATACAACAATAACAGCTTATTAATACATAATCACGTCAAGGCACTATTTACAATACAAAAAATAGCAAAGGAGTCGCCCATTCTATTACGTAAACTCATCGATTCTATTTTAAAAAACTTACGCGCTTTAAAATTATTAGGTGAACCCACAGAGTCATGGGACACACTGATTAATTATATCATTGTTTCTAAACTTGATGAGATTACTGAAAGAGAATGGGAACAATATAAAACAAATATTTTAAAAATTGGAAATGATTCTAAAAGGAAATCAAAGGTTGATGATTTATTAGGGTTTTTAAAATCGCGCGCGGATATGTTAGACACATTGAATTTAAATCAAAATAAACCAGCTGTACACAGTAACAAATTCAATAATAAAATACATTGTAACATTTCTATTAATAAGAACGAGAAGGTGTCCTCTCGTAACAGACAATGTATTATGTGTAACTCGAATCACCCGATTTATGCGTGTCAACAATTTTTAAACGCGGCTATCAAAGATAGGCTCGGATTTGTACAAAGGAAAAAATTATGTGAAAATTGTTTGCGACCCAACCACTCGATCGATGACTGTAGGTTCGGTCCCTGTAGAACGTGCAATCAAAGGCATAATACATTGTTACATTTCGATAACATTGTTCCGGATAAATCATTAGCGAGCGTGTCAACAAACGTTTGTCAATTACAAAGCAGTGTCGGTACACGCGCACCGAATATCGTTTCGCAGCCGAGCGTTGAGGCAGGTTATAGCAACGCAGCTATAGATACTGTAGTCATAAACAGTAGTATTCAGTCGCTTCAACGCTCGCCAGACTCGCAACCGGTATTGTTATCTACGGCGCTGATTGAGATTGAGGATAGGTACAATAACATTCACGTCGTACGTGCCCTCCTTGACAACGGAAGTCAGCGTTGTTTAATAACAAATTCTTTATGTAGAAAACTACAACTAGCTACAATACAGTCCACTCACGAGATTAGAGGTGTAGGTAATGCAGTTACGCAATCAACACAAATCTGTGACGTAGTAATAAGATCACGAACCAATACGACCTATATAAAGCGCATCAGGTGTATTGTCTTACCTAATATTACGTCATCAATGCCTACAGTTTCGATAAAGCGCGATCAGTTTATTATATCTAATAAATATCAATTAGCAGATCCCTCATACTTCGACACGCAACCCATAGATATCCTATTAGGCGCTGATATCTTTTGGGAACTTCTTAGTAATGATAGGGTGCGCTTACGCAATGGACCTTTCTTAATAGATACAAAATTGGGATGGATAATATCGGGACCTGTCCACTATAAGGCGCACGGAGACAGTATTGTCCATTGTAATTTCATACAGTCTTTAGATACACAGCTTCGACGGTTCTGGGAACTAGAAGAAGTACCTAAAACTTGTGACACGCGCACAGAGGAACAGAAGGCCTGCGAGAAACATTTCGTCGAAAATACAATACGCGATAGCGACGGAAGGTTTATCGTAAGTATACCATTCAAGGAATTCCCTCAAGTTTTAGGAACCAGTAAAGAACAAGCTGAACGTAGATTTTACGCTTTAGAAAAGCGATTACAACGCGATCCTACTTATAAACAATTATATTGTGAATTTATGCGCGATTATCACGATTCAGGTCATATGTCACTTGTACAGAGCTATACGAACCCGCATTATTTTATGCCGCATCACGGTGTTTACAGAGATCATAGTACCACTACAAAGCTGCGTGTGGTGTTCGACGCAAGCGCACCCACGTCGAGCGGTAAGTCTTTAAACGACATTCAGCTCGTCGGGCCTGCTATTCAAGGAGACCTCTTTTCAATATTGCTTCGTTTTAGACAATACAGGTACATAGCATGTGGTGACGTACAGCAAATGTTTCGTCAAGCGCTCGTAAGACCTGAACTTCGTGACCTTCAGATGATACTCTGGCGTGAAGATCCCTCTCTTCCATTAAGCGCTTATCGCCTCAATACCATCACGTACGGAACAGCCTCAGCACCATTCCTAAGCGTTAGATGCCTGAGACAATTGGCTGACGAATGTGATGATATTGATGTAAAACAATCTATATACAACGATATATACGTAGACGATTTTATATCCGGCCGAGATAATAAACACGATTTACTGCAGTTGTGTAACAGTGTATCAGATGTTTTAAAGGGTGGATGTTTTCCATTGCGAAAGTGGATTTTTAATTTTGAATGCGATAGTTCACAAACTTCATTGGACTTCTCAAAGTCATTAGCGCTTACTGAGAGTAGTCACAGTAAAACCTTAGGTTTAAATTGGTATAATTTAGCAGATGAATTATATTATAGTACTCAATTTAACAGCAATAACGAAACAATTTCTAAACGTCTAATATTATCATCTATCTCGCAAGTCTATGACCCTCTGGGGCTACTAAGTCCTGTTGTAATGATTGTTAAGGTAATCTTACAAAGGCTATGGTTGTTAAATTTAGATTGGGACGAACCAGTCCCAGAAGAAATCGTTAGAATTTGGGGTATTTTTGTAGGTAATCTGGTACTACTTAATTCATTACGTATACCGCGACACGTCGTACCCTACGAGTATAGCTATGTAGAATTGCATATATTTACCGATGCCTCACAAACCGCTTACGGTACATGTATCTATATACGTACTGTAAGTATTAACTCAGAGGTTTCAGTCCGATTATTATGTTCTAAGGGTAAAGTGGCACCGCTTAAATCTGTCAGTATTCCGCGGCTGGAACTATGTGGAGCATTGTTGGGAGCTAGATTATTTCAAAGGGTACGTGAGTCACTTCGTTGTGAGTTCAAGTCGGTATTCTTTTGGTCAGACTCAACCATAGTGCTGGGATGGCTTCGAATGGTTCCTAGCCTTCTTCAAACATTTGTTCAGAATCGGGTCGCGGAAATACAAGAGATCACTAACGCTACGGCTTGGCGTCATGTTAAGGGCAGGGATAACCCAGCCGATCTAGTATCACGAGGCGTCAATTTAAATGATCTAATCTCTTGTGATTTGTGGTGGTATGGACCACAATTTCTACATGATGTTACATTCGAAGGCAATACCTGCGCATCCTCCGAGGTAGACGCCGGGCAGTCCGAATTACCTGAATTAAAGGGCCGTTTAACGCATACGTTCGTTTGTGACCGAGGTACTAATAATTCATTTTTTCCCTTTTACAAATTTTCAAAATATAATAGAATTAAACGTTCATGTGCGTATTTACTCAGATTTATTTTCAATGTGCGTAACAGAAACAATAAACGTTTCGGCGATTTGAATGTAAGTGAATTAAAGGAAGCGGAATTAGTTTTAGCTAAATTTAGTCAAATGGAATCATTTCCAAACGAATACAAATCATTAAATAACAACGGTAACCGTATATGTAAACTTAATTTATCCAAGCTTAATTTATTTATTGATAAGAAGGGGCTAATTCGTGTTGGAGGCCGTTTAGGTAACTCTAAATGCTTTCCATATGATAAAAAATTTCCTATTTTACTTTCCAGCACACATCCCTTTACAATAATGCTGTTTCGTTATCAGCATGTAAAGATGCTGCATGCTGGCCCTCAGTCACTACTTTACGATTTGAGAAATACCTGGTGGCCACTGAGAGGCAGAAATCTTTCTAGGAAGACGGTGCACAATTGTGTCACGTGCACTCGTTTCAGGGGTAAAACATACTCTCCTCTTATGGGGAATTTACCTGTCGAAAGAATCACTGCTAGTTTCCCGTTTTATCATTGTGGCGTGGATTACGCAGGCCCGGTGTACATTTTGAGCCGCAAAGGAAGGGGTGCCAAAACATGTAAGGCTTATATTTGTTTATTTGTTTGCTTTGCGACGCGCGCAATCCACCTAGAACTAGTCACTGATTTAACTTCTGAAGCATATTTAATGGCACTTAAGCGTTTTATTTCCCGCCGTGGGAAACCACATCAAATATTTTCCGACAACGGAAAGAACTTTGTTGGTTTAAATAATGATTTTCAATTATTTTTACAAAATTGTTCCTCGGATATAATCGAGTACGCAGTTACCGAGGAAATTAAATTTAAATTCATACCTCCGTATGCACCTCATTTTGGTGGTTTGTGGGAGGCTGGGGTTAAGTCAAGTAAGCACCATCTTCTAAGAGTGATAGGCAATACACACCTGACCTACGAAGAGTTCAGCACTGTACTTACACAGGTTGAGGCAATTCTCAATTCACGACCTCTAACACCTATGTCTTCCGACCCACAAGACCTTCTTCCCCTCAGTCCTGGACATTTCCTCATAGGCCGTCCGATTACTGCGCCACTATGTGCTGACCCAAGTGAAACTGCAGACGATATAAATCGACTACCACGTTTTCAACGAGTCGAACAGATAAGGGTGCATTTCTGGAGTCGCTGGAGTAAGGAGTTTATATCTGAGATGCAGGTTCGAGGCAAATGGAGACACAAAACCGAAGATTTACAGCCAAATACGATGGTCATAATCAAAGAAGATTCGTCACCCCCTTTGAAATGGCATCTGGGACGCATTATTACTACTCACCCTGGCAAGGATGGCGTTTCTAGAGTGGCAGATGTACGCACAGAACGAGGAATAATACGACGAGCATTCTCCAGACTCTGTCCGCTGTTTCCTTTGGAAGTAACTTCTTCCAAGGCCGGGGGTATGTTGGAGCACGAATCAACGGCGACATAAGTGACGCGATACTCGCTCGACCAATCCGCGCGTTACACTTGGTGTCTTCGACCACACAACGACCATTTTGTTTTGTATTCAGATATCTCCCGTTCAAAATTAACGTCAATTGAAACACCTTTTCTTTTTTATCGCTAATTAAATAATAATAATCAAGACCAAGTAGAAGCGTTTTATTTCAGCGAGAGCACGCAGTAGCTATCAAGGATCAACAGATAAGAAAATTATGGTTGTAATATTATTAGTATTTCCTACCTGCCCAGCAAGTGCATGTCTCTGTGTATCGGACACCCATCCTGGATGGAAGTACAGGACTGCATTGATTGGATCATCTTCCTCTGCAGTACAGCATAGTGTGTCATAGACAAAAACTATCATCATTTCCCTAAAAAAAGTAATAAAAATTATATTACTACTGGCTATTTCATTTTATTTTAAAATATAACCATACTTTAAAACTACATTAAAAGTCTGCAGATGGGTTAAAATCTTATGAAAAACTTTTTGAATCGAGTCTATTGTTAAAAGATAAGTAAATTAAATTGTGCCAAATAATTGAAGTCAGGAACAACAGCAATTCCATGGACTCAATACTTGTGTATTTGAAGTTAATTATTTATAAAAAAAATAACCAGTGTGAATTACCAGGATAAAATTAAAAACTAAATGCTTGTATTCTCTTAAAGTTATATAAAGAGGAAACTGATAAGAACATAAGCCTATTTAGAACTATTAATAATAGTTATATGATTGTTTAGATAGCTAGCAACTGTTGCTGTAAACTATTTGACCCCTGTCTGCTTGTTTAAATATTTTTCAAGCATAAAAAGAAAGATTAAGCTAAAATGTAGGAAAAATACTACAGTACTCTACTAGTAGGATGTAGTAGTAATTAATGAAGGAGTAATATTAATATTATTTGTGTACTAACGAGTCTACCAATTAGCAATAGACTATTAAGTGTGATTGAGATTGCGTTAATTAAATAATCTAGACCTATCTAGTTCTACCTAGAGTGATGAGACGTTTTATTATGAACTCTATATAAACAAGCAATTGTTGAATACTACAGGTGTTAGAAACGAGAATAATGATTTGAAACATTTGGTGAATTTTTCATAATGTGTTTAGGCGATTAATTTGCATCCAATAATACATTTAACATTTTCAAATAATATTCTTCACTCACTTGGCCATTTTTTATAATGTTCTCGTTCCGTCACTTCCCACAAAACTTATTTATTTATAATATTTTAAACATATTCCAAAAAATGTTATTTCCAACTTTAAAATCGAATATCTTTTTTATTTATCTTCATAATTTTATTGTGAAATTACGAAACAACCATACGTCCAATACGAGATCTTGACTTGACTGACATTTGATTGAAGTTTTTTTTAAATTTCGGTATCTTATTTGCCATTTGCCAAAATTATTGATGTTGCTAGCATACTAAATAATCGTTTTAGTATTACTTTCGTAATATGATAAATTAGAATAGTTAGAATATTAGCAACAAAATGAAACTCTGTAAATGTAATAAGATAATTAATTTATTCTAAAAAAAGAAGACAGAAACTCAACTAATTATTGAAATGTCAAGCCTGACACCATTTACCATGAAAAATAATATTGAAAACTTATTAGTCAGAAATGTGTACAACAGATGGCGATAATATTCATAAAAGTATTTAATCAGAAACAGAAACTTAAAAATATGTGTGTACCTACACGAAACTAGATTTTATTGAGCTGTCTGCATTTTATTAATGCAGTTAATAATTTATTTATTTTAATTAATATAAGAGTTTAATAGATCTTGAGAAGGCATAATAAAATCGTGCACATGAATTGTAGTCAACACTGTCGTCTACGGGTTTTGACGAGCGCTTGGTGCGGGCTTGAAGTTACCTAATCCCTATATGAGAATTCTGGAGCCTGTATCAGGGTAAATAGGGCGCACTCAGACTGGTTTAATAACACTAAAGGTGTGATGTGTTGCATCAGCATGCAGGTTCTAGAGAAAAAAGTATGAAAATAAATCTAAGCAAGACGAAAGTTATGGTCGTGGAGAAAGAGGTCACAATGTGTGATGTGGTTTATGATGGTGAGAAATTGAAGCAAGTGAATGAGTTTGTATTTATGAGAACTATGTTTGCTAGTGCCGGAAAGTGACAGGAAGAAAAGATAAGAAAAGAAGATATTGTAAGAAGAGTGACTGCTGGTAGCAGAGTTAATGTTGTATTGCATGCCCTGACGCGTAGTCAGGCTGTGTAGGAAAAGGCACGCTTGACAATTGTTGGTGTGTTGAATGTGTTGATTTGATACCAACTTTAACATACGGGAGTGAGTATGGCAGGTGAAACGTGAAAGTAAGGTGAATGCAGTGGAAATGCGTTCTCTGAGAAATATGTGTGGTGTCACCTTTGCGGATAGAAAGAAAAATAGCGTGATAGGGGAGAAATGCAAGTTGAAGGATGATGTGGTGACTAAGGTGGAGAGAAGTACCTATGTTAAGATGGTTTGGTCATATTGAAAGCATCAATGAAAGCACGTACACTCTTCGATAAGACGAGTTAGAGTTGGGAGACCAAGACGAAACTTCCACAACCAAATAAATGGAATACCCGAAACCGACGCGAATGCATGATGAGATGTATGGCTGTGGATGAGGCGAAATTAGTGTGTTAGGATCGTAGCTTGTGGAAAGCCTCTGCCTACCCCTACGGGGTACAGACGCGAGTTTTTGTACTATGTATAATTTGTCATGTCATTTACTTAAAAGTTTTTTTTATGGGATAGGTAGGCAAATAAGCAAATGTGTCACCTGATGGTAAGCGACCTGCGCCGCCCATGGATACCAGCAACACATATAGTGTTACCGTTGCGTTGCCGACCTTAAAGGTCGGCAACGCAGGAGTAGGAGTAGGAGAGCAAAGGAAGGGGAAGGGGGTGGGCCTCCGTGTACCAAACGAAACGCGGCATGAGCCACTTTACGTTGATCTTCTGAGCGGTCGTAGTATTTCACCGATCGGACCAGCCCATTCATGCAGCGAACTGCTTGGCTCTACCACTGTTAAATATAGGTATATAAAAATTATTGCTATATAGACGATATAGTTCTGTCTAAGAGGTTTGGGTTCAAATCCAATCAAGGACTTTTCGATAAATGACAAAATTGATACTGTTAATATCGGATCTCTCTTTGCCCACACCTTAGGGTATAAAAGGGTATGAAGTTAATAAATAAAGTATAATAATATGGAATTTTATAGTTAATTTAAAAAGTATATGAATAGGTAACGTATCTTGATCTGCGTCACTACACGTGTGGGAGGATGTGCATGTTATTACCTATTGCAAAATAGTTCTTTGTTAAATTCACATAAGGGGCCATCCATTAATCACGTGATGTGTTTTCATCATTTTTTGACCCCCCTCCCCCTTGGTGATACGTCGTGATATTTAAGACTACCCCCCGCCCCCACTCCAAAATCACGTGTATTTTTAGAGTATTATCTTTAATTCATCATCAATCTCGCTGGTCGAGTACTCGAGCTGCCCGCTTCTGAATCAGAAAGTCGTGGCATCGATTCTGGGCTCACACCAAACATCATCATCAGCAATACTTCTTCTACATCACGTTTCGATTTTTTTTTTCGGAAGCAATGTGTGACAAATATCAATTACTAATATAAAGTTTAATCTTATTTTATTCTAAAATTAAGGAGCAAAAAATAAATACACGTGATATCTTACTACCCCCCCCCCCCCCCCATACCCCCTCGTGATATTTCGTGATTTTTGCCAGACCCCTCCCCCCCTTTTTAACCTCACGTGGTTAATGGACGGCCCCTAACTTAACAATTCCGATAAAGTTTTTGATGTACCGCCAGATATCCGGTCCGACCGCCACCGCCGCCGGGCTACAACAGATGCTGTAAAGAATTTTAATTAACCAAACCGTGCCTGTAACGACTTAACTCATGAAAATTCATGAGACACACTTCTTTTTTTAATTTTAGCATGCTTTTCTAATTACTACCGGGGATCTAACTAAGTATTTTTTATAATGTACATAGCTGTCGACTATACATAGCTTAGTGGTTTAGCACGAAACCTTTTTTTGAATGGTCAAAGATTTAGGGCCTCTAGCTCGGGTAGTAATCAAACTGCAAACATCGCCAAACTGGGGCAATACACTTGCGCTTTACTTTTTTCGTCAGTCTTTTAAATTAATTAGATGTGTCAGATAGTTAGTATACAAACATAATTTACACATCAACTACTTCGTTGTTGTTAGCGTTACTGGAAATCAATCAATATCTAGGAACTGAATCCCCTGTTTCATTGTGTCTATTTAGTATTTTTTTTTTAGTTTATGCTAAAATATCATCGATTATACATACTAGTTTTCATCAACAATATAAATTACTTCGATGAATAATAAACACTACGTGGTACTTAAATAAGAATTTAAAAAGAGACATTCTATCAAATAGACTTACAATATATACTTAGTCTGGCCATAAATACTGTTACAACTAAAAATAAAAAAATATTACATTTGAATTTGGAATCTGTAATTTTTATACGATTGTTCATTGTGTTTTCTCGTTTTGGCACCAATACATTGCACAATATTTTGCGATATTAAAATGGAGTGGGGTGATAAAGAGAACCGAATCGCTGTGATTGCATTACACAAAGTAGGTATGGAGCCAAATGCAATTTTTAAAACTCTCCATACACTTGGTATTAGTCAAATGTTTGTGTACCGGGCTATTAATAGGTACAATAAGACCTCCTTTGTTTGTGATAGAAAAAGACCTGGCCGTCCACGTAGTGTTTGTACGAAAAAGGTGGTCAAAGCAGTAAGGGAAAGAATTCGAAGAAATCCTGTCTGCAAGCAAAAGATTTTATCTCGGGAGATGGAGATAGCACCTAAAACAATGTCGCGTATTTTAAAAGATGACTTAGGACTTGCAGCCTGTAAGAGGCGCACTGGTCATTTATTAACTGATAATTTAACAAAGAATAGGGTGTTAAAATCTACACAACTACTGAAGCGGTACGCTAAGGGAGGTCACAGAAAAATATTGTTTACGGATGAAAAAGTTTTTACAATTGAGCAACATTTTAACAAACAAAATGACCGTATTTATGCTCAAAGCTCTAAGGAGGCTTCCCAATCAGTTGACAGAGTGCAACGTGGGCATTATCCGACTTCAGTGATGCTTTGGTGGGGTGTTGGCTACGAAGGAGTGACTGAGCCATATTTTTGTGAAAAAGGTATCAAAACATCGGCACGGTAGTCAAGCCCCTTAACAACACCATGTTAAATAACGAAGTATGGTCCTTCCAGCAAGACTCGGCACCGGGCCATAAAGCTCGGTCCACGCAATCTTGGTTGGAAGCGAACGTTTCGGACTTCATTAGAGCTGAAGACTGGCCGTCGTCTAGTCCCGATCTTAATCCACTGGATTATGATTTGTGGTCAGTTTTAGAGAGTACGGCTTGTTCTAAACGTCATAATAATTAGATAATAATAATCGTCATAATAATTAGAGTCCCTAAAACAATCCATACGATTGGCAGTGAAGAATTTTCCCATGGAAAGAGTGCGTGTTTCTATTGATAACTGACCTCAACGTTTAAAGGCCTGTATTGCAGCCAATGGAGACCACTTCGAATAAGCTTTTTATATTTTATATCGTTTTATATTTATGTATTAAAGTAATACACTGTAAAAGTAATAAATGTTATTTGCAATTAAAAAAAAATTTTTTCTTTGTTACAATATTTATGGCATGACTAAGTATACTACTTATATATATTGTAATATAATATAATATCCCCTGTTTGTGAATACGTTCAACTAATAATTATTTAACCTCGAGGTCGTCGATTAATAATTTCTTGAGGTCATTGACTCATTTACAATTTCATATGATCTGTAAGCGCGTCACGGGCTCATGAGCCAAGATGGCGGACCTGGTTGCGCGTGCGCCGTGAGCAGAATACTACATCCAAAGAAAGTCTTTTTGTCAATGAATTCAGAAAAAAAACTCCTCGCCTTTCGGAGAAATTGCGTATTATGCTACTGGTTTTGTAATTGTTTTGTTAGGTGAAAGAATGAGGCGATTATACGTGTTTCTTTTGTCATAAAATTGTCGTATATGTCTTACCTATCGGCAAACCCTCAACAACTGAACCGAGTGAAGTTAGGCTTTACTAACCACGACGGACACAAGACACATACGACACAAGTCATGCGACGGAATTTTATATGCGGGCGAAATTGCAAGAAAAGCTTACTCGAGTATAATTTTTAGCAAATGAGACATATATATTTTGAACATAAGAAAAACATTGCATGATCATAAAGTTAGTAAACGTTTGATACAAAAAAAGTTTGCTACCGTGACAATCACGAAAACAACAATAAAATATAAATAAAAAGTCTACCCAAACCGGCCTACCGTTCAATGGAAACTCATTTTGTATCTTTTTGAACAATTTTCTCGGCCGGTTGTTTGCGTGATCCAATCACACTGCGGCACAAGCACGACTAAACGTTAATAAATCTGATTACAATGCACCTAACTTCCATTCATCCGTTTGTTCTTGAAATTTTAATGGTAATATCAATAATTTACTTTCTGAAGAGGAAGCACATATAGAGGGACATACATCATTGCAACTAGTTCGGAATTGTCTAGTGGTCCAGCACTTCAATGACTGGTCGGTTATTTGTTCAAAAGTCAGGTATGTGTGACAAATTTTCTCACAAATCTCTGAAACGACTCTGTAAAGTCATCTATTGTGTAGGTACTGTAACGAGCTCGGAATATCGAGTCTCTTATATATATATAGGGTTCATCTCTCAGCTCCTCAATTTATTGAATACAAGGAATACTGCATCGAGATCCTCCTCTTATATGACAATGTAACTTGTCAGGTTAATTTGTTGTAGGGGTATTATAAGCTCAGTGCATGTGTGTGATGAAATAAGAACACTAGTATATATTTCAATATATTAAATTATTCAGAGTACTACTATAATTGTAAGAATACATGCCCATTATAATAAATTTGAAGTGTTGCTCTGCATCAACTCCTTCGTTGCGCTGCCCTCGGCACCACGTCCAGCCTTTCGTATCTTTCCTATTTTACTTATTTAATTAAGCGCATATTACTTTAACACTCGAACTCATTTGATACATTTTCGCGACGACGTGACGCTATTATTATTACTCCATTGGAGTCTAATGATTAACTGACTTTTCTTATTTACTGACATACTAATATTACATTATTCAAAAATGTTTTCTTAAAAATTTAAAAATACAAATTTAGAAATGTGTAAAAAGAGTTTATATTTAAAAATACCAAAGAGTTCGCTCGCATCATCCTCACATCATCCCCCCCTTTAAAGCCTGGATTATAGCTGTTAAGCGTTTAATCATGGCCAACAAAATATAATTACCAATGAGGATGATGCCCTACAGACTTAACGATGCCCTACCTAAAGCAGGAGGTTTCCTATGCCAGCCACTTAAACTGTGGAATTTACTCAAGCAGTATGTCAACCTCCTTGAATAAATTTTGCCAAGCAAAACCTGCTGAAAGGCTTGACACTGGAAGAACTCCTAACAATACAATGTTTGGGTCCTGACCCCTATACAAACAATATTACATATTTTTTTATTTACCTCATCTAACTCTACCTACCCGACCTAACATTTGACGAATCCATTGTCACTGAAACATACAAGACAAGCTGCACAAACTGTTCAAGAAATACACAATATGTCCTGAAAAATCACACAAAATATTATACAAGTTATCTTTGAGAAACTGAAAAAAATCACAAAATATTAACTATAATAAATCATGGGATATACACTTTAAAAGAAATTAAATTAATCAAATAACAATATATGATAATCGAATATCATAGTAACATCAAATCCCAATATATCAATTAATCAATTTAAAATATTATTATCAATAAATTTTATTTCAATATATTAAATTAATTCATTTAAGTTAAATTAAGTACAGTGTAGCACCTTCAAAAACAGTTATACCATTCCTATCACATCAAATAATATAATGAACATATGTTTCATTATATCAATCTATTCCTTCCATATACCAACATAACTTCATACCACCCTTCATGTATCATCGATACGAGGATTGAATCTACTATGGATTCATAACTCCCCCAAACCATATGTCAAACCAACATCATACCAAATACCAACATTATCTATTCCTAATCATATTACATTCCATAACTACACCATTTACGTTTCATTATATCGACCTATTCCTTCCATATTCCAACATAACTCCACACCACCATTCATGTATCATAGATACGAGGATTGAATCTACTATGGATTCATAACTCCCCCAAACCATATGTCCAACCAATATCATACCAAATACCATCATTATCTATTCATAATCATATTACATGCCATAACCATACCATATGCTACTCTCTCCATTCTTTAAGATAAATCATTCTATAATAAATAAACTTTTCTAAATATATATATATAAAGAAATAAAATAAAATTTTACTCCAACATTCTAACACCTATTACAATCACTATAATTTAGCACTAATAATAAATATAGTCAAAATGTTCTCAATAACTTTAAAACATCTTCAAATAAATAGAAAAATCAGTATTAAATTTATTTCCTGTCCACTTCATGGTTTCTTCTTCATGTACTGTCATATTGTACATTGTCCGGATTCAGTCCGCACACGTTGATGCATCCCGACGACAGTATGTATATGTGATACTCCTGTCTCAGATACTCCACCCGCTTCTGACTCAGACCCGTGTAAGACAACATACCGATCTGGTCGACAATGTGGTCCCAATTGCCTTTAGTGCCGAGTTTGATAAGCACTGTTCTTAATGCTTTCTTCTCCATTATTAATATATATACATAAATTATACATTCAACACATGCATTCAGATCATAAGGGCGCCTCCACCAATGTAACGAGCTCGGAATATCGAGTCTCTTATATATATATAGGGTTCATCTCTCAGCTCCTCAATTTATTGAATACAAGGAATACTGCATCGAGATCCTCCTCTTATATGACAATGTAACTTGTCAGGTTAATCTGTTGTAGGGGTATTATAAGCTCAGTGCATGTGTGTGATGAAATAAGAACACTAGTATATATTTCAATATATTAAATTATTCAGAGTACTACTATAATTGTAAGAATACATGCCCATTATAATAAATTTGAAGTGTTGCTCTGCATCAACTCCTTCGTTGCGCTGCCCTCGGCACCACGTCCAGCCTTTCGTATCTTTCCTATTTTACTTATTTAATTAAGCGCATATTACTTTAACACTCGAACTCATTTGATACATTTTCGCACTGTTTCGCGACGACGTGACGCTATTATTATTACTCCATTGGAGTCTAATGATTAACTGACTTTTCTTATTTACTGACATACTAATATTACATTATTCAAAAATGTTTTCTTAAAAATTTAAAAATACAAATTTAGAAATGTGTAAAAAGAGTTTATATTTAAAAATACCAAAGAGTTCGCTCGCATCATCCTCACAGTACCTACTGCTTTTTACTAGTTTGAACTTCACACCTCTAAATCAGAAGGGGAGAGCTAAACCAAAATATAAATTTTATAACTAAAGAGCGACTGTGCCGATATAAACAAAATTTCGCGGACATTGTGAGTAGAATAAAGAATAGATTTTATCCGCCTTTAAGAGTTTGAAAAAGGATTTGGATACTTTATGATTTGTTAAAACAGAATCTTAAACTTAATATATTTTATAATAGAGCTGAAATCCAGGCGAGATCCAATTATATTTGTTGAATTGCGGGACATAGGGTGGATATCAATATAAATTAATAATAATAATTACAAATGTTTTCGTAAGGTGCGACATACCAACTTGTCCGGTGACATTCTTACAGCCTTTTTTAAAACCAGTCACGCCTGATCTAGGACATGTTGAAGGCTTATGTGGAGAAGGGCGGGTGCAACATTTCAATGGTTATTAAATCGTTAATTTTAAATTATGTACCAAATAACATACTTGCAGTTCAGCACACACCGGTGACTTTTTGGATTTTCATCTCATCAGCCTATTGCAGCCTACTGCTAGAAACAGGCCTCTCCCTATTCTATTCTATTCTATTCTATGATTCTTATAGTTTTCATCGTTTGGGGTTTTCATTAATTTTTTATTATATTAAATAATTTGGTACTTAAAAAATATAAATATAATAACCTCAGAGGCTCTTTTGTCTGATATTTAACAAAAGCCGTGTGTCACTGTACCAGGAATATAACTTGACCTCAGTATTTCTCTTTTCATTTTTGCCATTTTAACCCAGGCGCGGGGTCATAAAACGCGGAGTACCTACCGCAAGAGTATTAAGGCCCGTATATTTTACCGTAGGAGGCATGCTCAAAATATTTATCTTTTTTATTGAGGAAAAAGTACGATAATTCATGGAATGTATGTACCTTCATTTTTTTGAAGATAGCACTAAATTGTTAAATGTTTCCCTTCGCTAAGGTTGCATATTATGATAGTGTAATTATTTTTAAATAAACATTATTTTGGAAAAATATTTGACTGTTTATTACTTACTTAACTTAAATACAATATAAGCAGGTTTAAAGTGGAAGAGTCTTGCAGTTCGTTGCATAAGTGGGCCCGCCTCGACGGGTGCAATACCACGACCTCTTGGAATAACAGCGTGAAGTGGCTCGTGCCGCATTTCGTTCGGTGAGAGGCGTATCCGGAGGCCCGATCTCCTTTCCCCATGCTTTCCCCTCCTACTCCCTTAAAAGACGGCAACGCACCACGGAGTTAATGGGCAGTGAGAAGTTACTTACATACCGCTTGCTCGTTTGCATTCTTTCTCATAAAAAAGTTTAATAGCAAAGCAAGTTTATTTTTTACCAATTATTTGTTTATTATTTTACGAGATTGCGTCGAATAGTTTTTGTCAAAATTAAACTTTTGCGTTTTTGGTAGACTCATGACTATGCAGCATTTTATGACATACATACATAACTTCATACCGAATCCCTTACGGGGTAGGCAGAGAGAACAGAGCGCCGTATTCGATTCGCGTCGTTTATTGAGGCTCCGAACATCACGTTCCTCCAGAACACGTATTTGGCCATGAAATGTGTTTCCCCCTGCCGTCCTCGACTCCTACATTCATCCGCTTTTGCATTGTGTATCTGCTTAGTCAATCTTGCATCATCCATTATTTCTACATGTCCGAACCATCGGAGCCACCATGCACTTTATTACTTTTACACCGACACTCTCTTTATGTCGAACTTCATTCCTTACAACCTTCTTTTCCTTATTTCGACTGCGTTTATCCTACTTTCATGCACACTCTGCGATACCCACCTTTCGCTTCCATAGGTTAGCGTTGGGATCAGTACTGCGTTGTGCATTGCTAGTTGGGCTTTTCTGCTAACATTTTTTACGCCCAGGAGTCTGCCTAACGCTCCATTTACGCGGTTTCCTAACGCTCCATTTACGCGGTTTCCTAACGCAACTTCTTTCTACATCCGCGGTGTACCTGCCATTCCTGCTAAGAGCGCATACAATATATACAATTTCATTCACTTGCTCCAGCACTACATCATTTTCCTTACATCCGTTCTGGATTCCTCCCTTTCATTTTATGAGTAGAATATTTCTTATGGGAGGATGAACCGTTTCTCTACGTACCTCTCTCTACTTCGTGATTGTTGTGCGATATACTTCAACGTAGATTAGTATAAGTCATCACTTCTGTCGGTCGTCACGGGATGCATATATATTTTGTTTGTTATTACTTTATTCTCTGCTCCCATTGGGCTTAACCAAAATGAATGAATTTAAGAAAAATAAATATAATTGCCTATGTATACGTTTGACATCGTCATAATGTAGTCACACATAAAGCGCAGTGTGATTGTCACACTTCAATTACATTTGCCGCTCACCGCTGCGATTGAGAAAAGGTCATCACAACCGGAATAATCACCATAGGAAGGTCATGAACTTCTATCAATAGAAGGGGCGAGTGCAAAAGCTATCAGATAAATTAAAAAATATATAGTTGTAGATAGTTTATACCAATCAACGTTAGGTACTGACTATATACTATCTTAATATCTATAACTGAACGCTAGAACGAAAATTCGTTGTTTTTAGTTTAGGTATTATAACTGAGCTAGAACTAATATTTTTTAAACGACTTTCACAATCCAAAGCCTGATCTTGATACCTCGACATCTCGATTTTTATGATCCCATGTCTTAAGCTGCACGTCGACGGTAAGGATACACTATATTACCAGCTACAGGGATATTGGACCTAGACAGCGAATTCTCAGCTATGATGTCGCTAAGAGATTAGTCAATTTCCAGATCGGTGAATTAATTTATTCTGGTCAGGTAGGGTAAATGATAACCCTTCACCTAAGTTTTATCGTTCAAGTTACATTTTTGCAGTTATAGTTGCTACCTATCACAGCAGCAATACACCGTTAACACTGTAGTAGGAAATTGGCGTGAAGAATGGCCAAATTGTTGTTGACCACTACAGTGTTCTGCACCTAATATTGCAAGAAATAGTCACGGAAATCAGATTTGACATGGGTTACATCGGCGTATTACGTAAAGCTTTATGCTTAATTATTATTGGCATACACTGTAAACTGTAAGGTCGTAGAAAGTGAATCGACTCGTGTGAACCGTCAAAATACATTCGCCATCTTGGCAGTCATTGGCGCGCAGTCCGCGCGAGTCGACGCTTCCCGCCAAAAATTTAAACACGGCGCGACTTTTAATTTTTTTTTTAAAACGCGTGTTCACGGCCAGTGTCAATAATATTTTGTAGTGCATCGAAACTACTTCGTGTGTGATGTGAATGATGTGAAAAACATTTTGTGTACAAAACAAACAGTACAATCGATACATTCTTTGTGATAAATTTTCAAAGAATGGGGAACTTTGACAAATCGAGTTGGTTCTTTTCAATATTTAAGATGGTAAGTTGATTATATTCATAAATTCAATAAAAAGAAAAAAATATGCGTTAAGAATTTGTAATGAAACACTTTTTATTTTAAATTTATAGCAAAGAACTGCCATTTAAAACAGCCTAATTAATGAGCATTTTTTTTGGTTTCGTAACAATATTATTATAAACTTTATTTCCATATGTTGTACGTAATCGTTTTAAATTGTTGACTTTTACGAAAGGCGAGGAACCCATCTACGTCCATACTAGTTGGGTAACAAACTGGTTGTAATAATATAATTGGTATAACCGTAGTATTGACCATAATCGAGTATAAAATTTCACTTTATTTGTTTCGATTGGATTCATCGATTTCTCCGCCAAAATAAATAGCTACATAAATTTAAGTTCGATATGATTAACTAAATTAATTTCACTTATTTATGAATTTTTAATTTGACTTAAGTAATATAATATTACTAAATGATAATATTGCCATTCTTTCATCGAAAAATCTATTATGCGCGAAGTCATGGAGGAGAAGACCAAAGGATAGTATGATATTTTGGGTTTTTGAATTTCAGGTCTATGCCAGTATAAAATTGCATTATATTTCCATGCTGTGGATATCCCATAATTGGGCATAATATATCCCTTCCATCAAAGATTGGTAATTTCTATATTCTGTTTGAATGGGCACAGGATTTTTTTCTTATCCCAACAAAATATTTCATCAGTTTTTAGAAATAAGATTAGCTTCAGTCATGTTCCATGATTCAGTTAGTGAATTGTGTAATACAAGACAGGTTTTAGATCTATCTATCCATCTATGATCAATATTCATTTTAATTTTAAAATACACGATGAAGAACTTTTATACCAGCGGTTAAACCAAGCACGCATAGAAAAGTAAGAGATAGACTTGATTATCGTGTGAAACAGAACCAAAGCTAATACCTTTTTTCCTCATCTTAAAATTATCTTCGCAATTGAAACGCTACCTTTCTAACACATAATTAATTCTAAAATATTCTTCCGTAATAATATAATTACGGTAAATAATAAGTCGATGTAAATTCTACGGTTGCATAAAGCGTAATCTTTAATATCACCTTAACGAATTTAACGTAATATTGTATAATGTGTATACGCGTGAAAAATCAGTCTGACAAGTAATTTATAGTAATTATTATGTAACAAACCAAATTTTCAGTTTAAAATAACCCAATTTTGAAACATAGCCGGAAAATAGATAACTGCATTTATAACGAACTGAGAAGATTACGTTGAAATTTTCTAACGTAATTTTACGCTCTTTTTCTATCCGAATGAAATAGGTGGCGGCACCTATTAGCATACACCGGGTACAGAGTTTTGAGTCTTCGATAATATAATTATTACACCGAAAAAAATTCCGAGAAATCATTATTGGGAGTCCAGAATCGAACCTTCGAGTCAAACTCAAGTCAACCTGACTATAGATGCCGTTTATTAAGATTTAAATGGAGTTACTGTACATATTTGGGACGTAAACATAACGGTGAGACGAGGCTTAACAGCCGCTGCCTACACCTTCGGGTAACAAAGGCGTGAAGTTATGTTATGTTACTGTACATATTACTATATCTGCGTCAATATTCATCTCTACGATCTGGCTCTACAGAACAGGTAGTGGCACGTCCTTGGCTCGCACATTCCCCGTCGCGTGAAGAATTCCGCCTGTTCACGACTCTGTGTATTGGTGGTTAACATATAAACATGTCTTTTGTCTCTAAATATAGAATTGATGCTATTTTGAGCTCGATATATTTTATTGGCTTATCATTAGCAAAAAAAATGCATGAAAAATGTAAAAAATCCTAATGAGATCCTCTTTGGATTAGAAAAAATACAGTAAAAGTTTAATTTGAAACTTAAAACTCAATTAACATCCCTTTGAAAATAACTATTCAATATTGACATGCGTATTGAAATATTGTAGTACAAAAGACATCAACGCGTTACGTGTACGGTCGCCGTGTGATGGCCGCTTGCAAAGAGTTTGTCATCAATAAAATTATGAATGAAATCAAACTTTCACAAATATAATCAAATCAATTTCAAATGTTGAATACTATTGACTATCTATAGTACTAGAGTTTTGCAGCAGGATGTGAGAGTCAGCTACAGATACTTACAACATTCTCTAGCCCGTGACATTAAGAAGGTTTTATTGATAAAACTACTACTGATGAAAATACCACCGGTAAAAACCACCTGTCAGAAGATAGACGTAAAGTGGCTCATGCCGCATTTCGTTCGGTGAGAGAGATACTTACCCCCTTCCCCATCCTTACCTATCCTACTCCCTTAAAGGTCGGCAACGCAACGTTAACACTATATGTGTTGCTGGTGTCCATGGGCGGTGCAGGTTGCTTACCATCAGGTGACACGCTTGCTCGTATCCCCTTCTATCCCATAAAAAAATAAAATAATCCAGCTTTGAAGATAATTAACAGTTTTTCTGGCACAATTTCGTAAAAATAATAGAAACGCACTGCCTGTACTCGAATGATTATCGAAATTAAAACTAGCTTGATCACATGTCCAAGAATTTTACTTCACCTCATTTAAACTACTGGTTTACTGGATCTCCTTAGGATTATATGCTCGAGGCTACAACCAGTAGGTGCTGGTTGATCAATGGCCTTCCCAGTGTTACCAGTTTTTAAAATAAATTATTACACTTTTAAATTATAGTGTAGTATAGGGTATTCAGATTTTTTATATATTCTTACCAAAGGGCTAAAATAAATCTTTAAAAGAACACAAAAATCACTTTTAAGAATTTATATATCATTATTGACTACTATGAAATTTGAGCGCAATACATGGTATTAGACATTAGTAGATTTTGTACGAAATTATTTCTGCCACCTATACCTAAATCATTGTTACTATCAAGGTAACGACTTTTTTACTTTTAGGTGTAATCGCCATTTTGAAATATAGGTTCTACTGCTCTCTATAAATAAATATTCATTGCAATTTTATATTACAATTATTAGTAATTATAACATAACTTCACGCCTTTTTCTACCCGAAGGTGTAGGCAGTGGCTGTTAAGCCTCAACCAACCGTTATGTTATGTCCCAAATGGAATAGGTGGCGATCCTATTGCCATACCCGGCACAAAGTTTTCAGTCATCGATATCTATCACACACACTAAAGAAATTCTGAAAAGTCATTGGTGTGAGCCAGGATTCGAACTAGCCAGTAATTATAAAAATAATGTATAATTCCCATTTAACGCTGTACGAGCCGCTCAGCTAGTATAATATCTGAATGTAGTCTGCAATTTAAATTGATAAAACCTTGTTCAGCCTTGCGTGTTCCGGTAAGAAGAAATCGAAGCGGATTCTTGGTGTATTAATATGTCGAAATCAACTTAACAATATCTTACTTTTGCATTTAAAGAGGATTCGCAAGGAGTTATTATAAATTTGTAAAACCTTGAAAGGTTTGTATGTGCATATATTTAATTAAGTTAACTTGTAGGCTATCGCAGGAAACCTTTTATACTAAGAACATAATAGCTTCCATGATCAAATAGAACGTGTTCTGGAGAAAGGTGATGTTAGGAGCCTCAAAAATCGACGCGCATGCTTGAAAAGAGTTATAAAGTCAACGAAGCGAGTGATGTGTGTAAGAATCGTGCCTAATGGCGCTCCGTTCTCTCCGCCTACCCCGCAAGGGATTTGGCGTGAAGTTATGTAGGTATGCATAGGTCTTAGTAGAACTTCGTAATAGGTAGAGAAGCCCATCGTCACATATCGAGTATAATATTTTCAGTCATTGATATGTATCACAGAGAATTCTAAAAAAGATAATAGATAAATCTTATCATTGGATTCGAATTCAATTCGAATTAAAGTGCTCGATCAACTAATCTCCTAATTTCAATCTAGCTCCGTTCTCTCTGCCTACCCCGCAAGGGATTTGGCGCGAAGTTATATATATTCAATATAATTTGGCCATTTGTTTTATAGATATAAGTCTGTCTGAGCCACGCAGTTCGATGCCCGTATGGACCGGCTCGACGGGTAAAATACCACGAAATCTCAGAATATCGACCGGGCGTGTCTCTTATGGTTACCCAACAAAGCTGTGGGGTTTATTACTTAATATTGCCACCACATATATTGTGTGAACCAAGTATGTGGTGGCCAACTGTAATGATAGAAAATAACTGTGTTAATTATGTGAAGTAATTATATGTATGGTATTAAAGAATAGAACCCACTGCCATGTCTGGAAAGGCCAGGTCAAGAGTGTCTACAACCGACGAGTGACTGTAATGAGGGTAGAGGAGGTGGAAAATATTTTTTATATTTATTTCCACTGATACCTCTCTCATCGAACGAAACGTGGCACGAGCCACTCCACTCCAAGCCGATATTCCGACAGGTCCTGGTATTTCACCGGCCGAGCCGGCCCATTCATGCAGCAAACTGCAAGACTGCCGATCATCGGGCAAATTTGTAAACTCCTGAAAAGTACCCGGAGAAGTGTTTACTTTTCTTCACTGTATGTACCACTAGGGTTATGTAAATTTATGAAGTATTCATTTAGCGGAACCTCCACTAATTACAACACTCAATGAAGCCACCCACGTATATCGCAATGTTTACAAAAGTAATTAGTTTAAACCAATATCTACGTTAGAATATTCGCTTTCAACAAATATTTTTTCAACGCATCAAGTAATTGTTTACCGATGACCGGATATGGCGTTTATTAACGATTATATAATTTGGGTGTAGGAGTGCGATCCTTGAAATCAGATACGTTATTATTTCTTAAATTACATCCGCAAGTTTTTTTTTTAATAACACACAAGTATTTGTAACATAACCTACACCTAACATAGCTTCACGACTTTTTCTACCCGAAGATGTGGGCAGTGGCTGTTAAACCTCGACTCGCTGTTATGTTTACGTCCCAAATGGAATAGGTGGCGAATCTTTGGAAAGTCATTGGTGTGAGCCAGAGTTCGACGAATTCGATTACGGTTCAGAGGCGGGATGCTCGACCACTGGACTACCGAAAGAAAAATAAATAATATTTAAGACCTGATGTTCCGCGAATGACGATTTTAAAAAGAAAATAAAAAATTACGCGGAGTCCCTACGCGCTACTGAAGTGGAACTTTTTAACAGACGAACATTTATAACACGCTTAATTTATAAAGAGCACAACTTACATTCCACAGTCGGTAGTTTTACCAATACACGGTAAAACTACTGACTGTGGAATGGAGATTGGCGGGTTCGATCCCCACTCGAGAATCCCCATCTTAAGGTCTGGGTAGAATTTGGTGACTATTTTACTTAGGAGGATGTGCCATATCCGACGTCGCATTGTTCTTTGATTTAGGTACTCCCCCAAGCTCAAGCCCATTCGATACCCATATTGTAAAATGCATTAAAATACTTATAGCATTGGATTTAGAATGACGTCACATTTTCAAGTTACTATCGAAAAGCCCTTTCATTTGATACCCATATTGTAAAAAAGCATTAAAACTATATTTGAATGAGTGGCGGTGGAGTTTCACCGGTCGAGCCAGCCCATTCATGCAGCGAACTGCTTGGCTCTACGACTGTTAATAATATTATCCAAACTTACCGTGTATAAAAACTTTAAAATTTAGTTCTAAGATTCAATACATTATAAATATTTATTACATACTTATTATATACATACTTAGATAATTACATACACAAATATACGTCTGGCATGTTCGGTAGCCGCTTCGTACCTACTTGTTGTGTTACAAAAAAAAATTGAGATTTACAAAAAAAAATACTAGTACAGATAGCACAAAAAGAATTAATTATAAAGAAATTGCAATAAGGTAAAAATAATTAAGACAAATCAAAATTTAGTTTATGTAATGAAATTAAATACAAAGAAATTAAAAAGCCCTTATTTTACTAGCTACATATTGCATTTTAATAACTATACTAGTTGTTGCTCGCTACTTCATTGAAATTAAATACAGTAATAAATACAGAAGTAAAAAAGCCATTATTTTACCTGCGACCTATTGCATTTTAATAACTATATTATTTATTGACTAATTACTTAATGTTTTACAATTCTAATACTGAACTAGTTGTGTTACTCCTGTGTCTGTACGGATACTTTTTATTAAGGTTCCCAAGGTTGGTTTTTCAGTTGTCGCGACGTCAAACAAATTATTATTTGTTATTATTATTATTATATAGCATTAAAAAATGCCTTGTTTGTATATTCCTACTAATATTTGAATTTTTGGTTTTGTTCTTTTTTTTAAGTAGCATATAAATTTATAAATTAAAAACAATATTTTTTATGCAGTTAGTACTTTTGAGACACGGTGCGACAAAAACAGTGCCGCTACTAGCTACTAGATGTCTATGTACAGTTTTTAATTACGCTATGGAAATTCTCTTCCTTGGTTTATATAAGCCGATTTATGTTTTAGTGTTTTATATTACCTATAATACCCGCGAGGGGGCGTTAAAAGCGTTAAACGCTTTTGCACGAGACATTAGAAGTTCCACTTCAAAAATGAGACCTTTTCAGAGCATTATTTTCTTAATTTATTTTCATAATCTGTACAGATATGTGATTTGACGAACATGTTGGTAAACGCGATAAAATCCAAAAAAGTTGGGTCTATTTTTCACGTGTGAATGTATGTTAGTATTCATCTAAGTACTTGTTGGTAAAATCAATATATATATTCAAAACTTGAAACAAAAAGTTATTAGTTGATATTATACAAGTCAATGTTATTTCATATTTTTCTTTTATTGACAGACGATTCGATAAAAGATTGGAATGTAAATTAAATGGAAACTTTAACTTGTTGTTTGTACAGAATGACTTTGTACATTGTAATTGGCGGTAACAAGTGAACCTGTTTGTATGATAACGTTTGCGTCTGGAGGTCAGAGGTGGTTTGCAGCGAAAGTCCAATGTCTTGACTAACTAACTACTCGATTAGAAAACTGACCGTCCACCGTATCTATATAGATAGATCTGAGTGATTGAGGTAGTGAATAACATAACTTCACGCCTTTGTTACTCGAAGGTTAGGTAGTGGCGTTTAAGCCTCGTCTCGCCGTTATGTTTACGTACCAAATGGAATTGCCATTGAAAACCTATTGCCATACCGGGCACAAAGTTTTCAGTCATCGATATTTATCACACATAACTTCTGAAAACAATTTCATAGTCATTGTTGTGAGCCAGCGGGAGGATTCGAACCCGCGACCTCTGAATCAGAAGCCGTGTGCTCGACCACTGGACCACCGAGACTTAAATAGTGAATATTATTTTAAACATTAGCGAAGTTTATTGTCAGATGATTACCAAGAAATATTTAGACTGTAAATGGTCCGAAATATTGAAGTAAATGTCTCAATTAAACGCTATAAAAAGTTCCCTGGTTTAGTTACAGCTTTTAGTATAAAAAATAAAAAAACGCATAGATTAAAACAACTTTTAGGATTATATAGCGTTTATTTATTACTTATTTTTATTTATTTCCCGACGTTTCGAACTCTTTATAAAGATCATTTTCACGAGTGATGAACAAAAAGATGGTAGTTGTTCAAAAGCTATTTTCATTGACTACTACCATTTTTTTGTTCATCACTCGTGAAAATGATCTCTGTAAAGAGTTCGAAACGTCGGGAAATAAATAAAAATTAGTAATAAATAAACGCGATATAATCCTAAAAGTTATTATAATCTATGGGTGAGATTCGCGAAAGTCTGAGAGATAAATATAAAAAAAACGCGATATTATTTCCTAAAAATGCGTTTTCACTCGCACACCTAAGAAATAGGTAGGGTAAATTACGATTTAAATCGTGTTAATAGTATGTTAATGTTATAAATACGATTTCAAGCCCATGATACGATAAAAGGCTTGAAATCGTATTTATAACATTAACGTACTATAAACACGATTTAAAACTAATAAAAAAAGGATCGTGATTGTCTTTATCCTTAACGATTATGAAATTCATTCCATTTTATTATATAATATCGGGAAATGTCCATCACCAAACCGAATGATATCCGATTCACACAGAAATCGATTCAACATCCGATTCCTTAACACAACTTCGTTAGTATTAGAAAATATCGTTAATTTTAAATTTAATGCTTTAATTATGTGCTATAATTACATTGTTCGGTCATGCGGAACAGAGCCGGGAAGCCATTTTGGCAGCTCTTGCTGCAGGCGCATTAATTTCAATGTCCATAGAAATTATAGAAACTTTGATTGACACCAAATTAAACTGTCAATACCTAAGGAGAGAATCGAACCCCACAATCAACTTCAGACAAAATACAAGAATAGCATTAGTTTGTAGAATCTTCTTTTCAGGTTTTCTTAATTAAATTAGAAGATATTAGTACTAAAGAGTCTTTAAAATTCTCGATGGTCCAGTGGTCGAGCACCCCGCTTCTACATCAAGAGGTCACGGGTTCGAATCCTAGCTCACACCAATGACTTTACGAAATTCTTTTCGAAAGTTACGTGTGATAAATATTGATGGCTGAAAACTTTGTGCCCGGTATGGCAATAGGTTCGCCTACTGCTCTACTGTGCACCTATTGCACCTATTCTATTTGGGACGTAAACATAACGGCGAGTCGAGGCTTAACAGCCACTGCTTACCCATTCGGGTAGAAAAAACCGTAAAGTTATGTTATTATTAAGAAAAACTAATATTTTATAGTTCTTAAATCAATACTTTTAAGGAGCATGTCTTCAAGAGCGGTTTATACACCTTGCCAATTTTTGTGCAGCAAGTGGTACCATTAACTGCTTAGTCGCAAGACCCCTGACGTATAACTTTCTTTGATGATATAAGAGAATTATTGTGAAATATATAAATGGGAGTTTGAGCCTTGATAATGTGTGAAGTAAGAGTTTCCCCCAATTGTGATTCCTCTCTCCAATCTCCCATTTTAATGTATTTATTGTGTACAATAAAAATATAAAACTTAGTATAATGCTGGCTAATGGTGTCTGCGATAATCATTTTAATGTTAGTTCTTACGTATGTGAATCTGTGGCTGCTAAGGATGTGAACAGATCTGTCTATAGTTTTTACCTGATTGCACTAGAAAGAAGTATATGCTATTTTACTGTATGTTTATTTTAATGTATCTTTACAGTAGAACTTTGTGGTCATTAATAGACCATCATTCCTTACTTAGGAATTTTATAGCGGAAAAAAAAAACAGATTTACGATGTTTAAAATAAGCATAATAATTATTAATTCTTGCAGCTTGGTGTCACCGTCTACTAAAACAATAATAAAGGCTACTCCCACGCCAAAACAAACTACACGAATAGGCATATTTATTTTAAAGCCATCCATTTCTGGATATGTACAAGGTTTTCGTAGTTACCACAATGGAACTTCGCAACAGATAAAGAACAATGTCGATTTTATCGCCAAAACAATAAGTTGTATATCCATTAACCCTTACATACCGTATAATTGTGTTAGTTTTATATGAGGTAAAGTATTTCCACAATATTTTAATGCAGCAATGAGTAGCGTCGGTGGGATTTGTTGAAGTCGTCAGATACTTATGTTATCCTGGTACCGGAATCTTGAAATTTCTTTCAAGTGATAACATTTTTATTTAAATTTTCTAATACAATACAAAACTATGATTTTCAACCCAGGAAATATAAAGACAACTAGTGAAATCTGTAATATGCTGTAAGTTTTTGGTGTAAGATCCAGTGCCCATTAAGTCACAGAAGATTTCATATTTCATTTAATTTGTAAATGATAAATTATAGTTTATAACTTCGGAAATTTATAGATTTTCACTCCAGCTGTAATAATAATTAATACTTGTCCTAACCAATAGAATATTTATATTCGAGTGGCATTAAAATTTAGAATCTTGTGACTGGTTTCTGATTTTTAAGCCTTATTTAAATAAATATTTGCATAAACATTAGAAAGGACACATATTTCTTAACAGAGAATTTTTAAATTTCGAAATACAGTGTCTTGATAGTGTCCTTTTACATGTGCAATTTTGTGTTCATCTTTTCTTAGATTCTTAAGCAGATGTCGGTGGGTTCGATGCTAGCTATAACCACACTTTATACATTAACTTGTTTGTACTCGAATGGAGATAAAAACCGCTAACATTTTTGCAACAACTAGTTCTATCGTTCACTACATCACCGACCATTATTGGTTAACTTGATTCTTGTTTATGGAATAGGGGGCAAACAAGGAAGCTGCTCACCTGATATTAACAAACCAACGCCATCTATAGACACCTGCAACACGGATAGTGTTACTGTTATGACACTGCCGGAATTTAAGGGAGTGGGATGGGATGAATGGGTGAAGAGCGCCCCCGGATACCTCTCTCATGTGAAACGGGACATGTGCCACTATTCTTTGATATACTGAGAGGTCGTGATATTTCACTGGTAGATGTCATTCATACAGTGACCGGCGTGGATCTACTACTATTGATTGATCCAAATAAAAGTAAGGTAACCGCAGCTCAGTGCTAAGTGATACGTTATGCAGTCACTAGAAACTGTAGCATCTCTTGGTGTTATAATGTGGTAGGTATTATACAAGCTCGTGAAAGTGCGACGTGTGATGACTTCCTAACTAAGATATCTTTCACTTTTTAAATGGAATTTTTGCGACAACCTTATATTGATTCAGAATAGAGCCTCATTTATTAGAAATGGAAAGTGTTTTATAGATTTGAATTGTAGATAGACAGGTGTTAGATTATATTCAATAAACGTTTGTTTGAACAAAGTCACAGAATTTATAGAGATAAAATTATTTGCGAACGATTTAATCATTAAATTTTTGGGCCTGTGTGTTCTTGTTCCACGGAGGCGCTTTCTTCGAGCGCTTTTTAATAAAGAATTTAACTATAATAATAAGTTTAATCTCTGTACTTATTGACTATGTTTAAGTTTCTGTAAAGACCTGTGAAAATAAAAGCCTTTTTTATTTTCACAATTTTTTACGTACGTAAACATCTCACTGATATCGGCATAGTTATCTATACTTTTGATATATATTTTAAATATCTTAACAAAAGTATCTTCATCATGATCAACCTATCTCCGTCCACTGCTGGCCATAGGTCTCTCCTTTGGCACGGCACTGAGCTCGATTTTCGGCCATCCTTTTCCAGCCGCTGCCAGCCACTTTGCGTATATCTTCGTCCCACCTAGCCTGAGGGCGCCCCACACTACGTTTTCCGAGACGCGGTCTCCACTCCAGAACACGTTTTCCCCATCGGAAATCAGATCTGCGACGACGACGGACGACATCGTCATCATGTCTGAATCTGCCAAGGATCTACAACGCATGCGGTCCATGAGTATGTATACCTAGGACAAATATTACAAGTCGGGAAGAACAACTTCGAGAAGGAAGCCCGTAGAAGGATACAGCTGGGTTGGGCAGCATTTGGGAAACTTCGTTGAGTCTTTTCGTCACCCATCCCGCAAAGCCTTAAGACTAAGGTCTTCAACGAGTGCGTCCTACCCTTTATGGCTTACGGAGCCAAGACGTGGACACTGATAGTGCGGCTGGTCCACCAATTTAAGGTTGCTCAGCGAGCTATGGAAAGGGCTATGTTAGGAGTTTCTCTGAAGGATAGGATTAGAAATGAGGACATCCGACAGAGAACTAAAGTCATTCACATAGCCCAAAGAATAAGCACGCTGAAGTGGCAGTGGGCAGGTCACATTTGTCGCAGAAGTCTCTTATCTCAGATTAATTTAAAATCATGTGTATCATATAAATCTATAATCATTAAGGTAGCTCCAGCCGATCATAGGTCAAAAGTGATGTACAGGAAAACAGAAACACTGGAACTAAACACAAAAAATGTGGAATCAATAATGAATGCATATGTAAATCATTCATTCTATGACTTTTAATGATCACACGAGAATGATTAACTTAACATTATAATTACAAAATATTTTTGTATTTTCATTTTTATGACTTCACACTCAGTACTTCGTTTCACTGAATAAAATTATTGTTGCAATAATATCGGGCATAATTAGTCAGTTAACTATAAATATTACTCACAAATTATGAAAGTATTAAAGACGAGCCTCGTGGCGCATTGGTAAAAAACTACCGGCTGCAGCAACGAGGTCGGGGGTTCGATTCCCACCCGAGCACATATATTTGTGGCAAACATGAATATTTGTGTGGCGTCTGGGTGTTTTTTCTATGTATTATAAGTATGTATTTACAAAAAGAAAAGTATATATGTATTATTATCCGTTGTCTAGTATCCATAACACAAGCATTTAGTTGCTTAGCTTGGAACTAGAGGGCGCTGTGTGATTTGTGTCCAAGATATTATTATTACCTAAAACTAATTAGTAAGTTTCCGGATTCGAATGCGGGAATACCCACATAAAAGTACGTGTGCCAAACCACTTGACCATGACTTGTATTTTAGATTATCATTTTTATTTCATTAATTTCCAATGACCTTTGACATGAAGATATAATTATGAATATTACATTTTATTGGACATGTCAACAGTCAAGCCTTAATTTAAATACGTTTCCTGTTATTACGTACACAGAACTTCACGCCTTTTTCTACCCGAGGGTGTAGGCAGTGGCTGTTAAGCCTCGACTCGCCGTTATGTTTACGTCCCAAATGGAATAGGTGGCGAACCTATTGCCATAACGGTCACATAGTTTTTAATCATCGTTATTTATCACACGTAACTTTGAAAATTAATTAATTTCGAACAGTCATTGGTGTGTGCCAGGATTCTTACCCACAACCTCTGGACTGAGAGCCGTGTGCTAGACCAGTGGACAACCGGGACTATAAAAACTGTTATTAAAATCTTTTAAAAGAGAACTTGTTTCCATATTTTAAAGACGATAACTTAATAGTTAGGTTCTGATTAAACAAATACTAAGGCAAGTAGAATCAACTGATAAGTATGATATTTTAAATATTCTTTACTAAACTTTAAATCTTTTATGTCTACTAGAAATTTTCACTATTTCACCAGTTGTTTAAGAGGTAATTAAAATATGATATATATATATAAAATATAATATAAAAAGAAATATATATTCTTGCTTTCGAACTTTTACCAGTGTCGTGAAAACAGTGATGTGTCCGAGTTTTTGAAAGTTTTTTTTTTGTAATTAGTGTACAGTGTGAGTAAATTAGAAAAATATCACAAATTGTACAAATATTAATATTTTATAGAACATATAGTTTATTTAAACATTTCACAAATCCATTTCAAGAATACAATACCTAAAGATCTTTTACATCCTCTTCCTGCCCTGATTCCATCATGTGGGGTCGGCACAAGAGGTTTTTTTTTCTCCACGCTTTCCTATCATTCGCTTCTTCCACAGCAACACGCTTCCTAGTCATATCATCTTTCACACAATTCATCCATGCATTCTTCGGCCTCTTTCTTCTCTTGTTTCCTTCCACTGTCAGGTTCATCATTATTTTAGCGACATGTGTATCATCCCTCCTCATCACGTGACCACACCACGCCACATCGGGTAAAAATATTTTAACTCTTTAGTAATTACGTGTCTTTTTAAATCATTGGTATGACCAACCAAGGTAACCGACTATTTAGTCAGTACCCGGATACGAATTCGAGACTTCGCAATCAGAAATCGACTCCCTAAACCGGTCGTTGAGATGTACCTACGCATATTTTTACAATAATTATAATTTGAAATGTATTAAATTTGTCACATAATTTATTATTAAATATTTATGTTTGGCAATACAGAGTGTAACCAATGAGAGAACCAGTCTTTATGTAACTACAACTTAAATATCTGGCACGGAATGTCTTAAGTTCTTGAGATGATCAAACATTACGCTAACTAACTCTTAGTATTATGATATATTTGTATGAGCAAATATTGCAACTAAAAGTATTTGACAAATCTTATTCTTATTTATTATTACTCGACTGCGCAAGTAGATGGGTTAAATTGTTCAAGTATCTACATAGTTGGATGAGTTTTAGCTGTGATGTGTGTACATGGGAATAGCTGAGTTTCTTTATTTATTTTTCATTTATTTATTTAATTAAATACTTACAACAATCTTTTCATCGATGACTGAAAACTTTGTGCCCGGTATGGCAATAAGTTCGCCACCTATTCCATTTGGGACGTAAACATAACGGCGAGTCGACGCTTGACAGCCACTGCCTACACCTTCGGGTAGAAAAAGGTTTCGTAAAGTAGAGTAGCTTAAGTTACGCCTTATTACATGATCCTTATTAGATGCCTCTTCAGTTGTCTACCTGCCAAATCTTCTAATTTTACATTTTAACTCCCATTTAAGCTGCCCCTGGTGTTACGTGGTACGAAATCTTTTCCCTTAGGTGGCAAGTCCCCTTTATAGGAATTGTCGATATATTATAGCTGCTGAGTCATTTTGTAAAGGAGATAATTTTAACCTTGATACATTGCATTCTATCTGTCGTGTGAATTAGTCAGAGGTTATAGATCCGCCTTGTTAGCGATGTTACTTTTTAGAATTTGGAATCATTCATTTTATTATTATTTTTTAAATTAATTTCTCCTATACTGACAAGCCTCGTGGTGCATTGCTACTGACTGCAGAGTGGAGGTTGGCAGGTTCGATCCCCAACCGAATAGAAATATTTGTGACAAGCATGTTTGTATGGCATCTAGGTGTTTGTCTATTATATTATATATTCTGTATTATGCGTATATTATATACATACTTATAATATATACATATACATAGAAAGACGCCATAATAACAAAAAAGTATATATGTATTCATATGCGTTATTACAGCCTCTAGGGGCGTCAACCTACTAAATAAGTATTTAGAATCACCTCGATTTTGTGGACACTAATGAAATTAGAAATCTTTCACATCAAACCCTATTCCTTCATCGCCACTCAGGGACAGGAAAAGTGCTATTCCCTAGAGCCACACGCTTACTATCTATTGATACATTTGAAAGTTCAGTTTGATTTGCAAGCAATGCAACAAAAATGATTTGCAAGCAATGCAAACAAAAATGATTTGCAAGCAATGCAAACAAAAATGATTTGCAAGCAATGCAAACAAAAATGATTTGCAAGCAATGCAAACAAAAATGATTTGCAAGCAATGCAAACAAAAATGATTTGCAAGCAATGCAAACAAAAATGATTTGCAAGCAATGCAACAAAAATGATTTGCAAGCAATGCAAACAAAAATGATTTGCAAGCAATGCAAACAAAAATGATTTGCAAGCAATGCAAACAAAAATGATTTGCAAGCAATGCAAACAAAAATGATTTGCAAGCAATGCAAACAAAAATGATTTGCAAGCAATGCAAACAAAAATGATTTGCAAGCAATGCAAACAAAAATGATTTGCAAGCAATGCAAACAAAAATGATTTTAAAAAGCGTATTTGGCACATGAGTTTCTTGCCCGATTCTTCTCTTGATGCCCGTACAGTCGGAATCGGGCCGCTCGTGGCGATTGCGTCCGTGTTTTCTTGATCCACGGAGGCACTTTTTTCATCCGTTTAAGAATTAAGTGTTTAAGAATTTCATTTAAAATAATAAGTTAAATATTTGAACTTTGACTATTTTAAAGTATGTGAAGTTCTACGATAACAAAGATTATTTGAAAGTCAAATAGAATTTGAAACAAAAATTTATTCACAAAATATTCACTATCGATATTTATTGAGCTTCAGATTCGAATTTCTCAAGAACAGTAATATACCTCAATACCATGGCAATGGTTCGAAACATCTCTTTCGAAATTTACATAAAAATAATATTATTCAATTATTATGAAGTAATTTAATAATATTATAATGAGTATTGTTTAAAAATGTACATTATATAAGACACTATAATCAATTTGAATGTATTAAGTAAACATTATATTTAAAACATAATGTTAATGTATACGTTTAGTAATTTATTATAATTTCATTGCATAAATATAAATAGTAATAATACTTAAAGTTCAAATATTAATGCATGAATATTTTAAAATTTCCTGAATAAAATGTTGGCAATATCGCTTACTGGCTATACACAGGAATGCAGTACAATCCCACATAAACTTTATTTTTTATTTAGGATTTATTTGCTGGACCAGAAATTCTTGTGGATGTTTTTAGAATAGCCTGTCACTAATCTAATTAATTGTGTAAATATATATTAAAAGTAAATATACTTACTTGAATATACTTTAGCTACCTTGAGAGAGCAGTAATTTTTGATGTGAACTATTTTTGTGCTTTTGGAAATCGCTAGTGGTAATCCAATGACATCAGTGATTTTATGAAATAAAACGTGATAATGATGCATGCCTTTTTCTAACTAAAAGTGTAGGCAGTGGCTGTCAAGACTCGACTCGCCGTTATGTTTACGTCCTTCAGTCATCGATATTTTTCATAAATAACTTTCGAAAAGAATTACGAAAAGTTGTTGGTGTGAGCCAGGATTCAAACCCGTGTCTATTCAGACTCGGGGTGTTCGACTCCCATACTCATCGATGAATGCCAAAGTTGGACCTCGTGCCTCAGGTACTAAACCACTGGGTCACTGAAACAAAGTATTCGCTTTCCTAATATTGCAAAAAAATAGTATACAAATATTTCTATTGAACGCTTGGGTCATAATTTAGGCCGTTCGTGAAAGCACTGTTTTATTTTGTAAGCGCACTTTTGTAATTTGCAAACGAAATCAGTTTTCTGAAACTGAAATTTCATTACAAATATTATGTGTTGTTAAAATTATTTACTTTTTATATTTTTTTTTTGTCGATTGCTTTATACTTGTGCCGTTGCTTATTTGCAAATCACTAGTAAGTAGTTCATTATTTTCAAGTAAGTATCTAATATGGAATGCAAGTGTTTTATTTAATAAAGTGTTTGCAACAATTTATATCATGATACTTACCATTCTGATAGATTTTACTTCTGATTAGGAATAAAGAGTAGGAATAATGAGTAGGAATAATACTAGTAGGAATAATGAGTAGGAATAATACTAGTAGAAATAATGAGTAGGAATTAAAATCTATCAGATTTTGATTTGAGATTTTGTCCTGAAAAATGCGATTGATTAGATTTCAATAAAATATATGTAAGGTAAGAATAATGTGCTCAGTAAATGTTCTTTAAAATATTAAATCAGAAAAACATTTTTTAAATGAGACCTGAACCTTTTCTATGATCAATTTTATATTAAATTTTATAATTTTATTTTTTTTTTATTTTTATAATTTTATTTTAAATTTTATGTAGATACTAGTTGACCCAGCGAACTTTGTTTCGCTTTAGAAAATAAATAAAAATGATCATTGCGGGTTATCCCTAAGAGAGAGACGTATGCCATCGCGGACTTTTTTGCAGACCTTTTGAAGGTTTAAAATAATGTAGTACATTGTTTTAATCTATGTCTTAGGCATGACAACCAGCGTTTGCAATTAAAGTATTAAATCTCAAAAAATATCACCTTTATTTGCTAGGTGTTATTACCGTGAAACTATTCAAAATTGTTTAAAGTAATTTAAATTTTCCTGTAAAAATACTTAACACCTAATTATAATAATTAGCAAGGGCAGTAGGCAGCAGCTTGCTCCGTCATGTAGATAAAGCATTGGTCGCGCTACCTCGGATACAAATAATTTAGGAACATGTAGTTTCATTCATTCATTCATTCGTTCACCAACCAAGTATCAATCTCCGGAATAATCGTAATCTGTAGTTACAAAACAGCCTGCCTACAGTTAACGAGACCAGTAGTTTCATAATAATCATGTGGTTAACCTAATATCGATAATCCAGGCTACAGCTTAGCCAGATCATGCGTTATTACATAAATTATCGCCGGTAAATGCACACATTCAAAATGGCCGCCTAAACGGATATAGATTTAATTTTTTGAATGTTTTTTTTTTAATCAGAGAAATAAAACGGTTTTATGTCTAGAACAGTATTTTGCTACATCCCTATAGCAAAGTTATTAATCTCTATTAGTACTATAAAGAAATAGTGTTTGATAGTAATTCAATTTCACATTCTCTTTCTCATACTACAATTTTAGGTTATATCTTAAGATATTACTACACAATAGGTTCTTTTCAATTATAATACGTATTCATGACATACCAACTACCACAACTACATTGGAAATACCTACGCTTTTTTTTAATTTTCAAAATTAGTGCATTAAATATCAATTATGAAATTATTACAAGGAAGTATAAAACTAACCTTAAATTCATTACATTAGAGTACAGAATATAACAGCCAGTTGGTATATTAATCTGACGGTGGCCTTTAAGAAGGTCAGAGCCGTGTAAAATATGTCAACTTTGACATTTATGAAACTTGTCTAACGAATTGCAAAACATCGAAGATGATCATAAAGTGATCCAACTGGTATTTATAGTGGATACGAACTAGTGGTCTGGTGCGATATGTATTTAAAAGCTAAATATTAGACAACTAACTGACACACGTTCGCCTCTTCGACGCTAATATATTCTTCTCACGCCCATTACGTTAGGATTTGGCAGGCTATTAATGAACCTATCCACTCCTCTTTTGAAAAGAGCGTACCTAGTACCTAGCAAATTATGGAATCTCTCTCACTGTTACGAAAGAAGAAAACACTATTAAAAACTTTTATGGCTGTGGTTTTCTGAACTAAAACCATTTAAATCTACTCAAATTTAAGCATGGCACATGTGACTGTTAATTTAAATCATATATTTATACTACTTTGAACAATAATATATGACCTCCTCATTAGGTTTTGTCGAAAAATGATATCAGCTCTATGAGACCGAATCATAAAAATGTACATTTATATAATAATATCTTGGACATAAATCACACAGCGCCCTCTAGTTCCAAATCAAGCAACTAAATGCTTGTGCTGTGTATACTAGATAACGGATAATAATACATATACATATACTACTGTAAATATATACTTATAATACATAGAAAAATACCCAGACGCCATACAAACATTCATGTTTGTCACAAATATTTATACTCGGGTGGGAATCGAACCCGCCAACCTCGATTCTGCAGTCGGCAGCTTTACCAGTGCACCGCTATATATTTATATAAGTTCCGCAATATTAATTTATGAGTAATCATATACGATCTATGACTTGTACTTGACTCAATCATAACAACAATTTGATAATATATTGTGCCACAGACCGTAATAATTCGTATTGTGCATGCATCTCTATTTACTAATGGCCGAAGAAGGGGCCTTATAAAGGTCAGATAGTTTGACATTACACAGCTGACTAAATGAGCATAGTTACATAACTTGTCCATAAAAATATTCGTAACCAATCTCTATACATTATGCGTGTGGCAAAATAAGAATACTTCCCTGTGCTTTATTTACTTTTTAATCTCGTTTATTAAATTCATCATTTGCGTTTTGGGGTCCACTGCTGGACAGGCCTCGACATAGAGCGCCACAATTGCTGGTCCGTTCACTCATGGGGGGTTTTTGCCATAATCGCCACGCTTGGCAGGCGGGTTGGCGATCGCAGTAGGCTGAATTTTGTTGAGAGAGAATGCTGCTGCCCATTCTTCCAGCCTTTTCCCTTAGTCGGCTTTTACGACACCCACGGGAAGAGATGGGGTGGCGGTATTCTAAGCCGGCGCCACACAGCAGTTTATTAAATTAATGAACGGAAATTGTCTGTGGTAAGTACGCCTCGCCGCGCTCCAACGGCCACGTTATTATGTCCACTTACATTATCGACCAGTTTCACATTATTTGATTTAAATTTATCTTAGCTAAGGAAATGGCAATGACAGCAATTATTTTCATATGTAGCTGCAATTAATAGAGAATATATTTAAATATTAAAAAATGACATAAAGTACCTTGTTTTCTTACTTATCCTTTTAAATACTTTTTTGTACCGAAATTCTAGCATAGCATAGCAAATAGACTCAACGAAAAATATTTTATTAATTAAGCTTCGCTTTGTTTGATTGTTTTCTTTTCTTTGCTGTCTACTCAACCGTAAATGTTTAGATACTTTTTACACTGAACATTTTGTAATAAATTTACGGTTCTTTTTGAGAGCTAAATGCCTAGTATATCAGGTTCGTGTGAATTTGTGGACCTCTATTTGAAAACAATATTGTTATTTTAATATTGTTATAAAATGAAATAGTGGCAAAATTATGAATCGGGTGACATACAGATAAAACACGATGACAACTCCCTTTCTCACTTACAAAAAAAGGGGGGAACCCCTTTTGGAAAGAGAGTTATCAACACTGTTTACGTAATTATATCGTTTATTTTTGTTATAAATGAAAGTAAACGTAAGTTTGTACCTCTTATATACGATATATAAGTTAAATGCGCACCAAACGTTATATATAATAAATTATTCATTACTTTCACTGGATAGTTTTAGTTTCAAGTTTCCAAAAATATCCACTAGAGGCAGCACGCGTGCGAGAGTCTCTTTATCAGTATTCAGAAATATGAATGGCCTTAATCGTAATCTAACTCTTCAAGTTAAAAATACTACTTACCTGAAGTAAAATTGTTGTATTTCTTTTGATCTTCATGTTTTTGGCCCTTTGTTAAGGTATAGTTTCATCAAACAATTGATATATGAACGTTATCCAAGTTTAGTGATCTGTGAAACTGTTGCGGAAGATGCAAGAAGAAACGAGATAAAGAAATTCATTATCTCGCCAGTAAATAAATATCTTACCCAATAAAGTTGCATCAAGATTTCTTTGGTTTGAATAATCTCTTGGTTTTTTTTAAATCGGCAAAATACTTGAGTGAACATATGGACTCAAGTATCTGCACATCTATACAGACAGGTTGTAAACGGTAACTACTTTAATATTTTTAAGTTTAGTTTGTGAATGATCTGATCAAGAAATTTCATATCATTTTCCGAACCGACTTTGTGATGAATAATCGTAATGACGGAAAGAACTAACAGAAAGTGGTCAGACCGAAAGTCACGAGGATTAAGTTTTTGTAAATTTTCACGTAACGATACTTTGTAGGTACATTGAAACGGTCTCAGGTTCGAAGTTGGTCATTCACTAAAGACTTATGTATTTATTATATATATTATGCAAATGTGTGTGTGTGTGTGTGTGTGTGTGTGTGTGTGTGTGTATTATAATTCAAATGACATGTTTATTCAAATTGGGCGCACCAGGTAACAATTGCTTCGCCACTGGTTACGTGAAAATATTTAACGCATTTTTTGGATACGTGGGAAACTCTGCCCACATCTTGGAGTTTAAAAGCGTGTAGTTTGATGAACGAATGATTTGCGCTAGTAAATACTTTAGTTGTAGATATTAAGGAACAAATCACTAGATCCGCGATACACGCTAGATCAAAATGTTTAGTATATATTAATTGGTACAAGGGTAGTGGTTCATCAAACAACTTTTTTATAACACCACTTTATGCAAATTTTAATGATGGCGGTAAAAAATAAATTGATTCAATACAAATAAACAAAATTATTTTTTATGTTTTTAAGGTCAAAATTATATGTATACAAGATACAACAAACTACATTTTTCTTCTCTATATTTGTTTGTTCTTGTATTTACGGTATAAAGAAACAATTGGGTGATAGTTTAACTGACAACGAGCGCCTTTTTAATAAAAAATAAAGCCATGTAGATACTTTTCCAAAAAGATTTCGCACAAAAAAAAACAAAATCTATAAATATTGAATCTCATACTAGACCGTGCAGTGTGACCTATATATCAGGAGATTTAAGATGAGAAGCAACGAAATTGTGGGTAAACAGTAGTGCAGAATATAACGTAATCGTTTACAAACTAAGGGCTAGATTTCTTCAGAGTGAAGTTACGACAGAGAAATTACGATGGCGGTGTTAATATTTGTGAAACCCGTTATAGTAATTGATACAAGTTGCGTCTGAATAACGTTGCGTCGAGTTGAGAACACATCACAAGTGATGCTAAACACAGAAACTATTGGTATTTCATATACACCGCTTATTTTTATGCCTAGAAGAAAATTTATGGCTTTTTTAAGCAGACACAAACGCAGAAATAAATAGTTTTAATTTCATTAATTCAAATAAATCCTATTGATATTAATTCTACTCAGCATTAAAATCTCAATTTAGGTACAGTTCCTAAAGTTTTATTGTGGTTTCTATGTGAATAGAAGATAAAGTTGCTTTTACACACAATAATATTGAACAAATGACTAAGTAGATATACATTATTTGAAGTCGATGTTTCGAGATTTATAATTAAATCTCGAAACATAAACGACATAAACTCAAACGAATCATAAGCGAGTGAAGACTGCATGGTACATACAGATTCACTTCTTTTTCTGTATACCCCGAGCATAAGTCTTTAACTTTTCCTACCTTTCTCACCTAATATATATAAGAAATTGTAGAGCTTGCAGGTTATCATTTTCTTCATAATAAACAACGGCAGCAAACAGTGATAATGATAAACGGGAATTAACGCGACACTTTTTTTAGGTAAACAAATATTTACCTTGATTAGCTTGATGTTTCGGCCAGGTTGCACTGGCCGTGGTCACAAGTAGACTGAAGTGGCGCCCTCACGACTCCGTAGATGAGGTAGATGTTTGTACATCTACCCTCATCGCTTGGTGCTGTTTTTTCTTCGTTTTTCTAGATACCGTCACACTACACTTATAACGTCCCTATTCTGTACGCCATACGACGCGTGTCTATTCTGATAGATTAGCCGACTTGTGAAGCGAGGTGTTATTATTTTATTAATCACTGGATTCCATGTTGCGGAGAGCTTGAATCCATCTTCCCGATTGAAATTCTTGTGTTTTTTAATTTCAATCGCTTCACGCACAGCTCTTGGATAATAGTGGCGATCATTGGAGAGGACTTCCGGATGGTCGAACTCGATCCAGTGATTAATGCCGCCGAGAATTTGCGAATTGCGAAGCAGCAAACAGATTGCTAAAAATAACCTCGAATTTCTCGCAATAACGATATCGCACACAAAACCGAATCACATAATAGAATGACATAATATCGAATAATGCCAATGGTGGCCTCAAATTTCGACAGATCTCGCTTAATTGTACAACTTTGAATTTAATATAAATACAATAAACTAGTTTTTTGTACCTTACTAGGCTCGTGTAAGATTCCATTATCGTGACCCACCAATCATTGACCTTGGACCTAGTTTGGTTCATTCCGTTCATATCAGGTCTAGGTGGAGCTAGGTGGTGGTGATACAGTTATGATCAGTTTAATGTTGTTCAAACACAGATTAGATTTTCGCGAATCACATAACATTAAAACAACTTTTTATGGATTATATCGCGTTGGTTTAGAACTTATTTTCTATTTATTTCCCGACGTTTCGAACTCTTTACAGAGATCATTTTCACGAGTTTGTTTTAATGTCATAAAAAAATGAATTTTGTATTTAATACGAACTACCTGTATATAAAAGTATAATCCCATGAGGTTATACTTTGGTAGACGTGTGGAATCCTGATTAACTTTCCAATACATCGTCAAAGGCGGTAATTACTCATGTTCTATATGACAAAGGCATCCAGCCAGCACTGAATAGCGAGACGAATAGTAATCATTCATTTCTTCTGCGGCTACATAAAATATTTTGTGTGGAGTGTGAGTTACAAGAGATGACGAAATAATATATATTGGATAAATATCATTTTCAAATTAAAACATATCATCATCATCATCATTAGCCTATTGCAGTCCACTGCTGGACATAGGCCTCTCCAAATTTGCGCCACAACATCCGATTCTCTGCTTTCCGCATCCAGTCTTTTCCAGCAGCCTTTCTGAGATCGTCCGACCATCGGGCTGGTAGGCGTCCTACACTACGCTTACCAAGTCGCGGTCTCCACTCAATGACCTTCTTGCTCCATCTACCATCGGTCCTTCGGCAGATGTGACCAGCCCATTGCCACTTCAGCGAGCTTATTCTACGAGCTATGTCGGTTACTCTAGTTCTCTGTCGGATATACTCATTTCTGAGTTTATCCTTCAGAGATACCCCGAGCATAGCTCGCTCCATAGTTCGCAGAGCGACTTTAAATTTGTGGACTAGCCCCACCGTAAGTGTCCACGTTTCGGCACCGTAGGTTATTACTGGTAAGACGCACAGGTTGAAGACTTTGGTCTTCAGGCATTGCGGTATAGGCGAGTCGAAAACTCGACGCAGTTTGCCAAATGCGGCCCAACCCAGCTGAATCCTCCTGTCGGCTTTCTTCTCGAAGTTTCGTCTACCTAACTGGATAGTTTGGCCCAGGTAGACGTATTTGTTTACAACTTCGAGGACCAACCCTTCGATATTTATCGGTCTGGGCACGACATGTTCATTGAACATGACCTTGGTCTTGTCCAAGTTCATGCCCAAACCGACATATCATCGTCCGAAAACATATCATGTTCATTGTTTTCATGTCCTTACATGTCATCCTTTCGAACTATCAATTTTGTCAAAAGTTTTAGCTGTGGTTTTATGACCGATCGCCTGCCTGACGTCAACCCTTCATGGAAATATTTTCGATTTATCGTCCACCATGGGCAAAAGAATCTATGCAGAATCTTTTTTAGCCAGCTAGCAACTGCTCTTTATCATGTATAATAGGTTTTATACTTAAAAAAAACTAAATAAATTTCGAAGTGGTACTTAATCATACGTTTATATGCAGGTAATAATAGACTTCACTTAATGTCGACGCTGGATAGGCGGAGAGATTCAAATAATATATATATAAATAAACAACCTACAAATCTTTTCTATGAAAATATTTATAATTAAAAATGAAGTTTGAATTAATTAATTATGAAAACCGCTAATTTCACCTCCATCGACCCGCACAAGTTTTGCAACTCGACCTGCATAGTGATGTCCCTATACTAAATGACAACATTACACATAGACCTTATTATTTATGCATTAAGCACCGCAACACTACGTTGACACTCTTATTAGCTATGGCACAAGGACTGTTATGCCATCAATGAAAATGCTGTTGCAATATAACGCTTTTAAATCCTTAGACACATAGCTGTCACCATAACATACAGAATGTCTCCATCTGTATCTATTTATGAAAGTTTTTATGCGAAAGAAATGCAAAGACTTTTGAAGTGGAAGCGGTAATAAATGGCGCGCAAATTGCGTGTTACTTGTTTATGGGTAGAGTGAATAGCTTTAAGCACAATCAAATAGGTACCTTACGTTACACTTAAGTTACTTACATAGACAGATGTAGATAACGCTTTAATATTTAATGTAATAACAGTGTAGAGTTTCTCTAGGTTTTTTTTTTATATTTTGGTGATCAAGAAAATTGTAAGCAGTTGAACAGTGTACATAGTTTATTACTATTTTGTAGAAAATTAGTTACGCATATTTTAGTATAATAACATAACATGAAAGTTATCATTTAATTTGGTAGCTACTGAAACGAGTGAGTTTCTTTCTTTTGCTTCAATGTTACATACATACATAACTTCATACCAAATCACTTGCGGGGTAGGCAGAGAGAACAGCGCCTTATTATTACGCCCTTGCTTCTATGACATTCATAAGTATTTTCATTCACACAGGTCGATTTCTCATATAGTTAGATTTTTAGTTTTCTACTTTAATGTTCATATTAATTACTAACTAAATTCTGGCGAGGATTTTTTAAATATTTATCTCACGATTGGGAGTCCGAACATAATGTCTCTATTTAGGGAAAAGAATTGTCGCCGATAGAGCGCACAATTTTTCAAGAAGAATTTTATATTTTTAAACATTTTACGAAAATTTAACATTTTACTTTTCAACGCGTGATATTAATAATGTCATCAAAACGTCCTAAATAGAATTTAGGAACGGTGTATTTAGCCGGTGACAGAAAAATGAATGTTTATTATCGTGAACATTACTACTGTGGGAAAAGCCAATACCGTTCGGACTCCTTGTATCAATTCATTATGGTTTATCTTTTTTTACTTTGCATGTCAAATATATACATGTATATGAAACGATGCAATATACCTCTATGAAACGGCTGAACCAATTTTGTTGATATTTACACTGACTGATATAGTGAAGATAAACATTAATAATTTTAATTTAAAAGTATGTTTTCTTTGGAATATTGTTTTCATTTAACAATATAGGTTAGGAATCGCAGATACTCCAAATAATGAAATATTACGTTATTCTTTGTCCTCATAGGACGTACTAAATATGTATATTTGACCTTCTTTTTAAAAACAGGATTTTAAAGTTTGTAAACTTGCTTAAAACATGTGCGGCAAACAAAATTACGTATTATAGAAAGCGATCTTTCTGGGTGATGTAAGATGGCGCGCCCTGAGATGAGCCGAATATCTCCAAGAGAACTTTCCATTTTCAAAATTGTACGATATGATTTATTGTCAAATCATAACGTTTATCTTTGACTTGTCTATTGTTTTGACATTGACGTTATTTGCAGAACAAATGTTTTGGCAGGGCGGAGTTTTGGCGGGAAGGCAAATAAATTATGGCGTAGATAGCTACGCCTTTTAATGAAAAGTCATTAAGATTTAAATTAATTGATACTACAGCTGTTCACAGAAAGATAGCATCACCGCTAGTTAACTTAAGTTGGACCACCAAAGAAAACAAAGATCAAGTTTCTGTGTACTGAACGTATTTGTATTGATATTTCTCATGTCAGAATTACTGAAGAATACTTGACGATTTGTAGTTTACATATCAACAAAGTTTAATTTACGCAATAGTGTCTAGCTATATGTAAATTAATAATTATGAAATAAATTAACCCCTGATACGTCATCTAATATTGGTATTTCCTTGTTACAGGTATGTGTCAGTCAAATGTCTACCAGAATTACGACTCACCAACCAAATTTTAAATAATGTTCAGAGGGAAGTAGTTTAGTTTTTTCTTAGAAGTTTATATTAGTTTATATTTGTACCAAAATGGCTACAAGACTATTATTTACATTACCCATTAAATTTGTTAATTATATAACATAAGTTATGGCAGGAGTGTATAGGTATGGCACGTATATACAGGTACTATGGTACCTAAAAATATAACTAGAAAAAAAACAAACTCATTTAATTAATTAAGAAATATTAAATATCAGTATTCCGTTATTTTTGTCTATTAAATATTATAATCCAACAAAAGAACTTTGTAAGCGCATCTAAAAAAGTTTTTTGAAGAAATTTACTGTAATATAATGAGCGCTGTAATTATTATTTTAGTTGATAACAAAAATATTTATGAAATATAGTTTTCTTTCTAAGTATTGTGATTGCATATCAGTTTCGTCCAGAAATAAATGTGAATTTAATTTATTTTAAGCAACATTTATTCATTAGACTGCCCAAAAACTATCCAAGGGACTTGGCGTTAATTTATGAATGTGTACCGTGTAAATAGCTATACTGAAATATACCAGATTAAGAAGATACATATTAAAATTACAAAGTTTCAGTTTCTTTTTAAATTTCTCCACATATTACTGCATTTTTACTGCTTTCTAACCGAAAATATACTTATAAAATAATTGCTTCATGAATAATTTGGATAGTCACTAGATATGGTACAATATCACACTTATACCTAACTATGTAGATACTTGTAAATAATATACTTAAAGGTTTCAAGTTATATTTAAGTTTTTATTTAAAGTGTCAACGTTTTTCGGGGTTTTGTAGATCCTTATTGTGCAACAGAAGTCGATAGCCGAATTTACCAAACCAGTTCTAAGGATAGTCCAACTACTAATACTAATTAAGCGCAGATGACATTTGTAGTAAAAGCGAATAATATACAAAAAAACTGGCTGACCTGTGCCGATTACATCAGGACAGCCATTGTGATACAAATTAAAAATCAATCACCACCACAGTGGTTGCAAATCGATTACATCGGAATTGCCTATCAATTACAAATCACTGGCCATTTACTATTATTGTGGCCAATCACGAATATTTGTATAAAAAAAAACTACTGGTCTTTACATAACTTTTTTTTTCTCTAATATTGTCGCCGACTTTAAAGCTGCGTATATTGCATTCAATAACTAAACACACAGTTGTAGTCAAATATAAAATTAAGAATAAATTATGCCTCAGATTAAAAATTGATGAACTAATAACAAGCATATGGCCTTTACTTATAAAATAAGGGTCTATGTCACAATTTCGAAAAAGACAGTATATCCGCTGTCTTTTTCTAAATTTTATTTAATATACTAAGTAATACTACTAATAATTTTAATAAACAAATACATTTATAATATAACGAATAACAAACATGCATATTGTAAACGCTTCTGTTGTTCGAAGAAGTTTGTCGAGGCCAGGAATAGAACTCCCATGCTTCGCCCTCGAGGCCAGTATCTACGTATAAACAATGAAGAAGGCCTCCCACACTTGAGAACATGGCACGTACGAACACAATATAACATACAATTACTTCTTGAATAATAATCTCAACGGCCATTGGTTCAGAACTCCCACTCTGACGGAAATACCTCGAATTCTAGTCTCTTGTAGTACTAATACTACAAAGAGGAAATATTTATTTATTTACGAACCGATTTTTTGATCAAAATATATATACTTGATCCGGAGAACTTTGTTCCGCATCAAAAATAATAAAAAAACTAAATTTTTGATATATCACTTTTTCTTTACCACATACATCATACATGTATTATAGCTAAAAACCACCCCGTTGATACCCTCTGTCTATTAAAAAAAAGCGCACTAAAATCCGCGTAGTTTCAAACATCTGAGCATTTAAGGGGGCAGACAATGGAAAGCGACTTTGTTTTATCCTATGTAATGATAAAAAAGCTGAATATATTTGGATATGTGCAATATGGAACTGTAAAAATTTTATTTTTAATCAAATGTTTACTTTTTAATACGTGCCATAAAGCTACATATCAATTGTCGCTTACAAACGAATAACTGTATTGTGTGCGTGCGAAAAATCCATTGCGCAACCCCATTTTGTAACAGACTTATTTGAATTGTCTGTGGCGTGTACAGACGGTGTTCCAATTTAGAAATCATAATTGTAACAATTATATATTTATATATACCTGCTGTCTTATTTATTTTGTAAAAAATATATAAGTTTTAAAATGACGATATGCAGAGGTCTTGCTGCAACATATTCTATTTTTAAATGAATGAGTACATTGTTTACTGTGTAACAAGAGTCTTTTGGGATTTAGTGCCAAATCCCTCAGTTCATCGATATCTCACGTGAGGTTTACTTATCTAGTAATTAGGTTCGTTTTAGTTGTTTCGGTGGTCAATCGAGTATCCTGCTTTTGGATCAAGAAGTCGTGACTCAAATCAATGACTTTTCGGAATACATTTTGGAAGATATCTGTGACAAATATCGATGACTGACAAAGTTACGTTCGATCTATCCGAATGGGTTCCGCTACCGATTGCTTTTGAACTTGTTGTACTCAAAAACTCCGCCATAGCTGAGGCGTAACAATCGCTGCCTACACTTCAGGTTGAAAAATGCGTAAAGCTTTAAAAACACGTCCTTGTTAATGCATCAATCTTAAATCCGCCTCCAAAATGAGGCTGGCATACTTAATTTAGATGTACATATACACTATGCCTAGTCTAACGAGAAAAAAAAACAGGGTAAGCAAGCTAGTTGCAGCCACCACTAAAATGATACACACACACCATAAATAATAAAAACATTATACAGTAGCGGTATTGCATATAAAAAAACAAAAGGCCTCGTTGATAAGTTGAGAAAGTAAGTTACTCTGAGATCTTTCATGTTATATATATATATATACCACAACGTGACGTCACAGATTTTAGATGGAATGTCAATGATTAGGCAGTTGACCCTAGTTCTATTTTGGCATTTATGTGATCAGTTGCGTTGTGACCTTGGCCGAGTAGATTAATGATGTAATTGGATTTAATGGACCCTCACGTCTTGACTTTAGTGCAAGACGAGTGGACTATCAATAAGATTTATTTTTGTATTTTGTTTGATTATTTTAGGTTGATCTGGATTATTTAACCACCATTTTTCCATAAAAGGAAAAGTAATTTATTTCTATTGTAAATGTCGATATGTAGAGGCAGATGGACGCATTATACCTCGTTACGACAATTTTTTATCTGTTTCCAAGACTATTAATGAGAATGTATTAGATCATTAAAAACATTTTTAAATTACGAGTAGTTTTAAATTTTCTATTGGCATACAGGCCTTATTTCGTGACAAGAATGAAGGAAACAAAAATAATAATTATTGCTTGTGTGTTTACAATTTTATTAATAAGGAAGACTCTATTTTATTGATTTAGTAAACATTAATTAAAATATCTATAATTGTTTAAACGATGTGTGCGCTATATTTACAATTTCAAGTCGAACAAAAAAATATCTTATGTTCAAATAGTTTTACCCGACTGCGTAGGGCGATTATATTTTTCCCAAAACTCGTACGGAAGTAAAAATTACACCTTTTTGAGTAGTTGTGAAGAAGTATTAAGTTCGAATCAGGCTGTTTAAAAATGACTTATATTTTATGACTGACAATTGTTACTGCACTTCGTAAAAATGAGGAAACCCGGTGATAGTTGAATATTAAGCAGTGTTCTTGATTGTCACTGAGGCAATCTCAGTGACAATCAAGAACACTGCTTGAACCTCAATAAAGCTTCATAGTTTACAAAGGTGATTACTCCCTTTAGCTTTTGGTGTTTTTTTTTTATTATGGCGAACGCGGTTTGGGTATTAGCCACAGCTTTTCATGTTATCCTCTTAAAAGCAGAGATATTGAAAAAAAGGACAATGTTGCGAAATACATTGGACCTTATTAAGTCTATAAATATCAATAAATAATTAAACTATTTCACAAACTAGGAAAAAACATGATTGTTACTAATTTATAGGTATTTGAGTTGTGATATACGGCGTAACACTTTTACAACTGTACAGCTACTGCAGCTTGGGAAACGACCTTGAGGTCACGTACTACTCACTGAGTGTTATTTGCATTGTTAGACAATGTATAAAAACAATACATCTACTAAGCTATGTTATTTGTAAATAATAGAAGTTAAAAAAAAAACATACATAAAATGATCATAAACTTTCATTTTCTTACCACTCCGATTGTCTATTTTTTGTGGTACGGTTAAGGATACCAAAAACGTAATCTTGATGGAAAAAGGAAGAAATGGAAAAGTGATGGATACCAGTGCGGTAAATATTGGTGTAGTAGTATGAGGAATAGGCGCGTATTTATCGAAAAGATGGCGCCATATTTGTTGTGACTTGTGTCTAACAACATGGTGATAAGAAATTTCGCTCATGATAAGTCATTGAACTTTTTTTTACCAGTAGGTAGGTATAGAGGACCATAAAGAATTTTTTTGTCTAATTTTTAATAAATTAACGACGCCTAATTGAATTAATGAACGGCAATAAAAAAAAAGAAAACACAGTTATTTAGTGGTATAAATATAAAGATATACTCGTAGCCGAGTCAGTTGATAGCTCACAAGTGGCACGTAACGAAAGTGAGAGTTGCATACCGGAACCAGACTGGCCAGTATCGCCAGTATCAGCCAGTATCCACCTGTACGAGCGGCCTAGTGAAGTTATCACATAACACCCAATGTACACTAAAGTCGCGTTCACTAAACAGAGCAATGTAAGGTGTGATGTCTGATATGTGTAAGCGGTGCGTTCCGTTTTAAGCTGTAACCAATGACGTGAACTAGTTATGTTTTGGCGACATTCTCACTGGATAATTTCTACGCTTTTTTATTGTTTAATTGGTCCATATTTGCTTTCATTTATAATAGAAATATATAGCAGTTATTATTAATAGTGCAAACAGCTGAAATTATGGACGCTATGGATCACGTAATAAGACTAATGCTTCAAGAAGATTTTAAGCATAAGTTTACCTAATTCGAATTGATTTGCTAAGAGAAAAAGCTAAGAGAGAAAATCGACGTAATAATAACACACTCAACGGTAATGGTGATAGGCAGAAGATAATTATACGGTTATAAATTTAGTTAATTGAATTTGTTTGAGTGGACACGGCTATCGTAGATTTCATCTTTCATTATTGTTTAATATTTCAGGTAGGAAGACCCAAGTTGTAAAAAATACACGGATAATCCGAGTATTTTTATCCATCTATCTAGTTAGTTAAATGATTATTTAAATATATCACTTAAAATAAATTGAAACTTAGACTTAAATAAGGTTTTGCTCTCAATGTTACCCTAGAAGGAACAAACAAAATATAGTTAGTAAAAAACTTTTTTCATTTGAAATTGGAACACGTTTTTCTTGTGCGTTAAAAAATCTTTTTTTTCGAATCTACGAGTAAGTTAATAACTCCATCGGACAGGTCACTGTCAAAAGTCAGTCCACGATGATAAGGCTAATATATATGTAACATATGATATAATAAGGTAATAGAAAACCTCGGACAAGGTCCTTTGGCCGCGCTCCAATTGCCAACAGGCAGACTCGATACATATTATTAAATCATGACAATATCAAGTTTAGTAACATATTATCGATATTTTATTCTTTGTTTTTTACTCTTGCTTTTTATCTCTTTAGTTTAAGTAAGTTAAAACTATGGTAACACAAAATTTGTTTTGTTTTCAAAAGTTTGTGTTTTTATTTTCAAAAGAGGGATTTGAAATTAGTTATTTTGTGCAATAAAATATACACATTCACAAAATTAATAATAATACATTTAAACTTAAAAATATCGATAAGTATCTACAATGGGCCAAGCAATTGAGTCTGGTCTCTGGTACTTTTCAGAGGTAGGGTGTGATGCTATCTAATAATAAAATAAATTATGCTGAGATGTCACTGGCAAACTGTTGCACCTTCGTATCTTGACATGAACGAATAAAACTGAACATCACAACATAGTCATTAACTTTAAAAACAATATTTTTTGACCCAAATGTTAATCATTATTTGGTAATTATGTATTATTATAGATATCGTTGTATATAAGTTGAAATTTATTACCAATAAACTACAAAAGTTTAATTGATCATGAATTTAGCATTTGTTCTAAATTATATTATTTCATAATTTTAATTTAAGAAATCAATTGCAAAACTCATATGTTAGTAGGCATATTTAATAATGTTATTATTAAATGAATAGTTACAATTTAATAAAATAATAAAAAAGAACATAAATCTATGTTTGATATGCCACGGTCGTGATACTGACACATTGATCTTTGATAATCGAAAACATCAGCTATTAAATATTACAAAACGTAATATAATCTGTTAATAATGCAGGTTCATCAAGACAATCGATATTAATATTATAAGCTGAAGAGTATGTTTGTTTGGACGCCACAATCTCAATAACTGCTAGTTCCAATGGAAAAAAAAAATGTGTTGGATGGTCCATTTATCGACGAAAGCTTCAGGCTAAGTAACATCACGCGGCGATCAATAGGAACGGAGTACTGATCTTTTTGTGCTAAAAGTATACTTCCGGGACAAAGTTCGGGTGGTTAGCTAGATATTATTTTAATTAGTAAATACGATTATACTGATATCTAGAAGTATTTAGACATTACACTTCGTCAATATAGTTTAATACCAGTGAAAGACATTGGTGATACTTACTGATGAGTGATGTAATATAGCAATTCAAAGATGCTGAAAGTTTTTTTTGCTAAAAAAAAAGGTCATGTTTGTGTCGCAAATGTGAGTGTATATCGAGTTGCAATCGAAACCGTGTCACTTAGTCGTGTAAAGTGTTAAGAAGGCTTTGCGTTCTATAATAAAATGTTGAATTGCGGATATGTGACGAATAAAAGGTTAGGTGACAAATAATTACGTTATTGGCCAAGCAGTTCGCTGCATGAATGGGCCGGCTCGACCGGTGAAATACCACCACCTCTCAGAAGATCGACGTAAAGTAGCTCATACCGCGTTTCGTTCGGTGAGAGAGGTACCCGGAGGCCCACCCCCCTTCCTTCCCTATCCTCTATCCCTTAAAGGTCGGCAACGCAACAGTAACACTATATGTGTTGCTGGTGTCCATGGGCGGCGTTGGTTGCTTACTATCAGGTGACACGCATGCACGTTTGCTCTCCTATCCCATAAAAAAATGTAGTTAAGCTGTTTTTTATTGAATTAATAAGAAGAATAAATATAAATTGAAATTTGATGAAAAAATCATATAAAATAATATTTGAATTTTGCATTTATTTAAGACGCTGTTTAGTGGCTGTCTCACAAAAAAAAACAGTCAGGGCAAGAATATGATGTGACGAAAAAATGAGTATATCGACATAACGGATATTATCATCTTAATTTTGCTTAGTTTCTTGCAGATCATGTTGCATTCAGAAAATATTTCAATTTCTACTATGTAGGTTGTACTATGGTGTAATAAAAAGATTTAGCATGCACATGAGCGTATGTATGCCTTGCGTATTAATAGTTAATTGGTGGTACGAGTATGTGGTGATGGACACGCAGGTGGTATCACGCAAAATAACATTATTTATCTTACATATACATACATACATACATAACTTCACGCCAAATCCCTTGCGGGGTAGGCAGAGAGAACAGAGCGCCATAGGGCACGATTCTTACACACCTCACTCGCTTCGTTGACTTTCATAACTCTTTTCATGCACGCGCGTCGGTTTTTGAGGCTCTTAACATCACCTTCCTCCAGAACACGTTCTATTTGGTCTTGGAATGTGTGTCTTGGCCGTCCTCGACTCCTACATCCGTCCGCTTTTGCATTGTATATATCTTACATATAAATGATTATAATTTCACTGTGTCAGCAGTGAAGAACGGCGTCTTAGTATTCTTAGTGCAAAGGATATTTTTTTTTAGTTCAATCTAATGCTGTTCACTACTGGACATAGCCTTCTCTTAATCATCGAATAGGTATCTGACTGTCTGCTTTCCGCATTCAATCTTTTCCGTTTTCGTTTCTAAGGTCATCCGATCACCTGACTGGAGAGCATACTGCATATCCTATTTACCAAGTCGCGTTGTGAATTCTCGGACCTTCTAGCTTCATTTGCCATTGGTCTTTCAGTAGAAAAAAATACAAACTACATGAAACAATCTTTTACCACCAATATACCAGGTGTGAATCAACTTTGAATATAATTGTATAAGTACTGAAGGTCGCTATGGAGTAAATCATTAATACTGTATGTATAAAAATATGTATTGAGGTCAATTACCATTTGAATGACTCCAATGAGCAAATAAATCATAATTCAAATATGCTTTATAAAGCCTTAAGTTGCCATGATCTCACAACATGACACCTTCATCACTTCAAACTAGACGACATTCAAATTCGTTTTCAATAACATCCTGATATTAATGAGCCAGTAATTCTTGTCTTTCGGGATCAATAAAAATATTTTCTTAAATGTATAAACTTGTATACAGTGACTTAACATACAGTTAAGCGGAAGCGTGTAGGAGTTTAGGACAGCCACAACACCCTTGCCATGACCAAATTGACCTTGTTCTTGCAGAAACTAATGCCTAGAGCCTCAAAAGAGCGTGTATGACAGGAATTATGAAAGACCAAGAAGTGAGGTGTGTAAGAATCTTGTATTATGGCGCTCTATTCATTCTACCTACCCGCAAGGGGCTTGGTGGGAAGTCCGTATACGTCCGTATATGAAGTTTTTCTTTCACCAATAATAATCAACTTCTTATGAATGATTTTGATCTAACAGAAACAACGACACCCAATATATTCCCGTACATAAAAGGTAAGGAGGGAGGCAAGATATTTGAAATGTTTCTAACATTTAGTCAAATCTCTTAAGGTACTTGAAAGGAAAGGAAAAGGAATTCAACTTGAGTGAACAATGCCCATGACATATTGTAAAGGAATGTGTCTCTCGCTCTCTTGGAAACGAGACTACACTCCTGAGAATGTGGAATTCGAACGGATTGAAGTAAGAGATTTCATCATCATACGACGTAAAAGGCTGCAACTGGTCTCGTTGTATGAAGACAAGTTGAATGTAAATTCATGTAGTTACTTGAGCAATAAGGAACCGCCATAAAATCAATGTTCACATAGTAACTTAAATCGATGTGATAATTTAACGTATATAATTTTAGATACGTGATTATAAGAAAATGTGGTAAACACTCTTTATTTAAATGATTCTATGATAGGAACAGAAGACAGAAGGTAGAAAGATTTCCAAAGCGTGCGTGCAACAAGAGATGACTAGACGATTAGCGGAATACGACTATTCTAAGAGAAATTAAAGACATAGTAACGGTCCCGACAAAAGTGTCTTATGGGTAATTAAAGTATGATGTTGCGGTTCTTTCTCTACACAATTACATCACAATTGTACCTGCACTCTGCACACATAATTATAGGAAAAACATGTTATAAAAATGACAGGACACGTATGCTCGACCGCTCTCTTTCCGCCTCTAATGGTACATTTCTAAGTTTCCTTGTTCCGCCTCATAGAAAGTTAAGTACAACTCGCCTGTAAAAAAATGTAGTTAAGCTGTTTCTTATTGAATTAATAATAAGTTAAGAATAAATATAAATTGAAATTTTATTAAAAAGTGTTATTCATAAAAAAGTGAAAAAAAAATAACATAAAATAATATTTGTTCGAATTTTGCATCTATTTAAGACGACCCAGCTCTAACGAGGATTTCGAGTTAGTCTATGCGATGGTATTATTATACTGAGGCAGTTTAAAAATGTTGCTTAATTGAAACAGATGCTTCTGTTTGATGTGCTTATTGCAATACTAGGCCAGTAATGACTGACCTTCAACAGTTGTTCTGATGTAATAAAACTTACTTTTAATATTCAAAAGTAGACAGGGTTTCTTTGAAGTCACAGAATGAAATATTTGGTCTTGAGAAGCAGCCAATGGCCAAGTATAACACACAAATAAGCTATACAAACATCCATAAAAGGTCCATATTGGTTTCATTGAAATATAAACAGTTTTTACATGGAAAAAAACATGCAGTTACGTTGCAATGCATAATGCAATTATAAAGGTTAATGTACTCATAAACTATTACGCTATTACGCATCTATTTAACAAATCAAAAGTAACGTAACTCTGTAAACAATAATTACGTAGTACCTTATAAATACTTACATAGACCAACATAATGAGAGCATGTGAACATCTCCGTATAATGTTATATTTATCAATCTTTTTATCGATAAACGATCTGCTTTAATATAAAAAGATGCTTTTTCATCGGTGCTCTTCGGACTATTTGTGTGAGTGTGCGCGTAGTTAGATATACAAATTGAAAAAAAAAACCAATTTTTTTTTATGGGATAGGAGGGCAAACGAGCAAGCGTGTCACCTGATGGTAAGCGACCTGCACTGCTCATGGACATCAGCAACACAAATAGTGTTACCGTTGCGATGCCGACCTTTAAGGGTGTAGGATAGGAGAGGATGGGGAAGGGGGTGGGCCTCCGGGTACCTCTCTCACCGAACGAAACGCGGCACGAGCCACTTTACATCAATCTTCTGAGATGTCGTGGTATTTCACCGGTTGATCCGACCCATTCATGCAGTGAACTGCTTGCTCTATCTACCTTCGAATCGAACTTCTTAACAACAAAAGATAGACAATTGAACTGTTCAAGTTTTTTATAAATGAGTAATTCCATCTATACCACGTGAGCGGCGAGAACAGGTTTTTTGCAAACAGTTGTTTTTGCAACAAGTAGTAACGATATACAACCTCCTATAGGCCAGTGTCTTTAAAATAAAAAAAAAGCACTGTCTTTTTTTATCGGGTCACAAGTCTCTAGTTGTTGCCATTGGCCAGTTCAAAAATGGAATAGTTCTATGCGTAAAAAGAACTTTTATTAATATAAACAAAAAGATTTAAGAGCTTGCTTGAGCATGAAGAAAGTGGAATGCTGCTTTCGTTCTAAGAATGCGGGCACACACAGGAATCTCCTGCGTTACGTCGCCTTACGTAACCACGTGTTACTATTACTTTAGTTACTTATAAATAATGTTGTGAAACAGGTTTCAGGAGAAAAAGACTATGTTACCGAGGCGTAATATTGCTTTTTGTTCGTACCTCTACGACAATAATATCGAAATTCTATATTGAGAAAATCAACAGTTGAATTATTTTATCCAAAATACACCATACATTTAAAAGACACCTATTTATATCTGCAGCTGTAAGTATTCATTTAAAAGTAGCTCCAAGTAATAGTTGATTTTTAATAAAAATATGGTCCAGTGCTCGAGTACACGGCTTCTGATTCAGAGGTCCAGGTTCGATCCTGACACTGGCTCACACCAATCACTTTTCGAAACCGTTTTCGGTGATAAATATCGATGACGGAAAACTTTGTGCCCGGTATGGCAATAAGTTCGCCACCTATTCCATTTGGGACGTAAAAATAACGGCGAGACGAGGCTTAACAGCTGCTGCGGGCAACAAAAGGCGTGAAGTTATGTTATATTATGTTTAATAAAAATCACTTAACACCAACCGATATTTCCGTTACAATCATAATGCATTTTTTATGTAACTTAGTTAATACTTAAATGTTCACTTAAAATGCCTAAGTAATGTGTGTTATGTATTATAATAACCATGAAAGTATGCTATTATTTTCTATTAAGGAAGTATGCAGTTTGAATTGTAATTATTTTATCTATACTAATACGTATTATAAAGTGCAGACTTTACGTGTTTGTATAAGCTCTTTAATCTCAAGAACAACTGTTCCTGTTTGAATTTATAATTTTTAAGGCGTGTTTTAATAATTAAAGCGAAATACTGTGCGTACGTACTGACAAAGTTAGTAATCATCAATATTATTAGAAGCAATTTCCTTGAGTCAAAACCAGGCCTTTTAGGACTAAGATCACTAAGCTATCCAGATGGCAGTTTCATTTTTACCTTCAACTGCTTATTGCTTATTACCTTGCAATACTTTATGTTATATAATTGTATTTTGAATTATAGTTAACAATAATATATATAGATATATAAATGACTCAATTAAAAGTCTCGGAGAGATATTCAAATATAATAAAATGATTGCACAATGGACCGTCTTACTTCACACATAGAAATTACGCGTAATTACGACTATATACAGAGATACGACTTCAAAATACGCTCAGTAATATTACACAAAGAAAAGATTGTTGATTACTAAAAGATTATTTAACAATCAACTTCTTAATTCGCATATTTCATATTAATAGTTATGACTGTCCAGCAGTAATGACTTCTGCGTAGATTTAGAAAAAGACTTTTGTGCCTAGGTATAATCAGTGGTAGAGTTACGCAGTTCGCTGCATGAGTAGACGGCTCGACCGGTGAAATACTGCGACCTCTCGGAATATCGACGTAGCGTGGCTTATGCCACATTTCACTCGGTGAGAGAGGTATCATCAGGCCCAACCTCTTCACTTTCCCCTTCTCGTCCCACTTCCAACCCCTCCCAATCCCACCAACAAAAAATCCTAAATAGGATTGACGTCAGGCATGGCCGGTCATAAAACCATAGTCAAATCTTTTGACATGAATAGTTAATAAGGGTGACATGGTTTGCCAACCCCACTTACAGTGATACCCATTACCCATGATAATCAGATGTTTTAGCCAAATCGAAATGAAGCTGAACGAGTTTATATATACTCACATATATACCAGCAATTTCTTTGAGCTGAGCTCTTTGAAGCTAATAAAAAGCTTATTAAAAATTGTACAAACCGAAGCGTAGCAGCCGCTGTCAAAATTTTCAGGTTGAAAACGGCTTCGAGTTACATAAAAATAACAAAAAGGTTATTACAATAAGCAAATCACCGTGTCTTATGAACATTTCCCACGTAAATAATCACATCTGATACAATTTACTTTCACATCAATTTTGATTGTATGAGAATTTGATGTTAAAATGTGTATGTATACGAGTGGTATTTTGTTGTACGTAAGAAAGAAAGTTAATTTAGGGGTCAACGAATTATAACTATTATTACAGCAGTTCTAAAAAATTATCATTATTTAGTCTCGGTGGTCTAGTGGTCAAAACTATACGCTTCTGTTTCAGAAGTCGTAGGTTGGATTGCGGACTCACATCAACGATTTCTCTGATTTGTTTTCGTAACTTATGTGACAACTTTGTGCACGGTGCATATGAATATATGTTAATATTGCTTCTCCTTCTATTCTCAATAGATACCCAGCTTATAAATATGACGTGGCATATGGTAAGCAACGAAATTCTGAGGAGTCTTGGTATTTCACCATTCAAGTAGGCCCATTCATGCAGCGGGCTGCATGGCTCTCCATTGTTAGATACTATTAAAAACATTGTTTCAAATCACATAAATAACTATTTCCTCTTATTACACATTATTTGCGCGCTCAGTGGCCACAGATACACGTAATAATCTCTCACTGCCGCTCGTAATTTTACATAACACTTAGTAACTGAAAATAATGTGCGAATTAGGAACAATTCACAGAACAATAAAGCCTACATTGAATTAACCAACTGAAATTAGTTATCAAAAGTTCCGGTTATAATGAACAGTAATCTTAACTACACATCACCGGGTCAGATACCTACATACATACTAAAAAATAAGTACATACATATAGTAAATCATCTCAGTGGTTTTATAGATAGAGCATCCTCCTTGTGAATCAAGAAGTCTCAAATTCGATCCTAGCTGACGCCAATGACTTTTTGGAAGTTATTTTGTGATAAATATAGATGCATAAGAACAATTGTGACCGATATATGGCAAAAGGTAAGGTACACCACTTATTCCATTTGGATCGTAAAAATCCGGAGAGTCAAGTAGAGACCACTGCTTAGACCTCAGGGTAAAAACCTCAGGATAAATATAAAAGAAATAATGTGGATAGTTGGAAACCAGTTAAATGATATTAAAATAATAGTTTTCAAACGTTCTTTTTATTTTATTCTCTAACTCTTTTCTGTACTATTCATTGCACGGCGATAACTTCGCAATTTCAAAGTACGATCTCAGTTTGAGGTATGATCTAGGCTTCGTTGCATTAAAATCTGCTGTCCCTGAAAAAAGTAGTAGGCGTTAGTGTAAATATTGTGAATATATATTAGAATTATTGTGGCTTTTGTATAAGTAGTTGTGTACATTACGTTATGATGGATGCATGTCAGTACCATAAGTAAACCTTTCGGTTCCCGAAGTTTCTACACAACTGTCACTATTTCGAAGTCTTTGTGAATAATTTAATTGTTCTATATTGTTACAATAGTTGATATTTTTATTGTTATTTTTATTTGTAGTGGATACATTAAGTTACCTAAAGTAGACCGTGACATAGCGCAATAGATCAACGCGTATAAAAGACTTTTGAAGATTATGTATGTTAAATTAACTATCTGTAAAGTATAAATATTAAAGCTTGTATTTAACGAATGTACTCATAATTTATTTGATTTAATCTGATCGTGTTTGCTTCCGATATTTGGTGTAGTCTGAGGGTTTCAGGTAGAAAAAGCTGAGAGGAGAATTATTGAGCTTACAACAAAGAATGCATATTTTACAATACTCATATCGTATAAGTAACTAAGTTTCGTAGAATATGTAAAATTAAAACCGTTTTTATGATTAAGACAAGTATAAATGGCTTTTGGATTTACTGTTATATATATTATATATAGGTATTCGAAATACCACCCTGCCTTTAATTTTCGTCATCGCTTATTTATGACATATACCTCCTTAGATTTCGTCCATTGGATATGTATATACGAATACTAGATCTTTTATAACCAGGTGTAGCAGCAAACACGTTTTAACTCCCATTTTAATAAATCATGCATCTCATGATGCAAGCGTGACGCTCCGCAGATTTTAACTTAACTACACATCTCAGCACAACTCACAATAGAATTCTATGTAATTGGACAGAAGTGTTTCTAACATTACTTCTTTAAGGCCATATATAAGTTATTCTGTGTTAAATTCGTTTAACAACGGTCCATGTGTTACAAGTGCTCTGTCAGTTTAGTAACCGTTAGTAGTCATGAACAGTTCTTGATGCAACATTTGGCATCAATATCTAATATATCTAATATCAAACTAAATGCTTGTGTTATGGATAACGAAACTAGATAACGAATATTAAAACGTATTCACTTGTCTTTTGTTAATAAATACTATTAATAATAAACACTGTAATTAATAAATACTTACATAAATACACAGTCTTTAGGGGGTCCGAGTGCCCGTGCACTCTATAAAGATTTTGCAATCGAGGCCTCTCTCGACCAGAGGTGTGGTCTATTCTTCGCACAGAGGATTAGCATTGCCATTCAGTGTGGCAATGCCGCCAGTCCTCTGGGCACGCTGCCAGTACACCGAGATGCGGAGAAATTTGATTTTAGCTAGATTTTTAACTGTATATCTTGTAAATAATGTAATAAATTTATAATACATAGAAAGACACCCACACGTCATACAAACATTAATGCTAGTTATAAATATTTGTACTCGGGTGGGGATCTGACCCGCCGACTTCGATTCTACAGTCGGTTATTTTACCAATGCACCACGAGGCGCGTCGACTAGATGATCTTACAATTAAATAATTGGTTCATGACTATATAATCAATCTTTATATAGCTTACTAGTACCGATAGCATAAAAACCAAACTGTTTGTTAATTGCTAATTGAGTTTCGTAGGTATTTTAATGTCTTCATGTGTTAAAATTACAGAACATAAAAAGGTGGCGATAAATAGTTTTAAAGACACTTTTTAAATTTGTGCAATTATAAAATTTATACTCGGATTCTCGATAGCTCAGTGGTTAGTGCATTTGTAATGTAGTCGGTCGCCGGTTCAGGGTTCGTTCGAGTTTCAGTTTTCTCTTATACCTACAAAGAATAATCGATTTTTCGGGCATATCGAGTGCTTGAAAGATATGTTTTGTAAATATTCTGGTACAAACCAAACACTGAAAATCTATAAATTCTTGGAATCAATTAGTTCTTTAATACTGCTGACAAAATCTTCGTAGGTATGAACTAAAAATTATGCATTCGAGACAAGGCATGTATAGGCCTAGTTGGCGTTTCCGACAGGAAGACCACCTGACCATATCTCCATATGTATCTCTAGTAACTGTGATTGAATATTCATAATATTGGCTGTTACAGTTACCATTGTCTACATAACTGTTACTTGTAGCAGTGAATAGCTGTAACGGTGTACCGCTTACTTCTGTAATCAGCCGTGCTACGTGCATTGAATGTTCAAGATATCATGAATAGATTTTAGAAAATTTATGCTTTTATTTATTTTCAATCGATATCTTTACTCAAAATAACAATTTATACTACATTTCCTCTTATTAACTAAACTTATTAGTGACATAAAACCGGTCAAGAGCATATGTGACTTATTCTATGGTCTCGTAGCCCCAAAAAAGATAAACAAAATAGCTCATCTTGACAACAAGTCTCTTGAGCAGCTTGCGGGAGAAATTACGTATAAAAGGATATTTGAAAAGGTGCAGTAGCTGAACAGAGTATCTTTTTAACGTAAAGTACCCATATTTAATGTTGAAAAGTTGTTGTTATCCGGTTGGAGACTTTTGAAAATTTATTTCACAAAAATAAATGGGTACTCCTGTTTTTCAAAATGCCTACACTCGTATATGTCGTACTAACAATAAGACTTTTATGTTTCTGCTTCTTATTTTGGTCATGAAATACTAAAACTCTCACGCAAATTGTTTTAGATACATTAAAACAATCCTGCAGAAGACATCAGCTGGCTTCCGTTGTTGATGCATATTTTTAACGTGTTCCAGCAATTGTGCAAATGTAAATAATACAACAAAACAATGGACGATTTCTTGTGCGATTGTAAAGGAAACATTATAGGACATTGTTCAGTTCACAATTCGTTCTCAACCAGCTCCAGTCGCCGCGTGAAATCGTACCACAGACAGTGAAAATGAATGGATGATGCAAATGAGCCAACTACGATTGACGACATATAATTCGTATAAAATAACTCTTTCATATATTAATAATGAATGTATCAGTTCAAAGTTTCACCAAATACTTAGGAAATGCGTTTTTTTCCTCGTTAATTTCTATTTAGGACTGTAAAAATGAAAACCTAAAAAAGAATGTTAAACCCCCTCAGAACATTTGCATTCAGAGTGTGCTGAAGAAATAAAAATTCACGCAATACCTGAAAAACTATTTTCGCAATGTCCCATTAAATGTTAACAATAAATCTTAAAAAAAAATTTATTACCTTATTGAAAAACGATTGGAACGGGTTTTCGAAGGGTAAATTCTGATGACCTCCTTGGTGATGCATGCATCATTTAGAGCCCGAACTACTGCACTGTTAAAAGCCGCCCTTTTCTACTTGTGGATACAAAATATGATCATTTATGCAGAACATATCTATTAACATATCATTTTTTTTATATTTATTTATTTATTTTTATCAATGGTATTAAATCCTATTTTAATACCTACAGTGTGTGTTAACTTGAGTTAAAAACATTATGTTAATATTGGCTGACACAGTTAATAGTTTTTATATTTATTTATGTTTTGTTTCAGGATGTCACGATATCTTTGTCAGTGCTGTTAGCGATTATCGCGTTGGGAACACCAGGTAAAACACCAGATATTGTTTTAGTTATAATTAATTGGACATTCAATTGACGCAGCGCCATCTATTGGAGAAACAACTTAAGCTTGCACCAGAACGCAAATATAAATGGAATAATTATTAAATTTTATGTGAGTTGGTTGGTAGTAGTTTGATCATTGCGTTATATTTCACTTCAACTCTCTCCGTTTTGGGCATGAAAATATTAGAGGGCAATAATACCACGACCATCCCGTAGAATGTCAATTGCTATATATCAGGCACAGTATTATGAGTTATCGAGCAATTGATATTTATCGCACAAACTTTCAAAAATGACTAAGCCCTGTGCCCTCTCTGTCAGAAGTCGGAGTGCTAAATCATGTTTTTCTTTCATAAAACATTCCTACTTTTGAATCTTTTGGTATGTGAGTGCATCTTGAACAATGCACCATTAGTCCCACGTCCGCCCACAGCACCACAGCACGCGGAGCGGAGACGGACGATGACCTTAGCACAAAACATGCGTGTGTGTGAGAAAATTGCAATTTTGCTCCTCAATAGTAGTAGATTTAGTACTCCGAATTCTAATACACAAGTCTCGACTTCGAATCCACCCACTCACAAGGAAAGAATTTCTAGGAGTTGACTGTGTTAAATATCGACGATTACTAAAATTGTGCCCGATGTATGTACATTTGAAACTAGAAAAAAAATCCAAGTGTCGAGATATAATTGTTGCTGGCTACATCATCGTATATTAATGCCGTGAAGTTCTTTCTGATATTATTTTGTAGTTGCATTATCTATTTGAGACCATACAAAACGCATTCAGGCTGATCATTTCATCTCATCATCTTACTGAATGTTGTAAGTTTATATAATAACATTTTAATGTGTATTAAAATAGGTTATAGAATGGAATGGTAGTCTAGATCAATAGTTTATTTTTTATTTTTTTAATGTCACGTGCCACTTGTGAACATTTTGTAATACGAAATAAATGATATTATTATTACACCAATCAACAATAATAGTGTAAAATGCAGTTATTAATTGTGTCAGATATAATTAGAAATTTTAATAGAGCTTGCAACATTGACGCATCAGTGTTGCCAATTAAATATTCTTAAAATATGAAGCAACAGAAGCGATTAATGTTTTTGTAAAGAAAATATTGTTTAACAACTTTTATTCGACAACGGTTGACCCTATTATGTTTCTCTGGCATGCCCTATAGCTTAATCTGCGTAATGATTTTTTTCGGGTATCAGTGGCCTGTTAGGTGAGACATGTAAGTAAATGTGTCATTTAATTCGTCTGAATTCAGAATAGTTACCTACAGGTTATTTTTTATAAAATTCCAAGGGAAGTATTTTTTTTTGTGTGTTATGTAAAAACCCTCACATGTCGTATTCGGGTTTGCGTAGCAAAAGCTACCATTTGCTACGCTACGAATATTAACAGTTGTCAATTATTAGGTACATACACCAATAATTGTACTAAACAGAACTGAATGGAAATCTCTAACATCATAAAAAAAATCTTTCAATTAAATATCCTCGCTACATTATTTTAATGAGTTTTTGACATACATACATACACTCACGCCTGTATCCCATAGGGGTAGGCAGAAACTTTGGCTTTCCACAAGCTACGATCCTGACACACCTCTTTCGCTTCATCCACAGTCATACATCTTATCATGCAGTCGCGCCGGTTTCGGGTACTACATTTTGCCTTTCTTAAACACACCATTTATTTGGTCGTGGTAGGAGCTACAAACGACCAAATAAATGGTCTTGGTCTCCCGATCCCGACCCTGCCACTCACATTCCCTTCAAATACTCTTTTAGTCAGTCGGAGTATTTGACGTGTAACCAAATTAGAACTTGAGCCCTCCTAAATATACAATTATTCATATTATAATAAATGGGGGTAAAAATTACGTAATATCCTAACATTTTATGTCATTACTGTTTGTAATTTAATTGTTTCACTAAAATTTTAAATGTCGTAATTCTATTGTTGACGCCAAAAAATATGACATTCTTAAGTGCTTCAAAGCGAGTTTGCCACATTTGAAATGACGTCATACACCGTACAGAGTGATCACGTCACCGGGTCATAGATTTGACATTTTGATTTTAAAATTAGAATTGTATTCCATTTTTTTTTGGAACAATTTAAAAAATGGCCATGCTGCTTTCAATCGTTATAACAAAATCTGTTCTTCAAATACAATTAATAATTATAATTATTTGTAGTTACTTGTAATATTACGTAGTTTAAAACAAAGTCGCTTAAAACTCTCTGTCCCTTTACATGGTTAGAAATTAAAAACTGCGCAGCGGAATTTCATAGTTGTTTTAATAGATAATAGGTTTCAACAGTGTGGTTCGTTTGTACATATAATCTACGCATAATATAGTAGAGTAAAAGTGTTAATTTTCGAGGTTAGGAGCTTTAATTGCAAACGCTGGCTGAACCCTAAATAATCAATCGTAAAAATGTACTACATTATTATACAATTTAAGAAACTCCAAAAAAAGTTTTATTTCTTTACTTTTTACGAGAAATAATGGCTTATGAATCGATCGAATAATGGTTTATAAATCGATATAATTCGGTTACTAGAACATTCATCATTACATCAAACATTTACATCGGATTAATTAATTACCTTAAATGCCTGCCTTATTTAATATTGATCAATATGGCCCATTATGGTTTTTTTTGGGATAGGAGGGCAAACGTGCAAGCGTGTCACCTGATATAAGCAACCTGCGCAGGTCATGGACTCCAGCAATCCATATAGTGTTATCGTTGCGTTGCCGACCTTTAAGGGAGTAGGATAGGAAAGGATGGGGAAGGAGGGTGGGTTTAATAGACTTAGATATTTAAATGAATCTTTTTGCGCATTCCAATAAATAGCGCAAATTGAACTCAAAAATGTTTACTAATTTATTGCTTCTGAGGCGAAACAGAGTCAGCTAGTTTTTAATAAATTTACCCTAGAGTCAGGTGATAAAACTTAAAAAAACTAAAAGAGCAGTGATCATAATTTATTACAAGCACAAAGACCAGTGGACCGTGTACTTAAGTGGAAATATTTTCTTAATAATTTTCTGGTACATTAGTTCGACAGATTGTACTAGTGGAGTCGCCACAATAGAGCCATGGATGATTTTATTAAGAAATCTATTATTCAATAAGCATGGAAATAGAACGTTGAATTATTTTATTTTTAGCTAACGTGATTATACTTACTTACATAAAATATTTTTGTAACTTCATCCCTTTTAACTATTTGAAGGTAAGTAGCAGCAATATTTCCACACACCAGTCAAATGTTAGTGTCATAATTGTCGTAACATCGGGAAAAAATTGATCAATATTTTTAAAAGATAACTTCTAAAAATAATTATAAAATATAAGCCGAGACTTCTGGAATCAGAAACGCGGTGCTGAACGTCAACGTTTAATTTTAACTTGAAAAACTAAAAGCACCCTGTTTCTGAAGAAACTTCAAGAAGTCGTGGGTTGGAGTGGAGTCCTGGTGCACACCAATGACTTTTCGAAATTCTTTTCGGAAGATATGTGTGATAAATATCGATGGCTGAAAACTTTGTGCCCGGTATGGTAATAGGTGCGCCACCTATGCATTGGGACTTAAACATACGACGAGTCGAGGTAGAAAAAAGCGTGAAGTTATGTTATAAAGTCGATTGTATCATAACAACAGGATATTTGCGTTTAATTTTTGATTACAAAATAAATCTAACATTGATTGACATATTTAATCCTTACACAACAATATGGCCGACATAAATATATAAAATATACATAACACAAGACGTGTTTCCTGTTGCGTTGAAATGTATTGACCAATTTATCTGTGAATAATTATGTTAATGTTTCACATAATAAATATATATAAGGCATATAGGAATGTCACATAAATCAGCCGTGAGGCAAAAAAGGTGTAGACGCTGTCCGTATGTTGACTAAAAACTAGTTTATCTATAAAAAAAATATTTAATATGAATAGGTTTGATAAAAATGCACAATTTAGCAGTTAGCAGAAATAAACACCTGCACACAGGTGAGGTAACAATCACTAAATGCTGTTACTAAAGGCGTGAAGTTAAAAATAACCGTTTTGTGAATCTAGGGTCTCGTGGTGCAGTGGTAAGAAAACCGACTGCTGAGCTAAGGTTCGATCCTTACCCGAGAACAAATATTGATGATAAACATGGATATTGGTATGGCGTCTGGACGTTTTTCTATATATTACAAAAAATTGTACTGATATATCGACATATTTGTCTTATTATCGCAACAAAATCATTTACATGCTTGGACAACTAGATGGCGCTGTGTGCTTTTATAGAGCAGAAATAAATCGACTTATTTTCTAAGATCTATATTAATTCAAGAATTTTTACTTTACAGTATCAGCGAGCGAGCCTCGTGTGGTATGCTATTACACAAACTGGTCGGTGTACCGTCCAGGTACTGCCAAGTTCAACCCACAGAACATCAACCCATACTTATGTACCCATCTCATATACGCATTCGGAGGATTCACCAAAGACAACACACTAAAACCTTTTGATAAATATCAGGATATTGAAAAAGGTAAGTGCAAAAGTAATTTATAAATATCGTTTAATTTTTTATGCACAAGATGTCAAGGCTACTTGTATCAGCCAAAATTCGGGTAGTGTAGACAAATGAAGATATTTGTATGCACTTGGCATTAATTAATACATCTAGCATTTAAATAATAGCTACTTATAATTTGAAATCCCTTCATTCAATTACAAAACTCCTTAGAATTCGTGTCCTGTGTGTCTCGTAGATACAATAGTTAAAATTTATAATGGAATGATATTTGTGACGTTTTATACTAATATCTTTTAAGGATATTAACAATATATATAACAATAATATATTGTTTTAACAAAGAAAATTTACTGGTTCTTCTCATTAAACTTATTTTTGCGTTTAAAGACCACAGAAGCTTAAATAGTTGTCTCTTGCTTGATACAGGAAGGGATATTTATTATTTATGAAATCTTATATGAAACCCGTTTTTCTAATCTCTATTTAGGTGGATATGCGAAGTTCACTGGCCTGAAAACTTACAACAAGGAATTGAAGACACTGTTGGCAATAGGCGGGTGGAATGAAGGCTCTTCCAGGTTTTCACCTATGGTCGCATCACGTGAGAGGAGAAAGGAATTCGTCAGAAACGCTATTAAGGTAAACTATCTTACTGTGATTGATTTTCGTGCTACCATATAGAACCACCAGTCTCAATGGCATAATATTGCTTGTTTTATTCAAAAGTTAAAATTTCGAATTCAACATTTTCTGATCAGAATAGGTATTATTTCGCCGTATCGATAATTACCGCTAACTATCCCTCGGGTATAACAGGCGTAAAGTTGCAATTCAAGACGAGTTAAAATAAAGTTATATGATTATAAATGTAATGAAGTAAATGATAAGAGAAAGATGAGAATCACGTTTCAAGATGTGTTGGGTTCATTTTGTTGTACTAAGGTATTTAATGCATTTATCTGTAAATCTAGTATATTTAAACTATAGACGCACCTGAAATTTCTAGATTTCAATGCGATTGTGCAAACGAATTACGAAATGTTTTTATAATAAATTTATTGACTTCAGTAAAAATGTTTTCAAAATAATTTCGTAATTAAATTGAAAGTTAAATTTATCGGTGTCAATGTTTTTGTTGATTTTTATATTACTAGTTATTGCTTGTAACTTTGGCGAGCCTCGTGCGGTATTTGTAGCAGGAAATCCAGACCTTACCATCTTTATTTCTGCCTCCAGTTCCTCAGACAAAACCGCTTTGATGGTCTGGATCTCGACTGGGAGTATCCCGCGTTCCGTGATGGCGGAAAGCCTAAAGATAGAGAAAACTACGCTAAGCTGGTAAGGGAGTTAAGAGAAGAATTCGAGAGGGAATCACAAAAGACTGGCAAAACGAGATTGCTTCTCACCATGGCTGTACCAGCTGGTATCGAATACATTGAAAAGGGATTCGACGTGAGAACATTGAACGAGTAAGTATTGTGATATTGCTTGTGTTCTACTAACATTTTTCTCTTTCTCCTTCTCTCTCTAGAAAGCAGAGGAAAGTCAGGCGGAGTAGAGCCACAGCTGATGAATATGTATGAATAGGGGTTATTAGATTAAAACAAGGGAGAGTGTGTGTCAATATTGAAGCAGACGGAAAGAAGTAGTCTTGTCTGTGGCTGATCATATTTTGACAATGTAAATAAAAGATTTCAATAACGTACTGTATGCACAAATTACTTGATACGTCTATGTGTGAATACTTAATTTTTCCGTGCAAATATATTGTGACATATGTATGTGTGTCTGTCTGTCTCTCTGTGTGTGTGTGCTGAATATACACTGGCTTGCTCAATATTACTAGTTCAATGTCGCGTTACCAAATATGGGTCGTTATTGAGTGATATGTGACGAATAGCGATGACGAACTGATGAAGAAGTTGGCATATTATCTTAACGTTTTCTTCGTCTTTTTTCTTCCAGGATATAGGATACTTTTGATTGAGATTTTCTCCTCTGATCTACTTTTATGATACTTTATAAGTTTTTACAAGGAAACAATACCGTATCTCCAAAATGATTAGGAAATTTAAATGACATTTATGAAATAACCTTATTGAAGACAAAATAGGGTTTGGGGGGAATAAGAGTTTCGAAAAAAATGTAATGAGCCACTGTATGTAATCTTAGCGCACACAGTTGTCATATTCAAATATTTATTGTGACATATGCATACATATGCCAATCATGCATACCGACTTGCTTAACTTACTAGTTCAAGGTTACATTGCTACATAGGGGACTCGGCAGAGTGAGTGATACGCGATGAATATCTAGTTACAGTACCAACATTGAATAACTATCAATATACTGATGGGTCTAATGCGTAGTGCCTAGTAGCACTGACTCTTGCTCAGAACTCAGCGGATTCGACCATCGTAGGAACACAAACAATTTGTTTTATAAACATTTATGATGACTATTTTAGTCATAGTCAGTAGTTTTACTGGATTCAGAAGCGGGGTGCTCAACCACTAAACCATCACACACCGATCACTACATTACAATACGAGTCAGTAAAATACAATTCTGGTACGAAATAAAACAATCATGTCAATTCCTTATTTTCGTCATTCACTTGCTAAACTGTATAAAACTCTAAAGAATGGCAAATACATTCTAATCACCGCCGTTCAATTCTAGCAAACACTGGATCATACATCAAATTTACTTGGCAAATATTATGCAAGGCTAATTATAGACTTCATGTATACGATATTGCAATTCTTATTAATATCAATTAGTAATTTCATAGTTACCAAATGTCGGTATTCGAAAGCGTTTGTGGGCATAGAAAACGTTTCCCGCGAATGTCGCAAATGAACTGAATTATTTATAAATACTTTTTATTTTTCATTACTTAAATAATATTTAGTGGATATTCTCATGAATATATTTATTTATCAGGTAACTTAACATTTAGAGCGTAATATAAGTTTTTTTAAATTTGAAAGTGCATACGATTTAATAATTTCGTCTATTATGTCGAATCAAAGAGGAGAGCAAAAAGTTGTTTTAGATTGAAGTAGGATCAAATTAATTGAATATTCTAAAGCCGAAAGTATCTTAAAAAGACGGTAGGGAGAGTGAAAGAATAAATGACAGGACAGGTTAAACGAAAATCAATTAAAAACTATTACTCATGCGAGAAACAAGATGGTCACTCTAGTCTTAAGAGAATGTACTGGATGTGTTAACTATGAGTTGCTATGTCCTTCAACGCACTAGTTCCTATGGCTAAGTACTGCTACTGGCTTTGTTACAAAAGCTTTTCTGAGTACAATACATTATTGTTTAACAGCGAGATACAAATTTATGTTATTATTAATCATTTCAACCTACTAATTGCTTTAATGTCTCAAATAACATAACATAGAAGGATTCCTGTTTTATACCTGCCGAGAAATATTATCTTCCTTTTTGCCAATCGTTTTTATTCTCTGTTGATTATAAATAATCAGCAGCAAATAAAATGCCAACAATTTTCACTGCGTATAAATTATATTTATTTTTATTCGTATAAGCAAAAGCAACCAATACAAACAGCCAAAATTAAAACTTTTATTACCGTTCTTATTACCGTTTAGTAATAAGACGGTAAAGAATTTTAATAATTATTAAGATCATTATCGGGGGCTGAAAAGACCTTTAACCTACCTATCATCAACTGAAAAAAACTTGATTCGATTGTATGCGATCCAAAGATGCTGAGGTCATCTGCTGGTGTATTACAATTTTAATTATGATTTTTGACTTATTTCCTTATTGTTTTCTTATAATATCATACCGATTAAATTGTAAATTACAAGTTGTAGTGTAGGCGAGCTGGTTAATAAAATATGCGGCTGGCACCATCCATATGCTTACTGAGAGCGAGGGTCTGTTACTAAGTTCAAGGTGAACTATTGTAACTTTAAGATACATGCGTGTGTGTGTGTGTGCGAGTTTATCGATTTTATATAGATATAGGAGCTTTTTATGTTCGTTTAACATCGATATCTTATTAATAAGGTATCCAAACCATTGAGAATATATTATTTAATAATTAAGGCTTTATAGGCAATTCGCTCACTTAAGATCACATGACCGGTAAAAAAGTACCCTCACCAAGTTTTCGCCAAATTTAATATTTACAGTAATAGTATCAATTATTGGAATAATTTATTTTCCAGATATCTCGATTGGATGAACCTGTTGACGTATGATTACCACTCGGCATTCGAGCCAGCAGTCAACCATCATGCACCACTCTATCCTCTGGAGGAGCCCAACGAATACAGTGTCGACAATGAACTAAACATCGTGAGTATTATTATCACCCGACTGCGCTAGAAAGAGTATTGTTTTTACTAATGTATGTTCGTACACCGTAGACTGTATATACTTGTCTGTAGTAATAAGTACCTATTACTTGTTTTAGGATTACACAATAAAATTCTACTTGGAGAACGGTGCAGATCCAGACAAGTTGGTGCTGGGCATTCCCACGTACGGTCGCTCATACACGCTGTTTAATCCGGACGCCAACGAAATAGGTTCCCCTGCAGACGGTCCAGGAGAGCAGGGCGATGCCACCAGGGAGAAAGGCTACCTGGCTTATTATGAGGTGAGACACTCTCAGCATCTGATTATAGTACTGATATTTTGTATTTGTTGCCATCAGATGTGTGAATTTCATCTTCATTTTTAAGCCTCATGGCTAATCAGATATTCTTCTTCATAGATCTGCGAATCGTTGATGCCAAAAGAAAAGAAGCGCCGCCAGACTTCCGAGGAGGATTCAGACGAAGATACTGATGATGAAGAGGAAGCAACCTGGTCGGTTGTATATCCAAACCCTGACGCCATGGGTCCCGTCGCTTACAAGGGCAACCAATGGGTCGGCTATGATGACGTGGAGATTGTTAAAAAGAAGGCCCATTATGTTGCTGAGAACGGACTTGGAGGTGAGATGGCTCCTTTATACTTTTTATTCCAGAAGATATAATTATGCAGTATATCTATTTTCTTATATTCCCACACCTTATCCGATTATAAAATAAGGCTTATCTCTTAGATTTTTTTGAGTTAGGAAGATTGAATCATAATTGCACCAAGGACAAAATGGCTGTTCACATGAAGTTAGTTAGCTTTGCTGGTATACAATGCAAAAGCGGATGGATGTAGGAGTCGAGGTCGGCCAAAACACCCATACCAAGACCAAATAGGACGTGTTTTGCAGGAAGGTGAAAGAATCGTGTAAGAATCATGGCCTTATGGCGCTCTGTTCTCTCTGCCTACCCCGCAAGGGATTTGGCGAGAGTTGTGTATGTGGGTGTGTATATGTACTCGCTTTCTGCCTCGCGGTGTTACTTTTTACAAATAAAATGGCGATGACGATGTTGATTAAATATAGCCTATGTTACTCTGGGTAAATACAGCTTTCCAATGGTGAAAGAATTTTTAAAACCGGTCCCGTAATTTTTGAGTTTATTCGTTAAATATATAATAATATCTTGGACACAATACACACAGCGCCCTCTAGTTCCAAGCTAAGCAACTAAATGCTTGTGTTATGGATACTAGCTAACGGATATAAATACATATATACTTTTCTTTTGTAAATACATACTTATAATACATAGAAAAACACCCAGACACCACACAAATATTTATGTTTGTCACAAATATTTGTGCTCGGGTGGGAATCGAACCCCCGACCTCATTGCTATAGCCGGTAGTTTTACCAATGCGCCACGAGGCCCGTCAATACATAAATATAACTCTTTCCTCTTTATAATATTAGTATAGATGCATAACGTGTTTGTTTTTCAGGTATTATGTTCTGGTCAATTGACAACGATGACTTCCGTGGTGTGTGCCATGAAAAGCCTTATCCACTAATCGAAGCTGCTAAGGAAGCATATTTTGAATCAATAAGGTGAGTTATCAATCTCTAGATTAGAAGTTCATTGCTTTACTAGCCGAGTAGTCGACAGTAGAGTCAACCAAAAGGTTCAAACCAAATTTTGAAATTGATTCTTTTAAATTGTACTAATAACATTATTGTGATGTTAAAAATTAATGAACACTCAAACTAATGAGTTCCCAGTAAATCGCTTTGCGTTATAAGTATTGTAGTCAGTATGTATCGCACAGATCAAGCAGTAAGAAGACCAAGACAGATCTTGCTCGACCCTCGAGTAACAGGAAGAAGAACAGGCCGAGGATTACAACAACGACTACCACCACAGAGCGTACCACCAAGTAAGTATTGGGGTTAGTTTTTAATGTAATTGAAAATAACATAACTTCACGCCTTTTGTTACCTGAAGGTGTAGGCAGCGGCTGTTAATCCTCGTCTCGCCGTTATGTTTACGTCCCAAATGGAATAGGTGGCGGTAATTGAAAATAAAAAAGAGAAAATCTACGATAAAGCCCCTGTTACCCCTATTATGTTATCAGTGAGTGAAAGTAGCATGGGTGCATTTTTTAGCGGGACAAATAGACAGAGAGACAAAAGGATGTCATAATATTCTGGCTGGAATAATTTTTCTCACCGAATGACATGTTCGACCAATCCGGAAAAAAATTAGGAAAGTTATTGTCATACTTAGTAGTAAAGTAAAGTTAAAAATTAGGAGATTATTTAGTATTCTGACCAACTGTCATGTTCACAGAGCGACCAAACGTACTTCTACAACACCATCATGGAACGTCACACCTGAACCGCCCACCACCCCAGACCCGGGATCAGGTATTACTCTTTTTAATTTACAATATACCAATTTAAAAAAAAATCTTGATATATAATCTCACTAATATTTTTTTGCAACTCTAATACGTCTCTACACCATACCCAAGTAGCCTTGAAAGAATATAAATCAAAATATTTCTAAGATTTATTGCAAGATAAATTACAATACAAAAACACGTTCATATTACCTATTTGTCATTATTTAATAAATAAAATTTATAAATTGTGTACATAGCCGTACATAGTATTAATGTTAGTAAAATTTTATTTTTTTTAGATTTCAAATGCGTCGACGAAGGTTTCTACCCTCATCCGCGCGACTGCAAGAAGTATTTCTGGTGTCTCGACTCGGGACCTTCCAACCTTGGGATTGTCGCTCATCAGTTCACTTGCCCGTCGGGTATGAAATAACCTTTTAATCGTCTACATCTCTTGGTCTAGATAAAAAAAAAACAAAAAATATAGTTCTTCACATTTCTAACAATATTTTTATTAATTTATCAAAATCATCAAGCAACTAACACTTACAGAAAATTATCTTAGTTCATGACCATTCATCAATTATAATAAAATACTCACATTCCAGGTCTCTACTTCAACAAAGCAGCAGATTCCTGCGACTTTGCTCGCAACGTCCCTTGTAAGAAATCTGCGGCGACCACGAAAGCGCCGACCACGAAGTCACCCACAACCAAAACAACATCGACAACGACCACAACTACCACCACCACCAGGCGACCGATCAGACTCAGCACCAAGAGTACTGCACTGTTCAGAACAACCACCAGGACTACCACCACACCACAACCTGAGGTAGGATTATTATTAGTAATGTTAAGACATAGAAAAATGACCGAATTTCATACATGCTCCTCTTAATTGCTTAGTTGGAGTTTGAACCCGCCGACCTCTAGTTACTAGTCAGTAGTTTAACCAATGCACCACGACGCCCCTTATGAGAATAAAACATATCATAAACTTATCTGTATGTTTTTTATAAATGAGGAAATTTTTGGCACCTCTTAGTCTAGTTCCACAACACAGCCGCCATTTCGATTATGTTAAAAAAACTAATGTTAATGTTACTAAAACTTATTTTATGTTTCATTTATTAATTATGATTATGTTTAATTCATTAAAACAGCCCGAAGAGGAAGAGGAGGAGGTGACAGATGAGGATGCCGAAGATCCTAAAGTGATCAAGGAACTAATTGACCTTATCAAGAAAGTCGGTAAGTCATTTTTTTCTATCGTGAACTGATCTTTGTGGAAAGTGCGAAAGCTTAGTATATCAAGGGCCCAGTGTACAAAAGGTCCTAGCTTCAAATCCTAGGACAAAAGACCTCTTCGTAAGTTGTTAGTGATAACACGTACAAATGATTTTGAAATATGCCAAGAGACTTATCGCAAAATCCAAAATAACCCACATGTTCTTTGGCAAATATAAGGAATCCAAATACTCATTTGGATATTAAAGAAGAACAAAAAAGTTATAAGTCATGAGAAAATATTACTATATAATATTATATCCTGTTCTCATGGTTATCGTCTTGACGATTGGCTGACACATATACATCCATAACTTCATGCTAAATGTTTAAATTTGCGGAGAGGCAGAGAAAACACAGCGCCATAAGGCACGATTCTTACAAACTTCACTCGATTCTTTGACTTTCATAACACTTGTCATACATGCGCGTCGATTATGGAGGCTCCTGACATCACCTTCCTCCACAACTATTTAGCTTTATTTGGTTATTTTATTAATAATGTCTCAATTTTACAACATAGAAAGCTCAATTCCATTTTTTTACCTATTACGAATTTGTTAAGTGCTCTTTTTATAATAAACAAAACAGCCAATTCATATTTCAGACTATTTAACATGTTATCTACTTCGATTGTCCATTACGATCTAGCGGAAATCATTACCCAGGAATTTAACATTATTAACCATTGTCAAATGTTTTATATCTTGACAAAAATATTTAATTTAAACAGGGGGTATAGAACAACTGGAGAAGCAGCTCGGTCTTGGTGATCAAACGGTGAGCACCAACGGCGCGGCGACTACAACTGCTTCAAGTTTCAACAAGAAATTGTATCAGAAAGTGCTCGAACGAACAAGAGGAAAGAACAAGTAAGTTTTGACGTAAATGAATGTCGACTGATAACAAGCACATTTGAATTGCTCCGCGGAAATTAAATTTGTTTACCAGTATTTTTTCAAATTTTAGTTGAAAGGATAGTCACTATATGCTTGTGGGATTACAAGTGATAACTGTGAAACATCAATATATTACAGTGATATGTGTAAACTGAGTTACGTGTAAATTTCCTAATTGTGGGAACAGTTAGTGCAAAATAAAATACAGCAGTGGGTCGCGGTGGGGTTAACGCGTAAGTGACGCGTATTTCACGGCGCTTGTGACCTTTTTCTCGCGGCTTCTTCGTGCATATTACTGCATATCTTCGAGTTGAAATAAAAGTACCTGCTTGGACGGTGTCGTGTCTTGCTGTTCTTGAAATTGAATAGCTTGTCTGTGCCTACGACCTTAGAGTTTACTTTTACTTGGCTATTATAATGGCACCAAATAAACCAAATATATGTGCCGCCTGTTCGAAGAAAATAACAAAACGCGAGTTTTTGGGATGCTGTTTATGCGATGGCGTTTATGACATTGAATGCGTCAATTATTCCTACAAACTGTTTACAAATATGACCAAAGAAAAACGAGATAATTGGCTATGTCCGGCCTGCAGAAGCAAACAAAGGAAGATAGATAATACAAATACCCCTGTGCATGGTTGCCGTTACCAGAATACAAGCCCTTCTGATGATAATAATATAACTGTAAGAAAGCCTTCAAATAATAAGCCGTGCGATACATCCGTGCAGTCGCTTGCGTCTTCTCCAACTTGTGACGAAGCGTTGCTTGCTACAATCCGGCATGAGATTCAGCGTTGTGTTGCGGAGTCAGTGGAGTCAGCGGTAAAGACATACTTTTTGAAAGAATTTAACGAAATTAAAAAGGAGTTGGCTGTTTTACATGATTTGCAAAACAGTATAGAATTTCTCAGCTCTGACTACGACCGCATTAAGACTGACTTAGCAGCTACTCAGGAAAAAGTTACTACGATAAGTAAGGAGAATTTAGTTATGTCAAACAAACTAAATGATCTTAACAACAGATTAAACTTAATGGAACAACATTCCCGCGAATCGAATATAGAGATTAACGGCATCCCTGAAAATAAAACAGAGAATTTACTTTCTGTGTTTAATCAACTATGCTCCGTGGTTTGCGTCCCGGTTCAGGATGCTGATGTCCTTTGTAGTACCAGAGTAAGGAAGTTGAACGAGAAGAGTGATAGACCCAGGTCCATAATCGTGAAGTTACAAAACATGAGAAAACGGGATGAGATATTGGCTGCGGTGTCCAGATTTAATAGGAGGGACAGAAATGATAAACTTAACACTACAAACCTTGGATACGGAGGAAAAAAATTACCAGTTTATGTATCAGAACACCTCTCGCCTCATAACAAGGCTTTGCATGCTAGTACTAGGAAAATAGCCCACGAAAAGGCTTATAAGTACGTCTGGATACGCAACGGAAGAATATTCGTTCGAAAAGATGATCAGGCTCCCGCAAGGATTATAAACAGTCATGATACCTTGTCTAGTTTGTAATTACCTTGTGAATTTCCTGTCCTTAGTCCGTAAGATATTTATATAAAATTCACTATATATTACCAAAATTTTGGAGGTATCAAGACCAAAACAACCAATATAAAACTAGCTAGTTTAACTAATAATTTTGATATAATCGTGGGAACTGAGACTTGGCTGGATGATAACATACAGGATAATGAACTATTTGGCACTAACTATCAAGTTTATAGACGTGATCGAGACTCATCCTATTTGACGGGTAAACGAGGCGGAGGTGTACTCATAGCTGTTTCAAAGAATTTAAATTCTAAACGAATGCATCACTTCGAATCGACCATCGAAGATTTATGGCTATCGGTAAAATTAGTAATCAATAGTAAACCAGTTGAGTATATGTTTTGTGCTGTTTACTTGCCTCCGCCGGTAAAGACTAGCGAGTTGGATGTGTTTCTTGAAAATTGCAGTTTTGTTATGCAATCCTGTACTTGTAATACTATGATTCTTGGTGATTTTAATTTAGGCTTTATTGATTGGGTCAGTGATGCAGATAACATGAAGTTAATTCCTTCTAATTACTCTTGTAATTTGGGTTACTGTTTGATAGACTTCCTATCTCTAAACGACCTTTCGCAATTCAACAGTGTAAAAAATCAAAATAGCAAAATTCTCGACTTAGTTTTGTGTAATTTTTGCAACATAATTGTCACAGAATGTCAGAGCCCACTCAGTGGGCTTGATCAACATCATAATGCCCTAGAGATAAGTTTAGATATACATTCCCAAAATTATTTAAAGAAAAAAATGTTTTCCTCACACAGTTTCAAAAAAGCTGACTATTCAAAAGTTAATTTAGAACTTAGTAAAATTGATTGGCTTTCCGAACTTAATCACTTACAGGATGTCGATATTGCAGTAGCGAGATTTTATGAGATCATTGGTTCCGTCATTGATAAAACTATACCCAGAGCAAAGGCACTTAATTTTAAACATCCAGTATGGTTCAGTCGTTGTTTAATAAAAACGATCAATGAAAAAGATCGAGTTCGTCGAAAACACAGAATTTATAGAAATCCTAGAGATGCCTTGGAGCTCAAACTATTGAATAACCGCATCAAATCTATGATTTCGACATGTTACTCTAATTACATCACGGGTACAGAGATGTCAATACAACATCACCCGAAAAAATTCTGGGCTTTTCTCCGAAATAACCGGGGTGGCTCCTCTGACATCCCTAAGCAGATGCACTTGAACGATTTAAAAGCAGATAGCGGTGAATCGATATGTGGCCTTTTCGCTGCGCATTTTTCATCGGTTTTCTCTCGGTCGGAAGGTTCTGTAGCACCGGACCTTGATGATCGTTACCCACAGGATTGCTTAAGTAGAGTTTTATTCACCGAGCACCAGATTAGAAAAACAATCACATCTATTGATGCTAGTAAAGGAGCCGGACCTGATGGAATACCACCTCTTTTTATTCAAAAGACATGTAAGTTCTTGACGCTTCCTCTGAAGATAATATTTGATAAGTCTCTAAAGTCACATACTTTTCCTTCTGTATGGAAACGTTCCAACGTTATTCCAATTTTTAAAAAAGGTGAAAAAGATGATGTCAAAAATTATCGTCCGGTATCGATTTTGAGCCAGTTCGCGAAGATATTTGAAGGTGTCGTCTGTCCGATATTGTCGAATTATTTAAGCAAAGTAATGGTTGGGGCACAGCACGGATTCTGTAAAGGTAAATCCACTTTGAGCAATTTGATGGAATATGTCACTGACCTGGTGAGGCGTGTAGACAATCGGTTACAGGTAGATTCCATATATACCGATTTCTCTAGTGCATTTGATAGGGTGGACCATGTTATACTCATTTCGAAACTAAAAGCTTATGGGATTCACGGGGATCTTTTGCGATGGCTGAGCTCATATCTAAGGAATCGAATTCAGAGTGTGATTGTGCATGGGTTCAAGTCGGATGATTATATATCTCTCTCTGGTGTACCTCAGGGCTCCCACCTTGGACCTATTCTCTTCTTGACGTTTATCAACGACATCTCTGATTCTATTCAATACAGTAACTTCTCAATTTTCGCTGATGACTTGAAACTTTATAGGTCTGTGTCTAATGAATCTGATGCTTCTCTATTGCAAAAGGATTTAGAAGCTATCGATAAATGGTGCTTTCTTAATAAAATGACACTTAATCCCCAAAAATGTACTTATATGAGGATTACAAGAAAGATTAACTCTTTTCCATCTAAGTACAGTATTGCTGGTCAAGATTTGGTAGAATCATCCGTTACTCGTGATCTCGGTGTATTAATTGACAATAAATTAAAGTTTATTGACCATATTGATAAGATCGTAACTTGTTCCTGGAGGATCTTGGGTTTGGTCAAACGATTGGGCAAACAATTTAAAAAAATAGATACATTTTTAATACTATTTAACGCACTTATTCGCAGTCACCTTGAGTACGCGTCAAGCATATGGAATCCTATATACCAAAATCATGCTGACAGAATAGAACGCATCCAAAGGAATTTTACCCGCTATCTTGTCTATCGTTGTCGTGATTGTCCACGTGACGCTGATTATGATGCTCGCCTTAAACATTTCGGAATAATGTCTCTGACCAACCGACGAAAACTTCTGGACCTTGTTACATTACATAAGCTTATCCATGGTAGGTTGACTTGTCCGGGGCTTCTCCGGCAAGTTAGCCTCTCTGTACCTTATCATGTCCCTAGACATCCGGTGACAAGGGTCTTTGGTTTGCCTCACTGTAGAACCAATCTTGGTAGAAGCGCGCCCTTACGCAGGTGCATGAGTGCCTACAACGAATTAGGGAACTGCGATATCGACATTTTCCACTTGCCTGGCTGTTCGTTTAGGAAATTGTGTGTGGCTGAACTTGAACACTCGCGGGTATTGATATGATTCATTTCATGTTCATTTTGTCTCTTGACTACTCTTTATATATGTACGAGCTATAATGTGTATAGGATAAACTGTATCATAACAATAATCTGAGTTGACGTTTAGTTGTAAGCATAAGCTGTATTTACCTATAAGGACATATCTTTTAGCACAGGCTATTGTAACTACATCTTATTGTAAATGAGTAAAGATTATGTTGCTGGTGAATCTTATTAAATAAATAAAAAATAAATAAAATAAAGTTTATAATTAAAATGTTAACTGAACTTTCTGACAGATATCAGGATAAAATGGGCTCTTATTGCTGAGACGGTGATAGGTAGACAGTAAAAAATTGTCAGATGACGTAATTCTATTGCTGGTATAACAGTTCGCTGCATGAATGGGCCTGCTCGACCGGTGAAAACCCACGACCTCTCGGAATATCGGCATGAAGTGGCTCGTGCCGCGTGTCGTTTGGTGAGAGAGGTATCCGGAGGGTCGGGATCCCCTTTCCCCCTCATCTGAACATCTGATTATGATATGTTGTGATAGAATGAGTATTTTTTCCCTAAAGGTACACAGGTAACAGCAATGGAGAAAGTGCGGCACAGAACAGTCGCAGAGCACCGCAGAACGCTGGACTGGAATCAACAAATGACAGAGACAAGTTGTTGAGAAGAGATCGTCCTCAGTAAGTCAGCTTAAATAGTTTTATAGTATTTAATAATATCTTATTTAGTGAATTTATCTTTAATATTGGTTGTTAATTTTGTTTAGTCCTTAGTTGTATTATTTACAATGGGAAAATTGTGAATTTTATTGCATTTATTTGCCATGTTTTTGTTTCGTTTCGTAAACAACGTCGGTTTCTTATTTTTACGAGTGCTAATTTCAGAGCTATTACCCAAAAAATATTATGTCCGTACATTTTAAGACTACAATAACTTCGAAAATATTAATATTAGTGGTTACGATGGTGGTACGACTTTATTTTATACTATGTCATGATAGAATAGTCAGAGAACTATAAAAGCTAACATATATAATCACAAACACAGGTACACAACAATCAATAGACAACGGGCATCCACCTCTACAACCGAAGAGCCCCTTGATGATGAACAACCCGAAGAAGATATTGAAACAGAAGAAGATGAGATACCACTAGTAAGGTACAAGCTTTCAGAAGGCAGAACTAAGGTGGCAACTACAGCTAAACCACTACAATATGTTAATATACGGAGAGGAAAACCAGCGTCTGAAACTCTAGACACGGCTGATAATTCTGTTTCAAGGTAAAATAAACTTGTTCAAATCTGATATCTGATCCGCTAGATTTATATCTATCACGACTGCTGCTACATATGTATCCGGAATAATATAAAGTTACTATCATTGACTATTAAATATGGTTTAATTGAAAATATTCTCCGCGATGATCAATGCACTTTTGCATTCAGTGAAACCATTCTTTTCCATTCCGATGGCGGAATCTCCTAAACATGATTTTTGAATGTACCAATGGCTTTTTCTCGGGATAAAAATCAGGGGACCAGGATTACGAAATAAAAAGAAGTCGCTGTGTGCTTAATCCGGTCTATACGGAGGATGAACCGTTAATTCGACCGTTTCAATGAACAATAAATCAATCAAATAAATTATTTTGCGAACATAATTACAATCAGGTTTCAGTATACAATATTAGATCTTCACCGTATTTCAGCACCTGGCATGCAAAATATATAACTCTGTACAATAACATTAATACAGCAATTTAATTAAACAACACTGTCAAATAAAATATGATAAATATTAAAAATGGCAATTCAATAATAATCTCAAAGTCGTAACATTAAAACAACTTTTTATGGATTATATCGCGTTTATTTAGAGCTTATTTTCTATTTATTTCCCGACGTTTCGAACTCTTTACAGAGATCATTTTCACGAGTAATGAACAAAAATATGGATGTCGTTCAGGTTCAGTTCGAAACGTCGGGAAATAAATAGAAAATAAGCTCTAAATAAACGTGAATTAATCCATAAAAAGTTGTGTTAAGGTTATGAATGTGATTCGCAAAAATATAATAAATAAACCCCAAAGTCATTCATTGTGGTCACTAGTCATTTAAATTGGTCTCTCTGTAAAGAGTTCGAAACGTCAGGAAATAAATAGAAAATAAGCTCTAAATAAATGCGATATAATCCATAAAAAGTTGTTTTAATGTTATGAATTTGATTCGTGAAACTAAGAAATAAATCTCAAAGTCATTTATTGTGGTCACTAGTCATTTAAATTGGTCCTCGAGATAATCATTTACTATACATTTAATAATATCAGTACTTTAGCACTTAATAAATTAAAAAACTTTGTTTTTGAATACGTTCATGTTCTTGCTTGCTATCATTAAGTAGGAAGTTTATTGTATATTCTTGGCGCCATTGCATATACTTTTGTGAAGAAAAGTCGTTTTGGTTACTAAGTGTAATTGTTTAGAGCGACGTTCACTTTCCATTGTTTTATAAAACTATAAAAAAATGACTTCATATATTATATATTCATTGCTGGGTCCGTCAATATTTTAAAAATGACGCTTACATGTTTGTTTTATGTTGCAAATAGCACGGATACACTTTTTTGTCCTATTAGTACATCTGTCTACAAATGTTAATAGCATTACCCCAAAATATAACGTCTTACCTTAGTATAGAAGATACATAACCGGGATAGGCTGTTGTTGCACTTGAATCTAATAATTTGTCTTCATTATAAATTATTTGATTTCGACTGATTTGAATTTCTGAGTTTAAAGTTCATGATACTAGTTTTACTTAAATTAACTTTGAGATTGTTTTTATTTAACCAGCCAATAATGCTATCTAAAAAGTTCTTAATATCATTCCTAATTACTATAATTTGCTATGGTTTCATCTTCCAAATAACGAGTTGTTTTACCCGAACAAAGCTGACATTTTCATGGGGAAGAAATATCCTGCATCCTCTGATTTGTTGAAAGACTTCTGGCAAAGAAATAGTCGTGTACAATTCGCGATTGGAGATCTACAATTTTCTAGTGATAAAACAGCTATATCTCCCTCTATTCCAAAAAAAAATAGGTGATCATTTGTCTCAAAGTGCTTTTCGCACGAACAACTTTTGTTGGGTTCGGCTCATTTTGGAACCCCCAAACTGTCGAGCGCTGCTTAGTTTCTGGATCATAAGCATAAATTCAAGATTTATCACTCGTGTAAATATAATGGACATCTTTTGACGCGCCATGATCGTATTTTTTTATCATTTTCTTGCACCCATACACACCAGCCTGTTTTTGGTCTGCTGTCAGGTTGTGCAGGATCCAACGAGAACAATTTTATTTCGCAGCCAAATTTTCATGTAATATTTTATAAACACTCGTCATAATCATACTCAAAGACCTTGCTTTATTAATTCACAAACTGCGTCGTTATTTTGTAACACAACAACTGATTTAGGTCCATTATCTTTAATTTCGTCCGCGAGTACTTGATATCCACGATTAAATTCACTAAATCAATGATACACAGTGGTCTTTGAAGGTACTTCATCTCGCAAAAAGTCGAACTGAGTTGATCGTTGCTGAGTTAAATGACGTCGAAACTCATAGTAAATCATCACATGAAAATTTTCTCGAGTTAAATCCATTGTGATTTTTTTAAATGGCGCCGTACACTTAAAACAATTGACAACCGGATAAAACAGACTGCATTGTATAGCCAAAGAGTTCTATTTTCAAATATATTAAATACTTTTTATATAATATTTATGTAGTGCTCAGTTCCGGATACTTAAATATCAGCCCATATATGACCAAATTTTTTTCAAATGTTTAGACTGAAATATGTGATTTAATTTATGATTTTTTCGTTCCAGAAACGCGCTTTTTGACCGAACTGAAGCATTAATATCAGTATCGGACACTCCTGAGTCTTTAGATGTTGTAAATTTGAGGAGAGACAACTTACCAGAATATGTCACTATCAGAAGGCAACGTCCACCTACTGAGGAAACAACGACTGCGCAGTGAGTTTTCTTTTTGAGAAAAAAAACAGTACAGTTTACATAGATGGCAAACAATTCTCACTTCCATTTTGAAACATTTGAAAATTGTTTCAGCATATTATATAAAGCATATCAGTTTCATGGTTGTAATTAATCCCCTTTTATTTTTAGGTATCAAAATTCTGAGGATGAGGAAGAAATAAAAGAGATCGCACTCGAGAGAGAAATATCAACGCAACCCCAATATAGTACTATTGTACGGTCTCGATCCACTGTCCCTCCTGAAGAACAAAGTAATGCGAATCCTTTAGACAGAGTGCGATCGACCACTCCACCGATTGAAACTTCTAATGATTTAGATCTAACTACAGTGTTAGCTGTCCAAATATCCTCTTTCCTCAATTCTCCAAGTTCCTCTGATATTGAGATTCCTGAAACAGAACTACCAATAACAACTGAAGCAGCTGACTTACCCGTTACTCTCTCATCCACAACAATAACTTCAACTTCGACTACTACTGCCGCACCTACCAGGCGTATAAATCTCATAAGGCGACGCGGATCAACTACTACATCGGCACCAGTTCCATCAACAACTACACAGGTGAGTTCCAGGAATTATACTTCAGTAAGACGCCGACGACCTTTGCCTAGACCAAATGAAATAACTTCGGATTCAGACGATACTAATAACTTATCTCGAAAAATTAGGTCTACAACTCCCGATAGTCGTGAAGTTGATAAAGTAACAGAAACCAGAAGTAGATTGAGGACTAGATTTAATAGAGTCCAAGCTACTCAAACTAGAAGTTATGACTCTATTCCTGCTGAAGCGTCGCCGATTTTAAGAGAACAATCTAGATTCGATGACGCGACTGATGAGATAAATCCCTTAAATTCATTCGAAACAGCACCACAGTTTGCTCCTAGACAAGGCTCGAGATCCCAGAGGCGTTTTCGTAAGCCTGCTGAGTCAGTTGTTACTTCTTCTGGACTAGTACCTGATAGTGAAGTATCTGCAGCTACAGTTGAAGCAAGAAGACCGAACCCACTTTCACGTGGACGTAGTAAATTTACATTAGCCTCTATCACTGATGCCACAGACCAGTCGGTCACTACAGCTCCTTTAACCCAGAGGCGACCACCATATGCGAGATTTACTCCACGTCCTTTCACACAACAATCTCCGGTGGATGTAAATGAAAACATTCCTATTGAAGTTGATGCACAAAGAAATGCACTACGTCTTCCATTTGCGAGGACTAGAGCCCCACCGTCTGTGGAAGCCAGAAAGTTGCCTTTCCCTTTGAGATTTTCTACAACGCAACAAACTCTAACCAGTGAAGTTGATGACGATGATTATTCTGAAATCAGAACTGATGATATTTTGTTATCAGAAAGTGCTAGAGAAGAAAAAGAGCACACAGAATCAGAAGTTACAACAGAAGCTGATATTTTCAAGCGTAGGGTTGTAATTAAAAAACTAAGAACTCCAGCTACAGTTGACGGGGAGTTAATTTCCACGGAAATGATCCCCATTGATGACTCTGGTAAAAAAAGATTCCGGGTAATAAGACGAAGACCAACAACTGCTATAACTTTAGAAACTATCGCCCCTACTGAAATTCCAAGTGGACCTGGTCCACAACGTATCCGCAAAGTAATCCGTAAGAAAATAACGCCTGCTGAAAATGAACCAGAAATAACTACCAAATCTTTGGGAGTACTCAATAATCTACGAGGCTCTACAGCCAATTCGTTTAACTATGGAGAAAAAACAAGAACGCCAACTACGACAATACCTATTGAAACTGAGACAGAACCTATTATAGAAGATATGACAGAGTTTCTCAAAGAGGATAAAAAAATTAAACCGACAACGCCGATAGATAGTATTGATATAAATACAGATTTTGCTGACGAAGACGAAGTGATAAATGACGGAGTGGCGGAGAAGATTATAGTTACAACAGAAGAAAAGAATAATGTAGATTCTACTGCTATTTCAAGTAGTTCTGAAATAGAACCCTCTTCTGTGTCTGATAATCTCAAAAACGGAGATATAAACTCAGATGCTGTTAAAAATACAAGTACTCAACCAGATAATACATCGCAAACGTCAAATACGGAAGCTAAGAGCAAAGAGGTCCTAAAAGATACTGAAGAGGAAAATAAGCGTGATTCGGATTTCGATTCGGAAACAGAGGACAATATTGAAGTTGCTATAGCAAATCAAGAAATTGTTTTAGATATTTCCTCTGAAAATGATAATACACAAGAATTGGAGCCTCCAGTAACAGAAACAGAAACTCTGCAAACGACAACATTACCTACTACGTTAACCACTGCTAGTACTACGACTTCAACACCTTCATCTGTGAGATCTAGACTGCCTTACAGACCACGAAAGAAGTCCTTTTCTCCATCCACTGAACAACCATTACCATCTACGAGTAAAGTATTTAGTAGGAAATATAACCCAGGTGCCTATACAAGTCCAGCTACTGCAGATAAACCACAATTCAGACCTTCTGGAATTGTCACAAGAAGACCTTTCTCATCAAAAATATTTACTAGACGACCATTCACTCCAAGAACGACACAGAAAGTAGAAGACGACTATATTGATTTGGAAGTCCTTGAAGAGAGTGATGAACCTAACCAAGACAATCCATTTGTATTCGTACCTGCTAATCAGTTGTTTACTAGAAAGCCCGATCTCAATGAAGATGATGAGGAACTGGTCAACTCTGATGAAATAGTTGACGATGCTGAAGAAAACTATGAAGAAGATGAACATATAGATGATATCACACCCAAATTTTCAGTCACAACAAGAAAACCTGGTTTTAAGCCACGTGTTGTAAATTCAAATACATTTAGGACATCTACAACCACAACAGAACTACCAAAATTGTCAGGGACACAAAATCGGACAGGAATAATAACCCGGTTCAGTAGTAATAAGCCCATCAGTGACAACAAAAAACGCGTACAAAATGTACCACTCGGATATAATTCTCCCATAAATTCTTTGAAACCTAAACAGGTTTCCGACGTAGCTAAAAATGAAACTGAGGATGATGAAAATTCTGAAGTCAAAGACACCACAATATCCTCAGAAACTGGCATTGACACTACCACAACTGACGATGATTATCTAACGGAAACATCTACAATGGTTTCCAATAGTGAAGATATTGTAACAACTGACGATATTTCTACAGCTAATACATTAGAAACTGGCACGTCCACTGATGAAATACAGCTTGATGATAGTACAGACGACTATTTAGAGTTTACTGAGATTACAACTAATTATCCAACTACGAATGATGAACACACATCTAAAACAACAGATCTCCATAATGTGTTGACAAATACAGTGTATGATATAGAAACGACGACTGAACAATTGCCAACTACCACGTCTACAACTACAAGTAGTCCTCCAGTGTCGCCCATAATTAAAACTCAATTCGACAAACTATTCTCTGTTAGTAGGGTTGTAGAAATTAATTCACAATCAGAAAAACATCGACTAAATAAAAATAATGAAACTACCCTTATTGAAAAGGGAAATATAGTAGTTGAAAAGAAACCAGTAGTCGACAAAATTGGAGAAGTAAGCAGGTACAGCTTTATTAAGATAGTAGAAGATGAAATTCCAATTTACCTTACAAAATTTGGTCATGTATACCCTGTAGAAAACCCCCCAGATAATGTGATTCGTATAGATGAAGCTAGAAATGCAAGAGCATTGAATGAAAATTTTTCCGATATACCCAGAGAAAACCTTGTTGCTTCGGAGAGTGTTAACGAGGGTTATAGACATGTAAATCAAGACGCAAAGGATCATGAGAACACAAGCCACGTTGAACATATATCCAGTGATGACTTCTTGAGTTACGTTAATCACGACAAGAAAGTGGATAAAGATCAAGATAATACACACTACACACAGTGGCAGTTTGTTCCAGCTGCATATGAAAATGAGAAAGCAAAAGCTGAGAAAGGTTTTGAAATAATAACGCCTCGTACAATGCACACGAAACAATCTACCTTATCATTAGAAGGTTTGTTTGAAAACGATGATCCCGCTATAGCACGGAAAGTGAGTAATGAGAAAAATCAGCCATTTGTCGTATATTCTGGTATATTACCAAACCAAGAAGAGTCCGGCAAAATAATCCCACTATCAGTAGTAAAACCAGAAACTGTTGGCAGTATCATTACTTTTGCTAAAGGACAACAATTCGTAAGTGAGTCTAATGTAGAAAAGGCTTTGAATAATTCCTCCAAAACAAGTGTTTTCCCACAATTGGATGTAAACTCTGTGTTTTCTACGCTTTCTACGGCGTCATCTAGTACTTCCTCTTCAACAACTACCACGGAAAAACTGACTAGTCCTTTAATAGCCTTATTATCAACTACTCCAGCTACAAAAGGGGATACAACAATAACTAGAACTACCGAATCATCAAAAACGACCACAACCACAACAACAGAGGCTTCGACAGTGGCTTTAACGACTCCAGAAGAGTCAACAATAATCACATTATCACCTTTAGATGCAAAACGTGCTAAATATGGATTACCGAGGCGACCAATCATCAAATCATCGAACTTCACACGACCACCGATTATTTTTAGATCGACCAAGAAAATTAACAGCACAGTTAAATTGAATTCAAACCAAAAATTAAATAAAACATTCACACCTACAAAATCGCGTTTCAGTCTAAGTCGAGCGCAGAATGTGCCTGTCGATCCGAGGAAAAAAACAAATGCTACAAAGCCTGTATCCACTAAAAGTTTTACCACGACAAAATCTTATACCACTACAAAATCTTACAATACTGAAAGTCCAAAAACGACTACGGAGAGAAAGTTCTTCAAACCAATTAGACCTAGTTTTAGACCGAGTTTCCTCCAGAGAAAAACGACGCCGGCAACTAATGGCGATACTTAATCAACTTCCACAGCTGTCTAGTGTGTAATAAGCGATCCATTCTGATCGGATCTGGATTACTTTCGCCATAATAAACATTTGAACGACTGATATAATTTTTAGAAAGGGTTATAAATTACACGTCTGAATCCGAAGATATCATACTTGTGAACACGGTGTGAAATATATCTCACAGTAACGTCGTTTTTTTCGTAATGTGTTTTGATTATTAATATAAAGAAATACTCTTTTTTTGTTCATGGTCCGTCAACATTGTACATATAGGTAAACAATATCGTTTTAGTCATATTTTAGAGATTTCAATAGCTTTAATAATATTCTAGGTTTATTATAAATGAAAGTTTTATTGTACCAAAAATTGTATTTATTAGTTTGTTTTGGTTGACAAGACTTTCAAATTACAAAAATGTCATAGATATATATGTGTCTTAGATTAGGCTATATTTTATTTAAAGGTCTTATTATTAATTACAATGATTTTAATAACTAATTATTATTAATCGTTACCATTTATATATATGTAAATATTATTGAGTAATAGGTGGGGATTTTGTATTAAATAATACGAATGAATTATTGTAAAATTAAAAGAAAAAGGAATGTAATAAAGTATTAGAATATAATGTTTTATTTATATTATTTTAGTTATAACTATGTTATCACATATGATAAGATATAATTTGACAATGTCGTTCGCCAAAGTCATCACAATATTTTAAACCGGTCAAGATACAAAATTCTGGAAGACAAATTTAGCTTATGATTTGTTTGTATGAAATTTATATATTATGTTCAGGAATGGATCTTCAGGTAAGTGAATTTTTGTTATATACTATAAAAGCGAATTTACTTTTACCCAAAAATAATACTCCTTATTTTATTTTTTTATCAATCAATCACATTTATTTAAAACTCTACGCTATTTAGCTGTTTTTTTTTCTATCGGTCGATAATTTGCGGCATTCAGTTCGCGCTAGGCTTAGATTTATATTCGTTTACACAGAGAGTCTCATGATACCATCAGTCGTATTTACACGACATTAAGATACATCCTTAGCGTTTATTTATGTTTGATTATAATGTCTATGGTAGCTAATATACATTATTACATTTTCTATGTATTTATTTTACTCTTTCTGCCCAACTCAACATTATTTCAATTTAAGATTCGTTTAGAATGGTATTGTGTAATTTCTTGTCTTTAATAAAACAATCAACATTGGTTATTGAAAGACAATCGATAATATAAAAAGATTTTCTCAGAAGCCTTAAAGCGTATTGTATTTATATAGACATTGCAATCATAATAATTTAAACATCTCCAGTTATTTTTCAATGGTAAAAAAGGGTAAAAGGGTATTGAGGTAAATAAGCTGATGTTAGCAATCCAATCGAGTAAAACTTAGAAACATTGACCCACATATGAAATTACCTACAATAATGCATATATATATATAATAATGCATAATATTGAATGAATGAATTATTTATTTATTCACATCTCACAAGGAAGAATTACATTTAACATTACAAAGAATAAAGATCACATTTGCCATTTTATATCAATAGTTTTCCTTTCAATTATATTACACTTATTAAATGTAAGTTTTCTTTAATGGCTACATTTTTAATTTATTTTTTCCTAGATCTTTTATCTTGGATAGTTAGATGATATATTCCCTCCATCTTCATCGAATATAGTTATTGATAGAACAATCATAGGAATATACAACAAAAACAGTCTTTTATTCAATCAGTAGCTGAGTTTGGTGCTATTATAAAAACTCTCAAATCATATTTTTAGTTTAGATTAAAATAGGCATAAAATTGTAGATTCAGCATTTATGTCCTGCCATCGTATTTAAAAGGCGGGAAAAAATAAAAATAATTCCACTATGTTTTATGTTCTCACATAGTCTCCTATATACTTATATATTTCCGTTTTATACTATTTCTAAATCTTGTCTAAAATAGAGAGTCTATTTTTGCTAAATGCCACTATTAGAAGCAGTGACCGCATTGCACTAGAATATAAATCACACATGCCCGTGTCATTAGATACTGCCCTTCACTTTATGGTGAACGGTAATAGACTATATTAATGTTTATAGATTGAACCATATTGATGAATTAAATACTTACAGTAGACCTTCTGTATTAGTAGATAAGCTTAGGTACTTCCTTTCTTGGATAAGTTGGTGATGAATTAATTAAGTGATTTGCGCGCGTTCTCTATTTTTCATAACTTAGGTTTATGCCAAGTCAGATTTAAAATACATGATGTACATTCACTCTCCAATTATCCGAAGAAGTAGGCAGTGCTACCGCTTACCCTCAAAATTAATTTTTAGAGATGAAACCTAGAAGGACCTTTTAGAGCCATCTAATTGCCGACATACATTAATAGATAAATATATTAGAGCAGTTTTTTTTATTTATTACAAATATGTAGATTAAACTCTCAAATAAACTACGAAGACAACGATAATTTAATGATATTAATTCTCATATAGGTAACCCCTTCAAATATTATCTAAGTAAATAGCAATCACCATGAACGTAGTACATTACTAACATCTCGAATCTTTGGCCTTATTTCATAAAACCATCGATTGCTTATTAAAATTAAGAGCTAGTTTCCCGGATATTTGTGATTGCTGTCGTAATAAAATATCAATTTTATTACCTCACACTGGCTCACACAAATGACTTTTCGAAGTTGTTTTCGGAAGTTATGTGTGATAAATATCGATGACTGATAACTTTGTGCCCTGTATGGCAATAGGTTCGCCATAGAGTCGAGCCTTAACAGCCACTGCCTACACCTTCGGGTAGCAAAGGTGTGAAGCTATGATAAGTAATACGTAAATACTAGCAATCAATACTCAAGCTATAACAAAAAATATTAATTTGTTGCGATATATTGTTCTTGGTGTTTCGATCAATCATTTACTTTCAACGCTAGGAGTTGTTTGTGTAAACAAATTATATATTCATATTTATTTCTAAGACTTTCGCGAATCTCACTCATTGATCAAAACAACTCTTTCTCAGGACTGGCCGCGTTTTTGACCCAGTGGTAGATTTTTAACAATTATTTACCCCTTTTAATTTAAAATCAATCAATATTTAATAATAGTTATACTTGGATCTCAACCAACTTATAAGATAATATTCTAATAACTTAATAATAACAACTTTTATTTATTAAGTCATACAACAAAGGATCTTTTCAAACAAAAATATAAATACATCTATAAATAAGTATTTAACTTTTGTTTTCATGGTCTGATGTGGGTTACCAATAGTAAAAATCATATTTTTAACATCAATTTTTTGATTTTTATTTCCAAAAAGTGGGTGCTCTCTGTAACAATGAAAATAGCTTTTGAACAACTACCATCTTTTTGTTCATCACTCGTGAAAATGATCTCTGTAAAGAGTTCGAAACGTCGGGAAATAAATATAAATAAGTAAGAAATAAACGCGATATAATCCTAAAAGTTGTTTTGGTCAATTATATATTCATATAAGTATACTATTATTTAAATGTCTGTCAATCAATTCATAATATTTATGATAATATCTTTGTTTTAATTAATGAACACGATTTGTGAGGTAGCTTATCATACGAATATAGAACCTTGATATGTCTTCCGTTCTGTGAGAATCTGATCAATTCGTAGTAGAGTTTATATTTGAATAAAAACACTTAATGTTAGGTATATTTAGTTTTCCCACGGGTCATAACCAAAAAGATTGTTCCTAAAGGTACATATACCTTTTTCACGCTTTTTTTGTTTTTTTAACGCGAGGTTTTTTTCTATGCACACCTCCCACCTGGGTACGGCAAGAGGTAGTGTGGGACTCCCAAAGCAGTACACTGCAATCCGATCCTAGGGCTACCTACTAAAACCTCGCGGCGGCCTTCCTCCGGCGTTAGGGTTGTTCCTGGACAACCCTAACGGTTAACTGGTTAACCGTATTCTGATACGGTTAACCCCTCTGGACTACCCTGCCGCGGCACCCTCTTTTACCAGGGGAGCTCATCCTCGGGGGGCCTCGGCGTGAGGCTCCCCAGAAAAAGGTAATTATACCTTATACCTTTACGAATAACTTTTCAAATACGTCAAATAACTCATTATGGTCCTTTAAAAAAAGTTTTTGAGCAACATACATTTAAACTGTTATGTTTATACTGTACCTACCCTAATTATCCTATTCTAAGATTAGGTAAATTAAATGAAACCTTTAATAGGAGAGCATTAGTCGGTAGGTAGTCTCGGTGGTCCAGTGGTGGAGCACCCCGCTTCTGAATCAAGAAGTCGAGGCTTCGAATCTAGACTCACTCCAATGACTTTTCGAAAGTTATGTGTGATAAATAGTTACCAATGACTGACAACTATTGTGCCCGGTATCGAAATAGGTTCGCCTCCTATTCCATTTGGGACGTTAACATAACAGCGAGTCGAGGCTCACCAGCCACTGCCTTCTCCTTCGGGTAGAAGAAGGCGTGAAGTTATGTTAGGTTAGGTATTTTAATTTTTAATATCACTATAATGCGTTACTTATTCTTTTGAAACTGGCAAAGAGAAAAACAAACACAAGGCAATGCTTGAAAGTTACATAGTGAGACTTGGAAAGTGAAAGAAAAGTAATTTTTCGTAACTTTACTCCCTTAATACCGGAAAGTGTAGGCAGCCGCAATTATATTTTGGCACGCCGTTTTTTGTTCGGTCCCGTGGAGTGGTTGAGAAGTACTGTACATAAATAGATGCTTTTGTTAATTAACTTTTTCTATTATAATTAATTCATTTAGTTCCTAAATTCAGTATAAAAAGTTAGTTGCTTTTGGTTGTAATTGATTAGAATACATTTCATAATGAATTGTACCAAATCGGTGTTATTTGAGTATTCGAATAATAAATAATGCCTACTGGTTGCATCATCTCGTCATACTCGCCGATCCGGTTTAGAATTACGAAGAACTGCATCTGCACCAAGAGTCCATAAATCAACTGCACGCTATGATAGCGGTCAAGAATTTATTAAAAAAAAACAAATCAAATGTCTCTTGACGTTGGCGGGAAATTGATACTGCAATTGTCGAAAATTGATCAATTGATATCCATTTGATATTTTATGCGCTTTACAAATGGAAAGTTTGGAATAGCAGCAGTTATTACACCGTTTAAATAAAGCAGTGTGCCGTAGCAGGTGATATTTTAACATCAGTATTTCAAATACATATTAAGTGTTTCGGAAAACCTAATTTTCTGAATATTCTTGTTCTTGTCTTAGTTAAATTAGATTACCTTAACTTTTCAGTTCATTTTATATTTTAAGTCTTTTTGACCGTTATATTCTTTTCCAAGCAATTCTGCTTAGTCATTATAATTTATGCTTGAGGCTTAAGTATTCAGACTTACGCAGAAGTGTATTATGGATTAAAAGTTGCTAAAAATGATCAGATAGTTCCATGATTACGCTAAAATGTACCAAAGCCTGAGTAATGAGATATCAAATTTTCTCTTATGTTCTCATTACTACTTTCTATAATAAACAAGCAATTTCTTCTATAATTTTTTGCTGTATTGATTTTCTCTTTTAGCCAAGAAAATTCCACAAACATCCATTACACATACAGACATTCTTTTAAAAATAAATAGATACAATATATTGCTTGCGTCTCCTAAATAATGAGATGATAAAAATTCCCAAATATTGGGTTCCTGTGGGGTCAATATCAGTTTTTCAGGGATCAATAAAAACGAATACAGTCCTAACGTAGACGACTGATTTAAAAATTAATTAGCTATTTAAAACATCACTGTGTTAGCTGTGCTTACAGTCACAACTCCGTATGTGTGAATTTTATAAAATCCTTAGTAAGTGTGCCTCACAATTTTTTCAAGTAAATGTTAGCAAAGTTCCGTAAAAATCTTTAAAACTATGAAATTAGCCTCAACAGACTGGCAAACAAAAATTAAACCAACCACTTAAGATGTAATAGTAGTATTACGTATTTAGTAAAAATTCAGTAAAAAGAGATTATTTTGATGTTGCGAACAGATACTCTCATTTTATTTACATAAATAGATGTAACTTGGAAAAATAATAATTCACATTTTGTCGGAAATATCAATGCTGTACTTTTGCAAGTTATATACATTTGCATTGATAAAAAAGACTAGAGATAAGAGCTCCAAGCTACCTGCTCATAATACAAAAGAGGATCCTTAGAAGAAAACAAACGTTTGAGCAAACCTGATCTAGATGGTCTACTCAAGTCTTCAGATCATTAAATAAGTATAGTCGTAGACAGCCTTTTCTTAGGAGTGGGGCATGGCATTATTGGGCCTTATGCTCAATAAATCATGCCCCACTCCATGTCCCATGGAATTGTTAACGTGTGTCCGTTGATATATTGATACGTTCGCCAGTTGATACTATGGAGATATCGCTGTGAATGGGATTTCCAGTTGGGTTTAGGGTGAATTAAGTAAACACGCAAATTGATTAGGTTTATTTTACAATAGCCATCTATTGAAAGAATTCCTCTCGCTTTCCATCACAGATGAAATCTAACGGCTCTGATGACTTCTGGCATTCTTTATTAATTTCTTTTTGGACAAATTAGCACCATTTCAGCGCTGTGCTGCACGGCTCTCATCCATCTTCCATAATGTATTCTGGAACAATAGAAACAAAAGTATATTAATTTTGTTTTTGTGCATATTCAGGAAAGTAACGTTATTCGCGTAAAATAAAAAAAAAACAACTTAAATAAAATATTTATACCGTTTATTGAAATATTTCATTCAATTATTCAAATTCAGACCGTTATAATTATAGCATTTAACGCTTTCTCCTTTGAGTATTTTATTATTTCTATGTTTGTAAGTACTTAAGCTTTTTTTTTAAATCCACACATGTAATCGCTTTAGGCTTGGTTGTCCAGTGGTCGAGCACCACGCTTCTGAATCAAGAAGACTTTTCGAATGTTACATGTGAGAAACATATTTAAATACCTATTTTAGTAACTAACTTAATAAAAATACTATCTATAAATATTAGAATCGTTATAAAAAGTAAATTAGGTAAATATCAATAAAAACCGTCAACTCATTAATCATATCCGATCCCGACACTCCGGCGATCTCTCATAGTTCAATCCAAATCGCGAGCGAGCACATTTCACCTCGAGCTATCCGCTGAGAGGCAGCATCCGAGTGAAATCCGCTTTCTCCCGTGGATGTCGTTACAAATTACATGTTAAACAAGTCTTGCATAATCGTTGTGTCATCGATTTATCAAACATCTATCATTAATAAGGCACCGGCTTGCTCCTAAGTTTACGGACGAAGTCAAGTGAACAAAACATATTATCATACTGTCGAGATTCTAGCTTAGTAACGCCACTTTTTATTCAAGCAGCTATAAGCCTTAAAAAATTTCCGAGAGTTGAATATTTATGAATAATTAATTATGAAGCTATCTCGTTGTCCTAATAAGCTGATTCTGAAATTTTATCCACAAGAACTATAAACTTTTAAGATTTTCCGCGATATAGAACAAAACACTGCTTGCTTAAAAAAACAAAGACATAAAAATTTAAATTTGGAATACACGAAATACCGTTACAAATGTTTTCGCTTAAATTGGCCGTCAAATTTACAATGATTCGCTTGAAAAAGTAAACATAATTCTGACCCTTTAAAATAGTATTATTTAACGGAAAGTTTTCGGTACATATATCTATTTTGAATATTTCGTGAATAATTTTAAAACATGTAATAGATAATTCTGCCTTCGGTATTATGTAACCAGTTACGACGAAACCACATATTTTTAATATTACGGGTTATATAAAAAATATGTGGTTTCGTAAGGGTGAGGGTCTCCTAATATTTATCGATGCACACTGAACCACATGCGATGGAATGCGACTGGGTGTGTATATTTGTTTTTTACGTATTTTACGGCGCCACGATAGGACTGAAACCTGACTCCACGTTAACATACCTATATTTGGAAGTTTTAGTCATAGACAACAAGTTGACCCAAACATACGGAAGTCTTGAGTCACAACACTACGCCTCGAAACCGCAATGTTGTATACATATGCTATAGTTTGTAGTACTTTTAATGTACATAAGTTAATAATGTGTGATGTATTTTTATAGGATCAGACAAAATGAATACGCTTTTTGCAGACTACATATGTATTAATATCATTATTAGTATTGCAATACTCGGCTAAGTGCAAACGGACTATTGTCGTATGTTTATCGCAATCTCATAATATGACAGAAAATTAGATTATTTCCACATTTATGTTATATTTAAACAGCATGGATGGTTTTTTTGTAAACAGAGACATTTATTTTAGAAATAGACACCGCCATAAAACCTATTTGAGTGTATTGATTGAGTAGACATAATACACCCGGTTTTTAAATACATTAATTTAGGTAAAAATCTGTCATTTCAGTTTTGTTTTCCAATCAGAGAGAATTATATAACTTTTATATTTTGTAATACTAGTTTAATTTCGTAAGATCGTCCAACACCACATATGTCCATTTTTATTGAACTCGATATTGGTTACGGTCAAATATTTGAGAAAGCGTTTTCGTTATGAATACATTACGCCAACGATATATATATTTACTTACTGATGACACGAAATATATTCACGAGTTATTGCACACTATTATGAAACTTTCATAATCAAACATAATCCGGTTTTATTTCAAATTAATAATTCATTTGTTTCTTGAAAACTTAACTCAATCTCAACAGTAATAAAAGGCACTCAACTTTTTTTTAACATTTCTACATTTATGGTAGGTACTATACTCTGCATAAATATGGTATAAATATACATACTCTATCTAAGTATACGTCTATAATACTATGGACTACCCATCACACCGTTCATCCAAGTCGGTTTCTTTACACACTTCATCACAACACTGTCCTCACAGTTCAACTACGTTATGCAATCTCTCGCACATAAATCCACTCGACGAGAAACAATAATAGAAGTTAGAATTATTTCCTTACGATAATTTGCAATTACCCGTGATAAAAACAAAGCTCATGAGAACATTGAAACGGTTACGTGATTCCGCTTCCGTTTTTATCAGCCCACACCATTCTAGAAAATAAATCGCAATATTCACTTATTAAAACTGGTTCACATTCTTTTTAAATTACCAATGATTACCTCATTGGCAATTGTGTGTCATGCGTGTGACGCAAGTCCTGCAATATAAGGACTTATACGAATACCTCGGCTTGCCTACTCATTGAAAACAATTTTCGCGCGCTCCGTTATCTATGGTTAATCAAATAATTAAGGAGAAGGTTACTTAAGTACTGCTAATTAAAGAACATATGTAAAAAAATTCTATGTTCCTTATATATATAGGTAGACTATATTGATTGGGTAGATAAAATTGTGTGAAAAAAGTGATTTGTCTTATTTACAAAACTAGCATGAAGAGGCTTTATTTAGTCTCTAATATATTAATTCGTTAAAATTTTCTACTTTATAGTAAAAAAACGTACAAGCCGATGAGCCGGTTGATTTTTTACGTAATGCATTGAATATAGGCATAAATAAATTCCCTTTCATAAATATGTAGTTCAAAATTATTACATTACCGCATATTTGATATTTGTCTAAGTGTTAACATTCCAAAATGAACACAACAATGAGCGTCTCGCAAACTTTGTAGAAAGCACATTACAAACATCAGTAGAGTACATACTCCGAATTCTTTGTAGTATATCGCAAGAGGTTACGCAAAACCCATTCAAGTTTGAACTGCCACGCCTCATCTACACAACAGGTTTTAAGTTAAACGTGTGATGAAATATATAGTCATCAACTATATTTATGGTCAATACACGTGATCGTTAGGTCGAAATTAAATATATAATTCAAGTTTGACAACATGAATAGATATGATCATTAAAGTTGATTGGTGGGTGGGCATAAATGGTATAGGGCAGCTAGCAAACTTTACACGCTTTCACTCCTTAACTAAATACTTCAACCAAAGACATAATATTATACATAAATATTATAGATATCTTTAAGATCTATGTGAACACCAATTTATCCAACGTCTTCAACGGACGCGAAATAATACAAAAATATAATTGAACCGATTATATTCAAAAATAAATATTCAATTCGTAAAGTACTAGAAAAAAATGGAAAGTATGAAGTAAATGGATAGTCATTGAAAGTAGCAAAATTTGATATTATGTCGGTTTTGAGTGCTCTACCGTATTATATGTAGATTTTTATTAAAATATCCGTATTTTTTTTATGCATTCTCATAATGTTTGTTCATAAAATGATTTTCTCTTTGTTGTGTGAATACAAGTTGGTTAATCCAACTTTAAAAACTATACAATTGGTCGTAAGGAAGCTCCATTTCAAACACAGCATTTTAATAAAAAAAAATATGTCCATTAGTTTTTATATGGTCTATTGTTTAGTTTCAATAATTGTATTTGTTTTTTTAAGAATTAGTAAATTTTAATGTGTGTGTGTTGTAAATATGGTGTCGATATTTAATGAAAATCTTTTGTTACTTCGTATAATCAATCATCTTACAATTTCGTCGTAGTCGTTTGATCTCAAATGATCATTACAATTTATACACTGCATAGAAAGCAGTTTTCAGACAAAACTATCTCTCAAATAAATCGAACTGAAATACAATAAAAAGACAATATATGTAATTATTGTTAAGACTCTAGCCTTAGATAGCTGTACAAAATATTTTTTGGTTGCGCAAGAACTTAAAGAACCTGCGATTTCGTCAGTATCCTGTCGTTGAGCAATAATTTCCTGCGTAGGTTTTTTTCAATTCTGTACTACATTTTATGACTTGCGACTCATACACCTTTTTTATCCAAGTAATGTATCATAATGTTCGGAATTTGAATGTTTTATTTATTCCATTTTTTAAAATTACATGTTTTTTTTTATTCGCCCGTTTATTTTGGTCAGGGTAAAGCTTAGAAACAATACTGCCTTTTCTGTAGTATTAACACACATAACATAACCCGTGTTGTATATCGCAAGATGTTGAAGTGACACTAGACTCTGGGGGGTTAAAATTACATGATTTGAAAGTGTTAACATTCATCTTGAAGAGTCTAATGTGTTAAGCCCGAATACTGAACCGCCACTCAAATATATAAGCGTTACTTAAGCGTTTAAGTAGATGTCACATTAGACAGAATACGAGAAATTTGAGCAGTAAGTAGCACTTTTGAGTGGCGGTTCAGTATTCGGGCGTTAGAATGATAATTAAAACAAAATACAGCTAACTTTACAATGAATGTCAATAAGGTGTTAGAACACAATGTTTAACACATTGTTCATTATTACAAAACTTTGTACATTACCAGATCTGTAATACTAATTAGGTACCTACAAATTAGTTATTCACCCAGTTCACACGAGATGTGGTTATTTTACTAACAAGTTAAATTATAAAGATAGGATAACATTATGCTTTGTTTCCACTAAAACACAAGAACTCCTTTTGTTACATGTATCCCTGTTTGGCTAAGTTAAAATAATAATGCTATTAAATTTAAGTTGCAATCGGATGCAAATAATGTACTTAAACTATTTTCTGACAACAAAATGGCGAATTAATCAATGACAAATAAATGCGAGTACCTACAGCTATAACTTTTAAAATACAACTTAAATACGGTGTTTAAGAAAATGTAATATCAAACAATAAATATGCAATAAATGCCAAATAGTCGTGGAGTGTCGACTATCGACAATAATATTATGTAATACGTACACCGATTAAAGAGATTTCAACTAATTTCACTTAAGTATATGGTCATGTAATGATTAATATACTTAATACTTATATAATGGACCTAAAAAGATTAATGAACTAAATACTCTATCAATCACGGACTTGCAAAAATAGAATATAACAAAAACTATCTACGTTTACATTTTAAGTTTTAATTACACTGTCTAATGTCTATGGTAAACTGTGTCATAATATTTAATTTTAATAATTACGTTCTGTTCTACAATTTGGCCATATCCTGACATGAGTCATACATTTTTCTTTTTTACAATTCGATATTTGCCATATTGCCATATCGACACACATAATTGTATTTCATATTGCCCGGGAATTTCACCAGTATTAATGATTATTCAATTACAAAACTATATGTAATATTTATATGCCATTGCTTTTCAAGTTAAGGTAAAATAATTTTGTATTTATCTCTCGAAAAAGTATCATTGCAAATGTACCAACAAGTTTTATCAGCATGACACTTCCATCATCAATTTTCAACAGTTTGTAAATTGTTTTGCAAAACGTTAAAATCTATTTGGCACCGAGTCGACTTCTGAGTGGTTGAGTCCATTACGACACAAGGACGATTATTTTACACACACCAACCAGTAAGTAGGTGCTAAGCTGAGAACCCACCACAAGTTTCATGGTCGAACGTTCAATCACGTCTACCTAACGTTTTTTTTTTAATAAATTGCACTATCGTTGCCGCGCTAATAAAAAACATGGGAAACATTTATTAATATCCGATAAAATTTGACATATTCCTTAATTAAAAAATAATAATTCAAATCGGCCAGTAGTATATTATATTGAAACGCTCAAACGAGTATTCTTGAATATTTTTAGTTCATTCACATAAAATTAGTTATATATTATAGTTAAAACACCTTAAAAGACATAACATTCACAACTTTAAAAAGGTTTTTTTACGAAATTCTAACTGACGAGAAAATTGGGTGTATAACGATATGATTGCATAAATTTAAAATAACATAATTATTATAATTAATTACGTAACGTATAGTTATAAGTGAAAATCAATTTATATCATGTGCAATGTGAAAGTTTAATGTTTTAATCGTAACTATTAGTATTGTAATATTTTAATAGCCATTTATTGATAAATATTTATTATTACTTTCGTAAATACAGTTGCATATTCTATGATTTAATTTTATATTTTTATATTATTATTTAATTAAATATAATCATATAACTTAGTCTATTTAAGCGTTTCCAAGTAACTCATGGCAATCATTTACCACACCTAGGCCATTATTTCAAACAGGTTTCTTATTTTAAAACCCAAAAATTCCATAAATCACCTAGTTGACGCATATCAGGAAGAAAAACAGGCCATAATGCCCATAATTGATAATTCGTGGAGCGTCCGCTATGGCAATATACCTATATAATTAGTATTCACAACTCGATATGACCTTTAACTCGATTCAACAGCTACCTATACCATTCCGATCACGGTTGAATTTACAAATACTTTACACTTGTTAGCATGTAATACCGTATAACATTATTTTACAATGTCAATTATACTTTTACAGGTTTTCGTCATCTATAAAAGAAGGATGGATAAAAATATATAAAAAAACTATAACTGTATCTATGTATCCAAAGGTTAACAGGTCATTTTTTCCGTTTCAAATTTGGCTCAAATCTATTCAAACTGGCACAATTTTACAAGCCCCCAATGATACATAAAAAAAATAAAACTGATAAGCAATGAAATATTCAGATATGACTCATCAAAGCCAGATAAAACAAGTTTCCATAAAACCAAATTCGCATCATTCTACATCGGCCAAAAATCAAGTTTCCGATTTCGTCATGTCAATAAATATCCCATTGACATGTTTTCTGTAGAAATGTTCGAATCTTAATAACTAGAAAATAGCTGAATTTAAAACCTATTTAAAATTTATTCTTTTTCCTGCAAATCTACAACAGAGCTATTAGGTCTTTTAAGTCTCGTTAGCAAGACATCTATCTATTTTGAGTCCAAATGACTTAATCGATTTGAAAACCGATATTGAATTCGTTAACGCAGTCGATTGGCCTTTTTAAACTAATTAATCAATTAGACAGACATTCGACTTTGTTAGCGCTTGTCATTGATATAACCAAACAAGTCCGTTAACTCATTTGGTATCCATCATATATGTTCATATAAATGAAAACCTTATACTTGGAGCATATACAAGTTGGCTTTTTTTATTTATGGAGAAGAATGTTTGACATGCCGTATAGACTAGGTTAAGGTATGGGGAAAACAATCTTCTCCGTCCATTATATTAATGTATTTTAAACAGATGATAACAGTGATTGCAAGAGAATTCAAAATATTGCTAACTAACCAAAAAACTCGACTCAAAAAGTCGTAAGTCGATAAATAAAAATGTAGATATCATGATTGTATACAGAATATACTATCTAGAAGTAGGTACATTAAATTTATATTACGTGTCATTTTATAAATGTATCATAAAACGATTGCATGCCGCACACGTGACACACGCAACCCTAGAACAAAGTTATAGCAACGAGTATTCGTGAGCTGTCTAAAATACAAAATGGACGGAGTTTATGTGACTACTTAGATGATACTAAAATATGTATTGTAAGTGTATGTATAGAAACCTAAACTATTATAGATATTATAGAACTAAGTACTATAGAATACTATAGAACTATTATAGAATAGCATTTATACAATCAGATATAATATTCAGATACTTTAACTGACCACTTAGTGTTTTTGTTTTTCGTTATATTTAGATTGCTAATCTTTCAAGGAATTTTATTGTTTTTGCCTGAGATAGATATTAGAATAAGTGTGTTATACAACAATACCTGTTGCTACGTATCTTTACACAATATTCTTTTTTATTCAATTATTCTATTGTTGATATTTAATCTAATTTTAAGATGTAGGTGTCTCGATGTTCAATCTGAGCCGAGTCACACGGGAACAATATAACTTCGATGTAAGATTTGTTTGACAGACTAGGAACACATAACATCATGAAATGAACATACATACCCACCTACCTACAACCTAAGATTTACAACAAAAATGGCAGAATGACGTCTAAGCTTTAGCATGTCCTAAATGAAAAAAAAACTAGCAGTTTTTGTAGGTCTGTACAGTTTGGAGAAACTCACACCATGATATACCTACCTGTCGCTATTAAATATTTTAAAAAGTCATCATAATTTTGTAATAAAGAACTGATCCACACTACAGATAGTCTGCAAAGGTCCACATAAGCTTCATACCTATTTGGATATTACAAGGGCAACTAGTACAGACCTACCCACAAAATACCTGCGGTATTAAATATTCTCGAACCTTTGCTTTGTATGCATGGTACATGTATACAGAGTCGTTTGGCAAAGCTTGATTTAAATCGCTGCCAGATTTTTTATTGTAGTATATTTTTTGCATATTGTTGCAATTTGTTAAACTAATAGCCCAATTTGAGAACCATTAAGAGTGATCATGCATAACAAGACTTGCTGTTTAAATACTTGAGAATAATAAATAAACCTTTACGAATCATCACTGAACCCGTCTCAATTAAAATAGTAGTTAATTAAACTAGACCTTCACGCTTTTAATATAAGGTATAAAGCGCATCGAATAGAATATTTGATACCATGGAATACGTGGCGAGCCAAAAGATTCATTTAATGTGATATATTTGACTCTTATATTGTTCATACCACAACAGTTTATAACTTGTCTAATTGATTGTCTTGTTATTTGGCTTGACTTATATAACCTGTTTGTGTTTGGTATGTTACCAGTTTATATCTATGAAAAATTTGAACAAACCGCCGCCGACCGCTCATGTTTTGTATTATTTTTACGCTACAAAAAACGCCAATTCATTCATTCGTACTGTTATTCATATTTACTGTTTCAGAATACAATTACTATACTAACATGTACAAACTAATATAATTTCTAGTGTCAGAGTATTAAATATAACTGTCGAACATTTTAATGTAATGTTAATCCAAGGAATCGTATAACTCCAGAGAAAAGCAGGCGTATTTGTTAACCATTTTTTTTATTAACTGGCTGTGACTGGATAAGAGAATCACCATATTCTGCCATAGTCCTATATAATTTGTAGTTATTCTTAGACATCGTTTACAATTTGAATATATGAGTATCTTAACCAAGCCTTGTGTATAGTATGTAGGTGTTACCAGTAGTATGTTCTGATCCGTGTTTGTAATAATCGCCTACATCCAAGGTGATCCACTAACGAACATCGCATCACAGATTATAAAATACCTTTATAATTGCGGCCAGCAGTACATGCTGACATTGAAATGATAATGAGTTTGTATTTAATCTACAAATATTTCCATAGACATACTACGCAAGAGGCAAATGAATAATTTTACGACAATCACAGATACTTAGGACAGTCTGTTTCTTTGAAAAAAACAAAATAACAATACGCAAACAAGTTTTCAATGCGACGTTTGCATTCAAATAATTTAATAATACATTTTTGCGAGGAATTTCTTGAAGTTAGGAGTCATAATTATAGATGACCTTATAACAAACATTGCCTACGTTTGGCAATATACTTGACACTCTATTTCATGCGACATATTATTTCAAGTAGAGAAAATATCCCGCTTGTATAATAAAAGTATAAAAGAAGATATTTCAACAAGACGCTTTCATTAAAAAGAAATATTTTGATGCTAAATTAAGTTCGCATTACAGTAAAGAAAAAAGCACTGGGAACTGTATTCGTCGCTAGTTCGCTATCTCGCTTCTTATTATGCATAAAATTGTTCTTAAGAAATGAAAATTGGCTAAATCAAACTGACTAAAGATTAATGCTTAAAGTTTTACAAACCGGAAACTATTTAGTTATCTAATCGTGTAGAAACCACTAAATAAAGATTTTATTGGTATTGATATAACATTGACAAATAATGATTTTTCATTGCGTAATAGAAAACCTGATTCTGAATTTAAATTTCGAATGACTAATAAATAATTTATGTAAGATTGTGATTAGTTAATTTAAGAAAAAAGAAACAAGTTTTTTTTTAATAGAAAACGTATGCCTACCAATTGACACCTTGCCGTCATTTTATGAATAGTCTTTATTGATTTCATAGACTGATAGATTCATGCTGTTGCATATTGGGAATATGACGTCAATCGCGTAAAAAGCTTTTCTTTGCTGACCAGGAAATTAGCATTAAAAATATGTAATACAAGTATGTGTAAGTGAGGTTTGGGAAAAATATGTGTAGACGACTCTACGACTGGGTGAACAAATAACCTCGTGACAATACCCTACTTAGTTGAACACAATAACAATTTCCCAAGGCTATTATAAAATAAATTACATTGAAACCTACATTTTAATTAATTTCCATTAATAAATGCAGTTTTTAAAAGTTTCACCACTTTCACAAGACTGTAGAGAAAGATTGTTCACCCAGAATAATAGAAGAAAGAGAAATAGGCTCCTCAGATATAAGAGAAGAGGAAAACCTGATGAGTAGCGGTTTACGTAGTTTACATTATATTTCATTACATAATCTATGACAAGTAGTCCATGCCTGTGGATAAAAATTAAATTAAAAATTCGTCTATAAATAACTCATAATTGACCTTTGTTGTCCTTATATTAATTTGCTTAATTCCTCTGTGCGTATATTGCCTAATTTTATTATTTTATATAATTTAACGACCTGGTTGCTAGGACCTTTAAGTCAAGTCTTATTTGGTAATTAACATCATAATTCTTAAGGTAAACTAATCTTAACCTAACCTAGCCCAACCCTAAAGCTTAACCTAACCTAATTATCCATAAAGTCGTGGCACTTTATGCATGATGTTCCGAGGGAGTCCTGACGAGAATGTAGAAGAGCACACTAAACACGATACTTACACCATCCCCCACATTTGCACTCATATACGAACAGTTATTAAATAAAACGCCACGAATTTTATTCAATAATGTCCATTGAAACACAAATCTTAGAAAATGATGCAAATAGCGGACATGTCTCTTCCACAGTCCCGCCAATACTCCGTATATTGCCTAAGTCAATGCTAATGCGACAGGGTAAATAATCTTACGTACAGATTAATTTTGAGTAGTTTAAAATCAAAGGTATATTAATTAAAGCCTTATTTAGAAAAGTATAAATATAATTAACAGAATATAAGTAATAAACAGAAATTATATTCGATAACAGTACTATTACGTGGTTATGAAAATTTAACTGTTGCATTGATATACATTTTATAACAATATTATAAAACTTGATTTATTTTTCAGCAGTAGACGATTTTAATTATGAATGTGGCAATGACTCGTTAATGATGAAATATAAGTTTAATTAGTAAATAATAATATAAGTTAATAATAATTCTCACAATAAAAGGTGATTATTACTTATATGTATATATATATATACACAACTTGAAATAACAATCAAATATACAATAAGTTATAAAGTAAGAAAACATCGTTTGAAAATAAAATTATGTCTGGTGGCGATTAAGGAAAAATCATGGACGGTTACCTCTGAAAATTCAAAAAAAAATCCTGACCTCTCTAACAAACCTGTGGTTAACAGTGGGAAGTTATAGTGCTAAATTGAAAAAAAAACACCCAGAGTAATATATTACCCACTATTAAAATAATCTTAAAACCGCAGACTGAAATTAGATCCAACGTAATTTGTTTTTGAGTTAATATATGTACACCTGTTACGTTAACGTTTCAAATGAAAATATAAAGAAAACCAGTTTTCTCTTTTTTATTGTTTTATTACTGCAAATATTACGAAATATTTGCAGCGAAACCGTAACGAAACAGCATGTAAAAAAACAGAAATTAAACATTTAGTTCTAGAAATACAAGCGTTTTATTGGCGTGTAATTTGTAACGAAAGAATTTGAAACTTTTGACACATCCAACGTTAAGCTTTATTTTGAATTTACCACACATAATTAAATTCTTTTTTTTTAAATAATATCTTCTTGACAATCTTCTTGACATGTATTAAATATTGCAAGATTGTTTAATATAACTTAGTAGTTTTTTTAGACTGTTTATTTAAATCAAATATTCTCAGTTATATCAATAGAAGGTATTAAAATATTGTGACGACTTTGAATGCATATTTTACTGTTATTATTAATATTGTGTATGTCATTACAATATCTTGTTTAGAGAGTATTTTTAAATTATTTCTAAGCTACTTAATTATAACTAAATTATGTTACATGAGTAATGATGATAATGTTTTAAAATTAAAGTTACTAACCTGTATTTTTTTCCTCAGGGTGTAAAACGCAATTTCCTTCGCCGTACAAAAGCGACATCGCCACCGGACACCACGGAAGCGGCTGCTACGGACAATCCAGATAACACCACAAACAAATACACAAGACGCGGGAACTCCAAATTCAAATTACGAAAAGAACTCGAGAAGAATTCTCAGAAAAATGAAATTGAATCGCGTCGGCCATCTTTGAATGGCGGTTCTCGGCTGAGTGAACGCCCGCTAGCTACTCGCAAATTCGTGTCTCGCCGGCGACTTGGAGGGGCTAACTGTGAGTCTGGTTTTGCTTTTAATGATTTGTCTACATTTTCTGTGGCTGTATAGCAGTTTCCATGGAAAGCTAAAGGGAAATTGGCAGTTGTGCAGATTGTAGTTGTTTGCCTATAGTATGACATTGGTATTCACTATCACGCTGCCGACTAGCTAAGTACTTACTGCAAATATACTGCAAATAATAAGTACTTACACTTTCTAAAGTTAAAGTTCAATTAATGCATCTACATTACTTATCTCTGTTATTCTGGATACAACAACTTCTGTTTACATAACGGGGCATTTATATATGCTATTTATTTAATCTTAGGACGCTTGATAGAAAAACATTTTGCCCGGAATCTGAATAGAAAAAGCATGAGTACCCGGTTAATCAAATATTTTACAAAGCTACGCTGTTCAATACCGTATTCCTCGTGTATACTTAGTCCTTAGTTATAAATTACAGTCGAAGGTCGTTGGTAGGGATATCGTCACGACTTCTTGGTGTAATCACAGATACATATCGAAGGTACTTGACAAGGCAGGCTGCGTAATCCTCGTGAATACTTGATGCTTTTGTTGTTTACGACTAAAACCTTAAATTAATAAAAATAATTTATAGAGTTAGAAGTCTGGAAATATAACACAAATGTTTTTGGCAAACACATATCGATGCCTATATATTTGTGTATCGGATGGATTTCGAACCCGCGAACTTCTACTGTCCGTCGATTGTTTTACAGATGCAACAGGATACCTATTAATCTGTGAATTCTAATTATTGATTAATAAGGTCTTAACTAGTCCTTTACAGTTCCACTTTCTCTTTCCGACCTTTGACTCGACATTATAAAGACTATCTATGTTTCTAACAATCGTACAAATTGGCAACTGTCCGCTCTCACAAAGAAAAAGAAAGTGATTATATCTTCACGGTAGTTGATTACTTGGACAAATACAGACAGAGTAATAGTGAAATTGTTGCGCTCTCAGCGTGCACGTGCTTTGACAGTTTTTTATGGTATCGGGGGACAAACTACCAGGTCAACTGGTAGCACTAGCGCTACCCATGGACATTTACAACGCATATAGTACTAAAATTGCGTTGCCAGCCTTTATGGGAGTAAGATTCGTAAATGGGGTATGTGCCTCCAGATTTCACTTTATGAAAGGTGACATGATGATTCACTGATCCAGTTCCGGCGTGATCCAGTTTACGTCGATATTTCGAGAGGTCGTGGAAAAATTCGAAACGAACATAAAAATTAAGGAAAATAAAAACAGTTTTTTTTAAGTTTATAAACAATACTATTATGTTAACTCTCCCACGCTCTTTTTCTTGTTTTCGAGAGGATGTCGAGTTCGATTCTGGGTAACACGCTCATGGTTTTTTGAAAAATATAATAATAAAAATATTTTCCGAAGTTGTAATTACAACTTACATTTAACAAGATGTGACCAGTTTAGAGTGATTTCCTCGCCAAATTTTCCAGGAAACATTACAAGCCTCCTGTTGTCTACCGTAGAGACGATTTAATTAAAGACTTTTTAAAAAAACATACCTTATACCTGTAGCATATCATAAAGAATGTAGTCCAGCTAGCACAGATCGAGTTCTCGCAGATGTATAAATATATTTATATGTTTGCATTTTGTTTATGTATCAAAGTGGTCGTCCGACCTCTGCGCCGTGACCGAGGACTGAGGACAACGTCCTCGGAATGTCTAGGTCGCACCTGCCCATAAACTTGCATTAATTTAATATCGCCTATATATAAAAAAAGGTGTGGATTAAGTCAATGTTAACAATATTTAATTAATCACAAAATAATTTAATAAATTCTTATTTTTATATTATGACAAAATGGTAACTTAGATGGCGCAGGTAGGTACTTTCATTTTGCAAAAAAATAATGACAAATAAAGTAAAACAAAACACTATAGAATGCGGATGCATCTTAAAAGTGGCAAGAAATTAATTGCCCTTACCTATTGACGAGTTTTATACAAATTACAATTAGAAAAATACTTTTTCTGAGCTGAACTAATAAGTGCCAAAAGTAAATATCTCACTGATATCTTTTGAGGCAAAGTTCCTGAAAAAAGGAGGACTCTGAAATATTCCCTTTTTCTATCAATATAATAAATGTATAAATACTTCAATAGATCTACTGACACGGTTAGTTGTTCACCTATGTAGAGCACCAGTACGGTAGCTGTCCGCAAGTAAATCACAAGCCTCAAGTCCAAGATCACGCAATATTTAATTATTTATCACCAAGATACATGCATTTATGTATTGTGCGTGCCGAGCTCAAATTATTATGTATGTGTCATAACTATATATACAGCTGTCAACATACTTTGTGCTACATTCTGTTTATATTAATAGGTTTATGCCGTCTTGAAGTTGACAACCCGCTTCTGAATGAAGAAGTTTTGGGATCGATTCCGGACTCGTAACTATGACTTCTCAGATTTATAGTTTTTGGAAGTTATGTGTGATAAATATCGATGACCGACAACATTGTACCGGTGTATGGCAATAGGTTTTACCACTTATTCCAATTTGGGACGAGAAAATCGGTAAGTTGAAGCTTAAGGCGGCGCTTACCCCTTTAGGTAGACAAGTTATTAAAAAATAGTAGACCTATTTATTTCTTAGATTTTCGCGAATCACATTCATAACATTAAAACAAGTTTTTATAGATTCTATCGCGTTTATTTAGAGCTTGTTTTGTATATATTTTCCGACGTTTCGAACTCTTTACAGAGATAAGAGTAAAGAGAACGAAACGTCGGGAAATAAATAGAAAATAAGCTCTAAATAAACGCGATATAATCCATACAAACTTGTTTTAATGGTATATAATTGTAAACCTATTTCACTTTAAACTCTTATTTCTGTGATAAACCTTCAGGACTGTATGTACTAACTAGATGTTTGCAACATTTATTGAGAACTTATTACTAAGCGAAGTAACTTTACTAAATTTAGACCGTCAATATGTGTTTTATAATTTTCGTTATCAAATTAACTTCATAGATGATGACAACATAACATAACTTCACGTATTTTTCTACCCGAAGGTGTAAGCAGTGGCTGTTAAGCCTTGACTCGCCGTTATGTTTACAACCCAAATGGAATAGGTGGCAAACCTATTGCCGGGCACAAAGTTTTTAGCCACCGACATTTATCACACATAACTTTCGAAATTAATTTCGAAATGTCATTGGTGTGAGCCAGTATTCCAACCGAATTCTGGTTGGAATTACGGTACGTTCATAGATGATGTCAGCAATAAATATATTTTCCATTTCCATTCATGAATGTGATAAAAATTACGTTACAGTCTACACGCTTCTGAAACATCACTGTAGTACAGAACAATGGGTCTCACGTTACTGGTTACATCACAAACCTAAAATGAGTTGTGACACCGCACATTGACTTACGGCTTTCTCCTCGTGAACTCAAAACGATGAATTTGATTAAAAGCTATTAGATTCTGCAAATATGTTAGTTAACAGAAACATATATTTATGTTATAATATTAACGAATATATTTTTATGACTACTGCCTGCTAAATTCATGTACTTCTACAGCCAATCGCTATTGAAGAACATGAATTTAGTTTTCCATTTGGACCCAGCTAAGGAAAAGGAATATGTGAGCATAATCCTGTTACCTAGCTGGCCCTTTACACATACACACAAAGTTACTCGCATACAGGAATACATATTACCAAAAAGTCTAAAAGTTATAGAAAACTTTTTCAGTAGGTACGTATTTATAACTTGTCTATGACCAATTTCAGCTCTACTCTATGCGAAAGAGAACGTCTCTCAAAAAGTAAAAACGTAAAAAAAATAACCAGTGAAATAAACGAAAAGAAATTACATCTTATTATTTTTTTTATAAAAAATAACGATTTATCTAATTATAAATAAATAATTATTATAACGCTAATTGTGGTTTTAAATTTTTATGAATACATTGTTATGAAAGGCTTTCACTAAGAATTAATTCGGTTGAAATGTTAATTTTGTAAGATAACGCCACATAGAAATTGTGTTTATGTACTTTCTAAGTATATAATACGCCTGTACAATTAAGAGATACGTTTTTTTCACTCTTTGTAATATTCGCAATTGTTGGCTTCCCTTAATACGCGGTATAAAATATTTTGTTCTATGGCATGGGTGTATGGGGCACATGACAACAATACATCAATTCGTTAAATTAAATTGTACCGAACGGCTGAACCGAACTGAACTGAAATAAAATTTTGTTAAGTATTTGCGTAGCCTCTCAGATGCTTTAGAGTTTGGACTAACAATCGTAGCTGATGCGTGGCGCTGTGATCACATTTTCGTCCTACATTGTAGGTCATATCAATTCTTCATTTAAATTATAAAAAAAATCAGCCGAAATGTCCAAAAACATCTAAAAGACTGTTTTTGATACTTAGTATTACAACTTTGTGTTTACAAAATAATATCTGTAGTCTGATTCCGTAGCCAGTTTTATTTGCTTATCATGGAACTAGGTGACGATGTGAGAATTAATTGCAAAATTTTACTCTATTATATACTTAATATGTATTAAATCCATCGTAGTCCAGTCATCGTAGCACCAGACTTAAGCTTCGATTGTTACTAGATGGCGCTGCTTGAATTATAGTTTTGTAATTTCTACATATATTGCGTTATTGTATATCGTTGTTAATACAATGATGATTGATGTTTGTAGTAACGCTCAACTACCTACAGTACCCGCTGCGTGATAACAAGCGTGTTATTACTCAAGCACTGACCGTGACCGCCTTGCACACAAAAAAAGTATAATTTAAACCCTATTATACGATTCGTTGCAGTCAACAAAACTCTGTCAAACACAATAACCTTTTCGGAAATAATATGTTTTTATCTTTACGCTTTTAATACGTAAGTTTTCGTTTACCATGGAATAGGTGGCGACCCCTTTCCCATACCTGCATCAGGGAATATTGTTCTTTTTTTACTTATTCAATCGTCTATAAGCAACTTAACTTCGGAAACCTCCGAAAGTGTGAATCAAGATTTAAATTTAGAATCTTCTTCTATTTGAAGGCATCTTGAGTAATCGTCAATTAAAATATTAACATAAATGAAGTTACATAAAAAAAAAATTACGCGGAGTCCCTACGCGCTACTGAAGTGGAACTTTTTAACAGACGAACATTTATAACACGCTTAATTTATAAAGAGCACAACTTATATTCCATAGTCGGTAGTTTTACCAATACACGGTAAAACTACTGACTGTGGAATGGAGATTGGCGGGTTCGATCCCCACTCGAGTATCCCCATCTTAAGGTCTGGGTAAAATTTGGTGACTATTTTATTTAGGAGGATGTGCCATATTCGACGTCGCATTGTTCTTTGATTTAAATACTCCCCCAAGCTCAAGCCCATTCGATACTCATATCGTAAAATGCATTAAAATATTTATAGCATTGGATTTAGAATGACGTCACATTTTCAAGTTACTATCGAAAAGCCCTTTCATTTGATACCCATATTGTAAAAAAGCATTAGAACTATATTTTAATGAGTGGCGGTGGAGTTTCACCGGTCGAGCCAGCCCATTCATGCAGCGAACTGCTTGGCTCTACGACTGTTAATAATATTATCCAAACTTAGCGTGTATAAAAACTTTAAAATTGAGTTCTAATATTCAATACATTATAAATATTTATAACATACTTATTATGTACATACTTAGATACTTACATACATTGCAAAATAACAAATATCGATTTAATTATCCTTATAATAACAAATATACGTCTGGCATGTTCGGTAGCCGCTTCGTAGTCCGTACCTACTTGTTGTGTTACAAAAAAAAAATAGAGATTTACAAAAAAAATACTAGTACAGATAGCACAAAAAGAATTAATTAGAAAGAAATTGCAATAAGGTAAAAATAATTAAGACAAATCAAAATTTAGTTTATGTAATGAAATTAAATACAAAGAAATTAAAAAGGCCTTATTTTACTAGCTACATATTGCATTTTAATAACTATACTAGTTGTTGCTCGCTACTTCATCTGCGTGGACGCCAAAAAAGCAGGAAGATTACTGTGCCTGTGCCATTATACGGGTTCATCGCTCACCCTCAGTTAGTGATAGCGTGATAATATTTAGCCTGTGTTGACCCGACCCTCTTGGCTATATTTAAGCAAAATTCGACGTAAAAGCATGCAGTACTTTCACAGTTTATCCGTAACAAACATACAGACAAACAGACAAAAATTCTAAAAACTATATTTTGAGGTTCGGTATCGATTGTAGATCATATCCCAAGAATTATGCAAATGAAATATTCAATGAAACTCAATAAAATATTCAACTTTCCTAAAATTTTATTACATATATAGATTATTTGGCGGCACATTAGAAAGAAATTATTTATTTTACCCATTTTGTTTTTCATACTTCTTAAACGTATTTGTAATCTAATTGTACTTTTGTACATGTACACTAATGGTTGCAATAAGGTAAAAATAATTAAGACAAATTAAAATTTAGTTTATATAATGAAATTAAATACAGTAACAAATACAGAAGTAAAAAAGCCATTATTTTACCTGCGACCTATTGCATTTTGATAACGATATTATTTATTGACTAATTACTAAATGTTTTACATTTCTAATACTGAACTAGTTGTGTTACTCCTGTGTCTGTATGGATACTTTTTATTATGGTTCCCAAGGTTGGTTTTTGCAGTTATAGCGACGTCAAACTAATTATTAATTGTTATTATTATTATTATATAGCATTAAACAATGCCTTGTTTGTATATTCCTACTAATATTTGAATTTTTTGTTTTGTTCTTTTTTTAAGTAGCATATAAATTTAAAAATTAAAAACAATATTTTTTATGCAGTTAGTTCTTTTGAGATACGGTGCGATAAAAACAGTGCCGCTACTAGCTACTAGATGTCTATGTACAGTTTTTAATCACGCTATGGAAATTCTCTTCCTTGGTTTATATAAGCCGATTAATGTTTTAGTGTTTTATATTACCTATAATACCCGCGAGGGGGCGTTAAAAGCGTTAAACGCTTTTGCACGAGACATTAGAAGTTCCACTTCAAAAAAATCAGTAATTACGTGCGTGTACTCAAAATTTCTTAAAAAACATAGGTAGATGCCATAAATGCGGTTGATTTCGATAAAGAAAATTATGTAGGTATTGATGCAATACACGCAGACTGTTTGAAGCAACTGACAAATTACCATCACGAAGTACCATCTTGGTGATCAAATAATAAACTTGTGTGTTGCCTCTCATCATCATTACTAAACTGTCGTTCAAGGTTTTGTCACCACACCACCCACACTATCACGACATGAATGTGTTACGAGAATGATTAACACAGACATTGAACACAATTTGGTTAGTAGATAGTAGTCAGTAGCGATATTAATATAATATTATTGTTATTTATTTTTAATAATTGGAAAAGAGTATCTGAGTAAAGAGTTTCTGGCCCGATTCTTTTCATGATGGCCTACACTCGGTATCGGGCCGTGTTTTGTTGTTCCACGGAGGCACTTTCCTGAAAAGCTCGTATTAAGTCATTTTAAATAATAAGTTATTTTTTTGTATTTGTTGACGATATTTAAGTGTCTGTAAAGACCTATGAAAATAAAGCTTCTTTTGACTTTGACTTAGGTACATAATCATCACGATCATTCATATCATAAATAATCTCACGACACAATGGATGGACTAATTTTATAAATTTGCCATTTGTATCGTGTAGATAAAGGATAAATTTAACTAACCTATCAAATTGTTTCATGTCAATCCATTATAAAATGCTAGTTTTATTATTTATTAATCCAGAGTTAAAGCTGTATTTGGTGCGCTCTCAATGCATAAGGAGGGAGTGAAAATTCAAAAGCCCTGACCACTATTTTGATACAGAAAAAATACTTGTCACCTGAACATATTGCATCATCTCCAACCAACAGCCATGATATATAATTAAAGTATTACTAAACCCACGGATTTACCTCTCGTGTAACATAATTATTTCATCTGGCAATTTCCTTTTTTTTTGTAGATATCTCGCCGATGTTAATGTCCATTGCATAAGAATGATTAAATGAGATTTCCTCTCACACATGGGTATTTATCTCCGCTATCTGCCCAATGAAATTAGTGGTAAAAGCAGTTTTAATTTGACGCTCACGTGCTTAAGATTATTATCTTTCTAGATTTTTGTCTCAGCAAAATATTACCTGCAAGGCACCTAAAATTAAAGAAAATTAATGTAGTAACAGAAAGGTAATTACAGGCTCTTGCTAATATATATCTTACGCTATATCTGCATCAATCAATTGCGGAACAAATAGAGAACACAATAAATGCTTTAGTTAACAATAATTTTAACACAATATATTTGCGTCAATATTAATTCAAAAAGTATTACTTTTTTTTTTGATAGAAGCAATGCTTATGTTGAACTAGTCAATATCCTAATCATTTGACAATTTATTAAAGATTTGCCACAAACCCTCCACATGTAAGAATTTTGTAGTAGTAGATTCTGACTAAGCATGCAATGGAAGATCATGCCTTAGAAATCTACTTCCGACAGCCATCTTTATTTTGTGTTATTTTTAGTAGAAATATCATGTCGGCTATCTCCCGTCTCCCGAGGAATATAAAGGTAGTAGGTGAATGAAATGGTTTTTTTGAAAATTACTCTACAACAGGATGATGCGAGCTCAACCCCAAGTCGATAATGCAAATATCTTAAAAACTTTACTTGTATATTCTCTAATCTGGTTATATATAGGTATATATATGCTATATCTGGGAAGCGTATTCCAGACTGAGGATAATTCGTTCACCAGCATATTATGATTAATACGATCGCTTTTTAATACGAACACTTGACTTTGTTGTATTGTTTGTTATTAAATTCTGACGATAAAAATTAACTGGTGTTGTCACCTTTTCAAATGCAAAAACGGTTTTATATAGAATTGTTCTATCTGCTGCTATAAATTACTTATTAAACTCAATTAACACTTGAAAGCGTGACGCGAATACATCATCTGTAGATGTGTTGCTTGAGACGCGGAAAATACATCACACAAGCTGACGCCCGCGACATTGTACTGCTAAATATACTTCCAAATTAACAACATTTGTTAACTAACCGTGACAAAAAGTCAAAGCTATTTTAAAACTTGAATAGCGCGTTAATCTGTTGTTCAGACAGACACTCAATGTCTCTTTGATTCATTTTAGTTACAAATGAATTATTGTTAGTTCGATTGCAAGACCGACTTTAAAAAGAGTCGAAAAAAGAATATACAGACACTTGTCATAATGTAAGCTATAATGTAAGTTCAGAAATTCTATTGAGAGGTAGGTATTCCTTAAACGTGTTCACAAAACAACCTTACAGATGACAATAGCTTTAGAAGTGAGAGATGAGTGAAAGTGTTCGGTCAAGTGTAACATTGGTACTTATCTAACGATAGGAAGGCACTTTACTTTCGTTAGTGACTCAAGTACGAATCAGACTGACATATAAACCCATAAGTTGAATAATGTGTGTTTAGCCATATCTATAGATCATTATCAAAATCAAATCAAAATCAAAATCTCATTTATTCAGTTTAGGTCATTAAAGACACTTATGAACGTCAATAATTTCAATCCGCCAATTCGATTACTCACGTCCTGAGAAGAATTGGCAAGAAACTCAGGGGAGTCTTTTTTTTTCTTTTTACTTAATTTTAAGTAAACTAAATTACAAATTATTAGAATAATTTATAGAGCAAGATGAGGTTCCTCACGTAAAACTTAGGACACAGTACGTTAATATTCTTTGGACGCTTGAACAGACCAGTCCCCACAAACAGCACCCGTTCACGAGCATGACCCATATCTCAGCCATCGCCTCCCTCGCCATATTTTAGGGAAGGTGGCGACCCGATCAACGACGCCGCCATAAGCAAGGACCTTTCAGTGAGCATGACTTATTCAAGATCCCAGACAAAAAAAAAAAAACTAGTAAGTTTGCCCGGCGAGAAACGTCATATTGCATACAATCTTACCAATATCAGTAAAGTTTGGTTAGCAGAATAACAATATTTTGCAGCAAATACAAACAATATAACACAAAAGAAGCAATTCAATTCCAAACGGTTTTATCATTGATATAATCTGCGATACAGTAATAAGCTCTTGTATATAGTCTACTTTTAACATATTTCTTAAATTTACCTAACGATAATTCAACCGCGTCGTTTGGAAGTTTATTGTAAAAGCGTATACATTGACCTGGAAACGCGTTAGAAATTTTTTGGAGCCTAGTAGTGGACACAGCAAGTTTGTTTTTATTTCTTAAGTTTAATTGATGGATATCACTGTTTTTCTTAAATTTAGTTATATTTTTATGAACATAGATTAAATTTTCATAAATATATTGTGAATGTAACGTCATTATTCGTATCTCTTTAAATTTACTTCTCAGTGTATCCCTGGGACTCATCATATAGATAGCACGAATAGCTCGTTTCTGGAGCACAAAAATCGAGTCTACATCCGCAGCACTACCCCAAAGTAATAAGCCATATGACATAATGCTGTGAAAATAACTAAAATAAACTAAACGTGCAGTATCAACGTCGGTCAATTGACGTATTTTCTTTACAGCGTAAGCGGCTGAGCTAAGTCTACCAGATAACGTCTCTATATGTGGGCCCCATTGTAGTTTAGAGTCTAATGTTATACCAAGAAAGACAACCTTATTGACCAATTCCAGTCTCCTATTGTCCATCACGACACTGGTTATAACTTATTTAACATTTTTAGTAAAAAATCTAACATATTTGGTTTTGCTACCATTTAAAAGCAAATTATTAGCACTAAACCAGTTTACTATCTTTGAAAGAGCATTGTCACTGAGTAATATCTATAGATATAAATAAAAGTGAAGTGTCTGTTTATAATATTGAAATAACTGCTTTCTACTACATTCACATATGAATATATTTTATATAGTACATTCCTACTGTATACACGCAAATTTCTGTATGTCTATTTGTTTCGGGTAATCTTTGAAATGGCTGAACCGACTTTGAAGGGAGCTATTAGTTAGCTGGTGTAATAAGAAGTAACATACAGATAAACAGACGAGCAGACAATAAATATAAAAACCATATTTATGGATTCGGTATTGATTGTAGATCATGTCCCAAGTATTCTAAAAAATGTATTAATGCATAATTTCCACTTTCCTACGATTTTATTATAAATGTAAAGATATTTGTAAATAACTTACGAAATATCATATCGTCAAGAAGGTTATATGTATTTACACGTGAATGCTTGAGTCGCAATCGTCCCGAGCCGTGAGAAACTGGAACAAATCTGAATACTTATTTATATATGAACTAATAACACTATATTATGTTAAAATCATACGACAATGTGTATTGCGAAACATAATATTTGGGGACAATTTAATTCATCACTTCAACAATAATTAACACAACACTTCAATAATAATATAGATATACATATAATACAAAATGTTGCGATAGATTTTTTATTTCTTTTTTATGCAGCCTTTATTTCGGTATCAATATTTTTTTCTTAGAATTGAATGTATTTCGGCATCGAGCCCAATCTGTTATTTTCCTATAACATCTGCCATTTTCAATCTATAGATAAAAGCTTAGATCGCTACAGATTATATTACAGTTCTCAGCAGAGTAGGGACTAATAAGTAAATACGAATATGACGGAGGAAAGCCAAGATATTCAAAGATTTGTCGTGGGTTCGATTCCGGACTGACCAATGATTTCTCGAAATTCTTTTCGGAAGTTATGTGTGGTAAATATCGATGACTGACAACATTGTATCTGGTGCAATAGGTTACGCCATTTATTCCATTTGGCACGCAACGTTGTCCGCACCTTCAGGTAGAAGATTAAAATATTATAGATATTTCGATAAGAATATTGCCAGGCCATCTAGTTGTAAATCGATACCTTAATTTGCAAACCTACTAACTTCACTTTTTTTCGAAAATGAAAATTTTGATACCGATAGAATCTAGATAATGTCTAGGATCTGCCGGTATCAAAATACCATTTTCGAAAAAAAAGTCGAGTTATTAGGTTTGCAAATTAGGGTATCGATATATCAATCGATTTAAAATAATATATTATATAGTTAATTTGTCGACACTCGACTGTAACGCGCGTTAAAACTGACAAATGAATTGTAAAACTATTTGTTTTTATCTCGTTTTGTCGTATGGAATTACAAATTGAACATGTTACCTACATTCCTATAGACAATATAACTCTACCAAGAACTATATAATAATGTGTAAGTCACATTCAGAACTAAATCTTTAACATATTTCTCACGCTCTGATTGAGTTCACTCTAAAAGAGTAATTGAGAAATCAACGTATATTACCTGTATTACTTTGTCGTATTTACCTTACATTTGTTTTTGATTGTTCAACTCCCCTTGGCCCTTATAATCCATTAATTCGGTTATTTAAATATTTATGTTTGTGTGTCTGCATGTTGGGAATTCCGCCCAGATTTCTGAATAATTATAAATGAACTTCTGCATCGCTCGCTAGATCTAACTGACCGCGTCGAAAACAACGTTCTAAGGCAGGAATTTGGGTTAAAAGGAAGCGTCGGTGTCAAAGTAAGAAAAGGCATGCACCGACTAAGCACATAGGATGTAGAAGTCGAGGACGGCGACGACACACTTTCCATGACTAAATAGAACGAGTCGTTGAGGAAGGTGATGTAAGAAGCCTTAAAAATAGACGAGTGTTTATGAGACTGTGTGTATTCAGAGTTATGAATGTCAAAGAAGCGAGTGAGGGGTATAATGATCGTGACTGTTCTCTTTGCCTACCCCGCATGGGACTTCACATGAAGTTATATGTATGTTCTGCATACATTTTTAATAGAGAACAGCCTACTCCTTCACGTATTGAGAGCGTGAAGACACGTATTCAGTATCTATTAATTTTAACGATACATTGTTATGTCAGACAATATCCAGTCATTTCACGGTTCAATCCAGACAGAACAATAGTCTGTTTTGATACAGTGTATACAGAGCCTTGAGACGTTACTGTATTACTGAATTTTGTATTGAATAAATATGTATCTGTGATTCGACACTTTTGGGTTGCTGTCTATCACTAAAATAAACTCATTTTGATTTATAAATACATAGAAAGAAAGAAAATAACAAAATTACGATTAAAATGTGACCTCAATTCTATTTCGAAAACATTCGGGTGTTCTATCCAGAATTTGTAGGTTTTTTTATGCAAGAGTGTGGCAAACGAGCAAGCGAGCCTATGTAAGCTTCAAATTATGGAATGGAATAATTCAATTTACTTGTATTATGAAATTATAATTAGGTATAAATAATAACTTTAACAAAACATTACACCAACAACACATTTATTTTATCATAAATTGTGCAGCAAATTCAACCACTACTGTATCGTCGACCACCTCAGTCCCGGTGTCGTCAACAACCCGCCGAGGGTTCCGTATCGGAGCTCGCAGAAGACCATCGTCAACTACTACAACAACAGTTCCTACAACAACAACGACAGTACAGCCTACTACAAACTCCTATGAAGATGAGGAGTCTCTGCAAGAGATCGGAGACACTGGTAAGTATCCTAATATTCCCAATTGCGTACATTCTGATAAATATATCGAAGATAACATAAAATTAGCTATTATGTTAATCTTATATTACTTGTTACAGATGCAATTGAATACCCTTCTCTGGAACCCAAGACACTCAAGAAAATTGATAAAGTCCCACGTCGTCCACTCATCCAATTGAAAGATGAAATAACAGATCAAAACCCTTCAGCTACTAACGAAGAAGAGAATAAAAGGCAAAGTAAGAAATACAGCGCGAGTATTAAAAAGAATCAACTAGATGAACTAGTAAAGAAAAGTCAAGAAGAATCCAGTACGGAGAGCAAAACTACAGTAGAAGGTAATGGGTTCACATAATTCTATACATTTCCTTTTTATTTGTTAGACCTAAAAATCTAAATATTATATATAGTCTCAACTGAGACTATATACATCGATTTTGCTTTATTCATATTATGGCATATATGATAAATATATAAGAAGCTCTCAAAAATCTACAAATTGATTTTCAGATTTCAGTCCAGAAACAGCCGTAGCAATTGCGGCCCACAACTTGTTAACTGCACCCATACCTAGCTTCAACATCTTTACAGATGAAGGAATTAAACCTACTAAGAAGACCCCAAGTACGGTAGAGTACAAGTATGCAAGCAGAGGGTATAATGACTATACGGAGAGCAGAACCCCTGCTTACGATGAATATCAAACCACAGCGAGCTATAAAATTGGCACTCTCGGAAACGATGAAACGACAGCGTACAAAATACTTGAATTCGATGCATCTAGAGTTACTGATGCTCAATCGACTAAAGACACAAATTTAGATTCCACTAAATACGACTCCGATTCCACCAATGCAGGGAAATACGATGTAACTGAATTCGTTGATGTTCCTAAAACTGATTCAAATAGACATTTCACTACACCCCAATATAAAACAGAATATGTTCAAAACACTGCTGCAAGTACCTATACTGGAGATTTTGATTCTTCTAGGATTTCGACTTATGATGTTCCAAAATCAACCACATTTCCTAATACCGCTAATACAAATCAAAATTACATTCGCACTAATGTCAATAATTACGACGTAGATGATGATTCTCGTAAAATTACTTCTACTGGGTTTGCTTCAAAATCATTTACAACAGACAGCCCTACAAACCAATTTACAGGCCAGGAATTTTTCCGAACAACTATAAAAGATCTTTACGATACCCGAGACGACTTTGATTCTAAATTCTCTACATATCCCAGATCAAACAGTTATCCAGCAAACACAGAGACCCAAAATTATATTCGTTCAACCACTAAGACATTCCCGGATACTTCTACAGAATATACTTCCAGAAATTCTCCCTCTTATTTACCGAGGTTTACTTCTACTGATTCTTTTGCTGCAACTTTAACAGAATTTAATTTACCCAAAACTGCCACTTCTTTAACACCTTTATCGACTAGTAAAACCTTTGATACAACAGGCACGCTATTAGAAAGATCTAGAGGTGCAGGTAATTTTAGAACCACAGATTCAATTAAAGTGAAAGGCTTAAGATCAGACGTTAGTGCGAATGTGGTGACTGCAGGTTATTCTGGAGTCCAAAGAGGCGGTCGGTTTAGGAATGAGAAATTGATACCTGTGGATGAGGAAGGGCTTGCCACCGTGAGATATAGTGGTCTCAATAAAGAGCCGTCGTATTTCACAAGAGATTATTTACTTGAATCACCGGTTACAAAAAGTTACGATGGTAAGTAAAAACATATAATATGTTGACATATCGATAAGGTAAATGGAAAAAAAGGAAAAACCATGCGATACATACTCAATTCATTAACTTCTCTGGGGCTTATCATATTTTTCATACAGGCATAACGGTTGCTTTAAATTATTTATGAACACGGCTAATTTTGTCGTGATAAATGTGTCATGGCCGTTTTTACTCTAGATACTTCCGCTTTTTCGCATCGCATATTAGCTAACTCATCACTTCAAATCATATAATATACCCATGTATACTAACCACAGCCTAGTACTCTTCGTCTCTCCCTTGTCACTTTTTTTAACGGTTTCTTTCCTAATCAAAGTTTTTTCGTATAACCTAAGTTTCATGCAATATTTCTTTGACAGAAGAGTATCAATATATCTCGCCAGCCACCACACAACAAACACCAACATCAGTCACGAGAAAAGTATTCCGGAAGAAGATCCAGCGCAAGATCTCGACCACTCAGCGTCCCACGACACCCCCACCAGTGTCTACACCCTCGTCCACTGTCATTCCCCGCAGGGTACCGGCCAAACCCTTCGAGAAGGTCTCCAAGGAACCAAAGAGGAAATATAGACCAATCGCCAATTATGACTACTATGATGATAGCGATGAGAAAATGGCGACAAAATACGCGGAAGGTACAAAAGTAGTGATGCATGAAAACGGTAAGATTATCTTGAGAGAAATTGACTTCTATCTAGAGAAAATTATCTCTTTTTAAAGTCAGAATCTTGGGGTATAAATTAAACGTATTAACGTACCTATGTGAATGTCTTTATAACAACTTTTTTTATGGGATAGGAGGGCAAACGAGCAGGCATGTCAACTGATGGTAAGCAACCAACGCCACCCATGGACACCAGCAACACATATAGTGTTACTGTTGCGTTGCCAACCTTTAAGGGATTGGGGATAGGAAAGGATGAGGAAGGGGGTGGGCCCCCGGGTACCTCTCTCACCGAACGAAACGCGGCATGAGCCACTTTACGTCAATCTTCTGAGAGGTCGTGGTATTTCACCGGTCGAACCGGTCCATTCATGCAGCGAACTGCTTGGCTCAACTACGCCATCATCTCGTGGCAATAAGCTTTTAGACCTAATTTAAGAGGTAAATTCTATGCTTTTTGGCAAAACTGGCTTCAGGTATATCGCTGCAATTCGGGTACAAAAGATATATGTTTCATGTTAATACTAGTTGTCTAATTACGCTGAATGACAAAGAGGATGGTTTTTAAATAGCGACTATCTAATGGTTAAGGAGTTCTAGATGGATAAAATTGTAATAAAATTTTATCCATCCATCTTATATCTATTGGTTAGATTATATCTATATATATCTTACATAAAAGAAATTAATGCTTACAGAATTTTAATTGACATAACTTTTATATACCGCTTTTACTTCTACAGGTAATATCGAATGCTTAGACATCGGCAACTTCCCGCACCCAAGTTCTTGTAAGAAATTTATATCATGTGCCCGCATCGATAATGGCTCCTTACTCGGATGGGAATACATATGTCCGAAAGGACTCAGTTTCGATCCTGTGGGAGGCATATGTAATTGGTCGGCAGGTCTAGGCTGCAATGAGAAAGAAGCGTGAACTAAAATTTCTAAATTAATATATTATTTGAATGTATAACATCAAACGTCGGATTGAATAGTTAATCTTTGGTCCTATATTATTCAAAATATTGGCAAATTGATGATTCATAATTTATGTAAGAAATGCGTCATGTAAATTTTATTATTTAACTATTATTTAAAAATAAGTATATTGTTATGAAATGCGTATAAATATGTTTATGAAATATGATGTGATAATATGTTTATTATTGACTGAACATATATATTTAAAAGGTTAGGGATAACAATCGTTGAGAATAAGTTACCAGTGCGTTATTTTGCAGTGGCAACATTCTGTCAAAGATTGAAAAACAAAAACCTTCAGCAGGTAGATAGGTAAGGTTTCTAGTTAAATTTGTCCTGGAAAAGTCATCTGACTCTGTAAGCAAACACTTTTGGGAAGAAAAGCTATTCATATAAATTTAAATCATAATAAAACACATACGAGTGTTTGATTTAGGAACTTATCTGACCATAGCATTAGTTACTCGGAAAAAATATCATTTGCCTTCTTTTAAGAAGTTTTCAGTTTAGAAACGAACTGGTCATCAGTAATGCATATTAAAGTTATAAAATATGAATTAATATTGTAATAGCAGAATCAGCAAGAATGATAAGATTTATGTTAATATTAAAAGCTTCGCTTCCCAAACGTATCATCTACTTTAACCCACTGTCGGGCACGCGTCTCCTCTCGTACTGAGAGAAGATTTTTCCGTAGTCCACCGCACTAGATGCAGGTGATCAGCAAGCTTCACACGTAGACATCAACTGCGTCTCGAAAAGGGTGAAAAATCAATATTTAATATATTGTCAGAGCTCATGGCTTAGTTGGTAGCAACCCTTTTCACCAACTTACCTACACATTTTTTTTATCTTTTCACTGTAAAAACTATTATTAATTATTATTATTCTAAGTCAATGTATTATGATACGTGTACGACCTTTATATCACGAACACTGCCAGTAATATACTCGTAGGTAATAAATTCGTACTGGAGTAAGCGTTAATAAACATATCCGATGTGTATCACTGTTCTGCGGTTTACAAACGTTTCAGAATGTGCCTTAATTATTTTACAATTAGTTTTTAAGTTTATGATTAATAAACATAAAATGTAAGGCAAGTTTTTTATTTTTGATATTTATACATCTACTACTTACCAAACTCAAAAACTATAGTCTCAAAGAATTTAGAAAAATTCGCACATCGATCTTGTATCTACGGGGATAAGTAGGTATGCACGAATTTATTTATCAATGGCGGCTCAAATAAGTATCCGCCAGCTGGGCTTAGTCTGTATTACCGACTCATACGTAAAACCTAAGAATGGTTCTTATAATTAGTCTTGACGGTCCAGTGGTCGAGCACTCTGCTTCTGAATCAAGAGGTCGCGAGTTCAAATCCTGGCTCACACCAATAATTTTATATTAATTAATTTTGAAAGTTGTGTGATGAATATCGATGACTGAAAACTTTGGCAATAGGATGGTCATACCCGGTAGGTATTTGGGACGTAAACATTACGGCGAGTCGAGGCTTAACAGCCACTGCCTACACACCTTCGGGTAGGAAAAGGCGTGAAGTTATTTTATATTTTATTATTATGAAAACATGATTTCCAAAGCAATCTACGGAAATTTGGTGGTCGTTAATACATTAGCAGATACATGTTTAAAAGGAATCAAGAAAATAAAACTTAAAATAACCTATAAATATATTTATTTACAAAGTTCTCTTACTAATATTAACATAACCTATACCTACGCACGTCATTCTTATATTATTAACTGATAATATGGCCTCGTCGTCTGAATCTTCATCAGCACCATCATCATCTTCGTTTCTAATCACCTCCAACTTAAACATCACTCCAAAGAACTCTTTTAAATGCTGAAGGAACGTTATCGTGTAGTTTGACAATGGTCCCACCTAAAAAGAAAAGTATAAAGATTCTTTGAGAATGTCACGATAAGCACCCGCAGCATTTTGATTTCCCTTCTATATTTATGATGGCAAATTGACTACCCTATCAGAGTTAAAATACGATGTGAGATGGTAAGGTATCTATATAAGTAAATCTATTTTCAATTTTTTTATGGGATAGGAGGGCAATCGAGCAAGTGGGTCACCGTATAGTAAGCAACTACTCGCCGCCCATGAACACCGTGGTGCGTTGCCGTCATTTAAGGGAGTATGAGGGAAAAGAGCATCGCGCCTTCGGATACTTGTCTCACTGAACGAAACGGTGCACAAGCCACTTCACGCCGATATTACGAGAGGTCTTGGTATTTCACCGGTCGAGCCAGCCCATTCATGCAGCGAACTGCAAGACTCTACCACAATTAGCTTTCAGTAAGTATTCTCCTTTCATCAGGATAAACAGTGCATTCCAGTTCAATATCATTTTAGCCACTCACAATACACTCGCTGACGTCCTTCTGCCCGAGCGCCATCCAGAGCGCCACGAGCCACTGGAAGGAGGAATCCACGGCGCCGCCCCGGTGCACCTCATCCAGCAGGCGCAGGGCACAATCGCGCCCCACGTCCTCGGGGAGACTCGTCTCTCCGGAGCCGGCCTCGAGTGATTTCTGTCAACAATATAAAGAGCTTCATACTGCTACTGAACCTGTCTGAACAAATTGTTAGTTAAAGTGAAAAATAAAGTAACATTACATACCATTTCAGCACAGTAGAAGGTTTTTTCATTCGTTTCTGCAACGAGGCTGATCCCGTACCCGGGACTCTTGCCAGCATTCGATCCTCTACATTGGTCAGTGGTGATATATACATCGGGAAGAAACTTAAGCATAACCTGCAAAATGTAATCCAAATAAATTGCATCCTTGGACATATTGCGAGAGGATCGAACTTTGTCAAGCTTGAACCTTTGAGAAGCAAATTTTCAAAGATAGAGCCCAAATATCCCTGTTGACATAATTATTAATACATAATCCCAAGAGGATTCGCAGGTAGATCTTTGTCGCTTCTTACCACATTCATAAGAAGACACAAGGGACCGGACACAATTATAATCATAACCTTAATAAAAATACTTACTCCCTTCGAAGTTTCTACAATTCTGTTGGCCATAGTTGGTGATACTCTCAATGCGTACACTATCCCACGAACTCTCTTTACTAGTCCCCATTTGGTCCACTGCAGAGGTCGCAAGTGGCGTCTCACGGGACATTTGAAAACAACTTCTCCGCCACCTAACGGTGGAGCACCTAAAGCAGGATGAAAAAATGAGGAAAAATAAAAAAAATACATATATTTAAAACGAAAATTTATAAATCGCTTCAAAATATATGTTCTATATCATAATAAAAAAATATCCTACGGCCACGGTGCATTAATTAACATAACTTCATGCCTTTTTCTACCCAAAGGCAGCGGCTGTTAAGACTGTTTACGTACTAAATGGAATAGGTGGCGAACCTATTGACATACACCGGGCACAAAGTTGTCAGTCATCGACATTTATCACACATAACTGCCGAAAAGAATTTCTAAAAGTCATTGGTATGAGCAGGGATTCGAACCCACGAATTCTTGATTCAAAAACGGGGTGCTCGACAAATAGATCACCATTACAAATTTTGCACGGTTGTGCGAAAGAAAATGCCTTGCGCGATAGGACCGCCAATTGTACAAGTTTCTGTTGTTGCTTGTTAATTTTATTATTTTGTGTACAATAAAGAGTATTCTATTTTATTACTTTTCCCTTATATAAATAGCAGACAAATTTATATTACCGGAATATTACAAAGATTTCTTTAATAAATTATATTATTACTACATAATTAAATAAAGTACCTACTCAATTTGATGTTTGATTATTGGCACAATCAGCCGCTTTTTTATTTGTCTGGGTTTTAAGCGATTGAAAGATTGTTCCATATTAAGCTTAAATGGTGCCTTTGGAAATATTTTGTCCTTTAAACTAAAATACATTTAATTGACAATGTTATTTTCGGCACAAAACGAAACACTATTCGCAATTCAAAATGTATATTGGTAATTCAAAATGGATATTTTATTTAGAATTGGTAACACTGGACAGGAAAAGCCAAAACTCAAAAGGACTCGTATCCAGAGCCGTAAAAACATTTATAATTAAAAATAGCCAAGAGCAATACCTAATAATCTACCGAGGGATGCAAGATATCCAAAAAAACGATAATATCCACTACCGTATGATATTAATATATCGATATATCCTAAACCGAAATATGTTATCGATATTTTACCAAACTCAAGTTAAAATAACAAGATTTAACAAGAACATTTTACTAAACAGCAAAAAAGATAATTCGTGGGATATATTGCCTATGCACTGTGCACCTTCTATGGAAGCCGTAATGTGTTTTATTATGTAAAAAAAACTTTATATCGAAAAATTCGATACCGATATAATGGAAATTTTGGTATCGTGGTATGGTCGATATCGATAAATAGCGTCATTTTATGTATGCAAATGCAACCCTAGTCCTTATGCCTATATGCTATAACATAAAATTTGACTTAAAGGTCCTAGTTACCAGGTCCTTAAAACTAAAAAAATAAATAACAAAATTACAATCGGCGAAGTTAGTGATGTGCCAAATCGGATAAATCCTAACTCAAGTTGATTCGAGTTAAAATCCACGTAATCCACTTGAGTTGCCACTCGAGTTAGGGTGATTTTGAAGCAAATAAAAAAAAAATTTTCGTCCGCCGATATTGAACAGTCTAAAGCATCAAAGACATAGTTTCAACCATTAATTGTCTCATCTATGTTGTAGTTAAAATTATCTATAGTCTCGGTTGTCCAGTGGTCGAGCACACGGCTTCTGAATCCAGAGGGTTCGAGTCCTGGTACAAACCAATGACTATTCGAAATTAATATTGAAAGTTATGTGTGATAAATATCCATGACTAAAATCATTGTGCCCGGTATGGCAATAGGGTCTCCACCTATTCCATTTGGCACGTAAACATAACGACGAGTCGAGGCTTAACAGCCACAAAAAGGCGTGAAGTTATGTTTTTATGTTATCTATAAATGAACAAAAAATATTTCTATATATCCGATGGCTCAGACAATTAGACATGTAGAATGATGCAATATTGGAGTGACCCTCGCTGACCACGCAGAGTGTCGGTGTAAAAGTAAGAAAGGGCATGCTCCGATGGTTCTGACATGTAGAAAGGATGGATGATGCAAGATTGACTAAGCAGATATGCAATGCAAAAGCGGACGGATGCAGGAGTCGAGGACGGCCACGATACACTTTCCCTGACCAAATAGAACGAGTCCTGGAGGAAGGTGATGTCAGAAGATTTAAAAATCGACAAGCGTGTTTAACAAGAGAATTATAAAAGTCAAAGAAGCGAGGCGTGTAAGAATCGTGTCTTGTGGCGCTCTTTTCTCTGTGCCTACCGTGCGGGACTTTGCGTGAAGTTATATTATTTAGGAAATAAACTTTACGATTTCATTTGGAAATAAATTGGACATGAAAGATAATTGCCAGAAACAAAACAAAAATAAGTTTATTTCAAATCTACATAAATGTGACGCTTTGTTTGCTATGATGAATGTAGTCATAAATATTCAACGCTCAAATAAAGGTCCCACTAACTCCGTTCCATGTCGGTTTAGATAAGTATTTCAACTCGAGTCAGGCCCAACTAGAGTTAACTCGAGTTGGCAACTCGAGTTGATCATCACTAGGCGAAGTAAACAAAACGGACTAACTAAATTTGACTTAAAGGTCTTAGTTACCAGGTCATTAAAACCCTTATACAAAAAAAGGACTAACTAAATAACAAATAGATGCCTGATGTTATTAATATATCTAGAAATGTCGAGTAAACGGCAACACAAAACTCTAGCTTTGCAAGATAAAATGGATATTTTGAAGAGGTTGGATAGCGGAGATAATATGATTAAATTATCAAAAGAGTATGGTGTCGGGCGTACAACAATATACGATCTTAGGAAGAATAGAGAAAAAATTGTAAAACACGTGCAAATGATGAAAAGTGGGCCAGGAAAGCGTAAAACATTAAAATTTGGTAATTGCCCAAAAATGGAAAACGCTCTCTACACGTGGTTCATGCAAGAGCGTTCTAAACACAATCTTATATCCGGAGAAATTCTTCAAGCGAAAGCTATCGAATTTTATCAAAAGGCTACTAAAAAAAATGATTTTCGTGCCAGCGTAGGCTGGCTAGATCGGTTTAAACGGCGATTTGGTATTCGTTTGTTAGCTGTTTCAGGGAAAAAACAAGCAGTAAACAAAGTAGAGACCCAACAAGATACTCAGACTTGTCAAGCCAAAAAAAAAGAAGCACAAGAAAAAAAACATGTAGAAATATCTAGTACTCCAACAACTATAATACCTAAAATAACTCCAGACACTGCTTTTAATTGTTTTACTACATGCATAAAATGGGCTGAAGAAAACAGTGTATCAGATAAAAATATTACAGTTCTTAGAAACTTACAAGAGAAAGTTTTTAAAGACATGTTAAGACTTGCAAAACATGAAACTAGTATTTCAGATTGTTATAACACTAATGATGTAGATTTCAGTTATAGTGAGAATGAAGGACCCAATATAATTACAGCTTTGTATCCAGAAGTTGCATTATCCATAGATAGGAAGAAAGTATTGAAAAGAAACAAAGTAAAAAATAATAATGTCAACAATGTAGCAAAGTCTTAACAAATGCATGGTGTCAAACAACAGTTTTCATGTCGGTAATTGATGACTGATATCTTTCTCCCTTCTCTCTTTTCTTAAGTTAATAACTATTTAATTATTTGTGATCTTTCAAGAGAAGAAATGTGTGAAAGTAATGTTTGTATGTATATCTATACCTTTAATACCAGGAAATTTAATATATATGGACCAAAACTGCCTACCTACCTCTTTATGATTTGTATTAAGTTACAATGCTATAGCCAAAAAGTTTCTATCACCAAAGTCATTATTTGGGATGTCAGTACGGATAACTAAGCAAAAGTTTATTCCAGATTAAAAAACATCAATAAGTACAACATTATGCATTTTACTATATGCTTTGTTTTATTTAAGATTTATTTTCCTATAATCCATCACCCCCTACAGCTCTAGATGTTTATCCTACTATCAAATATTAAATGTAATAAAATAGATGAATTAACAATTTTAATTTATAAATACAGTAGAAACTTTTAACCCACCCTCAGTTACATGGATTCGCGATTATCCGGACTACCAACAAGTCGAACTTATGCAAGCATAAACGTGTCGGAACTTGCATATAGACATGGAAACTGATACAGGAGCACCTCATGACGTAGCATTTCATGCCCTGGAAACAGCTCTCAAGTGGTTTGAAAAAAACAAACAGTGATACTGTGAGTTTACTACAACTAAAATGAATTTGTCATGTAGCACCAATGAAGAGAAAAAGTTTCTTACATCAAATGACAAATACTGATTTACATATAACAAATTTGTAGAGATTTTTAATTAGCACTTAACATTATTCTTCATCTATTCGACTATCCAAATGCCTATTGACAACAATTAGTCCGGTTAATCGAGTTTCTACTGTAAATACATATATATATATATATACTACAAAATTTTGAACATCACAACTTACCTCTTCTGACAATTTTTAATTCTAATCCATCATCAACTAATATAAATTTGAGTAGCACTGGGAGGGCAGCACTCTTGATCTTGTCTACTGACACATCCAAATGATTGTGTGTCACACCTTGCAGTACAGCGCTTATTGGTTCTTTACAAAATGGACCCAAAGCTAACAGGACTTCTAAGTAGTAACCTATAAAGAAAAGTAATAGTTTTTATTTTAAAGATTAAAAGAGTTTATTAGGGAGTTAATTCTGTTAAACCCTTACTCTGGAAAGGAAGTATTACTTTATTACAAAGAATTAATATTATAAATATACTATACAAGGGCGGTCCGATAAGTACTTAGCCTCGCCGCCCGATGGCGCACTATCGCAACAGAAATTTACTATCGTGTAGTACATTCTCATAGACGACTACCCTCGAAATTTCAGTCGAATCGGACTCGTAGTTTACAACTTAAACAAGGCTTAGCAGCGAAAGTGTATGGGAAGATTATTGAAAGGAGAATGAGGGTGATATCTGACGGAGTGTTGTGTTGTGGTTTCAGAAGCTGGCGAGGGAGCATGGATCAGATTTTTTTCTCTCCGCAACATCATGGAGAAACAACTGGCTGTTAGCCGGAAGGTTTTCTGCGGTTTTGTGGATCTGGAAAAAGCGTTTGACAACAACGGTGTTACGGAAGGATCTGTGGGACATACTCCCGGGCTACGGGGTGAGCGGCGCGTTGTGCAGTCCACTTATGAGTGCACAGCATGTGTGCGTGTTGGCGGCGGCTTGTCGCCCTGGTTTGACGTCAATATCGGCGTCAGACAGGGTTGCGTGCTGTCCGCTCGGCTGTTCATTCTGTACCTGGACAGTTGTCTCCAGAGAGTGAGATCGACGAATGTAGGGATGCGAATGGGTAACCTAGCTGTGAGCTGCCTACTTTACGCAGATGACGCCGTGCTCTTAGCCGAATCGCCGTCTGATCCGCAAACACTAGTCACTATTACGAAAGATGATTGTTTAATGAAAGGCTTACAATTGAACGTGATGAAAACGAAAGTTATGGTGTTTGAAAGGGAGGAATGGAAAGTACACCGCTGATGTAGAAAGAAGAGTGGCGTTAGGAAATAAAGTAAATGGGGCGTTTGGGCAGATTCCTGGGCGCAAAAGATATTAGCAGAAATGCCCAGCTAACTAACTTATGGAAGTGAGAGCTGGGTATGGCAGAGCGTGCATGAAACCCGGTCGAAATGAGGGCATTGCGCAAAATCTGCGGAGTGACCCTCGCTGACCACGCGGTCGGTGTCTTACCACGCGGTAAGACAGGTTATAAGGAAAGAAGTCGGATTGAAAGAGAGTGTCGGTGTAAAAGTAAGAAAGGGCATGCTCAGATGGTTCGGACATGTAGAAAGGATGGATGATGCAAGATTGACTAAGCAGATATACAATGCAAAAGCGGATGGATGTAAGAGTCGAGGACGGCCTAGACACATATTCCATGACCAAATAGAACATGTTCTGGAGGAAGGTGATGTTAGAAGCCTCAAATATCGACGCGTGTGCATGAAAAGAGTTATGAAAGTCAGGAAGCAAGTGAGGTGTGAAAGAATCGTGCCTTATGGCGCTTCGTTCTCTCTGCCAATGAAATATGACTGAAATATTATAGAGCTTCTAAATGTGTTTAATAATGTACAACATTGTTTTGAAAATTATCACTATTTCTTTACAACATCATGTATGAATTATAGATCAAAACCACCGAGGGGACAGACAGAGAAAGTGATTTTGTTTTATACTATGTAATGATGATAAATTAGCTGTAATCAAAAATGATTGTGAATTATTTACAAGCTATCTGGCATCAGATAAAGCTTCAGGATAGGTCAGGTTGCAAGTAAGAATAGGCTAGGCCTGAATTATGTTGAACGTGAACTAATGTATTATTATCTGTGATGTAATTTCATTTTATCTAGTAATTGTTGGTAGGTTGCGATTTGTTCCTTTTTTTATGGGATAGGATGGCAAACAAGCAAGCGTGTCACTCAATGGTAAGCAACATGCGCCGCCCATGGCCACCAGCAACATATATAGGTTACCGTTGCATTGCCAACCTTTAAGGGAGTAGAATAGAAAAGGAAGGGGTTGGGCCTCCGGGTACCTCTCCCACCGAACGAAACGCGGCATCAGCCACTTTACATCGATCTCCTAAGAGGTCGTGAGATTTCACCGGTAGAGCCGGATTCATGAAGCGAACTGCTTGGCTCTACCACTGTTAAAATTAAAAAACTAATCTAAATGAAAAACAGAAAGAAAATAGAAAGATACTAACCTATACCTCTCTGTGTACTACAAGCATGTGTAACTTGCCCCCCAACAAGAATGCCAGGTTGAAAATAAACCGATGTGCCAGTCTGACTTAATTCCACTCTCGTTCCGTTTGTTACTTTATCCAGCAGTCGAATCAAACTCACTTCGTACTCTCTTAACCCAGGATCGTCGTCTTTACAACGAATCTCCTCTATCTTCATAGCGCGCCCGCTGAGAGTAGATAATAGTAGCCTTTGACGGAAGAAATTACTTCCTTTATATTTAATGGCATCGTTATGGACCGTGGCAGGCATTTTTCATTAAGTTAGATCAGTTTAAAATAAACGTAGTACCTATAACTTTAGTCTGTATGTTTACATTAAAACACGTGTACATGACTTCTGGGAGATTGACATTTTGATTTTGACAGTGGCTAACATTGTTCACGTTCCGTTAAGCACTGGTATGTAGGCCATGTTTAGAAATCAATGGTTTATTTTGTACCCGTATGCTTTAGTAGTTTCCTTTAAAATCGCAATTTAGTCCAGTATACACTGTCTTATATATTTACGAAATACCTAATAAACCAAGTCTCTTTTTTAGCAAAGTGTTCCCTGATGTAAATAATCAACAAGTCTAAGGTTTTATATGTATGTGTATATTAGTACTGGCTGGTGTTATTTTCGGTTGCTAGGTGTTTTTGTTTATATAAGTTTTATCCTAATAAAAATTTGCAGATTGAATTATATCTTCTTGTTCTTACTCCACAATTTAACACGTATATATTAATATTATATCGTAATTTACATTAGGTTATGGGGCCAGATTGATTCTCTGATTATAAAAGTATCTTTAAAAAATGCAATCTATTGTAAATTTCGAAAAGCTCAATGGCCAATCTAATTACGCTACATGGGCTTTTACCATGCAAATGGTCTTAGTGGACTTGGATCTCTGGGATTGTATTGACGAAAATTTTACGGCAGAAACTAAAGAAGCTCGTACAAAGGATTCCAAAGCCCGAAGTAAAATATGTCTGATGTGTTCAGAAAAAATATATCCCATGATCATGCATGTCCAAACTGCAAGAGACACTTGGATGACGCTGAAGCGAGCTTATGCTGATGGCGGATTACTGCGGCGGCTCTATCTGCTGCGGAAGCTGTTCAATGTTAAACTGACAGCGTTCAACACCATGGAGGAGTATCTGAACGATATACAAATGACGAGTCAAGCATTATTAAGTATTAAAGCTGGTCTTGATGATGAATTTATTGCGATTATAATGCTGGCTGGTTTGAGTGATACTTACAACTCATTGGCTATGACGTTGGAGCATTCGAACGCAAAGATTTCTACGGAAACTGTAATGGCAGCGTTATTAAAAGAGAATTTGAGGAAGAACAATGTAGAAGATGATTCTGCATTGATGTCCAAGAGTGACAAGACTAAAAAGATGGTCATATGTCATTTATGTAAGAAGAAAGGACATTACAAATGGCAATGCAAATATAAAAATCCTTCACAGAAAAAGGATACTACTACTCATGATAATAAGAAAAATAAAGAAACTGTTGAGTTGATATGTGCTATGTCTGCTACCGTTATTAAAGACGAATGGGTGATAGACTCAGGAGCCACGTCGCACATGACATCAGAAAAACGCACATTAGAAAATTTAAAAAGCATCAACTGTAAAGTGGTAACAACAGCAAATAATGACCAGATGTTGTCTAAAATACAGGGAGATGTATTTTCTATGGGACGATCAGTAAAGTTTGAAGATGTTCTCATGGTACCAGGTTTGATGACTAATTTATTATCTGTGAGTAAAATGTGTAGTAAAGGTTGCATTGTTGTTTTTGATAATAATTGTAATGTAAATCACGATATAATATTAATATATACGTGTTAAATTGTGGAGTAAGAACAAGAAGATATAATTCAATCTGCAAATTTTTATTAGGATAAAACTTATATAAACAAAAACACCTAGCAACCGAAAATAACACCAGCCAGTACTAATATACACATACATATAAAACCTTAGACTTGTTGATTATTTACATCACCCCCACTTAATCCAACAAGGCTAGTACACAACTGATGTTTCTGTCGAGGTACTCCCTTTGTCATCATATCTGCAGGCATAAGAGCAGTCTCACAATAATTAATACAAATCACATTTTGATTAGCCAAATCCCTAACAAAATGATACTTAATATTTATATGCTTCGAGCGTTTTCCTATAGCAGGAGTATACACCAATTTGCTAGCACTTTGACTATCACTAAAAATTGTAATGGTGTCTACCCGTTTTGTTAATTCAGCATATAAACCATTCACTGAAACTACCTCTTTGGCTGCTTCACAAATTGCAATATACTCCGCTTCAGCAGTGCTTAATGCAACACATTGCTGTTTCCTAGACTGCCAAGCTACAGCAGCACCACCAAAAACAAGGATATAACCAGAGAAAGATTTCCCATCAGGCCTATTTCCCCAATCAGCATCTGAATATGCAACTAAAGGATTATTACGCTTTCTGTAACATAGTGCCAATTTCACTGTTCCCTTCAGATACCTTAGCACACGTTTCAGTGCTGCCATATGAGTAGAATCATTGCAACTATTAAATTGACTTAGCATTGTTACTGCAAAAGATATATCTGGCCTTGTGCAGCACGCCAAATACATGAGTGAACCTATAATTTCTTGATATTGCGAGTTATCATTTTTCACTCCAGGTACGAGATGAAGATTTGTTTCAACCGGTGTACTAACTGGCTTACAATCTTGCATCCCATACTTCTCTAAAATTTTCAAAATGTATGCCTCCTGTGAGACTCGGATTATTTGTCGAGCCACATCTCGCTCAATCCTCATCCCAAGACATTCTCTTGCCACTCCAAGATCTTTTATCTTGAAAGAACCACTTATCTGTTCTTTCACTTTAACTGCTTCAACTTCAATATTTGTAAAGATATAAAAATCATCTACATAAAGAGCAATAGCAACAAACAAATTATTAATAATCTTGGTATATACGCATTGATCATAGTTAGATCGCTTAAAACCCATTTTAAGTATATGGGCATGAATTTTTTCATTCCAACATCTCGCAGCCTGTTTCAAGCCATATAATGCTTTTTTCAGCTTGCAAACTTTGCGAGTTTCCCCCCTTTGAATGAAAAATTCAGGTTGCTCCATATAGATATCCTCCTGCAAATCTCCATTCAAGAACGCAGTTGTAACATCTATGTGATGGATACTTAAATTCTTTTCTACAGACAATGCTAAAAGAAGACGAATCGATGAAATCTTAACCACCGGCGCAAATGTTTCAAAATAATCTTCACCAGGTTTTTGAGAATAGCCTTTGGCAACCAGCCTTGCTTTGTAGCGCTGTATATTACCATCCATTCCACGCTTCAGTTTAAAAACCCATTTAGATTTTACAACATTTACATTCACCGGACGGTCAACTAATTCCCAGGTATTATTTACCTTCAGGGAATCATATTCATCTTTCATGGCTTGTAGCCATAATTCCTTGTCTGAGCGCTCCATCACATCATGAACTGACACAGGATCTGAAATATCGCCTACATGGAAATTATAGACCATGTCCTTTTCTCGATTTGGACGTCTATCTCGCATGGGGTAGCGCCTGTCAGTGGAATCCACCACACCATCTCTTAACAATTCAGATATATTATCATCTGAATTTTGCGGATCATTCGCCATAGTATTGCCCGAGGAGTCTACTGTGTCGAAAAATATGTCAGAATCTAAATCTCTAGAGTTAGAATCAACCTCACTTGGCTGACTACACTGAACCTTACGACTAAAACTCGTCGCCCCCACTATAACAGGTCCATCTATTAATGGTCCTTCCGGTCCAGTGGAAGAGCTTGCAGTACTTACTCCATCTTGTAGATATATATCTACATAGTCCTTTTAGAAGCCATATTTTGTTTCTTTTGGACTACAGGTAAATCTTCAAAAAATGTTGCGTCTCGAGCAATAATGATTTTCTTTGATTCCATATTCAAGAATCTATATGCCTTCTGACTAGTGGAGTAGCCAGTCATTAACAATTCTACAGTCTTTGCGTCAAACTTTTTTCGACCAACCTTTATGAGAACCTGAGCCCTGGATCCGAACACTCTAAGGTTCGACAGATCGACTCGTTCTCCACTAAACACCTCTTCAGGAATTTGATCCGTCAGAGCCATAGTCGGAGACCTGTTCTTCAGATATACTGCACATCCAATGGCTTCTCCCCAAATTCTTTTATCTAGACAAGCCTCATGGATCATACACCTAGCCTTCTCGGTTATGGTACGAATTGTACGCTCAGCAACTCCATTTTGTTGCGGAGTATGCGGTACCGTTCTTTGATGCAGTATACCATGCTCCTTTAAAAAAGATTGAAACTCACCATTAGTAAACTCAGTTCCATTATCGCTACGCAATTTCTTAATTTTCTTACCTGTCTCATTCTCAACTAGTACTTTAAACTCCTTGAATTTAGCGAATACTTCCGTTTTTGACTTCAGCAGATATACAAATACTTTCCGGCTGAAATCATCAACAAATACCAAAAAATATTTATTGCCACCATAGGATTCAACTTCCATAGGTCCCGCTAAATCAGTATGTACTAATTCAAGCAACGATTTTGCTCGCTTACCTTTATTATTCCTCTTAGGAAATTTCTTGACGCACTCTTTACCTTTGCAACAACCTTCACAAGGTTCCACACTCACCGCTCCATATGACAGACCATCTGTCATACCCTTCAACTTTTCCATCAAAGGACCACTCAAGTGTCCTAATCGCCTATGCCATAAGACGAAATTATTGGAAACCCTCGAGTCAACTGGAGGAGACGTTAAAACCAATGCTGCTTCCCTATTTAAAACATATAAACCATGTTTCAGTGGTGCTGTTAATAATACCTTACCAGCTATAGTGACGTCATTACTTTTAAAAACCTTACAACAATTATTATCAAAAACAACAATGCAACCTTTACTACACATTTTACTCACAGATAATAAATTAGTCATCAAACCTGGTACCATGAGAACATCTTCAAACTTTACTGATCGTCCCATAGAAAATACATCTCCCTGTATTTTAGACAACATCTGGTCATTATTTGCTGTTGTTACCACTTTACAGTTGATGCTTTTTAAATTTTCTAATGTGCGTTTTTCTGATGTCATGTGCGACGTGGCTCCTGAGTCTATCACCCATTCGTCTTTATTAACGGTAGCAGACATAGCACATATCAACTCAACAGTTTCTTTATTTTTCTTATTATCATGAGTAGTAGTATCCTTTTTCTGTGAAGGATTTTTATATTTGCATTGCCATTTGTAATGTCCTTTCTTCTTACATAAATGACATATGACCATCTTTTTAGTCTTGTCACTCTTGGACATCAATGCAGAATCATCTTCTACATTGTTCTTCCTCATATTCTCTTTTAATAACGCTGCCATTACAGTTTCCGTAGAAATCTTTGCGTTCGAATGCTCCAACGTCATAGCCAATGAGTTGTAAGTATCACTCAAACCAGCCAGCATTATAATCGCAATAAATTCATCATCAAGACCAGCTTTAATACTTAATAATGCTTGACTCGTCATTTGTATATCGTTCAGATACTCCTCCATGGTGTTGAACGCTGTCAGTTTAACATTGAACAGCTTCCGCAGCAGATAGAGCCGCCGCAGTAATCCGCCATCAGCATAAGCTCGCTTCAGCGTCATCCAAGTGTCTCTTGCAGTTTGGACATGCATGATCATGGGATATATTTTTTCTGAACACATCAGACATATTTTACTTCGGGCTTTGGAATCCTTTGTACGAGCTTCTTTAGTTTCTGCCGTAAAATTTTCGTCAATACAATCCCAGAGATCCAAGTCCACTAAGACCATTTGCATGGTAAAAGCCCATGTAGCGTAATTAGATTGGCCATTAAGCTTTTCGAAATTTACAATAGATTGCATTTTTTAAAGATACTTTTATAATCAGAGAATCAATCTGGCCCCATAACCTAATGTAAATCACGATATAATATTAATATATACGTGTTAAATTGTGGAGTAAGAACAAGAAGATATAATTCAATCTGCAAATTTTTATTAGGATAAAACTTATATAAACAAAAACACCTAGCAACCGAAAATAACACCAGCCAGTACTAATATACACATACATATAAAACCTTAGACTTGTTGATTATTTACATCAAATTGTTGTAAGGTTTTTAAAAGTAATGACGTCACTATAGCTGGTAAGGTATTATTAACAGCACCACTGAAACATGGTTTATATGTTTTAAATAGGGAAGCAGCATTGGTTTTAACGTCTCCTCCAGTTGACTCGAGGGTTTCCAATAATTTCGTCTTATGGCATAGGCGATTAGGACACTTGAGTGGTCCTTTGATGGAAAAGTTGAAGGGTATGACAGATGGTCTGTCATATGGAGCGGTGAGTGTGGAACCTTGTGAAGGTTGTTGCAAAGGTAAAGAGTGCGTCAAGAAATTTCCTAAGAGGAATAATAAAGGTAAGCGAGCAAAATCGTTGCTTGAATTAGTACATACTGATTTAGCGGGACCTATGGAAGTTGAATCCTATGGTGGCAATAAATATTTTTTGGTATTTGTTGATGATTTCAGCCGGAAAGTATTTGTATATCTGCTGAAGTCAAAAACGGAAGTATTCGCTAAATTCAAGGAGTTTAAAGTACTAGTTGAGAATGAGACAGGTAAGAAAATTAAGAAATTGCGTAGCGATAATGGAACTGAGTTTACTAATGGTGAGTTTCAATCTTTTTTAAAGGAGCATGGTATACTGCATCAAAGAACGGTACCGCATACTCCGCAACAAAATGGAGTTGCTGAGCGTACAATTCGTACCATAACCGAGAAGGCTAGGTGTATGATCCATGAGGCTTGTCTAGATAAAAGAATTTGGGGAGAAGCCATTGGATGTGCAGTATATCTGAAGAACAGGTCTCCGACTATGGCTCTGACGGATCAAATTCCTGAAGAGGTGTTTAGTGGAGAACGAGTCGATCTGTCGAACCTTAGAGTGTTCGGATCCAGGGCTCAGGTTCTCATAAAGGTTGGTCGAAAAAAAGTTTGACGCAAAGACTGTAGAATTGTTAATGACTGGCTACTCCACTAGTCAGAAGGCATATAGATTCTTGAATATGGAATCAAAGAAAATCATTATTGCTCGAGACGCAACATTTTTTGAAGATTTACCTGTAGTCCAAAAGAAACAAAATATGGTTTCTAAAAAGGACTATGTAGATATATATCTACAAGATGGAGTAAGTACTGCAAGCTCTTCCACTGGACCGGAAGGACCATTAATAGATGGACCTGTTATAGTGGGGGCGACGAGTTTTAGTCGTAAGGTTCAGTGTAGTCAGCCAAGTGAGGTTGATTCTAACTCTAGAGATTTAGATTCTGACATATTTTTCGACACAGTAGACTCCTCGGGCAGTACTATGGCGAATGATCCGCAAAATTCAGATGATAATATATCTGAATTGTTAAGAGATGGTGTGGTGGATTCCACTGACAGGCGCTACCCCATGCGAGATAGACGTCCAAATCGAGAAAAGGACATGGTCTATAATTTCCATGTAGGCGATATTTCAGATCCTGTGTCAGTTCATGATGTGATGGAGCGCTCAGACAAGGAATTATGGCTACAAGCCATGAAAGATGAATATGATTCCCTGAAGGTAAATAATACCTGGGAATTAGTTGACCGTCCGGTGAATGTAAATGTTGTAAAATCTAAATGGGTTTTTAAACTGAAGCGTGGAATGGATGGTAATATACAGCGCTACAAAGCAAGGCTGGTTGCCAAAGGCTATTCTCAAAAACCTGGTGAAGATTATTTTGAAACATTTGCGCCGGTGGTTAAGATTTCATCGATTCGTCTTCTTTTAGCATTGTCTGTAGAAAAGAATTTAAGTATCCATCACATAGATGTTACAACTGCGTTCTTGAATGGAGATTTGCAGGAGGATATCTATATGGAGCAACCTGAATTTTTCATTCAAAGGGGGGAAACTCGCAAAGTTTGCAAGCTGAAAAAAGCATTATATGGCTTGAAACAGGCTGCGAGATGTTGGAATGAAAAAATTCATGCCCATATACTTAAAATGGGTTTTAAGCGATCTAACTATGATCAATGCGTATATACCAAGATTATTAATAATTTGTTTGTTGCTATTGCTCTTTATGTAGATGATTTTTATATCTTTACAAATATTGAAGTTGAAGCAGTTAAAGTGAAAGAACAGATAAGTGGTTCTTTCAAGATAAAAGATCTTGGAGTGGCAAGAGAATGTCTTGGGATGAGGATTGAGCGAGATGTGGCTCGACAAATAATCCGAGTCTCACAGGAGGCATACATTTTGAAAATTTTAGAGAAGTATGGGATGCAAGATTGTAAGCCAGTTAGTACACCGGTTGAAACAAATCTTCATCTCGTACCTGGAGTGAAAAATGATAACTCGCAATATCAAGAAATTATAGGTTCACTCATGTATTTGGCGTGCTGCACAAGGCCAGATATATCTTTTGCAGTAACAATGCTAAGTCAATTTAATAGTTGCAATGATTCTACTCATATGGCAGCACTGAAACGTGTGCTAAGGTATCTGAAGGGAACAGTGAAATTGGCACTATGTTACAGAAAGCGTAATAATCCTTTAGTTGCATATTCAGATGCTGATTGGGGAAATAGGCCTGATGGGAAATCTTTCTCTGGTTATATCCTTGTTTTTGGTGGTGCTGCTGTAGCTTGGCAGTCTAGGAAACAGCAATGTGTTGCATTAAGCACTGCTGAAGCGGAGTATATTGCAATTTGTGAAGCAGCCAAAGAGGTAGTTTCAGTGAATGGTTTATATGCTGAATTAACAAAACGGGTAGACACCATTACAATTTTTAGTGATAGTCAAAGTGCTAGCAAATTGGTGTATACTCCTGCTATAGGAAAACGCTCGAAGCATATAAATATTAAGTATCATTTTGTTAGGGATTTGGCTAATCAAAATGTGATTTGTATTAATTATTGTGAGACTGCTCTTATGCCTGCAGATATGATGACAAAGGGAGTACCTCGACAGAAACATCAGTTGTGTACTAGCCTTGTTGGATTAAGTGGGGGTGATGTAAATAATCAACAAGTCTAAGGTTTTATATGTATGTGTATATTAGTACTGGCTGGTGTTATTTTCGGTTGCTAGGTGTTTTTGTTTATATAAGTTTTATCCTAATAAAAATTTGCAGATTGAATTATATCTTCTTGTTCTTACTCCACAATTTAACACGTATATATTAATATTATATCGTGATTTACATTATTCCCTACAGATAGTATGTATGTATGTACAGATCTATTAAAAAAACTTCACATTTTCGCCACTGATAAATTTACACTGAGCAGGAGAATGAACATCTGAAATTTGAGAGAAAACGTTTAGGAGAGAAATTCTGTCTCAATTACACTGTTTGAATTTATTATTTACGGATAAAAAGTATTTTAAAATATTATTATATTATGTATATTATATTATTTACTCTTATATACTTATCTATTAGCTATATGTACTTATATATTTAAAGTTATCTATATAAGTAATTAAGTATACTTGTCTACCAATCCCTACTAATATTATAAATGCGAAAGTAACGCTGTCTGTCTGTCTGTTACGCTTTCCCGCTTAAACCTCTTAACCGATTTTGTTGAAATTTGACACAGACAATCTTTAGACCCTAGGAAAGGACATAGACTACCTTTTATTGCAAAAAAAAAGGGGATAAAGAGGTTGAAATCGAGCTTGTAAGTTTGTATGGGATTTCTTAATTTTAAAAGATAAAGCAGTACTGTGGAAGAGTCATGTCTGTTTGCATTATTTTCTCAGATTTGTGTTTCAATGAATATTATTGGATAAAATTCGTGGCATTTTGTTTAATAAGTGTCCGTATACGAGTGCAAATGTGGGGAATGGTGTAAATATCGTGTGAAGTGCGCTCTCCTACAGTGTCGTCAGGACTCCCTCGCAACATCATGCATAAAGTGCCACGACTGTATGTATTAGGATAAGTTAGTTTAGGTTAGTTGTTTTTTTATCATCTTCATCACATTACTTCATAATAAAAAATAACGTCAGACAAAGCTGTATGGCTTAAAAGCTTAGCCTGTCCAATAATGGCCAAATTTAAAAAAAAAACAATCAAAACAAACGTGATAAATTGTGCTAAGTTATACCTGTTTACTTTATTAAATAATTAAAATATTATATGTTAATCATACTTATCTTTACATAATTCAGAGCCGATCAGTAAACAGCCTAACCAAATCATGAAAGTTGGCGTTGGTGATGTGGTTCTACCGGGTGATCAATGCGAAGAAATCTATAAGGTTGGTGAAAAAAACAAAGTTCTACTCGGCCCAGGACTCCGGAAAGAGGTCGATGGTATATTCGTTACAAAGGCAGGAAGACTTAAGAAACGAGCTCCAAATACATACTGGGTGGATAACTACCAGAAAAGATATATTCCTGCACGAGGAGAAAACGTCATAGGTGTTGTGGTTCAAAAAGCAGGCGATATATACCGTGTCGACGTCGGTAGCAGCTGTTCAGCATCATTATCTTACTTATCATTTGAAGGTGCCACAAAAAAGAACAGACCAAAAGTGAATATTGGTGATGTAGTATATGCAAAAATGCTTGTGGCCAGCAAAGATATGGAGCCAGAAGTAGTTTGTGTGGATTCCCATGGAAAGAAAGGACGCTTGGGAGTATTAGAAGATGGTTTTGTTTTTAAATGCTCTCTAAATCTTGTTAGAAAGATACTGAACCCTGAATGTCCATTGCTAAATTCCTTGAAGAATGAATGGCCTTTTGAATTGGCTGCTGGAATGAATGGTAGAATTTGGATAAAAGCAAAGACTATGAGAGAAACTATTGCTATTGGTAATGCTATCTTAGGGTCAGAATATTTGAATGGTGATGAGATTAAAAGTATGTGTAATAATATTTCTAGTATTCTCTGTGGGCATATTTCATAGTTGTTATGATTTGGAATATCAGAAATACATTTATTATTTACTGTACACATAGTTCTCTTATTTATTTCTAGGATGCAGTACTCTCAAACAGACATCATTTCTGTTTACAAGATAAAAACAATATGTTCGCATACATACTTATATCTTGTGTTAACTACGAAACAACTAGTGAAACAAGTTTTAACCAAGTTGATATGTGATTACATACCATAAAATCACTTATTTCTCATCTCTCTCATAAGGTTAATTAGACTAAACTTTGCCAACTAATGAAAGATATTGCCATTAGTAATATTGCACTTTCCATTCCCATTCATATCTGTAGCTTCTCTAGTTCATAGAAATAACACAGATTTTATATCTTATTATTATACATATTATCTCAAGAAAGTAAATAAAACCACAAAAAACAGTGATGGGAATTTATTTTGGCAAATGCAACTAACCTAATCATTTGAATCTCAATGCATAATGTAAAACTACATTCATCGGCAATCAAACCATTGTTCTGTCTAATAAATATAACTATAATACAAGCCGCTGTGACTTCACATCACCACACAATATTTACAAAACTACCTTAATAGGAGTCAGAGTGACCAGAACAATTTCCATTATAACAACAATTTATAGAATAATAATAAGCTGTTTTTTTTTTCATTTTAAATGATAATTTTCAGCTAATACAGAAATTTTCGTAACATGATTCTGTAGCAGATTTACAAACAAAAATGTCAAAAATAATAATACATATATCTTTCCTACATTCAACTGATATTTAAACCCATCACTCAATAGCAGTTATACATTAATTACAGAACCGTTTCAGATTAATTATATGAACATTTGGAAGAAATTAAACAAAATATTTCACTTCATTGTGAGTAATTGACAAGTAATTTGAAATCTGCCACACAATATGGATGAGGAAATATTAAATCAGCCTAGACTAATAAATAAGCCTCTTAACAGTGTTACAAGAAAATGGTAACTTTAAAGTGATACTAGCAGACTGTATGTGGTGTTTAGAAAATGTGATATAAAATTGGTCTTCCGTAATTTTATTGGAGTGGGTCCTTCCAAACTACGCCACTAGTAGCGAGACATTTTGTATATTCATTGCATGAATTAGCAGCAGGACTATATATACATAGACCATATACACATTATTATATAACATATATATATATATAGATTATGCCAATTCCAGAATTTAAAATAGGCTTAAGGGTCTACAAACAAATTGCAGTTGTGGCATTGCAACCAAACCTGACAAGATATTCACCCAATGTTACTTTCCTGCTTAAATTAATAACTGCCACAACAAGGCTGTTTTTATTTCTACCAGCAACAGATCTGCCATTAAGGAAATAGATAAGGTGGAGATTGTAGTATTTGATTGTACACCACATAAACAGTCTGATAAACACTAAAATAAAAAATCTGGTTGCCTGTAAAGTCGGTTTTACGGGCGAAGATTTTACGTGACAACGTCTTTTTCTCGGTAGAATATTTATTGATATGAATATAATTAAGTTGAAGGCATTTGCTCGTCCGTTTCCATTGTTTTGAGAGTGGTGATTCCTGTTGAACATTTGAAATTGAATGGATGAATTTTTAATTTTAAAGAATCAATTTGAAAATCAAAACACTTATTCAGATCGAAGGTTCAAATTTTTGCTTAATAAATTTGAAATTAATTAAAATTTGTAATTGTAAATGATGAAGTTGAAAATTAAAACATTTACTTAAATTAGATGTTAAAATTCTTGCTCAACACAGTTTAAATCAAGTTTTCTTATATCTGCCACTTTTTCTTAATATTTGTAATTTTAAAGAATCAATTCGAAAATCAAAACATTTATTCAGATCGAAGGTTCAAATTTTTGCTAAATAAATTTGAAATTAATGAAAATTTGTAAAATAATAATTAATTAATTAATTAATTTTAAACTAATAATTTACTTAACACTATCAACATTTATCAATAGTATGACATTTATTTATTTCGGCGGGCCTCTCTCTCGTTCGGTGACTCATCGTAACGTTACCGAGCGTTACACTTTTTCATAAGTGACTCCCAGCCGCAACCTAATTTAAGACGTTGTCACGTCAAAATAAACATTTTGAATAATAACTATACAAAATGTAATTTTCAACAACCTACTTAAGGGAATGTTTTAATATATAATTTACAAATCATTGTTTTGATTGTTTCAATAAAAATTGTCGTGTCATATATGATAAATAATTGGGAACAATTTTGAGATGAAGATGGACAGGACATCAAAACTTAAACATTAGGAGAAAGCCTCTAATATTTTATTATAGGAAGGCGAAATATATTAGTAATGTAATACTTAGTTTATTAATATTTTGATTCACCAATCATCATATAATAAACACGGCAATTTTTCGATTTTCTTCGTAGTTTCATCAATCATTTACATAGAAAACTAACTATTGTACATTATGAAACATTAAATAAATTTGTAATTAGGGAGCCAATATTTGAAATTTAAACGTAAATTATTATCCAAACTAGTTTTTCCGATTATGAAATTATTTCTCTAACGATTAATATGATCACTTTAGATTTACGATTCAAACTAGTAAGAGACAAATATTATATAAGAAGCGTTCGCGAATTCTTTTCCTGATAAAAATGCACCTTTGCAAACTTATTAGCAAATCTAAAAAAAAAATTAGATAATAATGAAAAATGTCAACTCTTAATATTAAGACTGAATACCTCATTTTATTTTTAAATGCACTGTTTCGAGTAATAGAATTAAGTAATAGAGTGATAATAATAATGTCTCTTTGACATTTGACAACATTCTTGATTATAAAAATATACAGCACGTTTTTTTACGACAAAGGTATTTTTAAGTTAACAATTCAAGAAATAGCATTATACAGCTAGATAATAGCAGTGATCGTTATGTTAGTTAATTCTTATTAATATATTGAAATATGCGGATAGTTCAGTGAATTTATTATTTCACTTATGTCAATTACCCCGCTTTGAGAAGGACTCAAATGCAGTTAAAACTAGTATTATTACATAAACAGTGCACTTATTTTTCAATCACAGCAAAGTCGTAACACTGTACAAGTATTTACACACTATCAACAAAGCAGTCATTATTCCTTTTTTTGTATTTTTTATTTAATTATCTTTAATTAAGAAAATATAATTTACTCTATCGGTTATCAGAGATCAAGATTTACTTACAAATGACATACATATTAACATAATTTACATCTTATATAATACATTTATAGTAGGTAAGTAGCGAAAACCCGTTTGTTATGTTATACAGGATGATTCTAAGACATCGTTTAGAATTTTAAATGTTACTAGATTAGGTGTATGTTAAGTATGTGTTGATTTTGATTTGAAATCAAGTTTTATAAAACATTACTTAGCTTGACAGTAACTATTAATTATTGCGTATTGTATTTGTACTATCAAGAAGTACCCCAGTTATAAGACCCTTCATTTTCTGACAACGCGAGTGAGCATAGACACTTGTGGAAAAAAAACATGATAGTCATGATATGAGCTGTACTGCTTTTCTTACAAAATAATTTTAACATTAATAAACAATAATTATCAAATGACGTGTTAATGACGTGTGTCAAAATCAAAGGATTTTATCCAATGATGTACTTGGAAGTGGTTTGAATAAGTGTAGATAGTGCTATAGAAAATAAAATCAACCTGTATTTATAATAGTTAGGATGATACTGTTTTTATAATAGTTAAATTATTATTATTTTTTTGATATAATTTTCTTTATTATTCATCATCTCTATATAATATGTTAAATACAAAATTTAAATATACAGGTGCATAACATTTTTTTTTTATTTCCGAAAAAATGTTTATAGATTGTCTTTTTATTTCCACCTAAATTATAATATATTTTGCGATAATTTTACATTATATCGTGTTTCATGCCAAGCGTATCGTTTAATTCAAAAACGATAACGTAACGTAACTAAAATTAATATTAGTAATCGATAATTTACTGATGCATCGAATAAATAAGTTCAGAAGACGGAGTCCGCGGAGCGGGACAGGTGCACGGGGTGCGAGGGCGAGCGCGCCAGCCTCTTGCGCGGCAACTTCTGCAGCGTGGTGAGCAGCTGCGGGAAGGCGGGCCGCGCGGCGGCGGCGCTGGCCCAGCACAGCATGAGGATGTCCTTGATGTCGCGCGACGCCTGCGCGCCCGCCAGCGACTGCTTGGCGCCGCGCCCCACCTGCCAGATCACGGCCTCGGCCGGCTGGCTCTTGAACGGGAACTCGCCGCACAGCAGCTCGTACCACACGGTGCTGTCCACACACAATCGTATCGACCGAATCGAACGGACGGACCGTGACCGCAAAAAAACTCATACCGGGCGCAAAGGTTTTGGTCGTCGATATTTATCACAAATAACTTACGAAATTGATTTCGAAAAGTCATCGATGTGAGCCAGGATTCGAACCCGCGACCTCTGGATTCAGAAGTGGGGTACTCGACCATCGGATCACCGAGACTACTAACTTGAAACTACAACTGACTCGACTTCAAAATAAGATATTATTTAATAATAGAAACAATATAATAATATATATATATACTTGGCAATTTGGAAATTGTTAATCTAGTAATATAGGGAATCCAAACTAGATTTTAGTTACTAAAATAAAATTGGAGATAGATATTCACCCGAAGGCATAAACGTCGGTGGCCTTGGAGAAGGGCAGCACGAGGCTGGCGTGCGGCGTCAGCGCGCGGCACAGCTCCGGCGCCAGGTAGCACAGCCAGCCCGCCGGGATGCCCAGGCTGTCCCCGCGCAGGCTGCACGCAACACGCTCGGCTATAGTAGTTCGATCACAAAGCCACAGTGGCAACTAAATAATTAATAACCAATACTGACTTGTTCCCGAAGCACAGTTTGGTGACGCTGAACAGTCCAAAGTCGGTGATGACCACCTTCCCGTTCTCTAAGAATATGTTCTTCGTCTTCAAGTCTTTGTGAATGATACCGCGCGCGTGCAAGTATCCCATACCCTGCCAATGTTGGTATAAATTAATCGTTTTATAAATGTATAACATATGGTTTATCCTAATGTAACATGTGAGATGTGATTAATTCTAGATAATTTTAGAGTATCTTATTATTAGTACATTTGGAACTTATTAAATTCTTGTAGCCTTTCTATAAAGAACAGCATAATACATTCCAATTAGTGTAGCAGCAGAAGATTACAAATGAATGCATTTTGTTTAATTATATTAGTCCATGTTGTCACAACGAGTCGTGACCTCAGGTGAGAGTGGCGTGGTGGTCACCTGTGATATCTGCTGCGCCACCAGCACGCTCTTGTTGGCAGTGAACTTGTCCTTGCGCAGGTGGATGTGCGTGTAGAGCGTCATGCCCTTGCACAGCGACGTGACGATGGCGAGGCGCGGGGGCTTCATGCACGCGCCCATGAATAGCACCAGGTTCTCGTGGCGCGTCTTGCGGAACGTCGCCACCTGCAGCCACACAATACTATATACGTTAAAATCGATACTAATTTTAGCGGTAGAGGCTCGACCGATGAAATATTACGACCTCTCAGAATATGTCGCGACGTACAGTGGCTTATGCCGCGTTTCACTAGGTGAGAAAGGGTATCTGTAGACCCAACACCGTCCCCTAAGTCCTCCATCCCCAATAACAATTTTAAGGCCGGCAACGCAACTGTAACACTATCGTGCTGCAGGTGTCCATGAGTTGCGTTAGTTGTTTACCACCAGGTAACACGCCTGCTGATTTGCCTCTCATAAAAAGCGAGTCAAAATATAGTGACCTCGTGCTTGAAGGTGTCAAGGGGTAGGCAGTCGTCGCTGAGCACGTGCAGCACCTTGACGGCCACGGCCCCGTGCCAGCTGCCGCGGTGCACGGTGCCGAACCTTCCCTTGCCGATGACCTCGAATAGGCGCAGCTCGTCGTAAGGGATGTCCCACTCCTTCATGGACAACTGAACACGAACAACAACCACGCTTAAGAAACATTACGTTAACAATAACACTAATAACGACACGCTATTTCGTCGAATGGTAAATAGGTCAACAGTTCGATCCCCGGCTGAGTACAAACAAATGAATGAGAAATAAAAATCAATCTTTGTAGAGCATTTTTACTGTATGCGGCTCTATCTTTGGACTATGCTATTTATATAGTCTCAGTGGTCCAGTGGTCGAGCTTCCGGCTTCTGATTTAGAAGTCGCGGAATAGATTCAGGATTCATTCAGGAGCAAATATTAACATCAAAGATAAAATAAACTAGCACTTGCACATTAGAAAATACATACATAACTTTTAGTCTTATTCTACCTGAAGGTGTTAAGCATCGACTCACTGAATCGTTATGCTACACGTCCCTAATGGAAAACGGTGCGGAACATTGCCTTACACCAGGCACAATGTTGTCATCGCCGATATTTATCACACATATCTTTCGTAATGAATTTCGAGAAATCATTGGTGTGAATCCTGAATCTATTCCGCGACTTCTAAATCAGAAGCCGGAAGCTCGACCACTGGACCACTGAGACTATATAAATAGCATAGTCCAAAGATCCAAGAAAAAAGTCCAAGATAATACTGTCCAAAGCATAGTAATAATTTCTAAAGGAACATAGATACCACGCGCACTAAATGACAGTGTATGAAAGGAACATAGGGTACATCACTTACTTCCTCGAACAACTGTCGTCTACGTATAATTATTGACATTTTCACAAATAAATAAAACTTTCTCAACAACAATTAAACTTGAACTGCACAGTCAATATTGAGTTCATTTATCGTTTGTATATAATGCGTGTTTGTGTTATCAATTAAAACGCCCTCAAACACAATACGTTATCTCAAGTTCACGTTCAACAGCAGCTGTGGGGGCTCACAGCGAGGCACACTGATTCACGCTATTTCAATATATTTGGACTGGATGTTACCCGCAGCTCTACTCTGCAACGCTTTTCTAATGACGAAAATTTTTAATTGAGTAAAGAATCATAAAAAAGTATTTTAATTATGTTCTCTGTATTCTTATCTTCTTCACATTATTAAATAATATCTGGATGACCGAGCTTTGCTCGGTATTTTCTTTTTTTTTTATAAATTTCGATCTTACCGACAGAATAATAAATATATACTAATAAATACTATGTACTAACATATTATATTAGAAACAAATAGTAATTAGTTAACAACGCCATCTGCTGGAATTAGTTAACAACGCCATCTGCTGGAATAGCTTTAGTGTTGTTGTCGTTAAAGCAAGTTAGTTGCTCACAATTTAAAATAATTATAGCATTCGCCAATAGATGTCAGGAATTCCAAAAAGTAAGTTGATGTTTAAGTTGATTATCGATAAAACACGATAAAATGAAATTTTCTAAAAATGATTCCTAGCTAGATCGATTTATCGCCCCCGAAACCCCCTATATACTAAATTTCATGAAAATCGTTGGAGCCGATTCCGAGTTCCAATTAATATACATTTATATATACATATATATATACAAGAATTGCTCGTTTAAAGATATAAGATATGTTAATATTTTAAAATATACGGACAGCGATTTTATACCGATTGATTATTATTTATCGCGTAACGTGTTATGGCGCCAGCTTGTCTCTTGCCTCACTCTAACCCACTGCGCTAGCCATGCTCCGGGCAGAGACTTATTGCTTATTGTGCGATATAGCTTTTCAACATACGTTAATATATCATTTCTGTCAGTCGTACACGTAAGTGTGTATTTTTTCCTGCCATATGTACCTTTTCGCTTTTTAAACTTTTTTTTTCTGATCGAGAAGCTCTCTGAGAAGCGGTCTCGCTCACCTATGCCAGATCAAATATTTCATTCAGTTAGTAGACGAAGCAAAGCCGCTGCCCACAACTTGTGTATATAAGGGTGCGATAATAAGTATACTCACGCTATTCTGTCTGGGCCAGCGGCTGTCCTGCTTGTTGGTGAGGTCGAGCGAGTCCCCGCGCGGACACCCGCCACTGTCGGTGGACGCGGAGCCCGACAACGAGTCGCCTGTATCGGAAATAAATACTCAATAATGTTACCATAACTTAGGCGTTGCAAAGACATTATCTAGTCTCATACTTGTTTCGTGCGATTGAATGTAAAATATATGTTTGGATTTACCAATGACTGAAAAGATTTATGTCATTAATTATGTCATTATTGATCTCACCGCTCCTGATGCTCGCGTTCAGTTCACCCTTGTGCTCGTGTTGTCTCAGCGGCGACTGCATGTTGTGTGCTCCGTGCGTGTGGTTCGGACTTGACACAACCGGCTGTTTTAGTTCTGTTCGTCAAATATTAAAAATAAACAACACATTATTGTACTAATATTATGTGTAGTGGTGGTGCCCACCACCACTACACATAATATTAGTACCGTAATATTAGGCTAAACCGGTGAAATAACATGAGCTTCCAGAATATCGACGAAAAGAAGTCGGTTCGGTGACAGAGATTACCGGAGGCGTAACCCACTTCCGATAAAGTTGGTAACCAACTTTAAAGGCCGGCACATTGTAACACTATCACAGCAGGTGTCCATGGGCGGTCATAGTATATAACCATCAGATGACTCGCTTACTCGGTTGCCCCTTATCCCATAAAAAATATCGACACATGAACGTCGTGCAGGTTATCTATTGAAATCAATGTTGCAATATAGTCAGATTAGTGTACCAACCATAAGATTTTGAATGACCAGGTCAATTTCAATTCTATGGCGTGTTATTAACGGAATATCAGCGCTAAATCTATTCCATATTACAAAAGATTCTACCATCATTAATCGGCACACAAGTAATAAGGTGTCCTTATTACTAGTATATAAGTATACCTGGGAAATGAAACTGTTGTTTATTGTTGGGCACGTGATGCTGCACGTGCTGGTGGTGGGGGGTGATGGGCGGCGCCAGCGCCGGCGACGAGGGCGTGGAGCTGTTACACGATGACGTATTCGATGACGAGTCTGGACCCTGCTGAGGTTATTTATAAATTTAGATGATAGGGAATAATCGCTGCGTCTGTACATATGAGTGCGTCTGTGTGTGTGTCTGAGACACGTTCGGATAAGTGGACTAGTGTGGGGGGCAATTCTGGGAGTGTGTGGGGGTGGAGCGGATGAACGGGTGTGTGTGTGGAGTTATGTGGTTGGGGACCTAGTGTGGGGTGTGTGCTGCTACTGACCGCGTGGAGGTGGTGCGCGGGGGACGGCGGCGGTGCGCCAGCGACGACAGAAGGGGTTTGGGGGGCTAGTGTGGGGTGTGTGCTGCTACGGACCTCGTGGTGGTGGTGCCCGGGGGGCAGCGCGTGGGGGCGGCGGCGATGCGCCAGCGACGACAGAAGGGGGTTGGGGGGCTAGTGTGGGGTGTGTGCTGCTACGGACCTCGTGGTGGTGGTGCCCGGGGGGCAGCGCGTGGGGGCGGCGGCGATGCGCCAGCGACGACAGAAGGGGGTTGGGGGGCTAGTGTGGGGTGTGTGCTGCTACGGACCTCGTGGTGGTGGTGCCCGGGGGGCAGCGCGTGGGGGCGGCGGCGATGCGCCAGCGACGACAGAAGGGGGTTGGGGGGCTAGTGTGGGGTGTGTGCTGCTACGGACCTCGTGGTGGTGGTGCCCGGGGGGCAGCGCGTGGGGGCGGCGGCGATGCGCCAGCGACGACAGAAGGGGGTTGGGGGGCTAGTGTGGGGTGTGTGCTGCTACGGACCTCGTGGTGGTGGTGCCCGGGGGGCAGCGCGTGGGGGCGGCGGCGATGCGCCAGCGACGACAGAAGGGGGTTGGGGGGCTAGTGTGGGGTGTGTGCTGCTACGGACCTCGTGGTGGTGGTGCCCGGGGGGCAGCGCGTGGGGGCGGCGGCGATGCGCCAGCGACGACAGATGGGGGTTGGGGGGCTAGTGTGGGGTGTGTGCTGCTACGGACCTCGTGGTGGTGGTGCCCGGGGGGCAGCGCGTGGGGGCGGCGGCGATGCGCCAGCGACGACAGAAGGGGGTTGGGGGGCTAGTGTGGGGTGTGTGCTGCTACCGATCGCGTGGTGGTGGTGCGAGGGGGGCGGCGGCGGTGCGCCAGCGACGACAGGAGGGGGGTTGGGGGTTAGTGTGGGGTTTGTGCTGCTACCAACCGCGTGATGGTGGTGCGTGGGGGGCCGCGCGTGGGGGCGGCGGCAGTGCGCCAGCGACGACAGGAGGGGGGCTGAGGGTTAGTGTGGGGTGTGTGCTGCTACCGACCGCGAGGTGGTGGTGCGTGGGGGGCGGCGCGTGGGAGCGGCGACGGTGCGCCAGCGACGACAGGAGGGGGGTTGGGGGTTAGTGTGGGGTGTGTGCTGCTACCGACCGCGTGGTGGTGGTGCGTGGGGAGCGGCGCGTGGGGGCGGCGGCGGTGCGCCAGCGACGACAGGAGGGGGGTTGGGGGTTAGTGTGGGGTGTGTGCTGCTACCGACCGCGTGGTGGTGGTGCGTGGGGGGCGGCGCGTGGGGGCGGCGCGTGGGGGCGGCGGCGGCGCGCCAGCGACGACAGGAGGGGGGCTGAGGGTTAGTGTGGGGTGTGTGCTGCTACCGACCGCGTGGTGGTGGTGCGTGGGGGGCAGCGCGTGGGGGCGGCGGCGGTGCGCCAGCGACGACAGGAGGGGGGTTGGGGGTTAGTGTGGGGTTTGTGCTGCTACCAACCGCGTGATGGTGGTGCGTGGGGGGCCGCGCGTGGGGGCGGCGGCAGTGCGCCAGCGACGACAGGAGGGGGGCTGAGGGTTAGTGTGGGGTGTGTGCTGCTACCGACCGCGAGGTGGTGGTGCGTGGGGGGCGGCGCGTGGGAGCGGCGACGGTGCGCCAGCGACGACAGGAGGGGGCTGGGGGTTAGTGTGGGGTGTGTGCTGCTACCGACCGCGTGATGGTGGTGCGTGGGGGGCGGCGCGTGGGGGCGGCGGCGGTGCGCCAGCGACGACAGGAGGGGGGTTGGGGGTTAGTGTGGGGTGTGTGCTGCTACCGACCGCGTGGTGGTGGTGCGTGGGGAGCGGCGCGTGGGGGCGGCGGCGGTGCGCCAGCGACGACAGGAGGGGGGTTGGGGGTTAGTGTGGGATGTGTGCTGCTACCGACCGCGTGGTGGTGGTGCGTGGGGGGCGGCGCGTGGGGGCGGCGGCGGCGCGCCAGCGACGACAGGAGGGGGGCTGAGGGTTAGTGTGGGGTGTGTGCTGCTACCGACCGCGTGGTGGTGGTGCGTGGGGGGCAGCGCGTGGGGGCGGCGGCGGTGCGCCAGCGACGACAGGAGGGGGGTTGGGGGTTAGTGTGGGGTGTGCGCTGCTACCGACCGCGCGGTGGTGGTGCGTGGGGGGCGGCGCGTGGGGGCGGCGGCGGTGCGCCAGCGACGACAGGAAGGGGGTTGGGGGTTAGTGTGGGGTTGTGCTGCTACCGACCGCGTGGTGGTGGTGCGTGGGGGGCGGAGCGTGGGGGCGGCGGCGGTGCGCCAGTGACGACAGGAGGGGGGTTGGGGGTTAGTGTGGGGTGTGTGCTGCTACCGACCGCGTGGTGGTGGTGCGTGGGGGGCGGCGCGTGGGGGCGGCGGCGGTGCGCCAGCGACGACAGGAGGGGGGTTGGGGGTTAGTGTGGGGTGTGTGCTGCTACCGACCGCGTGGTGGTGGTGCGTGGGGGGCGGCGCGTGGGGGCGGCGGCGGTGCGCCAGCGACGACAGGAGGGGGGTTGGGGGTTAGTGTGGGGTGTGTGCTGCTACCGACCGCGTGGTGGTGGTGCGTCGGGGGCGGCGCGTGGGGGCGGCGGCGGTGCGCCAGCGACGACAGGAGGGGGGTTGGGGGTTAGTGTGGGGTGTGTGCTGCTACCGACCGCGTGGTGGTGGTGCGTCGGGGGCGGCGCGTGGGGGCGGCGGCGGTGCGCCAGCGACGACAAGAAGCCTGCGCTGCGCCCGGTCACCGGCGACACGTGTCCGTAGTACCCGCCTGCAACACAAGCACACGTGCATTAATTAATCAACATTTACATCATACACTTATTTCAGTTAAGCTATTTAAACAATGCTTTAAGCTCACCATCTTTTTGTATCTTCTCTTTGAATGCGTCCACGAACTCTGGAGGTAAACCGCACGAGGGTGGTACTTTACTTTCGCAGTCTCTGTAACATTTATTCATTTGTTATTGGCCGTCAAGGGAATAAATACAACGTTCCGACACACAGAAAACTTCATCGAAATCTATACATCAGGTTAAGGTGCAGGGCATAAGGAAGCATATGATTAAATATTGATGAGATAAGAACCTGTGACACTTGAATTTGCATTCCTTGCACTTGAGCGCGGCTCCGAAGAGCATCTGCTTGTCGCAGAAGTCGCAGGTGGCGATCATGTTGAACTTCTTGGTGAAGCGATGCGCGATATCGTGCGCCATGCTGCGCGACACCGTGGGAGTGCGCGGGGAGCGCGGCGCCCCCACGCCCCCCACCCCCGCGCCGCTCACCACGCCCCCCACCCCCGCGCCGCTCACCACGCCCCCCTGGACAAACCACGCTCAGTAACCATTATGATATAACGTAATACTCCTTTCAGTCATTGCTTATTCAGTTTTGTATTCGAACTCACAGAAAATTTTTAACATTAGTAGCAATGTGAAAATTAAAAAAAATAAAGTAATGTAATACTAAAGTTCTGTAGTGAAACTAACAATTACATTATATTTTGTTATTATATATGGAAACTGTAAAATATGTAAACAGTCCTGGCAGTTTTCCTTAAACCAACAAAGTGATGCCAAAACAAGTACTCACATTGTTCGTAGCATAATACGGGTGCGGTTTGTGCAGGGGAGTATTCTCGGACTCAGTATCGTGCGGTGACGCGGGCGGAGTCCCTTCGGCCGGACCCACTGCAGATGACTGGCTATTATCACTGAAATAATTCATACACATTTGTTGCTTGGACTTCTTTTTTTACTAAAATAACTTTATGAATTCCTGAGTAAAGAGCAGGATGGCATCAATATACCTAAGATCGGAGGCGTCCGGTCTCACAGACAGTTGTGACTCGTGGGATCTCGACTTGGTGAGCGCTGCTGGGGGTGGTAATGTTGAGTTCTGCTTGCGTTTGCAAACGGGAGTCGGCGGAGACTTGCCACCTGCAACTAATATATAATTATGCACATAAGATAGTACATGACATACATTTTGTTTAGTATACACCATTGAGCTTAATGTAAGTTTTATTAAAATATAACTAAAATATAATCCCATCAATCAATTAGTTCAACTTTAATAGTAATCAAAATCCATTAGGAATTCACATAGCAAATTGGTATTCAGACCAATTTCATTGTATTGAATATTTAAGTAAAGAGACTCACTTTTCTTTGCGTTATTGTTCAGGTGTTCGTTGTTGTGTCGCGAGCGGGGCGCGCGGGGGGAGGCTCGCGCGTGTCGCTCCCACGAGTCCCAGAACAGCTGCAGTTCGTCATTCCCTTCTCCACGACCGAGCGCCTCTGTATTAAAGTACACACATCATGCAGCATATATCATTGAATGAATATGAATGAAGCCAGCAATTTTAAAAACTTGGTTGGAAAAGAGTATTTGACACCTGAGTTTCTTGCCCAATTGTTCACATGACAGCCCCTACACTCGGAATCGAGCCAATCGTGCAACCGTGTGTTCTTGTTCGACGGAGGCACTTGGACGATATTTTAACTAACAAACATAACATAACTTCACGCCTTTTGTAACCCGAAGGTGTAGGCAGCGGCTGTTAGGCCTCGTCTCGCCGTTATGTTTACGTCCCAAATGGAATAGGTGGCGAACCTATTGCCATACCGGGCACAAAGTTTTTCAGTCATCAATATTTATCACACATAACTTCCGAAAACAATTTCGACAAGTCATTGGTGTGAGCCAGTGTCTGGAATCGAACCCGGACCTCTGGATCAGAAGCCATGTGCTCGACCACTGCGCCACCGAGACTCAAGTGTCAAGTAATTTTAATTAATCACTATTAATATGGGTTTATTATTGACTTACCAATATAAGTCCTGAGTCGTTGCATGGCGCGACACAGCCGCAGCACCTCCTCGTCTCTCGCACCCACCAGCAGCGCGCGCATCTCGTGATCGGAACGTTCTCGGAGTGTTTCTAAAGACGCTACCCGAGATACTACCGACTAGAAAATCATATTTTTTTTTACAGACAGTAAAGCGACACTGGATAGTGAACTCTTATGGAACTCGGAACCCTTATTCACGCGTAAGACCAAGACAATACAGTGCATATTTTTTATCCTTTCAATTAGACAAGAACAAAGGTATCCAATTTCGTAAAAAAAATCTAAAATCTTACCTCAATAGAATCAGGAGAAAGACCGACAACTCTTAGCCACTGCGCTAGGCATGGCACATCAACTAGCTCCCTACGCAACTCTTCTGGGAAGCTGGCCTTGATCACCAGCTGCTGAGAGAAGAGCTTCACTAGTTTACCCTGTAATTATTATTTTATGAACCTTAATCTAGCTATCCACACACACTAACAATATAATTACAATCAATCCTGGTACTTGGTCTTTCTTTAACAAAATATACCTAGGTTTAATAAATTTGTTTGAGACTGAGTGTACTTTATTTTTTTATGTAGGTACAAGTTGGACCTTGTCCTTTTGCTCATATCTCTATTAGATAGAATTTTGTCAAGTATAAGCTTAATATTTCGCAGTAAGAAGAGATTGATTATTTTAGCAAATTTTCACCCAACTTTACTTGTCTATAAGTTAAGTAAATAATAGTGATGTCACGAATATTCGCATGAAACATTGCAAATGTTTTTAACAACAGAAAAAAGAAATTGTATACATACATAGATAATTTCACGCCATATTCCTTGCGGGGTATGATGAGAGAACAGAGCGCCTTATGGCACGATTCTTACACGCCTCACTCGCTTCGTTGACTTTCATTACATATCTTACGACATTTCGCGCGTGATGTTGATTATTATTATTATATTAATTTATTTGTGGATCAAAACTTTATTTTTTATCCCAAACTATGTTTGCTGGGTCAGCTAGTTTTGTATACAAACTATGATATTATGGATCAGCCTTAAATAAATTATTTTATAATTAATTTTACATTATACTAATTTTATAATTAAATTACTTATATTGGAAATACTCTCTTTAATCTTGTTACTCAAATAAAAGTATTCAGAAATAACAACTAAAATAAAAAAATAGATAAGGTCTATCACAAAAAAAAAAAGTTTAATTAAAGTTGTAATGTCTATTTTTTAATAAAGTTTATAGCAGCAGATTACGACTATTAACAATTTATAATATTAGTAACATTAAAAACAATAATTAAAAAACTAATTACCTAGGCAGCATCAAAGCAGTCTAAGTACATGGCAGCAGTAAACAAAATTTGCCTTTGTTGCAAAAGAAGAATCCCTTACATAGTATAAAATAAAGTGGCTTTCCCCTCTCTGCAATTGACTTCGATACGTTTCTATCAACAGATAAAATGTGGTAAGGTCAACGTAGAGGTTTGTGTGTATAATTAATTTATGATGTAGCAAAGGAAAAGTGATAATTTTCAAGATTTAGCACTAATTGTAAACACTGTAAAAATTACTTTTGATGCAGAACAAAGTTGGCGGAGTCAGCTAGTTTTATTTACAATAATAACAAATCTACATACATACACATGGATATCTGGAATCATGACATACATACATACTCATGGAATCATGCTTCCTGTCTGGTTATAATGTAAGCAACACAAGTTTTGCAGAATTTAAAATATTGTAGCTTCAGGAAATACTTAATAATTATTATATCCACTATTGAATAATACTTAGATATCAATAAAAGTTTTAGAATCACTACAGGAGATCTGTCAGCAATAAATCAAATCCCACTGGTGCCTCTTATATTACCATATTTTACCAAAGCATAAAAGAGAGTGGAACTATTCTTGGCCTATTCTACCATTTAATTAAATGCCAACAAATACACATACATAACTTCACTCCAAATCCCTTGCGGGGTAGGTAGACAGAACATCACGCCATAAGAGAAGATTCTTACACACCTCACTTGCTTCGTTGACTTTCATAACTTTTTTCATGCACACAGTTTTAATTTTCAATTAATTATGACTAAGCTATTTAAATCTAAAGTAGCGCTATGTTTTCAGCAGCTATTCCAAAGAGCTAGATATTTCTGGTACCTTCCAGTATTAAGGTATTTATAGCTCAAAAAAGATGCATAAGATCAATCTGTAAGTTACACCAAACAGATAGCTGTGAGCCATCTTTAAAAAGTTTGTCTTCTTACAATACCTTACTTACATTTATTTGAAGTGTATGTTCATACGTAAAAATTGAGTCTATTTAAAACATACAAAAGTAAACGACACTGTCATAAAGTTTGCTGCCTTTTTAAATAAAAGTGTATTTGGTATGGGCCCAAAAATATATAACAACCTACCGAGACATTTTAGAAGTCGTTGAAGCAAAAAGTTTTAAACACCAATTGAAAAACCACCTAATTGCTAAGGCTTATGACAGTGTCAAATTTGAATGACAAATTATAGTTATTTGTAAATGTTGGACATATTGTATTGTTGTTTTTTCCTGTGTTTTTTGACCTAAAATCTCTGACTTCTGTAATTAATTGTTGATATGACATTGACATTGTATTTTAGTATTTTATTTGACATTGTTTTAATTTTTAGATGCCTGTATTAAATTGCATGCTGTGTTGAAGTTTATCGATATTGTGCGCCTATTAGACATGTTACGGTTGTACCTACTACTTGACCGTTGAAATACCACAACCTCTCAGAAGATCGACGTAAACTGGCTCATGCCACGTTTCGTTCGGTGAGAGAGGTATCCGGAGGCCCACCCCCCTTCCCCATTCTTCCCTATCCCTTAAAAGTCAGCAACCAACAGTAATACTATACGTGTTGCTGGTGTCCATGGGCAGAGTTGGTTGCTTACCATCAGGTGACACACCTGCTCGTTTGCCATCCTATCCGATAAAAAAAAACCAGTAACAGACAATGAATATGAAGTTAACACTTTCGTTAAAACCAACATTTAAACTGAAAATTAAATAACCCTTTTTCAATAAATAATCATGATGCATGTCTGCATTAGCATTGAATCAGTCTGTGTAATGAACCATGCTCTTTGTTTACAATGCTGTATAATGTTGATGACACATCAGTACCTACATTAACTGTGACAAAAATTTAATATGCAGCACTTTGATTGTTTAAGGCTCAATATGAGTACAGTTTTGTTTATATCTAAACTATCATGTTACATATCTACTAGGAGTGGTTAGGAACTCTCTCTGATATGTTTATAAAATTCAACAAATGTCAGTGCAGTATGAAGCTAATTGTTAAAATTTCATATTTATTCAATCATCACTTGTTTTATTTGTTTACGTGCACATTTGAATTTAAAATTATTTATGAGGTAAATAAGAATTGTGCCCTATAATATCAGTTACTGCTACGTATGCTGCATAAGGCTCATCATCATTAGCCTGTTGCCTCTCCCAATTTGCGCCACAACATCAGATTCTCGGCCTTCCGCATCCGTTACCATCGGGCCATCCGGGCCGGACCATCGGGCTGGTGGGCTAATGAAGGTCGAGAACAATAATTTGAGGCTAATATGAGGCATGACTAATGAAAATCCTTGATATGCATAACATACTCATAACAAAATGTTACGCATATAAATGATGAAATAAAATAAAATTAATTCCATAGTTATCAAGTAAATTTATAATTTATTATTCAGTTTTTTTAATGGTATCAGGTTTACAGGATAAAATGTAGCAGATAAATATTGGTGTACTAAAATTTCACAAGGATCCATTAAAAAATTATATATTCCTATTTTCTCACAAAGGTTTCACTATTTATTTCTCAGATTTTCGCGAATCAAATTCATAACATTAAAACAACTTTTTAGGATTAAATCAATAAACGCGATATAATCCTAAAAAGTTGTTTTAATGTTATAAAGATTTCACTATTATTTGAATATATTATATAGTATAATTAAGTATTAACAACACCTATATTTGTTTTCTAATTAGATGTTCTGCTATTTAAACTATGAGTTCCACATACAAATTATAACTGTAAAAGTAATTTGAAAGTAGCTAGCAGTATAAATTAACTATGGACTTTGGCTGGAATACTTTGGGTTTTAATAATTTAAAAAATACATCTGGTAACAGTATTGTTGGTATGGTGATTATCTTATCTGTGTTATCTTTCTTATCATTATATAAAGTTGATTTGGAAGAGTTATCTCTACTATTGATCAAACAAAAACCAATCTTTTTAAAAGAGAAATGTTTTCTACTCATTAACATATATATATGAAATAGAAACCTTTATAAAATAAATTAAATGCTTGAATTATTCTGTAAATATTAGTAGAAAAGATCTATGTTCTTCAACTTGTAAGCAAATAGTTTCAAGCGTTTTGCAGTAAGAGAGGCGAAAATTCGGACATACTAAAATATTTCTAAGGTACTTAAATTCAAAATAATAGTTTCAAGGCAATGGGGATCGGCGCGCGCGTACACAACGATTTCAGAGCGGCAATGAAATAACTTGTCACCCCAGTCCTTGAATGCAGCAAAGTCCTTGAATCCCGGCCTCTCGGAATAATACTTTCAAGGGCACAGCCACTTCCCTTACATAAATATCAACTTGTGATTACTAGTGGCCCTACCTCCAGGGTCCGGATCTCGTGTTGCGTTAGTTCTGCACTCGTTGAACATTGTGTCCTCAAACCCTCAAGTCTATCAGCTGAAACGTCGATCATTGACTGGATAGTCAATGCTTCACGAACTCTCTTCCTTTCGTACTCGTTCTCTGCATCCATTACAAATATCACAGCACTGTGCACGGTTCACTAAACTCTATACATAAGTAAAAAACACTGTATTCATTTTATCAAAATGAATTATAAAACATTGCAGATGTTGTATCGCCGATACACACAGCAGCCATATCAAGAAAATCTATATTTTTGTCTATGTTTACTGCACATAGAGAATTTGTCTGACAGATGTCACAAAACTAGTAGATAAATGTCAGCTAGCAAGTTGAAAATTCCATTGGATTGAAATTTCAAGTTTACTTGATTGATGGGGCCTATAATAACAAAGTTTAATTTTTTCTAATGATGGTATATATACATTATGGGGGCAATCCTAAAAATTGCCTGATTTCATCAGTGGTGTTGAGCATATACATACAGCATATATATTTTCAGTTGTCCTCTTAGTCCTTCTGTCTAAAATAAAGGTCCAAAATATAGTTTTCAAGTAGTTAGAAAACAACCGTCTAAATACTTACCAAACTGGTCCATATTTTGGACTTGAAAGACTCTGCTTCTACGTTCAACACAAATCTTTAAACAAAGAGAAGTAAAAAATAATAGTCTATGAATTTTGCGAATGGAGAGCAGACGTATGTTGTGAAATTCGTTTCCTATTAATTTGCCTAGTGTCGTATTCATTCCATGTAATGTAATAATAATAGAAAAAAACAATCCTATTTACATTCCCTCTAGTTAATTGACATATTTCGTCTCGAGTAGCTAAATGTAGAATTTATTAGAATGTTTTTTGATCGTATATTGTTGTCGGTGTTCTGCCTTGGAGTAGAAGGTAAAATAAATTCAAATGTATCAATAAAACTTCAAAAATCTGGTTAGCTAAACCATACAAATATATTTTGCAAAAACATTAATTTTAAATAATTGTGCACTGAACATATTTTTATTCTTTTAGCTTTTCCATGGGCTCTAGCTGAGGAGGCAAAAAGTCGGGATGTAGGTGCAGACAAGGGTATTAACATGACGATACCTTGTGGTGCTGCTGCCAGTTCATCTTCACCAAATGTACAATGGGTACACAGAGGCAACAAGACTCATCATAAAGTTTTGGTAAGTGCTACTTTTGAACATTACAACATAATATTAGTCGTTATTTTCTCCCCTCCGTTATTCAAATTTATTTTTCGCTAATACAGGATACATTTATTTTTTCGTAAAAAAGACCATTTTGCTAAAATAACATTTTCCTGAGCAAAATAGTTGCCAATTGGTGCTACACATGCTCCATCGTTTACCTCTAATCATCATAAACTATTGCAATAAATATATTTCATACTACGTAAATTAGTAATCTACTGCATTGGTTTGTTCTTTTTATGTGAATACTCTGAATTCATATTATTTCTTGGATAAATTATTTACTTGGATTTTCTTCCATTGAATTATAGGCTGCTTGGGCAGCCTAGTGGTTTAAGACACTGTGTTCTCATTGAGAGGTTCTGAGATCGAATTTTTGCTTTTTTTGGCGAAAATGCGATAACTGACAAATAGTCTCTGCGACCTATTCCATGATCATTGTCATATCACATAGTATAAAACAAAGTCACTTTCCGCTGTCTGTCCCCTTATATGCGCGTATATCTTTAAAACTACGCAACGGATTTTGATGCGGGTTTTTTAATAGTTAGAGTGTGTTAACGGAGTGGTTTTGATCTATAATTCATATATGCAATTCATTTAATTGCAAACGCCCTTTACAGCATGCAATTTAAATGAATATTTTCGAAGCATTGCAGTATAAACATAGCAGGACAGCAGTTAAAGCTGATAAATAGCACAAATTGAACCTCGTGATATCCAAAATTTACTCATTTATTACTTTTGATGCGGAACAAAGTTCGCCGGGTCGGATAGTAATTGATAATTTCATCCATCCATCTGATAATTTAATCGGCGTGTTCGGGGTAGCGGATGGATGTAGGATTCGAAAACGGCCACAATACATCTATGTCCAAATAGAACGAGTTCTTTTTTTACTTTAAAAATCGCCGCACGTATATGAAAAGAGTAATGAAAATCAAAGAAGCGGCGTGTAAGAATCGTGCCTTGTGGTGCTCTGTTCTCTCTGCATTCACCACAAGGGATTTGGTGTGAAGTTATATATATGTGTTCGGGGTGTGAACGTTATAAATAAGCATAGCAAAAATAACTGTGACAATGTGGCCATTAAGATAAAATCCCGCTGTTCCAAAATGCAGGAATCTAAAACCTTTCGGCCCGCTTCTCACTCATAGTTAAGTCCACTAAGTTAGCCAAGTCTTCTTGAAGAATCAGTACCATCTAATTTTCTTCTGTCTGGTCTAAACACAAAAACGGCTTTAAATTCGGCCTTCGGTGCTCAGACAGGTGTAGATACCGATTATTCTTTTGAATTACTTTTAAATAAAATTCGGGAGCTAAATATAAGGTCCCGACGAAAGAAAAGCGGTTAAAATATAGAGAATTATTATTTTCTCGTACTATTTCATATCATAGTTGATAGATCAGAGTAGTAGAGGGTACTCCTTCTGCGTTTTACAACTCACACTTGACCTGTTTATGCTAGAAAATAGTACCACCGGCTTAATAACAAATCTGACTGAGACCTGCTTCGTAATCTGCAGAAATTCAATGCAGACGCTTAACTTTTAAGGCAAGCTTAGGGTTTGGCTATTTTTACGTATTGATGAATTATATTTAAGGCGTTAAGCCTGGGCGTAAGGATGTTTGATTGTCCTGTCAATTATACACTCAAGCTATGCGATCTGCCAAGTTGTCTGGCATAAGTTGGATTTAGTGGTAATTACAATGATTCATAATTGGCGGTTGTAAAATATATTTGCACTAATTGACGATATAAGTAGTTAGGTACACGCAATTATTACGCATAAGAACAATTTATTCTATGTATTATTAAATAGTAGATATTTCATCTCAATATTTAGTTATTGCGTTTAAAAATATTATGTTATGTATAATGATGATTTTAAATTTATTCCATTTGTTTTATTGCCGTGCGCGCGGTTGTACAAGGTTAATGCGACATAAAGAAACAAATGTCAAAGTGCATTCCTTTCATTTGACAGCTTACGTCACAAATATATACATACCTCCATTGTTTTGTTATTATGCAGGTCCGTTGCAGAGAACTGATAGGACTGAACACGTTACCTAGGCAATGTATTTCCGTGTGGGCGTTCGTCTGCCAGCTCGGTACATTAAAACATTAAAATTTACCTGCTATTTATGGCGTCTTCTAGTTAGCATATCTAGCAATACTAACAAACCATGCAAACTTCCATTTGCTCATCAGAGAAACAAGAAAGGAGGTTAAAATTTAATAAAACATGTCCATGGGCGGCGGTAATCGCTTTCCACCCACATGACCCACATGCTCGGTTGCCCCCTTTTAAAAAAAACAAATCGCAAATCAAGGTATGACAAAGCATCACTATATTTTTATTTACCTATCATATTCCTACATACATAATATGTATAGTATGTAAATACACTAAGGCCCGTGTTCGCGAAGATATGATTATAACTTATTCAGCTGATTACGCCGTAAACGGGTCTTTTACAACATTTTGCTGTTCACCAAGCACTTAACATTGATTAAGTGCTGTAATCGACCGATTATCTTAATGTACCTCAATAACCTTGTTTAACCGACGGTTATTGTAAACAAATGTGACATTTCACAAATAAAGCAAGGTGAAGGATCTAATAACTACTAAGTACTACAGTGTTCATCATAAAAGCAATACAAGCAATTAGTACAAAACACAGACCAAGAGTCATTAGTAAAATATCATATCAATATTCTCAAAAATGAGTAGTAGAAGTATCTGTAATAAATTCTTAGAAATTTGCGAAGGTATAGGAAAATCTAAAATCACCATTGATAGACATTTAGGATCCAGTTGTCCATTCCCAGTGATGGACACGACCCAGCATTAGATATCCAGTCGTTGACATTGTTTTTTGTCGTGTCATATACATAATTATGGCAAATTTAAATAGTATTTAGGAGACGAATAAATGAAATCCCATTTAATTAAATTTATTTGAAACTTAACTAGTTTAACAATATAACCATTTCTTATTCAGTTTATAACTTTAAAACCATCGGAAAACTATGTTTTCTTTGGATAAAAAAAAAAATGTCCATCGCTGGTTTATTGTCCATTATTGGAACCTCTACCCTAAATAAAATATAATGGAAGTCGCTATAAATTACATTTTAGATGAAAATAATGTTTTAGACTTTTTTAAATACTCGTAAGCGAACTATACGGGCACCCCGTTTATTCCAAATACGACAAAATTATTTCGAAAATTTGACGAGAAAGCAAAATAATAAAACGCATTTCAGACGTTGCTATGACAACAGAGATCAACAGAATAAAATATAATGCTTATAAATAACAAAGGCGTTTATGTCAGTGCGTTTATGGTGACTGAATTGCATTGCCATAACACAGTTCACATTTTGCAGTATAATAATATTATCCTTTTTTTTTCTTTTACGCGAGGAAATGCTTTATGCACACCCCCCGCCTGGGTGCGGCAGGGGGTAGTGTGGGACTCCCAAAACAGTAAACTGCAATCCAATCCTAGGGTTACCCACTAAAACCTCGCGGCGGCCTTCCTCCGGCGTTGGGGTGGTCCAGGATTCGGTTAAACCCCTCTGGTCCACCCCGCCGTCGCCCCCCTCAGTCACGAGGGGGTGCTCATCCTCGGGGAGCCTCGGCGAGGCTCCCCCGGGCGGGGCGGTGGCGCCCCCGACGACCCTCCCCGGCTGCACCGGGGGGTCATCCTTCCCGGGCCGCGACCCGGCCGCACGCGCGGAGTGTGCCCTCGCGGCCCGTCGGCGGCGGCGATCACTGAGCTCGCCGCCGCCGCCTTCGAGCGGGATCGGCTCTCTCCCGATCCCGCTCGGCGGCCTCCGAGCATAACTGCTTCGCAGAAGGAGACCACAGCCCTCCACTCCTCCTCGCCCGCCAGCATTGCCGCGACCAACGCCGACGGGGACAAATCTCGCCCGATCCCGTCGACCAGGACTCGGCGCTCGGCCGCCCAGGCCGGGCAGACCTCCAGCGTGTGCTGGGCCGAGTCCAGGTCGGATGCGCAATGGTGGCATCTCGCCGTCTCTTCGCGTTTTATTCGATTCAGATACTCACCGAAGCACCCGTGCCCGGTGAGTATCTGAGTCAACCTGTAGGTGACAGTGCCCCATTTACGGAGCACCCAGGCCTCGAGGTGGGGCAGGACGGCCCCGACGGCGCGTGAACGCGTACCGCCCTGGAGCGCCAGCGCGTCGCGCCAGTCCCCCAGGACCCGCCGGAAGGCCTCCCGCCTCCGCACTTCGTGTCCTCGCGCGTCCGGGTCCCCCGCTCCCCGGCCGAGATCGTACGCGGCTGCGTACATCTCGGCCAGGATGACGAAGGGGGGATAACTCGCGAGGACCCTCGCCGCCTCGTATAAGATAGTACGGTAGCCCCCGAGCGGGAGGCCCCCGCGAGGTCTCGCGACCAAACGGGGGCCCCGTACAGGGCCACGGACCGCACGACGCCACCGTAGAGGCGGCGAACTCCCTCCCCCGGTCCCCCGAGGTTGGGCAGCAGGCGATGAAGCGCGCCTGCCACCCGTCGCGCTCGGGGGACCATCCGTACGAAGTGCTCCTCGAAGTTCCAGCGGCCGTCCAGGGTGAGGCCGAGGTACTTCATGTACCGCCCCACCGGGACAGCCGTGTCACCCACCTGGATCCGCGAGGCCGGGGGTTCCCTGCCTCTGGTGAGGCGGTGGAACCACAGCGCCTCACTTTTGTGAGGCGCCACCTCCAGGCCCAGCCCCCGGATCCGTCTGACGACGATTGCCACCCCCAGCTCGGCGAACCTGACCGTACGCTCGAAGTCGGGCCCCGTGGCGACCACCAGAGTGTCGTCTGCGTAGCAAACGACACTTACGCCACGGGGCAGACTGGTGCGGAGGACCGGATCGTATGCGAGGTTCTACAGCAGGGGCCCGAGCACGGACCCCTGCGGAACCCCGCACGTCACCTCCTTCCTCACACCGCCAGCGCGACCCGGGCGCACCCGCGGGGTGTGCGCCAGTGCTGCCAACTCTACCAACTTTTCGGTAGATCTACCAACTTTTAGTGTCGTAGTCAAACCTACCACCTTGTACCAAAAATCTACCAACTTTTAAAGTTTTCAAAAATCCCAAATCAAACCTCCATGAAAATAATATTGAAACTATAATTTTTTTTTCATTTTTCGTAATCTTTCTCTTGCTTTTTTACCCTTTGATGGATCCATCGAATTTACTCGAAAATAGAGGGCGTTACAGGTTGATGTACAGGTCATATCATGGCGGCTTAATAAAAAAAAAAACAAAACAAACATCATGGCGGCGTTAGATACTTAGATCATAAAACTCTTTCTACGTATCTGTGCTTACACTCTATATCTAACGCGATTCAATCAATAAATAACTGATTGTAATTTTTGAAACGTTTCAATTGAACACTATCAAAATGAGTGAAAGTGAAAGTGAAAACGAAGAAAATTCTCCTCCTCGAAAATTAAATTATTTTGAATATTAGCGGTCTGTAATTCTGTTTTATCATTAGATTTCTAATAAAAATAGTTCAAATATGTCTCATCCAATCGAAAAGTAAATTAAGGATGCCAGATTCTTATTGGAGGGTCTCTAAAAGACTTGAAAAGTATGGGTGGTAGATCTACCAACTTTTCATAGTAGGGTTTGTTGGAAACTACCAACTTGTAGAACCCTATCTCCCACCTTGACGAATTTCGAGTTGGTAACGCTGGTGTGCGCTCTCGCGGCCCGTCGACGGCGGCGATCAGTGAGCACGCCGCCGCCGCCGCCTACCTACCTAATATCAACTAATTCAGAGAAATCATTGGCCCGGAATTGATCCCACGACTCCAGAATCAGAAGCGGAGAGCTCAACTACTGGACCACCGAGACTTAATATATTATAGGTACTATTAAAAATGGGAATGATAACTAAGTTCAAATTATAACTAAGTTCCTAACTAGTATTTTAATTTAACTTTGTTTAAGAATACAACAGACTGATCTGAGGCACTTGAAGTTTTGACTTTGAGTTGGTGTAACCTGATGGTATTGTAACATCAAAAGAAAATGAAAATGTATGATGTTGAAATGTAAATTATAAACGAAATAATATAGACGAATTCAAATAGATTATGATTAACAGATATAAAATATAATGGTCAACATTATCATAAAATTCCAAATATCTCTGGTTCAGCCATAATTTCTAAGATCTCGTAACTTGTAATTGACAAAACTAATTATCAATTAACTACATATATTTATTAGTAACTTAGGTAAATAATAATTTATTTTAAATAAATTAATTACATTATTTACAATATATACAATTAAAAAACTACCTGAAAATATAAAAATTGTAACTTAGGTTATTTATAAATATTGTGTAACAACGTAAATTCATACATGTTAGTATGCTTGTTAATGCTTAGGTGTAATATATTGTGCATGATGTGACCTCCTGTAATTGAGGGAATATGCTTGTTTTTACCTTATTGTTTACACTGTAATAAGATGTATGTGTATATCCTTTGTTGGTGGTCCAATAAATAAATAGACTTGAACAACCAAGACTAATGAATAATATATGTAAAAAATTTATAGGTAGATAGCAGGTTCTTTGTATTTCATAATATAGAGATTATTTCACGAGGACCATAAACAGACTATTAAATTTATATCCTTATTCTGAACTTATAAATGTTTCTTTTTATAATATTAGTTAACCATGAGTATAAATGTTTATCATGTCATGAAATTATCCTTGAAATATATTATTCTTGAAAATTATTTATCTTAAAAATTATAAATTAAAATTATACCTACATCAAGTTACTTGATAAATAACATATTTTTATGTAATATACCTAGTAAAGAAAGTAATTGTGTTCATGTATGCCTATAGAGAAAACTGAAAATAGCTAATGTTGTTTAGGTATGCTTTGCATGATTTTAAATGTGAAGAATTAAAAAAGAAAATAGAATTTATAAGTTTATAATTACCAAAATATTCGTAAGTATATCCAGTAACAAGTAATATATTTGTTCAAATCACGACTAATTCTAGTTTAAGCACAAGCTTTGTTGTCTTTCAGGGTAAAATTAATTTATCGTCACTCGTTATGCACTATTTTTTTTACGTTGATCGGTTTTACACTTTACAGTTGGAAATTACTCCAACAATTCAACATATTAAGTTGAACATTTTTAATAAAAGCACATAAAAACAAACAAATAGAGTGGAGTACCTACTCAATACCTACTGTCAGTGTCATAGGTCAGTGTTACGATTGTCACGAATGTTTACTAATAATATGTTTTTACGTTTTCGGTCATAGATGTCGCAATACGCCAATTTATTAAATCGCGCTATGGTTTCACTTCCGTAGAGTTTATATATGATCGATATTCCAAATCAATTATAGTACATCCATCTGCCACTAGATGTCTGTGTACTATTAAAATTCGAGCTTAACAAATTGACAAGTTAGCTTCATATATAGTTCGATTTTTAAATTACCACTAAATATTAATAAATATTACCCCGCGAGGAGGCGTTAAAAGCGTTAAACGCTCTCGCAAGAGATATTAGAAGTTACACCTCAATAAGAAAGAATATTTTGATATTATAATCATCTTTCTTTGATAGCAATTTACTGTTTTCAAATCCATAATATCAAAATAACAAATAGCAGACAATGATTCCCCTAAGATTTTGTTTCTCCTTAAAATCTTTGTCTGTAGAAAAAGTGGCAAAAAGACTGTTCACGAAACTGCACAGTTCCGCCAATTGCTTCACATAAACATGGCTCGACTCTCAAAGAGACTGTCAGAGGGACTGCACAGTTCTGCCACACATAAATGGCACTTGAATCTTTTTCTCGTTCATTCACAAGGTTCTACGAGCGGGAAGTGCACTCCACGTGCTTCACTAAGGGTACTTGGTTAATCACAGAGAGGGCCCCTGGAGTGGGGCATACCTATGTATCAAGGCGACCTATTATTGTTTACTTGTTAGGTAGATCAGGCTTTTATCTCACATTTCGTCTTGCTGAGAGTAACGTGATTACATATATTTTAGTGTTTATACTTAAAATTAAGACAATGGCCATTTGTCAGTCGTCCCGGTGCGCAAGTGTTTCAAAACTCTGCGTCTGGTGCAAAGGTCTTGAGTTCGAATACCGGTTTGAATACTCTAATGTATTCCAGAAATCTTTTCGTAAGTTACGTCTCGGTGACCGATAAACTTTTTCTCGATTTTACAGCAATAGATTACGACACCTATTCCATGGTATTAAAAAAAAAGTTTAGATATGTAGCTGAATTCTTGCCGCTACTTACACCGTGCGTAGAAGGGGTGAAGATAAAAATATATATTTTTTGTACTTTATATTTCAGTACCACCCAGTTCTCTAAATAAATTTATATCGCATGTACTTATTAACATAACAAATTATTTAAATGTCATCAAGATAAAAAAAACGTTTTATAAAAAAAGTTTATTGGCCATTTTCAAGGATAAATAGAGTTGATACACAAATATAGTTTCGCTTACGAGTAGAAATAATACGGTAATGTACGAATCGACTCGCGCACGAAGGGTTCCGTACCGTCTTTCCACCAGTATTTATTGTTTTTTTTGGCTATGGTGTCCACTAAACTTAATAAATTGTAGTACCTAGAATTTGTGAAATTTACATGAAAGTACACACTATCATAATTAAGCTCACTTCAGAAGTTACGAGATAGTGACCACATATCTTAAGAGTAGCTTAAACAGTTGTTTCATAACAGATACCAAGTGTCAAAAGCGAAAATTTTATTTGTAAGTGGTTACTTAAACAACTATTCCAACTGACAAGGATTAGATAAATGTAATTTGTTTCTGTTTATTGTAAATTAGAGATGTAACGGATAGTAGTTTGGCCGGATACCGGATATTCGGCCAACCATGTGGCCGAATAGCCGGATATTCGGCGAAATTTAGCCGTTTGGTGCATTGCACATTTGCGTAGGCGGCGCGCGAACGATCGGGTGGACTCGGTTAGATTCGGGTCTTTTCGTGAAGAAAGAAACGCGATAACCTGTGAGCTGGACTTTAATCTCAAGTCAGTGCGAATTGATGGCAATCGTGACCCTTATTCTTGGTGGGTAGCTAATGGTAAACAATACCCAAATTTAACAAAGTTTCCAAGATCTATCTTTCAGCACCTTACAGCAGTGTGTACAGCGAAAGACTTTTTCCGCTTGCTTCCTCTCAATGCAGAGAAGTTTGTATTTATTTACCATAATTTGCCCTTAGTGCAGCATGAGTACTAATTAATTATTGATCAAAACAACTTTTAGGATTATATCGCGTTTATTTAATACTCATTTATATTTATTTCCCGACGTTTCGAACTCTTTAAAAAGATTATTTTAAAAAGATTATTTTCACGAGTGTTGTTGTTTTGATCAATGAGTGAGATTCGCGAAAGTCTTAGAAATAAATACTAATTAATTAATTTTCTTTCTGTTACATTCATTTTCCTATTGTGTGATTAAAAATTTAAACTAATTATGTTTCTTATGTGATACTAAAGTTAGCTAAATAAAGCAAATAATTACTTAAAATATTGTTTTTATCCAATTTTTTTTATTCGGCCGGATACCTATCCGGCCAAATAGTAATTATCCGGTATTCGGCCGGATAGTACTAAGGCCGCCGGATAGGCCGGATACCGGATATCCGGTTCATCTCTATTGTAAATCCTAACAAATTTTATATGGGGTAATATTTATAATGCTTCTATTTTGTTATTAACTACGTTTTTGTGCCTAAACTAGTAATCGAAGTGAAATTTTGTAGATTAATGCAATCTTGAAACTTTGGTTACTTTTTCGTCGCTGCAATCCTTGGCTTCGGCAATCCGTTCCCTTACTCCTCCGAAATGGTTTGACTGATTCTCATAATGATTTTGTGTGCATATCGGGTAAGTCTGAGAATAGGACAACATCTATTTTTCATCCCCCTAAATCACAAGGGTACCCACACACCTCAATATTTTTTTAAAATTTTTCGATATATTTCTGGTTTTTTTTTAAACGGAATACAAAAATACATACAACCTTAAATTTTCAACCCCCTACGATCAACACCTATATTTTAAATACTATTTTTGGCAAGACAACGTTTGCCGGGTCAGCTAGTATAGATATAATGGAAAGTTTATTATGTCACGCTATTCACTACCTACCTACCAGTTGGGTCTCATGCAGAGATAAACTAATGATTGAATAACCTGGCTATAAGAGTCTATTCCTATAATAAATTCTTCACGAAATTATTTTTTATTCAACCTTTTTTTTTTTTTTTTTACGCGAGGAAATGCTTTATGCACACCCCCCGCCTGGGGACGGCAGGAGGTAGTATGGGACTCCCAAAGCAGTAAACTGCAATCCGATCCTAGGGCTACCCACTAAAACCTCGCGGCGGCCTTCCTCCGGCGTAGGGGTGGCCCAGGACAGTGCATAAGCCCTCTGGTCCACCCCGCCGTCGCCCCCCCTCTGTTACGAGGGGGTGCTCATCCTCAGGGAGCCTCGGCGAGGCTCCCCCGGGCGGGGCGGCCCCGACCACGCACTCTAAGAGGCGCGCGGCCGGCGGCGCCCCCGACGACCCTCCCCGGCCGCACCGGGGGGTCATCCTTCCCGAGCCGCGACCCGGGCGCACCCGCGGGGTGTGCGCCCTTGCGGCCCGTCGGCGGCGGCGATCACTGAGCTCGCCGCCGCCGCCTTCGAGCGGGATCGGCTCTCTCCCGACCCCGCTCGGCGGCCTTCTTCTGGGGCATCACTGCTTCGCAGCAGGAGACCACGACCCTCCACTCCTCCTCTCCCGCCAGCATTGCCGCGATCAACGCCGGCGGGGACCGATCCCGTCGACCAGGACTCGGCGCTCGGCCGCCCAGGCCGGGCAGACCTCCAGCGTGTGCTGGGCCGAGTCCAGGTCGGATGCGCAATGGTGGCATCTCGCCGTCTCTTCACGTTTTATTCGACTCAGATACTCACCGAAGCACCCGTGCCCGGTGAGCATCTGAGTCAACCTGTAGGTTACAGTGCCCCATTACGGAGCACCCAGGGCTCGAGGTGGGGCAGGACGGCTCCGACGGCGCGTGAACGCGCAGAGCCCTGGAGGACCAGCGCGTCGCGCCAGACCCGCCGGAAGGCCTCCCGCCCCCGCACCTCGTGACCCCGCGCGTCCGGGCCCCCACCTCCCCGCCGAGATCGTACGCGGCTGCGTACATCTCGGCCAGATGATGAAGGGAGGAGAACGCGCGAGGACCGTCGCCGCCTCGTACGATATCGTACGGTAGCCCCGTACGATCCGTATGGCCATGATCCGCTCCAGGCTCCTCAGCAGAGCCCTGGAGCGGGAGGCCCCCGCAAGGTCTCGCGACCAGACGGGGGCCCCGTACAGGGCCACGGACCGCACGACGCCACCGTAGAGACGGCGAACTCCCTCTCCCGGTCCCCCGAGGTTGGGCAGCAGGCGGTGCAACGCGCCTGCCACCCGTCGCGCTCGGGGGACCATCCTCACGAAGTGCTCCTCGAAGCTCCAGCGGCTGTCCAGGGTGAGGCCGAGGTACTTCATGTACCTGCCCACCGGGACAGCCGTGTCACCCACCTGGATCCGCGTTTTATTCAACCTATCGATCGAAACCTATGAATACAGTCACCAAAAATAAGTGTACCTTATAATAATATACCTAATATACTAGTTTCTTTGAAAGCCCTGTAACTCGCAATAAGAATTCTATTTAGGTCAACCTCCTCTAACTCTCGGCGGTGCAGACTGAACCACAACCTTATATTTCTTTCAAAGCAAAGTAATATTTGTTTATTTTTATTCAGATGTATTTATGTTTTATATTTAGATAGTTTTATTGAGGTCGTAATAATTACCACAATTACTCTTTTAATTCCTCTAAAATGAATAATTCTATTCTATATTCTATAATCCTCTAACGAATAATTTCCAAATTCAATTTAAATTTTGCCGCTTATTGCTATGTGCTTATTCTTTTTTCGTTTAAAAAATAATTAATTCTTAAATTGGTCATACATCCCTCATTTTCCAATACCAATCTGACATTCACACAATCGCTAGAAGATCGAATTTAAATTGAAAACGTGCTCTTTGAAAAGCTGACGGTGTGGCGAAATAGTTAAGGATATTTTGTGGAATTAATTTAATTTAAAGACGCTCATAACATACATAACATAACTTTACGCCTTTGCCTTTACTTTACGCCCTATTGCCATACCGGACACAAAGTTTTTCAGTCATCGATATTTATCACACATAACTTCCGAAAACAATTTTCGAAAAGTCATTGATGTGAGCCAGTGTCTGGAATCGAACCCGGACCTCTGGATCAGAAGCCGAGTGCGCGACCACCGCGCCACCGAGACTATACGCTCATAAGGATTACAATATACTGTCCTGCGGCTATTCTTACAACAAGCTTACATCAAGCGTTTGGTAGTATTTATTCGAAACGAATTTCTAGATTATGATCATAAGTTATTATATTGAGTTTTTTTATCCTTCACCTTCGGGTAAAAAGCGTGTTTTGTTTAGTTTATATAATAAGGCGATTCTCCAAATTACAGAAATATAAATTATGCAGCTTTTGTATAAGGTGGTTGTGAGTTACAGATGGGAAGACTATTCGGGTTTCGTTATCTGCAATTCTAGCAACGGGTCCCTAAAACACACCTCCTTGAAAAACGGTTCCATTAAGTAATAGCTTGCATCCGTTGAGCTATATGGCAATACTTCCGTCGTTTTATAAATCCCTGACACGAAAATACTTTCGGCGGCTATATAATTCGCAAATACAAATTGAAAACGCTCATATATATGCGTATCTTGTGGCCCTTCTGTGAGGGAACCGCTCCGTAATTGCTCTCTTCAATGCACTCAATCAAGATTTGAGGTTACATTTTCCACTGTTGACTTTACAAAAATAAAATTACAAATTTCATTATGTACATATTATGTGTTTTATACCTTCAAGCCGTTAAGATTTATAAAAATAAAGGCAGAGGTACTGCGTCTCGCCAAATGAAATATTTGGTCAGACGCTCATTTCATTTATCTATCAGTTTAGATTACGAAACCGGGATTTCTAAAACGGCTGTCCACGACCTCGATCACTAGGTTATCGAGACGAATCTAATAACATGGACATCCAAATGTTATAATTTATTTTTATTACCCATCCGAGCACTTGGTGAGTCTGTCTCGGACCAACCTCGCCGTTTCTGGATATAACTAGTATTCATTCTGAAGATAATCAACGTGCTGTATGGCCATCTCTGTTCCTCGTATCAAAAGGAATAAGGACAGTCTCTTCAACATACACGACACACGCCTCCACATCCCGAGATCCCGTTATCGATTCCCGAAGGATTTGCGCTCCTTAGAATTTTAGTAATCCTACATGTATTACCGATTTTATTACCAGACGCTAATACAATTTCGTGTAAGGTACCTTTTCCATGTAATGTACAAATGTGTAAAATTACTTCATACCACATAAGGGTAGGCAGAAAGAATTTCACATAAAATACACTTCATTCGCCACCTTAACTTTAATAACCTATGTCATACACACTGTTCTGTTCTATTTCCATTTGAGTATTGCTGTCTTCACCTTCGGATTTTACTGGCGTGAAAATAAAACAAGATCCATAATAAGTTTGTAATTTAAATCCGAAAACGTATTATGTCAATAACGTAGCTTAGAGTAATTAATTTTCGTTTCATAATTTCAGCCGCAAATGACTCCAGTTTTTAATAAGTGCCGCGTGTTCTCTGTCAGGCGGTTTCATTAAAATTTGAGTACGTACATGAGGCTTTTGGCTTTATAAAGAGTCGCGCAATATTTTGGTCTTATCTCGACGTTGAAATGAAAATTTTATGTTTCTACATAACATAACTTCACTCCTCTTCTGAACTACCCGAAGCTGTCGGCTGTTAAACCTCGACTCGCCGCTATCTTTACGCTCCAGATGGAATAGGTGGCGACCTATTGCCATACCGGGCACAAAGTTTTCAACCATCGATATTTATCATACATAACTTCCGAAAATAATTTTGAAAAGTAATTGGTGTGAGCCGGGATTCGAACCCGCGACTTCTTGATTCAGAAGCAGGGTGCTCGACTACCGGACCATCGAGACCACTAGCCAAGAATTATACGACCTAGAAAGATAAAGATCTTTCTAGATCATATAATACTTGGCTAGTGTTAACTCAAGCAAATTTTATTAATTCATTTAAATGATGCGTTTAATATATTAAGTTATAATTCAATATTGGGTTAGCTGTGGCTTATGTTTAGTAGTTTCCGTTTATTAGTCGAAATATTTCATTTGGCGACAAGAAGTGACGCTGCCCGTTCGTTCACATATTAAAGGCGTGACGTTATAAAAGTATATACTTGAACTTCTCTGTGAATAATACGTATTTGCGTCTATTATAATGGAGATCTCTTCAAGCCAGTTGCGCTCAACTGAATATTTTAAGGTCTCAATTTGAAGAGTCTTTAAATAGTGTTTGTCGACAGTCTGGCTATTTAATGGAAGTTTTATTGATTACCAAGGAAACACCTGCACTTTTTATGTACCACCAGTGTACATACTAGTGATGTTACGAATGTTGGATTTTAGACATTCGCGAATGCGAATGCGAATACGAATATTTCTTAATAACATTCGCGAATCCGAATGCGAATATTTCCTTTAAGCCTTCGCAAACGCATTTGAATGATTCTCATACCTAAAATGCACACAAAATTTCATCAAAATCGGTGAAGCCATATTGGTGCAGTTATTTAATTATTAATACCACTCGTAGTAGAATATTTTGAAAAAGTTTCATACTTAATAACACGTGTCTTTTCCTGATGTAACGCTTTCGTGTTCAATTTTGCGGTTGGAGTTTTATAAAAAAAATGAACTGGAATTTTTAAGTTGGATCAAACTGCATACGGTATGAAAATTTGATTAAAATCGATTTGAGTTGGATATGGCAGGGTTTGCACGAAAGGATAAACGCAGTTGAAATGAGGGTAATGCGCAAAATCTGCGGAGTGACTCGCTGACCGCGTCGAAAATAAGGTTGTGAGGAAGGTAGAAGTATTGAAAGAGAGAGTCGGTGTTAAAGTAAGAAAGGGCATACTCCGATGATTTAACAGTGGTAGAGCCAAGCAGTTCGCTGCATGAATGGATTGGCTCCACCGGTGAAATACCACGACCTCTCAGAAGTCCGACGTAAAGTGGCTCATGCCGCGTTTCGTTCGGTGAGAGAGGTACCCGGAGGCCCACCCCCCTCCCCATCCTTTCCTATCCGTTCCGCGTATCCGCGTTGGTTGCTTACCATCAGGTGACACGCCTGCTCGTTTGCCCTTCTATCCCATGAAAAAAAAATCGGAAATATAGAACGAAAGGATGCTGCCAAATTGAACCAACAGATTATACAATAAAAACCGGATGATTGTAGGATACGCAGACTGCCACGAAATACAAATAGAAAGAGTCCTGGAGGAAGGTGATGTCAGGAGCCTTAAAGGTATGACAAGACCGTGTATGACAAGATTTATGAAACTCAAAGAAACGAGTGAGGCATGTATGAATCGTCCCTTATGGCGCTCTGTTCTCTCTGCCTACCCCGCAACGGACTTAACGTACAGTTATTTAAATAACTAATACTAATCCATAATATAATACTTTTTATACTAATCTAGGAGGGTAAAATATTAAACAAAAGATAAAGCTCATTTTTCGTATCATCTTGCTATAAATAATTTCTTTATTTTTTGTTATCAAAAACATTCGCCAAACATTCGCAATATTTCTTGCGAATGCGAATGCGAATACCCAAAAACATGCGAATATTCGCGAATGCGAATATTCGTTACATCACTAGTACATACATACATAACTTCACGCCAAATCCCTTGCGGAGTAGGCAGAGAGCACGGATATAAATAATTTCTTTATTTTTTGTTATCAAAAACATTCGCCAAACATTCGCAATATTTCTTGCGAATGCGAATGCGAATACCCAAAAACATGCGAATATTCGCGAATGCGAATATTCGTTACATCACTAGTACATACATACATAACTTCACGCCAAATCCCTTGCGGAGTAGGCAGAGAGCACGGAGCGCCATAAGGCACGATTCTTACACTCCTCACTCGCTTCGTTGACTTTCATAACTCTTTTCATGCACGCGCGTCGATGTTTGAGGCTCATCACCTTCCTCCAGAATACGTTTTACCAGTGTGGTATTGAGTTATTACAAATTAGGCCATTGAAACTACTGACTGAATCATTTAGTATTTGCATTTATTTAAACACGCTTTTATGTAACGCTATTTTCATGTGAAAACATAACATAACTTCACGCCTTTTTATACCCGAAGGTGTAGGCAGCGGCTGTTAAGCTACGAGCTCGCCGTTATATTTACATCCCAAATGGAAAAGGTGGCGAACCGGGCACAAAGTTTTTAGTTGTCGATATGTATCACACATAACATTCAAAAATAATTTCGAAAAGTCATTGCTGTGAACCAGGATTCGAATCCGCGACTTTTCGTGCTCGACCAGTGGACCACCGAGACCCTTCACGTAAAAGTTTCGCTAAAAATACCACTTAGTCCTTGCACTGCTTCTCATCGGTGACGCGCATTGTCTCTCACAAAGGCTCGAGACTGTCAGCTTCTGCTTAAATGTATCATGAATTTATTTGTCTGTTAAATTGTGGATCTGCACGTGTAACGAATTATCTTAATTCTCAATACTCCCACTTGTTCTAATTAGATTAGAGAGATGTTTAGTTAATTAATGTTTGAGAACGATCACGTGAAAAGGAAATCTGCAGACGACAGTGGAAAATTAGATTCGAGTTATGTTTCATTTAAATCAATGATTTGTAAAGAATATTGTGCAACTAACTGCTCGACAGTCTGTTGGTGCGTCACAGGGGTTTTGTTTAGAATGTCTCAGGTTGTATACTACATCATACACTTATGGTATTGCTTATCTATTGGTACTAATAAATAAAAACCGTGTGTTTGTTTATAATATTGAAATAGCTGCTTTTTTACTGAATGCATATCAATATACAGCTACTAGTGATGAATGTAGGATACGCAGACTGCCACGACATACAAATAGGACGAGTCCTGGAGGAAGGTGATGTCAGGAGCCTTAAAGGGAACGACCGTGTATGACAAGATTTATGAAACTCAAAGAAACGAGTGAGGCGTGTATGACGCTCTGTTCTCTCAGCCTACCCCGCAAGGGACTTGACGTGCAGTTATTTATATAACTAATGGCTGATCCATAATATAATACTTTTTATACTAATCTAGGAGGGTAAAATATTAAACAAAATATAAAGCTCATTTTTCGAATCATCGTGCCATATATAATTTCTTTATTTTTTGTTATTACCAACATTCGCCAAACATTCGCAATAATTCTTGCGAATGCGAATACCCAAAAACATGCGAATATTTGCGAATGCGAATATTCGTTACGTCACTGATAGCTGTCTGTTTGTTTGTTCCTTCTAATGTCAGACATGGCCGCCATTAAACTAACCATTTAGTTAAAATATCTAAGGCAAGTTGAAGCCTAACCTTCGGGTAGAAAAAGGCTTGAAGTTACAAAAATAAAAGGATTGAGTGTTTTCTTTCGCTTTGAGTCCATTGCATTCAGTTTTCTTAGATCTTTATTGAATTATCGTTTTGTCCTGTGGACATACAGTCTCCAATCACCCTTTCCGTAATAGTAATAATGAGCCAATGATGACAGGCCACTTTGATATCAGATTAAATTTCCGATAAATTGAGTCCGTTATGGGCGCGACAGTGAGGGAATTTCTTTTTGTCGTCAAATCAATTTAATATTTTCACTAGCATAGCTCAGACTCCGTTTTCGATTGAAACACAACTCTATATATAACCTTTTGCACGAATCTAAAGTTTACATCAAGAGCAAAGCTGCCTTTCATCTTTGCGATCTTTCTATAGTTAAACAAGCAAAACCAACCAACAGACCCAGGATGTACAGATTTATATATTTATTGATTGCAGATATTGCGTGGTTGTGGAGGTTCTATGTTTGCCGTAACAACAACCCCGGGGACGTAACATCGATAGTCTTCACTTATTACCACTTAATTTTATTGGATCAACTGACATAAAATCTTAATTGGATCTCGTAACTTTTTATTAATATACATCTACGTATTAGTGGTGTGCGGCACCGCTGTAAAGAAATAGTTCCACCCCTTCCATTCCCGTGGGTGTCGCAAAAGGCAACTAAGGAATATAAAGCTCTGGTACTACACTCGTAAGGCTCTATGGCTAGTGGTAACGCACTCCAAGTTCTACTCAGTTTATATATGCTTTAAGTTTCGCCACTATTTGACACGTAAACATAACGGCGAGACGAGTCTTAAGAGACGCTGCCTACACCTTTGGGTAGCAAAGGCGTGAGGTTATGTTATATATACTTTACTACTTCACTATTCTCTACATGTAAATATAGTCTATTCAGTATACAAACTAAAAAACATACGCTTCGATATTCTTATCATCGAAAGGATTTTTCACACAAATATTACAGATTAGGCCTTTTTATCCCTTCACCCTTTCAATATTTTGAAAATATCGTGACTGTCACTATTTTCGTACCTGCAGGATAATACATCAGAGAGGCAGTGCTGCCATCTATATATTATATATAGATTAATGCTTCCTTAAACCACCCCCTCGCACAGTCTGTCGGCAGTAGGGTTGCCAGATGGTCGGAAAATCTGAGAATTTCCCGCAATTTTGTGTCATGCCTTATGCTCACTAATTAGATGTAAAACTCTCCTACTCCTAAACATTTTTATAACAAACCTATTATTATTTCTATGTATTTTTTCATTTTGAACACATTTTTGTTGTAACTGGCGCTTTGCCTTTTTAAGTAGTAGCAAATTTCAGGGGTCAATGATATTTTAGATTCGGACGTCTTATATATATAAGAAATGTGTCCGATATGATAAATGTAAGGTTATTGTATGGCAACACTAGCGAGGCGCCAAATCGGACGCTCCTTTATCCGCCAACCATCTGGCCGGAATCTCCTCCGAGATAAGCTTTTGTGACAAAAATAACTACGTACATGCAGTATATAATATGTATGTACTTCACACAATGACATTCCTGTTCGCTATTACCAATTTGATGTTTTCTGAGTGTTGCGTGTGTTGATTTTGTGTAGAAGATATGATTGAAGAAAAAAAAACCTTAAATTCAGCTTACAAAATTACTGTGTAATAAAATAATTTTTGGCCGTGAATTAATTGGTTAGCGTGTTTTGGTTAATGTTTGTTAATGTTTACCTACTTATTTATTAATATTTATAGTCTTACTGTAGATTCTTCACTGAAATAATAATAGTAGGTAAATACATGTAAATGATTTGTATAGCTAGAAATAAATTACATATAATATTCCGATATTAATGATTACCTATCATTGTGAAGGTGGCGTTTGGTATTAACACTGACTACATAACATTTAAATTAAAAATTTCCTTAAGTAATGTGTTCGGATTGTACTCGGTACGGTTCGGAACTAAGAGCAGGGTCATTTTTACACTATACAATTTTTCGACTTCGAAAAAAGGAGGAGGTTCTCAATTCGTCTGCATGTATATATATTTTTTTTATGTCTGTTCACCGATATTTTCGTCAATTATGGACCGATTTCAAAAATTTTTTTTTGATTAATAGTGTTTACTTTCGAGATGGTCCCATGTTCACCAGGTCAGGATCTGATAATGGAAACCAGGAGAAATCGAAGGCAACCTCCGAAAATTGTATGCGAGTATGGTGTTTTTGTTACGTAATAGTGATGTCTTAGGGATATTCTTTATGGTGTCAACATCTGATGCTGCTATGCTGATGAAGAAGCCACCGAACTCCTCAACGGTTAGGAGTTTGAAGACAGCACTGCAATTTTTCGATAGAAACTACTTGGTAGTATGTAGGGCTAAGGTGTTCCTTGTGAGGTATACTTGAATATACGTCTGATGCTGCTGTGCTGATGAAGAAGCCACAGAACTCCTTAATGGTTAGAAATTTGGAGACAGTACCGCAGTTAGTCGATGGAAACTGTTTAGTGGTGTATAGGACTAACGTGTGACAAATGTCACTTATTTTTGGAATCGGTGCAAGCCCAGGTAACGTACTCTATTGTGTTGCACCGACTTCAATAACGAGTGGCAATAGTAAATATTATAACAGTTAAAAATTACTTTATAAAAGTATTACGTTTTGTATATTGTATTAAGTATACAAATTAGTAAGTTTCGTTATTTATCGCTTTTTAGTTATGAAGGTACTGTTTTCATTTACTTAAAGATTTTGTGGTTTACGTTTCTAGAAGTCGGTTTAACTTTTTTTTTAAAGTAATTTTTTCTTCAGATCAAGAAGTCGTGGGTTCGAATCCTGGCTCACACCAATGACTTTTCGAAATTCTTTTCGAAAGTTATGTGTGCTAAATATATATGACTGACAACTTGGTGTCCGGTTTATAGCAATAGCTTCGCCACCTATTTTCATTTGGGACGTAGACATACGGCGAGTCGAGACTTAACAGCCGCTGCCTGCAACTTCGGTTTGAAAAAAGCGTGAAGTTATGTTATGTTACTAACAAAATTCAAAAATCAATTTTCATATAAATATCGATATAATGTACATACATTTATAAGATGCTACCTATTTATAAGTACCTATTTATAAGATGCCTACACTAATCGATGTTTGTTTAGTTGAGACTTTCTCTCACTTTGGTAATGTTGTTTATCTAACTCGATTCCTAAACAAATGCTCCGGATTTTACTTTCTTGGCATACCTTCCGTGAACGGAAGTGGAAATTCTGTCGAAAGTATTTTTGTTCTAATCGGATTTATTTTGTTGAATAATGTTAAATTTGTCTCCGAATTACACGAGTGTAAGGAAATTTTCAAAAACATTTGCAGCAGCTGATCAATACTGCTTGCCTACCCATGACCAATGCATGGCAATAGGTCAATTAGCCAATTACCTATCGCTAACCCTTACCTATTGCCATCAGATCAAATATTTTTTTCGACTAATTTGAAGGTAAAGTAACGTGTAGGAGGGTGGGTGGTACACGGTAGCATAAGAAATTATGGGCCTATAATCCATTATATGTTTGTGCTCAATCACTGCCCAAGCTGTCATAACGCAATATTTAATATTGCTCAGACAGTCGTCGTGAATCTCTGGACACAATGGGGATAATTTTTCACGCTACGACTTAAGATTTCCTCTGGTAAGCTCTCACGACATTCCTACGGTATACGCGCTATTGATAATATACTCTTTCAAATTGTTGAGTTGCTTGAAATACACATCATCAATTCTTTTAGTTTTTACTAAATATTGGTAATAAATTTGCTCGACAAATTTTGGTGAATTTTAAGATCCACATTGGGTAGATATAAGAATAGATCATCATCTATTTTCCATACCCTTAAATGTAAAGGGTGGTTCACCGCTTTTTTTGCCAATCAACTTTTGCTGGGTGAGCTAGTCATTACAAGGTTTATTATTATTACATTATCATTACAAGGTTGCTCCAACGAGTTCAAAACGCATGTGCTCGTTTTTGCTTCAGAGTCCCGCCTCGATCCCATATCACGCCGTACTTGAACGCTGCTGATCTGCTTAAAATGCACTATCGCAGACGCCTGCATCTTGCAACCCTGTTGTTTGGTGTAGTGCGGCACAAGACGCCTTCGTACCTTTTTGAAAAGATGGGATGGTTAAAAAGTGTTCGCAGACTTAAGGCTAGTGTGCCGCCGCATCGGTCGGTGGCATTTCGAGGTAGTTTTAGGTTTGCGGCGTCTAAGTGCTGGAATGATATCCCCCCTCCCATCCTAGGAGTGACTAGCAGGTACACCTTTGGGCGAAAGCTTAAAGGCTATTTGTTGTCACTTCAGAAAACCTAATTCTTCGCCTTTCCAGCACTTTTTCACAAGACTATTTTGATTTTTTACTCACAGTTATTTCACTTATGGTTTTAGTCCGCGCAGTGTTGTATACTTGGCTAGTAGGTTATGTTATATTTATGGTATTTTATATTTAATTATGTGTTGGTCATTTTGCTGAAGATACTTGATGTTATATGTACATAATTTACTTAATGTAGCTTATCATTTTTATATTATACAGTTACGTGTACAGTTTATCTATCTGTGTGGCGTTCCGGGTATTATCTACCAACGGTGCTGGCTGAAAATCAGCGCTGGGGTGTATAACATACATCTCAGCATTATGCTGAGCTGGTGTCCAATTTGCAACCACAATGACACACACTATTGTGAACTTTTGTATTGCCCCATTTTTTGTAAAACATTTGTGTGTCTTGTGTTGTGTAAATAAATTTATTTTCTTTCTTTCTTTCTTTCTTTCTTTACATAGTATAAACTAAAGTCGCTTTCTGCATTCTGTCCCCTTATATGCTTATATCTTTGAAACTATATCTAAATATCTAAATTTTACATTATTATTTAATTCTAAAATATTTGAAATTCATCTGCAATTGTTATTATTATAATTATTATTATTAAAGTCGTTATCCTTCATCAACACTAAATTTTTGCATGCCTGGTGGTGGGATAAGGTGGGATATTGTATTGACTATTACTAAGACCTATTGTGTACCCTTATCCGCAAAATAAAATATTAAAATAAAATATTTGAATTTGAAACTACGCAACGGATTTCGATGCGGTTTCTTTTAATAGATAGAGGATATCCACGGGGTGGTTTTTATCTATAATTTATGAATGATTTAGTTAAGAAAAAGTGTTAATCCAAAACTTACTTATTTGTTTCTTTTGATGATGATGAATGATTTTGTATATTTGGGAAGTATGTTTACTAGAGACGGTAAATGTGAGGAAGATATTGAAAGGCGAGTGACTGTTGGTAATAGAGTCAATGGTGCACTACATGCCCTGATGCGTAATCAGGCTGTGTCTGAAAAGGCAAGCTTGACGATTCACAGTGTGTTGGTACCAACTCTAACATACGGGAGTGAACGTTGGGTATGGCAGGCGAAGCATGAAAGTAAGGTGAATGCAGTAGAAATGCGTTCTCTGAGAAGTATGTGTGGAGTCACCCTTGCGGATCGAATGAAAAATTGCGTGATAAGGGAGAAATGCAAGCTGAAGGATGATGTGGTGACCAAGGTGGAGAGAAGTATGTTAAGATGGTTTGGTCATGTTACAAGAATGAATGAAAGTCTACTGACTAAAAGGATATATGAAGCGAATGTGAGTGGTCGGGTCGGGATCGGGAGACCGAGACGGAGCTACCACGACCAAATAAATGGTCTGTTTAAAAAAGGCAAAACGCGTAGCACCCGAAACCGACGTGAATGCATGACGAGATGTATTACTGTGGATGAGGCGAAAAATGTGTGTCAGCATCGTAGCTTGTGGAAAGCCACAGTCTCTGCCTACCCCCATGGGATACAGGTGAGCTTATGTATGGATGTATGTTTCTTTTGATGCGGAACAAAGTTCGCTGGGTCAGCTAGTTATTATATATTTTTACTAGCTGACCCGGCGAACTCTGTTTCGCATCAAAAGTAATAACTGCTGCCCCGCTATGTTAATACTGCAATATCTTCGACAAATTTGAAGTCGATAGCAGCTATAGGTTAAAAATGGGAATTTTCCATTGTTAACACCCCCGCAACCCCCCTTGTGGGTGGAATTTCGTAAAATCCGTTCTTAGCTGACCTCTACTCGGCGAAAGGAATAATCCTACCAAATTTCAAGTCGCTACGCCTTATGGTTCCAGAGATATCGTGATGAGTCAATATATAGGTGGAAATCTCTTATATATATATTTTTATATGTATCAAGGGCACGTTGTATATCATTTCGACAATGCGGTTGCACAATTGCAGACATTGTGTGACAAAGCCACCATTAAGAGTGGTCGTAGTCAACACATTGTTTACGATAGTGAACTGTAATAGTCCACTAATGGTCTTGCATCCGGGGGGGCTGTAAATGTAACGTATTATTGAGTTTACTGCCGCGTGGTTGTCGTTTGACGAAACTTTAAATACGATTGAACGTATATACGTAATTGGATATTTTTAAAGATTTAAAAATAACTGTCAAAATTTGTTATGTCATGGCGCTGTAATGTTTTTGTAATGAAGGTGTCTGTTAATATCTGGATAAGTTATTGTTAACTAGAAAACTGTAATAAAATTCAATCAATCGTTCATTCTAAGCTGACAATGATTTATAAGCAGAAATGGCATCCGGTATAGATGAAAAAGATGTGGTGAGTCGTCTCTCTGATCAGTCCAACTTCCTCACCGTGAAACTCAAGATCGGATCAATAAATTCCTCACATTTCGCACTGATTTATTAATTTGTACCGGACCCGTCACTATTTTTCATTGGTATTAACGGTACTCCTTCAAAACTGATATATGCTGGTGTTCAACCTAGAAATCTGGCGACCATAATCGATAGGACACTGGAAGAGCACCGAGATAAAACCCCCCAGATCATAACATTAAAACAACTTTTTAGAATTATATCGCGTTTATTTATTTCCCGACGTTTCGAATTCTTTACAGAGATCGTTTTCACGAGTGATGAACAACAGATGGTAGTCGTTCAAAAGTATATTTTCATTGATACAGAGAGCACCCACTTTTTGTAAAAAAAAATCAAAAAGTTGATGTTAAAAATATGATTTTTACTATTGGTTACACCCAGATCAATGAAAAGCTATTATCCTGACAAATTAAGACAAGTAGGAGAAGGAAAGGCCAACATCGACTATTTCTGCATTTGCTTATCCGCCTGGTGGGGGGGATAAACCAACGAAAAGATTCCCACGGAGGCTTGACGTCAGGCAGGCGGCTGGTCTTAAAACCACAGCCAGAAATTTTGACAATATTAACATTTGGTAAGGATGACAAGTTGTGCCGACCCCACTTACAGTGAGATAAGGGCAGGGAAATGATGTTTAATTTTTAACTAGCAGATTGTTCTTCATAATTACAAAAAGCTGTCATCTTGTTAACCTATTTTTTGGAGAGTGACTAGTAGTTGGAACATTCCGATGTCGAATCTAGATATACATACATACATACATACATAACTTCACGCCAAATCCCTTGCGGGGTAGGCAGAGAGAACAGAGCGCCATAGGGCACGATTCTTACACACCTCACTCGCTTCGTTGACTTTCATAACTCTTTTCATGCACGCGCGTCGGTTTTTGAGGCTCTTAACATCACCTTCCTCCAGAACACGTTCTATTTTTTGGAGAGTGACTAGTAGTTGGAACATTCCGATGTCGAATCTAGATATACAGCATTTACATAACTGAACATAGGTTATTAATGACTAATAAATGATGATTCTATGTAAAAAATAGTGCGAATCTCCTAGATTATGAATGCAGAACGTTTTCTGCAAAATAAAGCAGCTGCAGTACTCTTAAATTTTTCTGCGAAAACTAACAACATAAAATCATACCCGTTAATTAAACAGCTGATACATACAATTTATGACTGTTCTCGCAAACTTGGTAATTGTCATAAGTCTTCCAGACTGCTCTGCGGTTGTGATTCATCCGAGGCTCCAAACTTTTCCTTGTCGAGGGTGCATAGCATTAAGGGTGCGTCGCCCCCGCCCCCTAACTGAGTCATGAACTCGTAATAGAAAATGAGACTATTCATTTTCACGACTAAAAAAGTGACATCTAAACCTTTCGGTAGTTTAATACTAGTCAAATAATAGCATTGTTTTAATTTATTTCTCCTTCATTTTATACGATTGAAATATTGATCTGATAGAAGATAGGTTGTGATTGAATATCTGTAATCGTCTCTCTCTTTTCATCTTAGTTTGTCTGTCCTATTAACTCTTTATCAGTCTCCTCAATGGATATGTGCATACGGATATATTCATTCTTATCTCCAGCCTGGATTTATCGGTCGTATTTTTTCCCTACTCATGAGAAGAGAAGAATTTTCCTAACTTCCGCGTTTCTAATTTCTTATCATAATCATCATCCTTACGCTATTTAGAAAAGTAATAAAGATCATTCATAGACGTCAATTTATACTGCGTCAATTTATACATTTAAAGACAACACAGACCAAGTACTAAATCGTTGGATTTCCCTGTCTCGCTTCGTCTCTGGCTATTTCCATTTGATCTTTGATTAAATCAATTATTTTGCAAAACAACAACGGAATGTATTGATTGTCCACCCTCGTGGTGCTCGCGTGGTGATCCCTACGCGACCCGGAAACAGGCGTCACTCACTCGTAATTGAATTTGCATCAACCATATATGCGACGATAGGGATTGCTTTTACTACGTAAGGACTTGAAAAATTGTATTGGAATTTTCTTCAGTGAATTTTTTTATGTATGTAGAAACTTTGTGCATAAAGTGTACCGCCACTTATGGGCGTATTGCCATATGTCTACTATCTCTGCCAGTTCAGCTAAACGTGGTAGGTACCTGAAATAAAATAAAAAAAATTAGTTACAAAAACTCGTATGCTTGGGTGTCAGTTTGTAATTTCAACCGGCAGTCGCCAGACACATATTAAACGTTAGCCATTATGAAACTCTTTAGCTAAAATTTATAAGAATACAGGCGGTCCTCGACTTACGTCGTTTCGATTTACGTCGTTTCAAGTTACGTCGAACAATGTTTTGACACTATTCCTCAAGCATACGTCATTTGTTTCGATTTCCGGCATAGGAGAATTCACTTGTCGCAAGGTCAATGTCCGTGTGGCCGACTTGTCGCGGTGTCGGCGTGCGGGGAATACCCCGCAAACGCTGATGATTTTGTTTAGTTACTTAAGGGACAACGGACAATCATCGTATTATATTAGTTTTTTTTTTATTTAGCGAAGCAAACTAGTATTGATAGTTTCTTTAAGCCAAAAGTTTAATTTATTATTTCTCATTACATATGTATTTTGATTACATAAAGTTTTATAATAATTATTAAAATTAATAACACACAAATACCAAAAATAACGAGCAATTTCATAAGTGCATATTATAATTATTTTAAGAACTTACTTTTGATAGTAAAGTTTGTATATCCTTTGTTATAAATGCAGTTTTTTTTTAATTTCGAGTCCGTGTGGAACCTAACCCTTGAGTTTTACATGAAAACATATGAAAAAATATGTCTCGACTTACGTCGTTTCGATTTGCGTCGCGTATTCCGAGAACCTAACATGCCGTAAGTACGAGGACTGCCTGTACTGTAAACCATAATATCCCGCAGGTAGTACGTGCTCGCGTGCGCCATAACTCTTGGCAGTCGGCTGTGTGGCGTTATGTAAAGCGACTAGACTCTCCCCACCTAGCTATTTCTTGAAGCGAATATTTTGTAGCTTACATTATATTACATGCACATTTTGTAGATGGAATTTATTTGTATTATTATTTGTTTTATTTATGCGAATTTTCTTTACAGATACAGTCGTAGTGTTAGTTTGAGTTGGTCTATTTAGAACAAAATATAATTAACTACCCTTAAAGACGTGCGTAGTGGCGTTTTAAGGTTGTGGCAGCATACGTGAAACAGTTTAGATTGTGATCTACCCTCGGCAATTATAAAAGTAGTGGTAAGGGGGGGCTCGTTCTTCCTGAACTATAATGTACTTTCATTACACTTTCTGTAAATAATAGACCAAAAACTGAACAGTTTCGCCGACTTTCTGCCGAGGTGTATATTTTTGTAGAGAAGAATAGAAATTTGAAAATACGTTATTGTAATTTTTTAATCAAGTTATTGCCTCTTATTTTGCGCGACCATTCCATTCATTATACCGTGTCTAAAGGGAAAGATAGAATAAAAACTTCAGTAGAAGATATAGTTGGTAACAATCAACTTGTTGTAAACAGGGAAATCTTTTAGTTGAGTCTGGATATCTACACGTTTGCAGTAGAAGACACTTGTACCTGAGTAATCTATCGGCTAAAAAGTTAAAAGTTGCACATATTCTCTACGAAATGTAAATATTTGTAAGGCCATGTGTCCTATGCGCAGGACTTTTGCATAAAGTGAAGCAATTGGCAATTAGATGCTATTGTTTTACAGTAACTTTAAGCAATCAGTGATTAGCGCGCAGATTAAAAATAAACTATCGCTTTGTGATACTTTGCTACGATGCTATGGCGCTACACTACACTGAATACTAATCCAAAGAAATGCTATATATAATTAATGAGTTTACGGTGCCAATATTATTACAGATCTCGTTACATCGCGTATATCTACAATAAATTTGAGTATCGATGGTCCAGTGGCCACTGGACCATCGATACTCAAATTTATTGTTTGAATATTTATTGTTATAGCAGTTTGAATCCTAGCTTACAACAATGACTTTTCGAAATTAATTTCGAAAGTTATGTGTGATACATATCGATGACTGAAAACTTTGTGTCCGGTATGACAATAGGTAGGTGGCGAGTCGAGGCTTGACAGCCACTGCCACCTTCGGGTAGAAAAAGGTGTGAGGTTATGTTATGTAAATTTAGTAAATATTTTGATTGAAATTACCACGAAGTTCCACCAGCACACAATGGCCACGTATGAAGGTGTGCCTTTGCCAAATGTATGCCAGTATCTGGAACATCAAACATTGATCAGACTAATGAATTGATGGACTGCAACTAGGTCGTGCCACTCTCACCACACTGGTGTGACTGCGCGCCATTTAGTTTACTACAGAATAACATAATGACAGAAATGGCGGGTATATCATACACTCGTATCTCATTCACCTCAACTCACGAACCTCAAAGGAAACACGATATTGAGGATGAGATTGTTGGAAATATTTACCATTTAGTGTACCGAGTGTACTGCGGTTTCTAACATACGTTGCTATATGTATGCGTGGTGTTTGTTATCTTACGTACTGCTTAAATTATTATAAATGAGACATATTTGTGAAGATGTTTGGATTTTCAGTATCTACTTATGAAATTTTTAATTTAGAGATCCTGATTTTGAATCGCGACACTTTCCGGAAATTAAGTCTGATGAAAATTGATGACTAGCAAAATAGTGTCTGATCTATAGCTATAGGGTTCGGCACCTTATATTTGGAAATAAAAAACAATTCGTCCGATCAAGGTTTACTTTCCGCGGCTTTGACCATTGGCTAATAGGTGCGTATATTTGCATATATTATTTTTGTAAGTGTGATTCTTACAAATAGGTAACCGTAGTTATTCGAATCCGGATATGCACCAATGACTTTTTAGAATCATGTGAGACGATTATAGATGGCTGACATACAGTCCATGCCTATTCCACGGGACCAATTTTTATTTCAATACCGCTGTCTATAGTGATACGATTTTTCCCCTTTCTCTCCCAAAATCAAACTAAGTAAAGATAACTCAAGTAACCACTTTATTTGCTGCGTCGGCCGCGCAATTAACTAGTAAATTACTGAGCTTAATCTCGGTGTTCAGTGTTAGAGCTACCGGAGCTAGCTACATTAATTAGTACCGGCAACAAAGATAATTTGAGAGCGTAAAGACATCTTGTTTGGACGTTCTTTGTATCTACACTCGAGAGCAATGAATCCGGGTCACTTAAAGAATCCTAAAAATCTCGGAAACTAAAAATGCTAGGTTAATGCAATAAATTGTATTTAATAGACAATGTAATACTCCTTAAATGAAGGTATTAAAACTTCTTAGTTATTGTAAAGTTATATCATAAAAAAAACAAATTTGAAAAAGGGCCACTTTCGAAGATGGAACTACGAAATTACAGCATTTGGTTTTGCTTTTGTTTGTAATCTGTCATTTATGTGGGTACATAAACCATGTTGATAGTGCTCTATATTCATTATTCAAGCTGAAATTATGTCGCTTACGCCTGAAGAATGCACCAGAATACTTACAATGCTGGAAACCGGCCGGAGTCAGCGCGATACAGCCAGGACTGTTGGTGTGTCGCTGTCAACAGTACAAAGAGTTCTCCGACGTTACGAAGAAACTGGTTCTAACCTACGCAGACCAGGAACGGGCAGAACCAGGTATACCACAGCACGAGAAGACCGATACTTGGTGAACACCATGCTTCGAAATCGCTTTCTCACAGGAACTGAACTCACCAATCAGTTTCGACGCCTCGGAGGAAGTAACCCAAGTGCATGGACAGTAAGACGTCGGCTTGCTGAATCTAACTTAAAACCCCTTAGACCTGCAAACGGCCCTAAACTGGAGCGTGGGCATCGTATTTCAAGACTAAGATATGCCCAGAGCCACGTAAATTGGAGTATTGAAGATTGGTCAAAAGTTATGTTCTCCGACGAATCAAAATTTATGCTCTACAAGCACGATGGAAGACACAGAGTGTATCGAAGACCAGGGGAAAGATTCAAGCAAGCATGCATCGAGGAAAAAGTAGCCTACGGTGGTGGGTCTGTACTTGTGTGGGCCGGAATTTCTTCTGAAAGTCGCACAGAGCTGATGATCATAGAAAACGGCTCTTTAACTAGCGTAAGATATGTGGAAGAAATCCTCAATGATCACGTTGGTCCATTTATGGTCAATTTAGGTGAGGATGCTATATTTATGCATGACAATGCCCGACCTCATACAGGTAGGATTGTGAATGACTACCTTCAAGAGATGAACATTACTCGTATGGAGTGGCCAGCGCGCAGCCCGGATATCAACCCGATCGAGCATGCTTGGGACGAGCTAGGCAGATGCGTAAAACAACGAAACCCTCCCCCAATCACGCTTCGTAAGCTCAAAATTGCTCTCACAGAGGAATGGGAGAATATTCCCCAAAATCGTATAAGGAACTTGGTGTACAGCATGCCAAACCGCGTAAACGCAGTAATGGAAGCACGAGGAGGCAATACGAAGTATTAAAATTCAAGAAAATCGTAATAAAGTTCAAAAATTTCATGTTTCCTATTTTTGTTTTAAGGAGAGATCAGCAGATTTTTTCTTTATGTAATTTTGTGTTAATAAAATGTATGGTGACTCATATTTTTTTTACTTTCATTTAAGGAGTATTACATTGTCTATTAAATACAATTTATTGCATTAACCTATCATTTTTAGTTTCCGAGATTTTTAACATTCTTTAAGTGACCCGGATTCATTGCTCTCGAGAGTAGTTTATTGATATACGTATAACACACATACACGCACTGACTACAGTATAATATCACACTGTATACAAAATTTTAGATAAACAAAAAAATAATTTGTTAAAATTGATATCAGAACAATACTTACATTGTTCTGATATCAATTTTAACAAATTATTTTTTTGTTTATCTAAAATTTTGTTTGTAAATTAATCCTTCTAAAAATTAGGTACGACTAGAGTCAGTGAAAATTGATCCATAAAAAGCTCTACTATCGCATAAATTTAAGCCTTTTTATTTGTGTCGTGTTTTTGTTGAGCTTGATCTTGATGTAAGAGGCTTTTTAAGTGAGAATTTTAAGATTGAATTTCACCGATTCCATTTTTGGTGTTCGTGGACAAAAGGGGTGACCCAATTGCCATGAATTGAACACAATTAATCGTCCACTTACTTTATATATAGATGACACACGATATTTTATCAACGGCTCTATTCCCAGAGCTATCCCAGTTTATAGTTGATACTGAAGGATTCCTTGTATAGGAGACATTTTATTAATTTCCCAGCGGGCCAGATCCGATATCGCACAACTAAATTATTTGCTCGTGTGCCGATATTAAACGTGATTCGTTTAAGTTAGTGCACAAGTGTTACTGCATATTTTTTAATCTCTATGTTATCAAAACTTTTTGCTGCCTGCGAATTCGTTCCCTCAAAATTTCGGCTCATATGAACTGGTGTATCTCAATTTCGTTTTAATAGTTGGTGTGTGCTGACTGTAATCGTTCCCTTTGCTACATTTCATAAAAACTTTTCAATAACGGAACAATCGGTACGACGGAGATAGGAAAAAAGCTTACAGTAAAATCTAGCGATAAGTCTACCTTCGAATGGCATAATATATGCAGCATTAACTCAGCTCGCCGATAGTATTATTATACGACTTGCGAAATATTTTCAGAAAATTCATTGGTATTTGTCACCGACGAAATATTAATATGAAAATAGCGCTGCTTTCTTGGGTGTTTGGAATTTTATGATTGTGTTGGAAGACCCATCTTTTGTATCCATAATCCCCAATTTATTTTTTTCCATTTTGAACGCGATTCTGAGGATTATTTCTCGAATCTTCTTCATGAAATCTTCATTTATTCTGAAAATTTAACAAACATTCACCATCGAATATTTTAAATAGTTCAATAATGATGTTATTTGTAATGTAGTCGAATTTATTGTACACACAAGTGGCAATATAATAAGAATATTTTTAAATAAAGTATATAATATATGGTGTGTCGACACTTCCACATTATATACGCCTTACATTACTTGACTCAAATAACTCTGGTAGTAAAACGTGAACAGAATTACGAAACTAAACATATCTCCATAACTTCACACCCTTAAAACTCGGCAAAAACGACAATAACTTTTCACTAGTCGAATTACTACGGAAAGTAGAATGGGAAAAGAAAAGTTATGAACTCTTATAGAACCCAAAATACATGCATAGTTATTACGTTATTACGCACTTGCTGAAATAAATATACACGCGATAAACTATTTTCGAGAAGATAAATTTTTTACATTAATTAAATACAGAGGACAAAAAATAGTAGTATAATAATGAACACGTTTGCTAGTAAATTCTGTTTTCGTGGGAAATAATATAATAATAATATAATAATATATCTTGGACACAAATCACACAGCGCCCTCCAGTTCCAAACTAAGCAACTAAATGCTTGTGCTATGGATACTAGATAACGGATACTAATACATATATACTTTTCTTTTGTAAATACATACTTAAAATACATAGAAAAACACCCAGACGCCGCACAAATATTCATGTTTGTCACAAATATTTGTGCTCGGGTGGGAATCGAACCCCCGACCTCAGTGCTGCAGCCGGTAGTTTTACCAATGCACCACGAGGCCCGTCATAACCGAACATAACCTTATTCTCTCGAACGACAGTGAGGAACGACAATGGCATCTTACAAGTTGAAACGATCCGTGCTACCAGTAAAACATACACTGTCCCACGACATTCTGATAAAAAGGATATGGTATGTACATGATGTCAACGATGTATAGTTTTGCTACAAAAAAATCTCTCACAGCTGCGTAAAATTGATGTCATTTTTAGCAACAAGAGCTCTATTAAAGTTGTAAATGTCGTCAACTATTATCATTTGTGGAAACTTTGTCCCACAAATCCTAATTTGTGAAGTCTAGACAGATATTTATTATTCAATTACATTCTGTCGTCTGTTTTGGATGGTCCAAGGCGCGAAACTACCAGAGTGAAAATTTTGTTGGATATAAAAACATCGATGACAGAAAGAATTATGTCTTATGATTAATTAACTATTATTTTCATCATCATTCAGCTTTCTATCTTAATAGCAGACCCGGCAAACTTTGTTCCCCATCAAAAGTAATAAGGAATTTTTGGATATCATGAGGGTAAATTTGTGCTATTTCTTTTATCGGCTTTAACTGCTGTCCCGCTATAGTAATACTGCAATATCTTCGAATATATTCGTTGAAATAGCATGCTGTAAAGGGCCAGGATCATCTATATTACATGCACAATCTCTTTCTATTACCTGATAATTATCGATTTATGTACTGTTGTCCACATAATGGTTGCATTGCGGGTGTAAGTTTAGCCACAGAAAGTTGAAATAGAATTTTAGCCTGGCTAAACGTTGATTATCTCACTGCATGCTAGCATTATATATCGTCATATAAAGCTAGCCAAATTTTATATAAACATCAACACTTAACTCATAATGTAGAAAAATGATTGCATGTTCTTTAGAATATCTACCTTAAAATCAATGACTATTTTATTACCTTCCCCCCAGAGGGTGAAGTAATATCTTGGTATACATGTTGGGTAATAATAGTGTTATGTGCAATCGAGTTGATCGCTCGCTTCGACTACACGAAGTTTTATGTACCTTAGTTATGACCGCACGCCGCACTTAAATTAACCTCTCACTTTGATGGATACCACAGTCTATGGTTGTTTTTATGTTCCTTTACACCGGTGACATTTGTCTTTCTTGTCTGTCGTATAGGGTACTTTCTAATAATTAAATATTGTAAGAGAAGGGTAATTTTATGTATTTAAATCGTTAAACTCTTAAAAAATATTTTTAATTTGGCTGTAAATCAGCCAATCAATCAGAAGTAACATGGTACCGCTTAAATAGCACTTATTATAGCGATATTTTATATACGATATAGCGATATTTTACTATGCGCTGTCGGTATTAACTAGAATTTTAATAATTCTCGAAGGTTTTAAAATTAATAAGGTTTTAAAAAAAATAAGAAACTTCTCAAGAAAATTCTAATTTTTTTTGTAGGTAATTTTAAGATTATTATTTATTTCACTAACTCATCAACATTCAACATGGCTTCAGATGTTTGGTTATAAACGGTAATAATTCACTGATAATCTTAGGAAGATTATCAGTACTAATGAAATCTTCACAGATGAATTCTTTATCAGTTGCTTGAGTAATCAAAAAATAATTTGTATGTGTTCCACGTGATAATCGACGTGACGTCCTAGTTCCAAAGTGATACATTTCTCACCCCAAAACGATCAGCTCGTTGCTAACATCACACGCCGCCCGGTACCTAATCCAATTAGAGCAATCAATACGAGGTGTCGCAATAATTGTCAGGACTCATTAACAACAGCGTCGTTGTGTTCAATTGTGTGTGACATTTATTTATTTGTCAATAGACATTATAATACGTCCAGTTGGAGTAGAGAATCCAGGAGTTACCGGAAGAGTAGTAACGCTGGAGAGTAAAAAGCTTGCGTGTCGACGCATGATACCAACTCCTACACCTTTGGGATGTAAAGTACAGGTGAACAATCGATTAACTCCAGTACTTAAAGTTTTTGTAAACTATGAAATAATGATAAAGCAAAAACAGAAGGACTATCACTTAATTCTTCTGCCGCTCCTTCATGGGATTATGCGTGAAGACATGTATACAGATCCAACAGAAACGAGTAACTATAACAAAATATATCTTATTCGAGTCGTCTATTAAGTCGTTCTAATAATCATTCTATTTTCATTGATTTGGACAAAGTAATTGATAAATTACAGTAGCGTTTATCCAATACTGTATTGGATATTGTTTACCTGCGTAATTCTAAACCAATTGATCTCAAAGTGCTGAACTGTTCAGAAAATTAACAGTAACAATAAGATTATAATTTTAATATGATAAAAATAACACTCATTAATTTTTGTATCTTATATCAAAATCATATAGTCTCGGTGGTCCCTTGGTCGAGCACACGGTTTCTGAATCTAGAGGTCGCGGGTTCGAATGCTGGCACACACCAATGACTTTTCGAAATTAATTAATATCGATGACTAAAAACTTTGTTCCTGGTATGGCAATAGGTTCGCCGCTTATTCCATTTGGGACGTAAACATAACATCGGGTCGAGGCTTAACAGCCACTGCCTACACCTTCGGTAGAAAAAGGCGTAAAGTTGCCACTGCTGGACATAGGCCTCTCCCAATGTGCGTCACAACATCCGATTTTCTGCCTTCTGCATCCAGTCTTTTCCAGCAGCCTTTCTGAGGTCGTCTGACCATCGGGCTGGTGGGCATCCTACGCTACGTTTACCAAGTTGCGGTCTCCACTCTATGACCTGTTATGTTATGTTATATAAAAATTCACTTAAATGAATTTACGAGAGAGGAGGAGAAGATATTGAAGAAATGAGTTTAATAAAGAAATTTCAAATCCATCCATCCAATCCATTCAAATTTCCCCTGAAATTTCAGATTTCGCCGGCGATGAGTGCGTACGGGTTGTGTTCCTAACAATATATTACTTTTTTACAAAATACAGGCCGGCGCTTGACCCCACTACACCTGATATATTGATTTTCTTGTACTCCTTGGTTAGGGGTCTCTAATAAATTTGTTTTTGGGAACCACTGGCGTAGATACAGATACTTACCGACTATTGATGTAGTGGCAGCTGACTGCTGAGTGAGACAGAGTAACTTAACACTATTTTATAAACCGAGTGGAGTGGTTGAAGGAAAACTCGAATAATCTAAGTCAAACAATGAATTCTGTTGTGGAAATCCTTTGAACTAGATGTTTCGGTCACAATATTTGAAGCCACGTAGAAACAAAACCCTGTAAATATATGTGTAAAATATGAGAGCATTTATACTATTTACTTTTATTATTTGCTTGCTAAACTATTTACCCAAATTCTTAGATGAATCTAATGAGATGATGATGATGAATCTATGATTGTGCTAGCTTCGGAACTTCAGTTCAACAATCATAGATTCATTAGATAGCTTCGAACTTCAGTTCCGAAGCTACGAGTAGCTAGTGATGGATCTATGATTGTATCATTTGTATATCAAAACTAGCAGTGTCAGTGACGTGGTAAAAATAGTAATGTGCTGTAGCTATACTAGAATGTTTTGACTTATACTTGACATCAGCATAGTGCAAAAGTACAAGTTTGTGTAAATAATTATGTAATCATTTCCTCATTGTGCTCCACAGTGTAAAGTGACTACGATGAACGATACCACGATGTCTACTTAATATAAAAAAGTTGGTTCAAAAGCCTTTATAAAAGGCGGACAGGTCAAAGAAATAAATGTCTTAAGTTTTCCAAATCCTCGAGACAATTAACTGATCATGTCAGAGAACTCGGCTATTCCTAATTACGTCCATAATTCCCTGATCTCTCCGCTCCACTTCCCTGCTTAGTAAGTCTTGCATCTTCCATTCTCCCACATGCCCACCAACGGAACATACCTCACCTTACTTCGACACAAGTTTCTCTTTATGGACATTTCTATTCGTTCCATTTTTGTCTCTAAAACTTTGTGTTCAAACTTGCATGCAATTTTTGACCTCGAACTAGTTAGTAACAGTTTTCAGCTCCAAGCTGTGATTGTGTTTTATATTCTGAGAATTTCCAGGATCTCGATCAACTTTCCCCTTCCTTTCCCCTCTTACTCAAGGACGGCAACTTAACATCACTTGCTCGTTTGACCTCCTATCCCATTTAAAAAAAACGATTTGGTAACAGAATAGGCATTGATGGCTATTCAGGAATCCGAATCGACCTATTTAAATTGAGACTCGGGAAAATTCAATTAGAGAAGTCGGAGGAGGTAATTAGCCAGTACACCTTCGAAGGTTTACAGTTTATTATTTTTGTTGTACAAGTAGAGCAAGAAACATTGAAGTAATGCATTAAAATAGTATTTTACTACTGTTGATAGCACACAGCCGGTGGTCCGTGGCCATATCGATCGCAGTTCAAGGCCTGACTGAGCGAGCCGAACCGATACCTAAACTCTGTATAATTCGATTCCGCCAATAAATGGTGCCTGAAATGTCGTTTTCTCATTGCCGGCTGACTCCAGGTTAATATAAATATCACGTAACCGGATATAATTTCAATAGGCAATGTTCGAACCCAAAAACCGAGCAGCATGTTACAAGTTACTAAAAATATTGGTGGTATCGGTGGTTTGACACCCTTAGAATAATCCTGGTGTTCTAGTCTGGAGTTTCACATGGCTACATTTTTTGTTACTTTGTGAATATTGTATAGGCGACTAAAATATTAGATCAGCGTATTACCATCTTACATAAGGTTCAAGGAATCGTAATCGGAGATCGCAAAGTTATATATACCTACATAGACATTTAAAGTTTTTTTTTTCTTCTTTTAGGTGAACGGCAGCTTACTTCTCACCAATTTGAGTGTGGAAGACGCCGGCATGTACGAGTGCTTTGTGGAGAACGAATCGACACATGTCGACAGAGTCAACCTCACAGTCAGAAGTAAGTCGAAGTCAATGAGCTCTACTGCGCGAGGCGAAGCGACAATAAGGGATCGTGCGTCGGTCATGCGATGCTTTTTGTTTTTCGGGTGTACATATTTTTTGGCACGCTCTATTTAGCCCACACGGTTTATTGGATTTTCGTTTGAGGGGTTCACTTGCGATTCGCAAAGCCGTAAGATTGACGTAAGCAACATTCACTTTCAACTTCTGTTTTCAGTGTAAATACTTTTTAAATATTATAAGTTATTTTATTAAATATTTATATACACCGATAATATAACTTTTTAAAAATAACCTATATACTGTCAAGTATATAATATAAGTTATAGAAGAGTTTCTTATACATGTAGGAGATTCAGTTATAGATAACATTGAAAGAGCCGACTCTATATCTGTGGGACCTTGGAGGTCACATGATCAAGGTTTCACTTACCCGAGCACGAATCTATCGTCTAGTTTATATTTTGATACTAATAATTTCTATAATCTGTTTGGTCTGCTCTTTTTTTCAATAAAATCTTGAAACTTCAGTATTTTAATCACTATTGCCATGGCGTCGTGCTGACTTCTCATTGATCAGTATAGTCTAGAAACGGAAAGGCTTTTGTTCGATTTAATTCATTTTAAGGTGTTCGGATATTTTCAAATAATTTAGTCTTAGCAGTACTATACTGTGGTGTATCCATGTATCATACAATCACACCGTACTCACAGATGAGCAAGCACGAAGGTCGTGTGATGACTGTCATTATATACCCACCATTTAACGAAGACCCGTGACATCTCATCGCCACAAGTCAAACGAGCGTTTTTAGGATTCCGTATTCAAAAAGGTACCGAGACTTCTCTGTCCGTCTGTCCATCCGTTTGCCACCAGGCTCTATCTCAAGAACGGTGATAGCTAGACAGTTGAAATGTTCACAGATGATGTATTTCTATGGCCGCTACAACAACATATTATCTTTAGGTGTAATTAATTCTCAAAAAAGCTCTTTAAATTTAAGTAAATAATTAAGGAGGCTCCCATATAATAAAATAGTATTTCGCCGTTTATAATTGGTACGGAACACTTCGTGCGCGAGTCTCACTCGCACTTGGCCGGTTTTTTAACAGTTCCACGCAAGGGGAGCGTGGAAGACCAGCTAATTCTGGCAATAACTACTGTCATTGCTTTATTAACTATTTGATTAAACTCGCTGACAATAGTCTGTAATTTAGTTGTGAAGTATTTTTTAAGTAGACACTTCGTGAATCTCATTTTACGTGTGACGCCATTTGGGAATATGTAATATATCTTTTTATAACTTCACGCCTTTTCTACTTGAAGACAGCAGCGGCTGTTACGGATACTATCTCACTTTTTGTAACGGACGCGGAGTGCACGTCCTCTCCACCACCCCCATCATTATTAATTATTGGTCAATATTCGATTAAATTAGTTAAATTAGTGTGAATTTGAATGAATCAAGAAATCCCGGCTTCGAATCCTGGCTCACAGCAATGACTTTTCGAGAGTTGTGCCCGGTTTGGCCATAGGTTCACTACCACAGAAATATATCAAGATAGAACGGCGAATAGGCGTGGCAAGCGTGCCAAAACCATGCACGCAACGAGCGTTCCTGCCATGCGTTCAGGACGTAAAAAAAATAGATAAAACGTCACATATATGCCTTATTATGCTGTGGCAAATTGTAAAAACAAAAGTAGTGAATCAAATATGAAAAAAGGAAATATTTCGTATGATCAGTAAGTACAGAAAATCAGTAGAAAGTATTTTTTTGAGATTATATATTATTGTTTTACTTTTACTATGTTCAATAATTACGATCACAAGTTGTATACTTTTTCGTTATGATGAATATCCATTGCTGTCCATATTCAACGCTCGTATACAAAAACACTGCGCGCTTAATTAAATTATACGCGTAATGTACGTCGAATCGAACGAAATACACAATATACCTGCCAGTTGATCACTGTGTCTATTAATCGATGTGATTGTGAATGTTAGAGATGGGCACTCCATGTATCGTTGAGTCTTAGGACTTATCGATAGATTAATTCAATAATAATTCGAGTATCAGCTCATGTCTTGCTTTGTCCCTACTTTATTTTAACACCACAAATTTCAACCAATGTGCTTCGTATTTATATTGGCAGCAGTTTATTTGACAGTATAAGTTTTCACCAATTTGACCAATCGCCGATGGAAAATCATCTCGTTGTTCTCAAACGGGCACTAACCGAGGTATATGTAGACGTTCGGCTTCGTTATTTAACCAGGACTGTGAGGCCAACCCTTACAAAAAGGCAAATATTTAATAAATATGTATAGTTTCAAGGACAGTAAAATATTTATAATTAAATTTTATATACTGTTGGAAAAATATGTTTTAGGTTTTAATATGTCGGATTAAAGTATTTAACATGTTTTACTTTCTATGATTATCGTTACACAAAATCAATAAAGTTGGTAAAATAATAAAATTAACACACGTTGCCGATATTAACATCGATGATCTAATGTGTGTGTCTCCTAACTAGTCGCCCCGCTCACAATGAAAATGACGTCACGCTGTGGGCGTGATTTTTCAAAAAAGTGACACGCTCGAAATGTATGGAAATATGACATCGCGGCCGTTCTATCTTGATCTATTTCTGTGTTCACTACCTATTCCATTTTGGACGTAAATATAACGGCGAGACGAGGCTTAACATCCGCAGCCTACATCTTCGGGTAGAAAAGGCGTGAAATATGTTATACGAATTTAAAGTAAACTACTTTCAAACCTTTCGTGCTTTTTCGATGTTGGCAACGATTGCGGCAGGTGAAAGACATAAATTATATACCTATATATACAAGCACATTTGAAATTTTCGACCACACCGGTCTGTCTGTCGCACAAATCAATAAAAAGTCATTAAAGTGCCATTCGATGGACAAACATTGGCATAAAGCAAATATTGGCAGTCGACGCGTCGCATCTAACCTGATACCCGTATATACCGTCTTATTTACCAGCACCCACAAATACTGATGGGGGGGGGGATCATACTATCATTACATAGAGTATAAAACAAAGTCACTTTCCGCTGTCTGTCCCCTTATATGCTTATATCTTTACAACTACGTCACGGATTTTGATGCGGTTTTGATAGGTTTGATAGTTTTATGCGGTAGCTAGAGGCTTCTCAACAGGGCGGTTTTGATCTATAATTCATATATGATATTGTAAAGAAAAAATGATAATTTTCGAGATTTAGCACTTTAAATGCAAATGCTGGTTAAACCCTAAGTGATAGATCTAAGCAATGTTCTACATTATAAAACGCCTTCAGAAGCCTTATTTACGAAGCGATTTCAAACATTACAGCATTAATTTTCATCCAATTAAGTATCATGTATAGATTGTGCATGTAATATAGATGATCCTGGCCCTTTACGGCATGCAATTTAAACGAATATTTTCGAAGATATTGCAGTATTAACATAGCGGGACAGCAGTTAAAGCCGATAAATAGCACAAATTGAACTTCATAATATCCAAAATTTACTACTTTATTACTTTTGCATATGTCTATCTCTTAGGGATAGCCCACCACAGAAATAGATCAAGATAGAACGGCGAATAGGCGTGGCAAGCGTGCCAAAACCCTGCACTATATTGCATGCTTTTCGAAACTCGCTCTCAGTACGCAACGAGCGTTCCTGCCCTGCGTTCAGGACGTAAAAAAATAGATAAAACGTCACATATATGCCTTATTATGCTGTGAAAAATTGTAAAAACAAAAGTAGTGAATCAAATATGAAAAAAGGAAATATTTCGTATGATCGGTAAGTACAGAAAATCAGTAGAAAGTATTTTTTTGAGATTATAAATTATTGTTTTACTTTTACTATGTTCAATAATTACGATCACAAGTTGTATATTTTTTCGTTATGATAAATATCCATTGCTGTCCGCATTCAACGCTCGTATACAAAAACATTGCGCGTATAAATTATACGCGTAATGTACGTCGAATCGAACGAAATACACAATACACCTGCCAGTTGATCGCTGTGTCTGTTAATCGCTGTGATTCGAATGTTAGAGATGGGCACTCCATGTATCGTTGAGTCTTAGGACTTATCGATAAATTAATTCAATAATAATTTGAGTATCAGCTCATATCTTGCTTTGTCCCTACTTTATTCTAACACCACAAATTTTAACCAAAGTGTTTCGTAATTACATTGGCAGCAGTTTATTTGACAGTATAAGTTTTCATCAATTTGACCAATCGCCGATGGAAAATCATCTCGTTCTTCTCAAATGGGCAGTAACCGAGGTATATGTAGACGTTCGGCTTCGTTATTTAACCAGGACTGTGAGGCCAACCCTTACAAAAAGGCAAATATTTAATAAATATGTATAGTTTCAAGGACAGTAAAATATTTATAATTAAATTTTATATACTGTTGGAAAAATATGTTTTAGGTTTTAATATGTCGGATTGAAGTATTTAACATGTTTTACTTTCTATGATTATCGTTACAGAAAATCAAAAAATAATAAAATTATCACACGTTGCCGATATTAACATCGATAATCTAATGTGTGTGTCTCCTAACTAGTCGCTCCGCTCACAATGAAAATGACGTCACGCTGAGGGCGTGGTTTTTCAAAAAAGTGACACGCTCGAAATGTATGGAAATATGCCATCGCGGCCGTTCTATCTTGATCTATTTCTGTGTAGCCCACAATGACGACCATTTTTATTTTTTTACTTTTTACGAGAAATAATGGCTTAATTACGAAGCAATTTTAAACATTACAGCATTAATTTTTATCCAGTAAAGTGTCTCAAATAGAATGTGCTTTTAATATAGATCAAAATGACTCCTTACAGTATGTAATTTAAACTAATATTTACGAAGATATTACAGTATTAACATAGCGAGACACAGAAGTTGCGTTGCGCGCCAAAACGCGTGCCGATAAATAGCACAAATTGAACTTTATAAAATGCAAATTTTACTCATCTATTACTTTTGATGCGGAACAAAGTTCGCCGGGTCAACTAGTTCAATAATAAAAGAGCGAAGGTAAGTTTAGTTTGGTGGTGAACCTATTGCCATACAATAGAAAGAGCACCACAGCACACATAACTTCCGAAATGAATTGCGAAAAGTCATTGGTGTGAGCCGGATTATGATATGATATAATAATTAAAAAAAACCATTATAAATTCATCTAGCTGTTAATTGGTTATCAGTGATGTAACCAAACGCATTGTGCTCATTTAACTTCATAAGTACGTATTATGGTTCATTCCCGGGAATTCTCGGGAAATCGTCGAGCTTTGTTTCCGGGAATTCAAGCTCAAGAAAAGTCGAAAACTCGAGAAATTACACTGATAATAATTTATAGTCAATCAATTTTTTATATCATAACTTTGTGCAATCGCACATTTGAACAGCGTAATGCAGTTAATTACACAGGAAACAGTTTATTTAGTTTTCCACAATTCCGTAAATATTCCCGAAAACGTCCACATACTTTACACACGTCCGCTGGGCGAAATCTAGTAGAAGTTATACTTAGTTATACTTTTATGACGTTCCAACAAGAGAGTACAGCTTCTTCGGTCATTACAATTCCCGCTCTCGTCAAATATATTAATGATGTGGTCGTTGTCCCTCTAACTGTGATGGCAGTGGTATCGAAATATTTAAGTCAGGCGTCACACAATTTTATAATTTTTCTTGTCATTTTATTACTCACTTATTTAGTTTTCTCTTTCTTAAGAACATTCCCCTAATAATCATTAACACAAGAAATAAAAAAATAGCGAGACTGTTATACTAGTTCAGGCGCGATGCTAAGACCAAGGAAAATTCCTCCAGGAAAATAATAGAGTACAATTATACAACATGTTATTGGGTATAAAGAATAAGTTTTATCTTACTAACATTATAAATACGAAAGTTTTTGAATGTGGTGCACGTTCTGATATTTATACCTAATCACAGGTTCGAAAATTATCTGGTATAACGTATAGACTAATTTTCATCTCAGTAATGTGTTCCCTTGTGATAGTAATTCAACTATAATATTATTTTAACAAAACTTTATTGACAACTCTATTAGTAAATGGCATTACAACTATAAAACATACGACACTCCGTATGCAAAATTATACAGATCATATCAGCCAAAATATTTTTGCTGTGTATTATTTTCTATCTGAGGAATGTGTATAAAAATGATGACCATCGACTGATTTGATTAGTTATGAACGCGTGACGAAAAGTCGTAAGTAATATTCGTATTTATATGTATTATTACGTTCCGTTTTCAATTCGTTTATATGTGCCTATAGAACGTACTGATATTTAGTACAGAATAATAAGACTTTACAATTGAATTTTATCTAAACTGCATCTCTCTCTCTCTCTCTCTCTCTCTCTCTCTCTCTCTCTCTCTCTCTCTCTCTCTCTCTCTCTCTCTCTCTTTACAGTTCTGAACTCCACCTCACCCGATCACTGTTTTCGTAACGCATTCACTAGCTTATTCCCCGAGTCTTGAGTACGTAAAGTAGTTTTACTTCAAAAATTCCCCGAGGAATATTGCTATTAATTATTATTGTACATTTCCATAAATCTCAATGGCATTAATTGTTATTTTCTTTGGTTTAAGTCACACACGTCGCGTGACAAAACTATTTATGTGACGATAATGTTGATCGCTTGACGAGTTTGAACGTATTAACACTGGTTTGATGTTCGTGTTTTATAGTTTCAACATCGCCTACCTACCACTATATAAAGCACACTACACAAGTTTATTTACCTAAATGTAAAAAAATTGAAATTTGTCACAAGCAAGACTAGTAATCAATGTTAACAGAACAGTTAATGTGTTTGTCCTGTAGCAGAGTTGAAGGCGGTTAATTTTATTGATTGATTATGGTTGATATCTTATTTTTCTCATTCTTAGTTAAGGCATTATAATTAACCATAGGAAAGGGAACTCTTTCACATCTTAGAAATCTCACTTCGACTTTTGTTAAAATCAATCCCAGATCCTTTACAAAATCTTACACTACTCAGCAGATGAATTAAAATGGTAACAAAGTCGCTTGCACAGATGTGTTTAAAATACAAATAATGTTCCATTTATTTTTGGAGCTCGCGATTAACATAATTTCGGTCAAATGTAATCTGGCTTGATTTTGAAGACACAGCCTTCAATAGAATTGTATATACACATTTGTTTTTGTAAAAACAACAATGTTTGATTCCTTTGTAACTAATTACACAATACAATTCCCCTTGTTCAATGTTCTTAGACGATGGAAGTATAGAGTTTATGGTGCCAACTTCCCATGTTGCAGCGGAGCCACCCCCGTTAGTGAACGTAACAGTCCACGCGTCAACAATATTGGCGCTGATCTTGTGGAACGTCGCCGGCGACGGCGGTCATCCCATCATTGACTTCACAGCGCAGTACAGATCGGCGTTGCCGGTGAACGGTTCATTGGAGCCCTGGAGGCCGATCAGCCCGAACCATATCAGTCCTAATTCGGTAAGGAATAATCTACCTTAAGTATTGTCTACTCTGATACATTTTATATGAAGGATTGGAGGGCAAAGGAGGCAGGCACGTCACCTGATTGTAAGTGACAAGCGCCGCCCATGGACACCTGCAACACATATAGTGTTACCGTTGCGTTGCCGGCCTATAAGGAAGTTAGATAGGAAAAGATCGGAACGGGGGTGGGCCGTGGGCCTCTGAATACCTGTCTCACCGAACGAAACGCGGCATGAGCCACTTTACGTTGATCTTCTGAGAGGCGGTGGTATTTCACCGATTGAGCCGGCCCATACATGCACTAACCTAAAGAGAATATATCTTAGAGAAGGTAAACATATTCCGCCTATATACGTAGGCTTTAAAATGATTTCAGCGTCAAATAGACGTGTACCACCTGGACACAAACGCGTCATACTGGTTCAGGGTGTGGGCGACCAATCTGCTCGGACCCGGTCCGCCGGTCGAGGTGCTCGCCACGACGCTCTACAGCAACCAGGAGGCTGGTGAGTTTGTTACTTAATTGAATATTAAAAAAAAATTTAAACTGTCCTTTCTTCGCTGTAAATGGTCTTTGGTTAGACACTTTTGTTTAATAAGTCGAGAAGGATGCCAGACTGTTTATAATTAAAACCAGTACGTATTAAAACCTTTTTACACTTTACTATATAAAATATAATATATTATGTTAACTGGTCCATAAATAAAACAGCATACATTTTAAATAATCCCCAGAGTTGTACAAGCGATTCCTCGAGGGTGCTGAAACGTTTGACACCAGGACCTGGTTGGCAGCTGTGTGCGTCGTGATGGGCACCCTGGTCGTCCTCACGGCCGGCACGTGCGCAGTCCTCTGCCGAGAATGGAGACGTAATGGTGAGCCAACACCATAGCATACGCCTCTACCTAGGCTCTACTTCATGTGGTATTAGCCTGGTAATGTGGTTGATCGATTTAATACCTACTCGATTGATTGATACATAAATTCGATTGATAAAACGATCGGACTCAAACAACAATTTTGTTGATCACATTTGACACATTGTAATTTTCAAAATTATTTAATACAACACACACAATATCTAAATTAACCATAAATATTAATTCCACCTTTTTACTGTATTAATATTTAATCATCGTACAAACTATTATAATGACAAGTGTCATGATTGATGATTGAATATTTGGAGGGCGCCGGAAAATTCAATGTGATGTTTATCAAGGAAATTACATAAATAAAAATAAACATTGATCGATTTGAATTCTTACCACCGTCCAAATGCATTTCGACACATAAAGTGAATAATTAATAACGCATTTATCTCTTTAAATATATTTGAATCAACTGGAACAGGTAATCAAAAATTTATTTCGTTTTGGGCTCACTGGATTTGCGTATTTGCCAGTAGGTACCCCATCTCTTTGTCTTTCCCGTCAAATTGTGTTGTTTATTCGTTAAATTAAAATGATTAAATCTATTTTGTTAAGAGAAAGTACTAATCATTAAAGCTTCATATGATCGTAAAAAAGGGCGTGATGAATGAATGATTGATAAAAATGATTCGCGAATGAAATTGCTGTTCAACTGTCGAATTCCAGTCGTGTAAATATTTTAAATCAAATTCGTTTTCGTCCATTTTAATCAATCACTCGAGAGCAATCGATTGATCAACACTCGAACAACTGAGCTATTAAAGAAATAGATTTAGTGTAAGTGCTTTGTTAATAAGCGATAATTGTAGGTGATGATTATTATTATGTAATCAACTTGTCATAAGTAGATTGATACAAAAGGAGGGTTGTGTATATTTAAATAAACATATATATATTTGATGATATTTCTAGTATCGGTAGGTTAGAAAGTTAGAAAAACTTTTTTTTCTTCAAATATTTTGATAATATTAGGGAACTAGGTACTTCTGAAGTAATAATTCCTACTGCAATTATTGAAACGCTTAAATATACAAAATAGATTTTCTAATCATCATCAGCCTATTGCAGTCCACTGCTGGACATAGGCCTCTCCCAATGTGCGCCACAACATCCGATTCTCTGCCTTCCGCATCCAGTCTTTACCAGCAGCCTTTCTGAGGTCATCTGACCATCGGGCTGGTGGGAAACGCAGCGTAGGACACGCTGCGTTTGCCAAGACGCGGTCTCCACTCTATGACCTTCTTGCTCCATCTACCGTCGGTCCTTCGGCAGATGTGACCAGCCCATTGCCACTTCAGCGAGCTTATTCTACGAGCTATGTCGGTTACTCCAGTTCTCTGGCGGATATACTCATTCCTGAGTTTATCTTTCAGAGATACCCCGAGCATAGCCCGCTCCATAGCTCGCTGAGCGACTTTGAATTTGTGGACTAGCCCCACCGTGAGTGTCCACGTCTCGGCACCGTAGGTCATTACCGGTAAGACGCACTGGTCAAAGACTTTGGTCTTCAGACATTGCGGTATAGGCGAGCTGAAGACTCGACGCAGTTTGCCGAATGCAGCCCAACCAAGCTGAATCCTCCTTTCGGCCTCCTTCTCGAAGTTTCGTCTACCTAACTGGATGATTTGGCCTAGGTAGACGTATTTGTTAACGACTTCGAGAATTGACCCTTCGACGCTTATCGGTCCGGGCACGACATGTTCATTGAACATGACCTTGGTCTTGTCCAAGTTCATGCCCAAACCGACGCGCCGGGAGGACTCGTCCAGGCTGCGCAGCATTCCGCTTAACTGTTCCAGCGACTCTGCCATTACAACAATGTCGTCGGCAAACCGAAGATGCGAGATGTACTCACCGTTCACGTTGATTCCCTGTCCAGTCCAATCCAGTGTCTTAAAAACGTCCTCCAGAGCATTGGTGAAGAGTTTGGGAGATATAACATCTCCCTGTCTTACACCTCTATTCAGCTCAATGGCGGTCGTCGCCTGGTCCTGTATCTGGACAGCCATCGTGGCGGTGTCATACAAGCATCTCAACACCTCGATATAACGCCAGTCAATCCGACATCGCTGCAGTGCATCCAGAACTGCCCAAGTTTCGATGGAGTCGAAGGCTTTTTCGTAGTCCACGAATGCCATACACAGCGGCTGATTGTACTCTTCGGTCTTCTGTACAATCTGCCGAACAGTATGGATGTGGTCCACGGTACTAAAGCCTTTTCGAAACCCGGCCTGCTCCGGAGGCTGGAATTCGTCGAGTCTTGCAGCGAGACGATTCGTGACGACCCTCGAGAACAACTTGTAGATATGGCTCAGGAGTGAGATGGGTCCGTAATTCTTCAGTAAGGTTTTATCACCTTTTTTGAAGAACAGCACCACCGCACTCCTGCCCCAAGCCTGTGGTGTTATGCCCTGGTGTATGACGGAATTAAAAAGACTTGCTAATTCCTTTAGGATAGGAGTCCCGCCGGCTTTTAGAAGCTCTGTAGTAATTCCGTCATCACCGGGTGCCTTGTTGTTCTGGAGTTGCCCGAGAGCCGCACTAATCTCGCTTTCAGTGACATCGGGAATGTCCTCACTATAGTGACGCGTTAGCGGGGCTCTGTGGTCATCATCGCTGTGTCTCGTCGGCTTGGTCATCCGTGTGGAATAAAGGAGCCCATAAAAAGATTCTATCTCTGCGAGAATCTCAGGTTTAGAGGTGACGACACGTCCATCCGCAGTTTTCAGCTTCGTCAGATGGGGCCTTCCAAGCTGCTGAGCGAACACTTTCGACCCTTTGTTGCGGTCGATCGCGTCCTCGACTGCTCGAGTATTCGATCGACGAAGGTCACGCCGCATCAGCTTTCTAATACGCTGGTTTAGGCTTTTCCATTCTGACGAAGACAGCTGGTCGGATGGAGTTTCTCGTCTTTGCCTCAGCTCGAGTGTCTCAGCAGAGAGCTTGGACTCCTTTTTCTGCGATATCGGGAACAGCCTTTGAGACACTTTCCTCAGCGTGTTGACCACAGTGTCGACTTTTTCGTCCACGTTGCCTGTGGTTTCCAGCAGATCGAATCGATTTTTAAGTTCCGTTTGGAACTTTTCGGTTTCGGCTATTTGGAGTGGCGTAGGTCGGAGAATAGACCTTATCTTCCGGGTCCTTTCAGCTTTGAAGTTAATGTTTAGAGAGCCTCGAAGAAGTCGGTGATCACTTCCAGTATTGAACCTGTTGATCACAGAGACATCTCTAAATATATGCTTACTATCCGTAATGATAAAATCTATCTCGTTCCTTGTCACAGATTTTCTAATATCTCTACTAAAAATATATTCCATTAAAAGTTTTGAAAAGGCTATTTAACTAAAATAAGCACTGCTTACAATCTCTAATTATAAAATAAATTTAAAAAAAAAATAGAGATAATTTTCCTAATCTGTTTTATTCTGCACTACTATAGTAAGGCCAAGACTCTAAATTTTAATAATTGACTTGCAATTTTAGTGATAATTTATATAAAAAAAGACAAAATTGTGTGAACAGTACAAAAATATATAATAATTTTAGTATATACATTCGATATTATCTGCTACATTATGCGATTGGTGCTAAGAGAAATAATTTAGTAATAATTTTAGTATAATATAACTACTGTTGATAATTAATACCAAAAAATAAAATTAGCTATTTCCGAAACTCGCTTTCTAGTTACCTAAACCTATATTGCGAATAGAATATTGGTTAAAGATATTAATATATTTAGTAGTTTTAATGAGGGATTAAGTAGAAGTAGGAAATTAGGAATTACCTTACACAGTTAGAGTATGACCTCTCAGGTTATAGTACAATAGCCTCCTAGGAAACCTTTGAGTAGATTGACGTGTCGGGGCATTAATTACTGCTACCTTTTACACCTTTGTGTATTAGAGGAGTGAAGGTATAGATAATTGCAGGAATATTCGCTGCATGAATGGGCCGGCTCGACCGGTGAAATACCACGACCTCTCAGAAGACCGACGTAAAGTGGCTCATGCCGCGTTTCGTTCGGTGAGAGAGGTACCCGGAGGCCCACCCCCCTTCCCCATTCCTTCCTATCCCCTATCCCTTAAAGGTCGGCAACGCAACAGTAACACTGTGTGTTGCTGGTGTCCATGGGCGGCGTTGGTTGCTTACCATCAGGTGACGCCTGCTCGTTTGCCCTCCTATACCATAAAATATACATATATATATTGTACTATATTCTGAGAGGTATCTAACAGTTAGTAAACAGACCAAAAACCTAAATAACGTCAATTATAATAACTGCTTTCTTTCAGTGTCTTTAGGATATTTTATTCAAAGTTAAAATTTATAGAACTTAATTCGAATTATTGAAAATTGCTCTATTTCCGTCTAATTACTGAGAAATTTTAACTTAGCATGAAAAAAAGAAAACGCCTTGCAAATTTAGCGCGACTTTCCCAAATTATAAATTTTAAAGCTAAGATGTTTACTGTCAAATGAGAGTAAACATCTTAGCTTTCTGGTTTTATAGTATTTATTAAAGAATTAACTATATATGAGTCTTACAGCTTAATCTATTAAAAGATTTATTCTTGCCAAAACAATAACTTATTTATACATTTAAACTTATAAAAAAAAAATGAAATATTACGATGTAATTATTTCTAAGATTTTCGCGAATCTCATTCATTGATCAAAATAACCTTTAGGATTACATCGCGTTTATTTATTATCCATTTATATTCATTTCAAAAAGTTGATGTCAAAAATATGATTTTTACTATTGGTAACCCACATCAGACCATGAGAACAAAAGTTAAATACTTATTTATAAGATGCATTCATATATCCTGCTTCTAAAGATCCTTTGTTGTATGATTTAATAAGTAAAAGTTGTTATTATTAAATTATTACAAATTATCTTATTTTCTAAGTTGGTTGAGATCTCAACCAACTTAGAAAATAAGATAATTTGTTTGTTTGTTGTATTGTTACCAATAGTAAAAATCATATTTTTGACATCAACTTTTTGATTTTTATTTCCAAAAAGTGGGTGCTCTCTGTATCAATGAAAATAGCTTTTGAACAACTACCATCTTTTTGTTCATCACTCGTGAAAATGATCTCTGTAAAGAGTTCGAAACGTCGGGAAATGAATATAAATGGATAATAAATAAACGCGATGTAATCCTAAAAGTTGTTTTGATCTATTACGATGTAAATTAAAAACTATTAAAAGAGAAGATAATCATTAGATTTAAGATTTACATTTTCGTTATATTCTATTAAGTAATTATATTTGTGCGGTGGTGGTTATATTAAAATCATCATTTCGTAGTTAAAATAAATCTAGAAATATATTCCAATATTATATTCCAATTTGAGTATATATTATGCTAAATGTTTATGTGATATTGTCTTTGATCAATGTATAACAATTATGGGGCATGGGGCCTTTTTAATTATTTAATAGAAATATGTATTTAATTTAATATTTGGCCTTTGGTACGAACTACGAAACTTTGATTAGGTTTGGCCTAATGGCTTTTCAGAACTTTTGCATGATTTTTTTATTGTTATCCGAAAAAAATAATATTGACTTGCCCACTATTTACTAACGTCTTCTTGTCTCCGTATCTTTTTTAAACTTTTAAAACAAACGAAAGAGTACTTCCAAAACAAAATTTCCTTTGTACATGCTTACAGTCTGACATATTTAAAAACCTTAGCTTGATACTTGTATAAAATAAAAATAAAAAATATTTTAATTTTTTAAATCAAAGCTTTGGGATTGTACATACTCTTTTTGGAAGTAACCTGTGTTATAAAAAAAACTCTTGCACTTCCAACTACTGTGGACCACTTTTTAACTTAGAATCACCATTAGTGATTGTAGTAAGGTTTTCAATATAATAATAATAATAAATAATTTAATTTCAGGCAATAATTTCCCATAGATTACAATTTTAATAAGTTTTAAAATTACAATTATAATTATAATAAATAAAATAATTGTTTCATGTCTTCAATATTATATTTTTTAATATAAGTACGCTTTTTTATTACTGAGGAATTTAATACTATACAGCATTTAATGCTTAAAGTTAGATCATATTCATGGTCGGCATTTCATATAGTCAGGATAACAGTAGCATTGAATCCATGCAAATTAAAAAAAAAACATACTAACTCAAATTTTTAATACAGTCACTTTGACAGCTGTCATTTCACTGTCATAGATATGTTGTTCTGGGTCTTCACCCTCAATAGGAATAAGATCTCTACGATTATAACTCTTTGCAGTTTAAATGAACTAAAATGGTAAATTAATTAAACATATTGATACCAGGTCAATAAAATAACAGTTATATGTTATTCCAATTAAACTAACCTAACTAAAAATATCTTATATAAAATATCTTAAAATTGTATTATTTCGCATGATATCAAGGCTATGTTGATATATGTATCAACAATTGATATTATTATTCTTATTATGTGGTTATACTTTTTTAGACGAATAGTGATATTAACTTTAGTGTTACAGGAAATGCGGTCTGAAGACATTGATTCAGTTACGTCTTCTTACGACTGAAGTTATTTTTATATAGTCTTCAGGTTCAAGAATTTTCTTCTTGTAAAAAAATAATAATTTTAGACCAAAAATATATAGGGTACTCTAGAGAACTTAGCAATTTTGAAAATTTAAGCTTATGAAAATAGTTTTATATAGATTTTTTATTTATTTAATCAATCTTTTAAAAGAGTTGCTTCGCATAGCGCTCTGATGCATTTTAATATTACTCTATGAAGAATTTCATACTGCGTAAATTTTAATAGCGTCGCCTGTATGAAATTAATCATAACTTAGACAAATACGATACGTCCAATTTGTCGTTAAGTAGATTAGAAACTCGCTCTTATATGTTTACGATGAAGAGCGACTTTCCTCTCTTGATCTATCCGCATGTCTTTTGCATAATCTTTTAACAAAAAAAAGACGCCAGTATGTGCCAATTTTTTTATTCATTCGAATTTTTTTCTTCTTTCCCCTCTATCGCACTCGCTTGGAACGCACGCTTGGACTGCGGGCCTGCACACTAACAAACAAACATACACACACACGGTGGCGGTATGTATCAACTAATGCTTTGTCGATATTCCTGATCATCATACCAAAGATTACATGGAAGAGCACGATGTAATGGAACTAGTGCCTAATATAATCCTAAACCCCGGCTTCATGGAGATGGATCCCATCAGGCCGCGGGAACCGACTGCCTCTTCAATCATCAAGTCAACAGAGTGCCCAGGACCTGGGAAGCCAAGACGAGTTTGATTTTCGTCAATACTCAACCTTAGGATATTTTATCGCTCCGATTCCGGCTTATTGTCATGATCGTGGGAAAGTGAATGAGTGAAAAACTTTTTATAAAAAAAATGTGAGGATACTCGTAATATCCAAAGTGTATGAAATCATATAAATATGATAGTTCATCAATAACTGTTGTCAGTTTCAAAATGCCTGCAGTCACAATCGCAACGAGTTTTAAATGCCAACGTGATAGCTCTTTTCAAATTGATCTGCAAAATTGTTTGTTTTTATTATTGCTAAACAGCCTGTTAAGTGTGCTGAATTAATAATTATTATGTGTACTTTAGTAGTTGCCAATTTACTATCAGATAAACATCTAAGCACGAAAAATGGTTATGTGCTTCAGAAGCACGAGTTATTTTTTCTGCACCCAAATTTAGACTCTGAACAATAAAATAAATAAATGGCACTAATTAATTTCTAGGACTTGAAAATTAATTAGTGACATTTAAATGTTTGTAATTTATATTAATATAAACAAAAGAAAATTTTGTTGCAATATTTAATGTAAATTATAATTCCAGAGACAGTAGATAAATACGAACATATAAAAATGAATATTGGTGAGACGAGTATTGTTTCTGTAGCCAGTCGGAGCGATAAGATAGCCGGGTTATATATACAGGCGAACGGATATTGTTTCTTAAAAAATGTATGCAACGGAGGTGAAATATTTTTCAAATAAAAAGAAATCGATGCGTCACATATTATGTCAAAATTTATGATTTGTCACTTGTTGACTTTTTTTTTAAACGTCAATATGGCAAAATGGAAGCTAATACGGCTCTGCAGCCATAAAACAAGAATCTATCCATTTAACAGAAAATACTGATGAAGTCCCAATATTTTTAAGAAACAATAACGTGAACTACATAATTAATAAGCTTAACTTACATAATCACTGAGAGAAATCATTGTCTAGTTTTGTAAGAGTTTATTAATTAAACGTAGTGGTGGTTGCCATGTAATTTATATAGTGTTCGCCATAAAATGTACAAGTTCATTTACAAGAACTGATGCTTGCATTTAATTTTTATACATTTACACTTAATCCTGACGTTAAGTCTGATGCAAGACGTATTCTTCTATGTATACTTTTTTAAGTGTGGCAACACTGGACTATTGTGATTGAAGAATAAAAAAAGTCCTAAACCTGAATACAAGTTTTAGTGCAATTTTTCGTATGTAATTGTATATATGTGTGTGTGTAACTAATTGGGTCGCTAGTTTTATGAGTAAAATGTTGCCACACATAAAAATAAACTCACTGGCAACCCCGAAATCAGATTGAAATTTTTTTGAAAAACTATTTGCTTATCGTTCAATATTGTTAAATTTGCTAGTGTTATATGTAGTGATAATATATTTTTAATTATATATATTTTGCTATATTTTAGATGATATTTTTGTAAGGACGATCTCATAACGCAATTAAGATATTGCAAATATTTTTAAATTAGGAAAAAGACATGTTAATGTATGTTTTTTAATTTTCCCAGTTTTTGTGATTTTGGAACGCTGTGATTATAAGTTTGTGTTATAATTGTTTGTTTTTCTGGTTTTCTTTTGATATTGATGTAAAAGTGTATATATATATTTTTATTATAGTGTATCATATTGGAGACTGGTGCAATTATGTTGAATAATAAAGAAGGTATAATTAATTATACATAATTAGTGGCGTATTATAAGCTTGAGGCTGATGTCTGCAATAATCTGAGTGCAACGCGTCCTTCACCAAAAATATAAAACGACAATATACCAATGAGTGATCGTTAATCCGGTAAAATAAGGTCTAAAAAAATTTACTGCTCAAATGTATATTTGAGAAATTGACAGAGTGTAGGGGTTCACTCACCGCTAAGGAAAAGTTATGTGAATTAATAATGTAATACTTAGTTGAATTTTTTTTTCTAATCTTTCGTCAAATGATTGTGTGTGTCCTTTGTTAAAATCAAAATCGAAGTGTGTTTAACTATGATGATATAATATTCAGCAGACTATTTAATATGGTGACCCCCTACATAATATTAAGCAGTCAATTTGAAAAAAATCCATATTTGTATGTGTATCACTAGAAGGCGGAAGACAATGTCATAAAATGCAAGTGTTATTTAAAAGTCTCAAAAGATTTGGTTCCTAAAATTATCAAAAGTTCTAAGCATTTGTTTAATCGAATCCTGTAAACAAAATTTCCTATTTTTGAGATAGGAATTTGTTACTTTTTACAATTAGTAATGTTCTACGACACTTGCGTTTTAGGATCATAAATTAAATATTTGGAATTATGCAATGAAATTATATACTAAAAATATGCTACGCAGAAACTAAGGGATACATAAAATATATGCTTTTTACGGGATCTCGTAGAGCATGGAATGGTACTTGAAAATAATAAATTAATTTAAAAAGCATTCAGATAAAATGAAAACTGTGATAGTAGACGCACCTTATCCTTGTCGCTCTCTAAGTAAAAATGATTTGCTGTCTCATTCTAGAATATGTATGTATGATGGTAGTGATGTCCGTTTAGTATATAATATTATTGGTATTTTGATAACGAGTTAATATATAATACTATAAACGTTGTTACCTAAGTGTAGAGCTGTTTATTTTTGTATACAATCTACCTGTATACATATCAGGGAGCCTTAGGATAAACATATTGATATATGTTATTACATAAATGAGAGATTTTTTCTTCTTTCCATGCTGTATATTTACTTACTTCAAAATAATTATACGGACATATACTAGTATAAAAATTTGGCCGATACTTTTTAGCTAGAAATTATACCTCAGTAAAAAAAAAACTTCCATCATTATGCTCCCTAAAATTTATTTGTTAGTTTGTCAACATATAGAATTTCTGTTGTTACTACTAGAACACCTACGTTAATTCGACCGAGAAACTTATTAACATAACTAGTAAGGTTATTGATACAATTTAGAGAAATTCGTTCAAGAAAATCCTTTTTGAAATAAAATTCTAACCTGTATAACTATTTAGGAGTATGTAATTGTTTTATCATTCTTATAGTAGCTTGTTGTCTTTAAATCTCTTTCTTTCTGTAACTGGTCTTAATAACTGTCAAAATAAAAACTACATATTAATATTGTAAATAAATAATAATATATATAATATTGAACGAATGTGTGAATATACATATAAGTGATGGATGAATTTCTCGAGTTGTAAAATTTAAGTTGTCTTCAACTGAATATTTCCTACAGTTAAATTTAACTATCTATTTTCACATTACGTTTCACTAATAAGTAACTATCTGCACATATATCTTTAAATCTCGCTGACATCGTGCTAGTGGATAATCACTGGAATCTTGTAAGTCTTGTGTATAGATATGGACTCATGAGTAAAGTAGCACGAAAAATAAATAAATATAACGATTATGTTTTTATAGTGATATCTCGATTCGAGAGAATAATTTTAAGAGTTTATTTCTAAGATTTTCGCGAATCCCACTCATTGATCAAAACAACTTTTAGGATTATATCGCGTTTATTTATTATTTATTTATATTTATTTCCCGACGTTTCGAACTCTTTACGGGAAATAAATATAAATAAATAATAAATAAACGCGATATAATCCTAAAAGTTGTTTTGATCAATAATTTTAAGAGGTAATATTATATATCTGAAGACTTTGTGAACTGGTTTAGTCAATTTCAACTGGTTAAATAACCGGTTAATTGAATCAGAATAGTTGAACTGTCGCATCGTTACTGCACTGCTCGAGTTCGAATAACGTCTTGTCTTTCGAGTTGCGTTTGGTAGTGCTATCGTGTCAATTATATATATTAACTATGTAACTAATATATTTGCGTGTTCTGCACTTGTCTTGTCAATGTCTTGGGAAATATCTGCACTTATCACTAGCTTGGCATGTTGTGTTGTATGCAATATTCTGAGGGTGAAGAATTGGTCCACAGAATGTGTAAATGTAGAAATACAATAGGCAGTAGGCAGTGTTTTCAGTAATTTAATAGAACACAAATTCATATTTTTTGGGATGGTTCATTGTGTTGTCACTTAGGCCCGTAAGATCAATCACAGTTTAATCTATTTTACCTAGTTTAAACCTCATCTGTCGTTTATTTTGTAAGATCAATGCTAGATAAACCTCCAATAACAGTTTAATCTATAGTTTAGCTTACACCAAGAGATTTTGCCAGTTAAACCGTGGTCCTGGCTAGTTTAAAAATGGCGGTCGTTTATCAGCTGACATCTGACACGACGATTGTGGGTTCATACATAGATTTAGCATAGACTACAATAGATGGCACATGTCAGGAAAAATTTACTAATAGCATCGAATCACTGACAGAGCAACCGCATATATTAGATTTTGGAGATATTTACATTTCAACACATGAACATTAACTATGTAAAAGTTAACGCTTTGAACCGCTTTTTACGCACACATTGATAATAATATTAATAATATCTTGGACACAAATCACACAGCGCCCTCCAGTTCCAAACTAAGCAACTAAATGCTTGTGCTATGGATACTAGATAACGGATATTAATACATATATACTTTTCTTTTGTAAATACATACATAAAATACATAGAAAAACACCCAGACGCCGCACAAATACTCATGTTTGTCACAAATATTTGTGCTCGGGTGGGAATCGAACCCTCAACCTCAGTGCTGCAGCCGGTAGTTTTACAAATGCGCCACGAGGCCCGTAAGTCACTCATACATTAACAACCCATTTTTGGGAACGTTGTTTGAGTGACTATTGCCGATCTATTATTCTTATATCTATGGTCACACTATAAATCTTCATAAAAGTAGAAAGAAAAAGACTTTTTTCACGAAATATGCCACAGACAATGTACAAAAGAGTGAATGATGAGCGAAATATAGACATTAAATAACCAAATGTTGCCATCTGTTGAAAACTAAACCTAGGTTACGTAATCTATGTCCATTTCCCTGTTGATCTTACGGGGCAGGTTTAAACTATAGATTAAAATTGACTATAGTTTAGAAAATCGACAGTTTTAACTATGATTGATCTTACGGGCCTTAGTGTGCTAACAAATACATTTTATGTGTGTTACAAGGTTAGTACGTAAACAACTGAAAAGTTTTTATCATATTTTATATTTTATCTTACGTATATTTACACATTCTGAAAGTCCTTGTTCACTTGCTGAAGTCGGCTTATATGGGGAGAAATACTTACTTATTTTTAAAAAACTTTGTAATTATTTACCGTATTTTCTCGTTTAATAATTAAATATATGCACTAAAACTTATTTTATCGAATATCATAAAACAAAATCTATGATATTCGATTAAAAGGAAAATTTCGTATACCACTTATCGCATAAACAAATGAAAAATTCAGAAAGTGACTTTGGTTGTAAACATAAAATAACGCAATCCGCCTGCGATGCAGAAGAATACACAATAATGTTTAACCCTTTAAATCCTTCAAAAACCAAGAATATAAATTGATTCGATTTTTCAGTGTCATTTCTGGGATTGATATAGTGTTATCTTCTTTAAATCCTTCATACAAACTAGAAACCCTATTCAAAATCGGGTGCATACATTTTTAACTGATTTGCAACGGGCTTAGGGATGTCCATGCGTCTTAAAATCAGGATTTGTATGCGTTTGCCACTATTATAGTAAGATGTAAACTGGCCGTTAATCTTGATAACGAATCTATGAAATCGAAAAGCCAGCACGTAGCGGCGTGGTAATAGAAAATGGTTGTGATAATGTAGAAAATTATATACATGAAGGTATATGTTGAAAATGTGCGTCCCCTTACTGTGAAATGTGCGCTTTCAATTTCATTTTTATTAATTTTTTTATTCTGTAATTATTCAAGTAGATTTTTGCCAATATGCTAATTATTTTAGTGCTTTACGATGTGCATGTGATGAATGATAGTTCAAATGCTTAATCAATACTGCTGCATGGTTTATTGCAATTTGTAAAAACCAGTGATTTTTGTATTTTAGGTTCCACACAAATCACTAGTTATTACAAATACTGTTATTTCAATAAACAGACCATTACCATCGTTGTTAAATTAAAAGTAATGCCGATTCCGTAAAGTATAGATGTCGTAAAATAAAATATATAGTTAATTCGAAAGAAATAACTCACTCTGACATTGCTTTTGTGTGAAATTAGCATTACTCACTATTTCGGCTTTCAAATAGTTCTCACTTGTAAAGCAAATGCAAGTTTAGAAAAAAAAATAATTACTGACAAAAACACGTGTTGTAAATATAACCAGTTGCCAGTTGATGTTAAATTCAGTAAATTTTCACTGCACATTGTACGAGCATGCACGAAGAAGAGCTATTATGTATTTGTGTGGATTCAATGTTAATATACATGTATAATGATGTATATACCTGGTTTTTTTTTGTTTTTGCACTTATAGTATTTAATAATAATCGTACAAAAGACATTAGTATATAAATAATAGCGTAATACATTCTAATGCTCATTGCAATATTGTTAAACGCTGTAATATTAACGATGTAATGTTGAAGCCAAAGAATCTTGGAATATCTATGTCTACTTTGTGGTCAAAAATACAAGTACATATGTTAAATTTTGAGTTTTCACATTAGAAGTTTCACATCACATTTGATTCGAATCTGTTAAATAATTAGGTAATTCGTTGATCCGAAGCAATAAAAATCCCTGGTCGCATTTTTATCACTAAAGAGCTGGGACAAGGCTCTTTTAACGGCCTTTTGTATGTATTTAGATTAAAATATGCTTTTGAAATTGATATTATTCTCTATGTATCTCAAATTTACTTTATATTAAAGTAATAATTAAATTAGTTTAAGATCGCCTTTGTAATAAATAATTACGTCCGTTGTAAGTGACAGCAGTGAATTGTTTAGTTTTATTGCTAAATAAATTTATATTCTAATATTATATATACCTGTGGACTGATGCAAGCTAATTTAAATTAGATGAATGTGTTGAAACTCTTATTTTCTTGTCTTCTTTGTCTATTTGAATGATGATAGTTGTCCGAATTTCTGACCCTCGTCATTACGAGAATAATAGTTTTTTTTTATGTCAGTAGTTTAATGTTAAGTTTTTCTGCACCTCACTGCTGCTCTCTATCAGTCCATATACTTTTGCGATGTTTTATTTTTTTTTTCGCTAGACATTCCGAGTGTCAAATTACGTTACCACTATAATAGTAATTAATTGATCCACATATTTGATCATTTGTTATCTTGATTATGATTTAAAAATTTCTGAATATACCTATTTGAATAAATTAATAATCTCCAGTGACAGCAGGAATAACCACTTATCTGTGCTGTTTTTCTTGCACGTGGTCAATGCACGAGTCGTTTCGAAACACTTGATAGATCTTTTGAAATTCTTTACTGCACATATTCAATATATACATAATACGAGTTTACTGTCGGTACCTAGCAGGATACATTTAATGTTCTTTTTACTTAACATTTAAAAAATAACTTGGCCACAGCCTAAAAGTAATACTTATATAGTAATTATACTAAATATATTTTATTGCTTTAATATATTATAATAATATTTTATAACTTTAGTTAAAGGAGGTTTTTGTGTAAACATTCAAACTGTCATAATATTATTACTATTTATTACATATTAGCTGAAGTTCAGAAATTGATTACCTGTAAGAAATCGCATTAATCAGCCTATAAACCGGCGATTGTACAACATCGTTAAAGTTTTTCTTCAATGTATTTGTATTTTTGTTCTTTTTTTATGCACGATAAAGTGGTTATTGTATTTGCGTACCGATTATAATACTTTATACTGTGATTGATATTTTGCTTGAATCTAAAGAATATGTACTACGTGATACGTCTACTGTTTTTTTTTTGCCTGTACAAATCGACGTTGTCATTTTTGTTAAGTTTTTTTATTGCAAAATAGTTGGTGTTGACGAATGATTGTAAATTATTTTAAAATTAAAATAGTATCCATGGCAGGACAGGGCAGTTTTAGAATGTAAAAAAAAAATACTCCATAGACATGGCAACATTTTATTTGAGTCTTGCGAGCTTATAAATAAAAAAATGGTTCCGGTTTATTTAGGATTGGCTTTCTAGTATGAACAGATTCGACTTCTTGAGTTTGGTACTGACCACCCCTGACGACTGTCAATAGATGATGAATAGGGATAGAATCACAATACAAGTTTAAAAAATTCTTAAAATCTAACCAACATTCCTACATATCCTCCTGAATAATAAGAAAAGTAATCTAGTAATAATCTCCCCTTTTTTGTACTCATTTTTTTTTTAATAGAAGTCAACACCAATTATTTGGCCATGCCAATAAGTGAAATTATTTTTAAGAATATACCAGAAATGTGATGGACGTCAAACATAGTGATAAGTATTACATTGTTGTAGCTGATGTTGGCGATCATTCCCATTAAAACTACATTTTACACATGGAGCGACTTTTATTTCAAAGTTAACAACATACATTTGAATATATCTACAAAATATTTTTTTTAAGTTGTGAGATACCAAGTGTTTGATTGAATTTGGTGATAAATTTAATTACAAGCTATGTTTAAATATGAAGCATTGCAATTGCAAGCATAATTATCCGACGGGCCTCGTGGCACATTGGTAAAACTACCGGCTGCAGCATTGAGGTTGGGGGTTCGATTCCCACCCGAGCACAAATATTTGTGACAAACATGAGTATTTGTGTGGCGTCTGGGTATTTTTCTATGTATTATAAGTATGTATTTACAAAAGAAAAGTATATGTGTATTAATATCCGTTATCTAGTATCCATAACACAAGCATTTAGTTGCTTAGCTTGGAACTAGAGGGCGCTGTGTGTATTGTGTCCAAGATATTATTATTATATTTAATTATGAAGTATTTTAAATAACTTGCGTGTTTATGTTTGTTTTCAATTTTAACTTTGTTTTCTAAATTAATTGTTTAATATTTAATTTCAAATTGTTAAAAAGTGTTTTTTTATTATTTTAGAAGTAGTAGGTAATATTTTATTTAAAAGAGTGGAAAATATTCGCACAAATCCGAATATAAACACTACGAGAAGCGTACTATTTGATTTTATCGTGAAATGTTTTTCTTCAACAGAAAGCAGCACGCTTTTTTAGTGACTGGCTGTTTATATAAGTTGATGGGTAACCTGGCTCATATCATGATTTTTATTTTGGCAGACCCAGCAGACATTGTTCTGCGTGATATAGCGCCATGTATCAATTCCCTATTAATTAAAACAATAATCTCATTCAACGGTCCGGAAGAATATAATCTATTTGCGAGCTAGATTGATAGGCTGTATTATATAATAACTTGTTCCTTAGATTTTTTATTTAAGTTAATGATGAAGCGTAATTGCGGTAGTAAGGATACGACCTGAAATATGGATACAGTCCTGAATATGAACGCGTTCTCCAATACGGGTATAAGCTGGAATATGAATACGGATACAGCCGAGAATACTGGTATGTTCCTGAGTTCGGATACAGACGGGAACACGAGTATGATCTCGTATAAGGATATATTCGGGAATACGGATGAGTTTTCGAGTAGAGATACGTTGAATATGGATAAAGTCGGGAATATGAATTCGAATATGTAGATGAATATGGATATCTGTAAGTACGTGAGTATGGATATGTGCTGTAATATGGATAAGTTAAGTAATCATTGTAATCCCAGCGTCATGAAGAGCTCTGTAGCCAATCACGCCGCTTCTGAAAAAGTGATAAGGTAAGTTACTATTGTGAATTTCATAGAGGCGACGTTCTCTTTGAATCAGATGTTTAAAATATTCTTCAGAGTAATGAGGTGCGTTACATTCGTCGTTGTTTCATAAAATAACGGTTGAAATACTAGTGAGAGCAGTTGGGTGCAACACTTACAGGTACACTGTCCCTACTCTTTGACTGGTACCTTCAAGTCCAATTTCTTAATAGCACTTTCCAACGCGGGCAGGCCAGGGTCGTCTCGTGAGAAGACGCAGCATTCCTCGTCGAAGAACCTCTTCATTTTCACCCTCAACTCATCATTGTACCGACGAATGCTGTCCAGTCGCTCTTTGGCACAATCGGCGGCAATCTCGACAGCTGTTTTAGTGTAGCGACTGTTGAAACTAAAGCATAAAAGTACATACTTATAGTGTCTCATATATACCTTTACGCCCCGATATCTCAAGGTATAGACAGCGGTGGTAACTTCGGAACCCATCGATTGAATTACTTAGTCCTCTGTTCACATACTTTAGACTCAGGAGTCAGCAGTTGATTGGGTGGTTAAAGCAAGTCGATTAAAGATTGAAGCTCATTGAAATGATTGATTAGAATTATAGAGCCTGGTAAGTAACAAAATTTAAAATTATATTGTGTACAATTTCGTATTTTTCACAGCATCATGTGAATGACCTAAAACTGACCTGCTTTAAATGCCTTTTACAGAAATTCGTCACCTTTTAGTACCTAGATGTCGAAAAGACGTGAAGCCAGTTTATGATGTATTTTAATCACCTACATATACGCCTAACAAGGTTATTGTATCAATACTTAAGAAGTTAATCAGTTAATAAGATCAGTTTAATTTATGATAATTATTTGTACATAAATACTTACACTTATGGATTTTATCGCATTTATTGAACTTGTTTTATTTATTAATTTTGGCTTGATACTTACCAGTTATATTCACGAGTTAAGAGATAAATCGGTACGTAATATATATGTGCCTATATTCGGGTCTTCTTCTTCTTCTTTTGCAGCTATGGCCCGTATAGGGGAACGAAAAAAGTATCGATACTTTGTGGTATCAAGTACTTTTCCTTTCGATACCGATACTTTTGTACTCGATACTTTGCATTCGATACTTTTACTCAATGAGTACTTTTCAAGAAGTATCGTATCGAATAAATCTCAGAAATTAGTTAGTGGTAAGCTCTACAATATTGCAAATATTAACCTATCTATCGTGGGGCTGAGCAGGATTAAAGTAAAAAGGGAAGTCACACGTTGGTTAAACTCCTTGGACTACAGAGAAACAGAAGATATACTGACGTATTATGCATAGTTGACTTGGTTGAGGTGTGAGTTAGTTTTTTGTTACCTGAACACTCAACATACAGCTGTATACGCTGAGCGACACACTCTTTTATAAGATTACTCACACATTCACACTCATGCAATTAATGTGGGCGGCTTGATAAGTGGCATTTTAATTTCCTTTGTTTTCTTTTCTTGTTAACCGACTTCGAAACGGGAGGAGGTTCTCAATTCGTCTGTATGTATAATTTTTTTTATTTGTTTTATTGTTATTATTTTTTCTTATCAATTCTTTAGTCGGTTTGATTATGTTTCACGTGTATTGTAACAGTAATTGTTTTGATGAAGCTAAAAACATGACTGTAAAATTGTATCCCAAGATACAAGCCTAGGCGTAGTTTGGGAACAAATTATGTACCACCATTGTATTGCTGTGTATATTGTGTATTGCTATGTATACAATTAAATAAATAAAATTGTCCCCAAATTTAAGAGTAAAAAAGTCAGATGGAGGTTATTAAAAGGGAGTTTTATTTTTAGGGGTAATTTTAACTTAATCATCTATTTATTTTCTATCTACTTTTCTATTTACTTTTAAAAAAAAAGTGATTTATTATTTGAAATTTTCGTTACTTTGAAAAAAAGAGTATATAAAAGGTTTTTTATTAAGTGAATTTATGTATTGATTATTTAATTATTTTTTTTAAGTTTAATGATATTTTATTACTTATGTTATTCAAGCTTGTTCTCCATCAGCTAAGCTGACTGATATTGACGTCGTGACCTATGCGCATTAGACTAGGTCTGAGTGGTCTGTCTTACTAACATTGATAAACTAACGTGTAGCGTAGCTGAGACACGGTACCAAATAGAAAGTAGTCTGAGTCTGTACACATGAGTAGTATCGAAAAAGGAGGCTTCACAGGGCCTACGCGGCGTAGGCCCTGTGAAGCCCTGCCTGAGAGAAGCTCAGAAAAATACTCGATACTTTTAGATATCGAGTATTCGATCGATATTTATAAGTATGATGATACCTTTTTCGATACTACTCATGAGTACAGTAGTGATACTCTCTATTCAACTCCATGTCTCTCATTAGACTTTTATAAAGTACTCGATTCTTTGAAGCATCGTTACTTTTCAATCGAATCTACACATGAGTACTGTTTCGATACTTTCGATGCGTTATCGTGTTCCTAGGTCTGAGTGGTCTGCCTAACATTGACTAACTAACGTGTCGCGTGTCTAGGGACACGGTACTGAATAGAAAGTATCGATACTGTACTCATGAGTAGTATCGAAATTTGTGACGGGAACTCCGTCACAATATTATGTTTTCTTTAATTTCCTAAGGATTAGGAGTGGTTAATTGATTAATGCCCAACACTGACCACAACGTGGTTATTAATTTACAGTGATATTTCTTTAAACGTAATCGATGCATTTGATTCTAGTTATCAGCTCTCAATTTTTAGAGTAACATCCCTACTGTTTATAAAGTTAAGACGACGCAACATGGTAACGACGTTCAGTTTGTTACATCAGAAATTATTTGTTATGTTTAGAATGATTTTTAACCCTTTTCTTGGCACTGTAACTCCAGTGATACATTAAATTTAAAAAAATCCTGTTCCTTCAATTTGACTTTATATAAAAAAAATTAGCCTGGAACGCATCCGAAGTGTAGTTACATAGGGGATAGGGGATAAAAATGTAAATCAGTGTCAAAAACGTCACTAATTTCATTTGACACCGAAATGGCGCCAAGAAAAGTTGAGGAGTTTCGACGAATGATAAGTTTATTTCATTTTTTGGAATATTTACGCATATTTACGTCGATTTTTGTGCTTATTTTCTAAATAAACTGTTACTATTTATGAATATATTTTTTTTTTGGCATAAAGACTAGTTTTTTGTGTTTTATTGATGAGCAAACTACCATGTATCATATATGATACAACGCCAAATCACTTACGATTTTAAACCTAATTGTTATGTATAAAATATGATACATTGCCAACTTGTCGATGATTTGTTATATAGTTGTTGTGGCGCCAAACAAAACCTGATAGTGTCAACCATAAAAAATTAAAAACGTTTAGATTTGAAATTTGTAAAGAAATTATAAAAGTAAACAGACTAATTGATGTAGATGTAGATATGGGAGATTTCAGGCGTGTAAAAAAAATTGTTAATCCACAGTCTGCACCACCACCTAATACAGTCGTATCTGATAAAATTGACCATTGGCCTATTTTTACTACTCGTGGCAGATGCAAAAATTGTAAAACTGGTCAAAGTAACGTAAAATGTACAAAATGTGACCAAAGAATGTGTATGGTAGAAAAAAGAAACTGTTTTTACGAGTACCACCATAGCAAAGACTAATATTTTGTATCACGATCGTTGATGTTCTTTTTTTTTATTTTATTGCTCTTTCATTTACTTTTCATGTCAATTTCTAGTCCTTTTTTAAATATTTATAAAAATTTATGTAGGTTTTATTTATAATATGTTTGGCATTGTAACATATCTGATACATATCTTTTCGGATTAATTTCACTGGCTGCATGGCAACGTATCATATATGATACACCCCTTTTCCGTAACAGTAGGGGGGTAAATATTTTTTTTCTATTTTTGCCGTTTTCTTTAAGCAATTTGAAAACTAGTAATACATAAAAAAATTAAGAAACAAGATTTTTTTTTTCTTGCCAAGTTAAGGGTTAAGTGAAAGCAAACAGTGAAATTTCTTGTATCGGTCATTCATCATCATCATCTTCCTGCCCTTCTCCCATTATTTGGGGTCGGCACAACAGGTTTTACTTTTCCACGCTTCCCTATCATTCGCTTCTTCCACAGCAACACCCTTCCTAGTCATATCATCTTTCACACAATTCATCCATGTTTTCTTCGGTCTCCCTCTTCTCTTCTTTCCTTCCACATTCAAGTTCATCATTCTTTTGACGACATGTGCATCATCCCTCCTCATTACATGCCCATACCACGCAAGGCGATTTCCTCTTATCTTCTCAGTTATAGGCGCAACTTTCAGGCTTCCTCTTACATAATCATTCCGTATTTTATCCCTTTTCGTCACTCCACACATCCATCTCAACATTCTCATCTCCGTAGCATGCATTCTTTTTTCATCCGTCCCTTTCCTGGCCCAACATTCTGATCCATACATGACGTCAGGTCTGATAATAGTTTTGTAAATCTTGCCTTTCAATTTGAGAGGCATACGGGGGTCACAAATTGTTCCTGTTACCTGTCACCATTTCATCCATCCAACGCTAGTTCGATGCAGTATGTCGCGGTTAATTTCACCATCGCTTTGCACTTTAGATCCCAGGTATTTAAAGTCAGAGCAGACTTATCGGTCATTACTACTATAAATTGAAATTTTCATTGAAAAAAAAATTGACAAGTAAAGCAAATTGTGCAGTTAAGCGTATGCCCGCCGTTACAAGTTTACGTTGATGAATTTTGATGAACTGTCAAATGTTGGCTATTAAAATGACCCGACTTTAATAGTGGTAGAGCCAAGCAGTTCACTGCATGAATGGGCCGGCTCGACCGGTGAAATACCACGACCTCTCAGAAGATCGACGTAAAGTGGCTAATGCCGCGTTTCGTTCGGTGAGAGAGGTATCCGGAGGCCCAACCCCCTTCCCTATCCTTTATCCCTTAAAGGTCGGCAACGCAACAGTAACACTATATGTATTGCTGGTGTCCATGGGCTGCGCTGGTTGCTTACCATCAGGTGACACGCTTGCTCGTTTGCCCTCCAATCCCATAAAAAAAACATAGAAGTTAACTGTATTGCTATTATAAAAATAAATTTGCCCACATCATTATCAAGGTCTTTAAGAGTCAAGACAATCCAAATATTCATCATAAAAAATGGACTATGTATTGTTCTTATAAAAATATTTGTTTTTCTCCAAAAACTTTAACTTAACAAATAGAACATATTTAAATACAAATTGTAATGCAGAAATCCCGGGTTTCAATCCAGTTAATTTATCTTCTTTTTTAAAATCTAAAATTTAACATATCCTTACCTGTTGAGTGACGCACGATAATCAGACGGAAAGGCGTCCATGGCTCCCTTCATCGCTTCCCAGGAGTCTTTGTATGGGCTGTCCCTAAGCTGTAATTCAATTTTAGTATTTCTAACAGAAATGATATAAGTAAGATTATACTTACGAAACGAAAGTAATCAATAGCTATCTATTTTATATATTGACGAATGCTCTTTATAAATTCATGACACGCAAAACCAACGATAATCGTCATGACTGTTCAACATCAGTCAGCATAGAAGCTTTTATTTAATTCCTCACCAAATAAAGTTTCTTTTAAATGCTATTGCATTTAAAAGAAACTTTTAAATTAGAAATTTAGAAATACCCATTTTTTTTATTTGTTAATAAAGTATACTAGAAAATAATTTTACATTTTATTTTATCTCACCCATTTGTATCTTCTATAATCAATATCAGGGTCAGTCATAGCCCTGGAGAGGGGCATTGAGGTATCGGTACTTAAGGTGCCTCTATCATCATCGACACTCCCGGCGACTATGTCACTCTTCACAGAGAGGTCGTCCAAGTCCCTCCACACATAGGGAGAGAGGGTTATCTCAGGAATGTCCAAATCGTTCACGTACTCACAACGGTTTTTTGGGAGGGAGTCCAAAAACGAACGATACATGTACATTTTTCTGCAAGATATGAAGAAAACTTGCGCATTATTATTTATGTACTAATAATTAACATAAAGTGTTTGGTTGTTAAGGCAGCTAATCTCAAAAACTACTAACCCTATACAGAATTTTCTTTTTGTACATTCATAAGGCCCATTTATTGAGGAGGCTCACGTCATCATCATACAGCCGAATCATAAAGTACGTTCTAAAAGAACTCACGAAGAATGTGTCTAAGAATATGTAACAAACATATAGATGTTTGTTACATATTCTTAGACACATCTATTATTAATATATTTATTTAACAGAAGGGTGCAGCAATACATCAGAAGGTACTCAAGAAAACGATCATCACTTAATTATATGTAAAATACCTACACACACTTTCAGCAGTTCCTACGATATAGAATACATTTAATTTCTTGATAGATAGCGAACACTAAATGAGGCAACAAACATAAAAAACATACAGACGAATTGAGAACCTCCTCCTATTTGTGTAAGTCGGTTCAAAATTTGAAAACTTGCGCTGCGGATTACGTGCGAAATCTCTCGTCCGCTAGATGGACGGGGATGAGTGGATGTGCCCGCACTAACACCATATTTTAAGTTTTCGCTTTTTTTATCCGCTGAGCCACTATGATGGGTCTTGGAACAGATTTTGCTTATACGTGTAAAGTGAACAGAGGATGCGTAAAGAAGCTTCACATTTGAAGGTGCCTTAGATAAATAGACTTACCTCTTGAGAAAACTCTTAACAAATCTAAAATCACAATGTTTGTTGGTATTACAATGCAGTAGTGACGTTCAAATACAACAAGTATGTCAGTCGGTCTGTCTGTCTGTGATGTTGTGTAAGCGAGTTGTTCGGTCGATACGTGATCGTTGCCACGAGATACTCGGCCCAGAATCACCACTAAACACGATACTGGGTTTTATGTTTAAGGATTTAATAAATATTTTTATATACTTATGCCACGCATTGATAAAATATTCGTACCTCTGACTGGTACTCTGATAAGTAAAGCATAATATCCTCAGTTATACATAAACATCCCATTAATCTGCTTGGTATATCTGAAGATACATGGTTATAGTTCATTGGTAAGACGATATGTCGAAACAACACAATCAGCGCCCTCTTTTGTCATTTCAAATACAACAATAATTATATTATATTCATTATGGAAAACCGAATCAATATATAAGTGTGTTTTTAGTTGTTTTACGTATTTACTTGTGTTGTAAATTTAAACCATAATTGGAATCAAAATTACTTATGTTAGGGGAGCCCACGATGCTAAATGGGGATTTACTCGAGCGTCGTAGAGAGCTATTGGGTTGCAAAGCTTAGATGATAACAAGAAAAAAATATTATATGATATATACCTTTACAGCGGTGGGGGAAGCGGCTATAGATTATTAAATATGTAAAAAAAAACTGTTGGACATCCTCGAGCGCGTCAGATATTGATAGCATTGATGCTATCAATATTTTTACCCTACGTATTTTTAATAATGTACGTAATAATGTACGCGTTTCATGCCTAAAATGTCAATGAGAATATTGTGGACGGACTTAAAAGATATGTTCACCTCACTAGCCAACTCTCTCAGACTCATGCGTCGATTTTCGAGCACTAGCTTCTTGATTCTGTCGATGTTTTCTTTGGTCGTAGCGGTTGAAGGTCTACCAGAACGAGGCAAGTCTACTACTACTTCTCGGCCTTCTTTAAAAGCCTTATACCATTCATAAGCCCTTGTTTTCGATATATATGATTCGCCGTAGGTATTTCGCATCATTTTTAGTGATTAACCACATGAAATATCATTCGAAACACAAAATTTAAGGCACACTCTTTGTTCAACAATATTTTCCATTGTAAAAATCGCCGAGGACTCAAAACTATGACCAACAAAAAGTTTAGTTTAAAACAAATTAAATGACAGATCCCGTTCAAATTTTGCGCGCTAAATCAGTACAGTGCTACCAACATGCAGTAAAAAAATTAGAACGACCTCTTTTACGCGGGTCTCTTTATTGACATATACCCGATACTTTTTACACAGAGTAGTATATGGTTCATTTTTATGTTCTAAACGTACTGTCTCATAATCTGACGATTATCTAGAGGGATTCGCCTGATCTGACAAAAAAATTTAGAAAAACGGTTCACCTTAAAGGCCATCCCTGCAACTTCCCGCTAATTCCATTTCTGGACGCTTAAAATTGTACTTATGACATTTTTGAGCTCAAAATATAATTTATGTGATATTTTGAGCTCGCTGAGTTCAAAGAAATAATATTTCTATGCATTTGAGCTCTCCCAGCTCGAAAGTCTGATAGAAGTTTCATATATAGAACACTATTTTTGGAATTTTCAAACCGCAATAACTTTTGAATGAATGAAGCAATTTTCACGCGGTTGGCGGCATTCGACGCAGTTTTATCATCCTCATGAGTAATTTTGCAATTTTAATTGATCGAACCACAAATTTCGGAGTAATCCCGGAAAAACACTTTTTCGGGTTTCTTTCGTTCACGATATCTCTCGAACGAATCAACCGATTTTGACCAGCTTGGTGGCGATCGGAGTGGTTTTTTAAGCTCAAAGGCGGATTTTTGAAGTTAATCGATAAGGCCGGTGAAAAGTTATTCCAAAAAAAATTTGTTCTTATTTTTTTTGGAATTTTTCAACATTTCTCAAAATCTATCGGTCCGAATCGGTTCAAATTCACAGGAAATCTAATTTTAAGGGAAATCTTTAGAACGACGTTTAGTAGATTCCGATCGGTTTATTTGTTCAAAAGTTATAAGCGAGTCACACACACACGCACACATACATACAGACATAGTGACAACATCACGGGGGTAGTCAGAGAAGCTTCCTATGACCTTAAAAGTCAAGGAAGTGAAAAAAATTTTTTTTTTAAATCATTAAACTTATTTAATTGAAAAGCTCAGGAAAGGAATAGAAACGCGGAGAAGGAAATGTAGGCATCACGCAGCTGCACGCATTTAACTTTATCGACAATTTTTTGTTATTTCGGTTTGCGGAAATCGTCAGATTATATATTTTTCATTATTCTTGAATTATTTCCTTCAAAATAAAAAAAAATTTAGCTACGCTCGAGAATGTCGAGATGACGTTTTTTTTTACAACTTTGTTGCCCTCCCCTTTTTTACGTCTCTCTCAAATTGACAGATTAGTGGAATATACACTTTTTAGGATGTAATTAACTCACCCCACCTTAATCTGACGCGCTCGAGAATTTCTGATGGTCAATTTTTTTTTTACTAATCTGATCCTATATCCTTCACGGGCGGCCTTATATATGGGCCTCATGTTTTGTGAAGGTACTTAACCAGGTACAAGGTATCCCCCTGTATATTAATCTGCCGCGCTTTAGTAAATCCCGAAATCCCTTCCTGGGCTCCCCTACAATTACAGCATTTATTCACGAATTCTATAGATTATATTAAACATCAAGCTACTACCCAGTGCACCGGAGTAATGAGATTAACCGTTAGCAAGCTGGATAAACTAATAATAATATATTTTATATGTGTAAGAAAATATATATTTCTGAGATCAATCGCTTTGAGTGTTCTGAGAAAACGTTCTCATGTGAAATTTTACTACTTAAATAGGTACTGTAACGAGTTCGTGTGTAACGAGTTCGTGTTCTCAGCTTCCCAATCTCTCAGATCAAGTCAATCTTGATCTATTTCTGTGGATATAAGGAACACCAACGTGAGAACCACTATTTTATACAACTCAGTTTAGTTGTTCATTTCTAAGGGTATTTGTGAGCTCAGTGCATGTGTATCAAATAATAATGCCAACGGATTAAATCATATTATATATTAGAGAAATAATACGTGCCAATGTAATGAATTCGTAGCGTTGCACCTCATCAGTTTTCTTTGTTGCTCTGCACTTGGGCATCACACCGGGCTTCTTCAATATTGTTCTCTTCTTGGCACCACGTCCGGCTTCTTATATATTACAATTTTTAATCGAGCGAATATTAATTTTTATTATTACACCTTTGGTATTTTTTCAAGTTTCTCCTCTGGAGTCTAATTATCAAGTCCTCCTATTTTATTTTATTGACATAAGAATATTTTATAAATCAAAATGTTTTTAAAAATTCAAATACAAATTTCGAATCACACGTAATAAAAATATCAAAGAGTTTACAGTACCTACTTGTAAGATTTCTATGAAGAATAAAAAAAATACATCTTTATGTAACATAGCATAACAACGAAGGTGTAGGCAGCGGCTATTAAGCCTCATCTCACCGTTATGTTTACGTCCCATATGGAATAGGTAGGAAACCTATTGCCTTACACAGGGCACAAAGTTGTCAGTCGTCGATATTTATAACACATAACTCCCGAAAATAATTTCGAAAAGTGTGAACATGGATTCGAAGTATTTGAACCCCCACAACGACCACCGAGACTTGATTAATTCTTTACTTTTTTGCAAAGAACTCTTGTATGTGTAAGAAAATATAAATTTCCAATAACCACCTTCAGACATGAATATTGTTCTAAGTGTTATTGTGTTGTTTCTTAGTTGTTGTTATAGAGAAAATGTCATGTGACGTTAATAGTTACTCAAATAAATTAATGTACCATTTCTATGAAAAGGAAACTAATTGACATCTTTACATAATATAAAACAAAATCGCTTTCCGCTGTCTCTCCCCTTCTATGCTTAGATCTTTGAAACTACGCAACGGATTTTTATGTGGTTTTCTTTATTAGATAGAGGGTGTCAACGTGGTGGTTTTTATCTCTAATTCATGTATGATGTACATACATACATACATAACTTCACGCCAAATCCCTTGCGGGGTAGGCAGAGAGAACAGAGCGCCATAGGGTACGATTCTTACACGCCTCACTCGCTTCGTTGACATTCATAACTCTTTTCATGCACGCGCGTCGGTTTTTGAGGCTCTTAACATCATCTTCCTCCAGAATACGTTCTATTTTTTTTTTTTGTTCGTTCTATTTCACGTTGTAGTGAATTGATATTCCAAAATTTACATTTATTACTTTTGCTGCGGAACAAAGTTCGCCGGGTCAACTAGTAAATTATAAACAAGTACATTGTTATTTAACAAAGCTTTTATCTGGGCTCTTCCGAAACAGTACCTATCTACTCTGTTGTTGTATAATCGCAATACTTACAATTTCACGGAACAATCTACATAGACAGTGAGTTTGTTATTTACATTATATCCTGTTGCATTTAAGTATCCATTGTTCCGTGACTGTTCCATTGATAAACTTTACCTATCAGCTCAATTAATCTGTAAGGGTTATTTTGCATCTTTAAGCAGTCACCGCATAGCGAGCAGATTGAATATTGATCTCTTTTAATTATGCTACAGAAAGCAGAAGTGTGTGAGTATACCAATTTTTTTACTACGATGCTAGAGTCTAATGTCATCGCGTAGAAATCAATGGAAATTGATAATCAGTATACGGAAATTGCAATTGCTTGAATACAGTTATGACAATATGGTTAACAATTATGACTAGTTACTGCGATTTCTTTTTGTATGCGTATAGCATATAGTAAGTCACGCGTGATATGTATGTTAACTTGAACTTGAACTAGTCTCAACTAGAAGGATAACAGACGCTACGTTTTGTCTTCTACAATCAGTCGAATTCCAATTGTCTTTTAATATCGTAGTTGTATACTGTAGTTTATAAAATAATATGTAGGATTTGCGATATCTCTGTGACTTCAGTTCAAATGATAATAAGTCGCCACTGTCAGCTCAGGATGTCTGTGTTTCATTACATTATTATTTTTAGGACATAGGTGGCAAACGAGCATGGTCACCTCCTGCAACACAGATAGTGTCATAGTTGTGTTGCCAGCCTTTAACATACGATAAGGAGAAGGGTTGCGAACCGGGTTTGGGTGGGCCGGGTCCGGTCCGGTTTTCAATCTTAAAACTTCAGTTTTACTCAATAATCTATCTAATCAATAATCTGCTTTGTCATTAAAACCATTTTGTTAGCCGTGGCTTTTGTGTTAACAACAATGATTGAAAAACTCAGGTAGTTATTGATGTTTAAATAGTGCATAAAAACCATTGTTGCAAATTGTCAAATGATTGGCGGAACAAAGGAAATACACAATTATATTTAGTATTTATTTATACAAAACTAAATAATGTATACAAAGGGTGAATTACCTTTGTATAAACACGTGTAACTAACTACACGATGTACAAGTGTACATTTGTGGATTTATTGTCCTGCTTTTCCCGCCAAATGGTTAGTAGTCCAGTCATTATAGTAAATTCACCTCGGAATTTGAGATACCCGGCTGTAACTCTGTAAATACTTATATATTGACACCCTAAAAGTTGTCTCAAAACCTACATATGGTAGGGTGTACGCAACTATGAAATTTTAAGGTCCAAAGTCACGAAAATCGGTATTTTGCGCTTTCTTCGTTAATATTTCATTTCCAATGGGATTTTTGCGATTTGTATTCAGTATCAATATTTTAGATTACTAAATTCTCTACGAATTTTGTATAAAATTATTTTTATATGGTGAACCGTTTTAGAAATAAAAGGCGGAGAGCGCGCGGTGACTGGACCGGTACCTGCGGTTAAAAATGCGCCATTATAGTTGATGAACTGTCAATTTTTACATAACTTCACGCCTTTTTATACCCGAAGGTTTAGGCAATAGCTGTTAATCCGAAATCTGTGAAAAGTCTCGGTCATCTTCGTTATGTCAAGTCTACAAAACCTAATAAACCTGGACAGTTTTCAAATATTCCACCAGTATATTATCAGTTCAAACTTTCTAACTTTCTATCCATCGTATTGCCCATTGACAATTTTACCATCTGCTCCAGACGATTTGCTAAATACAATTTTCTGGGATAATTCCACGTTTAGGTATAATTTCAAGTTATGTAAAAATTGACAAATATTTATAGTTATTGATTTATCGATAGTTCAACAACTATATATGGCGCGTTTTCGAGCGGAGACACTGGTTGACCTGAAGTGGTCCTGTGACTGCGCGCTCTCCGCGCTGTATCTCTAAAACGGTTCACCGTAAAAAAAATATTTTTTCATCAAAATTTGTAGAGAATTTAATAATCTAAAATATTGATACTTAATACATACAGCAAAAATCTCATTGGAAATGAGATATTTACGAAGAAAGCCCAAAATACCGATTTTTGTGACTTTTGACCTTAAAATTTAATAGTTGCGTACACCCTACCATATGTAGGTTTTGAGACAACTTTTAGGATGTCAATATATAAATATTTACAGAGTTACAGCCGGGTATCTCAAATTCCGAGATTCTTACCTAATTTAACCTTAAATGACTGGACTATAGTTAGAGTGATATAGATAACAGAATATGTAACAGATTTTTTGTTGGCCATGAGAGAACTGGATGAAAGGACAGCAGAGATGTGAATGTTAAGTTAAGATGGATGTGTGGTGTAACAAATATCAACATGAAGAAGAAAGCTGTAAGAAGAAGCAGGAAAGTCGCACCAATCCCGAAAAAGAAGTGACAAAAGGCGAAAATTAGAAGTGGTAGATTGGCGTGGTATGGACGTGTTATAAGAAGGGAAGAAAGTTATGTCACCAGTAGAGTGATAAGAATTTGGATGCCGAAAACAGACGAATGGATTGTATAAAAGTTGATATGGGTATGAAAGGAGTAAGTGTGGAGACGACGAGTATTTGAAGAGAATGGAAGATGATAGCATATTGTTCCGATTACACCTAGAGAGAAGAGTTGGAAAATGCTGTAATACATATTTATTATATACTTGCCTGCGTAATTCTACCCTAAGTAGTTTTGTTATAATTACGTATATTGGGGCTCGAGGGCACTGCGCAAAATCTGCGGAGTGATTCTCACTGACCGCGTCGAAAACAAGGTTGTAAGGAAGCAGCTTGGATTGAAAATGAGTGTCAGTGTAAAAGTAAGGAAGGCCATGCTCTGATGGTTCGGACATGTAGAGAAAATGGATGAGTAAATCAGGCAAGATTGACTAGGCAGATAGACAATCCAAAAGCGGATGGATGTAGGAATCGAGGACGGCCAAGACACACATTCCATGACCAAATAGAACGTGTTCTGGAGGAAGGTGATGTTAGAAGCATTCCATATCCCATTGTAAGGGTCAGCCAGCACCGCAACTGCAACACTGTGCTCAGGTGTCCATGGTGGAATTTGTTGCCTGTTATAGGATGTCATGCTGATTTGCCATATCCGATAAAACGATAAAAATAACTCTCAAACGAGCACAAGAAAATAATACTATAAACATTTTTATTAACAAATTAATCGAGATGAAGCAGCCTATAGTCTGGGTACGATATTAAACACCTGCATTAAATGTATTTACATAAATAAACATAATTTAAAAAGATAGAAGACCATATCGCAATACAACAATGTATTGCTTTAAATATAAACCCTTTTTTTTTGCATTTTTATGAATTTTAAATAGCTACAAGCTACAACCAGCCCCGGATCTTCAATTTTTTTTAGGCGGGGCACGTTTGCCGCTCTACTCTACTACTACTCATGCCGTGTATCCAGAAACCCAATCCCAAAAGGAAAGCCATTTCTTCCCATCCCGCTTCCGATCCCTTCCATTTTCCAATTTAAGAGACAGCAAGGCAAGTGCTGTGTTAGCTGTGTTCAGATGTCTATGGGCGGCGATTGTTGCTTGCCACCGGGTGCTCACGCCTGCTTGTTTACCGCATACCATAAAGAAAACTTCTATTAAGGCGTGAACTATTTCTTGCAAATTATTTAATAGGGCATTCACAGCAACATATCTTGCCGACCATTTCGTATGACTACTCCGTCAGTTCTCACCCGCGCTCGGCCCATAGTCGATCCCGCCCAGCTGGAGATCACATTGGTGTCGTGCCGCCGGAGCCACAGCCCAGGTCTCCACGCGGATCTTTACGCTACCAAGCTGCGGGAGGCAATCGCGTACGTGGCAAGCGTAGTGCGGCCGGTAAAACTGGCGGCGTTGGTGGTGATCAATCTAGACGATTCGGTCGCCAAGGAGGAACGGCGATCGCGAATCGCGAACCTCTGCTGTGGAACATCGGCTTTGACTGGCTTCTGCAGGGCGCCCTCCTCTGTGGGACGAGTGTAATCTGTTATGCTGTGCTTTGGACCGTACCTGAGCCGAATCCGCAGAGAGGAGACCCCAGTCGTGCCCGCACTGTGGCGCGGCGGAGGATGCGGCTGAGCACACTCTTCAGGTTTGCCGTCGTGGGCTGGGCCGCGCCGCAATTCGGACGCAGCGGTCGGGCCGTTTGGTAGCTCCCCAGCTTCCGCGTGGTCTCCAGTTGCGGGTGCAGTGATTGAGCCTCAAGTGTGAACCAACGGTTAGTTTGCTGAAGGGGACCAAATCTCCGGTACTTGCCTGGATAGCAAGTAGCGCGGTTTCGCTAGTGGTTTGCGACAGTCGACTGTGCTGGGCTTCGGCTGATGAGTAGCTGCATGGATTTGCAACGTGACATGAGCGTGCTTTACAACTCCCGAACCAGATGGGTACTGGTAGCCGGCTAATCTGCACGTATTGAAGTATTTGAAGTGTCAGCTAGCTCAGTCAGCAGGCCTTAAACAGGCCTTTTCAGGGCGGTGGGTCGTTTACTATAAACAATTTACCGTTAGGACAGGGAACTATGTCGCTCCCCAGCGTGGTAGCTGCCATGCTGGCTGAAGGTGCGGTCTGGAGTAAGTTCGCCTCCTTCTGCGAGGAGGTGATTACAGAGAAGGAGGCGGCTGAGCGGGCGAGGGAGGACGATCCTCTCGCGGCGCCGCTCCGCAGAAGAAGAAGGGGAGTAAGGAGGCGACATTTCGATCGCCGACAACAACTCCTTCCCGGGGTCGGGCGGTTGACTGGCGCGGGGGCGCCCTCACCCGTGGCTGGCGATCCCCGGCCGTTCCCGAGCCTCTCACCATCGCGAAGGGCGCGTGGAGACTGCCGTAAGGCAATTTGTCGGGGAGGACCGGCTGAAAGCGGCGTTCCATTCTTCTCTAACATGACGAAGCGGGAACGGCGCTGGGTTGTTTAGTGGATACCCCGAAATACCATCTCCCCATCATCCAATACATAACCCTTCCACCGCCAGGTGGGACGCGTATGCCCACAGCATTTTTTCCCAGCGTACCAAAAGAAAACGGTAGAAGACATTTGGTAAATCTTGCAGCACGCACAAAGAGTTTTTGTCTTGGAAAATATATGCCAAGATCCTCTTACCGTTTTGCTAATAACCCACAACCTGGACCCTATAGACGATGTTAAATGTCTGCGACTGCTTTCAGTAGATCTAAATTGAGATTTTTTGCTAATAATACAGCCTGATTGCTAAAGAGAGATCGTTTATGGTCAGTTATTTTTTGTACTTGTACTGTCATTTATTCTGTCCGTCAAAGTTAAGTAATTTTATAGTAATTTGGCCGCCCCCTGAACTTGCCGCCCGGGGCATGGGCCCTGGCTTGCCTCCCCCCCCTAGATCCGGGGCTGGGTGGCGAACCTATAACCATACACCGGGCACAAAGTTGCCAGTCATCTATATTTATCGCACATAACTTCCTACAGGAATAGATAAGAACATCTTATTTTTTGGGTTTTAATGACCTGATTTTCTTTATGCCCAGGGAGAATACTTAATGTTATGATGGAGTTAAGTCGGAGTATAAAGTTAAATGATAGATACTAGGTAAACCGAGTATGGGTACTAAGTACTCATAGTATTATCAGTAGGACTATATATACCTGTTTACGACGATATCGAATTTACGAACAAAGAACATTTACTATAATGATGATAATAGGTAGTAAAACTATAGAACTAAAAATTTACATGTTCCATAGTAACAATATTTTCCTTCATCTAAACGGTAAATTCAACAAGGGATTAAATACAATCATTTGTTATCAATCAATGAACAATATTGTATTGTTGAAGCATTTTATCATTTTCTAATAGAAACACGCCGAGTGGAGTGTACTCTTTATCGCTGTACTCTATCGGACAAAGTCTCGACTCGACAATCATTATATTGAGGATTATTTTTTATCTAAACCTAAAATATTGTTGTTGTCTCTGGTAAATAAATAAGCTAAGCCATCCAATAGCGTCGCTCTCCAATACAAACATTATATTTAGTGTTTTTTAAAGACCAGTCATTCACAGTCACAATTCATGCACAAATGGGCTTTGCTTTATCGGCGAAAACCACTTCTCAGAATGTCGATGTAAATTGGCTCATGCCGCGTGTCGGAGGCGCATCCTCTTTCTCCCCCCCATCCACCTAAAGGTCCGTAACGCAGCTGTGACCCACTAAGTATTGCAGAACATCAGCTGACGCGCTTGCTCGTCTGTCCCTTCTCCCAAATATAAAAACCCTATGACTGAAAAAAATGGTATAGGAATATTTAAAGACATAGTCACTAGTAATGTAACTGATAAATGATGTCATTTATTTATTTGCCGGTATGTGAACATATTAATTGCTATACACCTGAATCTGGCGCCGGAATGTAAAAAAAAAAAATATGTTATAATAAGCTCGAACAATCAATTAGTGTATGACATGAAGACATGCATGACACAGCAAACCTTTGCTTTAGTCCAGGAATCTAGTCCGATTTTTTTCTATTATTTAAGATATTTTTTGTGCTTTCCATGTAATTAAACTCGGTAAAGATAATTTTAAAGACGTCCAGGTAGATATAGCAGGTACGAAAACCCAATGGACTTCGAAAATACAAATAACCACAATTAGAATTATAAGATGTAGCATTCACGACGGAAGACGGATAGCGTAGCGGTGAAAAAACACGGCAGATATATCATAAATGGAATAAAGTAACGCAACTGAAATTTATATACTTTTATTAAAACTTAAAATTAATTAGGTAGGTACTCAAATTAATTAACGCATACACGTGTTCTTCATTCAAATATATCGCCTAATTTTACGTTATCACCAATCTCTTTTTACGTTATCACCAATCCCTGTAAGAAAAACTTTATCATTTGATTTATTTATTTTCTTAAAAAGACGGTTTTGACATTCACTTATCTCATTATTTTTATAATTACATATTTCTAGCAATAAACATAACGAGATCTCATAAATACTCAACATTTTGCAACTAATAATGGTAGTACATCACTTTACATCAGTAGTATAACAATTTTAACAGATTTTCCCATTATTTACCTAGTTATTATTACATATATGCTAAGTCCTTTTTCTCTAATCAATATAATTGTATAATTACTATATGTAGGTATTTTAATACCCTTTCAGCAGTCGATGATAGAGTCACAGTTGGTTTTGTTACGCAAAACTACTTTTGATAGCAACTTGACAATATATTATGCACTAAAAGTGAAGAACTCAAGATTTTGCGGGGTTAACTATAAGTTTGTCTATACAGAATAAAATAAACTGTAAAGACATGAGACAAAATCTACCAGTATCTGTTCCTATTGGTAATGTAGAGTAATTAAAGTTTTACTTAGCGTATTCCATTATTATGAATGTTTTATTTAATACTTCTGTTCTAATTGCATTCTCTTTGTAAAACATCCACCTTATTCCTCAAGATCTGATTTGATATCATTAACTACAAATGTATCAAGGTTGACGTTTTAAGATATTTTGAGATAGGAGATAGGTAGGTACTTACAGTATCGGTAATCTCGCTACCGAACCGCGCTAGATTTATCTGGTTTTTATATTATCGCAAATATGTAGAGACATTGGAATTGTTTACGTTGGTTTGATGGCATCTTGCCCAAAAGGTAGAGCTACAGCTAATGTGACCGATTTAAAAATTCTTTGCGCTTTGATATTCGCCTGATCGCCCTTGCACTTGAATGTACAAAACGTTAAACGACACGCAAAATCACGCAATAATGACTATGATACCAAAACGAAATAGAGGTATATTTCTGTATCAGTCACACTATAGAGTAATGATCAGCTGTAGCGTGGGGCGACTCGCTTCGCGTCCCTCGCCTCCTTTCCCCACTATTGCGTCAGTCATGCTTTGATAGCGCACGCAAAATGGACGTACAAAAAGGTTCACCGTCGCTCCGCGTTCGCGGCGGAATCAGTTACAGTGATAACAAGAAATATGAGTTAAATTTATGTCCAAGTGCTATGTCTCCCGAGACTCAGCGACTACTACCGCCGACTACAGAGACTATTATGACAAAACCATTCCCAATAAGAGGTAAATACATTTTTATTAGAACAGCTAGAATAATAAATAGTTGTTCAGACTAAAAATACGACATACGCCGGACGTCAGGTTTGTGACAGCTGCTCGGAATCATATTTACGCGCATCACTACAAACAATGCACAGTTGAAAATTTAAACAGTGCAAATAATTAGTTTAAAATAAAGAACTATTTGATAGTACAACAATCTCACTGTGTTGTAAATTATTAACAAATTTTGTAGTTATGCCTAAGAAATATTATGAAAACGTCATTGGCGTTCAAAACATCTTGAGAGAATATTTGTTTTTTCTAATCTAAAGATCAATAATATGAATATCATAAAGACACGGAAAGTAAAACATAGACCAAGTAAGTATGTATATACATATTTGTAATTAAATTGATAGTTAAATATATCGTTAACTAGTGCGATTAAATACTGGCAAGGCTACGGATACTTTTATACCTGTGATAAATACGTAGAACTAGGTGGTTAATAATTTACACTTGAGAAGTATAAATAGTATAGTAATAAAAATATGGTTATTACCACCTTTATCTACTCCAATATATCTCGACAACAAAACATGATTTGCTGAGAGTCGATGCGCTAATTTAAAATGTTATTTTTGTAGCGAACGGGTAATAATCGGAACTTTAAAAATATATTACGTGGTTATAAAACATAGAGTCAAGACGAATTAAAAAAATAACGTACAATAAATAAGGGCTTTTGGCACCGCTCTTGAACACTGCTTTTTTCAAGGATTTTTTTAATATACGATAAAGGGATTCGACCCACCACCCTTTCCGAAAAATCGCTCGTATCATGTTTCAATGCCCTTCTTGTTCAGCATTGCGACTTCTAGCATAATGGTTCCGAATAGAAATCCTCTTTAGATGACTTTTAGGAAGCATGTAACACGAATATCCAATGCCCTATATAACTCATTATATTTACTGTCACCATCACATGTCTTTATGTGAAAATGAGCTGATTATTTTATTGATTTTCTGCTAACAATATTATGCTTAAATTATGGTGACCTTCAAAAGGGAATCAACAAAAATACGTATTTTAGTATTTCGTCGTTGTTATTGTAATGTTGTTTTAAAATAGTTTTGAGCATTACGATAATAAATATGTGCCATAAATGATAATGATACTGTAATTTTATGAAATGAATGCTAATTATAATTAACATTATGTTAAATGTACTCACATATAATTATGAATACGAAAAACATTACATATTATAATTTGTCTCTAATAGTCTCGGTCTTGTCTCGGAACACGGCTTCTGATCCACAGGTCCGGGTTCGAATCCTGACACTGGCTCACACCAATGACTTTTCGAAATCGTTTTCGGAAGATAATATAGAATAAATATCGATGACTGAAAACTTTGTGCCCGGTATGGCAATAGGTTCGCCACCTATTCCATTTGGGACGTAAACATAAGACGAGACGAGGCTTAACAGCCGCTGCCTACACCTTCGGGTAACAAAGGCGTGAAGTTATGTTATTATTAATTGTCATGTTTTCGCATAAAAATGTTAGGAATATGCCTTCATTACTGATGAATAATACGTATCATCATCATCAATACAGGAGGAATATTTATCATTATCATTAGTTTATTCATAGTATTTAAAACAAAGTAGCTTTTGGCTGTCTATCTCCATAAATGCTTTGAAACTACATAACGGGTTTTGATAGATAGATGGTGTCAACGGGGTTTTTTGTATGTATAATTCGTGTATTATCATGTATTTAAAAAAGTGATATTTTTAAGATTTCGCACTTTAATTGCAAAAGCTGCCTGAACCCTAAGTATTGCTTGTAGTATTGCCAGCCCATTTACACTAAGTATTAATACTTCTGAGTCGAAACAAATTTCACTGGCCAGTGGACCCGACAAACTTTGTTTAAGAAGAAGAAATGAAAATGGTTATTCTCTAACTGAAAAAGGCTGAAAAGCAAAAAGGTAAATTGCTAAAATAAAACTACTATTAACTGGATAGAGGCAACTAATATTTGTTTAGATTATGCACGGTAACCGCTTGCTTAGCGGAGGCGCCCATTTAGACTAATCGCTCGCATAATGTATGTAAATGTTTCATGCAAAACTCCTAAAAAACTTGCTTGAACTAGTTTCGCATGGCTAGACAAACATATTATCCACTTATCGATATAAACCGAGATTGTTACTCTGCAAATTGCATGACAACTTAAACATAACTGGACAGGCTAAAGACCATCCTGTCTTATAAAAGTCAGACCAAATCTTCCATAGCTATCTTTTTCTTCAAGACTTGATATATTTGTTCTATAAACGGGCCAGATGAACTTCCGGGTCTTATCTGTACTTCTGGGTCTTTATTGACTTGCCTGTCTTGAGATGACTCTCTCGTCTAAACATTTAAGACTCCCTTCAGCCCGCAGCTTTGCCTGCCCAATCTCTACTTACTATATTGTCTAGTTACAATTATAACTTTATATCATGACTGTCATTAATTTGATTGTGATTATTTATGCCAGAGGATCTGTCCGACTAAAATCGTATTTAATTATTTAAAACCCAAGTCATAGTTCAAGGTAAATGCTTTGTGTGCCGGGTTCATTATCATTTGTGCTATTGTATTGTTTGTTCAATTTAAATAAGTGTTATTTATAAAATATTTCACCATTATACCTATGTTTCGTGAAGAGAGTTTATTTATTCAATTTCCGTATTGTAGCAAAGCTAAGATTATTATTTCTTTTTAGTAAAATGGTAGATAGAGGCGACAGTTAAGAAAACTGATTTTTAAAATATGTGCTTATAATTTATATTACTTACTTATAGCTTGGAGAGTTCAGATGTATGCCAGAAACAGTTATTTAGATAGAACTATTATGTCTGTATTATTTGTAACCCTTGTAGGTCAAAACACAGAAGCTATCTGTAAACAGTGATAACGCATTAAATTAAAATTGCGTCTAAGTGGCGATCATATAAAGCAGGATACAAGACAATAAACCGTTACTTAAAAAAAAAGTTTTTATTTTAGTATGAGGTCTATGGATTTTAAGGATAGCCATAATAGTTTTACTATTAATTTAACGTTCCTTCTTTATAAGGAACGTTAAATTAAAATTGCGTCTAAGTGGCGATCATATAAAGCAGGATACAAGACAATAAACCGTTACTTAAAAAAAAGTTTTTATTTTAGTATGAGGTCTATGGATTTTAAGGATAGCCATAATAGTTTTACTATTAATTTAACGTTCCTTCTTTATAAGGAACGTTAAATTAAAATTGCGTCTAAGTGGCGATCATATAAAGCAGGATACAAGACAATAAACCGTTACTTAAAAAAAAGTTTTTATTTTAGTATGAGGTCTATGGATTTTAAGGATAGCCATAATAGTTTTACTATTAATTTAACGTTCCTTCTTTATAAGGAACGTTAAATTAAAATTGCGTCTAAGTGGCGATCATATAAAACAGGATACAAGACAATAGGACCGCTATTTAAAAAAACTGGTTTTTTTTTGTTAGTATGATGCCTATAGATGATGGCCATAATATTAAAGAAGGAACCCTTAAAGCATTATTTATCCTTTATAGGGGATTTTAATCAAATAATTTAGTATGCTTATAATATTTCTATTATACATAAATACATATAATCACGCCTTTTTCCCATGGGGGTAGGCAGAGACTAATTCTTTCCACTTGGTACGATCCTGACATACGTTTCTTATCCACTCCACTCTCATTATCGCGTTCATACATGCTCGTCGGTTGTGGCCACTCCTGACCTGGCCTCTCACCAACACATCGTAGATTTGTCTAGGTCGGTTGCCTAGGTCGTCCTTTACCGGTTCGCCCTTTCACACTTGTCTTATAAATTCGTTTAGTCAGTCTACTTTCGTCCATCCTTTCTACATGTCCGAACCATCTAAGCATTCCTTTCTCTATCCTTGTCACTATATTTTCTTTCACACCACAACGTTCTCGAATTACACTGTTTCTCATTTTATCCACCAAGCTTACTCCAGCTATACTCCTCAGGCTCCTCATTTCTACAGCATTAATCTTACTTCTGTGCTTCTCCTGCCATATCCAACATTCACTCCCATATATAAGCGTGGGAACCAAAACCCCTCTGTGTACAGCCAGTCGTGCCTTTTTGGAGACTTTCTGGCTATTCATAAAGTTGTTCAGGGCCCCATTCACTCCAAGGGAGGACCGGAGACGCTCCATCGTCGTTCCGGCCGATATGCCTGCTGAACGAAGCGGGGAAACTCTTTGAAAGGATTATCTCCGCCCGTATCAGCAGCCACCTGTCGCAGGTGGGCCCGGACATATCGGACTGCCAGTTCGGGTTCCGGCAGGGGCGCTCGACCATCGACGCGGTGCGTCGGGTGCGAGCCCTGTCGGAACCGGCACTCCGATCGGGGGGGGGGTCGCGCTGGCGGTGTCGCTTGACATCGTCAACGCCTTCGGGACCCTCCCCTGGCCGGCCATCAGGGAGGCCCTCGTTTACCACGAGGTGCCTCCCTACCTAAGGTCGGTCATCGGGGCCTACCTGCAGGAGAGACGGGTGGTCCAGGATTCGGATAAACCCCTCTGGTCCACCCCGCCGTCGCCTTCCTCTGTCACGAGGGGGTGCTCATCCTCGGGGAGCCCCGGCGAGGCTCCCCCGGGCGGGGCGGCTCCGACCGCGCGCTGTATGCGCATCCGACCTGGACTCGGCCCAGCACACGCTGGAGGTCTGCCCGGCCTGGGCGGCCGAGCGCCGAGTCCTGACCGACGGGATCGGGCGAGACTTGTCCCCGCCGGCGTTGATCGCGGCAATGCTGGCGGGAGAGGAGGACTGGAGGGTCGTGGTCTCCTTCTGCGAAGCAGTAATCCTCCAGAAGGAGGCTGCCGAGCGGGGTCGGGAGAGAGCCGATCCCGCTCGAAGGCGGCCGCGGCGAGCTCAGTGATCGCCGCCGTCGACGGGCCGCGAGGGCGCACACCCCGCGGGTGCGCCCGGGTCGCGGCCCGGGAAGGATGACCCCCCCGGTGCGGCCGGGGAAGGTCGTCGGGGGCGGCCGGCGGCGCGCCTCTTTACAGCGCGCGGTCGGAGCCGCCCCGCCCAGGGGAGCCTCCCGAGGCTCCCTGAGGATGAGCACCTCCTCGCGACTGAGGGGGGGCCACGGCGGGGTGGACCAGAGGGCTGACGCACTGTCCTGGGCCACCCCAACGCCGGAGGAAGGCCGCCGCGAGGTTTTAGTGGGTAACCCTAGGATTGGATTGCAGCTTACTGTTTTGGGAGTCCCACACTACCCCCTGCCGTTCCCAGGCGGGGGGTGTGCATTAAGCATTTTCTCGCGTAAAAAATAAAATTCACTTGCATTTACTTGATTTCCAGCCTTAACCCGTCTGTCAATATCGCATTCATACTTTCCATCTCTCGTAAACTTTGTTCCTAAATACATGAACTCTTTCACCTGTTCCACTTTTTCTCCATCAATCACAATCTCGCATTTAGACATACTTTCATCTCCTTCAAAAACCATTGCTTTAGTCTTACATACATTCACTTTCATCCCTTTCTGTCTCAAAGACCCATGTAATATAATAATTTCACGTACTTTCTATTATACATAATATAAACTCTAATTTACCTCGTAAAATATTAAAAATATATTGAATATTGATAAAACAGAACAATGAGTGCGTTTGGATTTACTCTTGACTTTATTGTTAAACGATTGATTCATCTATACATATAATAAAATTGTAGAAAAGTCAAAACTGTACATTGAATATTTTTTAAAAAGAATACTTGGTGTGTGATCTGCAATCGATACCGAAGCCAAAAATATACTTTTTAGAATTTTTGTCTGTTTGTCTGTTTGTCTGTTTGTCTGTATGTATGTCCGGGATAAACTCAAAAAGTACTGCATGGATTTACTTCAAATTTGGCACGAAAATTATTAAGAAGTCGGGTCAACATATAGGCTACATATTATCACGCTATCACCTACGAGGAACGAGCAGTGAACCTTTATTTCTTCAATGTATTCTGTAGCAACGTGTAATCTAACGACGCATATTTGTATGTTGTTATGGTGTTATTATGTTAATAACCATGCTTTAATCTATACATATAATAATAATAATAATATAATATAAGTTAGCTTCACATTTTAATTAACTTATGCCGTTAAACATAACAGACAATTTTAAAACAGTGCCATCTATGAGATTTACAAAACAGAAAACATTAAGTTGAATTACACGTGTAAGCACTTTTTGGTTTTAGATATAAATAAATCTTTGAGATTTTAAAAACATCAAGTCGAATTACATGTTTAAACACTTTTTGAATATAAATAATTGAAATTTCATCATGCGCTTGCGGTCAATAGATGTTTTTAAGAGTCATAGATGGAGTTGTGCATTTTCTTCTTTAAAATTGTATCGTTAATTCTTTTCAGAGATGAGCAAGACAATTAAAAAAATGTATTTGTATATGCTAAAAACTGTTAATATTTTTGTTCGGTATTTATTGGTGTAATGATTGCTTCGTAATTTTATAATTTTACACCATTAAAAAAAAATGTTTCCTATTCGCTAACTAGATGGCGTTGGCGTCGAATTAGATCGCGCTATAATTTCGTTCACCAAAAGTGATGTTATGAGTACGGATGTCGCCGCGACAACTCATAGAAACTGGGGTTACCTGCGTTGCTATAAGTTATCGTGTGCTTAGTCGAATTTAACGTGAAAACTGAAAATACTTTCCTGAAATATAATTAAAAAAAAAAATATTTACTTAAATAAACTTCATTCGGAATCGGACTACTGCTTACTGCTTAGCTATCATTATCTGTGTGTAAATTCTCAGCGTGTAAATTATTTTCTGTTATTTTTCAAACTTAAAATAATCAAAATGCCTAGAAAACGGTCTAATCTATCCCAATCCTCAAACGATAGTCGAAGGAAAAGGTTAGCTCGATCTCTTGAAACCACCATTGAGCGTGAGGCAAGGATAGCTACTCTTCGAGAACACAATGCGGAAATTCGAGATGGAGAAAGTAGTACGTCGCGCCAGTCCCGATTAGATACTATGCGCACTCAAAATGCATCGTTGCGGTCTCTGGAAAGTATAGAAGCATACGAAATGCGGCTATTAAATGATCGGAAGCGCCATGCTGAGTCTCGCGCGTCAGAGACATACACGCAACAAGAGACAAGACTGAGTTTGCAGCGCAGCCGCACTTATGCCGCTCGATCGTGCGAGAGTGCTGAAATTCGAGAAGCTCGATTGGAAAGCGACCGGGAGCGTCACGCTGAGTCTCGCGCGTCAGAGACGTACACGCAGCTAGAGACGAGGTTGAGTTCCCAGCGCTCTCGCACAGATGCAGCTCGATTTTGTGAGAGTGTCGAAGCGCGAGAAGCTCGACTGGAAAGCGACCGGGAGCGCCACGCTGAGTCTCGCGCGTCAGAGACGTACACGCAGCTAGAGACGAGGTTGAGTTCCCAGCGCTCTCGCACAGATGCAGCTCGATTTTGTGAGAGTGTCGAAGCGCGAAAAGCTCGACTGGAAAGCGACCGGGAGCGCCACGCTGAGTCTCGCGCGTCAGAGACGTACACGCAGCAAGAGACGAGGTTGAGTTCCCAGCGCTCTCGCACAGATGCAGCTCGATTTTGTGAGAGTGTCGAAGCGCGAGAAGCTCGACTGGAAAGCGACCGGGAGCGCCACGCTGAGTCTCGCGCGTCAGAGACGTACACGCAGCAAGAGACGAGGTTGAGTTCCCAGCGCTCTCGCTCAGATGCCGCTCGATTTTATGAGAGTGTCGAAGCGCGAGAAGCGCGACTGGAAAGCGACCGGGAGCGCCACGCCGAGTCTCGCGCGTCAGAGACATACACGCAGCGAGAGACGAGGTTGAATTCGCAGCGGAGTCGCACTTCTCTTTCTCGGTCGATCGAAGATCATGAAGAGCGGATGACCCGGTTAAGAAGAGATCGTTCTCAGCATGCCCTTTCACGGTCGTTAGAGAACGATGAGCAGCGTGAAGAACGTCGTGCAGCTGCTCGGCAGCGGTACCACGACGTGTGTGGCGATACGTCTGCTCATCTATCGCTAGAACGGGATAGAATTCAAGAGTTTCGAGGATCTTGGTCGGGTGAACAGCGTGCGGCACAACTAGAACTAGATCGTCTGCGGCGTAGCATGAATCAACTTTCAACATCTGACGATGAATCCATGGTTTACGATATCGAAGAGCAATCGTGGCTAAATAAAGAGGGAAGTGGATTTATGTACAATGTTGCGATTAACTACGCCGCACACGGAGATATTGGTGTCTTAGAAGAAGTGTGTGCCCACTGTCAAGCCCGCAAATGGAAAGGAGAGCCCAATGGGATGTGTTGTGCATCTGGTAAGGTACGCTTGGAGTCTATGCAAGACCCACCAGATCTGTTAAGAATCTTACTAAATGGCGAACATCCGAAGTCCAGCCATTTTTTGAAAAACATCCGAGCTTATAACAGCGCCTTCCAGATGACTTCGTTTGGTGCAAATCAAATCGTTGAAGCAGGTTTCATGCCGACATTCAAGGTCCAGGGGCAAGTTTACCATCAAATCGGTTCGCTGCTACCTACAGACATTCCAAAATTTTTGCAAATTTATTTTGTAAGTGATTTTGAAGAACAAGCAAACCTACGAAGTAGACACATCCCCAATTTGGACCCTGTTCTGGTCAGAGGATTGCAAAGTATGTTGCATAACGTTAATCCGCACATTGGCAACTTCAAAGCCGCTCTGGCGTCGGTGCCTGAGAACGAGCGCAACCGCTTTAAGTTTGTCATCAGTGCAGATAGAAAGCCGATTGCAGCCCATCCGGGACGATATAATGCGCCAACGACGAATGAGGTCGCCGTTCTCTTAGTCGATCAGGAGTGTGATAAAAGAGATATCGTCTTACGCACGCACGATGACCGGCTTCAAAGGATCAGCGAAACTCACCGCGCGTACGATTCTCTTCAATATCCGCTCATGTTTTGTCGCGGAGAGGATGGCTACCATTTCGCCCACTATAATGTAGACCCCCAGACAGGCTCCCCAAATTATAACAAAAAAACGTCCGCCATGCAGTTCTACAGCTTCTTGATCCAGCTGAGGGTGAACAATGGCTCTTATCTCCACCATCATCGTACACTCTTTAGTCAGTTTCTGGTGGACATGTATGCCAAAATTGAGACAGAGCGTTTGGTATTTATAAGGTCCAATCAAAGAAAGCTGAGAGCTGAGAACTACGTCCATCTCAGAGATGCCATGCAGAATGATGCCAATGCTCAAGATGTAGGAAGGATGGTCATTCTCCCCTCCACCTTCACAGGAGGTCCGCGGTACATGCACGAGAGGACCCAAGATGCATTTTGCTATGTGCGAAAGTTTGGTCGCCCGGACCTCTTTATTACTATCACTACCAACCCAAAGTGGCCTGAAATAACAGCTCAACTCCTTGCAGGACAGGTTTCGTACGACAGGCACGACTTGATCTCTCGCGTATTCCACCTGAAGTTGAAATGCCTTATGGATCTTCTAACAAAGGCAAAAGTGTTTGGTACAGTCCGATGTCATATGTACTCCGTGGAATGGCAAAAACGCGGCTTGCCACACGCGCATCTGCTTTTGTGGTTGGAAGAAAAGATCAGGCCTATCCAGATTGATCAAGTCATAAGTGCAGAGCTTCCGGACCCTGACGTTGATCCTGTTCTGCATCAAATTGTTAAAAGTCACATGGTGCATGGCCCCTGTGGCACGTTAAATCCAAGTTCCCCTTGTATGAAAGACGGACGTTGTACAAAAAGATTCCCAAAAAAATTTACCAACGAAACCATTACTGGTGAGGATGGATATCCCTCATACCGGCGCCGATCACCAGCAGAGGGCGGGCATTCCACTGAGCTGAGCGTGCGTGGCCAGGCGCGACCGGTCGATAACCGATGGATTGTTCCTTACTCACCAGTACTGTCCAGGACCTTCCAGACGCACATCAACGTCGAGTCGTGCACCAGCGTCGGGTCGATCAAATATATCTGCAAATACGTGAACAAAGGTAGCGATCAGGCGACGTTTGCTTTACAGAACACTGACAGAGACGAGGTGACCAAGTATCAGTCCGGTCGCTACATCAGCACGTCTGAAGCAGTTTGGCGGATACTGGCGTTCTCTATACATGACAGGCATCCTGCCGTCATGCATTTAGACGTCCACCTAGAAAACGGTCAGCGCATATATTTTGATCCCAACAACGTTGCTGAGCGCTTAGAAAATCCGCGCCAAACAACTCTCTTGGCATTTTTCAGGCTCTGCGAAATCGACCAGTTTGCGAGGTTCCTTACGTATGACGAGGTGCCTTCATATTACACGTACGACAAGCAAAGGGGAATATTTAACCGACGTCGAAGAGGAGGTGCTGTCGAAGGTTTTCCGGGAATTTTCAAGGACACCGTATTGGGTAGAGTTTATACCGTGCACCCGAATAATGGCGAATGCTATTTTCTGCGGTTATTACTTCACACGATCCGAGGCCCAACGTCTTTTGCCTTTCTGAGAACATTTGATGGCGTGGAGTATCCCACTTACCGCGCAGCCTGTGTAGCACGTCACCTTCTCCACGGTGACCAAAACTGGGATGACACCCTCGCGGAGGCGAGCGTCAGTAACAGCCCCAGCCGTATGCGTCATCTGTTTGCCGTCATCTTGGTGTTTTGTGGAGTCACGAACCCGGTAGCTTTGTGGGAAAAATATCGACATCATCTATCTGAAGATTTTCTACGAGCTTTGAGGCGTGCTACTGGAGACGAAGTCGAAGTAACTGATGAACGCGTGCTGAACACCTGTCTTAGTTCACTTCAAGACGTGGTCATTTCCATCGGCGGCAATCCATTGGTCGAATATGGGTTACCAGCTCCCCAATCATCACCGCATCAAGACCGTGGAAATCGAGAGTATAACGCTGAGACAATTTACGATCCGAGCGAAATGACCACCATACGAAATCACCATGTCGCTTTGTTCTCTTCAGAGCAAAAACAAATTTATGACACTGTTCTTAAAAGCGTTGGGCAAAACCAGGGTAAAATGTTTTTCTTGGATGCTCCTGGTGGAACAGGAAAAACATTTGTTACCACTGGCATACTTGCAGAGGTCAGGAGGCAAGGCAAAATTGCCATTGCTGTAGCGTCGTCGGGAATCGCTGCCACACTGCTTCCGGGTGGCAAGACAGCACATGCCATGTTTAAAATTCCCATCGATTTAGAGAGCACCGAAACGCCTGTTTGTGGTGTGTCACGCAATAGTGATAAGGGACACGTGCTGAAGGATTGCTCTCTGATCGTATGGGATGAGTGTACGATGGCCAATAGAAAAGCAGTTGAGGCCGTGGACAGAACCCTGCAGGACATCCGCAGGAACGAACACTTGATGGGTGGTGTCACAGTTCTATTCAGTGGCGATTTCCGACAAACGCTTCCCGTGGTGACGCGGGGATCGAGGGCTGACGAGGTGAATGCTTCGTTGAAACGATCTTCGCTGTGGTCACGAGTTCGTACGCTGCGCTTGACCATTAATATAAGAGCTCGGCTCGGCGGCAATGCACGTGCTCAAGAATTCTCCGATGTTCTTCTAAGTCTTGGCGAAGGCACTCTACCAGAGGAGAGAGGTGGGCAGGTGGTGCTTCCAGAGTCTCTCGGTAGAGTCGTATCCAGCTTAGAAGAACTCATTCGCTGTGTGTACGGGGACATCAGTCATATACCGCACCAGCAGAATTCTTGGGTATGTGAGCGGGCAATTTTGACGCCCAAAAATGGTCAGGCTGAAGCAATCAACGAATGCATTCTCTCGAAAATTGAGGGGAATGAAGTGGTTTACACCTCTATAAACACTGTCATCGAGCAAGATGATGCCACACATTATCCCGTGGAATTTCTGAACTCTCTGTCAGCAAGTGGACTTCCAGCGCATACTATCAAGCTGAAAGTCGGTGTCCCGATTATGCTTCTTCGGAACCTAGATAGGTTACACAACGTTACACAACTTCGGAGGAGATCCTCCGAAGTTGTGTAACGGGACCCGCCTTAAAGTCATCTCGCTCCACAGACACAGCATTGAGGCGGAAATTCTTACGGGTTGTGGCGTAGGCGAGGCAGTATTTGTACCACGCATTCCCCTCATACCTCATAACTTCCCGTTCCAGTTCAAGCGCGTACAGTTCCCCGTGAGTGTTTGCTTCGCGATGACCATCAATAAGTCGCAGGGGCAGACACTGAGAGCAGCGGGTGTCGACCTCAGGACGAGCTGCTTCTCACACGGGCAGCTGTACGTCGCTTGCTCCCGCGTCACCAGTCCTGACTCTCTTTACATTTTGGCTGCGGAGAGCCAAACCAGCAATGTTGTTTATAGAGAAGTTTTATAAGTATATATTTTTATCCTTTTCTATATTTATATTTTCTTATTCATTATTTTCTACATTTGCTTCAGTCGCAACTTATTACTTAATTCAGCAGAATCACCATAAAGTCATTTATTCAAAGCAGACTGAAAATCAGCACTTTTGAAGTTCAACAATTTTACAAAAGACAGTCTCCCTCTGTTACTGTACTTTCTGTATTTATGAAATGTAAAGAAGTAACGGGTAAATAAATGTTATTTTAAAAGGTATAATCGTAGGTATTTTTGGTGCTGTATAGCGTTCAGGCAGATGACGTCGCGGGCTACAGCTATACTACAAAAATTCCTGTTAAAATGAAAATAAACAATGCGGGCAACAACCATTGCTACCGCAATCTGTACATATCCTACCAGTTACAATTTCATTTTAGAGGTAATTACTTCTCAACTGTCTATGTAAAAATATAGCTATCTGATCACAAATTCCACGCGTACGAAGTCGCGGGCACAGCTAGTTGATTATAAATAAATATTAATTTATAAAATATGTCCGGTATAGATTCTACGAGCATTCTATTATTATATAATTTTACGATAATCTTTAAAAACAAAAATTAGATATTTAATGTCAAATATCTAAACTGTTGTCGGTTGGAAACAATATCATGACTAATACTTGTGGGTGTTCTCGAACGATTAGTTTTATCTATTACTAGCTGACCCGGCGAACTCTGTTTCGCATCAAAAGTAATAACTGCTGCCCCGCTATGTTAATACTGCAATATCTTCGACAAATTTGAAGTCGATAGCAGCTATAGGTTAAAAATGGGAATTTTCCATTGTTAACACCCCCGCAACCCCCCTTGTGGGTGGAATTCCGTAAAATCCGTTCTTAGCTGACCTCTACTCGGCGAAAGGAATAATCCTACCAAATTTCAAGTCGCTACGCCTTATGGTTCCAGAGATATCGTGATGAGTCAATATATAGGTGGAAATCTCTTATATATATATAGATTATGTTTGTTTTATTATTATACTAGCTGACCCGGCAAACTCTGTTTCGCCTCAAAAGCATTTTATGAGTTAATAAAAGATTTTTTCCATAATAAAAGTAAGTAATAATAGTTACTTCTTATTACATCAGCTACCTACTAAAAAGTCCCGTCAAAATCGGTCCAGCCATTACAGAGATTAGCCGGAGGAAATAATCAGACAAAAATTTTTAAAAATATATATTTTGGCGTATATACCGTATATATGTATATGAAATGAATATATACAGTAAATTCATGCACTATTTTTACACATAAATTAAAACGCCTATGTCAATATTACAAACCGACACTGATTTTATTTAAAGTATAGATATTGATTGGCCTAGAAACACTTTGAATTATTTCCAATCTCAGAAACTAAAAAGGTTAAAGGATCTGCTGGTGGCACTAATTGTGGTAATTTTACTTTGCCTCCAGAACAACATAACACAGTATATAGATCATTGTATTTCAACGCCTAACAATATTTATAAATTATTATCATTTCTCCCTTTCTTACTGATAATAATCGGCACAATAATCTATTGCGGATCACAGTGAAATGCAGCTCGTTCCAAAATCACTGGAGTACTGCGTCTGCGGAATCGCTTTAAATTGTGCGTAATAGCAATACGACTTTTCTCTTGATCAATCTCTCTAGTCATCAGTGCGGTTAGCACGTGGATTGGCTCGGCGTACATTACAGCGACTTTTTTTTTACGCGAGGAAATGCTTTAAGCACACCCACCGCCTGGGTACTGCAGGGGGTAGTGTGGGACTCCCAAAACAGTAAACTGCAATCCGATCCTAGGGCTACCCACTAAAACCTCGTGGGGGCCTTCCTCCGGCGTTGAGGTGGCCCAGGACAGTGCGTCAGCCCTCTGGTCCACCCCGCCGTCGCCCCCCCTCTGTCACGAGGGGGCGCTCATGCTCGTTGAGGCTACCCCGGGCGGGGCGGCTCCGACCGCGCGCTGTAAAGAGGCGCGCAGCCGGCGGCGGCCCCGACGACCCTCCACGGTCGCACCGGGGGTCGCCGATCCCGCTCGGAAGATACTGCGACTACCATCGTCTTCTCCTCGGTATCATAATATCTAATTAATCATAGTAAGAAAAGTTCAACAAAAATAAATCACGTAACGTATATTGTTACAATTTGTAATTGTAGTTATTTGAATATTTATAACTTTTTTATTTTCCCATACAAACTCATCATCATTTTCCTTCCCTTGTCCTATTTCTCAGTGGTGTCGGCACAACATGTCATTCTTTCCAACTATCCATGTTGTCAAAAGTTTTGGCTCCTTCTAATTGTCCTAAAAGTTGGTGGTCTATGCGGTACTGTTCCTGTCGATCCTAGTCGCCAGGCTACACTGCCAGGCTATGTTAAAAACAACACTTCCAAAGGAGTACCGTTCCTTCTATTGGATAATAATAATAACTTTATTAAAACCACATCTTTTTCATCTATAGTCGATACCATCTGAACTGATAAATCATCGTCACCTTCTTCGTGGTAAACCTGTGGTGGTAACCTTCAACAGTTAGACAAAAGTGGTATTCCGTTGCTTGCGCCACTGCGATGCTCCCTCCAAACCAATGCATTATTTAAATTTTATTACAGTTTTATTACTTCAAAAATAACTTTTTCAAATATTTACATGACTATATTAATTAAAAATTGCAAACCTTCAAACATATTACATGACACAACAAATTTTGGCATTTGATTTAAAGTGTAATGTCAACATTCATCCCATTGTTTTGCAGTTTCCATAGTTAAAGATCGTTTGTACGGGACAATTAAATTGTATTTTTTAGTATTTTACTCGCAATTCATCCATATTTTCCTATCCTATGTGTTATTCCTGGCTCTAAGCTACCTCACCACCAATTTTCAGCCAAACCTGTATGGCCGTTCTTGAGTTATAGGTGTTGTAACAAACACGACTTTATTTTATATACGAGTATATACTCGTAGATGTTTGTCATTGTTTTATATGTTTATACATAAAATATCAAATGTTGTCTTCTATTGCTAGCTGTTGTTGGTCTCCATGTTTTGATAAAAACGAATTTCGGGTCAAAATATTTTTAAGTACTTAGAGAAAAGAAAAAACTGAAACAAAAGACTTTTTTACAGAAAAGTAAGAAGTTAATTTAAAACGCGTTAGAAGACTACAAAAAACTATTTTTCTCCATATATTTATACTCTTTGCAATATAATACACATTAATATAAAAACTATAAATAAAATAACGGACTTCGTTTGATCGGTCAACGTTATAAGGTCGAATACATAATTTATTTACAAATTCTTGTTTTTCGAAGTTTGTTTATTTAATAAGACATCCAAACTTCACGACAAAATCATGTGACCTCAAAGAAAAAAATACAAAACTGAAATCGATTTGTGGTTTTTGCGTTAGGTTACCGAGTCCTGGAGTTTTGGCAGGACTGTGGAAGTGACATGTCCGTTATTTGCATTATTTTCTCAAATTTGTGTTTCAATGGATATTATTGGATAAAATTCGTGGCGTTTTATTTAATAAGTGTTCGTATATGAGTGCAAATGTGGGAAATGGTGTAAATACATATCATGTTTAGTGTGCTCTTCTACATTGTCGTCAAAACTCACTCGGAAAATCATGCATAAAGTGCCACGACTTTATGGATGATTAGGTTAGGTTAGGTTAAGCTGTAGGTTTAGGCTAGGTTAGGTTAAGATTAGTTTAGCTTAAGAATGAAGATGTTATTTATAACAAAAAGACTTGAATTAAAGGTCTTAGCAACCAGGTCGTTAAATCTTAAAAAAGAAATTACCGAGTCCTTGTGGCGTTTATAGTTTCCAAAGAGATTTTTATACGTGAAAGTACCTTATATTATTAGTTCTTCCTGATCAATGGGAAATCAAAAATGAAGGTATCGTATAATGTTATTTATATACAAATAGTATTTTATAAGTATGTAATGTACATAGTTTAGCATTGAATGCTATGTTTGGCAGATAATTAAAATATAAGCACGAGCCGTCCGCGTGGATTGCACGCTGCACGCGCTCACTCTGACGCTATTAAAACCTAGTTTACCTAGATACATATAACAATATAAGTTACAATACAATATAAACTATACAACAGAACTTATATTGCTATATTCTTTTTCAACCTTTGACTTCAGCTCGGGTTGAAAATCCACGCGATTTTTTTTTCAGCATTCCGCACTTGAATAAACATATTTTGGGTACGTATGTCAAATCTCACAGTCGCAGTTTGCGCCTTAAAGTTAAACGAGGTGCAAAGGTTTTCCATATTAGATTTTTTTGTCTATGATATTTATTCATTTTAATAAAATGCAAAATTATTAATATCGAATCGTAGGTATTTCGTATAATAATATATCGAAATTAAGAGAACAATTTCAAAAATAAACTACAAATTTAGATTAACACGGCACTAATGAAACGTTCGAATTTAAAATTTCAATTGTTGGCAGGTTTCTGATAAAATAGAACATAAAAAAAAAATCTTTAATGGCACTATATATTCTGATGGATACTGTATAGGGAGGGAAATAATACCCACATACTGTTAACGACTGAGCTTGACTAATTAAAATATGAGTAGCTAATATTAGGAATTTTCAACGGAAAAATATGTTATTATCGCTTTGGCACATGACATTTATAACGTTATGTAGACGTACTTGTGACATAATATTTAATATTCAAAAATATTGTTACGCCAGTCAGATAACAAAATTATCACAAAAATTAGGTTATTGATAATGCCTTGGCATTGATGTCGACGCAGTCGTGACGTTTTGTACATACCACGAATAATTCAGTTGCAGTAATGCAAATAAAAGATGTCCTTAATCGATATTTGAGTGTTAATTTTTCCTTTCAATTGTCACTATTTCTAAAGGTAATATAAAATATACTCATATTTACACCTTTTAATTAATAACACTTAGCGTGTATCACTTTGCATGTATCAAAATATTGGCAGATAGAGTCAAGGTTGTTTACAAATTAGAATTAACGTTTGTTTGACAAAATGAAAAAATGATCGCTACTGTCGTTCCAGAATTATTGTTACAAATACACGTCATTATTTTGCTATTGTATTATGTTATTAGTCCCATTCATGTTCATAGCTTTTAAGATCTACTTTTTGTATTTATAAATAGTACAATAAACAATAAGGTCAATCACGTAACACCAACTTGACGTTTCACTGCAATTGCTCATCTGATGAAGTATAGGTGCACAGGGCTCCAAGTGATATACGGTTTACCATACTATTAATGTACTCACACAATAATAAACTTAAACTGCACACAATAATAAACTTAAACTGTGATCTTAGTTCTCTTTTCTGCCACTGGCTGCGCTAGAATATAAGACGTATCGATTTGTATGCCTTGAAAACTTGAATTTAAAAAAAAAAAAAAAAAACAGAAAATGACTAAATTGCTTTAACTCGCGTGTAGCTGTCAACAGCAATAAAACTACCCGAGTAATTATTTATCGATTACTTCTTGAGAAATAGTAATAAAATTCTTGAAAAATAATATTGATGAAAATTCGCACTCCAGCGGCGAAAATTCTTTCCCCTAAATGGAGACCATTTGTTCAATATAACTTTTGGACTAGTGTGTATCTATAATTCGTGGCTCATTTAATGAATGGTTGTGACGCTTGCTTTATTTACTTATTTACATTTTATTTGGCACATCGTGAAGTGACGTAGTTAGTAAGATGGTGGGCGTTTGTGTCATCTGTGCCAAAGTAACTACCTACCTATAAGTTCATATGGACGAATTCACATAAGCTGTGATGGACAGGAAATAAAACATTCTGTCTCTAGGCACTTCGCACACCCAAGTTCTGCCTTGAACGTCCGCTCCATAGATCTAAATAAAGTTTTGAGTCCGAACGTTCATCAGGCCAAAGTTCCCGAAACGTGCATCGGTATATGGGAACTAAACTTCCCGAAACGTTCCAGAGGCTATAATACCCTTCGTTACGAGTGATTTAATTTCTTAGAATCTGATTGGGTAGTAGATAGGACATAATTCTACTGTGCTAGCTTCTTCTTAGGGTATTGTTTAAATTTCATTGTAATTCTTGTTTTTTCTGTTTTTATTTCTATTTATATCGTCGTTATTCTATTATATGGATAGATAATAGGACACAAAGCAAACAAATATTATAATTTTATTTATTCACTTAATATGGACCGACGATAATAAAACTTATTAACAATTTAGTACATTGTACCTCTTGTGTATATTGTAATTTACTATACAAATTAACAAACGATATAATTGTTTGTTTGTTAATTTTGTGTAGTAAATTGATAAAGTCTGAAAGTAAAGATTTCATATCTATACTTATATTATAAAGCGGAAGAGTTTGTTTGTTTGTTTGAACGCGCTAATCTCAGAAACCACCGGTCCGATTTCAATAATTCTTTCGGTGGTATATAGTCCATTTATCGAGGAAGGCTTTAGGCTATATTATATTTTCAAATAAATTAGGGATCCTTACTATAAGTCCAATAATGTAACCCAAGGTATAAGAAAATGACTCGGAAAAAATCTAACGTCGTGAACGCTGCGAAAACTGTTGATTCTAGAACAAAAGAATGTACTAGACTTTTACAGAACACATAAATGTCTACCAAAAAGGTCGCGAGGCCATATGTCTAACTATTGTAGTTTAACAATGTGTTTTTTGAATTTTTTAAAATATGTAATTGTAATGATATCGTTTCAAAACTTCTTTATTTCGTACCTTGGTATTAACTGTCTTCAAAATAAATTAATTCATTAAAAGGATAGATTCAATACCTTTCTAGAACTTTTTGAATGATTCAATTCTGACATTTAATTTAAAAGATATAGCCAAATACAAAATATAAGTATTCGTTTCTTACGGAAATATTTAGTAACTACAGTACGGCTGATGTATCCTGACTCGGATAGCTCGGACCGCGACAGCTAGCAGGTAGATTTTTTTATGTTTGTTTCTTTCTAAAAGGTCTCGGTGGTCCAGTGGTCAAGAACCCCTCTTCTATTTATTTATTTATTGTTGGTCGAAATAATATACATTGTTTCTTTTTACATAGTAATATGAAATTATGACTGATAAATGTTAATATAATTACAGACAAAACCTGAATAAAAACGTCGCGGCTTCGAATCCTGGCTTTGTGCCTGGTATGGAAATAGGTTCGCCACCTATTCCATTTGTGACGAAATCATAACGGTAAAACGAGGTTTATCAGCCGCTGCCTACACCTTCGGGTAGAAAAGTCGTGAAGTTGTGTTGTTGTTTCTTTCTTTGTCATCATATCGTTCAATACTTTAATTAGAATTTAGAATTTGTATTATTTAATCGGCTTTTGGGGTAATTTTATTTTATTTTGTAATAGTTATTAGGTTATTTTTTTATAGTAAAGGGGACAAACAAGCAGGCGTGTCACCTGATAGTGAGCAACAAACGCCGCCCATGGACACCTGAAGACATATAGGGTTACAGTTGCTTTGCCGGCCCTTGCAATAGTATATGGGTGGGGTCGGGTGTGGGATAGGAAGGGGAGGGGGAAAGGGATTGGGCTTCCGGAATCTTCTCTCACCGAGTGAAACACGGGAAAAGCCACATTACGTCGATATTCTGAGAGATCGGGGTATTTTACCGGTCAAGCCGGCCCATTCGTGCAACGAACTTCTTGACTCTACCACTTACAAGGTGTGACTGATGTGAAGTATACTGATAATACTTTCTAGATATAATAAAATTTACATTTTTAATATATTTTTAATAATTAGATATATCTTTTAAAATGAAGTGAATTTATTTCGATAAGATTAATCGTAAAATCGACATTTGGTGACGCGCGTTAATAGTATACATATTATACTATATATTATACTATATATCCATCCATTTTTTTTCCCCGCGATATTTTGTGAAAAGTTGCCTTTTTATGTCCCAAATACGCTGTAATTTATTTGTTTAAAAATATTTTTTTTTGCTTTACATTGAATTAATATCGAAAAAGCACCCTAATTTTCAATCGAAAATTCACCCGTCAAAATTGATTTGCATTTTCTGAGAAAATTTACTACAATAGCACAATTTTTTTTTGCGTCATCGGAAAGTAGACATCTCAGCAAACAGAAAACATACCAACTTTTTGAAAAAAGCTGATATTTTGACGGGTGAATTTTCGATTGAAAATTAGGGTGCTTTTTCGATATTAATTCAATATAAGGCAAAAAAAAAATATTTTTAAACAAATAAATTACAGCGTATTTGGGACATAAAAAGGCAACTTTTCACAAAATATCGTGGGAAAAAAAATATTTTTGTAAAAGATAAAAATAAAAATCCAAAAACTTGGTTTTTTGAATTTTTCATCTAAATTTTGAGGTTCTGTGAAAAAAGTGTAAATACAAAAGTTTTAGATCTTTTTATTACCTACAGCTTTGGCATTAAACTTTTTTCCATAGGACTTTTAGTTTTGCCGGAAATCGAGAAAAACCGTTTTTTACCCGTAAAAACTCACCCCCACCCCCTTCCCGACCTCAGATCGCCCGTAAATTATTTTTCCTTTCATTTTTGTAATATTCTCCTCCTTTTCTAATGGGTTTCATCCTACTATTATTTTTTTTGGTTTTAAAAATTATCTACCCTGGTCTATTGGTTGTTAGTACCCGCTAATATCAACAGCTAAGCGAGTGAGGCGTGTAATAACCGTGCTTTATGGCACTTTGTTCTCTCTGCCTACCCCACAAGGAATTTGGCGTGAAATTATGTATATATGTATCAGGAACTACTGGGTGAAAAATGTAAAAAAATTTGGCGTTACGAAGTTCGCGCGGTCTGCTAGTTATTAATAATTCTTTCAGCATTATAGAACTTCATTAACTTTATTATGTATTTAATATGTAAGTTAACTTCATATAGTAGAACTTCATTAATGAAAACTTGAGTGCTGACTCAAATCCCACGAATTCCCTGAAACCCTAATCATACGCGACATGTGTCACTTTACATCGATATACTGAGAGGTTGTGGTATTTCACCGGTCGAGCCGGCCCATTCAGGAAGCAAACTGCGTGGCCCCACGTCTGTTAGATTACAAGTTACAAGGCCCTAATTTTAACCTATTGTTTTAAACTAAAAGTTCAAAGTTTATTTAAAATTTTCTAAACTTGTTTTCCTACTGTTGTAGATAATGATATATCTCTTCTCTATGTATTTAATATACGATAGGTGCATGAGTAACATGTAAACAACACTGTAAACACAATAGTGATAATTGTTTTGTTTATATAATTATTATTATTTTTTATTTATTTTATTAGTTACAAGATACATTGTATACATGAGGTTATTATTCACTGTCCCACAAAACTGCACAAACAATTTGTCTGTGATCCTTATTTGATTTTAAACCCATTATTCATTGTTTTTAAACAAATTATAGACACATTTCAATTTCATTATCAATTCATTAAATGTTTTATAAATAACAAAAACAATAATAACAAAGATAATAATTATGTACCTACATATATCCACATAAACATATATATATAGATACATACACACACACATACACTTTTCGATTTCATTATCAAATCATTAAAAAAAAAAAATAATAAACAATAATAAAGACAATAATCATGTACATGTACATCCACATACGCATCCATATACACACACATAAACACTTCAATTCCATTATCAATTCATTTGCAATTTTACAAATAATAATAACAAAAATAACATAACATAACTTCACGCCTTTTGTTACCCGAAGGTGTAGGCAGCGGCTGTTAAGCCTCGTCTCGCCGTTATGTTTACGTCCCAAATGGAATAGGTGGCGAACCTATTGCCATACCGGGCACAAAGTTTGTCAGTCATCGATATTTATCACACATAACTTCCGAAAACAATTTCGAAAAGTCATTGGTGTGAGCCAGTGTCTGGAATCGAACCCCGGACCTCTGGATCAGAGGCCGTGCGCTCCAGGCGCTCGCCCACTGCGCCACCGAGACTGTGTATATAATAACTATAATAATTATGTACATATAAATCCACATACACATATACAGGGTGTTTCTTGGACCCTATTCTAACCACTTATATCTAGAATCTAGACACGCTTTGAAATCTAGATATCCTATAGACAGTAAAAAAAGGCAACCACAATTTTTTTTTAACTTTTTTTACATAAATTATCCCTCAGAAATATGAACCGTGATCACCCTACTATGACCTACGACAACTGAGTTCATTGTGACTTCTCGCCTAAAGTATTTCATTTATTTTTCCATTTCGATCATCAATAGGGTTGTCATCTCTAATTTTTAATAATTATGTGAAGTTACAAAAAAAATTTAAGCTGACTACATTCTGATCTGTTTAAGAAATCACATGGAATTACCATGAAACATGATCAGTAAATGGTTTTCGCTGCCTACACTCTCATGTTTTTGAGGCGTGAAGTTACACAAAAAAAGCTACCTGTATTCGGTTCGCAGTAAGAAATCATATGAAATTACCATGAAACATAATCAATAAGTAATATGTATACAGTTGTGGGTAAGAAATCATATTATGTCGTTATCATAAAACATAGTTCATGCATAATTTTCGTTACTTCCACTCCCATTTGAGTAAGGGTGTGAAGAAATAAATAAATAACTTACAGCAAATCAAAAACTGTGAACCCTACTTATTGATCATTTGTAGGTACTTGACAGTGTGTATATGTGTGCACCTCTTACACGCGCTGTGACCTGTTACACGCGCCCGAAACTTCTTTTGAAAATTCCCGCCTGCCTTTCGGCTCGCACAAGATAACCTTGAACTCATCAGGCGGCATTTATAAAAAGAATTTGTCGGCATTTCTAAATTTACACTAAAATATTTTGAAATATTAATATTATTTATTATGGGTCCGTATAATTTTAATGTACCAACGCAAATTAATAAAGGATATTATCATTATGTTGCATAACACGTGAAAGTTTAAAAAGTATTACGTAGGTAAATCCTAGGAGTCTCGGTGGTCCAGTGGGAGAGCACACGGCTTCTGATCCAGAGGTCCGGGTTCGAATCCTGACACTGGCTCACACCAATGACTTTTCCAAATTGTTTTCGGAAGTGTGATAAATATCGATGGCTGAAAACTTTGTGCCCGGTATGGCAATAGGTTCGCCACCTATTCCATTTGGGACGTAAACATAACGGCGAGACGAGGCTTAACGGCCGCTGCCTACACCTTCGGGTAACAATAGCCGTGAAGATATGTTATGTTAAATCCTGTATTCGGTATTGTGCGTATTATTACTTAAAATTTAGAGATTTTCTAAAATACTATTCCAATTTGCTTTGGATGAGATTTGATTGAAATTAAAATATCTACTAGACTCTGTAGTACAGAGACTAGTATTTTTAAACTGATTATAAAAAAGTAAGTTATCGTATAAAGGTTCCGTATTTTGGTATAACGGTATCCTAAGAAATTAAAAATGGGAGAGACACTAGTGTTCGTTGGTGGTTAATTTTTTACACGCTCTTCATTATTGTTCGCTTGTTCTATCGGTCAGCATCATCTATCGGTGTCAAGTTAGTGAAAGTGTTATATTTCGTTATTTTATAATGGCGGAGTATTCAAATGCAGAGTACTATGATATGATTACCCACACACGGTGCATCGGAGGGAATCCTTTCTGCAGCGCGCGAACTTTACGTCACATTGATGGAAGATAGCTGGAGAATCAGCGAAGACTTCCTTCTTATGCATGCTTCAGGAGGCTGGTCAACCGTTTGCACTCAAACGGTTCTTTCCACAGTCCCAACTCTGAAGGCCGATCGAGTGACCGTGCGGATAATATGCGGAAATAGGGGGACAAACGAGCAAGCGGGTTACCGTCCTTTTAGGGAGTTCAATGAGAAAGTAGGGGGAAGGTCGCTGTGCCTCCGGATACCTCTTTCACCAAACCAAACACGGCATGAGCCATTTCACGTCGATATTCTAATAGGCCGTTGTATTTTTATGGTCTAGCCAGTGAGTAGTGAGTAGACCACTCATGCAGTGAACAGTTGAAGTAAGTAAGCAAGTAAGTCTGTAATATGAATGAAGAAATACTACTAAATATTTATTAAAATCGTAATTTTCACATTTAAAAAGAACAGTACCTGAAATAAATATGTGAATTCATGAGTAAACATTTAAAGGTAAACGCTATAACAAGCACTTTCGTTATTACATTTACAAAAAAGCGTGCACATTATATTTACTTTGGTATTTGTGTGACACCAATCTTACAATTACAATACACGTGTATCAAATTCACAATAGACAAAAAGGAATATCATAATAATATCTTGGACACAAATCACATAGCGCCATCTAGCTCCAAATTAAGCAACTTAATTCAAGTGCTATACTAGATAACAGATATTAATACACATATAGGTACTCGACATATTTGTACTAGGGTTGGAATCGAACCTGCCAACCTCGATTCTGCAGTCGATAGCTTTGCAAATGCACCACGAGGCGCGTCACTATATAGAGAGATTTGCTTGAAGAAATCAATTTTTACGAGAGGATAACATGTGAAAGCTGGTCACCTGATGGCAAGTGACTAGCTCAGCTCATAAGATAACTGCAGTACATATAAAGTTACAGTTGCGTCCCTTTAAAAAGAGATAAAGAAGATGGGAGATCTCTAGATTTTCGCAGAATAAGCCACTATACGACAATACCCTAAAAGATCGTGGTATTTCACCGATCAAGCTAACATTTCCATGCAGCGAACTGCGAGACTCTACTACTTGACTAACCTGTCGTGACATGTCGAGAATTATATTCAAATGTCTCTACCAATATCTAGTAAGAGTAAAAGCAGTAGTGTCGAGAATCAATAGTAATTGTTTGCAAACAAATAAACCATTAAGAGCATATAGGACCGTACAAATTGGTAATACAATAGGTTACGGCAAAACACTATTCGTAGCATTTATTATTTAGTATGTCTGGGTGGTCTCGGTGGTCCAGTGGTCGAGCACCCCGCTTATGAATCAAGAGGCCGCGGTTTCGAATCCTGGCTCACACCAACTACTTGTCAACATTATTTACGCAAGTTATGTGCGTATAAATATCGATGACTGCAAACTTCGTGGCCGGTATGGCAATAGTTTCGCCACCTATTCCATTTGGGACGTAAACATAACGGCGAGACGAGACTTAACAGCCGCCTACACCTTCGGGTAGAAAAAGTCGTGAAGTTATGTATGTATGTATAAATAGCACTACCTATGATAAAATACATACAAAAGTAAAATTTCTTAAAAAGTGAGAATATTTTTTTGATGAAGAATAATTATCAAAATTTGTGCCAAATTAGCTAAAAATGCGCTTGATATTATGAGAATACATAGTTGGAAAAAAAACAACTTTTCAACTCAATTTACAACGACTGAGCAAAATTTTGTCATTTTTAGCTACAGAACTTTAAATAGGAGTGCAAATAAAAATTTATATCATGAAGAATTTGCTACAAAAAAATTCAAAAGATATATAATCAGAAAAAACCTTAAGCATTCCAAATAATACTAATACTAAAATAAGAACCCACTAGATACTTATTTATTTAAAAAAAAATCCATTGGATAAACCAAGACTAGTTAGTTAGTACCAAGACTTTGATGAACTTAATATATTGTGTATATATAGTGTTTTAATAAACATAAAAACTGTAAGTATTTATAAGCTTAGTGGTTATATGTATGTAACTTTTTAACGTTCGTATACAGCTGCATATTCGCTTGGAGCGTTGCACTCCGCCCGGCAACATTGCAACGCTGTGCCAATACCAAATGTACTCCTGCAACATTGTTGCATTCTAAGTGCACCGACTGCTAATAAATTTCATGCATCAACGACTGGCCTGCAGTTGTAGAATTATAAGACAGTACTTAAATCATAAGACTTAGATCACCATTATGTTAAACAGCTGGTATGAATTATGAAAAACTTAGCGTTTCATAGGTTTCATTTTAAGTAGCAACCATTGGAAGATAAGGAAATAAACATTTCATTTCCGAAAAAAAAAACAAGCAAACGTTTAACATAAACGATAAGCTGAAACACGAAACAGCAAGCCGATAACCATATCGACATAATTATACAACCATTCTTTAAGTATAGACAGAGGCTTTAAAAGAACGTATTGAATTATAAAAATGTAAAAAAAAACTTAAAAAAAAAGGGTAATCTAAAACATAGCAGAACTTTTATCGATGCTTACCAACTATGAAATTAATATGCTAAGACATGCTAATGAGAGCAGTTAGGTATACGGCGAATAACATACGGATTAATTTAAAAACGGAAATTGTATGTATGTGTATTGTATGTTTTTATACCAAGCATTAATACATATATACATACATAAGCTCACGCCTGTATCCCATGAGGGTAGGCAGAGACTTTGGCTTTCCACAAGCTACGATCCTGACATACATCTTTCGCCTCATCCACAGTCATACATCTCGTCATGCATTCGCGTCAGTTTCGGGTGCTACGCATTTTGCCTTTTTTAAACAGACCATTTATTTGGTCGTGGTAGCTCCGTATTGGTCTCCTGATGCCGACTCTGCCACTCACATAATGGCAGCGATATTCAAAGATCATTTACCCCAGGGGGGTACCAGCTGCCACAGCACTGGAGAATCCCCCCTTGAGCGTCCACGGTTTGGTATTCACCAAGGCGTGGACGCTCAAGCTGCCCCTCGTAGTCTGGGGAGGGCGCAATCTCGCTCGTCACTAAAAACTGTCCGGGGCAAACGTAAGGGCATTGCGACTCCCCCTGCCACGCTAAACGTGGACTTTTGCAATATCAGGGGCATCCACTCAAATCTGCTTGCCATTCACCACCACCTGGAAACGGCAAAGCCTGCTTTGCTATTCCTTACAGAGACACAGATATCTTCTCCGGCAGACACCTCATATCTCCTATACCCCGGATACAAACTGGAATATACCTTTGTACCGCGGGCCGGAGTTTGTGTTTGTAAAATCTACTTGGAAATGTTGAGGTCCACCTTAGAGGAAGAACTTGAAGGCCTTCTGTAACGCGGTTGGGGGTTCATAAGAAAAATTCGCTCGACAATTAGAATTTTTATTTATTTTAACGTCGAGTTGCTCCTCAATTTGTGACTACCAAATCTTAAGAGGGGAGCAGGTACGACCTGATGCCGAGTGACCCGCGAAGGCTCACTGCAGGGGTGTCCCGGTGCTCCACCGAAGTCTCCTCCCAGATGTTGGCAGGCTTCCTTTACACTGTCAGTTGGTCGACAGGAAAAGTGGAAGAAAGTAGATGTGATGGTTGAGATGAAGGTTGAGATGAAAGTAGAGGTGAAAGTAGAGATGAAGTTGAGGGCAGCCAATCTGGAAAACAGCCAGTAACAGCCCCTGAGCATCCCCATTCACTGGCATCGACAATCAGTGCCACCACCGACCCCCATTTCTCAGAATGGGTAGACAGTGGTGTTACATGCCAGTAATTTGGAAAATGCCCAGGGTGGATCAAGCATATAACCCTACAATATTGAATATAAATTTGGAAAAGAGTTAGATTAGCAAACTATTAAGCAACATAATTAACAATGTAGGTAGGTTACCACTACCTACTTGATTTGTAAAATTATCTTAATTGTACAGAATAATTTATATAGGAAATTACTGTAATATATATAAAAATAATATGCTGCTATTAGCAGAGTCTGAACATGAAACCACAAACTTTAAGATGAGATATGTGATTATACTCTTTTCCATGATAAAGTAAACTACATGAAATAATTTTAATAAATTAGGCACATCAAGCTCACGGCACTGCAGGCAATAATATCTTAGCTATTAGGGTGAAATAAATTGGTTAAACCACTCACCAATAAAATCAAAAGTTTAGTTGAAGGTTTAAGTTATTCTGGCTCCTTTCTTGGTAATAGTCTCAAATAAAATGGCCGAATATCCCGTCCAATTTCAAAATGTCTGGTCAGTCTGTCATATCAAATAATTACTCATGTCACTTTATAGAATAAGATTTTATTTATTAATTTTCGTATGCTACCTACAGTTGTATTTTTATTTATCACCCGGAAACCGTGTCTTTGAAGCCTAAATTTATTATGATGTAAATTGACATTGTCACTCAACGTGACACTTCCTTTGTTAGTTTACCGCGACATGATTTTCCAGCAAGACGGGGCGCCAGCGCATTACAGTCGTTCTGTACGCGAATATCTGGACGATCGCTTTCGTGCGTGGATTGGTCGTTCTGGAACTGTTCCATGGCCACCACGGTCGCCCGATTTAACGCCAATGGACTTTTTTCTGTGAGGATATTTAAAAAGTGTGGTGTATGCTACGCAGTGTGAAACTGCGAATGAAATGCGCCAAAAAATTGTGGAAGCTTGTGGTACTCTAACACCGGAGTGTCTGAGCCGCGCCACACAATCTGTATCGCGGCGTGTAAACCTATGTGTTATGAGAGGAGGACAGCACATTGAACCTTTTTTGTAGTCACACTGAGAAATGGTAAGTGTTCACCATAAATCTTAAACGAAAAATCTGGTTAGATATGTATTAAACTATGAATGAATTTTATTTAATCAGAATGAAATACTAAATTTTTATTTTATATCTCATCATAACTTAGCAATATCGGCTCTACTACAACAGAATAAGGTCTAAATTTTTATATCCGTGTTGTAGGTACACAAGAAATCGTAACATATGTTACGATTGCTTGTGTATGTGTGTATGTGATGACAATGAAAGTCTTGATAGTAGGGTGACCATATCAAATATTATTATTTGCGGACTCAGTAGGAATTATTAATTTTTTTCAGATCTAAAAGTTCGACTTATCACATTTTAAATATAGCCATCCGATAGGCAATTATACCCAATCTGAGACACTTTGTATATAGATACATACACATTTCAATTTCATTATCAATTCATTAAAAAATTTATATAAATAACTAGCTGACCCAGCAAACGTTGTCTTGCCGAAAAATAAAATTTAAAAAATAGGGGTTGATCGTAGGGGGTTGAAAATTTAGGTTTGTATGTATTTTTGTATCCCGTTTTATAAAAAAAAATAAGAAACAGAAATATGTCGAAAAATTAAAAAAAAAAATTGAGGGGTGGGCTACCCTTGTGATTTAGGGAGATGAAAAATAGATGTTGTCCTATTCTCAGACCTACCCGACACGCACATAAAATTTCATGAGAATCGGTCAAGCCGTTTCGGAGGAGTTCAATTACGCACATCTAGACTCGAGAATTTTATATATTAGATAATACATTGACCTATATGATATAGACTTGTAGTAACCTTCTAAAAGTGTGACCACTGGCCATAAGTCTACAGGCTTATGCGAAGCTTATGTCAATTCAGTCATCTGTCAGACGCGAACCGAATAACAATAGGTACAAAATGGGTAAATGCGTAGTAAAAGAGTGCGATTCAAGATCGGAAACCCATAAGAAATTAACCGGAATTACTTTCCACACGTAAGATTAATGTTTACATTAATATTAAAATACAGTAAAATAGATAAAATGTTGAATTTTCATAATTTGCTTCAGTGATACCACTAAAAACTTAGTTTTAGTTTCCCACTTTTGTGGGAGAGTTATTAATTTGTGGAAAAGGAGATTTTAAATATTTTTTGTTATAATAATAACGCTGCAGGGTGCCTAAAGATGCAGCACGCCGTGACAAGTGGGTGAAAATTATCCGATTGATGAAAAAATAAACTGACTGGCTACCTGCACCCGGGAGATCATTTATCGTCAATTCAAGTTGATCATTCGCTTATATTAATAAATGCCTTAATTAATAAATACTTAAAAATAAGATTGTATCACGAAAGCAAATTATTCACTCAGACTTATAAAAAAGAGACTAAAAGGCAATTTTATACAAAACTTATGTTACACCGCTGTGTAACATAAGTTTTGTATAAAATTGCCTAGTAGTGTATAATCAATAATTGCAACACAATCCCCCTTGGTAAGTCTGGTTGTTAGACTTTCTGGCTTCTGACTACCCGTAACGACTACCAAAGATGTTCAAATGACAGCCGGGACCCACCAATTTAACGTGCCTTCCGAAACACGGAGGAACTCGTCATGATAAGATGGTCACCCATCTACGGACCGACCGCGCCAAGCGTTGCTTAACTTAATATGATCGATCGACCCGTGCGGCTGTTAGGCCCTGTCCACGTTAAATACAATAATTCCCTTTCAATATAATGAATGTAAGTGCATTATTTTACTACTCAAGCGTTTTCACTATTTTGTGTATCAGTACCTAATTGTGTACACTGTACACCTTATCTACAGCGCTTTAAATCGCTGCTCTAAGGCAGGTGTACACAATTAGGTACAGATGAGTGTGATCCAATTTTTTTCGGAACAGCCGATCTAGTACGGAATACACAGAGATCGTTGATCCATTCATTATTTCAGTTATCTTGTAATACATCTGATAAGAAATTAATAAGTAATAGTAAAATATTGAATTTATATTTATTAAATATTTTTACGAGTACATGGCTTGAAAAAGTTGGGTAAAATTTCGCATGGGCTGGCCACCCCACACCGCCATTGCAAATTTATATTGCCATCTTTGTCTAATCAAAGTGACGGCAATGTATTTGACATTTGTGTGACTGAGATAGATATATGTTTAATTTTAAATGTCTAGTGGTTTCAAAGCTACGTCATTGCATCTAAAAAGTGGACACACATTTTTTGACGCATTTGTATGAGGTTTGCTCCTCTTGTATAATTAACTCAGTGAGATAATAACAATATTATTAACGATAATAATGATGTACATGTATATTCACATATAAATAGATATATGTATTAGGGCAACTACTATATATTAGGGCAATTCATCGATCAAATATGCTCTCAATCTTTTCTTAAATTTGTTTTTATTTACTTCGTGCCTGATACCTTTTGGCAAAGTGTTCAATATACATATAAGGAATACGTTTACTCAATGTTCTATCTCCGTACACTACACATTCGTCACTTTCGGAACGACATATTGACCGTCAGTCAGGCTGGTAAAGCTTAGAACATTTTGGCAGGGCGTACTGACGAATAAGTTGAGATGATAATATTTTTAATTAAACTTCATAGTACTAAACTAATATTTAATTTTGTCGTATAATAATGATAAAAGTTTCCATAACTTATTGATTATTCTCAAGTTGTTAGGCGTTTATTTCAGTTTGATATTCCATTACACGCGTTATTATTGTTTTTATGTAAAAGAACATGATGAGTGATTTATCGTGTTTATTAATTAATTTAATAACCAATTAGTAATAAAATAGATCTTTGTGTGATCTTTGTTAGAGTCGAAAAACTTCTTCAAATATGTAATGTCTAAGATACATTTTGTTTTATGTATCTAAGGTACATAAAATGAAACGTCTTAAGTTCGTATTTGACTTTTGACGCCTTGACAGATAAGAAATTTTTGTTATTTTGCGAACTTTATTTTAGATTTCAAAAGAGTTTATAAGTAATACTCGATTTTTAAAATAAATATCTTGACCTGGAAAGTTATTGTATACGATTTTCTGTTCATTTGACTTATGACGAATACGCGTATATTTGTGAAAAACATGATTAAGTGTTGTGTACCTATCTGTGAAAATAAAATGTTTTCAAAATTACAATATGTACCTACTGTACCTGGTCAATACAAAAGAACAACAATATCATGAATTTCTTACAATTGGGGCAAGGACAAGGATAAAGGTAGATACAGTCTTACAATGTGCTGAGTGGCCGGAGAATTGATTTTAATATTGTTAATAAAATACAACAATTATCATTTGAAAAAAAATGTAAAAATGACGTAAATAAATATTTTTTTTTACATAATAGATTCTTCGTTTTATTTTAGTCATATTTGAAATAACCTAAATGCATTTTATTTAGATAGGCGTACATGTATATGTTTATACGTAATACGTATATTCAAGTATATATATGTGTGTGTGTGTGTGTGTGTGTGTATGCGTGTGTATGTATCGTGGAGAGTTGTCATAACGTCTGGGGCGCCTTGCAGTAGGGGAGCTATCACACTATCTCAGTATATACAAATGTACTTATTGTACTTACTCTGTGCCGTCAGTCATCGCGGGGCCCGCGTGTTATACGTATTAGATATAGTACAGACTAATAGTGAATTTCGCTCGTAAATATTACTGACCAACAAGTACATATATATGTTTCACACTAACTTGAAGTACTTTACAGATTTTAAACAATTTAAAATAGTTATCTTTATATTTATTTCTAATCCCTTTCTTAACAAGTAGTTTTATGAATCTTATTTGAATATTTTCTAATTGTTGAATGTATGTTTTATACGTCAGTCCGTAACAATCAAGAGCATAGTCCAAATAAGGTCCACTAAAGAGTTGTACAGTAGTTTTAGTGTCCCAATGGGTAGCCGATAACATGGCTATATGGGCTAGTGAAAGAGCAAAGAGCAAGAATGAGAATGTGAATGATGTGAATGAATGTGAAAATGTGATGAATGTGATGTGATGTGATGTGATGAAAATGTGATGAAAATGTGAAATGATGTGAATGATGAAATGTGAATGAGAATGAGAATGAGCATGAAATTTTACTAGCAAAGAGCTAGTAAAATTTGCTGAGCAATACTCTAAGTTTGTTACATGTTACATGTTCCTTCCATGAAAAATGTTAACTTTTTGAATCGCTTTGCATCCACAGTTAATAAAGTTATTATTATGAAAGCAGTCGAAAGAATGTGTAAATAAATCTAACGGAGTTTGTTTTAGTAGTGAGTGGGGAGACTGTATGACTAAAAGTTGAGTTTTTTCGGGATTCAGTACTAGTCCGTTATCATGTGACCATTTAACAACGGCGTCGATATCTTTCTTTTTTTTATTCACCCACAACAAATTGTTGGAGTCAGATGACGCCCTGTGTACTGTACTATCTTAGTGCCTGACATGTCGGTCTACAGTCCATAGTTTAATGCGTGTTGTCCACGAAATTATAACTAATTGGAACGATTAAATAATAATTATATTGATAGGATAATTGCCCTTTGGATTTTTGAAGTGATATCTTACTAAGGGAGGGTAAACAGCGTCCCCCGCGTAACGTGTCTGGCTTCATACCGTTTCTCTCGCGCATACAGCTGCGGGTGTCAACTCTTCAAGATCAAATTAATGTTTAATTTAATTGTGATATAGTTTAACTCAGATTTATTTAAGTTTATAACTTTTTTAAGACTTAAAACCCGACACGCGTTTTTATTCGGTGCCTTGTTTGTTAGAACTCACTTTTAAAACCACAGCGTCTATTCCTCAAATAAATGATTTTTTTCGTCCCATAGCTGATGAGCAAATCCAAATTATGACACGTAATTTCAGAAACGAATTCTGAACTCACTATTGTTTAATATATTCCGCGATACTGAATAAAATTATCTTTCTTTTTCTAAAATCACTAAACTATCGGGAAGTATTTTGTGTCCTTCTTGAATATCTTAGATAGATCTTTTATAAATATATCAATAACTTAACTAATTACATACCTACTTTAAATTGATTTATTATTATTTTTTTTAAAGGGAACTTTTTATGCTCAAAAAGCACTTAGAAAATGTCCTAAAAGACAAATGCTCCATGTCATGCAATAATATTCTTCTTCTGTGTAAGGCTCTAAATTAAATCTAGGCACACATATCAAACCTTTTTAGTATGTATTAAACCATAAACTATTTTTTTATTGTAGTAATATTTAGTAACGTTGATTTGTTTAGTTTTTTATAAGGTTATATTGGAAAAGCGCGGGAAACATAAATTTGGCAGGACGTGTTTTTCACATTTTATTAATAAATATTGAAATTAGTATTTATCTTGTATAAATTGATCAGTGACGAGTTTAAATATTGCTAGAATAAATTTTCTTTCTTTTAGTTTAGTAGTGTATATATTTTGAAGCTGCTATAGGGTAAGTTTTTTTATATATTAATAGTAAGTAGACGGAAATGGATCCCCCAGGGGATCCTGGGGGGACCATTCCCGATGTGGGCCATACTGTTGTTATACAAGACTCCAGTATGGACACTGATGCTTCTTGTAACAATAAGGATGGTACTTCTAGACGGAAACGTTCAGCCATACGTACTTGCAGACATTGCAACAAAAAACGGTCAAAACGGCGTTACGGAGAAGACAAAAAGTTACGCGATGATGACTGTCATTGTCCGTCCGATAATAACACAAATGACAAATCACTGCTTTCTTCCACGTCTCATTCGCATAATGATAAACCGCATTCACAGCTGCCTTTGAATAGTCCCTTACCCGCTTCAACTCAGACCATTGCAAGATTATTATATCAGAAGTCCGATGCTAATCCATATCTACTACACGTCCAGCGCAACCAAGTGTCTCCAAATGACGGCACCACTCTACATCCTATCACTTTAAGAAAATTTCTAAAAAATAATTATTTCTCGAATATAATTAACGGTAGCCTTAAACGTATTGGAAGAAATAGGTTAGCCATTTCTTTTTCGGAATATAAGTCGGCAAATGATTTTATTGAGAGTCAACTATTAGTAGCAGCCAACTACAATGCATTTGTTCCTTCGTATAATGTAACGCGTGTTGGTATTGTGAGAGGAGTACCATCAGAATGGACAGACGATGAGATTAAGGAGAATGTAACTGTTCCTGTAGGTTGTAGACCTATATTGAAAGTACGACGAATTAGGAGAAAAGTTATTGAAAATGGGTCTACATCTTTTAAATGTACTGAATCGGTCGTATTGACCTTCGACGGACAGATACTTCCCAAAAGGGTTTTTGCATGTTATACGGCCCTTTCTGTTGATTTATATATTTTTCCAACAATATTATGTCATAAATGTTGCCGTTTCGGGCACATTCAATCACAGTGTCGTTCGACTCCCAGATGTTTTAGGTGTGGTGAAGGACATTCGGGAGAAAGTTGTAATATAAATGAAGATAGTATTAACTGCTGTAATTGTAAAGGTCATCATCTTGCAACAAGTAAAACATGTTTGGAATTTGAAAGACCCTTTGAGTTTCTTAAAACCCAATAAACCTCCTTCAGAAACCTCATCTTATCGCCCTATCTTCTGTATTAATGAAAATCACTGAATGTCTAGTTAAAAATCGTTTAGAACCAGTTTGGTTTTAGACGTGGTAGAGAGACAATTGATAATTTAAGTATACTAGTTACTGATATTAGAGCTGCATTTTCAGATAATAAATGTTTAGTTGCTGCTTTTCTCGATATTACTGCTGCATATGATAACATAGTTATTTCCATTCTATATAAAAAGTTAAAAACACTTAATATCCCTGATTTATTGTGCAACTTTATTGTGAATATGCTTTCTAGTAGAAAAATAAATTTGTGTATAAATAATATAAACAAGCAAAGGATAATGATGAACGGGAATTAACGCGACACTTTTTTAGGTAAACAAATATTTAGCTTGACGTTGGTAGATATACAAACATCTACCTCATCTACGGAGTCGTGAGGGCGCCACTTCAGTCTGCTTGTGACCACGGCCAGTGCAACCTGGCCGAAAGGTCAAGCTAATCAAGGTAAATATTTGTTTACCTAAAAAAGTGTCGCGTTAATTCCCGTTCATCATTATCACTGAGTAATATGCAACGCGAAAGCCTAAAAGCAAAGGATACCAGAGGACTTCCGCAAGGTTCTGTTCTTAGTCCTATTTTATATAATACTAGTTGACCCGGCGAACTTCGTTCCGCATCAAAAGAAATAAATTAGTAATATTTGGATCTTAAAAAGTTCAATTCGTGCTATTTATCGGCACGCGTTTTGGCGCGCAAACGCAACTGCTATGTACCGCTATGTTAATACTGTAATATCTTCATAAATATTAGTTTAAATTACATGCTGTAAATGGCATATCTATATTAAAAGCACAATCTATTTAAGACACTTAATTGGATGAAAATTAATGCTGTTATGTTTAAAATAGCTTCGTAAATAAGCCATTATTTCTCGTAAAAAGATAAAAAATAATAATGGTCATTGTGGGTTATCCCTAAGACATAGACATGCCCTCGCGGACTTTTTTATAGACCTTTTAAAGGTGTATAATAATGTAGTACATTGTTTTGATTTATCACTTAGGGTTCAGGCAGCGTTTTCGATTAAAGTTTTAAATCTTGAAAATTATCATTTTTTTGCACTACACTATTCATGAATTATAGATCAAAACCACCCCGTTGACACCCTCTAACTATTAAAAAAACCGCATCAAAATCCGTTGCGTAGTTTCAAAGATTTAAGCATACAAAGGGACATAGGGAAAGAGAAAACGACTTTGTTTTATACTATGTAGTGATCTATAGTTACGATTTAGAGACATCGTTAGGACCGGATGTCAACGTTCTTCGATACGCTGATGATTTGCTTATATACTTTTTTTTTATCGGATAGGAGGGCAAACGAGCAGGCGTGTCACCTGATGGTAAGCAACCAACGCCGGCCATGGACACCAGCAACACATATAGTGTTACTGTTGCGTTGCCGACCTTTAAGGGATAGGGGATAGGAAAGGATGGGGAAGGGGGGTGGTCCACCGGGTACCTCTCTCACCGAACGAAACGCGGCATGAGCCACTTTACGTCGATCTTCTGAGAGGTCGTGGTATTTCACCGGTCGAGCCGGCCCATTCATGCAGCGAACTGCTTGGCTCTATCACTGCTATCACCATAATCATGTAACGGCAACTGCGACTCTATCTGCTTCACTTTCCCGATTAGAATCATGGTTAGACTTGAATGGACTCGAAGTATCTCCTTCGAAAAGCGTAGTCATTCCGTTTTCTCGTAGAAAATCTCCCCCCTGTGTAGCTGTGCAATTGAATAATATACCAATTCCCCAAAAAAATATACAAAATTTCTAGGTATAATTTTGAATAACAAGCTTTCCGGTATCCCTCATTGTGAATATGTTGTCAATAAGTGTGAAACTTTATTAAACATCATGAGATGTTTATCAGGGGTCTGGTGGGGTTCCCACCCATTTTCACTCAAAATTGTATACCGCATTAATTCGTAGTGTACTTGATTATGGCTCTTTTTTACTGTCTCCTTGTAATAAAAATAGTCTTAACAGATTAGATGCTATTCAATATAAAGCTTTACGTTTAATTTGCGGAGCTATGAAATCCAGTCTAATAAACTGTTTACAAGTTGAGACTACAGAATGCCCTCTACACATAAGACGCCAGTATTTATCTGACAGGTATCTATTCCGGTGTTTTTAACTATCCTATCACCCACTACGTTCTAAGTTACAAAATCTTTACAATTCAATCAATTTATCTAGTTACTGGTCTAATAAAACTCAACCCTGTTTAATTTTAAGCTATCAAAGATAATAACGGTCTAAATGCTGCTTCTTATAATTTTGTTTTGTATCCACTCTTCATAGTTAATTTTGGTGTATTGACATTGTCTCCTGATATTAATTTAGATCTGGGAATTTGCAAAGATGATATAGACGCTAATATTAATTTCAACATAATCAAAGACCAGCTTTGGGTAGATTATCATCATATTTATACAGATTCATCCAAACACTCTGCTAAGGGTATAGTAGGAGTGAGTGTTTATCACTCTCAGTATAAAATTATACAAAAAGTTATACTGCCTCCAGAATCGTCTGTGTTTACCGGCGAGTGTTTTGCTTTATTTAAAGCTGTTGAGTACATTTTGGTAGCAAAACTTAAGAAATCTATTATTTTCACTGATTCCAAAAGCGCTTTACAAGCACTCCAAAAATACCCATTTAACTGTAAAGTATATCTTAAGGACACCTGGAAAAAAGAATGGATGAAAAGTTCCCAATCTAAAGGCAAATTTTATTTCTCCATCCAATCGGATTTAACCTCTAAACCTTGGTTTTCTAAAATGTTATTTAGTAAAAGAGTTACAACTGTTTTAATACGTATGCGATTGGGACATGTAAGTACAGCTGCGCACCTAGCTAAACTCCATATAGTTGATTCTGCTATGTGTGAATGTGGTTTGGATAGTGCAGACTTAAATCACATCTTTTTAGCCTGTCCTCTCCGTAATAACAACATAATTTATGAAACAATCCTTAGACTAAATATTCCTTTACCTTCTTCTATTTCTATTCTGTTAGCTTACAATAACTTTGAAGTATATAATAGTTTAAGTAAATTTATCAACTTATATGATATTAGAATATAGTGTGTATTTAAATCAATTTATTATATTTATATATAATTTATCGCAATCCTTACTGATGTAATAAAACTATCGTCAAAATTATTTTTAAAATAACGAAGTGTTTCCCTACCTTTGTCTGTGGCCAATAGGCAAACCGCGTTCGCAATATTATTAAAAAAAAAATAGTTATATTATCCGTAGGTGATTCAACTGGATTGTGTTGTATAAATAACAATCGAGCGATATTTAGTTTCGTATCATGGAAGCTTATCGCATCAAAACCTCAAGTGCTGAGTAAACTTACTGAATATTGGTTGGTACAAATTATTTGAGAGCACGCTTCCCTTGTCGTTTCACTTATTTGTGCACATGTTTGGCCAAGCCCAATGTCCGAGTGGGGATTAATATCAGCTGCTGCCTAGAGGTAGGCAGGTTCGATACCTACCCCACTAATAAAGACTTCTGCTTTTTGTTACTGCCACTTATTTCTACGTGCGCTCTACCGTTGCGAACGCTCCGTTGTTGTGTTTGTATCATGTTTTACAAAATTATAAAATCTAGGTAAGTCCCTATTCCATTTGGGACGTAAACATAACGGTGAGTCAATCCTTAACAGCTGCTGTCTACTCCTTCGAGTAAAAAAGGGGTTAAGTTATGTTATAAAATATAATAAATAATATCCACAAAAGAGTTCGCAAGATCATAAGTGTTACATCATTTTAAAATGTGAAAAAGTACTTAACTTTTTCAGATTTTAAAATGTGGTAAAAATGCCAATAAAAATCAGACCTTATCTTGGTATTGTTTGTTAGCAAAATAAATTATTTCGTAGGCGTGAATGTTTCATGGTGATGGTTACTCTTTGAATTATTGTAATCGGACATTTCCTTTCCAAAGATATTAAGATGTAAACAAATTATGTTAGTAAAGTTCTCAGTACTTCTCAGTCCTAACTAACTGCCTGATCAACGCACGGTCCATACCGCTGGTCGTCTTTAATTTGTTTACACACAAAAGGCTTTAATTTATTTTATAATAGCTGACGCCAATTTAAATAAACACTCATTCATTACTAAATTATATACAAAAACTAGCCCGTTGGCACACTTGGCACCCTCTACCTGTTAAAAAAATCGAATTAAAATCCGTTGCGTAGTTTAAAGATATTTTATTTAAGAAATAAAACATTATTATTGACTCTTAAGTTAAAAATATTTATTAAAAAGAATAATATTAGCCATTTGAGGAATCAGATAAAAAAACTATAGGACAGATTGTTTCCCAGTGATCTGTCATAATCTATCAAAAAAGTTGTAGTTATAAAGTCCGTGGGGATTTAAACCATGGACTTACGGATAAGGACTAGTTCCCAGAAGAGAATCCACACGAATCCGGGTTCAACAGGTGTTCTCTAATAGTTTAGTTCCCGCTATTACTGTTCAGTCGTAATTCGAAGACGTCCGGTCTGCTGTACCGGACGGAGGTGGAGATGGAGTGGGTCGACGACGTCCTATATGTGACACAAATAATTGAAGTATCCTATCCTTATTGTATATCAGCCAATGTGACATATAAATATATGCCCAACCTGTAGTATTACCATACTAAAATTATAAATGTAAGTTTGGTTGTTATTTTTTTACGCAAAAAGTACTCAACTAATCTTTATGAAACTTTGTAAACATACTTTTCGAGGTATATATTTTTATATAGTATAGGTATATACTTTAAAATAATAAAAAAATATTATATACGAACAATGAATGATTTTTTTATCAAACAATAGTATAACGTTAACCTTGTAACGAATAGCAATAACATATATATATATACTAAATACTCATAGCTGTACTCTACGTATTTATTATAGTTTAATTGATTTCAAATATGGAGTCACTGAGCGCGACTATAATTATAAAAATTTACCATAAAATTTATCAAGTAATCGTCTGGTTATCTATAATTAATTAATTACTTAAGGCGATCCGTTATCGCCCCTGGACTATTTGTAAACAATTAAGGCGATTGTGTTCCATCATATAATTTGACAATGACAAGTATCTATTAGCACAGCTGATAAATATTACATTGTCAATATTGCCATCAATTTTCTTGATTATCTATCCAAATATTAAACGATCGAAGAAAAAGACATTTATAATAGATTGGCATATTTATTAAGCTGTTGTTTTAATAATAATTACTATATTATGACTCACTCCTTGGTGAGAATGTTATTTTAACTTTGTCTAGATTGCTTAAATATATTTCTATTCTATTTATTTCATTTATATTTCAGCAATGTTTCGTCAAACAAAGCAATGATTACAGTTATTAATTAGTGTTAAACTAAGAATTCAATTTATTTTTACTAAACAGTCTCGGTGGCGCAGTGGCTAGCATCCCGCTTCTGATTCAAGAAGTAGTCGGTTCAAATCCTGGCACGTGACACACCAATGACTATTCGAAATTTTCGGAAGTTACGTGTGATAAATATCGATGACTGACAACTTTGTGCCCGGTATGGCAATAGGTTCGCCACCTATTCCATTTGGGACGTAAACATAACGGCGAGACGAGGCTTAACAGCCGCTGCCTATACCTTCGGGTAGAAAAAGGCGTGAAGTTATGGTATGTTATGTTATGTTATGTTTTACTAAATTCTTACTTTATGTTTACTGTGAAAACCACATGAAAATCTGTTTAGTTGCCTATTGTCTCCTATTGTCTCCTATGCGCGGGAGTAAAATGGTGTATATAATATGTTTTTTTTAAGTCAGTAGAGGTCTAACGTACACCTTAGACATCATTTTCCCATAATGTTATATATATATATATATATATACTAGTTGATCCCGCGAACTTTGTTCCGCGTAAAAAGAAAAGAAACAATTAAGGTCACTTTGGCTTATCCTTATGAGATAGACATACCTACATCGCGAACTTTTTTGTAATCCTTGAAGTATATATTAGTACATTATTTTGATCTATCACTTCAGTTTCAGCCGGCGTTTGCAATTAAAGTCCGAAATCTTTTATATAATAAATTATAGCTATAAACCGCTCCGTTGCCACCCTCTATCTATTAAAAAAAACCGCATTAAAATCCATAGCATCATCATATAAAGACAGACAGCGGGAACCGAACTTTGTTTTATAACTAATTATGTAATGATATCGGTAAGAAGTAAAAACCACTCAGAATCAGACTATTCAGTAGTTCATTCATGATATTATGAGAAAAAGCAGACATAAATATTATTGACATACGTAATTAGTATTAGCTGCTGTGGTGATAACAAAGACCTCTTGTCTTAGTTCTTCTCCGAAAATCTTCTTGTTCCAATTTAAGTAGCTATATGTACATAAATTCAAAAACTGTCGATAATAAAATAGAGAACCACCGAGTTTAAATCTGCGTAGAGCCTGCAAGAAATTACTTAGCAACATTACTGTATAATAATAATTATTTTTCCAATGACTTGAAGAAACTTAGCTCTCAATATCTCCATTGTTTTGGCGAATTAAATTCTGCAATTCGATTTTGCATATTTCTACGTAATGGTAAAACTAATTTCAAAATAAGAATTAATTTCAAATATGAGAGCATCAATCAAACTTTTATTTTTGGCTAAAGTTCATAAAAACAAACATTTCCGCGGACAGATTACCTGAAAATTTTACTGCCAATATTATTAGCAGGGAACGATGAATGAAAGTAGCTTGCGATGTGTGTTCGAGCTAATTTAAGTAGGAACTTCGTCACAATATAATCTGCCCTAGTATTAAAAAAGGATAGTTCACCTTGCACGTAGTCGCCCTTGACATTGTAGTGACGTACAATAACAGCTAATAATAACTAAAACCTCAACTCATTTGCAGTTCTTCATTACATTTTGTAAACAATAGTTAGTATAAAACAGAAAAGAATATTCTAAGAATAAACTTAACTTCACGCCTTTTTTCTACCCGAAGGTGTAGGCAGTGGCTGTTAAGCCTCGAGTCGCCGTTATGTTTACGTCCCAAATGAAATAGGTGGCAGTTATTTAACGTAGTTTGACGAAGCGCTATTGGCAAAGTAGAAAACTATATTACTCTGGAGTGTCTATATGCCTAAATGGAACTACCTTAAAACTGTACGTAATTTTTATAGCGTTGTGTGAAATCATTTCCACACAACCCACATACATACAATCTAAAGAAATTACAAGCCTTTATCATACCTCCCCGTTTACATTCGATATATAAAGGTTATCATTTCGTCGCCGTCAACACATTACTTTACATTACATCCACGCGCATCGTGATAGTTGACGCATCTCTAATGTCTACTTGTGATAAATCTATACATAAACAAAGTTGATAGTTAAACATAACTTCACGCCTTTTTCTAGTTTTCCTAGCCGAAAGTCAAAGTCAAAATAACTATTTTTATAGGTCTTCACAGACACTTAAAAATAGTCAACAAATACAGATAACATATTACATATTTAAAATTAAATAAAAATACAAACACGAGCGCTTGTTGAAAGTGCCTCCGTGGAACAAAAAAAGACACGGACGCATTTGCCACGAGCGGCCCGATTCCGAGTGTAGGGGCTATCATGAGAAGAATCGGGAAATAAACTCATGTGCCAAATACTCTTTTCAAACCATTTGAAATAAATAACAATATTATTATAACTACTGAAAACAAATCAGTAGGTTAGTAGGAAAGTCTAGGCAGTGGCTGTTAAGCCTCGACTCGCCGTTATGTTCACGTCCCAAATGGAATAGGTGACGCACCTATTGCCATACCGGGCACAAAGTTTTTTAGTCATCGATATTTATCACACATAACTTTGGAAATTAATTAATTTCGAAAAGTTATTGGTGTGTGCCAGGATTCGAACCCGCAACCTCTGGATTCAGAAACCGTGTGCTCGACCACTGGACCACCGAGACTATGAGGCTTAACAGCTTCTACATGTACCACCTAGTCATGGGGAATTTACTATAAGTATTTGTGAAAAGTAATAGTATTTGTATTATGTGAAAATATTGATCCCAAAACGTAGAATGAACCATTTACTGTTATTCCTGTGACTTGACAGGGTTGCCCTTGGACCAATATGCTACTTGACGCTAAGGATTGGCAAACCCGACAACTACATAAGTGTTTTTTGCATTTATATTTTTATGCATATGCTATGTCATAACTACAGTTTATTATTGCATACACATACACTTCTTTGTTATTTAATAGACAGAATTTAGCAATTTTTATGTGGCATAAAGTTGGTAGCTCCGAATATGTATTTTTCGCTCAATCGTAGCTATATCTTGTCAGACAAGTGGTTGTCAGTGTGACAGTACTGACACACAATTTTTTTTTTTATGAGATTAACGACCTGGTTGCTAAGACCTTTAAGTCGAGTCTTTTTTTTTTAATAACGTCTTCATTCTTAACCTAAACTAATCTTAACCTAACCTAGCCTAAGCCTATAGCTTAACCTAACCTAACCTAATCATCCATAAAGTCGTGGCACTTTATGCATGATTTTCCGAGGGAGTTTTGACGACAATGTAGAAGAGCACACTAAACACGATATTTACACTATTTCCCACATTTGCACTCATATACGAACACTTATTAAATAAAACGCCACGAATTTTATCCAATAATATCCATTGAAACACAAATTTGAGAAAACAATGCAAATAACGGAAATGTTTCTTCCACAGTCCCGCCAAAACTCCAACCGACACATAAAATATGGTTCATTCCACAGAGTACATTTGTATACTACTGAGATAGAGTGATAGCTCCCTGCAAGGCGCCCCAGACGTTAAGTTATGACAACTCTCCATGATATATACACACACACATATACTTGAATATACGTATTACGTATAAACATTGTATATGTTTGCTTGTACGCCTATCTAAATAAAATGCATTTAGGTTATTTCAAATATGACTAAAATAAAACGAAAAATATATGAAAATAATATTTATTTACGTCATTTTACAATATTCAAATTCAAATGATAATTGTTGTATTTTATTTACAATATTAAAATTAATTCTCTGGCCACACATTGCAAGACTGTAACTATTTACCTTGTCCTTGTCCCAATTAAAAGAAAATCATGCAATTGTTGTTCTTTTGTATTGACCAGGTACAGTAGGTACATGTTGTAATTTTGAAAACATTTTATTTTCACAGATAGGTACACAACACATAATCATGTTTTTCACAAATATTCGCGAATTCGTTATAAGCCAAATGAACAGAAAATCGTATACAATAACTTTCCAGGTCAAGATATTTATTTTAAAAATCGAGTATTACATATAACCTCTTTGAAATATAAATTATAGTTCGCAAAATAACAAAAATTTTATATCTGTCAAGGAGTCAAAAGTCAAATACGCGCTTAGGACGTTTCAGTTTATGTACCGTAAATAGATAAAACAAAATGTATCTTACATATTTGAAGAAGTTTTTCGACTCGGTTAATTTTATTCATTTCGTGATATATCAGAACAAGAAACAAAGATCTATGTTATTACTAATTGATTATTAAATTAATTAATAAACACGATAAATCACTCATCATGTTCTTTTACATTAAAACAATGATAACGCGTGTAATGGAATATCAAACTGAAATAAACGCCTAACAACTTGAGAATAGCGCCATCCTATGAATAAGTTATGGAAACTTTTTATCATTATTATACGACAAAATTAAATATTAGTTTAGTACTGTGAAGTTTAATTGTAAATATTATCATCTCAACTTAGTCGTCAGTACGCCCTGCCAAAATGTTCTAAGCTTTACCAGCCTTATTTATATACTCTTTGCCAGCCGGAGCCGGGTTCATTCATGTTTCTGTCGTAGTGTGTAGCACATACAGTAAATTAAAGTTTGAATAAAATAGTGTTTACCTAGTTTCAAATATAAATAGAATAATCTGCTTTATCCTAATAATCCTACCAGTGCTGATAGATATTACGCTAATTAATCATGGATTCAAGCGACAATCGTGCTGAAGGCTGGAAATACCTAAACAAGCAATTTTTTGGTGATGGTTAGTTGATATTGTACAAAATTGTCATCTAATTTGTTTGCTTTCGTCACAAGGGCACGTCCAATTTTTAAGTTATGTGATTATAAACACAGCTACATGAATACCAAGCACATATTAAAGTTTATAGAGGATTTGAATAATCTTGAAAAGTAATATAATTTTTAAACATCTTGTGTCGTGTATAATCTAGTTGGTCTCTAAGAATTGTCGTATCGGGTAAGATCATAAGAGTGGCATTCTAGAAATTAATTGTAATCTTTGAATATATTTTTTGCACAAAAAATAAATCAATTGTGAAGGTAGAAATAATTTTGTAATAGTTTGGCATTTGGACATGCATTCTATTATTATTTGTCATGTACATAATATAAGTAATTAACCCTTTTTAAAAATTTCTTAGCTTACCATACCCCTCGTATGGAAAGCTAATTTTAATTTTTAAAAAGGCTTAATTATTTTGGTTGAATTTACTAATCAACTTATTGTTATGATATAGAGAAAAGTTGTATCTTTTTATTTAGTCAATAAACTCAGAAGTAATAAACCAATTTTCTTTTTTTATGTTGTATACACCCTTGTGTACATTTTGTAGCCAAAACAATTAAATAAATTTTCCAGTCATATTCTAGTATGTTTGTAATTCTAGAAGTCTTAGGTTTGCTTCTGAACACTCACTAATGAATATTTAAAGTGTGTAATTTCTCTTTAAAAAACTTATATAATTTAAATTAAGAAATATGGTTTTTTGCAACAATCATTCTAGTTTCATAAGATTCATGTTGAATATATATTTTGACCTTTAAACATGTTGTTGAACAACTTGTCATTATTGAAGAGGTACAGTCTAGTGTCTGAATAACAAATAAATTGATATGACATTGGCTATTTCTTCTATTAAAATATCATTTGTCATATCTTGTCATGTGATCAATTTATCTATGAAAATTTGACAATTATTTTGTTTAGGTGAACGTGCCAATTATGTGAACACACCGCATGTTATCGCGATGGTGGGTCTGCCCGCCCGCGGTAAGACTTACATCTCCAAGAAACTGTCCCGCTATCTCAACTGGATTGGGATCAACACAAGAGGTAATTAATCGCTTAGATTTCCCCTTCTAGTTTCTGATATTTTGTTCTTTTTATAACGTAATAATACCGATACATTTATGTACATATCATTACAAAGTATAAAACAAAGTTGCTCTCCACTGTCTGCCCCCTTATATGCTTAGATCTTTAAAACTACGCAACGGATTTTGATGTGTTTTGTTTTAATAAATAGAGGATGTCAACGGGATGGTTTGTATGTATAATTCATGTATAGTGTAATAAGGAAAAAGTGATAATTTTCGAGATTTGTGATTGTGTTTTTTGATTTTGTTTAATTTGTAAACTGTAAAAATTTTTTTTGATGCAGAACATAGTTTGCTGGATTTAGAGTTTTTCAGATCTTATATACAAATATTAACTTGAATTTTAGTAATTGTGAACTTGAAATGTGATTGGAACTGATCATGTCTGATAATTCGGTATTGATAAATAATAATAATTTAATGGTTAATTAGTTTCTGCATTTAAGATACAAAGAGATGTTTACAGATAAGTGTATAGCTTGTTCACCATACATGTTTGATGATGAGAATAAAATTTATAATGATCATATTTGTTGTCAGTTTTCAATCTCGGCGAGTACAGGCGACATGCCACCACGGCATACACATCACATGAGTTCTTCAGACCTGATAACAAGGAGGCGATGGCTATCAGGCAGCAGTGTGCTCTAGACGCGCTGAACGATGTCTGCGAGTGGCTCGTCAAGGGCGGTGAAGTTGCAGTGAGTATATTACTAGTTGTTTTGAACTGAAGGTATCGCCTTGCGTGGGTGTGGGCGTTTGAGGGGAATGGAATGATGAAATGAATCTAAATGAGAAACGAAATAGGAACAGAGTAATACTTGAATGTTTTGTACGAAAGGCAATATGATTAGGAAGAATATTAGTGTGGAAGAAGCGGATGATTGAGATGTATGAAATCTTTGTAGTTTACTCTCAAAACCGTTAAATATACAAAGTTAAATTATTCTTATCACCAAAAGCAATTTCTTTCAGGCAACCTTATAATATTTTTAACATTATAAAATGTATTTTTCACTTTTTTTTATATAATGTCTATGTGACAGGTGTTTGATGCGACAAATTCAACGTTGGACAGACGGCGGATGATCCGAGACATAGTCGTCAACGAGATGGGCTTCAAACTGTTCTTTGTGGAGTCCATCTGTGACGATCCTGGGATTATTGAACAAAACATTATGGTAATTTAAGTATATTCAATTAAAATGTAAAAGTACATACTCACACAGTTTGATGCATGAATGGACCGGCTCGACCATGAAATACCACGACGTCTTTAAATTCGTTCAGCGAGAGAAGTATCCGTGGGCCATCCCCCTTCTTTCCCCATCCCACTCCTTCAAAGGAAAAAGTGCATAATACATTTGTAAAATTGTAATTTCAGGAAGTTAAAGTGAGCAGTCCGGACTACACAAATATACAAAACATGGATAATGTTCTAAACGATTTCCTGCTGCGCATTGAGCACTACAAAGAAAGATACGACCCCCTCGACGAGAACACAGAGTCTGACTACAGCTTCATGAAGATATACAACACTGGTGAGAAGGTGGTGGTCCACAAACACGAGGGACACATACAGAGCAGAATCGTTTACTATCTCATGAACATACACATTGTGCCCAGAACTATATATTTGACCAGGGTGAGTGATTTTAACATTGTTTTCTTGACTGGTCTTGCTGTGCTTTCCTACCAACGGAAATACCAGCTGTTGCATAGCAGTCGACTGCTTAAGACCTCACGAGTAAAAATATTTGATGAGCATAAATGTTTGTTTCTGACTACATCTCCTGTTATTAAATGCGTGAAGTTACAATAAATGTATATTTTGTTCAACAGCATGGAGAGAGTACACACAACGCGTTAGGGCGCATTGGTGGCGACAGTAATTTATCAGCTCATGGCCAGCGGTACGCAGCGGCGTTGGCCGCTTACATTGACGAGCAACAAATCCCCGGATTAAGGGTCTGGACCTCGTGGATGAAGAGGGCTATACAGACCGTCAAAGATGTCAAAGCACCACAGGAGAGGTGGAAAGCCCTCAACGAAATTGATGCAGTGAGTTTTACGACCTTTGTTCCCTTACAGAGTCGAGAGTTGATTCTTATTCAATTAATTGTGTGATGGTAATAGAATTTAGTTTGTCTGGGGATTCTGACATGTGATGTACCTATTAAATATATTGTAAGTTGCGTACCTGATTTGTGACTAGGTGGCGATTTTAAATCTGGGTCCATATTCATAAAATTTTGTCATGTTTCAGGGTATTTGCGAAGAGATGACATATGCTGAGATCCAAGAGAAGTATCCTTCGGATTTCAACGCGCGTGACGCGAACAAGTTTGCGTACCGATACCCTCGTGGCGAGAGTTACGAGGACCTGGTGGCGCGGCTGGAGCCCGTCATCATGGAGCTGGAGCGGCAGGGCAACGTGCTGGTGGTGTCGCACCAGGCCGTCATGAGGTGTCTGTTCGCCTACTTCCTTGACAAGTCTGCCGGTGAGTCTCTACTCTTAAGGGAGTTGGCAAATTAATTGGCTTTTATGTTTCTTGTATTTAAATTTCGAAATATATTTATATAAATTTCTCTCAATTTGCGATTGTGTGATGTTTAGAGGAGCTGCCTTACCTCCATGTACCTCTGCACACGGTGATCAAACTAACGCCGGTCGCGTACGGCTGTCGCGTGGAGTACATCAACCTGTTCATCCCTGCAGTAGATACACATCGCCCAAAACCTTCTGTAAGTATAGACCCTAGACCAACGTCCACCAACTCTCTTAACATATTTACTATGAGTAATGTAACAAACAAATGTATAATAATAATGATTTATTGCTTGTCTATTTATGAGCCGGTGGAAAGGAACCGGTTAAAAAGCCTTTATTCTATTCTATTGGAACGAAGTTCCTTATCGCGCGTTGTGAAAGGGGGCTAGACGGAAAAAATTCTTACGAAAAGTTGTCACGACACAATACATCTTTTATTGGCTTATTTAGAATTATAACTACCTAAATGGTCTAGTGGCTGGGATACCTTGCTCTCATACAGGGGGCTCGGGTTCGAATCCCGGTATCGGAACTCTTTTTGAAGTTTTATTTTCCATGTTTTCATATTTTATATATGTTTAGGGCACTTTCAAGTATCGGCTTATTTAGAAAAATGTATAACTACCCAAATGGTCTAGTGGCTGGGATACCCTGCTCTCATACAGGGGGCTCGGGTTCGAATCCTTTCTTTCTTTATCTTTTTGAATAATACAATACAATATAATAAATACAATAATAAATGCTTTTGTATTTTTAGCAAGTACGCATTATAACCTCCCTTTATTATTGTGCTAACCAAGTCATACGCATTATAATCTCTCCATTTTGTGTGTTTAGCAAGTGTACGCGTCATAATTTTAATAAATTCAAAAACAAATATTTTAATATTACAATATCAGAACGTATGTATTTAGCAAGCCGTGTGTGTTCTAACCTATACGCTGTTATGTTTACGAAGTCGAGAGAGTATATATATATATATAATCGAAAGGAACTTCGTTCCATCCGGGTGTCCCTTGACACCTCTCAAGTTTTTTTTTATCAAACTAAAATAAATATTACACATTAACAAAACTTCCGACAAAAGTATTAAAGAAAGTAAAACATTAAAATACTTAAACAATTGTCAAAGTTTTACCTGTTTAATGCCACAGGAAGTTTATGAATTGCCATCTGTTAACTGAACTCCAATGTGATTTAATATAGTTATCAAGTAAAGTGTGACTCTCAATCCTGGACTGGACCGCCATCTTTAAAAAGTTTGCAAGCTAATAAATTGAAACAAATATAAATGGACATTTATTTGACAGGAAGACGAAGATGCAGCCGAGCCACAAGTATGAGAGAAATACTTTGAAGCATGATATAGAATACAATAATTAGATATTGTTACCATAAAAATTTCAAAATTGGTCAAACTTAATATTTGTAGTCAATCTCTCTCTCTCTCTCTCCTCTCCTCTCTCTCGCTCTCTCTCCCCTCTCTCTCTCTCTCCTCTCTCTCGCTCTCTCTCCTCTCTCTCTCTCTCCTCTCTCTCTCCTCTCTCTCTCTCTCCCCTCTCTCTCTCCTCTCTCTCTCCCTCTCTCTCTCTCTCTCCTCTCTCTCCTCTCTCTCTCTCTCTCTCTCTCTCTCTCTCTCTCTCTCTCTCTCTCTCTCCTCTCTCTCTCCTCTCTCTCTCTCTCTCTCTCTCTATGAAATGATCTCTCTCTTCTCCATTTTGTTTTTCTTGGGGCCAAAACAAAAAAGACATCTTTATTTTTTACGAGTACAGCAATGATATTGTAATTAATATGTAAATACATAATTAATATTTAGTTTAAACCTTAGATTTGTTATCTACTAAGTAGTACTGGGACACTCGCTAGTTAATATATTTATTTTATAAGAACAGACAGATTTTTGCTTCTATAATTTAGTGGTAGGTAGTAACTATTAGGAAATTATTATCAATTTTTTTTTATAATATGGAAGTATAATAATTGTGTGTTTTTAATTGAAATAGAGAAAGTAGATATGAACTTAAAACACACAAGGGGATTGGAAATGACGTGCAATCAATCATGGTAACTTTTTCAGTGTGTGTGTCTAATGTTTATAGGTTTAATTTGAGTTCATATTTATCGCTATCTCTATTTTCTCTGTCATTCCAGATTTGCTCTGTATGTCTATACGAACTTCCTTATCTTCCATTCTTTCTATATACCTCTGAAATTATTGATTGATATGATTTTACTTCTACTGAACAATATCACAGTTTTTTGTCTGTTTTGCCAACAAAACTACAGAACAACACTACAGGCACAAATATGGAGGTATATCTTTAGAAATCTGAATTCAAAATCGTCAGGCGCGTATATAGGCGCTAACAGTTTTTCTTAATTTTTACGGTAACAATATTTAAGTGAGACAGTTTAGTGTTTACGAATGGAAAAGTTATTGTCTGTGAAGTTTTCTTTTTAATTAAACTTGTACCGTTTTGTTTATATCCGAGTATCATTTTTTTATGTATTACTATGTACATATTTAAATTGTTTATGGTGGTGCGTAGATTCACCATGCCGCTGTCACAATCCTGTAACCCCAGTCCTATCCTTTTCAACAAAAGTGTCACATATCCTCAAATTTGAAAAACCTTCTTTTGAAAGTCTTTTGAAAGCTAAAGAAAAATGGGCCCGTGTATTACTATGCTCTTGGCCAAAACTTTGATATAATTACTGCGCTTTTACAGGTAACTAAAATCTACAAATATAAACCAGTGGTTCAAATCTAATAAAACGCTGTAATGTGACCAGAACTAAAAATGCTAAAAATAAGTTTGAACCAAAATCTCGGAGGGCTCTTAGACTTAGAACTCTGCACGACTGGTTAACAATTGTACTTGAATTAGCACCAAAGTGGACATTAAATTAAATTGACCTTGTTTCAGTATTTTTCTAATAAATACTTTCTGGACTGAAATATCGCCATTTAGAATTTTTTCCATATTAAAAGTAATTGCTGGTTGAGCTTGAGAATTTTGATCGCATTATAAAATTGCTTATTTTTTTACGTAGGCGTTTAGAAATAAATTAAGCAACTCGATGTCATAACAAGTGTTTCCTTTTAAAGAAAGGTTTAAATTTTCTATAAATTAGTCTATCTTTATTAGTCTTGATTATTTTGTTTCGTAATAATTGACATTGTAGTTCTATATATATCGATTCTATAATTAGGTGCCATTCCATAGAAATAGCCATGGTTTGCTAGTTTTGCAACGATGAATTTCTAGTCATATTACAATTCTTGCACAAAGTGGTATTATCTATGAAAATCATTAATCGATATTAAACGAATTAAAATAGTAACATAAGGAATTGAGGTTGGCTGATAATGTACCAAATCGTGGTATTATCTTAAATTCGTATTCCATCTATAACATTACAAGCTAAAAATTCGTTGGCAGAAAAATAGTGACGACATTTTTTAATTACTTATTATAATATCAAAATAAGGAATGAAATTTTTGCTATGGCCAGCGGAAACACTATTTTTCGCACCTTTAACCGGTAGGAATGTATTGGCTTGTAATAACGGTACTATCTAAGAACCGCTATGCTCGCCATGGTGAGCATCGTCGTTTTAAAGTTGGTGGTGATGCGTATTCAAATTATTATGTATATTTTTTTCTAAAATAACTTTATTTATGCATATATTTATTATATATATCGCAGGTTTACATATATAGAAAATAGAAGTTGTTTGTTTCGTAGTTCGATTTCTGCCCACGACAAATCTTTGTTTAACTACCTAATAAACACGGATACTCTTTCTGTAGTTGGATACTGACTTATGTTTTTAATGATGTATGAGAATTTTTTTAATGTTATTACTTTGTTCACAGGTGATACCAGCGCCGCCTATAAAGCCAGTACTACTTCTCCTCAACGGGGAAAAAAATGGCGACAAAGAGAAAGACCTGTCGCATTAGCTTTATTAAAAAAAACGTTATCCATATTATTAATTTAAAATATAAAATAAACGCTAGGTTATTTTTCTTTATTATTAATAATGTAAAATTAAAAGTTTTGTGTTGTCAATATGACACAGTTACCAATTTGATAAACCTACTATTTTGAGACTGATGATTCTGTAAGTTTAGATTTTTAAATTTGTAATATTTAAATGTTCAATAAGGGCCTTCACCAACAGCGCCCAGAGTTTTTATTATTTTTCAACCCTGGTAGATCCAGACAGACTGTTGCAGGGGCTTTTTTTAGGGGGACTTTACGTCCCAAATGACTTTCTGAGTTTAAATTTTATAAACGATGTTTAGTTTAGAATTTCCTCCTTAGCTCTACAACTGGACCAACCAATGGACCGTTAAACAGAATGAAAATGCATTATTGTAACTTTTGAATTTTAGTGTAATATGAATGAATATATCTTCCATTTACAGAGCTGCAGCACTAATTTAATTTAAAATAATTTTTAAAACTTTACCTTGCTGGCGGACACACAAAAGAGATCGTATATGTATTTGGTTTTTTACATTAAAAACAAGATAAACTAGACATTAAAAAAAATATTAGACTATTTGAGAGTTAGATACCGTCAAATGGGGTGACTTGGAATCTAAGTGTGAATGGATATGAAATTTTCCACCTCAATTACTTAGTAACCAGCACAGTACAACTAATACTTTCTTGCGTAATACCCAAATAGGTTGCCTATTTGCAGATTAAACAAAAAAGTTATACATTTAAGTTTAAACTTAAATAGAATTGAGATGGTAAAATTTCATCTCTATTCACCCTTAGATTCCAAGTCACCCCATTTGACGGTATCAACTTCATATTAAAATTTATTATATTTTTGTAAATTTGTTATTTTATTTTATATTAAAATTACTTTTGAAACTATATAAAGCCAAAGCACACGCTTTCTATTGAGAGCCTAGAGAAAAATGAAATCTTAGGATTCACATTGATTAGAAAACTATTTTTATTGACAGATATTTCCAAAATAATTGTTCACAAAAATCGGCAGACATTTAAAAATCACATTAAACTTTTCGTAAATGTTATGTTATACCGACTCAATATGCTGACATTCATGACTAATTTCTAGTCCAGTTGGTTACCCAGTGTGGTGAACTGTACAACTCCTCAATCTACGAACTTTATCACATTGGATTAATATTTCCTGAGATTAACGTGTTCAAACAAAAAAACACAAGAGTTTATTATACTGTTTAATCAATTAATTATATATATAAATATATGTACCTATACATTTAAATCTAAATTTTAAACAAAATGATCATTATTGATAATATAATTGTTAATTTATCTAATCTTGAAATATAAAATATACAAAATGGCCAAATGTGCCATATTATAATGTAATTTAATATAAGTTAATTATATAAGTGGGTCTTTGTGTTAAATTATTTTTATACTACCCCTTATCCCTGATGATCTCCCCAAGTTGTAACATGGTTTAATTTTCAAAACATTCCATCACTTCAGGTTTGTAAATAAAATTTAAAAGCTTCAATATTGGTTTTCGTTATACATTATGATATAGGTGGATGAACAATTTGAGCACCGCTCTCTGCCTATGCCATGGGGCTAAACAACCAACCTCACCCAAGTTGAGGTCAAACGTCGGAAGATAAATATAAATAAGTAATAAATAAACGCGATATAATCCTAAAAGTTGTTTTAATCAATGTTACTAAAGTTAATAAATAAAACATTTCAATCAATGTCATCAGAAAAAAACACTTCAAAATTCAATGAGTTGGTAATGTTGGTATCTATTGAACGTACCAAGCTAAAAAGCAGTACTCATAGTTAATACTTATTAATTTATGATAGCAGTAGTTTTCAGAGAACTCGTTTGGGCTAAGCGTTGCTGTTGTCGAAACTTTCAACGTCTTCTTAAAGGCGGGCAACAATGTGATGCTCCTGCTGTTGCAGAAGTCTATTGGCGGTCGTAGTCGCTCTCCATCAGGTGTCCCACAGCATAAAAAAATCAACGCTAAGCAGTATGCGCCTAATGAGCTCTTAGTGCTATAGTTGGAAAACTACCTTGATACAGCCATACCCCTAAGTTCTTTCTAGCGCAATGGTAGGGAGGAGGTTCAAGGGTAAATAAATACACACCGTTCTATCCTCTTCTCTGTACCTAGAAGATGGCAATAATTTTACAAATGTTAGGGGGCCCTGAAGACCGGGCGTACACTACAAATAATATTCCAAAAAGGGGTGAATAGGTTTTCAAAGGTTCAATGCAGAACTTTCAGAAGTATAAAATTATATAGCCGTATTCATATGAAATTACCTATACTTATAAAATTTAAGGTAGGTATAGGTACCGAAATTATGAAGCCTGTGGAAAGTTGCTTGTTGAACCTAGGCTAGTAGTAGCTACATGCCAAGTTATGTGTTTATAATATCATTTTAGTATTACGACGTCAAATCATGACATTATTATGGTCTTAAATTTATGTACTTAAAATGGATTGTATTGTCATCACGGTAGATGTTTGACACATGTTCCTACTCAGGGGGGATTGGACCCACCATGTCAGGGCTGCAGCCAGCTACGGAATAGCTGGATTAAAAAACTGCCAAATGAAAACTGAAATTTAAAACAATGCCAGCAAGAAATAAACATATCCAACATTCCTCTGATACATCAACAGTACGTAAGGCGGATGTATAAAATTCGTATATAATATGCATTATTCATTATATTTGCGTTAAAAAACGTGTTTGTTTGAATACCTAAATAATTATATGCAGGTAAAATTTGAAATACGACACGCAAATCTCAATTTAAATTAAATGAAAAGTGATTTGCGTTACGCCAAAGGAAGTGGAATAATTAGCCGCATTTTAAATAATTTTCAATTTATTCCAATAACTTCGTACTTCATTCCATAGATGACGATACACTTTGCGACTCGTAAACATGTAAGAGGTACTTATGTACATCTCAGCATATAACAAGAGATTTTAGGAATCTTCAAATTTTCTCAGGATTGCGGCCGAATTTTGCAATTCGTGTGATACCTATGTCAACTAAAAATCATCTTTTGGTTACAGTTGCATTTAAAATCAATACTTATTTTTTGTTTTGGTAATATTTGAAGAAACTTTTTTAAAGTCAGTCGTTTGATTATCATCTAATATATAATCTCGTGTCAGAGTGTTTGTAATTCTACTCCTCCGAAACGGCTCGACCGATTCTCATGAAATTTTGTGTGCATATCGGGCAGGTCTCGGAATAGGACAACATCTATTTTTCATCCCCCCAAATGTTAAGTGTAGCCGACCCCTAATTTTTTTTTTTTTTTTTTCGATAAATAAAAAAAAATGTACTCTTGTTTTAGCCGCTGCCTATACCTTTGGGTAACAAAAGGCGTGAAGTTATATTATGTTGTTATGTATGTTATATGAACTCTTGTTTTTTTTTTATGAAACAACATACAAAAATACAACCCTAAACTTACACCTAATTCTACGATTATTGTTTTTTATTTTTTCGGCAAGACAACGTTTGCTGGGTCAGTTAATTTATAAAATGTTTTGCAAAATAAACTCTTCAAAATGTATTAGCTGAAAATATAGCTCGAACTGCAAGTTGCAATGCTTTTAACGTTGCAACTTATAAATTTTGAAACGTATTATAGTTTTATAGACTTATAATAATAAACTTTAGAGAGATATTCAAACTGTGTGATATCTCGGGACATTTCTATGGGAATCAAGCCCTTTCTCCGGTCAATTGATTTATTCAGCTGGTAACCCGATGCGTGTGATAGTTTAATTACTATATATTATTTAATAAAATAAAAGATTTGAATTTTTGTAATAAAAACCATTTAAAATTATTTATTTATTATTTTATTAACTTGAATTTATTTTAATTTATTTGGTAATATTTATTTATTCAATTACTAGTTGACCTGGCGAACTTCGTTCCGCATCAAAAGAAATAAATTAGTAATATTTGGATCTTAAAAAGTTCAATTTGTGCTATTTATCGGCACGCGTTTTGGCGCGCAAACGCAATTGCTATGTACCGCTATGTTAATACTGTCATATCTTCGTAAATATTAGTTTAAATTACACTTTCAAATTCAAATTCAAATTCAAAATATCTTTATTCCATAGACTTTACAAAGTACTTAGAATCGTCACATAAAAAAAACACGGAGCTTAGATTCCCTTTCATCACACTGTCTTGAATGTGAAAGCGAATCTAAGTGCCAGTTCCGGCGTCAAGGCTTCTTGAGAAGAACTGGCAAGAAACTCAAGGCCGACTCTTTTCAAATATCCAGTTTAACAAATAGTGATAAGTACAATCAATACAACACAAAAGGAGCAGTTCAATTCCAAACTTTTTTATCGTTTATATAGTCTGCGATGCAATAATAAGCCCTTTGATATAATCTACTTTTAATATAATTTTTAAATTTTCCCATGGATAATTCAATCGCGTCGTTTGGGAGTTTATTGTAAAAGCGTATACATTGACCTGGGAACGAGTTAGAGATTTTATGGAGCCTAGTAGTGGGCACAGCGAGTTTGTTTTTATTTCTTAAATTTAGTTTATGAACATCACAGTTTTTCTTAAATTTAGTTTTATATTTATGAACATAAATAAGATTTTCATAAATATATTGTGAATAAAATGTCATAATTCTTATTTCTTTGAATTTCACAAAGAGCAGTACGGTTTTACAAAAGGTCGTTCTACTACTGATGCTGGCGCTACTCTTATTAAACATATTTTGGATGCTTGGGAAAACTCACAGGATGCAATCGGCGTATTCTGTGATCTCTCTAAAGCTTTTGACTGCGTGGAACACAACACACTTTTGCGTAAACTAAGTCATTACGGTATTAAGAACACTGCACTTAGTCTTAATGCATCATACTTGAGTAACAGGTTTCAGTTTGTAGATGTAAACGGAGTGAGATCGTCTGGTTCGCCAGTGTCTATGGGCGTTCCCCAGGGTTCCATTCTCGGTCCACTATTGTTTATTATCCATATTAATGATTTGCCCTTTTTCGTACAGAAATTTTGCGACATAGTACTGTTTGCCGATGACACTTCACTCCTCTTTAAGGTAGACCGTAAAAAAAACCGTTTTGATGATGTAAATTGCTCTCTTACACAAGTCCATGATTGGTTTACAGCTAATAATTTAGTCCTAAATTCGAATAAAACCAAAATAATAAAGTTTACTATGCCCAATGTTAAAGGTCAGGTTATAAATTTATCTTTAAATAACAGAATTCTAGACCCAGTAAATACAACTGTATTTTTAGGTATTACTCTAGATAATAAGCTCCAGTGGGGTCCTCAAGTAAAATGTTTAGCTGGAAAACTTAGCTCTGCTGCCTACGCGGTTCGAAAAGTTCGACAGCTTACTGATGTTGCAACCGCCAGACTAGTTTATTTCAGTTATTTTCATAGTGTCATGTCTTATGGCATTTTGCTGTGGGGTAGAGCAGCTGAAAACGAGCTATTCGGGCAATTTATAATCTGGGGACCAAAGTCTCCCTTAGAGAACGGTTTAAGGAAATTGGAATATTAACAGTTGCTTCTCAATTTATATATGACAATATAATGTTTGTTAGAAAAAACTTAAATAGATATACTAAACATAGTGATGTACATAATTTTAATACCAGAGGCAAGCATAAACTTGTGTTAAAGTGTCATCGCCTGCACAAAGTACATAAGTCGTTTTTGGGAATGGGTGTACAGTTCTATAATAGGATCCCTGCGCATATTCTGGCTCTCTCTTTCGATCGGTTTAGGCGGGCTGTGAAGGATCGTCTCGTTGCCGGTGCTTATTACACCATCAATGACTTCATGACGGACAAGTCGTCTTGGGACTGTCAAATTGCTTGCTCAACGCGGATTGTGTAGTTTGCGTGTTGGAATTTGTTCACTTATTTTGGAGTGGAGACGTGCTGCAAATATTTCTATTTCTAATAGTAATCAACATTTCTTATTATGAGTTTGAATTCATGTTGTTTTGATAAAAGCTTTATATATAATTTTTATTATTGCACTTACTTGTTGCACAACGTTACCATTCTAAATAGAAGATGTCGCGTCAGTTGTGCTCGACTAATATCATATAATTTCTCTCATTACTTGTACTACAATGATTTTAAGTTGGTTGGATCATAACTGTGATTGTCGAGTAGTCTGGCTGCTACACCTTTTATGTGATATTTTTTCAGTAGCGTTGATAATACTATTCTGTAAATTTTCAATGGTTTTGAAAAGAGTATTGGCACATGAGTTTCTTGCCCGATTCTTCTCATGAAAGCCCCTACACTCGGAATCGGGCCGCTCGTGGCGATTGCTTCCGTGTTTTTTTGTTCCACGGAGGCACTTGCTTCAAGCGCTCGTGGCTTAGCTTTTTAAATATTATTTTAATTTTAAACATTTTTGTACATTGACTATTTTTAAGTGTCTGTGAGGACCTATGAAAATAAAACCACTTTGACTTTGACATGCTGTAAATGGCTATATTGATCTATAATAAAAGCACAATCTATTTAAGACACTTAATTGGATGAAAATTAATGCTGTAATGTTTAAAATTGCTTCGTAAATAAGCCATTATTTCTCGTAAAAAGTTAAAAAATAATAATGGTCATTGTGGGTTATCCCTAAGATATAGACATATGCCCTCGCGGACTTTTTTATAGACCTTTTAAAGGTGTATATGGTTCAGGCAGCGTTTTCGATTAAAGTTTTAAATCTTGAAAATTATCATGTTTTTTCACTACACTATTCATGAATTATAGATCAAAACCACCCCGTTGACACCCTCTAACTATTAAAAAAACCGCATCAAAATCCGTTGCGTAGTTTCAAAGATTTAAGCATACAAAGGGACATAGGGAAAGAGAAAGCGACTTTGTTTTATACTATGTAGTGATTATTAGTATTTATTACTTTTTATCTATTTAATTATTTATTATTAGTATTTATTTAATTTTCATCTAATAGTATTTATTTATTTAGCATTTAATATGTTATTAATATTTATTTTGATAAATACACTTAGCTTTTATGTAGTAGAAGACTCAGAGCTCCGTCTGCTTCGATCGCTCACAATAAGTATCTCAATACAATGAATACACGTCTTTTTATAGCAACAAACAAACAACATAGAATGAGATCTACCCTCCAAATTACTAAGTCACAAAATGTCACCTAATTCATTACATAGTTTCCAAAATCTTTCTTATTTGTGTAAGTAGACATTTTTAAAGAAGACATGCACATATTTAACCATACATATTTCAATAATTAAACGTCATATTTTTGAATAAGTAATCTATCACGTGCATGACTATGTAAAAGATACTACCTAAACCTAAAATAATTATTTCGTTATATGTACTATTAAAACAATCATTAAAATTTGTTTGGATCCACTACAATCTACATGTTTGATTTACAAAATTGTAGGTTTTAAAATTCTTAACTTCGAAAAATAATTATCGGAAGGCTAAAAGTCACTAAGTCGATGCAAATAAGATACTTAGATCGATTTTTATAGTAAAGCATAGATCCGTAAAATCGTATTTTATTAAACTAATAATAAACCAATTGCCGGGGCAAACTTATTACCATGTTATTATTACAAATAATATTATTTATGTGTTTGTGTATAGACGTTATCAATGTTTTTAAGTTTTTAGAGACGAGTGCACGGCGTGAAGTCATTTAGGTCGACATTTTCTGATTGCCATTCACTGTCACGTGACTCAATGCCTATTTATCAATATTTTTTTTTTCTAAGAAGATTATTCATCTTTACTTATTCGATAAACTGTTATTTTTTTTTTAAATCTGTGTATGTAATTTTTAAATATCTGTATTTTAATAAATATTTAGAAACTCTAACCCATCCGAAGTCTATTTCCCCAAATCGGAGGGGACGTGCCCAGAAAACTGGCAGCATTTCTGTTACTACTGATAAGCACTGAGTTCCATATACAAGAGGAGAAAACCTCATTCAAATGCGTCACAAAATGTGTGTCCACTTTTTAGATGCAATGACGTAGCTTTGAAACCACTGGACATTTAAAATGAAACATATATCTATCTCAGTCACACAAATCGCAAATACATTGCCGTCACTTTGATTAGACAAAGATGGCAATATAAATTTGCAATGGCGGTGTGGGGTGGCCTGCCCATGCGAAATTTTACCCAACTTTTTCAAGCCATGTACTCGTAAAAATATTTAATAAATATAAATTCAATATTTTACTATTACTTATTAATTTTTTATCAGATGTATTAGAAGATAACTGAAATAATGAATGGATCAACGATCTCTGTGTACTCCGTACTAGATCGGCTGTTCCGAAAAAAATTGGATCACACTCATCTGTACCTACACCTCTCATCTTGTGTACACCTGCCTTAGAGCAGCGATTTAAATCGCTGTAGGTAAGGTGTACACAATTAGGTACAGATACACAAAATAGTGAAAACGCTTGAGTAGTAAAATACATAATGTACTTACATTCATTATATTGAAAGGGAATTATTTTATTTAACTTGGACAGGGCCTAACAGCCGCACGGGTCGATCGACCCGTTAAAGTTAAGCAACGCTTGGCGCGGTCGGTCCGTGGATGGGTGACCATCTTAGCATGACGAGTTCCTCCGTGTTTCGGAAGGCACGTTAAATTGGTGGGTCCCGGCTGTCATTTGAACATCTTTGGTAGTCGTTACGGGTAGTCAGAAGCCAGAAAGTCTAACAACCAGACTTACCAAGGGGGATTGTGTTGCCCACGGAACTAGGTTGTGGAGGTCAGATAGGCAGTCGCTCCATGTAAAACACTAGTACTCGGCTGCACCCGGTTAGACTGGATGCCGACCCCAACATAATTGGGAAAAAGCTAGGCAGATGAATTATTGATCATACACCGCTGTGTAACATAAGTTTTGTATAAAATTGCCTTTTAGTCTCTTTTTTATAAGTCTGAGTGAATAATTTGCTTTCGTGATACAATCTTATTTTTAAGTATTTATTAATTATGGCATTTATTAATAAAAGCGAACGATCAACTTGAATTGACGATAAATGATCTCCCGGGTGCAGGTAGCCAGTCAGTTTCTTTTCTGAGCAATCGGATAATTTTCACCCACTTGTCACGGCGTGCTGCATCTTTAGGCACCCTGCAGCGTTATTATTATAACAAAAAATATTTAAGATCTCCTTGTCCATAAATTAATAACTCTCCCACAAATGTGGGAAACTAAAACTAAGTTTTTAGTGGTATCACTGAAGCTAATTATGAAAATTCAACATTTTATCTATTTTACTGTATTTTAATATTAATGTAAACATTAATCTTACGTGTGGAAAGTAATTCCGGTTAATTTCTTATGGGTTTCCGATCTTGAATCGCACTCTTTTACTACGCATTTACCCATTTTGTACCTATCGTTATTCGGTTCGCGTCTGACAGATGACTGAATTGACAATTGACATAAGCTTCGCATAAGTCTGTACAGTCTGTAGGCTTATGTCCAGTGGTCACGCTTTATGAAGGTAACTACATGTCTAGAACATATAGGTCAATGCTGATAAGTGTATCAAATTAAGTACGTACCTGTACATATACCTGTCATTAAAAGTGGTTATAAATTGTGTTATTTAATATCTAGTCTAATGTAGTTTAACAATACGATACAAAAATGAAAGGCCGAAAACTTGGCGAATAAGATATTTTAAAGCTGAATGATAAATGTATTATTTTAATGTACGGTCGTACGGATATCCAAACAGAGAACGTGCCTCGCTAAATGATAGCAAATAGTGGTTGTACCGTTTTATCTCACTATAACTTAAATCTTGCTACCTCGCTCTGCCATCGCTTTTAAACGTGATGCATTGCTCTACGACTGTCTATATAGTGCCTGCTATATGCAAATATATACCTAGATAACTATAAAACATGCCTGTTCAATACTCACCCAAATCAAGTCATGGAATTAGTGCGACTACATAAAATTTGGGGCTTCTGTTTCTAGTCGAATAGATTCTTACATACACCTCACTCGCTTCTTTGAGTTATTTTAACTGACAAATGTCTTTTTTTTAATCGAATAGTTAATTTAAATAAGTATACGATAGAATTTAAATAAATTCTCGTTGGCCTAGTGCTTGGCTCTGGGACTTCTGACTGAGAGATCTAGAGTTCGCGTACACATCTTTAAAATCTGTTTGGAAATTATGTGTGATGTATGAAATTGTACTACTGTATTACGACCACGGCGTGTTTCAAAATATTACAATTACACTTAAACAAATCAATTGATCAACACGAGGCAACTGTTAGTCCTAAAATTTTGAGCGAATTACGACGATGACTTTATTTAGATCTACGTGTATACATACGTCGTGTCGTGCCCTATGTGAGTTGAAGTATGAAAATTGCCCCAATAAATGAGAGAAAAAGAGGAACTCCCACAAATTGTGTGGGATTTCCTCTTTTCCTCTCAATTATTGGGGCAATTTTCATACATAGAGAGAAGAGAAAAACCTAAGAAAATATGAATGTATTGTGTGAAAGACGAGAAGTTTATGAGCGTTAGTGTGTAAGAAGTAAATGATAAGTGAGCGTGGAAAAGAATAAATAATAGTTTAAAAAAACTAAAAAACACGCTTTTTATAGAAAACCGAACTAAAAAATAGAAAAATAAAAAAATATATATTTTATTTTAAAAAAAGCGTGGGGTGCTTTTTAAGATATTATCGAAATGATAATCACTCTACTCATATCTGTCAATAAAATATTTATAACTATTGACACCATGCACCCCACGCTTTTTTTAAAATAAAATATTTTTTTTTTTGAAGTGGAACTTCTTATGTCTCTTGCAAAAGCGTTTAACGCTTTTAACGCCCCCTCGCGGGTATTATAAGTAATATAAAACACTAGAACATAAATCGGCTTATATAAACCAAGGAAGAGAATTTCCATAGCGTGATTAAAAACTGTACATAGACATCTAGTAGCTAGTAGCGGCACTGTTTTTATCGCACCGTGTCTCAAAAGTACTAACTGCATAAAAAGATTGTTTTTAATTTTTAAATTTATATGCTACTTAAAAAAAAAACAAACCAAAAAATTCAACTATTACTAGGAATATACAAATAAGGCATTTTTTGAATGTTATATAATAATAATAACAAATAATAATATAATTAGTTTGACGTCGCTATAACTGAAAAGCCAACCTTGGGAACCTTAATAAAAAGTATCCATACAGGCAGTAACTCAACTAATTCAGTATTAGAATTGTAAAACATGTTTAGTAAACATTTAGTAATTTAAACAATAAATAATATAGTTAGTAAAATGCAATATGTAGCAGGTAAAATAATGGCTTTTTTGTTTCTGTATTTATTACTGTAATTTCATTATATTAACTAAATTTTAATTTGTCTTAATTATTTTTACCTTATCGCAACCATTAGTGTACATGTACAAAAGTACAATTATATTACAAATAAGTTTAAGAAGTATAAAAAACAAAATGGGTAAAATAAATAATTTCTTTCTAATGTGCCGCCAAATAATCTATACATATAATAAAATTGTAGGAAAGTTGAAACTATACATTGAATATTTCATTTGTATAATTCTTGGGACATGATCTACAATTGATACCGAACCCAAAAATATAGTTTTTAGAATGTATGTCTGTTTGTCAGTATGTTTGTTACGGATAAACTGTAAAAGTACTGCATGCTTTTACGTCGAATTTTGCATAAATACATATAGCCAAGAGGGTCGGGTCAACACATAGGCTAAATATTATCACGCTGTCACTAACTGGGGGTTAGCGATGAACCCGTATAATGGCACAGGCACAGTATTCTTCCTGCTTTTTTGGCGTCCACGCGGATGAAGTAGCGAGCAACAACTAGTATAGTTATTAAAATGCAATATGTAGCTGGTAAAATAAGGGCTTTTTAATTTCTTTGTATTTAATTTGATTAAGTAAACTAAATTTTGATTTGTCTTAATTATTTTTACCTTATTGTAATTTCTTTATTTTTGTGCAATCTCTAGTACTATTTTAGTACTAGAGATACTAGAGTACTATTTTATCTCTAGTACTAGTACTATTTTTTGTAAATCTCTAATTTTTTTTGTAACACAACGAGTAGTTACGAAGCAGCTACCGAATATGCCAGACGTATATTTGTTATTATAAAGATAATTAAATCGATATTTGTTATTTTGCAATGTATGTATGTAAGTATCTAAGTATGTATATATTATGTATGTGATAAATATTTAATATGTATTGAATCTTAGAACCCAATTTTAAAGTTTTTATACACGCTAAGTTTGGATAATATTATTAACAGTCGTTCGGGACTTCTCTCAGTCAGTCGGGAGCGAAAGAACAACATATGGCTGACAAGCTCACACAGCACTACACCGAAGAATGGCGGGATAACCATTCCAAAATATGGGTGAACCTAAATGTTCTGGTAGAGGCGGGCAGCAGCGTCCCTATTTTTAAAAGGTTCACCCCTGCGGTCTCCAACACGTTTGCCCAGCGTGGAGACTATGGGCATAAACCTCCCGATGAAAAGAGATAAGCAGTCCGCTGCATGAATGGGCCCCCTCGATCGGTGAAACTCCACCGCCTCTCATTCAAATATAATTTTAATTCTTTTTTACAGTATGGGTATCAAATGAAAGGGCTCTTCGATAGTAACTTGAAAATGTGACGTCATTCTAAATCGAATGCTATAAGTATTTTAATGCATTTTACAATATGGGTATCGAATGAGCTTGAGCTTGGGGGGCTTTACCTAAATCAAAGAACAATGCGACGTCGAATATGGCAGATCCTCCTAAATAAAGTAGTCACCAAATTCTACCCAGACCTATATTAAGAACTAGCAGACCGCGCGAACTTCGTACCGCCATATTTTAGACATTTTCCACTAAAAAGATTATTGCCGCGATCATATTACTACCTCAAAGCTTTCCTCATAAATGGACTATCTAACACTATTTCTTTTTCAATTCAAGTTCCTGATACATACATACATAACTTGACGCCACTTGCCGGGTAGGTAAAGGGTACAAAGCGTCATAAGGCACGATTATTACACACCTTACTTGCTTAGCTTTTGATATTAGCGACTAACAACCTAGATATGATGAAAATAATGGCAGTTAAAATATTAAGCAGTTGAATGAATGAAACTCTTTTTAATTTGTCATTGTCGTCGATTTAAAAAAAACCTGGTCACCACATTTTCTTACCAGTATGGCTAACTCACAGTGAGTGTTTTTTTATATTTTAAATGATGTCGATTTGGCACCTTGGTATTACTCTTATCAAAATAAATTCACTAAATTTTAAAAGAGATCACGATATTAAAAATGTAAATATATATAGATGGGCAACTATGTGGTATGCAGATGTGTAACAAACTCGCTAAGTCTTTATATTTTAGTAAAACACGCCAAGATTGAGGTGCGTAGGGATATCTTGCGCTTCGTCTATTTATATGAAGTTGCAATATTGTAAAGAATTATAGATAATATTATAATATCTGCGTGAAGAACTAACTGTAAACTAACTCTACCTTTGACCCATGACTTTGGTTACTTATGTATAAAAATATTTTTAAATCTTTTAATATTCGCGTTCCATATTACATAAATATAATGAACGGAAAATAACGCGACACATTTAGGGTAACAAATTATCTGTCTGCTTGTGACTATGGCCAGTGCAACCAGGCCGAAACGTCAAGCCAATAATACATACATAACTTCACGCCAAATCCCTTGCGGGATCCCAATCCCTTCCCTTCAAGCCAGTAATAAAAGTAAGTATTTGTTTACCTACACTTGTCGTGTTATTTCCCGTTTATTATACTCTTAAATAGATCAAATTCTAATCTAATGTGTCTAAATAGACACGGGGTCACAGATGTTACAGGTTCACATCACCTATTAATTATTACAAAATAAATATACATAAGTCTCGGTGGCGCAGTGGGCGAGCGCACGGCCTCTGATCCAGAGGTCCGGGGTTCGATTCTAGACACTGGCTCACACCAATGACTTTTCGAAATTGTTTTCGGAAGTTATGTGTGATAGATACCGATAACTGACAAACTTTGTGCCCGGTATGGCAATAGGTTCGCCACCTATTCCATTTGGGACGTAAACATAACGGCGAGACGAGGCTTAATAGCCGCTGCCTACACCTTCTGGTAACAAAAGGCGTGAAGTTATGTATACATATACCCCAAAAGACGATTAAATACATACTACAAACTCATGGACAAAAAGAAAAAAAAATCTAAGAAAATTAAAAAAAAATTAGCTGCCAGCTATGAGCGGCGCTCATGACCGAGTCGGGCGGGACTCCCGATATATGTGCGCGGAATATTTGCCTAAGAAACGTATACTTACATTTTGTATTTTGCGATATCTTTTGAATTAAATGTCCGAATTGAATCATTCAAAAAGTTCTAGAAAGGTATTGAATCTATCTTTATATTGAAGTAATTTATTTTAAGTAGAGTTAATACCAAAGTACAAAATAAAGAACTTTTATTACTTAAAATTATTTTTAAAAATTCAAAAAACACTTATTGTGCGATAACTACAATAAAAAAAAGACATATGGCGTCGCGGACTTTTCTGTCGACAATTATATGTTCTGTGAAAGTGTAGTACATTGTTTTGTTCTATAATCAATAGTTTTTGCAGCGTTCGCGATTTAAGATTTTTTTTCGGGTCTTTTTCTTACACCTTGGGTTACATTATTGAACTTATAAGGTAAGGATCCCTAATTTATTTGAAAATATAATATAGCCTAAAGCCTTCCTCGATAAATGGACTATACACCAGTGAAAGAATTTTTGAAATCGGACCGGTGGTTTCTGAGATTAGCGCGTTCAAACAAACAAACAAATAAACTCTTCCGGTTTATAATATAAGTACAGATTATACTCGAGTGGGGATCGAACCCACCAATCTCCATTCCGCAGTCAGTAGTTTTACCGTGTATTGGTAAAACTATCGACTGTGGAATGTAAGTAAGTTGTGCTCTTTATAAATTAAGCGTGTTATAAATGTACGTCTGTTATAAAGTTCCACTTCAGTAGCGCGGAGGGACTCAACGTAATTTTTTTATTTTTCTATTTTTTAGTTCGGTTTTCTATAAAAAGCGTGTTGTTTAGTTTTTTTAAACTATTATTTATTTTATATTTTTTAGTTCGGTTTTCTATAACAAGCGCGTTAATAGCGCCATCTGTGACTTATACAAGGAACTTTTTTTGAGTTTCAAGTTGATAACGTAGACTTTAGAAAGTCTTCGTTATCAACTTGAAACGAGTCGGTTACAAACAAACATACAAACATACAGGTGAAGCTAATAAAAAACCTGTTGTTCCTACGCCAAATAATGAGCACAGCTGGCATATTATGAGCTCTTAATTCCAGCCAGCTAACTTGCAAGGCAGCGCAATTCGTATTTCCAATGACTCATTCCAGCTAGTCTAGACTACTAATCACTGTCTGGCTGAAATTATTCGTTGATTAATCATATTTGCAGCGAATTTGATAGTAACTAGTGTCACTACTAATCATTGAATAGCTGGAATTTGTCGTTGAAAATACGTATTTGCAAGGCAGCGCGCAATCTGGCTGGAATTAAGAGCTCATAATAGGCCCGCTGGGCAGGAAGATGGTGTATATGTACTCTCATTAGGCAAGTATTAATTCCGAATGTAAGTTTTGTAGTGTAAGTATACATAACGTTAAACAGCATTGTATGTATATGCACAAGAAACGACGGTCTATGCATGATAATGATTTTTTTCTGTCTTCATATTCATCAAAGTGTTTCGATATCCAGGCGACCTACCTTTATTACAATATTCAATGTTCTAAAATGTCCGTGTCCGACAAGCGCGCATATTCCCGCTGTATAGGTATGTACGTAGTATAACTCTACAAGTATACATACATACTATACATATGAACACGGGAGCAATCAATAAAATACTTTATACGCGGCCCGTATCTGTTCACAGTGTACCTATATATGTATATATATATATTAAGAGTATCTATATAGATATACACACAAACGAATAACCAACAAGGATATTGAAATGAACGCAGCGGATGTGAGGGCGGCCTGTCGGAATATATTTATGTATCTGCATAAATAACGTTTCTAATATTTAGAAAATAATGTAATTCTTAATAAGGGCAAGAATTAAAAAAAAACAACACCTTTTTTAGTTTCTTTATTGGTCTCCCGAATACTGTTCAATTAAAAAGGTACCTACATAATAATAATCAAATCTTATTAAGGCTTCTCCCTGCTTATGCGTTGCTAGCCTCACGGTCCGCTTCTGATTCAAATGACTTTAGCTCAAATCAAGGTATACCAATGAGAAATCTTTCAGGAATTTATGTGTGATAAATACAATAAACCCGACAATATATCTGTATGGCTCGCTCCGTAATAAGTACGTGGATCGAAAGAAATTTAGTGTCTCGAGGCATATCTACCGCTGCCTATACTCCATACGGTGTAGACAGTAGCGCTATAAAAATGAGTGATTGTGGAATAAAAGTGAAATTACTTTAATTAACCACATGTAATTGAGTAATAGTATACATAAACAATAGTTTAGATGTTCATTAGTAAGAAATACAAAACACGTAGGTACTGACCGGCTATAAGACATTTCTGTTTTCATTTTAAGAAATACATTTGTTGTTTACTTTTAATTACATTTTCAAATTAAAGTAGATTAACACAATGTATTTAACTTATTTGAAACATGACACAACCATTAAACTTAACACCAACACATTTTCTACCCGAAGGTGTAGACAGCAACTGATAAGCCTTGTCTCCCCGCTATGTTTACGTCCAAAATGGAATAGGTGGCGTACCTATTGCACATATCGGGCACAAAGTAAAAAACATTAAACCGTTGCATTAATGGTTCTTTTTAGAGAAGTTTTAAAAGTTATGTTTTTATGTGAAAACCGATTATTTCGTACAAGACCTGTAACTTAAAGTTCTCAATAACTGAATGTCTTGGCTGTGGTTATTTTACCTGGAAAGACTGGGTCAGTTTTTAAATATAAAAATATTATAGAATACAAGACAAGAAATCACAGTCACACAATATAAAAGTATGTGTAAGTACATAAATACGCTATCGATTGACGTATCGATTATTTACCATAGATCAGATTGTACTCTTTCTTTAATATTGTCTATGTTACACAGCTGTCAATGACATTTCGACATTCGAAACGTATTTTTACGAAATGTATTTTGGCCAATTATCTTTAATTATTACATATGTAATTTATCTATCTAAATGCTTTAAAGAAAAGCTATTACTAAGACCCGTGAAGTGATAATGTTTGTGCAATATTAATGATTTTTAAAATTACTCACAAGTTCGACAAAAATGGTTTCAACTTCGAATTTAGACGAAAAATACAACAGAGGTTTGTGCGTCATATTTTCAATGTGACCCATTTACTTTGTGATTGTTAAAAATATTTATGAACTCCGTGTATATTTGTTGTAGTGAGGAGAAATTTCTGCTTTTATTTGGATATTGAAGATAAAGGTCTATCAAGATCCATATCTCGCAAGATCCAAGACTTGGGTTTAGTAAGTACACCAAGCTTTTGCCGCCAAATATTCCCACCAAAACCAACAACCCGTATGGGACACAAATATATACGCTAATTTATAAAAGTTGCGTGCGTAACCAGTTCCACATTTATTGGTTAAGCATGTGTGTATTAATAGACTAACACTAAAACAGGGACAGCAACATCTTGTATCTACGTTACGGAATGAAACAGGTAAACCGCTTATAATTTTGGTCACTATTTCTATGTTCTGTTCTCTACAGAAAATCTTTAAAAATATAGTTTTTTATTTAAAAATTAAACGTACATACAAATATATTTAATTTTTGGTTAATTTATTTAACTAGTTAAATTCTTGATAAACTTTAATTTTTATTTAACTCACTAAAAAAAACAATGTTGAAGTGCGAAATGTAAAGGAACGTTAATCTGACTAGCCAATGAGAGCGATGCTCCTTCCATTTCGTTCAAGCGCGCTGCGCTCCAAGTGGCCATAACATAGAACTAACATGAAATATCTCCATCTTGTGTGACAGATTTGTGTTTGTTGTTACTTTTTCGATTTTATTAAAGAATTGTGTATAAATAACACTTAAAAGTTTGTTAAACGTTGATTAATTTATGCCTAATAGTTTGTTTAAATGTTTGGTATAAGGTATTTGAATGTACTTATCATTTAGAGTGGAAACTCAAAGTGATGAACATTGTGGTAGCCTGAGTGACTATTATATATTTACTTATTTCTGTGATAAGCGAAGCGCGGGGCCTCGCGGACGGCATTTATGTAAGTATATGCATTGCATATTACACACATCAGTATAGTAACAACTGTTTAATATTACGAGTGGTTTAGAAAATAGTTTAAAACTGTTTGAATGCTTAGCGAGTGTCTTCGTTTCGTTCAATTTTAGGTCATCTTTTGTATGGTCGCATTAGAGCTACCGCCGCAAAGCGAAATGCAGCGGCCCGAGGCCGTACGGTGCGTTGTGCTGCGTTGCACTACATTTTAAACGACTTCTAAAATTTAGAAGTATAAAATGTAGTTTTCTTTGGGTTACGCGTGTCTCTTATTTTTTGACAGTTGATATTACATTTTCTTGCTCAAGGGGATGTGAATCATAAGATGACTGACACAAGGGTTAGTTTAGTAAATATTCTGTTATGTTATTTTTTTGCGCGGGATGGTTGGCGCGATTCGTGGAGGGCGCGTTGCCGTGGGCTGCCGGCGTCGCCTGCCGTACCAAACGTATTTCAAGGAAACGGCGGTGTGTTTAGTCGCGTCGATACATTGCCGCTCGAATATATATCCGCCCTGTTTCTATACATTATCGCGTACATAGCTCAATCACATATTCTGAGAATGCCCTATAAGCAAATTCTCGCGCGGTCGCGTCGGCTCAGTTTTGCCACATCCATTACGCGTATTAGGTCACTCAGCTGCGTTTATTGCTGACTTTCACACACACACCTACACTTTTATGGTACAAATATAGTTAATTATAACATTTGCTGACAAATGAAATCATATATGAACTACCAGCTATCAAAGCAAATTATTTTTTTAATGCTGGCAACATTTTGTTGTTTCCTAATTTGTGTTTTCATTACAAGTTTTCAAATAAAATTGGAGTTGAACAAGCTTAACATAATAGCTCTATTTGAAGAGCTGTTATATTGTAGGATTTCAGGTTAACTTTAATAATAAACTGCATGTGGTGACATATACACAATGAAATTTTAGCTGTAGATATTTTTTTTCCACTCATCATAAATTAAAAACCTGCTTTTTTATTCAATTGTTAATATTTAGTTTTGGTATTTTTACTAAAATATTGCTATGATCCATATTTAGTACCATGTTATAATGACTGCATTATAACATGTTATAAAATATGGATCAATTTATGGCTTTTCAATTGATTCAATTTCAATAAAGCATGAAATCCTATTTCTTTGAGTGTGTCCTCTATTATTTATTACTGCAGTTTTCATAATTTGATTGGTGGAAATAAAATTGGTTTCTGCTGAAAGTCACCCAAAACAGATTATTTTTAAGTAATTTTACTATAAATAGCCAAATTGTTGAAGCCTGAATATGCTTAATATTCTTGAATATTAATCAAAAATTTACACTAATTCCTACAAATATTAGTATGCATAACTGTACGGTGTTTGTAAGTTCACAGCATAAATGGTGATGGCTGAAACTGTAACCTCTCAGAAAACCAAATCAAAGTGTTGCCTTTCATTCTCTCCCTCTCAATATCTAAAATCTCTCAATTGCACACTATTTATTATTATTTTTCGAACACAAAATTAAGTAATACATGAAATATATTTTTAAAGAATGATTGATGACTATGACTAAAAGTGGTCTGTGTGTGTTTTTGTAGCATCAAGAGGTGTTCCTGACGTCGCGGGTGACGCACGTGGTGCGGTCCCGCGCGGCGCCGTGCGCGGGCGGCGCGCGCCCTGACCGGACTGATGCCATGCCCCAGCGATGTCCGCGCACCGTACAACTCACAGTGCAAAAGGTATATAGCCGTTTATCTTAATACCTCACCTCATAATCATCTTGTCTTCTATAATTGAGGGCATATAAAAAATTAGAAGGCTTAATTTTATGCTTCTACAATTGAACTGAGACAAAATATATCTATTTTGTCATCTACAGCCAATAAATAGCTTTTAGTTTCTTTCAACCCATACTCTCTATAGTTTGGACGAGTAGAGAGTGTTTGTAAGCTAAAACACTTCATGATAGTAATCAAATTTAACCCTGTAACTAACAAAAACACCTAACCTAATGATAATGACATATTGTAAAATTGTGGTGGTTCAATTTAGATACTCAACTGATGTGTTAATTGTGTAGCCACACCCTAGTTTTTCCTGAGTCCTTGTTAATCATTCATACTAACTATAGAATACATGTATGTATATTTAGAAAACAAACTTTAAGATCATATCATCTATCTCTCAGGACCTACTGATAGCTGAATAACTGTTTTATTCTTCCAACTTCATTGTTGTATTGAAATAAAGCTGAAATATAAACACTTCTTATAAAAAAAAGAAATTTGTAAGTCATTCCATTTGAATACAGAATGCTTATTTAAAAAAACTGGAATGACTTATGAATGTGGAGATTATTTAAAATTGTTGTTGTTGTAATTGTAGCAATTGAATGGCATTAGTCTTGCACTTTCATCTTCAGCATTACCCCTTACCCACAGTGGTATAATAAGGCATTCAAAATGTTAGGATCAAATAGATAAATATATACTAAAGTTTGTTTTATATTATAAAATATATCTATGCAAACACATCGTGTATCTTTCTAAAAAAATCTTTAAAATATATATCTTGCTTAGATCACATACATTTTTGACAATCATATTAGAGCTTATTATTTCCTTGCATGCCTCTTTATTATTATTCTAACACTTTAGCATCTTTTATATATCCTTACAAATATTTATTAATATTTCAGGCTATAACTCTATTGGATAAACTGTATGATACATTCTTCACGGCGTCGCATAAAGCGAATGTCACGTTCTTCACTAAACCTTTTATCAAGATTGAGTTTTTGGACAAGTATGATACATTTCTCAAACTTGTTATTTACTATCCATTTGTAGAATACTAGAATTTTTTCACTAATTCCAGATTGTGCAGACCTATTTACAAAGAGTTTGATGAATGGCCAGCAATATCAGTAGAGCCAGACCCACCTAAAGAGAAGAAGAAAGAATCACCAGAAATAATTGCTAATAAAAAAATAGATACCAAGGATACTGTTAAACGCAAGTGAGTATACAAGAAATGTTTCCTTTTTTGGGTTTATATTTTAATATTTAGATTATTTAATGTTACACTTTAAATTCACAATAAAATATTTAAATTATTTAGATGATATTGTTAGGAACCTTTTGTCTTACATCAACATTTTTAAATCTCACGTTAGGTTACTGCATAATGTTTCTTATAAAATAGTTAATAGGTAACTAATAGTTACAGGATGACAAGAAAGAGTCGCCCTCGTTTGAAAGAGCGTGAAGAAAAGGAAGTTAAACACGGTTTCTGTGAAATGTGTAACACGGACTACGCCGACGCAGGGCTCCACCGCCGGTCACCACATCACTTGGCCTTTGTTCGGGACCACACCAACTTCCTCGCTCTTGACTCGCTCATCGGATCTGGTGCTGATGTGACTGCCTTCCTTGATAAAGCAACGCCAATCAATGGCGAACGACGTTCCTTAAGAAACATGTGCAATGGTGATGTTGAACAAATAAAAAACAAACATTCAAAGCGATCCCAGTCACCTGACTCCACCGTCAACGGCAATGAAAGCCCTAAACGCAATGGAGTTTTTGAAGACGAAAGGAAACACAATACTCGGTGTAGTAAACGAATTATTGAAACCACAGAAGATCAGCAATACTATAAAGTAGTTGGTGTGAGCACTAAGTTGAGGTCAAGTGGCAGTTTTCTGACAAAAAGGAAAGAATCGTCACCGCCTTGCAACGGTACTAAACCGCTAGTGGTGAAGTTCAGAAAGGTGCGGCGCTCAGAGTTGTCAGTATTGAGTGATGAAGCTGAACAATTTATGTTCCCTAAACGAGCTAGTTCGACGAGTTCAACATCTTCAGTTGACAATGATGACACCACAGAATCAAGTTCTCGCCGAAAAAGCTCACCGCAACCTATACCTACGCCTCTATCAGAGAGACGCAGACAGGCTCGACCCTTAGCACTAAAAGAAGAATCTTCTGAAGAAGATAGTTGGCCGGAAGATAACAGAAGACGTAAAAAGCGGCCACCTCCAGTTGCTAAAAGGGGTCGCAGAGCTGTCTGCAAGGCTGAACCTGTCGAAAAGCCTAGGGAAATGCAGGTTCAACCAGTTATAGAACAACTAATACCAACAGAAATCACTGTTCCTCCCCCAGAAGAAGAAATAAGTCCTTTGCGTGATGAACCAATTGAAAAGTGCATGAAATGGGAAGATGGTAAATTAAAGTATACTCCTGCTGTGGAACAGTTGGAGTTCGCATTTGAACGTGTACCACACAGTGAGCCCTGGTTTGAAACTTTTAAGAGACAAGATGAAGACAAGGTGCTCACAAGAAATGTGCCAAAGTATTTTTGTAAGTATTAGTTTTTGCAAAATGTCCACGAAAATATAAACATATACATATATTACAAATATACAGTCACGCTTTCTATATCCAAAGGAATACGCAGCGGCAATTATCTCTTTACATGCCAAATTTATCATGTAGTTTAGTCAATTGTACATAGATTTATCATACATAATAATATGTTAGTTTGTGCCTTGAAACTCAAGGAATTAGCCAGCGGTAAATTATATGGCTATCAATATTTATCACACACATTGCATATGAAATTATTAATACATGTTAATATTTGTTTTGTTTTCAGCACTTTATTCCAAATCGCCAAAGTTACCATATGAAATTGGCCAGTTACCACCACTTAAACCAAATTGCTGCCCATTAAGTGACTTAGTGAAACGAGAAGAGAAGCCAGGGCCCTCACGATTATATGGAACGCGTGGTATGAAGATGCAGAAAATCAGGAAAAGGACAGCAGCACTTATGGCGCTTGAAGCTCATCCACGGAAGTCTCCTAGAGAGCATGCCTCAACACTGGCTATACTCGGTTCTGCTGGACTTCTACATCGTCGAAAACATGTTGATGATAATAAATCTACAGCATCAGAAGATACAATCAGCGATACACAAAGTAGCAAAGTATTAGAGCCAGCCATATCAGAAACTCAGGAAGCATCTGAAAGACTTCAACAATTTCTGTCTGAGGTGTTTGAAGACGCAGCCGAATACGATATTTCGGACGAGGTGATGGATGGCAACGCCATTGTACCGACGTCAACCACTTTACCGGACATGACGAGCTTAGTATCAGAGTGTGATAACTGCGATCTTATACGTAATGAGGTAAAAATCGCCTCAGAGCGAACGCGGAATCGCCGCGGGAAGTTTAAAAAGAAGAATCGAACTGGCTGGCCCAAAAAGAGGAAGCAGGTCAAAAAGAGTTCAAGAACAAACAGCATAGAATCTGATAACAAAGCAGGCAGTAGTCTGGACCGTTCGTCTGCTGAACCACCAGATGACGATACCACACAGGACACCATTAGTGAGGAAGACACAAACTTATCAGAGACAGAAAGAGAAAATGAAACTTTAATAGAAAAATCAGAGGATGACTCTGAAGAGTCCCAAGACAAGACTCAAATGGAGGATAATGAAAAGACAGAACCAACAGATGAATCAGAGAGTCAGGAGAAATCATTGCATGAGTTGAAAATAGCTCTAACAAAAGAAAAGATAAATGCAGAAATGGATGAAAAAAAATTCCGTAGTTCAGATGAAGATAAGAAAAAAATGGTAAATCGTGCGTTAGCTGGACTAGGTAGCTGGCTACAGCCTGTGGTGCGCGTCGCTCGAGTAGACCCTCTGGCGGCCAGACGTCTCCGCTCAGCAGGCCGCACAAGGAACACACGCGCCAGGTAGCCCTAGAACGAAAGTGACCGCAAGTGTGTGATCCAGTGACACTGTACTGACAATCTACTTAATATATTTCTTAAATTACTCCAGTTAATGACAATTACTACAATCCAATCTAAAACTCATAAAATAGTGTATTGTGAAGTAAAACATGCAATACAATGGATCATCAGAATGATTTAATTGACTGTTTCATATACAATTGTGATGGTAACCCTTCATACATATTTTGATAAAAAAAGTGTCTTGTGTAAATAGAAATATAGAACCAGAATATTTAAAGACAAAATCATATTTTTTGTCAGCCAATATTATGAAAATCATTAAAAAGCTACATAGATATGTGAAGATCGTACAATGATAGATGTGTGAGGACATAAATAAAAAATTTACATATTGTTCTTGGCACAAATCATTTTTCTTTGTCATAATCTTGAGTGTAAAACTCTTTCCAACACTACTATGAGTTTTGTTCATTGTTGTTATTTATTTTGTAAATATGCTGTCACTATGTTGTCAACAGTTTCCAAGATCCTGGTGGCTAAATAACTGGGAGTATCAGTATTTAATTGTTTAGTTTTTTTTATTTGTTTATAAGAGTATAATATATCTCGAGGCTGCAAACCATGAATTTGTACATAGTGGCTGTAATATATTTGAAAAGAGAATGATATTGACAGAAGCAAAGCTTTTGTATGTTGTTTGATATTGACATTGGCAAAGTTACAATATGCATTTCGCAATACAGTTTGTAATGCTACTTACTTCTACACTATTACTACTTCCCATCAGTCGAACATGAAACAAACCTATGAAAGCTTTGATTCAGAACTGAAACTGTTGCGTGTATGTTTGTAAGTATGTGGTATGTAGACTGTCCGCGAGCTTAGTATGTATATAAATGTTATTAATGTATGCTTAGAGAGTATATTTGTTTTTCTTTTTTCAAGATAAATGGAGATGTGGAACATTTTTGGAACAATAAAGTAAAAATAGATGTTTCATGATAATTGGTAGTTACATAGCATTAATGTGGAAGGAAAGGAAATACTTGAATCATAGCATTGAGCACCCAAATACATATTATAAAGCAGAGCCATGATAAGAATGTTGTTTTGATATCAGTTGTACTTATTTAAATAATTCTGACATTTGGTGTTTTGTATCAAAAAATTTTCTTGACTCCGCTAAATCTGCTTCTTGACCTATGAGATATGGTTTTGTTTAAACATTACCGTCCATCTCTCTGATAGGTATATTGGCCATAAAGTTGGAAAAATTGCACATAAATACAAAAAAAAAACAAGAATTTTTAACATGTAAGTGATATTTGAGGTAATAATCAATAATAATTTGTCACTAAATTTTTATAGTATTTTTGTGATCTTTGGTTGATAACAGTTCAGCTCTCTTCTAAAACCGGACTATGGTGGAATTATCCAAATATAATAATATACTGCACATTCGAGAAAGTGTTTAGGAACTACTAGTTTTTTGTTTTAGATATAAATTACAATGTGGAGAAAGACCACTACATATTTTTATTATGATGCTGAACTGTATATAACTTGTTAAGCTGATGTTTACAGAAAGTGCTAAAGCAGTTCTATTGGGTGCAGTAAGTAGTGTCAAGTATTCCTCCAAATTGTAATAATCTTCTTTTCTTTCATCTCATATGATATGTGATTACTTTTAGTATTTATCGACAAATATGATATACTAGACTGTACAGTACACATTCTTAAATATAATCATTTTGAATATTGTCTAAAATGCCTACCTACATATTATGCATTAGGTCAGTTTTTGCTTCAATATAGTCCTGCTCCCATCTCCTTTATCAATGTGAACTTCGTCTAAATAAAGATGTATAAATACTTTAATTCTCAATTTCTAGTTTTATTTCAAAGAACAGAGCCTCAAAAGGCACCATTCTATCACATGTCACTCGCTTCTTTGACTTACACGGCGATTTTTAAGGCTCAAGGACTCATTCTATTTGTAAATATTAAAACATAATTTCGGCTTCTTTCTTGGGAATCCCCTTATAACATAGATTAGTAACACAAGAATGAGTAACCCATATTTTAAGGAACATTCTGCGATAAATCCATCCCTATACCTACTACTATTGAGGTCATTTCCGTAACATTAAACAGATCTCATCTAAAAGTGTGAAATCGTTAATTTCGGTAGGAAACGAGCCCAAATAGGTGAAGTACCGAAAATTCGGTAGGTTTGAGACTCTTTGGACATGCAGGCAGGTGATTCATGACAAACATTTATGTAAATTGACAAGTCCAATTTATTGTAAGTTTCCAATTAAACGACACTATTATTTTTATGTTAAATCTATTTCATTGGACATTATATAAATATACATACATCTAGAATTATCTCTTGTTTGTTTTGCTCAACTTCAATTAGAGTGCACTTGAAAATTGCATGTTATACAGAGTGCAAGATATTTTTAATATGTGGCGTGAGATAAAACTATCACTTAAATAGAAACCTCATGGGCACAGCTGCGCAACTCGTAATCGTTCATTATCTATGCAAGAGTTCAAGTAAAAATATTTTTAATGATATGTAAATTATGAACAGTTGTCATGATAGTCATAAAGGTTAACAAATGAAAACCAAATGGTCTACTCTAACAGGAGTATATTTAAATAAAAACAATGTTTTCCATCATACAATACATTATTTGATAGTTCACCCAGCATTTGAATGTTTTTTTTTTTGTGTTATTAAACAAGTAAATTATATCAAACTAAACACTGAATCCAAGACTTGACATTCAAGGCCAGTTGTACACTATTAAATAATAGTATAAGTGTGCAGAGCTTCTATATGCATACAACTACTAATATCTTCAACTGGTCTTAAATGATACAGTCAAACAATGTTGTGTATTCTTATTCATAGATATCCTCCTTGTCTGCAATATATTGAATTATATCTCTTGGCCTAACCAGTCTCTCTGCATCTACATCAGGTATCTCAAATCCAAATTCATCTTCCATAGCCATGATTACCTCAACATGATCCAAGGAATCTAAACTAAGATCATTGATGAAATGGCTGTCCACTGTGAGCTGTAACAAAAACATTTCTATAAGAAAGGAATTTAAACATATTGAGTACCTTCTATATTAAGGTTGAGGGTTAAATATTCTCTCTCTTCTTTCTTAACACAAACATTTGTTCAAAGATTCATCAATCTTTGAACTGTTGATGTAGCTAAACATATTTTTACATATTTAAAAAAAAGGCTTTCAACAAACTTTAAGTATTTAAGATGGCAGGTCTCCAAACTGCATGCTTTATTGGTTATATGTATACTTAAAATAGTGATCTTAAAAATGTCTAATGGCTTAGTGAATATCTTATTAAGTCCAGTTTTACAAGTAAAAAAGTTGTTTAATTAATATAAGTCTTTTTTAAAATTAGTTTGTTCGTAGTTATAGTATCTAGTGAAATCTAATAAATAAAATCATTTTATTAAGATCTACCTTGTCAGGGTTAATTTTGTCATAAAGTTGTAGTACAAGTATCACCCTACTTTTAATAAGTTCTAAAGAGAGTGGTGGTCCAGCGCTGTAGTTGCGGGCAATCACATTCTGGGTCTGTAACAAAATTGTATGATTTTGTAAAAATATAATCAGTGTACCTTAGCAGAACTGAGTTTGTCGTAAGCCTTGCAAACTTTCAAAACTCTGTCTTCTATTTCTTGCTTTCCTGGTTTAGGGTTTTCTCCTTGATACATTCGTTGTATTTGCAGTGACGGTACCTAAACAATTTTGTTTAAATTGTACACACTTTGTTATGCAATAAGAATGAGGTTATATTTCTTTGAACAGACAAATAAACTTAACAAATACACATATATTCCAAAGCATTTTACATTTTCTTTAAATCTGATGACTGTATCTGAAGTTAAAGGAGAAACTTCATAAAATAAACTGAAATAATGCTCACCCCATTTTGAAGTTTTAGAATGTTGTAAGGTTTTACTGTACTATATTTATGTTGTAAAGCTACGGTCGAGAGCCGGCATACCACTGGCGTTATAAATGTAGAAGATTTTCGGGACAATGCGCCCAAAACACCACGAATAATGTTTGCTGCAGCCATTTTCCAGGCCTGAATTGATTAGTGAAAAAGATGTTTTCAGCAGCGTTACCAACTCGAAATTCGTCAAGGTGGGAGATAGGGTTCTACAAGTTGGTAGTTTCCAACAAACCCTACTATGAAAAGTTGGTAGATCTACCACCCATACTTTTCAAGTCTTTTAGAGACCCTCCAATAAGAATCTGGCATCCTTAATTTACTTTTCGATTGGATGAGACATATTTGAACTATTTTTATTAGAAATCTAATGATAAAACAGAATTACAGACCGCTAATATTCAAAATATCAATAGAAAATAGTCATAATTGAAAAACGAATAATTATGAGTCTATGACTTCAACCAAAGCATAGTTTATAAGTCACTTACAGATAGTAGTAACTAATATTAATGTTGTTTCACTTTCACTTTCACTCATTTTGATAGTGTTCAATTGAAACGTTTCAAAAATTACAATCAGTTATTTATTGATTGAATCGCGTTAGATATAGAGTGTAAGCACAGATACGTAGAAAGAGTTTTAAGATCTAAGTTAGATCTTAAAACTCTCTAAAAAACAAAACAAACATCATGGCGGCGTTAGATCATCTAACGCCGCCATGATGTTTGTTTTGTTTTTTTTTTTATTAAGCCGCCATGATATGACCTGTACATCAACCTGTAACGCCCTCTATTTTCGAGTAAATTCGATGGATCCATCAAAGGGTAAAAAAGCAAGAGAAAGATTACGAAAAAAAAAAAAAAAAAATATAGTTTCAATATTATTTTCATGGAGGTTTGATTTGGGATTTTTGAAAACTTTAAAAGTTGGTAGATTTTTGGTACAAGGTGGTAGGTTTGACTACGACACTAAAAGTTGGTAGATCTACCGAAAAGTTGGTAGAGTTGGCAGCACTGGTTTTCAGTCAAAGAAGAGAGAAAATTTATTCAATCAATCATTTTTAAATTTCATGGCTAGGTAGCAAGGACTATTGAGTCAAGAAGCACAATTTGTGAGACTGCCACTTTTAAGCTTGTTTGTTTACAATATTTTGAAATTGGTTAATAATATAGCTTATTTATTAATAGGATAGAAGGGCAAACAAGCAGGCGTATCACCTGATGGTAAGTGACCAGCACCGCCCATGGACACCTGCAACACATATAGTATAACAGTTGCGTTGCCGACCTTTAAGGAAGTAAGAATTTTAACAGTGGTAGAGCCAAGCACCTCACTGCATGCATGGGCCGGCTCGATCGGTGAAATACCACGACCTCTCAGAAGACCGACGTAAAGTGGCTCATGCCGCGTTTCGTTCGGTGAGAGAGGTACCCGGAGGCCCACCCCCTTTCCCCATCCTTACCTCTCCCCTATCCCTTAAAGGTCAAATTCAATTCAAATTCAAATTCAAAATATCTTTATTCCATAGACTTTACAAAGTACTTAGAATCGTCACATAAAAAAAAACACGGAGCTTAGATTCCCTTTCATCACACTGTCTTGAATGTGAAAGCGAATCTAAGTGCCAGTTCCGGCGTCAAGGCTTCTTGAGAAGAACTGGCAAGAAACTCAAGGCCGACTCTTTTCAAATATCCAGTTTAACAAATAGTGATAAGTACAATCAATACAACACAAAAGGAGCAGTTCAATTCCAAACTTTTTTATCGTTTATATAGTCTGCGATACAATAATAAGCCCTTTGATTGATTGGTCGGCAACGCAACCGTAACACTATATACAACCGTAACCGTAACAACTATATGTGTTGCTGGTGTCCATGGGCGGCCTTGGTTGCTTACCATCAGGTGACACGCCTGCTCGTTTGCCCTCCTATGCCATAAAAAAAAGTAGGAAAGGGAAGGAGCATGGGGCCTCCGAGTACCTATTTGACCGAACGAAACGTGGCATGTGCCACTTTACGTCGATCTTCTGAGAGGTCGTGGCGGTATTTCATCGGTCCAACCGGCCCATTCATGCAGCGAACTGCTTGGCTCTATCACTGTTAAATTGTGTACTCACTGTTCATATTATTCTGAAACTCCCATATTTTTTGTATATACATACATTTATACTTTTGTTTTACATTAGTGGCATAAAAGCTTTAGCCTGTACATTAATAGATAAAATAAAAAAAAGATTAATGACGACGCCAACTTCGGGATTTTCCCCTCAAACTGAGAAGCAAAAAAATATATAGGGTTTTTAGAGTATTTTTATGAGATCATTATTTACACTAACATTGCAAATTTAGCTGAAGAAAATGACTTGTTACTGGATGTTTTAGATTAATAAAAAATATTTTTATTTGAAAGGTCCGGTACTGCAGAGCGGCAATTCCATAGGTAAGGCCATATTATGCATTCAGCTTTCACTGTAATTGGAAAGTTGTTTGTTTGTTCCAAAATTTGCACATGTTATCAGATTATCACAGTTTTTTAAACATTACACACAACACAACTCCTTCCTTAGAAAAATTCTTAACGAAACCAGAAAAACGATAGGATTTTTCTGTTCTCTGTCCAAGGCAAGGAAGAATTAACCAGGAAAACTCTCAGTCTTGAGTAATTCTGAAGTCTGACTGACGCAGTTTTAACAGTCGTAGAGCCAAGCCGTTCACTGCATGAGTGGGCCGGCTCGACTGGTGAAATACCACGATCTCTCAGAAGAACTACGTAACGTAAATGTCGCGTTACGTTCGGTGAGAGACGTACCCGGAGGCCAGGTAATGTTGAGCGTGCTCGTTTGCTTGCTGTGGAAGAGTGGGAGTCCAGTGTTTGGCTTAAGACAATGTCATCGCCTAATGTAAGAACTATTTATCAAAACACGTTTTATCTTTTTTGCCTTTGAAGATGGGAAGACCTTTGATAAAGGACGCGACTACTCGACCCTTGCGCCATTACACCTTCCTAACAGGGTAAAGGTGGCTAGTGCTACTGCTGCATCAGCGATAAATCTCCAGCGCCACAAATACAAAAACCTTGTAGGTGAATATGTTTTTGAGTAACAACGGGGACATGGGTTCTGAATGCTCGTTCACTTTAAATAGACATTGCAAAGCGACTGTTCGAGGCCTCTCGCGACCAGAGGGCTTGTCTATTCTTCGGACAGAGGTTTTACAATGACATTTAACGTGGCAATCAGTGGCAATGCCGCCTAGGACTGTTGATAAAATATCGATATATCGAAATATCGATATTTTTCCTTAAAAATATCGATATTTAACGCCGATATTTTTTTTCACGATATATCGATAGTTCGATATTGAAATGTACATATCGACTTTCGATATTTTTATGAAAATATTTTTTTTTTGACACAATAACTTAAATTATATCGTCATCGCAAACTTAAGGTTGTCTGGAAGAGATCGCAACATGCGATAAGACCGCCTTTTGTACTTGATCGACATTTACTATGTACTAATTACTTCAATGTAATGTATAAAAATTGCGTACAATAAAGCGTATTCTAGTCTAATCTTAATATACTGTATTTAAAAAACTAATAAACAATCGTCAAGTCATCCCATAAGCAATGACAAACAGCTCCCCTTTACGAGTTCAAGCTAATTCTTGGCAATGAAAAAATTTTTCATCAAATTATAACTGATTAGTGTTTATAGGTATCGCGTATTGTTTTTTTTTTGCTTAAAGACACTTTCACAGGGGCCCGCAGGGCTTATGGAAAACTCTTTGAATAACACCCTCTTTCTATTAATAGACGTAACATATGAATTTTCTGTACATGCATTTTTAGGAGTATGTATTTTTATATGTACCTACATAATTGATAAGTCTATAATTTTAATTTCCCTAAATTATCTTATGTTATGTCATAAATACATAGTGAAACAATTGTCAATGAATGTGTTAAGCCACTGTTAACTATCACAACGATATAATTTACGTTAATATTTACGTTTATATGTTTGCTGGACGCAGCTGCGGCAAAAAAAAATCTATTATATGCATGTCTTTTAAGAAATTATATTCAAGTAGTGTTTTTTGCACTTTGTCGTAAAAAGTTATCAAAGATGTGGAAATGCAACAAATTTAGCAACCCATTTGAAAAGGAAATCCATCATGCATTTGCAAAACTATCCATCAGAGTAAGTATAAATACTAAGAAAATAATCACGAAAAATGCAGAAGGAAACTATCATAATGAGTCAGTCGTATAGTTACTACCACCAAAATCAAATATTGACCTTACTGACAACGATACCGAAAACTAAATACATGGTATATGAAAGAGAAGATATCTTAATAAATAGTTTTTTACGATCTTAATTTACTACCTTTCGTCCATAGATGTCACTACATCTGAAATGAAATCAATTCTACATCGGTAATCTTTAGAGTAGTTTTAGCTTATGGACATAGATGGCGATACGTTAGAATAAATGGTTAATATATTGACTGGTTAATTTACTGCCTCTATAACCAACGCCCATAGTATATTGGACTCGCTGGTCTTCACCGATCACAAAGTTAAGCTACGTTGGGCGTGGTAAACACTTGGATGAGTAACCGTTTTTATTTGGGTAACATTGTTCACAAACAATATTTTAAAGCATTGTATTAAATACGATTAATTTAAAACGGCAGCAAACGGGGCGTTTAACGTTTGCATGTAGTTTAAGAAGTTTCACTTCAAAATATCGATATATCGATATTTTTTTTCGATATATCATACCCCGATATTGATATTTTTAAAAATATCGATATATCGAAAATCCTTAATTTTTAAAAATATCAACAGTCCTGCCGCCACAGTTCTGGATACTAGACATGGGTCGTATCGCCTTTTTGGAGTACCATACCGTATCTATAACAAATTCAGATTTTCAATATCCGATATCGGAACTATATATTAAAATACATAGATATTCAAATATCCAGAAGATATTCAAATATCTAAATCTAAGAATGCCAGCATTTTGATTCTGTTAGTCAAATACCCATATTGCCTTTCCGCTCTAACCAACTATATATTTCAATGATCCCAATTTTAAGAAATAATCTTTATTTCTATGGCAATAAGATTCAATTTACAATGTCAAATCGGTTAAATCGTGTATATACTGCTATTTCACTCCAACCAACCTTTTACTTTCAACGTTAAAAATCTAAACTTTAAATAAATATAAGGTTCAAATCTGTCTGATACAGGTTTCGTGCATATATTGCTGTACCACTCTAATATATATAGCTTGCGCTCACTTGCTCCAACTATATATTCGATGCGGCAGGGGTACTGAAGGTAAGGTAAAAATCTAGGTAATGTAAGTAACAGATTTTTGCAATACATAGATTCCGTGCGAGCCAGTAACAGATTTTTAGATATTGCTACGAAATCGGATTTTGTATTTAAGTACGATTTGTATCACCCTTATATAGAGATACGGACATTACGGACAAATTTGATTTCACCTAGTCTCTTGTCTATATTAAATAATGAAATATGTTTTATTTTAATTATTTATTGTTATTTTTATAAATAGTTCTTTTTAGGGGGATTTCAGGGATTTTTTTGTGGAGTTTTAGGGGAATATTTTTTTGGAGTTGGGAACATTCACATTGCCAAATTGACGCTGGTGTGAAGTCGTGTGTGCTGTGCTTTTGCTGCGGCCAACAAAAATCATGCAAGAATTTATCTATAAACAGGAAATTTGATTATTTCTGTCAATTTTTTCGCAGGCCAATTGCTAAAATTGCAGTTTTAGTTCGAGTTTAATGTGAAAATGTTATTTGTATAGTTACACCTACGAGAAAAGCAATTAAAATGGGTAACGCTGATACAAAACTAAATTTTAGGAAAGCTGTAGTACAACTAACTTCAAAGACTCAGGTAAGGAACAGTTTTCGTATCTGGTTAGCTAATTATAAAAGACGTCGTTCTAAATGATAATGTATATTGTAGCCAATCGAGTCTTCTGACGATAGCTTTTGGGATCAATTTTGGTCGGAGAGTGTTACAAATGTCCAGGATGTGTTCGCATTGGTGCCTGGTGCTGAAATCCGCGCGTTAAGGGAAGAATCACCTAACAATCTGGCGACTTTAATCTACAAAGCTGTAGAAAAACTAGTGAAGATGGTAGATACCAGCTGCAGGACTCAGAGAGAACAACAGATTGGTAGGATTATGTTATTATGATTTTAGATCTTTTAGTTATTGTGTACAAAAGATCCAGGCAAAAATTTTGTAAACATGAATATGCCATGTTATTATTTCACATAGTTATAAGCTATATTTTTTTGCTTTGTTGCCATTAATGTTGTGATTGAGAACATACTCAATATAAAGTGATAAAATTGTAACTTTGAGAATCTATAAAAAAAAATTGTCTAAATATTTAATTTAATTTTTTTTTTATAAATTTTTATAAAAAAATTATTAGTTAATTTTGAGAAAAATATTCCTACTCTTGGTCACTTATTTTGATTACTTATAAAGTTATTTTCTTTTAGCTCTCAATTGTGCACGTTTGCTAACAAGAGTTCTACCATACATATTAGAGGACCCAGAATGGCATGGTTTCTTCTGGTCATCACTACCTGCTGCTATTGAAAATGAATCAGTGCCCCTTGCACAGTCACTTATCAATGCTATTTGTGTTAGTATAATGTGTGATATCACTATTTATTGTAATGTATTACATTACCATTGGGAGAAATTGCTGGCTGCAGTATTATTGCCTTCTAGTACTTCAAAATTTAAAAATTGTTTAGGGATGCATTCAGAATATAACTGAGTACTGCTATTTAAGTAATATTCAATAAATAATGAGGGAAAAACTAATGTAATAGATTAGTATGAACAATGGATTTTTGAGACTATGCCTTCATTGTCTAATGACCACAGATCTGAGTAGGTAGAGTGATTTAAGGTCATTGACGTCAAACATAGAGGATAATATGGAAGTGCTTCCAAAATATATTGCATCATCATTATTAGCCATTTTGAGGTCCACTGCTGGACATAGGCCTGCCCCATAGAGCCATACAATCCACAACTGCCGGTCCGCTCAATCATGGGGGGTTTTTGTCATAATCGCCATGCTTGGCAGGCGGGTTGGCGATCGCAGTAGGCTGTATTTTCTTGAGAGAGAATGCAGCTGCCCATTCTTCTTGCTTTTCCCTTAGTCGTCTTTTAGGACACCCATGGGAAGAGATGGGGTGGCAGTATTCTAAGCCGGCGCTATATTGACTTCATATTTATTTGGAATTCTGAAATTAGCATAAATCTGTGTTTAAGGTCATAGCTTAGTTATATGATTATATATTTTAATTGTATTACTGTTGACATCAGAATATAGAAATTGTATCCAATGAGGATTAACCCTAGATCACTAACCTTATTATTTGAACATTAATACTAACCTTCGTCAGTTCGACAACAATATTTATTGAAGGGCTTTTTATGGTCACATTAAAATAAAATGTATAGATATTTGGCACAAATTTATACTAATTTAATCAAACACTATTTATTTATATTTTTTTTACTTTTACAGTGACTAATATGGCACCTTTATTAATCAAACAGCCTTACCATTGAATTCATAGTTTTTATTCATAATAATTTTGGTAACATTTATAATTTTCTCACAGAACATAAATTAAAATAAAAAAAAAAAAACTTAAATTATTAACAATAAAGAATGTAATAAACTAATAAAGTAACAAAAATGGTGTAAATCTATGAACTAATACATTTGTGACATACGTCAAGTTTGTGCTTGCCATCTTTTCATCCATCCTTCCCTTTGCAGAGGGACATGAGGCACAAATTTTTCTTTGTACAGGAGGTACATGAGGCACATTATGATCATCTTGACCTGGAACTTGGGGCTGGGTCAATGCAGAATTTTTTTCATCGCCACCCGTTTCCTATGCCGGATCAACCTCCACGCGATCTTCTGTTTCGCTCCTTGATAAATTCTCGTCATCACTTTCGTCTCGTAATCTGAGCTGACAAATAGTATCTAAAACAAAGACTAGTAAAATATTATTGAATATCAATAAAATAAATCTTCGACAGAAAAAAAGACATATAAATAAACAAACTAAATTGTATAAAATGTCACGTTATTACTAACCTTCGTCGATGCGACGAGTCATGGTTCCTGAAACGCCACTTACAGGCCTCGTACACACTAAACACTACTGTCTGCCGTGGGGGGAACGGGTCAACAGAGATTAGCTGCTGTATGAAAGAACTGCAATGGCGCGCTTGAAATTTTTTGCGTTTTTTTCAAAACCGTGTCGTCGAATCGACGAAGGTTCGTAATCTAGGGTTAAAAAATATAATCCTATTTTTATTTATTTAAAAAAATAAGTATAAAATGGCATATGTCTATAATTCTATATTATACCATCTTTATGCAATTACATAAAATAACTCTGCCTACTCCGACCTATGCTAGTAACAAACTTGACTTTTGGCATTAGAAATAAAATAATAGATTGCAAAAATTCTGAAGTTGATCCTTCCCTTTTTTAACTCGTATTATGCTTAGTTTTAAAAAAAATATTTATTAATATTTCCAGTTTTCTAAATATGACTCTTTATTTGGCAGGATCTGCTGTTTTGTCCAGACTTCACAGTGGCGAGCACCAAGCGTTCAGGTCCTGTGAGTATTATCTATTAATTAACTGATAACATTTTTTGCTTTATCAGTGATAACAGACTAGTATTGATGTTGCATTGATAGCAGGTGAAGTTGTTACAGTGACAAGTTGATTTATATCTTTTTTAATTTCTTGTGTAAGCTTACACAGAATTACCACTCATCTACAAATGGTATATTGGTGCTACAGACCATACATCAGATACTATTGGCTGCATCATTGATAATAGTCATGGTATCTGGAGTGTAAAAAAATCAAAGATTGATACACAAAAAAGATACACATTATAAATATTGATTTAGATCAAATAGAAAAGTTCATATTATTAAGCTATTCAATAAAAATTGTAATAATATTGATTTGTAAATATTGAATGGCCGTTTTGATTAAAAAAAACATCAATGGCGCACATGACGTCTCGGCAGTGATATGTGAACATCGCTCTGCCATTTTGTTTTGCTGTATATTTATGTGCAAAACAAAATGGCAGAGCGATGTTCACTTAACCGCACGTTGATATTGCGATGGAACCATGTCTCATTTACAGCTGCGTGACGTCATTCGAACGTAAAAAATACAGATTGTAGAAACATTTAAATAATTCACTTAGGTAATCAATTAAATAATGTTCAAATGTTATTGGGTAAGTAATAAATAACAGTGAGTATTTTAAAAGTTGGTTTCTGCTGTCTGTCCTCTTACATGAGTAGATCGTTGAAACTATACAACGGATTTTGATGCGGGTCAACGGGGTGGTTTGTAAGTATAATTGATGTATACTGTAGCAAATAACAAATGTTAATTTTCAAGATTTTTACATTTTAGCATTTTAACTGCAAACGTTGGCTAAACCCTAAATGATAGATCAGAACAATGTACCTACTACATTATTATACAACTTCAAAAGCTATTAATTCCAACAAGCTTACGGACATGCGGACGCGGTGGGAGGCGCCGAGCGGGAATATAGTTAGGGTTGCGATATCGAAATATTCAATTTATATACATATTTTATATATTTTTATATATTTTCGGGTTTCGATATATCGTTGGAACCCTACGAATAGATATTAAGGAATTATTGCGTGTATTCAAATTAATTTTGAATGACTTTTACGTTGAACTGGCAGTCATCATTGTATGCATTGATGATACATTCTTTTGGCTTATTATGAACGCTTAATTCCAGCCAGCTTACGCATTCATAATTAATTTGAATACACGCTCATGAACATAGCATTCGTGATAATTCCATTATCTATTCGTAGGCTTCCAACAATATATGTATCGGATAGGCGAGAAATATCAAAAATGAAAATATCGATAAATTGAAAATTTCGGTATCGCAACCCTAACTATATTCCCGCTCGGCGTCTGCCGCCGCGTCCGCCACTCTCACCCCTCGCTGTCTGCTGCCGCGGAGTGCCGCGTCCGTCACCCTCACCCCTCGCATCTGCAGCGCGAGCGCCGCCCTCGGCAGTCGATCACTGACAATGACTGACATTCAGTGATCACTGATCAGTTTCAATTCGACCGTGACTCACGTTAGGCGACTAGGCGTGTTTTCGGATTTCTGTATATCAAAATGGCCGCGCAACATGCACAAGCATGTCTTTCAAACCGGGTGTATAATGAAACGTTTAGATGTTACATTTTAAATGGTGAGCAAATACTTTATCGCAGCGAATCTTCACCGTGCTTACAAAGACAGGGATTTAACCTCAACGGTACCTAATCGACGCCCGATTTTGGCCCTAAGCAAAGGATATTGGACTATAGATAATTCACTACACCGACGTTTATACCGTTGAAAGTGAGGTTTTGATATTTCTAATCAGCCCCGCGTGCTAGTATAACTCCCGGCAAGTAATTTTATAATTTAACCAAATTTTATGTCCTAAATTGTACTATCCCCACTACGTCGAAACGTGGCAAACTTACGTGCCGAAAGTTGTACAAAGGACAAGGGATGAAATATATAAAAAATATCGATATTAATTAATATCGACTTTAGTCAGATGTTAATATATCGACCTAGTAAGCTCATATCGATATTTTATCAAACTTAAGATAAGACATTTTGTCAGAACATTTACACTAAATAGCTAGAGGCATTTAGTCTTTTTTAATGTTTTTAATATGTAGAAATACGATATATCGAAAATTTCGTTATCGATAAATAACAATATTTTCAGATACATATTCTATATTTATCGGCTTACCGATATGTCGTAACTACTTGCAACCCTACAAAAGACGCCGCTTGACGCTTCGTTCTTAGCAAATATTACGAGTGGAAGCATTGACCTATATGACTTGTAATAACCTTCTCAAAGCGTGACCACTGGCCATAAGCCTACAGGCTTATGCGAAGCTTATGTCAATTCAGTCATCTGTCAGACGCGAACCGAATAACAATAGGTACAAAATGGGTAAATGCGTAGTAAAAGAGTGCGATTCAAGATCGGAAACCCATAAGAAATTAACCGGAATTACTTTCCACACGTAAGATTAATTTTTACATTTATTAAAATACAGTAAAATAGATAAAATGTTGAATTTTCATAATTAGCTTCAGTGATACCACTAAAAACTTAGTTTTAGTTTCCCACATTTGTGGGAGAGTTATTAATTTATGGAAAAGGAGATTTTAAATATTTTTTGTTATAATAATAACGCTGCAGGGTGCCTAAAGATGCAGCACGCCGTCACAAGTGGGTGAAAATTATCCGATTGCTGAGAAAAGAAACTGACTGGCTACCTGCACCCGGGAGATCATTTATCGTCAATTCAAGTTGACCATTCGCTTTTATTAATAAATGCCATAATTAATAAATACTTAAAAATAAGATTGTATCACGAAAGCAAATTATTCACTCAGACTTATAAAAAAGAGACTAAAAGGCAATTTTATACAAAACTTATGTTACACAGCGGTGTATGATCAATAATTCACCTGCCTAGCTTTTTCCCAATTATGTTGGGGTCGGCTTCCAGTCTAACCGGGTGCAGCCGAGTACTAGTGTTTTACATGGAGCTTCTGCCCATCTGACCTCCACAACCCAGTTGCGTGGGCAACACAATCCCCCTTGGTAAGTCTGGTAAAATTTCGCATGGGCAGGCCACCCCACACCGCCATTGCAAATTTATATTGCCATCTTTGTCTAATCAAAGTGACGGCAATGTATTTGCGATTTGTGTGACTGAGATAGATATATGTTTCATTTTAAATGTCTAATGGTTTCAAAGCTACGTCATTGCATCTAAAAAGTGGACACACATTTTGTGACGCATTTAAATGAGGTTTGTTTGCTCCTCTTGTATATTGAACTCAGTGAGTGGAAGCTACTAAAAACAGGATATCACTCGCATCACTATGCAAACGCAAACGCGTTCCAAATCACCCTAACGACGGACTGATTCGGGAACAGTTTTGTCAGTGGTTATTGTCAATAATTGACTCTGTGAACATTTCGTGGACTGACGAATCTCCTGTATACGCGGGTATTACCCTCGCGTGTTCATATTGCGATTGGCGTGACCGCCATCTTTGTGATGATGACGTAGTTAAACTGCAAGTGCCGTTCGCATAATTGGTATGCGCAGACGTATCTTAGAGTTTTAATTGTTATTGTTGAATTGATTAGAATTTCGCTTTGTTATATTCTTTTACTAGCTGACCTGGCGAACTTTGTTCCGCATCAAATGAGTAAAAATGAGTAAAATTTGGATATTAAAAAGTTCAATCTGTGCTATTTATCGGCACACGTTTTGGCGCGCAACGCAACTACTATGTCCCGCTATGTTAATACTGTAATATCTTCTTCAATATTCGTTTAAATTACATACTATAAAGGGCAATATTGATCTATATTAAATGAACAATCTATTTAATACACTTAACTGCATGAAAATTAATGCTGTAATGTTTCAAATCGCTTCGTAAATAAGTCCTTAATTCTTGTAAAAAGTAAACAAATAATAATGGTCATTGTGGGTTATCCCTAAGAGATAGACATATGCTCTCGCGGTCTTTTTTGTAGACCTTTTGAAGGTGTATAACAATGTAGTACATTATTTTGTTTTATTACTTAGGGTTCAGGCAGCGTTTCGATTAAAGGTCTAAATCTTGAAAATTATCACTTTTTTTTTACACTATACATGAATTATATAGATCAAAACCATCCTATTTATACCCTCTAATTACTAAAAAAGTAATCGAAATTCGTTGCGTAGCTTTAAAGATACATACGCATACAAGGGGACAGACAGCGGAAAGTGACTTTGTTTTATACTATGTAATGATCGTAAAGTACTTACTTGACACAATAACTTACAACTGAAACTAGTTTCGATTTAGATCACTGTACTGATATAGCACCGCAGAATCTGGCAAGAGTGACTCAATATAAACATATGTGTATATGTATTTATATTGATAAACATAGATTTTTTAAATACTCGCTATTTTAATAAACAATAGCGAGTATATAACCAAAAATTTAATCGACATTCAAAAGTGAATTACTTAGATGTTACTGCTATCGGTATTTTTGAGATGAATGACGTCACGCAGCTGTAATTATGACAACGTGCGGGAGTTGTAGAAGTTCATAATAGACATAACGAACTCCACCGGGTGGTGACGAATCCTCACGTTATCAAAGAAAGTTACCATCAAGTGCGAAGTAACACTATCGCGGGCTCGTACTTTGCCGAGGGACGATCGACCGGATCGGAATTATATCTTGTTCCTTTTACTCGCGTTCTGAAATATCATGCATCCCTATGAATGGCGCGATGTTCAGGAGCGCGCGGAGGAGCTGTCGTCGCTGGACAGCTGCGAGTACATCTGGGCGGGCGGCGTGGGGTTCGCGCGCGCCCCGCCCCGCGCGGCGGCGCACGAGGCTGCGCGCGCCGAGCTGCTGCGCCTGCTGCTCACCGCCTGCAGCGAGACCGTGTACAAGCCCGCCGCGCTCGCCGCCACCCACCACAACAGGTGGATCGCGTGAGTGCATCCACCCTCCACATCTCACCCAAACTAATTCCAACTGCTCCCGCAGCGGGAGCGAAGGAAATGTCTATTTCTGACTGACGCCCCTTTCCAGATGTATACACATCTGGCACCGGTTTGAACTGACTGTATTTACATTAAAAAAACACTACGACAAACCGCTTTTGAAGAATGAAACTTAACAAATTTCTGTGTGTTTTTAATTACAGACAAATAATCCTAGATTGGAAGCGTGTTTTAAGTATATACTAGTAAACAAAAAAGTAATTTCAAGTTATCTACTTCGACTTCTAAAAACGTATAATCTTTAAGTATAATATACTTCTTAGTAACGTCTATTACTAAAAAAGATAAATAACGTAATTTACTTATTTGTATACTTAGTACAATATACAAAACGTACATAATCACTACATAGTATAAAACAAGTCACTTTCCGCTGTCTGACCCCTTAAAACCACGCGACGGATTTTGATGCGGTTTTTTTCAATAGTTACGAGGCTGTCAACAGGGTGGTTTTGATCTATAATTCATATATGATGTTGTAAAGAAAAAATGATAACATAACATAACTTCACGCCTTTTGTTACCCGAAGGTGTAGGCAGCGACTGTTAAGCCTCGTCTCGCCGTTATGTTTACGTCCCAAAAGGAATAGCTGGCGAACCTATTGCCGTACCGGGCACAAAGTTTTCAGTCATCGATATTTATCACACATAACTTCCGGAAAAGTCATAGGTGTGACCCAGTGTCTGGAATCGAACCCGGACCTCTGGATCAGAAGCCGTGTGCTCGACCACTGCGCCACCGAGACTGTTTAGAAAAAATTATAAATGTCCAGATTTTGCACTTTAATTGCAAACGCTGGCTGAACCTTAGTGATAGATCAAAACAATGTTCTACATTATTAAACACCTTCAGAAGGTCTACAAAAAAAGTCCGCGAGGGCATATGTCTATCTCTTGGGGATAAGCCACAATGACAATTTTTATTTCTTACTTTTTAACGTAAAATAATGGCTTATTTACGAAGCAATTTTGAACATTACAGCATTAATTTTCATCCAGTTAAGTGTCTTAAATAGATGGTGCTTTTAATATAGATCAATATCGCCGTTTACAATATGTAATTTAAACGAATATTTACGAAGATTTAAGATTTATCAGCTCGGTGGCGCAGTGGGCGAGCGCACGGCCTCTGATCCAGAGGTCCGGGGTTCGATTACAGACACTGGCTCACACCAATGATTTTTCGAAATTGTTTTCGGAAGTTATGTGTGATAAATACCGATGACTGACAAACTTTGTGCCCGGTATGACAATAGGTTCGCCACCTATTCCATTTGGGACGTAAACATAACGGCGAGACGAGGCTTAACAGCCGCTGCCTACACCTTCGGGTAACAAAAGGCGTGAAGTTATGTTATGTGTATGTTATTTACGAAGATATTACTGTATTAGCATAGCGGGACATAGCAGTTGCGTTTCGCGCAAAAACGCGTGCCAAGAAATAACACAAATTGAACTTTTTAAGATCCATATTTCACTCATTTATTACTTTTGATGCGGAACAAAGTTCGCCGGGTCAGCTAATACTTTAATAAAGTCATCATTAACTATTAAAATAATTGTAACTCATTATTGAAGTCGGTGCAACACAACGTGACAATTGTAAATATTTTAATAGTACCTAATTAAAGTATTAGGTACGTTAAAAAATATATACATACAGACCAATTGAGAACCTCCTCCTTTTTTGAAGTCGGTTAAAATATACAGAAATGTGAAATAAAGCTGTTTTGTGGGCACATTAGTAATTTTATGGTCCAATAATTTTTTTGTTCAGTACAATGTGTACAAATAATTGTTCATATCCGTGAAGAGGGGACCCAGATTTCCGAGAAGTGCCTGACAAAAAAAGCTTTTGAACCGCCCTTTTGAATTTGTAGCCGTCTCTGTTCGATAAACTGGCATTATTATTATGTTAGAGCAAGCCACAACTAGTTTTACTCGTTTTATTTTGCGGCTCAGGACGGGAACCCAACAGTCAGGGTAAATATGCAAAATGATGCTCGGTGGTGGAGGGATGTGTACATTTTATTAAACATCGACATTATCGCCCCCCGCAGCTACCTCACCAGCCCCGACAACCGCCACGCGCTGCCGCTGTTCACGTCGCTGCTGAACACGGTGTGCTCGTACGACCCCGTGGGGCTGGGGCTGCCTTACAACCACCTGCTGTTCGCGGACACGCTGGAGCCGCTCGTGGAGGTGGCGCTGCAGGTGCTGATCGTCACTCTAGATCACGACACCACTAACGCCGTCAATGAAGATTCTGACGAGGTTAGCGAGTTTGTCTACAAGATATTGGTGAAAATTTAAATTTATATTTGAAAATTATGTCTACTGGTTGTGTAATAATAATAACTAATTATTTCTCCCATCGTATCCAATCGTTCAACATTATTTGTTCCTTTAGTTTTATCTAAAAATATTTATAACAATGAAAGATAAGTAAAGGATTAGATGTTGAATACTGGAAATTATTAAAAAAATATAAATATATTAAGTGAATATATTGGATTACGAAAACTAAACTCGCATAGTTAGCTATATTTTGTAATACGTGCTCTTCTTCTTTGTGTCCATAGAGTCTGCCAGATAATCTGTTCATCAACTATCTATCACGAATCCATCGCGACGAGGATTTCCAGTTCATCCTGCGAGGAGTCACGCGTTTGTTGAATAATCCGCTGACTCAGACGTATCTGCCTAACTCCGCGAAAAAAGTCAATCTGCATCAGGAATTATTGGTGCTGTTCTGGAAAATGTGCGACTACAATAAGGTCAGTGACTTATCTATACGGCACGTCACGGGTGTCGGATGTATGATACGAATAAATTAAAAGTTAATAAAATTTAAAGTTTTTATATTTATATAGTCGATATGATCTCACAAGAAGTGACTCGGTTACTTCGGTTTTAGAATTTTTAAAAGTTTTTGTGCAGTTCAATATAGTCAAACCGGTGGATCATTTTTATATCGTTTCAGAAATTCATGTACTACGTGTTGAAGAGTAGCGACGTGCTCGAAGTGTTGGTGCCCATACTGTACCACCTGAACGACTCCCGCGCCGATCAATGTGAGTAGCGCCCTGTGACGCGACGGCTGCGCGGTGGGCCCAGGTTCGTAACGAGTGGATGACGTGTGTGCAGCGCGCGTGGGCCTGATGCACATCGGCGTGTTCATCCTGCTGCTGCTGTCGGGCGAGCGCAACCTGGGCGTGCGGCTCAACAAGCCGTACTGCGCGGCCGTGCCCATGGACATCGCGGTGTTCAGCGGCTCGCACGCCGACCTGCTGGTCGTGGTCTTCCACAAGCTCGTCACCACGGGCCACCAGCGCCTGCAGCCGCTCTTCGACTGCCTGCTCACCATCCTCGTGAACGGTCCGAAGCCTTCACGTTACTGATGCTCTCACAGATCTATCGTTAAACTTACTTTTTTATTCGTCTCAAATTTTAGTATGCCTATGTGTAAGAAATTGTTTAACTGTCTTTAGCGAAGTTGAAATATCCGTCTTCCAGTATCCCCGTACTTGAAGACCCTCTCGATGGTGGCATCCACGAAGCTACTTCATCTGCTGGAAGCGTTCAGCACGCCCTGGTTCCTGTTCTCTCAACCTCATCATCACCACCTCGTCTTCTTCCTATTGGAGATGTTCAACAACATGATACAGTATCAGTTTGATGGTGAGCATGTACTGTAGTAATATTGAGTATCGTTGCTAAATTCTTCAATATTATTGTGCAATATTAATATTTAGTCTTTTTAAACGTCGGTCTAAACATCCTTATTTGAAAGTCCCCATCCTGGACACTTAATTGGACAGAAATTAATGCTGTAATGTTTAAAATCGCTCTGTAAATAAGCCATTATTTCTCGTAAAAAGTAAAAAAATAAAAATGGTCATTGTGGGTTATCCTTAAGAGATAGACATATGCCCTTGTGGACTTTTTTGTAGACCTATTGGACCTAGTAGAACATTGTTTTGATCTAACACTTAGGGTTCAGTCAGCGTTTACTATTAAAGTGGTAAATCTCGAAAATTATCATTTTTTCTTTACAACATCATATTTTATTTATAAAATAAAACCTCCCTTGGGGTTGACACCCTCTAACTATTAAAGAAAACCGCATTAAAATCCGTTGCGTAGTTTTAAAGATATAAGCATATAAGGGAACACAGAGGCAAGTGACTTTGTTTAAACTATGTAATGATGTATTTTTGCGTTGTAGGTAATTCAAACCTTGTGTACACGATAATACGCAAGCGCGCCGTGTTCCACAACCTGGCCAACTTGCCTCACGAGCACTCGGCCATCGCCCGCTCTCTGGCTGCCGGCAGGAGCAAGGGACTACCTAACACCAAAACCACATTGCCCAGGTCAGAAAAATACTACTTTAGTTCTGTTAGACTAGTGAAGTGAGTTAAGTTTACTCGTTAAGATTATATATTACGTTGTTACTTTGCATCTAATAGTGATTTACTGTATTTTGCCAGCATGATACAAACCTCTAACTTAGTACTATTACAAAAATATTTGTAGTCCCTTGATTTCTTAAACAGTAGAGTTAGAACAGAATTGTGGTCATGGCATAATAATTATCTGTCAAAATGTTGTAGTAAAAGAAGTAAATATATATATACTAGCTGACCCGGCGAACTTTGTTCCGCATCAAAAGTAAAAACTGCTGTCCCGCTATGTTAATACTGCAATATCTTGGAAAATATTAGTTTAAATTCCATGCTATAAAGGGCCAGGATCATCTATATTACATGCACAATCTATTTAAGACACTTAATTGGATGAAAATTAATATTGTACATACATACATAACTTCACGCCAAATCCCTTGCGGGGTAGGCAAAGAGAACAGAGCGCCATAGGGCACGATTCTTACACACCTCACTCGCTTCGTTGACTTTCATAACTCTTTTCATGCACGCGCGTCGGTTTTTGAGGCTCTTAACATCACCTTCCTCCAGAACACGTTCTATTTGGTCTTGGAATGTGTGTCTTGGCCGTCCTCGACTCCTACATCCGTCCGCTTTTGCATTGTATATCTGCTTAGTCAGTCTTGCGTCAACCATTCTTTCTACATGTCCGAACCATCGGAGCATGCCCTTTCTTACTTTTACACCGACACTCTCTTTCAAACCAACTTCCTTCCTTACAACCTTGTTTTCTACGCGGTCAGCGAGAGTCACTCCGCAGATTTTGCGTAAAGCCCTCATTTCTACCGCGTTTATTCTACTTTCATGCACACTCTGCCATACCCAGCTCTCGCTTCCATAAGTTAGTGTTGGGATCAGGACTGCATTGTGGATTGCTAACTGGGCCTTTCTGCTAATATTTTTTGCGCCCAGGAATCTGCCCAACACTCCGTTTACGCTATTTCCTATCGCCACTCGTCTTTCTACATCCGCGGTGTACCTTCCATCTCTGCTAAAAGCGCATCCAAGATATACAATTTCATTCACCTGTTCCAGCACTACATCATCAACCATTATCCTTGCATCTGTTCTGGATTCCTCCCTTTCAAACACCATTACTTTCGTTTTCGTCGCATTCAACTGCAAGCCTTTAATCATGCAATCATCTTTCATAGTAGTGACTAGTGTTTGCAGGTCCGACGGCGATTCGGCTAGAAGCACGGCGTCATCTGCGTAAAGCAGGCAGCTCACAACTAAGTCACCCATTCGCATCCCTACATCCATCGATCTCATTCTCTGGAGACAACTGTCCAGGTACAGGATGAACAGTCGAGCGGACAGCACGCAACCCTGTCTGACGCCGATATTGACGTCAAACCAGGGGGACAAGCCGCCGTCAACACGCACACACGCTGTGCAGCCCTCATAAGTGGACTGCACAGCGCGCAGCAGTGCTCCGCTCACCCCGTAGCCCGGGAGTATATCCCACAGATCCTTTCGTAACACTCTGTCAAACGCTTTTTCCAGATCCACAAAACCGCAGAAAACCTTCCGGTTAACAGCCAGTTGTTTCTCCACGATGTTGCGGAGAGAAAAAATCTGATCCATGCACCCTCGTCCGCTTCTGAAACCACCCTGAGCCTCCCACAACACTCCATCAGATATCACCCTCATTCTCCTTTCAATAATTTTCCCATACACTTTTGCTGCTAAACTGATCAAACTGATGGCCCTGTAACTGGCGCACTGCATACGTGATCCCTTACCTTTATACAAGGGCACGATGACAGCGCGCCTCCAGTCCATGGGAACCTTACCCGACCTCCAGCACAGATTGCTCAAGGTTAGGAAAGCGTCCCGGACACAGGATCCACCGTGTTTGATCATTTCAGCAGACATCATATCAATTCCAGCTGCCTTACCATTTTTCATACTTCGTATCGACCATTCAATCTCTTCCATAGTAATGTCCTCATCAGATGTTGGCGCAGCGGTGTCAGCCGTAGGCTCACTCGCGGCGCCCACATCCGGAACATACTCGTACATTTCCCCAAAATACTCACTCCACCTGCCCAATACATCGCTTGGGTTTGCAAGAATGTCACCAAACTTAGACATAATTTTGTCCATTCTGGACGATGACGAAGAACCCCGAGACTTTCTAACTTCCCTCCAGAAGAGTTTGTTATTCGCCTCGAAGTTCTCCGTCAACCTCACTTCCTCATTCGCAACAAGTCTTTCACGCTTCTCTTTCACTAAGGCTTTGGTAACATTCCTGCAGCGGCGGTAGCTCTCATACTTTTTCTCTGTCATACTATCATTCTGGTTCAAACTTGAGACATAATCCAACCATGCTTTTTTCTTTCTTTCGACGCTGGATTTCACATCCGCGTCCCACCAGGCGTCACCTCTCAGAATCTTATGCCTCTTTGCACTACCACATACTTCTTTTGCACTATTCACTATACTTTCTTTCATTCTTTCCCAGCATTCTTCAACACCTAGGTCAGAAAGACTCGTCTCATTGAGTCCTTTACTGACTAGGCCTACATACATACTCCGTACACTTTCATCTTCTAATTTCTCACATTTTATCCTTTCAAGCTCTCCGAAATGGGTACGCACTCGCCAGTGTCTCCACTTCTTGAAAAGGCCCACGAATCGGCTTACCACCAGGTAGTGGTCCGTATCAAGAGTGGGGCCTCTGTAGGCTCTTGTATCCCTTAGAGTATTTCGGAGACGACTATCTATCAAAATCAAATCTATCATACTCTTTTGCTCATTCCGTCTCCACGTATACGTGTGAATATCTTTATGACGGAATAATGTGTTAGACACAAGGAGGTTCCGTTCCAGGCATACGTCCAATATCGGCTTACCAGCATCATTCACTCTCTTGTCACCATTCGGACCAAGGACAGCCTCCAGGCCGTCTCGCTTGGTTCCGACCCACCCATTAAGGTCACCACACAGAATTATCCTTTCATTTTCCTCAGCTAGATCCAGAATATCCCTAACAGTTTCCCAAAACTCTTCGAGTTCGCGGGGATCCGCGGAGCTAACGGGAGCATAAGCTGCGACCAGGAAAACTCGCGTGATCCCCAGTTTTATTCGAACCCAAAGATGTCTTGGGCCTACCAACTCATAATCTTTCACTCCGGAAGCAAAGCGGGAGGAGAGAACGACTCCAACACCCCCACTGGCACGGACGTCCGGGTCCACTCCGGACCATAGGGCTACCATGCCACCGGGGATGTCCTCGGTCTCCCTCCCCCTCCGCTTTGTCTCCGTCAAACATAAGGCATCCAGGCATCTCTCATTTAATAGATCCATCATCTCATTCATCTTTCTTGCCATGCTACCTCTAACATTCCACGTGCCTATACGGCACTCCCCTCTCCTCGTCCCGCCAGGATTGGCGCTGCGTGAAGGGTGGCGGCCCCCTTCGCCGCATGCGCATGCAGCCGCACCGACGGGGGCTAATCGGTGCCCGTCGCTTGCGGGGCACGCCCTAGCAGCCCGTCCGGCTGAATTTGCTTTGGTCAAGATTGCGTCCCACTGGGACGGCAGGGATCGCGACGCGCACGCTCTTGACATGACCCCCATCCCACAATTAATATTGTAATGTTTAAAATCGCTTCGTAAATAGGCTATTATTTCTCGTAAGAAGTAAAATAATAAAAATGGTCATTGTGGGTTATCCCTAAGAGATAGACATATGCCCTCACGGACTTTTTTGTAGACCTTTTACAGGTGTATAATAATGTAGTACGTTGTTTTGATTTATCACTTAGGGTTCAGGCAGCGTTTGCGATTAAAGTTCTAAATCTTGAAAATTATCACTTTTTTTTACTACACTATACATGATTTATAGATCTAAACCACCCCGTTGACACCCTCTAACTATTTAAAAAAACCGCATCAAAATCCGTTGCGTAGTTTTAAAGATATGCGCATATAAGGGGACAGACATCGGAAAGTGACATTGTTTTATACTATGTAATGATGTTATAGGTGATAATATATATGTTTGTACTGGTTAGGTCGCGGAGTGCAGAGTCTATGGCGGAGACCCCTATGGAAGGCTCGAGGCCCGCTCAGCCCGCCGAGCCGGGAACCCTCAACCCCACGCTCGCCGAGACACCAGGTACCCTCGAGTTTATCGTATGTGTGCATATGTAATTTGCATGCCGTTGCACGGTAAAATGTATTTGGGATTTATATTATTGACATAACTACACCTCTGTAACCTATATTTTAAGCAAATAAATATTTCAATATATTTACAAAAACAATATTTGATGTTGTCTGAATTGTACAGTATGAATACTATTCTTTGCTGTAAGTGTTTTAATGGAAATTATGGCACAGCAATCGCCACAATGACGGAACGAGAGTCTGCCCACCCCCCGCCTGCGCGCATACAGGCCGACACCGACACAGAGCCCGACACGCGGCCGGACCGGGCCGGCTCGCCGGAGCGCGGCGCGTCGCCGGAGCAGCCCGCCCGCCGGACGGCCTCGCCCGACGAGCCGGAGCCGCGCGCCAGCCTGCTGCCGCAGAGGGACACGCCCGACGGGGAGGACCAGCGGGGGGAGCGGGACATCAGCCTCGCACATGTAACTATCGACACTGCCTTGTGGATTATAAGTAGCCGTCTTGATTGTCTAGTGAACTATTTTAATTTGAAAATTGCCTGTATTAAATTTGCAGAGGAACAGCCTGAGCACCGGAGGCGGTGACGGGGGTCTGGGGGCGGCGGGGGGCTCGTGGCGCCCCTCGGCCGAATGGGTGTCCTCGTGGCGCGGCAAGCTGCCTCTGCAGACCATCATGCGGCTGCTGCAGGTTCTCGTGCCTCAAGTCGAGAAGATATGCATAGACAAGTCAGTACATATGTCAGAACACACTCCACACACACAACAATTAATCTGAGTGGTATTTGGTCGTTGTCTTTACAAGTCGGGTCTGTTGAATTGAATGCGTGTTGTTTTGTGTGCAGGGGCCTGACGGACGAGTCTGAGATCCTGCGGTTCCTGCAGCACGGCACGTTAGTAGGGCTGCTGCCAGTCCCACATCCCATCCTCATCCGCAAGTATCAGGCCAACGCGGGCACGGCAGCCTGGTTCCGGACCTACCTGTGGGGCGTCATCTATATACGGTATATAGAATGTCCACAAGCCATCATCACTCTTGATAGATACTGGTTACTACTAGTATAAACTAAATTTTAATGAACATACTACTCGCGCGCGATAAGTTTAGACTCGCCTGGAAAGCAACGCTCCTACCGCTACCCCTGTAACTTACCCTTCTGTATCTGATATCCACTGATGTCTCATTGTGTTTGATTTATAACAATAAGCCGCGCTTTATCGAAGGAAATTGTTTAATTTGCCTAATTAGTAGCCGTAGTAGCTGTCCACCGTTTTAAATATTCAAAATGTTACAAATATCATGTGTATGGTGCTATTGATATAATCATCGGCCATAAACTTTAGTTTTTTAAACTTAAAACTAGATGGCGCCCTGTTTATTGTGTCTACAACATTATTATTATCTCCCACAGCAACGTCGACCCGCCGATATGGTATGACACCGACGTGAAACTGTTTGAGATTCAACGAGTGTGAGCCCAGACAGACTCCCATGTACTCACATTTTATATGTACATATATTGCTGCTGGCTGCCTTGAAGTTTATTAGAAATGTATATAGCAAAATGTAATTTAGTCTGGAACTAAATTATCAATATTTATTTGTGTGTATAATTACGTTAGTACATTTTTCATATTTTATTCAGCTGCCAGATAAATTATATATATTTGAAAAACGACTAATGTGCTTGGCAACTACGTGATAAATTACCAAGTCGAGATAATGACATTCGAATAAATGTCTATAATATATATATAATTAAATTGGTTGAAATACAAAAGCAGATTCAACTGACTTCAGCTTTTTATAAAGAATTAAAATTAAATTTAATATTAATATCAAGAGTAATTTAATTAATTCAGTAATTAACATTATTGATTCTATCTTTTTTTAAAGAACTATGTTTATAAACAACCGATCACAAATCTTTTTGACATTCCTACTTAAATATGACTGAAATATTGTATTGTAACATGATACATACAAGGTGTGGTGCTTTTTCAATATTGCATGTGTCAGAATATGAGAACTGCACAGTATTGATTATGCGATTAACATTTGGCTTTTTTCCATAAATCTGTGATGAAAAATATCATTTAATTTATTCTCATACATGCGCGAATATAAAACAAATTCATAAAACTTAAAACATCGTTTTTAAAGTTCATTGTTTCAAGTTTCATGCCTTCATATTCATGGGTAAAATAACCAAAGATGGAAGTTGTCTAAACTTATATATATTAATACAAATCTAGACATATTCCTAACTTGGAGAACTAAATTAAATTAGAGTTTAATAGTTAGCCAACTGTATAGAATATATAATATTGTTGCGCAACAGAGTACAAAATGTATAAAATGCGATAAAGATATAATGTTGTGTACACATTGTCATAAAACCTTTATACTGCTAGTTAGATATAGCAGTAAAGACAGCGAAAACCAATCCAAGATCAGCTATTTCGCATTTAGTCTTGTCAAAATTGAGCCAGCTGTAAAAAAATGTGGTATAATATACCAACAACCATTTTTTTTAATAATAATCTCAAACATACACACCGTACATATTATGTACGGCGTGTATGTTTGAGATTATTTTGATAACACGAACTGACAAACTAACTTGATTTATGTATTTGTACAGATGTAATTTCAGGCCCTTGAAAGCCAGTTAAATATATAAGAATAATTTATATTTCACATGTTGATATGTCATTTAATTTATTCACAGCCTATACTAATCAGATGTAAAAATTATTATTGATTATTCGATCTTTTTGCTATATAAATATATATTATAGCTAGGTCTTTAATGTGCTTACTTTTAATGTTGATCAAGTTTAAACGAAATTTTCGCATTTAATTAAGGATCGTGTCTTATGAATCGCTATATCTATAGCCAAGTTAGTAAAAAATATAAGTAACATGTTATGTTTTTAAAAGTTTTATTAAATAATGACTATTATTTATACACATTTATTTTATAATATAAAAAGAATATTTACAGTTTTATTTTTTTTCCGCTATTCTCTGAGTGTGTGTGCGTATTTATATTGGTATGTCAACGTTATTGTTGTATTGTATATATATGTATATACGTAATAATTGACTGCTAGTCATATTTTTAATCTGTGTTATCATAGAAATTTATTTCTTAGATTTTTGCGAATCACATTCATAACATTAAAACAACTTTTTTTGGATTATATCGCGTTTATTTAGAACTTATTATTTATTCATTCATTCATTATGTGATGAACAAAAAGATGGTAGCTTCTGAACGACTACCATGTTTTTGTTCATCACTCGTGAAAATGATCTCTGTAAAGAGTTCGAGACGTCGGGAAATAAATAAAAATAAGTTCTAAATAAACGCGATATAATCGATAAAAAGTTGTTTATCATAGAAACTTGAAGTCGGAAGCTTTTTTGAATTTATGTTTTTTGAAATGTTATTTTTACCCAATCATTTGCTTGTTTTGTTCTATTGGCCAAAACGTAAAAGCATTGTTTTTAACCTTTTTGTTTTAAACTGGAATGTTTTAAAAAAAATGCAATATTCGACAGGATTTACATTATCTAGGCTGGGGTGCAATAGATTTACTACTTTAAAGAATGTTTGTTTTTTTATGAGGATGACCAATTCCTTGGATCTGAAAGTAATTATTAGAATAGAAATCCGCTTTAAGTTAGAGCGAACGGAAAAAGTAATCAACAAAATGCGAACAGTGGTAGAGCCACGCAGTCCGCTGCATGCATGGGCCGGCTCGACCGGTGAAATACCACGACCTCTCAGAAAATCGACGTAAAGTGGCTAAAGCCGTGTTTCGTCCGGTGAGAGAGGTTTCCGGAGGCCCACCTCCTTCCCTGTACCCTTCCCATCCTTCTTCCTTTCCTATCCTATTTAACACCATCAACGCAATTGTGACCCTATAAGTGTTGCAGTTGTCCATGGGCGGCGCAAGTCACTTACCATCAGGTGACCCGCTTTCTCATTACCCAGATGTGAGATCATTAGGCTAATTATTAGATTTTAAAAGGGGGAGTAAATAAGGTTAGAGTAGTTTAGGATTAGACTAGATTTAATTTAATTATACAATAGTGATAATGTTGATTGTATTATATTCTAAATATATTCTAATTAAGTAGGCATATTAATTTTGGTATTCTATTTATAAATTGGTGTGTTTGTGAGATTCTTGGCTCCCACTAAAGTACTGTTACCAGCTCGGTGTCAACATAGTGGTTTCCAACATAGTGTTACATACTTAATAATTTGTACTTAAAATAATAAAAAATATAATTAAATGTCTTGTTTTTATTTATTTTGTTGCTGGTATCCCTTAAAAATGTTTATGTTCATTATGAGAATAGGCTGTGAGGACTACTAAAAACTCTGTTTAGTATACCTACATAGTCATGGGGCATTTAATGGCGAGTGTGATACTGCTGTATCACACTCGCCATTAAATGCTTTAAATTGTTTACTTTCTAAAAAAAACAGTAGATGGAAATCAACCAACAATAATAAAAAGATTGTATGAACTATTTCTCCGTAGTTGCTGAAAAATTTCCGTCCTTATTCGTCCAGAATTCACACAAGAGGTACTTAATTAATTAGTGATTATGAAACTCTCAAATGTTATGACTGGCATATACCATGCCTTCAACCACGAAGTTTAGATACAAAGGAGTCGGAGCGGTCCAGCCTTTTTCATAGTATTAAAATGAGAGATCTCTTTTCACTGGCTGCGCTAGAACTTCGGACGCATCGATAATTACGTAGGTACGTACGATTATTATTAATATACGTAAATACGCGTTGAAATGTCGAGTATTTCTCGAAGGATGGCGCCTTCTACCGGCGAGGCTCCTTTCCGCTGAATGGAGACCCATTTCTTTAAATTGGTTAATGAACCAACTTTGAAAAATGGATTACCATAGGAGGAACATACATCAGTCCAATTAAATGAAACAACACATTGACAGACATACATTTTTTATTAACGAAGCATCTGTTGTATACATAAAGAACCGACCAGTTCTCTTTCTATTACGACATTAATTCGAGACAGTACCTAGACTTAGAAATAAACGGAATAGATTTTTAATTCAATGGTAAGATATGGTTGTATCATATATATTTTATCATATCTTGAAGATAAGAGATTTTGGATCATCAACATGAATTTTACTTGACTGTTACAGAAGTTACCTACGTAACTTTTGTAGATACATAATAATTTCTTTGGCACGTTTTATAGCCTAATTGGAACTTGAATGTTGTTAGATTCATGTTGAATGAAACAAGAATTACGTTACTTTTGTACGGGTGGGGTCTTACTTTTTGTCATTAATTAATAATCCAGTCGCCTCGTGTGAACGCCGTATTAGCGTTGAATAATTAAATACTCAATAAAATTGTAACGCAAACAAACTTCAACAACAACAAAATGACATCACATCCATTATTTAACTATTACGACTAGAAATATTTATTTTATTTTTGGTACTTGCATTATATCAATGTTCATAATTCATGAGCATCACGCGTACTAAACCTCAGACAGAAATAGAAAATAGTATAAAACAACATTTGACATCACGCCACGCCTCTTGCGGGGTAGACTAAGAGTACTGAGTCCTTTATACACGAAGAAAAACACAGTACACACCTACTCAAATCGCTTCAATTACCATATTTTTTGTCATTATCCCAGACTCCCATCATTCTTTTTCTCTTCTTTATAAATCTGCTTTATTAGTCATACATTCGTCTTCCTTTTCTTTTCATCAATCAGCAGAGCATGCCCTCTAGTAATATCGACACTATTTTTCAAATCTTCCAAATAATATTGAAATAGTATAGTACACCGCGGATGTAGAAAGACGAGTGGCGATAGGAAATAGCGTAAACGGAGTGTTGGGCAGATTCCTGGGCGCAAAAAATATTAGCAGAAAGGCCCAGTTAGCAATCCACAATGCAGTCCTGATCCCAACACTAACTTATGGAAGCTAGAGCTGGGTATGGCAGAGTGTGCATGAAAGTAGAATAAACGCGGTAGAAATGAGGGCTCTACGCAAAATCTGCGGAGTGACTCTCGCTGACCGCGTAGAAAACAAGGTTGTAAGGAAGGAAGTTGGTTTGAAAGAGAGTGTCGGTGTAAAAGTAAGAAAGGGCATGCTCCGATGGTTCGGACATGTAGAAAGAATGGTTGACGCAAGACTGACTAAGCAGATATACAATGCAAAAGCGGACGGATGTAGGAGTCGAGGACGGCCAAGACACACATTCCAAGACCAAATAGAACGTGTTCTGGAGGAAGGTGATGTTAAGAGCCTCAAAAACCGACGCGCGTGCATGAAAAGAGTTATGAAAGTCAACGAAGCGAGTGAGGCGTGTAAGAATCGTGCCCTATGGCGCTCTGTTCTCTCTGCCTACCCCGCAAGGGATTTGGCGTGAAGTTATGTATGTGTATGTAATATTGAAATAATTTACAATCATAATTTATTTATACTTTCATAACTATGTGTATAGCTTTACACGAGCTATGAATATTGACATATTACAATATATATACATCATAAAACAACAAAATCTCCATTCCCAAGATTAATTACAATAAACATTTATATTAAATCACTGGGTTGCCATATTTAAATTATTAATTCCCATTTTTTCGCACAAACCGCAATCAAACGTCATGCTAGTACATATTTAATTAAATCTATACGTAATCTTCCAAAAAATCGATTATTTCATTGGTCTTCTTTTATTTTGTTTTTAACTACAATTGTGGCACACTGCCTGCCGATAAGCGGCTATCATGGCTTATGGACTCATCATCGCATCATCGGCTCTTTAAAAACCTATTCATCTTTCTTTGAAAAGACTTGTACATAGGCTTTGCAGCAATTAAACGGTATTTACATTCTATCACATTCATGCTTGACAGTTTCTTCGGAAAATTCATTAAAACAATCATCCATCCCAATACCCTATTTCATAAATGAATCTGGCAACCCTCCTCTAGCTGAAAAAATATGCTCTCAACTTATCTTACTCTTCCCACGATACAAATAATAAATATATATTTATATATAATAGCTATTATTATTTAAATAACACCATACATGCTACGCCTTCCAGAGATAAAAAGTTTTGTGTTGGCAACACCATTCAATTTTGTTCAACATGAGATCTCGTGAGAGATTTTAGGAATAAAGTTACCTGCACACAAATCTCACAAAATATTATAGTCGCAAAATTTACCGTTTAAAATATTTATGTGGTAACGTGTACATTAAATGGTTATTATTATGAGCACTAATTAGGTATTTCCAATAACCACACATAAGTACCTCATTACAAGGCCACATCGTCTTAAAATCTTTCCCGAGGTCTGAGTTTAACAATAAAATTGTTTAAAGACCACCTAAGACCTATTTATGAAAAACGAGAATAATTGGCAACATTGATGCTGTCTTTCGTAGGGGGCATCCCGCATCAATCAATCGAAAAAGAAGTCATAGTGTACACAATTTGCAGAAAAACAATAGTACATACGTGGTGAACCTCCGCGCGGAAGGCTAAATCGTGTTTAAGTGAGCAAAAAATTCGAAATAATGAGGTGTCTCCGTTGAAAAAAGGAACTTTATATTTATTTAACTACGAACTCAGAGATGGATACTAAAACGCCATCTGTTACATTGTATTATAATTAATTAATTATGAGGACTTTTTTTAAATTATAGTAATCAGATTGGGGTCTTAGGCAGCCAACGGAATCCAATAATATCAACTATATAACCTACTTTGTTTATTTTAAACATACAAAGTATACCTATGGGGTTTAAATACACCTCTCTATTCATTACCCACCTATATGTCATATAAAACTATGTTCTGACATTAATCTAATTTATAATAAATATTTCACATTTATATCATTATAATTTGAACACAATTATTTACGTCTTAGAATCGATTTGCGCACTTTTCAAATACAAAATCGATACAATGACGTCACATCAAATCTAATTACTGACAGAAAATATGATAAATGTTTTTTTTTTCACCAACAACTACTTAATTATAATTTAATAATAATAAAATACATTGACCTGCTTTAAATTGTGATTAAATTGAAACCTAATTAAATTGTGACCGATTAATGGAAGTATCTGGACTGTCCCCGGTGTTTGATGGATTAAAATAAATAAATCCTAACGGTTTACCACTTTATTAAATTAGCTGACATATTATCACGTCAAAATCCTGCGGGGGGCGGAAACGACCGAATATAAAAATATTAATAATAATAGTTAGTTTCAGCTGTTTTTATTGTCCTTTTTTTATTTATAATAATAAATATAGTACCAAAATATTATTATTTCAATTTGATAGAAAATCTCATAATAATCACCAGTAGATGACCAGACACCCCCATAAATATATCAAAAGACTTATGAATTATTGTACCAAATACATATCAAACAAAAAAATAGATAAAACGTATCTTGTAACTAAATAAGTAACTAAATGTACTTTATCTAAAGTGTTGTATAATGTATATTACTGTAAAACTAAAAGTTGTACAACAGATCTTAAAACTTTATAGATTGCTTGATTTTTCAAAATCTTCTGAACAAAATTTTAATCAGATCTCTTCCCAAATATGTTTTTTAATCAATTAATCTTTGATTTTATATAAGTCTGTGCCATATAAATTGGGTACTTATAAATTGCATTTTTTAAAAGTTCGATGGATTGGTGAGAAATGTGGAATTAATTTTAAATTGGTGGTTGTTATAGGGTGATGGGTGATACATTTAATATTCATTGATGACACTCTTTGTGTCACTTTGTGAGAGGAGTTTCTTTTCACATAGACAAGTCTAGGGTAAGGTCCAACACAAATATTATGCACTAAAATGAATTATTGAAGATAAAAGAATACCATTATGCACAGTTTTCAAATCAATTATAATATTATAAAGTTGCAAATTTTATCTCATAACTTTGTTGGCAAGGTAAGTCGCCTAAGGTACGCGTATAGTGCGTATACACGTATACGTACGAGGTACCTACTCACGTGATGATCCTTTCGGTGGAGCGTTACCCAATCAGGTGAGCGGGATTCATGTACGTATGCCTCGCGAGTTTTAAAATATATCTTCATTACATAAATACTATATAACAAAATTCATAAACCTGGCGCGTAAATAGCTAATTCCCCACGATTGTAAACATGATGCTGCAATGACCTTACCCAATGTGCTGCATTCTATATGATGAACTCCTGGCTCACAGGCGCGTGTAGCTAGCTCAGCTCGGAGTAGGCCGGGGGCGGGGGGCTGTCGCGGCCAGGCATCAGTACTGCGATCTTGTACGGGGGCGGAGCCTCGGGCGACTCCGTTGCTTGTGAGCGTTCAGACGATTGTAGTAATGTAGCCAGGGATATGTCATCTGAGGGCTCCGAAGGCGGAGGCTATATACAATAATATATATTTATAATGGTATTGGCACCAAGCACTTTTCGGATATATTTTTAGAAATTGTCTGTGATAAGGATTTTGACTTATGACAATTTTGAATTATTAATGACTAACCAAATTGTGACGAAAGTATGGACTCGAGATGCAAGAAATACAATAAATTCGTTGTGACCAGCAGTGGTGTAGCTAGGTAACCAAGGGCCCTGGGGAAAATTAAAAAATGGGGCTACACTATTTTTACAATTTTTATCTAGGATTAGTCTTCGCAAAAGTATCAATGAATTCGTTTAAATTCAGGCTGTTGCGGGTTTGTTTTCAATTGCTATTAGCGATGAATGACGGAGTCGAGTTTGGCCTATATTATTTCTTAAATAGTTTTATATTATTTTTAATTTGCTAAATGACAGTGGTAGAGCCAAGCAGTTCGCTGCATGAATGGGCCGACTCGACCGGGGAAATACCACGACCTCTCAGAAGATCGACGTAAAGTGGCTCATGCCGCGTTTCGTTTGGTAAGAGATGTACCCGGAGACCCACCCCCCTTTCCCCATCCTTACCTTTCCCCTATCCCTTAAAGGTCGGCAACGCAACAGTAACACTATATATGTTTCTGGAGTCCATGGGCGGCGTTGGTTGCTTACCATCAGGTGACACGCCTGCTCGTTTGCCCTCCTATCTCATAAAAAAAGACTTTTAGCTGCTGCAGAAGTGACAGGAATTGTAAAAAATAATAGCATTGCTGTAAATACTTCCGTCAGGTCGCATTCTAACACTCCGTATTTGATCATTATTCTCTTACACAATTGGTGAACAGTCTATGTTTCAGTTAATAACAATGCCTTTATTTGCGAAAAAGAAAAAACAAAAATTTCAAAACACTAGATATGGTTAATCAGAGAATATATCTTATTTCGGTATGCCTTGCAAAGGCCTCCTCCAACTCTGTCCACTGTACTCTGTCTGCTGGTACTCTCATCCAGAGCGGTTCTAGAGTTAACTTGAAGTCATCCAGACATCTTATAGCTTTCCGACCTCGGCTTCTCTTGCCATCTCTCGGGCACCATGTGGTCACCAGTTTACTCCACTTTTGCTTTTTGCAGCGAAGCATATGACCCGTCCACCGCCATTTAAGTTGGTCATCATCATCAGCCAATTGCAGTCCACTGCTGGACATAGGCCTCCCAATGTGCGCCACAACATCCGATTCTCTGCCTTCCGCATCCAGTCTTTACCAGCAGCCTTTCTAAGGTCGTCTGACCATCGGGCTGGTGGGGGTCCTACGCTACGTTTACCAAGACGCGGTATCCACTCTGCCGAAGCTGGAGTAAGAAGGTCTCCACTCTGCCTAAGCTGGAGTAAGAAGGTCTTACTCCAGCTTCGGCAGACATGACCAGCCCATTGCCACTTCAGCGAGCTTATTCTGCGAGCTATGTCGGTTACCCCAGTTCTCTGGCGGATATACTCATTCCTGAGTTTATCTTTCAGAGATACCCCGAGCATAGTTCCGTTCCATAGCTCGCTGAGCGACTTTAAATTTGTGGACTAGCCCCACCGTGAGTGTCCACGTTTCGGCACTGTAGGTCATCACCGGTAAGACGCACTGGTCAAAGACTTTGGTCTTCAGACATTGCGGTATAGGCGAGCTGAAGACTCGACGCAGTTTTTTTATGTGATAGGAGGACAAACGAACAGGCGTGTCACCAAATGGTAAGCAACCAAAGCCGCCCATGGAGACCAGCAACACATAAAGTGTTACTGTTGCGTTGGCGACCTTTAAGGGATAGGAGATAGGAAAGGATGGGGAAGAGGGATGGGCCTCCGGGCACCTCTCTCACCGCACGAAACGTGGCATGAGCCACTTTACGTCGGTCTTCTGAGAGGTCGTGGTATTTTACCGGTCGAGCCGAGCCATTCATGCAGCGAACTGCTTGGCTCTACCACTGTTAGAAGTTTGCCGAATGCAGCCCAACCCAGCTGAATCCTCCTTTCGGCCTCTTTCTCGAAGTTTCGTCTACCTAACTGGATAATTTGGCCTCGGTAGACGTATTTGTTTACGACTTCGAGAACTGACCCTTCGACGCTTATCGGTCCGGGCACGACATGTTCATTGAACATGACCTTTGTCTTGTCTAAGTTCATGCCGAAACCAACGCGCCGGGAGGACTCGTCTAGACTGCGCAGCATTCCACTTAACTGTTCCAACGACTCTGCTATTACAACGATGTCGTCGGCGAATCGAAGATGTGAGATGTACTCACCATTCACGTTGATACCCTGTCCCGTCGAATCCAGTGTCCTAAAGACGTCCTCCAGAGCGTTGGTGAATAGTTTGGGAGACATGACATCTCCCTGTCTTACACCTCGAATCAGCTCGATGGAGTTCGTCACCTGGTCCTGTATCTGGACAGCTATCGTGGCGGTGTAATACAAGCATCTCAACACCTCGATATAACGCCAGTCAATCCGACATCGCTGCAATGCATCCAGAACTGCCCAAGTTTCGATGGAGTCGAAGGCTTTTTCGTAATCTACGAATGCCATACACAGCGGCTGATTGTTCTCTTCGGTCTTCTGTACAATCTGCCGAACAGTATGGATGTGGTCCACTGTACTAATGCCCTTTCGAAACCCGGCCTGCTCCGGAGGCCTGAAATCGTCGAACCTTGCAGCGAGACGATTCGTGACGACCCTCGAGAATAACTTGTAGATATGGCTCAAGAGTGAGATGGGTCTATAATTCTTCAGTAAGGTCTTATCACCTTTTTTGAAGAACAGTACCACCGCACTCCTGCTCCAAACCTGTGGTGTTATATCCTGGTGTATGACGGAATTAAAAAGACCTGCCAATTCTTTTAGGATGGGAGTCCCGCCGGATTTTAGAAGCTCCGTTGTAATTCCGTCATCTCCGGGTGCCTGTTCTGGAGTTGCCCGAGAGCAGCCCCAATCTCGCTTTCTGTGACATCGGGAATGTCCTCACTATAGTGACGCGTTAGCGGGGCTCTGTGGTCATCATCGCTGTGTCCCGTCGGCTTGGTCATCCATGTGGAATAATTTAAGTTGGTCGATGCGTGACAAAATGTCTGTAAGTTTTGTTTCACTTCTGATGTCTTTGCTCGTAATTTTGTCCAACAGCTTCAAACCTAGGATGCTTCTTTCCATACTCTTCTCACATTTGGAAATTTTGTCTCGATGACGCTTTGTTAGAGCCGATGTTTCACAACCATAAGTAATACAAGGTAGGATACAAGTGTCAAATGTCTTGTTTTTTATCTTCATGATCAGTTCCTTACTTTTCATAATTTTTTTCAATGCCCAATATTTCCTCTACCCTGTTGCTATTCTTTTGTCCACTTCTTTGGACATTAAATGATCGTTTGGGGCTATAATCTGTCTCAGATATAGATATTCTTCTACATATTCTATTTTCTATCCATGTACATATATTTCTATTAATAATTTAATTTCTAGGCCAATATTTTTACTTCTGTCTACTAAATTTTGTACCATGGATTCTGGTTTCTTTGGGTCTTCTTCCAGTATGATAAGATCATCTGCAAATGTAAGGTAATTTAAGCGCATCCCGTTTATATTTAGCCCCAGATGGTCCCATTCTAATTCTCTGAACATGTGTTATATCACAGCTGTGAACAACTTTGGTGAGACTGGGTCACCTTGTCTTACCATTTTTATGGGGAACTCCGGTCCTATAGATTCTAGCTTGATTCTGGCTTTGCTTTCACTGTAGATATTTTTAATGATGTTAATGTAAGCATCTTGGACCCCCTGTGTTTTAAGACTTTTCCATATAGCTTCGTGTTTAAGGCTATCGAAAGCTTTAAAGTAATCTATAAAGGCTAAATAGATGGTTTTGTTGTTTTCATTGTATTTTTGTATGAGTTGTTTAACTGTATGTATGTGATCAATTGTTCTAAAATCTGATCCCGGCCGGCTTTCTTGTGTTGGTGTATTATGTGGGATTCTGCCCATTGGCTTGGAAATGTATAAAGAATCTCATTAAACATTTTTGTTAGTAGTGGGCTTAGGTCTTTAATTGTTCCCCTCATGAGCTCATTTGTGATATTATCAGGCCCGGGTGCTTTATCCATCTTCTGAGTTTTAATTGATTTTTCTATCCTCGCCACTAAAATTTCCGGAATAGGTTCTGGGTCTTCTGCTTTAGATTTAAGTGTTCCGATAAGTTCAGAATGGTGTAACTGTGTTTTATACTGGCTTGTATTTTGTTCCTTGATTATTAAGCGGTAATAGTTAATTACTATATTTTGGATTTGTTTGCGAGAAGTTGACTGATTTTTTTCAGATAATTTTGATATCCATTCCTGTCCCTGTTCTTTAAGTTCTTTGAGAGCTTTTTCGTACCTCCTGTTTTGCTAATATGATTCCCTAAAGTTTTTATTCTTTTGATTTCTCTATCCTTCCTCATACTTTCGCGTGTTTGATTACTAAGGTTAGTTATTTCTTTTTGGCGTTCTTTCTTATCTTTTTTCGTTATTAGAATCTTTCTTTCTTCAATTAGTTTCAACGTACATTCACTGAGGTATGGTTTTTGGTTCTTAATAAATTGCGTTCTTGCATGATTTTTTATTTTATTTTCTACCTCGTTGTAGACAGTTGACATAAAGGACAAACCTTTAAGTCAATGTCTGAGTCAAAAATTTCCATTAGAACTGTTGTGGTGTCAACTAAAGTATTGATTTCGCTCGTCGTTTGTAAGTATTTTGTATAATTTACTCATCATGACACTTTTCTGAGGAGACTAACAAGATGATAGTGGTCAAAAACAAAGAATGTGTGTTTAAAAATTACGAACCAAATACTAATATCGGCAATCTCTAATTTTAAAATAAATGAGTGTGTGCACTCACGTGTCTGTCGCGCTGCGCGGTGGAGGACACGCGGTCGGGCGGCGCGGGGGGCGGGGGGCGCGCGCGGCACGCGGACAGCGCGCACCCCACGCCGCACACGCACGCCACGGCCGCGCACACCACGCCCGCCTCGCCGCCGCCGCCGCCCCGCACCACCTGGCGGGGCTGGACTGATGAACTGAGCCATACGGCACAAACGACACGCGCACACGAAACTTACCTGGTGATGGTCAAAGTAAAATCTAGCACCCGCTAAAAATATGGTGGCGAGTGCAAACGATACGAGCATGGCGAACTTCAGATGTGGAGCCATGATGGGCGAGTGGTGGAGCCCCAGGGCTGCGGTCCGCAGCAGTGTGTCGGGGGTGACGGAACGCGCGGCCGCGAGGCTCGCTATGGTGGGCTGGGGTGGCTCCGAGGGGATGTCCACGTACATGCTGGGCTCGTCAGCTTGACGCCGGGACGAGTGGACCGCGGGCATCGGGGCAGGCCTGACAGCGAATGTATTTAATATATATGTACATACATTAATCTAAGCGGCACCCCCATCACTCAGTAAATTGTACACACAGAGTATAATTTTTCGTAAACTGGCATAGTACAATAATCTCAACGAATCTTGACGAAATGCAGTCTACGATACTTATTATTATATTATATTTTATTTCTTTTCTACTCTTTAAATGATATAATAGTGTGATATGTTGATAAAATGTCTATTTACAAAGCTATATTATATAATTAGATACTATTGACATCAAATCAAATGTATATGTGAGACCAAATTGTCAAAAAAAAAATTATAAAAAAAATAATTTCATTAAGCCATAGTACATATTATATAACTTATTAATTGCCTAATTATTATTTATCGATCGTCTACGTCAAGAATAAAAAGTATGTTACATAATAATGTTTTTTTGTGGAACTCCCTTAATACACTATTCTGTAACCCCTATTCGGTCTGCCGACTAAAACCACGCAGAAGCCTTCCTCCGGATGCAAGTGGCTCAGGCTCGCGTCAGCTCTTCTGGGTTCATCCTACCGTCGCCCTCCAACACGGGCCTGCTCCTCTATTCTAATGATTATATTTTCGCATTTTAACAACACACTAACTTTTCAAAAAGTAGTCACATGTTAATGTGATAATTAGCTGTACAAATTGTGCTCGATATCTGCTAATACCCTTGCTAATTAATACATAGGAAGTCCAGAATTTCCTATGCAATACAATATTAATGGGGACTCACCCATATTGGCGCTGTGTCCTGTGAGGCCTGCGCGGCGGACAGTCCACTGCAGCGAAGCGGTGCACGGGCGCCGCCATGCCCTTGCGCCCGCCCCCCGCGCCCACCCCACACACGCGACCACGGCTGCGTCCTGCGCACCAGCCAACCAATATCAACCACATTGGGACCCATGCATAACAGTGGTAGCGGAATACGCACTTGCATTTACCACAATAAACTTGTGTGTACGGTGTTCTTCGATTAATACAGATTTTTATCGTTTTCTTAACTACACTTCAACATTTAATTTTATAATTTGTAAACATTGACGGGTCATGTCAAGAGCGTGCAGGTCGCGATCCCTACAGTCCCAGTGGGACGCAATCATGACCGTAACAAGAGCAGTCGGATGCTAGGGCGTGCCCCGTAAGCGACGGGCACCGATCAGCCCCCGTCGGTGTGGCTGCGTGCGCATGTGGCGAAGGGGGCCGCCACCCTTCACGCAGCGCCAAACCTGGCGTGACGAGGAGTGGAGAGTGTCGTATAGGCACGTGTAACGTAAGAGGTAGTATGACAAGAAAGATGAATGAGATTACGGATGTAATATATGAGAGATGCCTGGATGCCTTATGTTTAACGGAGACAGCGGAAAGGGAATAAGACCGAGGACCTCCGTGCCAGTCGGGGTGTTCGAGTCGTTCTCTCCTCCCGCTTTGCTTCCGGAGTGAAAGATTATGAGTTGGTAGGCCCGAGACATCTCTGGGTTCGTATAAAACTGGGGATCACGCGAGTCTTCCAGGTTGCAGCTTATGAACCAGAATGGACCCCATCCAAAATTATGTCTAAGGCTGGTGACATTCTTGCAAACCCAAACGATGTATTGGGTAGGTGGAGTGAGTGTTTTGGGGAAATGTGCGAGTATGTTCCGGATGTGGGCGCCGCGAGTGAGTCTACGACTGACGCCGCTGCGCCAACATCTGACGAGGATATTACTATGGAAGAGATTGAATGGTCGATACGAAGTATGAAAAAATGCAAGGCAGCTGGAATTGATATGATGTCTGCTGAAATGAACAAACACGGTGGAACCTGTGTCCGACGCGCTTTCCTGACCTTAAGCAATATATGCTGGAGGTCGGGTAAGGATCCCATGGACTGGAGGCGTGCTGGCATCGTGCCCTTGCTTAAAGGTAAGGGATCGCGTATGCAGTGCGGCAGTTACAGGGCCATCAGTTTGATTAGCTTAGCAGCGAAAGTGGCTGTTTTTTAAAGTGGTAGGAGGGCAAACGAGTAGGCGTGTCACCTGATGTTAAGTGACCAGCGCCGCCCATGGACACCTGCAACACATATAGTGTTACCGTTGCGTAGCCAACCTTTAAGGATAGGAAGGGATGGGGAAGGGGGGTGGCCTCCGAGTACCTCCCTCACCGAACAAAACGCGGTATGAGCCACTTTACGTTGGTCTTCTGCGAGGTGGTGGCATTTCACCGGTCGAGTCGGCCCATTCATGCAGCGAACTGCTTGGCTCTACCACTCCTAAAATATTATTGAAAGGAGAATGAGGGTGATATCTGATGGAGTGTTGTGGGAGGCTCAGGTTGGTTTTAGAAGCGGACGAAGGTGTATGGATTAGATTTTTCACTCCGCAACATCGTGGAGAAACAATTGGCTGCTAACCGGAAGGTTTTCTGCGGTTTTGTGGATCTGGAAATAGCGTTTGAAAGGATGTTACGAAAGGATCTGTGGGACATACTCCCGGGACACGGGGTGGGCGGCGCACTGCTGCGTGCAGTGCAGTCCACTTACGAGGGTTGCACAGCGTGTGTGCGTGTTGACGGCGGCTTATCCCCTCGTTTGACGTCAATAGGGCGTCAGACAGGGCTGTGTGCTGTCCGCTCGACTGTTCATCCTGTAACTGGGCAGTTGTCTCCAGAGAGTGAGATCGATGAGTGTAGGGATGCGAATGGGTGACCTAGCTGGGTGAAATAGCGTAAATGGAGCATTGGGCAGATTACTGGGCGCAAAAAACATTAGCAGAAAAGCCCAGTTAGCAATCCACAATGCAGTCCTGATCCCAACGCTAACTTATGGAAGCGAGTGCTGGGTATGGCAGAGTGTGCATGAGAGTAGGATAAACGCGGTAGAAATGAGGGCACTACGCAGAATCTGCGGAGTGACTCTCGGTGACCGCGTCGAAAACAAGGTTGTAAAGAAGGAAGGTGGTGTTAGGAGCTTCGAAATGACGCGCATACATGAAAAGAGTTGTGAAAGTCAACGAAACGAGTGAGCGGGGCAGACGAGCAGGCGTGTCACCAGATGGTGAGCAATAAACGCCACCCATGGACACCTAAACATATATAGTGTTACAGTTGCGTTGCCGGCCCTTTACAATGGGCAGGGGACGAAAAAAGGGGTTGGGCACCCGGATCCCTGTCTCACTGAGCGAAACGCGGCAAAAGCCAGTTTAAATCGATATTCTGAGAGACCATGGTATTTCACTGGTCGAGCTGGCCATTCATGCAGCTGCGTGACTATCACTGCCAAATATATTTCTGAATTATTATTTTTCTTGTTGATACATGTGTATAAAACAATTTATTGAATCATTACAATAGCACTCTATACTTACCAGCAGATATTGAGGATGGCACACGATGGTGGCCAGGGTAGGCACACTGACTCCGTTTATCTATCCAGAAATGCATTGGAATGTGTCAAACTTCTGTCTGGTTAAATACCAGCCGGATTGGTTTCAATGTATTGCATCCAGGATCATTATTACACGCTGAAAAAATAATCGGTTTTCGTAAGGCGAAAGTATAAAATAGGTATATTTAGTAACTTATTGTTTCTCCACCATATCATGTATACGTGAAATATTGTGATTGTTAATGTACATAATTTAAGTTAGAGGGAAACTTTTATATTTATATTTAATAAGAAAAAGAGGAAATAAAATTTCAATCTTTTCATAATTCCAAAATAAAATACGACATTTCCACTACACAAAAACTAAGAACGCTGTATTCTTAATATGTTAAGCCGGGTGAAGTTATTCTCTTTTTCATAAAACTTTCAAACACTGTTAATAGAAATAGATTAGGCACCATTACGACAATTATCAAAAAAAATATTTTTTTTTGTCTGATTTTTAAAAAAATATGTTTACGTCTACATTTCTAACAGAAAACACATACATTTAATACCTGGATTTCAAAAACGATAAACCTCAACAAAACATTTTTAGAAGAACAAGCAAGTATATTTTTAACTAAAAAGTATATTTTGCAAAATTATAATTCACAAATAAATCCAATTTAGCGACTTGTACTTGACAGCCATTTGTAGGCGGAGTCCAGGTTGCGCGCGCGAATGCAAGCAAGAATCAAAACCAAAGATCAAAACAGTCGGAGCTACCAACCACAATAAATATCCGTGATGTTGGACATGAAATCAATCAATACTTAAATAGAATATCATTGTTCAATGAATTACAGTAATATTTTTTTTGTATTTAAATTCATAAAATTAAATACAATTTACTGATTCATATAAATTTATTTAAGCTGAAATGAAAATACTCTCAGTCTGTAGTACTCTGTAGTTCTATATGTAGCGCCTATATCTCAATTACTAATATTAAGCAAAAAAATATTTTTATTAAATAACAATTAAAAGACTGAGAAGATACTTTATTTAATTTTTTTATGTAGTTTTAACTATACCAGCGAACTCCATGAACTTAGTAAATTTGACAATAGCATAACTTAGTAATATTGACAATAGACTGACCAGAGACTGACAGTCACTGTCACTCTTGAGTACTCCTGACACTTGACAGTACAGGAAGGTGGGGTAGACAGATACCTAAAAATAAGGGTGTTACCCCAAAATCTAGGGAGGGAAAGTGAGATCAGGAGCTTTAGTTAAGTTTTATTTTTACGGATATAGGGATTATGTAAAAAAAAAAAAGTTATATATTAACTTTTTTTTTTCTAATTCAGCATAACAAGATGATTTTTAATTTGAAGTTATCGATAAAGTTATAAAAGGAATTCATTATTTGTTTAATGATATTGTAGTAAAACATAATACAGTGAAACCTGGTTAAGTGAGACATCAAGGGACCGGCAATGTCGTTTCACTTATAGAGGTATTCCACTTACCCAGTGTCTCAGATATACAGGTATAACTAAATATCTGTCTCATTTATACAGGTTCATCAGGTCTCATTTGTACACTGTTCAAGTTCAGGATATTCTGATAAACGTACACGTTTTAGTTTTCCTTGTCCTTCAGAACATTGTGATTCAATTTTATGTTTACTCTGAATTATTCTACAAAGAGTAGATTTTGGCACATTAAATTCGGCACAAACTTCTTCGCGTGTCTTCCCACTTTCATAAACTTCAGTTTTTCACGTAATGATAACGATTTTAGCTTTCGTTTTGACATTTTTCTAATAAACATCTGTATGATAGTAAAGCGAAACTAAAACTGAAGGTAATTGAAGCTCAAAATTTGTACTTACGTACTTGGAATTACGTGTGGAATTTGTGGGTAGAATAAGAACGAGTAAACAAACAATGTTATCTATGATGATAAATCGAAAGAACAAATCCCAGATATAGAGGTTTACCTCGTCCCACTAACAGAGGTAATTCAGTGCCAAAGTGTTGGGACCTCAGCATGAGTTCCAGTTATGGAGGTTTCTCACTTATCCAGGTCCTACTTAACCAAGTTACACTGTAATTAAATTAATTGCGTTATTTACAAACTAAACAATTAAAAGACTATCTGAAATCAAAAATTTCCACACCTCTACCACTACTGACACCATGCTTCGAAGACTGGCCGCATTGCCATGCTGAATGGCAATGGCAATGAATAGACCAGCCCTCTGGTTGCAAGGGGCCTTTATAAGTCTCTTTTTGCAAGATCTTTATAGAGTGCTCGAGCATTCGGACCCCATGCCGTTGAGACCTTAGGGACAAAAACATAATCATCTACCAGGTTTCTGTATTTGTGCTCCTTGAGATTTTCTGCTGAAGCATCAGCAGCACCGGCCGCCCCTTCCGTGCTTGGAAAGTGTGATGACAAAAGGGTGTCGACGCAAGAAGCATCTTCCATCGGCCATCTTCCAAGGCAAACATCTGGGTTCTTCCCATTATCGTCCTCTAAGCCGTACCTATCTAGAACGGCTGGTGCATGGCCATGATGTTGCTTTTAAAAATCTCTCTGCAGCGAAATAGAGGAGAGGAAACTTTGTGTTTCGTCTCACCTATTTCGCTGCAGAGAGATTTCCTCAACAAAGGCAAGTTGCGATACGGAAAGTCGTATTATCTAATAAAGTTCCTACAGTGGGCGGTGGCAGTGCCTAAAGCCAAACACCGGACTCACCGGACAGCTAAAATTTTACGTATTTTATCATGAAAATAGATTTCATATTTCGATGTATTTAACTCCAAGCCAGACTTAAACTTAATTTTTAACATTACCAATTCTTGGAAAACTGAATTTGTTGTTCCTCCAAGAGTGCCATCATCTCGATACCAGATATTAAATTTGGAATTTATCTGTGTAATTTATATGATAGGATGTATCGCTAAACTGAAAATTACTAGTCCATAATTGTTTTATTAGCTATTTCTACGTTTCAAAGATTGTTTATATTAAAATATTTAATTATTTATTTTATTAAAAGATTTACTTTTCTAAAATTACATTATTATAATACAAATAAGAGGCTAGCTGAAATAATTTTTTTTACGAGGAATCTCTATTAATTGTAGAAAATGTAGGGATTTTTGTCATTTTTTTAAACCCTATTCAGGAGATATGTTTTGGGAGTTGGGGACACTGCATTATTGTTTTACAATTTAAAATTTTGCTCGTGCAGCATCCATCCATACATTAAATACTCTATAATCAAATAGTCTTTGCTAGAGATGCTACGACAGTGGAAAGAGAATGCATACGCAATTAATTAAGTTATAATAGCTAGCTAATAATTTGCTCTTCATAGTTACATTGAGAGCGACGTAGGTTTGACGGTGAAAGTGTTACAGTTTCAAAATAAGATAGACATAAATCACCCTAATAGTTTTACACACATGTTTTTCTTATACTAATTAATTTCATAATTTTAATTTAAATATACATATTAATTATTTGTTGAATTAATACTTAAATAGGTAGTAAGTATATTGTTATGCTAAATATTCTGTTTTGGATGTCCAAATAAGAGTACGTGTTTTTCTTAGACTACTTACCTCTATTTTACAAACTATTTTAATTAAGTTCCTGACTCTAAAGTAAGTCAATCACTACTGCATCATACCTCTAGATAGGTGCACCCCACATTAAATAAGAATGATTCAAATTTTAAACTTATAAAGGGACCGCGTGATAAACAAATTGAAACAAAAAATTATTTTAGTTACAAATTCATCTCTTATGGCTTTCAGTCTAAGATCAGTTAATTATTACATATTTAGCGAATTTACAATAGGTTTTTAGACGGTGCGAAATAAAACTAATTTAATTAGAAAATTCCGCTAAGAAATTTTGTCGGTAAAATTTTTCGCAACACTATTTTACTGGTTAAAATGACAAAAAATCAGCTTAGTGATGTGCCAACTCGGATAAATCCTAACTCGAGTTGACTCGAGTCAAATACAGGTAACTCGAGTTGCAACTCGAGTTGGGGTAACTTTAAAGTGAATATAAAAAAAAGATTTTTTTCGTCTGACGTTATTGAACAGTCTGAAGCTTAAAAGTCATTGCATCAAGCATTCATTGTTTTATTTATCATGGCTTTAAACACACATATAACATAACATTAACTTAAAAGCTGAAAGGACCCGGAAGATAAGGTCGGTATTATCCGACCTACGCCACTCCAAATAGCCGAAACCGAAAAGTACCAAATGGAACTTAAAAATCGATTCGACCTGCTAGAAACCACAGGCAACGTGGACGAAAAAGCCGACACTGTGGTCAACACGCTGAGGAAAGTGTCTCAAAGGCTGTTCCTGAGATCGCAGAAAAAGGAGTCCAAGCTCTCTGCTGAGACACTCGAGCTGATGAGGCAAAGGCGAGAAACTCCATCCGATCAGCTGTCTTCGTCAGAATGGAAAAGCCTAAACCAGCGTATTAGAAAGCTGATGCGGTGCGACCTTCGTCGATCAAATACTCGACCAATCGAGGACGCGATCGACCGCAACATATGGTCGAAAGTTTTCGCTCAGCAGCTTGGAAGGTCCCATCTAACGAAGCTGAAAACTGCGCATGGACGTGTCGTCCCCTCTAAGCCCGAGATTCTTGCAGAGATAATATAATATCTTGGCCGGCGGGAGTCCTATCCTAAAAGAGTTAGCAAGTCTTTTTAATTCCGTCATACACCAGGGCATAACACCACAGGCTTGGAGCAGGAGTGCGGTAGTGCTGTTCTTAAAAAAGTTGATAAAACCTTACTGAAGAATTACAGACTCATCTCACTCCTGAGCCATTTCTACAAGTTGTTCTCGAGGGTCGTCACGAATCGTCTCGCTGCAAGACTCGACGAATTCCAGCCTCCGGAGCAGGCCGGGTTTCGAAAAGGCTTTAGTACCGTGGACCACATCCATACTGTTCGGCAGATTGTACAAAAGACAGAAGAATATAATCAGCCGCTGTGCATGGCATTCGTGGACTACGAAAAAGCCTTCGACTCCATCGAAACTTGGGCAGTTCTGGATGCACCACAGCGATGTCGGATTGACTGGCGTTATATCGAGGTGTTGAGATGCTTGTATGACACCGCCAGGATGGCTCTCCAGATGCAGGACCAGGTGACGAACTCCATCGAGCTGAGTCGAGGTGTAAGACAGGGAGATGTTATATCTCCCAAACTCTTCACCAATGCTCTGGAGGACGTTTTCAAGACACTGAATTGGACTGGACAGAGTATCAACGTGAATGGTGAGGAGTACATCTCGCATCTTCGGTTTGCCAACGACATCGTTGTAATGGCAGAGTCGCTGGAACAGTTAAGCGGAAAGCTGCGCAGCCTAGACGAGTCCTCCCGGCGTGTCGGTTTGGGCATTGGGCATGAACTTGGATAAGACCAAGGTCATGTTCAATGAAGATGTCGTGCCCGGACCGATAAGCGTCGAAGGGTCAGTTCTCAAAGTCGTAAACAAATACATCTACCTAGACCAAATCATCCAGTTAGGTACACCAAACTTCGAGAAGGAGGCCGAAAGGAGAATTCAGCTTGGTTGGGCTGCATTCGGCAAACTGCGTCGAGTCTTCAGCTTGCCTATACCGCAATGTCTGAAGACCAAAGTCATTGACCAGTACGTCTTACCGGTGATGACCTACGGTGCCGAAACGTGGACACTCACGGTTGGGCTAGTCCACAAATTTAAAGTCGCTCAGCGAGTTATGGAGCGGGCTATGCTCGGGGTATCTCTGAAAGAAAACTCAGGTATGAGTATATCCACCAGAGAACTGGAGTAACCGACATAGCTCGTAGAATAAGCTCGCTGCAGTGGCAATGGGCTGGTCACATCTGCCGAAGGACCGACGATAGATGGAGTAAAAAGGTCATAGAGTGGAGACCGCGTCTTGGTAAACGTAGCGTGGGACGCCCACCAGCCCGATGGTCAGACAACTTCAGAAAGGCTGCTGGAAAAGACTGGATCCGGAAGGCAGAGAATCGGATGTTGTGGCACACATTGGGAGAGGCCTATGTCCAGCAGTGGACTGCATTAGGCTGATGTTGATAACATAACACAACTTCACGCCTTTTTTACCCAAAGGTGAAGGCAGTGGCAGTTAAACCTCGACTTACCGTCTTACTTTACGTCTCAAATTGAATAGGTGGCGAACATGAACAAAAAGATGGTATTTGTTCAAAAGCTATTTTCATTGATACATAGTACTATTAACAACCCATCCAAAATGAAATAATAATCAGTTTTGAAGAACAGCCGCTGAATTTTCTTGCTGGGTCTTTATCAGGACTGGCCGCGTATGTGACCCAGTGGTAGATTTTTTTAACAAATACTTACCTTTAAATTTAAAATCAATAAATATTTAATAATAGTTATACTCTGATCTCAACTAACTTAAAATAAATAAGATAAATTATATAATATAATAATTAAAAATATCAACTGTTACCTATTAAATCATACAGCAAAGGATCTGTACAAACCAAACATTTCTTTAGTAAATATATCTTATATATAAATATTTAATTTTTGTTTCATGGTCTGATGTGGGCTACCAATAGTAAAAATCACATTTTTGAACATCAACATTTTTATTTCTAAAAAGTGGGTGTTCTCTGTATCAATGAAAATAGCTTTTGAACAAATACCATCTTTTTGTTCATCACTCGTGAAAATGGTCTCTGTAAAGAGTTCGAAACGTCGGGAAATAAATAAAATTAGTAATGAATAAACGCGATATAGTCCTAAAGGTTGTTTTAATGTCAAAAAAATATTTCTTTATATCTGATGGGTCAGACAATTAGACATGCAGGATAATGAAAGATTGACTAAGCAGATACATAATGCAAAAACGGATGGATGCAGGAGTCGAGGACGGCCACGAGACACTATCCCTGACCAAATACGAGTCCTGGAGGGAGGTGACCTCAAAAGATTTAAAAATCGACAAGCTTGTTAAACAAGAGAGTTATAAAAGTCTTGTGGCGCTCTGTTCTCTCTGCCTACCCTGTAAGGTACTTTGTGTGGTGTTTTATTATTTAAAAATTAAAATTTACAATTTCATTTTGCTATAAAAAATAAATTGGAGATGAATGACAATTGACAGAAATAGACGAAAAATAAGTTAATTTCAAATGTACATAAATATGATGCTTTGTTTGCTATGAACGAAAGTAGTCCTGAAAAATTACAGCTCAAAGAAAGGTCCCACTTACTCCGTTCCATGTCGGTTTGGTAAAGTATTTCAACTCGAGTTGGTAACTCGAGTTGACCGTCACTATACTCGTTCCAACCATTTATTTTACTTTTGACAGGTCGAATTCTGATCAATTAGTGTTGTACTAATGTATTACGGATACAATGTTTTGTAATAATCGATTTTAGTCAGGAAGAATTTCTAATCGATTTAACACGGATATTTTAGTTTTTGCTTAAATACATATTTCATATTACTTAAAAACTTCACTTCTGTAAATATATTTGTTATTTGGGCACAATAATTTTTGCATACCCACTAACTAATTCAGTCCTCCCAAAATATTTTACTTTGAACTTTGCAAAATAAAAACTAACTACCTTATGAAGCATTTTTTCTATTAAGCGGGGTCCGCTGCTCCAAACTCCTACCCCTTTTTTTTTAATCTGAGTTGGCAACACTGAACGACGCCCTGGCGACGCCATTTTGTTGTGTTGTCTCTCACTCGCAACAAGACTCTCGTGCTAGTCACATTTCTGTTCGCTGAGTGCTTTTTCATATTTTTCATACGCTGTGTTGAGTATTTATATTCCACCGTATTGATTTCATTGTTCTTACTTTGGTTGAGTTGAACGTATCGTTCCTCCCAGTAAGATTTTTACTTGCAAAATGCCGAAAGGTATGGTGCTTAAAGGACAATCCAGAGAGTTAGTGCTGCGGCTTCGTGAATTTTTTGAAAAGGAAAGCCGCAATGGCGGATTCCTTATACCAGTAACGCAAGTTAGAGACCGTGTTGCAGCAGCATTAGGTATTAGTGCTCCAACGGTGGCGAAAATCACTAAAGAAGCCTATGGTAGTAGTGGTATTGAACAGAACAAGCTATCTACGCCTAAGAAAAAACGTCAGCCCCGTAAAGTGACAGCAATTGACAGTTTTGATACTGATGCTATTCGTCGTCATATATACAATTATTATACAAGAAAGGAGATTCCTACTTTGAAAAAATTAGTAGCGTCTCTACGAAATTGTGGCTTGTTTCGTGGTCAAAAATCTTCTTTGTCAAACCAAATCGGGTTCTTGTATAAGAAATCCGACAAAAGAAAAATTTTAATGGAACGTCGTGATATAGCCTTGTCTCGCTGTGAATTTTTAGGCAAGCGAAGAAAATAGAAGACTGGTCGAATATCGTTTTCACAGATGAAACTTGGCTCAATGCCAATCATTCCATATCAAAAGGTTGGACTGACGATACTGCTGCTTCTACTTCTGCAGTGCCAATGGGGAAAGATGAACGCCTCATCATTTGCCATGCGGGAACTACAAAGGGATTTGTACCAGACGCTCTGTTAGCGTTCAAATCAAAAAAAACAGGAGACTATCATGAGGAGATGAATGCGGACGTGTATGAAAAGTGGTTCAGAGAAATGCTTACATCACTTGAAGAGCCATCAACAATATTTATTGATAATGCACCCTATCACTCTCGCCAAATTAATAAAATGCCAACAACGGCCAACAAAAAACACGAGATTATAAACTGGCTTCGTGATAATGGGGAAGATGTGGACGAATCCCTACTAAAAGTAGAGTTACTTAAAATTTTAAAAAGTAAAAAGCAGCCAAAACGATATGTCATCGACGAAATGGCAGCAGAATATGGGCATGTTGTAATCAGAATTCCTCCGTACCACTGTCAATATAATCCAATTGAAATGATCTGGGCACAAGTCAAAGGACACGCCGCAAGAAACAATACAACTCCTCCTTTCACAGCAAATAAAATGCTAGAACTTTTAAAAAACGCATGTGCTAATGTGACGCCTGAAAACTGGGCGAGTGTCGTCAACAAGACAAAAAATACAATATTCTCTGATTGGGATCGGGAAATTGAATTTGACAACATACCTATACAAGAGTTAATAATAAACACTGCAGATGATTCAAGCGACGATTCGAGTTCGTATGAAGAATCCGACGATTCGTTATAATAAAATAATATTAAAATACCTATTTTGGTTGTTTTATTTCATGTTATAGGTATGATATGAAGATTTCCATATCTTCCTGATACAATTTTAACGTGTTGTCTATTACAACAATTCAAAACTCAGTTGTCAGCTGACTTAACTGCAAATAAGTGTAATCGATTATTTGCGATTCATTAGTTTGCACCGAATACTTTTGATCCTGTCACTAGATGCGATAGAACGTAACTTTTTTTATAACGGAAATGAATATTCACATAAATAAATTTTATAAATAGAGCTATTTACGGCATATTAATGTATTTAGTGGGTAATAATTAAGATTTATAAATATTATTGGGCAGTTTATATATTTCTCTGTTCACTCGTTTCAAAGTTAATAATTGCGTAAATGAAACAGTTACGTCCTAAAGCATGTGTCAAAAGTAAAATAAATGGTTGGAACGAGTATAAATCCGCTATACTTTGCGGGAATCTTAGCGTCAGTAGTGCTTATAATCGAGAAATCTAATTTCCGTATTCTTATAATTTATGTACGCACTGAAATAATGTTATACTGTTTTCATGCTAGTGACAGTGCTGAGTAAGAACGAGACAGATATATGTTTATGTGTGCGTCGTCCAAATGCCTAATATTTATTTATGCAATTGTACGTACGTATAGAACAATATGTCTCGCCCGTCCATTTAAACTATTTTAGACAAGTCAATCGTTTTACAAAGGTAGGCTACGTTAAAACTCGTTCCGCAAGTTTGAGATAACAAAGACCACCAACTTGTTTAAAACTCTGGAATGTGCCTGTTGTTCTTGATATTACACAGATAAATAGTTTAAAAGATGACTACTTGGTCAAAACGAAAAACTAGTGGAATACGTGAAAGTTCGGTGAAGCCGTTTTGCAGTTGTTTTGAAGATCATAAATCCAGTGGACATCTCACAGTCTTAGGGATTCCTATTGGTTGCAAATGTGGAGAGCATGTAGATGGTGAGTTTAACTTTTGAATCTTGGCTAATAAATTTTATAAAAGTGAAAACAATGCTTTATTTATTATTTAAAAAATATTTCATCTTTAATAAACAAGGTTTTGATTGAATTGATTGATTTTATAATTTCTATTAATTTTGCAAATTTATGCTATAATTTCTATTTTGAAACATTGGGTATAGAAACAAAATCACATAAACTGCAGTTGTATGATTATTAATGGTTCTAATGTGTTGATGATAAAGCTTTGTTAAACACACAAGCCTTGATTGTTATGTTTTACAGTAGGAATGTAATTTAAACATGATCAAAATATAAAAGTATAACTTTATAATTACTAAAACCAAAAAGTCATTCATTTCATCATTCAATTCAATATTTAGAAGTGTAACTGTAGCTCAATTCATACACTATATATTATTTTAATTGATTTTAGTTAATGAATGGAAATGGGAGACTCCACCTCACATGGAACAGAGTTGGGTACAGATGACGGATGACCAGAGACAAGTGACCTTCCATCCGTACTACAGTTCGGGCACAGCTATAGTGAAGGGTACAGTCCCATTATCACATGATCATCATTATTACTGGGAAGTGAAAATGTTATCAGAACCATATGGAACTGATATTGTAAGTAAATTTCCAAAATTTTATTTATTTTCAGTTAATTCTCTAATACTCCAGTATTTTTTTAAGGTGGGAATGAAAAATTATATTTCAAAAAATCAAAACAAAAAATTTTTATAGGTCTTTACAGACACTTAAAAATAGTCAAATAATACAAGTTTACCTATTATATTACTTAAATTACAATAAAACAAAATGCAAGGGCTTGAGAAAAATGCCTCCGTGGAATAACATAGTACACATCATTACAATGTATAAAACAAAGTCACATTCTGCTGTCTGTCCCCTTATATATCCTTAAAACTACGCAACGGATTTTGATGCGGGTTTTTATAACAGTCACGAAAAAATGATAATTTTTGACATTTAGCACTTTTATTGCAAATGCTGGCTGAACCCTAAGTGATAGATAGAAATCAATGTTCTACATTATTAAACACCTTTGGTCTACAAAAAAGTACTCAAGGGCATATGTCTATCACTTAGGGATAACCCACAATGACCATTTTTATTTTTTTAGTTTTTACAAGAAGTAATGGCTTATTTACGAAGCAATTTTAAACATTAGAGCATTAATTTTCATGCAATTAAGTGTCTTAAATAGATTTTGCAAGTAATATAGATGATCCTGGCCCTTTACAGCATGCAATTTAAACAAATATTTTCGAAGATATTGCAGTATTAATATAGCGGGATAGCGGTTAAAGCCGATAAATAGTACAAATAGAATATCCAAAATTTACTCATTTATTACTTTTGATTCGGAACAAAGTTTGCCGGGTCAGCTAGTTGTATATAAATATTAAATGTTTTATGGACTTAAGATGCAATTTTCTTAAAGGATAGGATAGTCTATACTTATAATATTTTTAAATAGATTCTAATGAATCTATTTAAAAATATATACTAAAAATATAATAGTCCTAATGGACTAACATTGCCTAGTATATTTGTTTGCAACATACAAAGCTTAGAATGACTAACTTATAATTTTATATTCCGTTGAGAAAATAATGTTGGTTTTTTAAAATTTTACTATATACTAGCTGACCCGGCGAACTTTGTTCCGCATCAAAAATAATAAACGAGTAAAATTTGGATATTAAAAAGTTCAATTTGTGCTATTTATCGGCACGCGTTTTGGCGCGCAACGCAATACTATGTCTCGCTATGTTAATACTGTAATATCTTCATAAATATTCGTTTGAATTACATACCGTAAAGGGCAATATTGATCTCACAGAAATAGATCAAGATAAAACGGCGAATAGGCGTGGCAAGCGTGCCAAAACCATGCACTATATTGCATGCTTTTCGAAACTCGCTCTCATTACGCATCGAGCGTCCCGATCCTGCGTTCAGGATGTAAATGATGTTTGAGATTCTAAATAATTGTTTTACTTTTACCATGTTCAATAATTACGATCATAAGTTGTAAATTTTTTCGTTATGATGAATATCCATTGCTGTCCACATTCAACGCTCGTATACAAAAACATTGCGCGTATAATTATATTATACGCGTAATGTACGTCGAATCGAACGAAATACACAATACACCTGCCAGTTGATCGCTGTGTCTGTTAATCGCTGTGATTGGTCTTCGAATGTTAGAGATGGACACTCCATGTATCGTTGAGTCTTAGGACTTATCGATAAATAAATTAATTCGAGTATCAGCTCATGTCTTGCTTTGTTCCTACCTTTATTCTAACACTACAAATTTCAACCAAAGTGCTTCCTAATTTTATTGGCAGCAGTTTATTTGACAGTATAAGTTTTCACCAATTTGACCAATCGCCGATGGAAAATCATCTCGTCCTTCTCATACGGGCAGTAACCGAAGTATAATGTCGACGTTCGGCTTCGTTGTTTAACCACGACTGTGAGGCCAACTCTTACAAAAAAGCAAATATTTAATAAATATGTATAGTTTCAAGTACAATAAAATATTTATATATAAAGTTTGATGATGATGACATATTGATATAACATATTTTCCCAATAGTATATATACTATTGGGAAAATATGTTATATCAATATGTCGGATTAAAGTATTTAACATTTTTTTTATTTTCTATGATTATCTTTACACAAAATTTGACGGGCCTCGTGGCACATTGGTAAAACTACCGGCTGAAGCAATGAGGTCGGGGGTTCGATTCCCACCCGAGCACAAATATTTGTGACAAACATGAATATATGTGTGGTGTCTGGGTGTTTTTCTATGTATTATAAGTATGTATTTACAAAAAAAAGTATATATGTATTTATATCCGTTATCTAGTATCCATAACACAAGCATTTAATTGCTTAGCTTGGAACTAGAGGACGCTGTGTATATTGTGTCCAAGGTGTTATTATTATTTATAAAAAATCAATAAAGTTGGTACCATATAAAAATAATAAATTTAACACACGTTGCAGATATTAATATCGATAATCTAATGAGTGTGTCTCCTCACTAGTCGCCCCGCTCACAATGAAAATGACGTCACGCTGTGGGCGTGGTTTTTCAAAAAAGTGATACGCTTGAAATGTATGGAAATATGACATCACAGCCGTTCTATCTTGATCTATTTCTGTGATTGATCTATATTAAATGCACAATCTATTTAATACACTTAACTGGATGAAAATTAATGCTGTAATGTTTCAAATCGCTTCGTAAATAAGCCCTTATTTCACGTTAAAAGTAAAAAAATAAAAATGGTCATTGTGGGTTATCCCTAAGAGATAGACATGTGCCCTCGTGGACTTTTTGTAAATCTTTTGAAGGTGTGTAACAATGTAGTACATTATTTTGTTTTATCACTTAGGGTTCAGGCAGTGTTTGCGAATAAAGATCTAAATCTTGAAAATTTATCACTTTTTTTTTATTACACTATACATGAATTATAGATCAAAACCACCCCGTTGACACCCTCTAGCCCGAATACTGAACTGCCACTCAAATATATAAGCGCTACCTAAACGTTTAAGTAGCTGTCAAATTAGACAGAATACGTCAAATTTGAGCATCTGATAAATTTAAATGCAACTCAAACTAACTGGCACATAAACACCACTCAGAACAAAATTCGTATACCGAAACGCTACTCAACTTTATTTATCTGTCAAATCATCTGTCAAACCTAAGTGAGCAGAACTTACATTTAAGAGTGGTTGTGCGGTCTCTTAAACTAAGTATACTTTCTTTAAATCGAAGAAAAACTATTAATAATGTCTATGTGGCCATTAGATATCATTAATTTCTGATGGGAAAACAAGTGTGAGGCAGAAAAGCCCAGCTTGCAATCTACAATGCGGTACTGTACTGTACTGTACTGATCCCAACGCTAGCTTATGGAAGCGAGAGTTGGGTATTGCAGAGTGCGCATGAAAGTAAATATGAGGACACTGCGAAAAATCTGCGGAGTGACTCTCGCTGACCGCGTCGAAAACAAGGTTGTAAGGAAGGTAGTTGGATTGAAAGAGGGAGTCGGTGTAAAAGTAAGAAAAGGTATGCTCCGATGGTTTGGACATGCAGAAAAAGTGGATGATGCATGATTGTGTATGCAAATATACCTACAATGCAAAATCGCATGGATGTAGGGGTTGTGGATGGCCAAGACCAAATAGAACGTGTTCTGGAGGAATGTGATGTTAGAAGCCTTAAAAATCGACGCGCATGGCTGAAAAGAGTATGAAAGTCAAAGAAGCGAGTGAGGAGTGTAAGAATCGTGCCTTATGGCTCTTTGTTCTCTTTACCTACCCTGCAAGGGAATTAGTACAATGATGAATGACAAGGAGTTTGTCCAGTTGTTGTAGCATGTTCAGTTCTACATATTACTACCCTGGCGCGTTTCGATGAGCTGGTAGAAGAGGATATTTCCTTACCTGACGTTGTAGTAGAATTGATGATTCAGCAACCATAGGTTTTGATATAAATCAAAACTTTATTATAATGACCTATTTAATAAAATAAATAAAACACATTTTTCTAATTATTTATCTTGTTTTATATTAGTATTACAATGAAGTTAGGTTTATGTAATCCTCCTCCATCCTTGCTATGAATTATTCGAAATGCTAATCCTCTTCCCAAAGAATAGACCAGTCCCCTTGGTCGCAAGAGGCCTCGATCAGTCTCTTTGCAAGATCTTCATAGAGTGCACGAGCACTCGGACCACATGATCCTAAAGTCTCAACCCCAAAGGGCTCAAAAACAGAATCATCTACAAGGGACTCCCACTCTCCCACAGCCAGCAAATACACTCAGCATCACCTACAGAACCACTAATAAGATGGCACAAAGCACCCGCTTTGAGCTATTTTCATCATCCACTGTTTATGGGATATTATTATTAATAACTTATTGAATTTAAACCTTATCTTATTCTTTCTTTTTCATATCCCTGGTGATTTCATAATACTGAAGGTATTTAAAAACATTTCATTTATATAAAAATAAAGAATAAAGTTTAAATTACAATAGAATCAAAGAAATAAAACAAAACTTCATTTGCCTTGGCTATGTTTTTATTAGACTTCTGTTTCAGGTTTTCTTAAAAGTTTTTGCAGTCCTGGAGCCGCTCATAGTATCATCACCTAATCAAAATTTATTGCCTCCCTCTTCTTCAAAATATTATTGCCATTATTTCTTTATTTTCAATAATAATTTGTTATCTGAAAATAAGAACATAAGTCTTAAAATCAGAGGTCATCTCTCGGTTTTTAATTTAAATAAGCACACGACAAAAATCGGGTTACAAAGTACCTGGTACATGACATTGTTTACACTTACTTATTTATGAATTCCAAGAGCATATCTTTTTTACGGTTGTGTTACTGCATCCACATTTATTTGTGTAATAAAAATAAACATTATATTTAAAGTAATTCTTGTAATGAGAATCAAAGATATTATTTTTAGGCGAAACAAACGTCAACAAAAAGAATAATATTCATTACGAATATACGTCAAGCGTAGCGTTCCATTCTATGATAGATAACCTACTAGTATATTTTGTATTTTTCTTTTCTAATTATTCTGATTTTTAGATAAAAAAACATGGAAATAATTCTTCATTTAATCCTTAATACAACCAAACTCATGTGAGGTCATTATATTTTATTTAAATAATAGGATTTGAACTTATTTACTAAAAAATCTGCGTAAAATGAATTTAAGAGGTACGCTAAATTATTTTGTAAATAAGAACATACCCATCGTATATATTTTGACATTGTGTTGCCAGGATACAAACATTTGATCGGTGCTTACTTGATCATGGTCGAATAAAGGTTAAATGACGTTTGTGTATACCACTTAAATGTGAGCGATCTTAAAATTCTAAGTAGCTTTTTATTAATTGTCAGATTTGAGTGGAAGTTCAGTATTCGGGCGTCTAACTACTAAAAAAACCGCATCAAAATCCATTGAGTAGTTTTAAAGATATACGCATACAAGGGGACAGACAGCGATAAGTGACTTTGTTTTATACTATGTAATGATATGTTGATATTTTTATTACTGATAATTTTGTTAGGTAATAAGATGCTTGGCTATTTTTAGGATGGCAATTCATTGTCTTGTTGCTTATCTCTTCAATGTCTAGGTATTTCTTTGTTGTCTGGAAAACATGGAGCACAAGAGCTTTCTCTTGTACTCCTAGTTTTTGTACATATACGAGTATGATATCTATTTGTCTATTTCTATCTGTTTGCTGTCTTGTGTTTTATTTATATTCTCTATGTATTTTAGTTTATTGTATAATAACTTCATTCAATTGCTCCACATGACATACTTTCTTGGTAATCTAATATAAGATGCATGCAGGGAAAATTCTTCTTTTAAATTTATAACTTAAAAAATATTTGAAAACACAGTCTGCACTAACAAACACTGGGAAATAATTAGGTTAAAACTACATCATTTTAATGTTAATACAAATTAGTGTCTATATATATTATATCTCTTAAATATTTTTTTATACAAATAAAAAAAATTAGTGGTAGTGCAAAGAGGCATAAGATTCTGAGAGGTGACGCCTGGTGGGACGCGGATGTGAAATCCAGCGTCGAAAGAAAGAAAAAAGCATGGTTGGATTATGTCTCAAGTTTGAACCAGAATGATAGTATGACAGAGAAAAAGTATGAGAGCTACCGCCGCTGCAGGAATGTTACCAAAGCCTTAGTGAAAGAGAAGCGTGAAAGACTTGTTGCGAATGAGGAAGTGAGGTTGACGGAGAACTTCGAGGCGAATAACAAACTCTTCTGGAGGGAAGTTAGAAAGTCTCGGGGTTCTTCGTCAACATCCAGAATGGACAAAATTATGTCTAAGTTTGGTGACATTCTTGCAAACCCAAGCGAGGTATTGGGCAGGTGGAGTGAGTATTTTGGGGAAATGTACGAGTATGTTCCGGATGTGGGCGCCGCGAGTGAGCCTACGGCTGACACCGCTGCGCCAGCATCTGATGAGGACATTACTATGGAAGAGATTGAATGGTCGATACGAAGTATGAACAATGGTAAGGCAGCTGGAATTGATATGATGTCTGCTGAAATGATCAAATACGGTGGAACCTGTGTCCGGGACGCTTTCCTGACCTTGAGCAATCTATGCTGGAGGTCGGGTAAGGTTCCCATGGACTGGAGGCGCGCTGTCATCGTGCCCTTATATAAAGGTAAGGGATCACGTATGCAGTGCGCCAGTTACAGGGCCATCAGTTTGATCAGTTTAGCAGCAAAAGTGTATGGGAAAATTATTGAAAGGAGAATGAGGGTGATATCTGATGGAGTATTGTGGGAGGCTCAGGGTGGTTTCAGAAGCGGACGAGGGTGCATGGATCAGATTTTTTCTCTCCGCAATATCGTGGAGAAACAACTGGCTGTTAACCGGAAGGTTTTCTGCGGTTTTGTGGATCTGGAAAAAGCGTTTGACAGAGTGTTACGAAAGGATCTGTGGGATATACTCCCGGGCTACGGGGTGAGCGGAGCACTGCTGCGCGCTGTGCAGTCCACTTATGAGGGCTGCACAGCGTGTGTGCGTGTTGACGGCGGCTTGTCCCCCTGGTTTGACGTCAATATCGGCGTCAGACAGGGTTGCGTGCTGTCCGCTCGACTGTTCATCCTGTACCTGGACAGTTGTCTCCAGAGAATGAGATCGATGGATGTAGGGATGCGAATGGGTGACCTAGTTGTGAGCTGCCTGCTTTACGCAGATGACGCCGTGCTTCTAGCCGAATCGCCGTCGGACCTGCAAACACTAGTCACTACTATGAAAGATGATTGCATGATTAAAGGCTTGCAGTTGAATGCGACGAAAACGAAAGTAATGGTGTTTGAAAGGGAGGAATCCAGAACAGATGCAAGGATAATGGTTGATGATGTAGTGCTGGAACAGGTGAATGAAATTGTATATCTTGGATGCGCTTTTAGCAGAGATGGAAGGTACACCGCGGATGTAGAAAGACGAGTGGCGATAGGAAATAGCGTAAACGGAGTGTTGGGCAGATTCCTGGGCGCAAAAAATATTAGCAGAAAGGCCCAGCTAGCAATCCACAATGCAGTCCTGATCCCAACACTAACTTATGGAAGCGAGAGCTGGGTATGGCAGAGTGTGCATGAAAGTAGAATAAACGCGGTAGAAATGAGGGCTCTACGCAAAATCTGCGGAGTGACTCTCGCTGACCGCGTAGAAAACAAGGTTGTAAGGAAGGAAGTTGGTTTGAAAGAGAGTGTCGGTGTAAAAGTAAGAAAGGGCATGCTCCGATGGTTCGGACATGTAGAAAGAATGGTTGACGCAAGACTGACTAAGCAGATATACAATGCAAAAGCGGACGGATGTAGGAGTCGAGGACGGCCAAGACACACATTCCAAGACCAAATAGAACGTGTTCTGGAGGAAGGTGATGTTAAGAGCCTCAAAAACCGACGCGCGTGCATGAAAAGAGTTATGAAAGTCAACGAAGCGAGTGAGGTGTGTAAGAATCGTGCCCTATGGCGCTCTGTTCTCTCTGCCTACCCCGCAAGGGATTTGGCGTGAAGTTATGTATGTATGTATGTATGTAAAAAAAATTATAACAAAATTAGCAGTGCAATAACTTCCATAATTTACTTGTGCTATCATTCATTATATTTATGTATCATCCACATTCATGTTCATAAATTAAAGTCAAATACATGAGAAAATATTGTGCTTAACATAACTTCACGCCTTTTCTACCTGAAGGTGTAGGCTAGGCAGTGACTGTAAAGCCTCGACTCGCGATTAGGTTTACGTCTCAAAAGGCGAACCTCTTGCCATACCGGGCCCAAAGTTTTCAGTCATCGATATTTATCACACATAAATTTTGAAATTAATTTCGAAAAGTCATTGGTGTGAGCTAGGATTCGAACCCGCGACCTCTTTATTCAGAAGCAGGGTGCTCGACCAGTGGACCACCGAGACTTTTTTGATGTAAATATTTACAGACAGCATAATAATATGTTGCGTACATTACCAATTTGACAATATGGCGTATTGCCAAATGCTTCATTGTTTTGTCATTAACAACTGTTCTATTCTTTCATTTCTTTTTTTTTAGAAGTTTTGTGTGATAAATATGGATGATTGACAACATTTGGCTCTATGAATAGCAAAGGTATAATTGCTGCCCAAACTTTTCAATATAAGTGTCGTACAGATCGCAGCGATTATTTGCATTGGTCAAACTTTTATTTTAAAATAACCCATTGGAAGAAATGTTATTGTGAGAAAGACAATTCATAACTTGCTCAAGCACGGCCGGCCCGCGTGAATAGTGGAAAACGATCACGAAATGTGCACATGACCGATACTGCTCGATTACGAAACTTCCGCTGTTGTTAATAACTGCAGGTTTATAATAATATTATGTAAACTAGTTGACCCAGCAAATTTTGTTTCGCCTCCGAGAAGAAATAAAAGTGCTAATTGTGGGATATCCCTAAGAGATAAACATATGCCATCTCGTACTTTGTTTTGATCTATTACTTAGGGTTCAGCCAGTGTTTGCGATTATAGTGCTAAAGCTCGAAAATCATCACTTTTTACTCGCTATAGTATACATACATAAATTATACATGAAGACCACATCGTTGACACCTTCTATCTATTAAAAAATACCGCATCAAAATCCGTTGCGTTATTCCAAAGATCTAAGCATATAAGGAGACAGACAGCGGAAAGCAACTTGGTTTTATACTATGTAAAAATAATAATGATATACAATAAATATTTTTCTCACATTTACAAAATGGATAGCTGTTAGCCGTGAAGGTAACGCACATAGGTGGGGTATTATAATACAGATGTTATATTATACATATTAACATGTATTAAATAGACAGAAGAATAGTACCTTCCAATAAGACAGTGAATTTAGTTATAGGGGTACATAGTAATGTATGGGCTTCCTCGACTTTCTTCGTTCTTCCGAGTTAGCGATATACATCTGCTTAGTCATGTTATCATCCTTCATTCTATTGACATGTCCAAATCATCTGCACATGCCGGTGTCTTAATATTACACCGACGCTGCCTTTCAGAGCAGGTCTGCTCTGCTTTTATTAGGTAATTTGAAGCAAACTTTTGTACTAAGTAATACCCATTTGTCTACAGATGATTGGCCTTGGCACAGAGAAGGTGGACACGTTATCGTCAAGATTCCGATTTATATCGCTGCTGGGACAGACGATGGAATCGTACGGACTGTCGTATACGGGCAACTTGCGTCACAATGGGTTGGTGACCAGAGAAGAGAGGGCTGGCTTCTGTAAAGGCAGTATTGTCGGCGTCAAAGTAGACCTCTGGCAGGGCACACTCGAGTTTTACCTCAATAGACAACCGACAGGTAAGTGGCGTTTCAACACTCCTATATAATATTACAAAGTTACCATGACTGATCGTCTTATGTTACTTCTTAACATCTAAACAGTTTTAGGTAAAATATTAAAGTGAGAATTCAAGAAATATTCCTAAAAGAAAGATACAGTGGTTACTGCGATCCGATAAATCGTTTATCACCAATCAACGTTTATTTTATCCAAAATTAATCTATATACCGTGCAAATATTATCGTTCATTATCAAATGAAATATCGATTAGGTGAAGGACACCGTGTCATCATTACTTGTCGAAATTAATTTGAAGCATTTCCTGATTTATTATCTTTGTAATTATTCTTGCATATCTAAAAATTGAATACAATTTAAAAATTCTGCGGCTTTATTTAACTACACCCAAAGTTCTGAAATAATTTCGATAAAATTATAATGTTGTTTTTTTTTCAATATTTCACTCGCTTTGGATATTTGCCACTAATAAATTGTACAGTAGGTAATTAAATATATAGAATTTAAAGAACTTGTTGTGGAATAGTTATAAAATAATGTAACACATACAAATAGCCACAATTTGATGCTATTGATTAGACTATCTTTATATATTTTACAAAGTCAGGTTTGTTAAAGAATTTATAATTGGAGAGTCGATTAATCGTTTAGCAGCTTACGCATCGAAAGTTCTAGAAGATTTTCAACTCTATAAAGTTAGTATAGATTTAAAAACTTATTAACTCACCAAATTCTTTTCTACGCCTAATTATTGTCTATTTTAGTTATATAATAATTAATAATACGCTTTTATCGTAGTAACGCATGTGTATGAAAAGAGTTATGAAAGTCAATGAAGCGAGTGCGGCGTGTAAGAATCGTGCTCTGTTCTCTCTGCCTACCCCGCAAGGGATTTGGCGTGAAGTCATGTATGTATGTAAAGAATGAATAAAAAAGTGAAAAACATCCTCCACTTGTATTTGCAGGGGTCTCATTCTTCAACCTTCGCCGGCACCCTTCGATGACTCTTTTCCCGATGTTATCATCTACAGCCGCTCAGTCATCAATGCGGCTGATATATGCAGGTTCCTGGCAGGCCTCTCTGCTAGTGGACGCAGCCAAGATACTTGGTGCTTCGGTAAATGGTGATCTTCTATTCCCTCCGGGCTTAAAAAAAAGGATGAAGACCCTATTTTGGCTGGTGTTACCCAATGAGAGTAAGTATACTCTTTCTTTCAATTTCTCATTCTCTTGTTCTCTGTTTTTGTGTGTGTTTTTGTGACTGTGTCCGTCTCAACTTCATATTTATTTGCAATTTTGAAAAAAAAAGAACATTTATCAAGAAAATAGTTATACATCGAAACATATATATAAAATTAAAGTGTCTGTTTGTAATATTGAAATAACTGCTTATAACACATATTTATTTAATTTCTGTTCGTCTATTTGTTCCGGATAATCTCTGGAATGACTGGACCGATTTGGATTATTGACAGATAGCTGATGTAATGAGAAGTTTGTTAAACTGTTTTTGGAAAAGTTCTTTTATTTATTGCCTCCGAGGCAAAACAAAGTTCGCGGGTCAGCTACTACATAATATAACTACACTAATTATTTAACTATATATACCTATATAAGTTGTGACCATAATAACTTAACTTCACGCCTTTTGTTACCCGAAGGTGTAGGCAGTGGCTGTTAAGCCTCGTCTCGCCGTCATGTTTACGTCCTAAATGGAATAGGTAGGGACCCTATTGCCATACCGGGCACAAACTTTTTCAGTCATCGATATTTATCACACATAACTTCCGAAAACAATTTCGAAAAGTCATTGGTGTGAGCCAGTGTCTGGAATCGAACCCGGACCTCTGGATTAGAAGCCGTGTGCTCGACCACTGCGCCACTGAGACTGTGATCATAATAATACAATAATTATTGATATAAATAAAACGAATTATCGCATGTGTTCAACTAATTTAAACATAGTTCACCCGTCACGACTTGTGCGATAAGCCGATCATCTGTGGTCATCGTCAATCACGCTGTTATTGATATAACAGCGTCGTTGAACCGAGAACTGTCATATTTAAAACGTTGGAAATAAAAACTTTTTAACTTTTATATTATACCAGTTGCTCGCTGCACCACTCGCGTGACTTCTACAATAAAGACTTTTTGCAAATTTTACCTGAACTCGATCAATCAAAATATATTGGAAAGATCACAAAGATGAAATCAATTGCGAAATAGATACATAGGTATATGGTAGTGATGTAACGAATATTCGCATTCGCATTCGCGAATATTCGCATGTTTTTCGATATTCGCATTCACATTCGCAAGAAATATTGCGAATGTTTGGCGAATGTTTTTTATAACAAAAAAATGTACATACGAAAAATAAGATTTATATTTTGTTTATTATTTTATATAAATGTATTATATTATGGATCAGCCTTAAATTAAGTAACTAGATTAGAAATACATGCATACATATACATAGGTGTACCGGTATGAAATGAGCGTTTTTTTGTGAAAATAAAATATTAATTTTAACATAACATAACATACAATTTTTTAGATACGAGTAGATAAAAAAAAAATATTCAAAATATTGTCCATCACTTTCTACACATTTTATCCACCTTTTTGGTAATTTGTGGATACCGTGCCAATAGAAATGTTCTTCTTTTGAAGCAAACCAATCAGACACTCAATTTTCCACTTCCGCGTAGGAATCGAACCGCTGCTCAGCCAATGCGTGTCTCATCGATGAAAATAAATGGTAATCGGAAGGAACCAAGTCTGGTGAATACGGCGGGTGGGGTAGCAACTCCCAGCCAAGTACTTTGATTGTATCGCCAACCGATTTTGCTTTGTGTGCAGGTGCATTGTCGTGTAATAAAATTACTTTGCCGTGTCTTCTGGCCCATTCTGGTCGTTTTTCCATCAATGCGTTGTTCAAATCGATCATTTGTTGTTTGTAGCGACTAGTATTAACAGTTTCACCAGGTTTTAGGGTTCATAATACACCACACCCTTCTGATCCCACCAAACACAGAGCATTGCCTTCTTCCCGAAACGATCTGGTTTTGCAGTCGATGCTGATGGTTGTCCCGGATTAACCCATGATTTTCTCCGTTTAGGATTCTTAAAATAAATCCATTTTTCATCGCCAGTGACAATTCGATGCAAAACTGATTTTCTTTCGTGTCTTTGAAGCAAAATTTCACAAGTGTTTTTCCGGTTTTCCATTTGTCTTTCATTCAATTCATGTGGCACCCATTTTCCACACTTTTGAATTTTTCCCATAGCTTTCAAACGGTCTGAAATTGTTTGTTGTGCAACATTTAACATAGCTGCCATTTGCTTCTGACTCAAAGTATCATCTTCATCCAATATGGCTTGCAGTTTGGCGTCTTCGAATTTTTTTGGTGGTCTTCCACGTTCTTCATTTCTCACATCAAAATCATTACATTTGAATCGTTGAAACCATCTCTTGCATGTTGCTTCTGATAGAGCATGATCACCATATGCTTCGACAAGCATTCGATGTGATTCTGTAGCATTTTTTTTCAAATGGAAACAAAAAATTAATGCTTTCCGCAAATCATCACTTTCCAGCACAAAATTTGTCATTTTTAACACAATAAAAAAATATGATGTTGTTTGTTTACTAACTGTTAGGTTAATTGAATGTTTCACAGTTGTCATGGCAACCAAACAGAAAAAAAATTAAGGCTTATTCACAACAAATAACCCCTACCAACACATTTGTATCTTAACGCTCATTTCATACCGGTACACCTGGTATATAACTGCACATCAAGAACCTTGCATGTTAGGCAGAGATAACAGAGCGCTATAAAGGACGATTCATACACGCCTCACTCACTTCTTTGAACTATTCTTGTCACACACGTTCGTCGACTTGTAAGGCTCCTCACATCACCTTCTTCCAGGACTGGTTCTATTTGGTCATGGAAAGTGTTTCGTAGCGGTCTGCGACTCCTAAATGCATCCGTTTTTGTATATGTGCTTTGCTAATGTTGCACTATCCATTCTTTCTACATGTTCGAACCATCGGAGCATGTCCTTTCATACTTTTACATCGACACTCTCTTACAATCCAACTTCCTTCGGTACAACCTTGTTTTCGACGTGGTCAACGAAAATCACTCCGCAGATTTTGCGCAGTGCCCTCATTTCGACCGCATTTATCCTTTTGAAACAAACTTGTCAAACGCCGTCAAAGTTCAGAGACAATTACTTCTATACGATATTGCGGAGTGAAAAAATCTGGTCCATGCACCCTCTTCCCCTTCTGAAACGACCCCGAACGTCCCGCAGCACTTCAGATATCGCCCTCATTCTCTTTTTCTATACACTTTCGCTGCTAAGCTAAGCTCATTTAACTGGTGGCCCTGTAACTGGCGCACTGCATACGTGATCCCTTATCTTTATTGGGGCACGATGGCAGCACGCCTCCAGTCCGTGGGAACGTCTAGCAAAGATTGCTCAAGGTCAGGAAAACGTCCCTCGTCATCCATCAATTCCTGTTCCCTTATCGTTTTTTAAACTTCGTATCGACCATTCAATCTCTTCCATCATCAGTGGCAGAGCCAAGCAGTTCGCTGCATGAATGGGCCGGCTCGACCGGTGAAATACCACGACCTCTCAGAAGAGAGACGTGGCTCAAGCCACGTTTCGTTCGGTGAAAGAGGTACCCGGAGGCCTACTTCCGTTCCCCATCCTTGTCCATCCTACTTCCTTAAAGGTCGGCAACGCAACAGTAACACTATATGTGTTGGACGTGTCCATGGGCTGTGCTGGTCACTTGAAATCGGGTGAACTGACACGCCTGCTCGTTTGGCCTCATCTCATTAAAAAAGTAATGTCCAGGTGTCAGAATGTAAAAGTAAACGTATTAAAACATACTAATATGTTGTTATGGTTTATGTTTGCTAAGTAAGAGTTTCAATGAAAACTTCAGTTACCGAAGTACCTATATATTTCAAATCAGACGTTGGAATACAAACGTATGAAGCGGCCGCCAACTTATTTCTAACATGAATTCACTTCATTATTTATACTAAGGCTATTACTATGTTAACTTAACTAATGTTAGGACGCCAGGAGAGTTTTTGTTGTGTGCATCGGAACCCTGCTAAAACCAAGCCTCGGCTATCACAGTGAGCCCTCAGATATCTCACGGGTGATGCTTTTGTGACCCTCAATTAAAGGGCATTTCGATACGCTAAAACATTACAATATGTGTCACTGTCTGGACAAATGTGAACATAGTCATAACACGATTAAATGTATGCAATTACTTAATATAGAACTCACCCCTTTTGGAGTTATCAGGCTTTAACATCACTTTAGTCCAAATTTATATGTAAGTAGACTACCAATATGCCAACAAAGTTTATTACAACATAACTAGATATACTCTGAACTACAAAACTTTTTATCTGGTGGCCATTAATTAATTTTTGTATTAAAATCAACTCATACGATTAGAACGTCTTATTTCATCTAACATCTCTTTCGTTGTCCTTTCTCCTCCCTATGCTAGTTTATTATCTGTCTCATTCTAACAACAGTATTCATTACCAATACGATTTTACAACTACCTACATATTAACATTACAATGTATAAAGTACGTGTCACTTTGTTTGCCCGTGATGGACTCCCAAACTACTCAACCGATTTTAATGAAAGTTGCACATCGTTTGTAGTTTAATCCAACTTAAAAGATAAGATAGTTAACCGCAAGATTGAACACGAGAGTGTTACATCAGGAAAAAGACACGTTTTTTTAAGCATGAAAGTATGTCAAAGTATTCTTCTTGTAATGATATTAATAAATAAAAAAACTTGGCTTGACCGATTTTGATGAAATTTTGTGTGTATTGTAGGTTTGATAATCGCTCGAACGCGTTTGCGAAGGGTTCAAAGTAATATTCGCATTCGCATTCGCGAATGTTTTTAGGAAATATTCGCATTCGCGAATGTCCAAAATCTAACATTCGTAATATCACTAGTATATGGGAATAATACGAGTAGTCTCGGTGGTCCAGTGGTCGAGCACACGGTTTCTGAATCCGAAGGGCGCGGGTTCGAATCCTGGCACACACTTATGACCTTTCGAAATTAATTGTGATAGTTATGTGTGATAAATATCGATGACTAAAAACTTTGTGCCCGGTATGGCAATAGGTTCGCCACCTATTCCATTTGGGACGTAAACATAACGGCGAGACGAGGCTTAACAGCCGCTGCCTACACTTCGGGTAGAAAAAGACGTTATGTTATGTTATGGGAATATAGTGTAATTAATTTATAACTAGATAGTCTTGACACACTCCTCATCGTAATTATAATGATCGCTTAACTAATAACTTAATTGTAATATTATTTATTTATATATTATTATATCAGAGCCAGACATAATAATTAGGTGCAGTTTATATTATATTATATTTTTGTACAATAATTAAAAAGACAGTTTATCTCGCTGAAAGTGGAGCACGCCTGAGTTCCTGATTGTGTAACTCAGTGTAACGTACTTGAGGTTGGATGAAATTTTCCATGGGTTTTCGATAGCAACTAAACATCGTTGGTATTTTTTAGGTTGCATTGAAGAAGAACGAGAAAGGGAAGCCAAAGCTGCAGCGGAGGCGAGACAAATGTTGGACGGTGTTACAGATGATATGGACTTGGTAAGTTTTCTCGTACAGTTGTTTGTCGATTATTAGTTGAGTTCAATCAATATTCGGTTCTCATTTCCATGCATTTGACATTGTTTTGAATAAAATTAGTTTTTATCGTGTTTATTCATTCGTCCTTCTTGGACATTTTACTTCCTCCATGGTTACGGGTGATAGTTTTTATTTACTCTCTGGTAATCAGTGTAATTATCTCTTCCCCAGTCGGTGGAACCCGCTAGGAAGAGTAGACTGAAATCCAAGTTACTAGTCAGGCATCATCGACATCACCCACAGCATCGTCACCATTCACCATTTTTATGAAATCCCTATGAATTATTTTTTTAGTTTTAAAGACCCGGTTACAAACATAAATTAATAATCACCGCTCTTCTTATTACTGGACAGGCTGTTGTCAAAATATTGTGATATTAATAGATTATTTATATTTTGGCGCTGTATGTAGGTGAAAGGCAATCCAAGCTATTATAAGTAATTGAGGAATTGTTCCCTTTGAAGGGCTATAGGAACTCATTTATTTATTTAATTATATTTATAATCATTCGTCATTGAAAATGACCTTTAATACAGAATATTATATATTATTTTCCGGCACTATTTGTAATAAAGCGAGTACTCTGATTAACTAATTCTGATCTCAGAAGGTCGCATATTATTATTATGGATTTAAAATGTATTAATTTGACACTGGCAGCCAGTCCAGTGATGATTTAATAAATGCCAAATAAGGGATGGCACATGTAAATATGGTTGTGAACAGGTACTAATATAGTCGGTAGTCCCACCAATCCTGATCAGGGGGGTTTTTAACTTTTTACCTTTACATGATTTTCTCTAACTGTAAATTTTATATATTCTTGAAGAGAAGACTGAATAGACAATAAATTATTCAAATATATTTAGGTATACTTTTATTTACTATCCTATTGCACAATATTAATTTAAAAAATAATACTTTCGTCCAGTTGGTTCTAACCATATGTTAGAAGTTCGCTAACTAAATGTCGAGATATTACACTGAATTAAGATTAGTGTTAATCAACACAATTTTGTAACAAAACACTTAACTCTAGACTTCCATTTGATGCTCCATATTATAGGATATGAGCTGGCGAGACCGGTAAAATACCACGACCTCTCCTGGTATCAGTTGGCCCATCCCCTTTTTCCCTCCTTCCCGTCATACTCCTCTTCCATGCAAATAATTTCATGGTACCATGAAATAGTTTTTGAGTTAAGAAAATTTAACTATCATATGAGAACGCAATGACTTACGCTATATCTCTAATAATAATTGCAAAATTTCTAAATGGATCTGACACTATTTATGTATATTTCATAAATTACCAGTTTCGTTCTAGTCACCAAAAGGCTAATGCATAATTTTCTGGATTAAGTTTCTTCAAGGTTAACTATTATCGATGCGTTCACAACAAAGATGAATTTGCCGACTCAAGTTCAAGTTGGGGAATACATTTCTGATATCAAATGAACAGAGTAAGGCTAAAGTGATTTTCTAAGGGAATTTTGATTTGTCTTAAACGTGGGGAAATCTGTTCAGAAATGTTTAAAATTAAGTTCTTAATTTTCTGTTATAGACCTTTGGTATGGGCTTTCGTTTGTGTGTTATTTGTATATTTGGAAGTATTCAGCTTATAAAGGACTGTTTAATTTTGGTACGAGATTTTGCTTATGAAAAATTAATTTAACCTAGAAAAATTATAGACGTTAAGATTATCATTAAAAAAAAAACATTCTTTTCTTTCAACCTTCGTGCTCTTAATATCGAGAAACATAGAATAGGCTAGACGTGCTATAACATAATCTATTATTATTAGTGTCCGACCGAAGGTCTATTTTTGGCCGAAGCCGATTAATCGGCAATCTCCACAATCTTCGGCCGAAGCCGAAGGTTCATAAACTATTAGTAATTTAATTATTTTCTTCAATATTATCCACAACTAATGAAGAATATCGGCGTAAAGTGGCTCATGCCCATTTTCTCTCGGTGATAGAGGTATCCGCACTTAACTAAGTGCAGTCCGGTCCATCAGTCACTCACTCTTTCGTAACAGTTCGTTTGATTCGTACTGTTCTCGGACCTTCGGCCGGATTCTGGGCCGAAGCCGAAGCCGTAGCCGAAGCTTCGGTCGGACACTAATTATTATATAATTAAGGGTATGACCATATGGTATATTTCATTTTTTAATAAACTTTGTCATAATTTACCACTAAGTCTCATATGGAATACCTATGAAACTGAAATGTTATACTCGATTTATTAATTTTCTATTTTCCAGGATATGGAGTATAATGGGTACTATACAGACAGTGTTGATGAAAACCATCGCATCGCTCTCATCTATGACAGCCTTTTACCTGCGTAGAGAGACCTTGCAGCTAAAGTGCTAAAATTTTTGACAAATTGGATTGGATTGAAAGTTTAGAATTAATTTTAATTCTTCAGAGACTGTCTAGTGTTAAGATAAGTTCGTTTTACTTAAAAATTTAATGAGCAAATTTAAATGTCGTTTTATAAAAATATTTAATTGGCAAATGACAATAACATTGACAGTTGATTGACGATATGTGTCAATTTTTGACTAATAGTGGAATTGTAAAATGAATTTAATAAGACACTGCCATTTTGGTACCAAACTTTATAATGCCTATGACCAACTGCTTAGGCTTATAATTGTTATGACTTCATACTTGTGGCCAAACTTATATGGACTAATTTTTTACAATATTGTCAAAGCATTCCATGCTGCTCATGGTGCAATGGTAAAATTATCGACTGCAGAATCGAGGTTGGCGGGTTTGATCCCCACCTGAGTACAAATAAGTTTCTGACAAACATAAATGTTTTCTATGTAAAAAAGTATATCTGTTTTAATGGACATTAATACAGGTTGCTTGCTTACAGAGGCTTGTGTTATGGAAACTAGATGGCTAATGTTATGGGGTGTTTTTCTATGTATTATAAGTATGTATTTACAAAAGAAAAGTATATATGTATTAGTATCCGTTATCTAATATCCATAGCACAAGCATTTAGTTGCTTAGTTTGGAACTGGAGGGCGCTGTGTGATTTGTGTCCAAGATATTATTATTATATTATTATCTACTTTCCATAACACAAGGATTTAGTTGCTTAACTTTGGAACTAGAGGGCGCTGTATGTATCGTTCAATATATTATTTTAAAAAGCAAAAAAAGAGTATGTAAATAACTAAATTTATCATAAAATGAATGAATCATAAAATGAACGAAGACGTCTTAAACATGTTCATTATTTAAGACGTCTTCGTTAATTTCTTTTGTTAATATGGTTATTTGCAAAAATTAAAAGACTATCAAAAACTATAGTTAAATGTAAAACAATAAATTTTTTCGATGGTAAAGTTATGATCGTTAAAGAAAAATAGATATACCTATTGCTTACCTTCATAACCCAAAACAAAAAAAGCCCTTATCTTTTCAGATAACACTATACGATGAGAAAACGTAATAAGAACAATTAGACCCAGGACTAAAAGATTGGTAGTGTTCAAACGTAATAAATATTGCCTACACCTAAATTTATTTAGGGGCTTGATTTTAAAATAGCTACGTACCTATTACAAAATGTAACATATTTAACGCGCACACTCAATTATGTTATATGTTGTACATATATTGCAAATGACGAGACAAAATAAAATTATACCACTTTGATGAAATTGTACACACGAAAAAAATGTAATGTATAATTTTAATTACTAACATTTCTAAGTTATTTTAATTTCATTAATAAAATATTTGTGTTAAGGTGTATTTTTTACTGTAGGTACATACTGTGAAGTATTAATTGGCACCTTTTTACCTAGTATTAAGACTTCTAAATAAAGTTGTTTTATTTCACCGAACAAAAACTAATTAAATAAAACACTAACATTCGTATAATTAATAGTAAAGTTAAACAGAAAGAATATCTAAGACTAATCTAGAAAATGGTCATCAGTAAATCAGTAGCTCGACCCTGGTATATGGCAATGGGTTGCGCCACTATATACCTATAGGTATTCATATTTCATTTGAGAGGTTTATTATTCAGCGAGACGAGGCTTAGCACCTCGCTTATAACTTCTTTAATTAAAAATGTAGGGCCGGGGGATAAGGGTTGCAAATCTTATTGAATTTTATCTTATTGAATCCGTAATAAGGTCGCAAAAATAAAAAAAGATACTTCTCAAAAATTTAAACCTCAGAATATTTCAATAGATTATAAGTCTGTACTTGAGAGAAAGCACACGGCGCTACTACAACTATCTTCAGTTTTGTTTTTTATGGAATTGGTGAGCAAAGTAGCAAGCGGGTCACCTGGTGGTAACCAACTACCGTTGCTTATGATCACCTGCAACACAGGCACGAGAGTAATTCATTTTTACCGACTAGCCGGCTCATTCATGCAGCAAACGGCAGGGCTCTACCACAGCAGTCTGCAGTAAATCTGCAGTTCTCTCTCAAAAAGTAATTGCTTCAGAAGTAATTCTGAAATTTCAATTGATACACCATTCCGTGCTAGGGTGGATGGGGGAGAGAATATGCCCTATATATGTATAATATGTATTATTACATCCGACTTGGTCAAAGAAAAGCCGTATGTTGTCTTCTGGACTTAAATGGTTGGCTCAACTTGTGCTACTTTCAAGACCTGCTTGTATAGATATATGTTAATATAACACTAGAGGAAAACTAATATAAGATAACTCGTTAATTATTTTTTCAGCGACACAACCCTTAATCCTCGTTTGTTGCCCGAACGAAAAAATGAGGAAGTCCATTGTGTAGTAATCACAGGTTGCTTTAAATTCAGTCAGTAAACATGTACTAATATTCATCACTGACAGCGCAACCGTGTATATTAATTTTTCAGGATATTTAACACATTTTTACAGTCTATAATGTACAAAATGTCTTTCAAAATATCTTTTGCAATCATGAAAATCACGAGTTGTTCTAAGCCAACGACAAAATAATAAGAAATGTACTACACTATCAATATTTCTATCAAGTACCATAAAGTTATTTATTTAAATCAATTAGGAATCATTTTTATAATGCGGGAGTAATTGTATGAGGACAAATAATTGTATTTTTTTTTTATGGGATAGGAGGGCAAACGAGCAGGCGTGTCACCTGATGGTAAGCAACCAACGCCGCCCATGGACACCAGCAACACATATACTAACGTGTTACTGTTGCGTTGCCGACCTTTCAGGGATAGGGGAAAAAAGGGTGGTGGGCCTCTGGGTACCTCTCTCATCGAACGAAACGCGGCATGAGCCACTTTACGTCGATCTTCTGAGAGGTCGTGGTATTTCACCAGTCGAGCCGGCCCAATTATGCAGCGAACTGCTTGGCTCTACCACTGTCTATTTAAGAGTACCTAATTCCTTTAATGTGATCTAAATAACTAAAACGAACTTACTATTTAAAAATATTTACGCGTTACATTATAATCAACACAAACTAGAAAAATGCCGGCCCCTACAATGTGATATGGGTGGGGTCGGGAGTGGGTTTCAGAAGAGGAGGGGGAAAGGGATTGGGCCTCCGAATACCTCTCTCAGCTAGTGAAACGCGGCTAAGGCCACTTTTCAGCGATAATCTGAGAGGTCGTGGTATTCCACGGGTCGAGCCGGCCCATTCATGCAGTGAACTGCGTGTCTTAACCACTGACAAGGTGTGACTGATGTGACTGATTTATAATACATTCTAGATATATGTAATAAACTTTACATTTTTAAGATCGTGATATCTTTTAAAATTAAGTAAATTTATTTCGATAAGCTTAATCGCAAAACCGACATCATTTGACGTATAAAAAAAAAACACTCACTGTGAGTTAGCTACCCCGGTTTGAACATATGGTGTCCCGTTTTTTTCGTTGAAGTCAACAATAGTGACCAAATAAAGAAAGTTGTTTAAAGTAGTATTAAAAAAAAGTAAAGGTTGACAAAAAACTTGGGACAAGTTCATTGCTATATTCATTGTATAACAACTTCAAAGAAAGCTTTATTAGCAATGCCACTTATGAAAGTGGCATTGCTAATAAAGCTTTCTTTGAAGTTGTAATTATTATCAATGTCTTGGTTGTCAGTACGCTAATACATACTAGCTAAGCGAGTGAGGCGTGTAATAATCGTGCCTTATGGCACTTTGTTCTCTCTGCCTACCCCGTAAGGAATTTGGCGAGAATTTATGTATGTATGTATCAAGAACTTGAATTGAAATAAATATTAGTGTTAGATAGTCCATTTATGAGGAAAGCTTTGGGGTAGCTTTGGTAAAGTTAGTACTCTAAGCAGATATGATAATATTATTTTTAATTCTTTACAATATTGCAACTTCATATAAATGGACGAAGCGCAAGATATACCCACGCACCTCGACTTGGCGTATTTTGCTAAAATATAAAGACTTTACGGTCTTCAGCATACCACATAGATTTGCCCATCTATTAACATTTTTAATATCGTGATCTCTTTTAAAATGTAGTGAATTTATTTTGATAAGAGTAATACCAAGGTGCCAAATCGACACCATTTAAATTATAAAAAACACATGCTGGTTAAAACATGTGGTGACCCGGTCTTTTTTTTTGTAGAAAGACAATGACCAAATAAAAAAAAGGTTTAAGTAGTATTAAAAAAAACTAAAAGTTGACAAAAAGCTTCGGACTAAGTCCCTGACATTCTATTAATATTACTTATAAAGTGTTAATTGAAATTGATAATATTATCACCATAATATATCTTGGTTGTTAGTCGCTAATATCAACAGGTAAGCGAGTGACATATATAACATAACTTCACGCCATTGTTACCCGAAGGTGTAGGCAGCGGCTGTTAAGCCTCGTCTCGCCGTTATGTTTACGTCCCAAATGGAATAGGTGGCGAACCTAATGCCATACCGGGCACAAAGTTTGTCAGTCATCGATATTTATCACACATAACTTCCGAAAATTTCGAAAAGTCATTGGTGTGTGCCAGGATTTGAACCCACTACTTCTTGAATCAGAAGCGGGGTGCTAGCCACTGCGCCACCGAGACCGTTTTTAGCGAGTGAGGTGTGTAATAATCGTGCCTTATGGCCCTTTGTTCTCTCCACCTACCCCGCAAGGGATCTAGCCTGAAGTTATGTATGTATGTATCAAGAACTTGAATTGAAATAAATATTAGTGTTAGATAGTCCATTTATGAGGAAAGCTTTGGGGTATTAATATGATTGCGGCAATAATCTTTTTAGTGAAAATGTATAAAATATGGCGGTACGAAGTTCGCGCGGTCTGCTAGTTATTCATATCTAAATTTATATTTTATAGGTTTAACTAAAAAGAAGAACAATTGTTGGCGAGATTAAAGGCTCAAAAATTGACAGTAAGAAAATTGACAGAAACATCATTGGATCTGGACAAACTGGACAGCACTATATTGAGGGATCTAGTTGGTGATGTAGCTAAAAATTATAAAAAGAAGCCAGCAGGCAAGCGTTGGACTATGAAGACAAAATTGTGGGCTTTGGCAATTTTCAAACGTTCACCTAAAGCCTACCGATATCTCGAGGGGGCTATATCTCTACCTAGTGCAAAAACTCTTCAACGCTTACTTCTTAAAGTACAATTAGAACCGGGTATTAATAAAAATTTTATATCAAAATATTCAGAAATGTTATCAGGTTTTTCAGATCAGGATAAGCTTTGTGCATTATTATTTGATGAAATGGCTCTAAAAAAGAGATTAATATGCAACGAAGCTAATGATAAAATAGAAGGCTTCGTAGATTACGGTGACGAACGCGATTGTAAAATTGCCGACCATGCTCTTGTTTTCATGGTTCAAGGGCTGAAAAAGAAATTCAAATTGCCCGTAGCATATTTTTTTGTTCATGGATCAGTTTCTTCTGCCAAACTTTCCACATTAATTAAAACTCTTATAATTTCACTTGAGCAATTTGGATTTAAAATCTTAACAACAGTGTGCGATCAAGGTCCTACAAATACTGGTGCATTAAATTTATTAAAAAAATTCGGTGGGCAGTCTATAGATGAGAATTATTTTATTTTTAATGATAACAAAAAAGTTTTCATAATGTATGACATACCTCATTTATTTAAATCAATTAGGAATAATTTTTATAATGCGGGAGAAATTGTATGGGGACAAAAAACGGGTAGATGGAAATATTTAGTTTTGGCTGAAGAAAATAATAGAAATTTTTTAAATTTTCCGAAATTAAATAAGTATGTTGTTCATCCGAAATATAAAGCGAAAATGCGCGTTAAATATGCTGCGCACGCGTTAAGTAATACCATGTCTGCAATTTTGCATATGCTAGCATGGAAATATGTCAATGCTGCAAATGAAATAAAAGAAACAGCTGACATTATCAAAGAGTTAGATAAATTATTTGATGTTTGCAATGGCCCATCATCTCCTAAAGATGTGAAAAGGGGTATTAGAGAGAATGTTAGTATTCATTCAAATCATGTCGAGTTGTGGAGATATTTTTTTTAACAAAATAGAGAGTATAAAGTTCATAAAATCTGATTCTATATTGCAACTTAAGAATGTACGTTGTATAAAAGGGTTTAAAATATCATTAAAGTCACTGTTAGATATTTGGGATATCCTGCAAAGGCATGGGTTCGAATATTTAAATTTGCGCCAGTTAAACCAAGATTCTTTAGAGAATTTATTCGGCTTAATCCAACAACATAGTGTTACCGATAAAAACCCAACCTGTACCCATTTTGTTGCTGCATTAAAAACAGCATTACTGTCAGGATTAACGGCTCCGCATAGCCGAGGTTCAAACTGCGAACAAGATTCTAATAATTTTTTTTTTTTATTATAGTAGTATTAATTTTAATGAGCAATCACAAACCTCGACTAGTTGTACTAGTACTACTCAATCAATTATAGCCGATCGGTCGCGAACAGTGACGTCATCTATGACGTCGAGCGATCGCTCGCAACGACCGCGGGCTTTATGTGGAGCGCTACTGTGGGCGTTGCGGTCGCCGCGGTCGCTTAGTGGAACTTGCCCATTAGGTATAGAGGAAAAACGAATGATTATTATGTTGGTGAAAGATGCAGTCTAAATGAGCTCAGGACAATGTATGGAGTGCCGACTCTTATTTATATTATTATGCTCTGTGAACTAAACCAATAGTAAACTGGTAGTAAACAGTATTTATATGCTCTGTGGTGACTGTGGTAGTAAAGTTACAGTCTTTGGAGGTGGACGTTAGATTGTGGTATAGAGAAGGTATTTCAATTATTTTCAAAGACGATTAAACGGTAATTTACACTATTTACTGGCAAGTTTATTAACCGATACCATATAAATATTTGATATGAGTGTTTCCCTTTTAATTGCAGCTATCACCTGTGAGAAAGTGTTGTACTAAGTGAAGTGCATTATCTGTGTGCATTATTGATTATATCATTTGATTTTTCTACGTCAGCTATCGATATGGTGTATGATGTGAGTAAACACTGTTATCTTTTTGTTTGAACTGAAAACTCATCTTAAGCTACTACAATTATTTATGAAAAATATCCTTATGAGTTGGGAACTGTTTAGTGAACGTTAATTATATATTTGAAGTTAGGCGAGGCTGTGGCCTTGACCCATAGCATGTTTTAAAACCCTAAGGCCACGAACTAATGAACTAACATACATTTTTGGAAACTTATGGATCACTAAAGTCTAACAATTTTATGGTGTGATTGAATATGAAAAATAAAATTTTATTTGCCTTAAAACATCAACAAACACTTTGTAAACTCTGGAAAGTAGGTGTTAGACAGTTTGAGTGTTTATTATAACTAATAATGAAGTTACATATTTGCATAAACCTAAATAAGAGTATTATTTAGATAAATTTACTTTCATAACATAATTGTATTTGTTTCAAAAATTTAATACCTACACACATTGGTTATTTTATTTATTTATTCACATCAGGATCAATATTTGAAGCACCTATATAACTCCCCAACATTACAATTTCCAAAATTGTAATATACAAATGCAATATTTTCTGCAGCGTGAGCCAACAGTGGTGGGAGTGCAAAACTTCAATGCGGCTGAGGATGCTGCAACCCTCAGAGGGGCTATGAAAGGCTTTGGCACTGATGAGGAGACCATAATTAACATTTTGACAACCCGTTCTAATGTCCAGCGTCAAGCCATCTCTGCAGCATTCACACATGAGTATGGAAGAGTAAGTTTCTTAAATTTGATGATACTGATGATAAGCCCCCCTCGTAATTGGAGGGAAGGCACAGCAGGGTGGTTCAGAGGGCTAAAGCTTTGTCCTGGACATTTTTTCTTTAAGTACTAAGGGACATAATAAGGTCTTTTGAAATTTGGAATCCAAAAATGTGTCTTAATGTTTATGAAGTTATGTTAATAGTTGGATATTTGATACCTATTAATATCTGCGTGGTTTACCAACACTTCATCATCATTTTCCTGCCCTTGTCCCACTCTAAGTGGGGTTGGCACAACATGTCATTCTTTTCCATTCTCTTCTGTCGCTCGTCATACGTCGCACGTCGTATTCACACTTATTCCCTTCATAATTGTGTTTTACCAACACAAATGATACCAAAAGATGTATGAGTCACAATTAATTATTATGGGTTATTCAAGTATTACGTAAGCAGATTTATTACAATTATTTACCCCCCCCCCCCTCCCCCACCCCCCTGTAAGCAAAAGTTAAAAAACTAAACTCTTACCACTCCCCTCATAATTACTTAAACATTTTTCAACTAATAGGCATATTATTTTTCTATTAAAAACTTGTTTATTACCATTTGTGTAAAAAAGAAAATTAAATTACCGATGACGTAATCAGCATCTAGATCCCGCACCCCCCAAGGCATCCAAAATAAGCAAAGCAAAGACCACATATAGTGTTTACGTAATTCTTGAGTGAACCCTTAGTCATACTGTTTGGTAAATTGACTATTGCGCAAGTATTGCTCTTTCTGCTCGTGTGCTAGTCTCTTGAACTAAATTAATTGAATCATTCACTTAGAAGTTGCAGACACACCCACCTTTTAATGTGGGCTGTTTGCGATTTCCTGTTTCCCCATGACCTCCCGCCATAATTAACTTAATGTTAGTTTTGGGCGGGTCTTTTCATTATTATGAAACATGTTGTTTACATTTAATATTCATAAACATAAATACTTTTTAACGCGCCTCTGCTTTGTCAACGTAATTTATGTTCTATATAAACACGATTTTAGACTTGCTATGAGCGTCCAGTTCAATACCTACCTAAAAACTTATCTGTGGCAAGAATATTAGTTTTTATATTTATGTGGAGAGCATAATTAGGCAGCTGCATCATGTTGCTACATATATATATATTTCCAATGTCAAATTGAAATTTGCACTAAAAACTAGTCTGCAAGAAAAAAAATGCAAATGTTAGATGTGTTTATGTTATTTGCGCCCATCTCGACTGCAATATTTCCCTTCTATACTCTGTGACAACTGTCGATGACGGAACAAATATGTGTATAAAAAAATTACCCAGCCTATTATTCCATGGGGCCTAATAATACTTAAGGCATTCAACAATAGTTGACTAGGAATAAGTCAATGGTTCTAACAACAGTAGAACATCGTTATACTTATAGATTTTGTACGGCAATTGAAGACATCCGTTTCATAGATTTGACACAAAGGTTACAGACAAAAAAATCGGACCAATACCGTTTACTCACAGTCGCCCACTTGGGTTCCTACAGAAGTTCATTGTGACGAAAACAAGTCAAATACCATCCACTCAGTCACGAAATTACTTAACCAAACATGTTACCACAATATTAAATACTCCAATGGACCAGCCATCCGGTCGAATTTATCCCTATTATTTATGGAACTTCAGCATTAAGCGCGTCTTCGAATAATCTTTATTTATATGCAAATATTGCAAATCCTCATAAGTTCTCAGTGCGTTTCGTATTGTTTAAAAAGGATACAATGTTTTGGCTTCGCGTATAATGTAATTATTATGAAGGTATTGATGTGTATAACTCAGTTTCGATCATGCAGGACATAATAGAAGACTTGAAATCTGAGCTGGGTGGTCACTTCGAGGATGTAATAGTGGCGTTGATGATGCCTCCTGAGGAGTATCTGTGCAAGGAGCTTAACAAATGTATGGAAGGGATGGGCACCAACGAGGACACCCTGGTAGAGATTCTGTGCACCAGAACTAAGCCCGAGATTGCAGCCATCGTCCAGGCTTATGAGAGACGTAAGCTCTTGTATATGATTATTTATTTCGCGTACCTATCTATCCCTAATACATTTCTGACGATAGAAAAATTGTTGGTGGTGATGACATAGACTATATTATTTCAGTGTACGATCGTCCCTTGGCTGAACATATGTGTTCCGAGACATCGGGTGACTTCCGTCGTCTGCTCACACTCATCGTAACTGTAAGTAATCTTACAACAACACCTATTAAACATGCATTTTATAGTACGTAGAGTGATAACCAAAACCAGGGGATCATGAAAATAACCCAGAACTCTTACCCAACTTGTGTAATTTTGAGTACATCAATCTCAAGACGGTAATTTGTAGAAGTTTAACATACATAAGTAAAAAGTGGGGTAACTTTCGGGGATATTTTTTGTAACATATGCAATAAATTTTTGAACGGTGGCGGTTCATTGTGTACCTAACAAAAAATAACCTACTATGAAAAAACATTGTATTAATATTATGACCGCGAAAGTAACTCTGTATGTTTGTTAAATCTTTGCCCTGTTGAATCAGTATCATGAGATTTTTGTGACGATGATTTTGTGAGACTCTGACTTTGGGAAAGAAAATTATTAATTCTTTATCAATATACATAAATTTATAGCAATCAGACAGGGATGTGAAAGTGGTTATTTTTCGTAGATAACTAAGTATAAGTGTGAAGTAACCAGACTAAAAATACTAACAATAATAATTACAGATATGTATGAGTACCAAGTAATTAGACAATGCTTTAGCAACGTTCTGTTTTGCATTTAACGCTTGTAGTAATAATTACTAATCTTTTCTTTTTAGATATACATGCAATAGTTTTCTATACGAGTATAACTTCTAAGACTGTGTTAATGTGGTAGTGTATTAGCTACGATAATAAAACTGCAAACAAAAATTAATACTAGCAGATACAATTGAATTTTGTTCAACTTTCCTTTGTCTTAACGATAATACACAATCCTCGTAGTGCGTCATGTACCTACAGACAATACAAATAACTATTGAGAGAAGGGTGATGGTTGCAAGCACAATTAATTATATTTTCTACTTCGCTTTTGCTATAATAGTGTACCTTGGTGTGGCACCATCAGTCATTTTGTGAATATATGAAGGTTATCTGGTTCACAAAACGTGTGAATAAAAAAATGTTACTGAATTATTAGCTAAAATCGTCAAAGACACACACTGGTTAGTGTACTGTATTTTGTATTTAAAATGACTGATTGACCACCCAAGACCGAGGCTTTGAATACTACATAAGTGGTAACAGTCTGCCGGTCGGCAGGGGGCGCGGGACGAAGAGTCCGGCGTGGACCCGGACAAGGCGCGAGAAGATGCGCAGGCGCTGTTCGACGCGGGCGAAGCCAAGTGGGGCACCGACGAGGAAGTCTTCAATAGGGTGAGATCTTAAACTATTTTGTCTGAATCCCTACTGTTGAAAGGCAATTGAGGATTTGATCTCGTTCCAAACAGCTGTCCGAAAAAAAATCTACTAATAAGTCATAAAAATGCACTATTATGACAAGAGTTATGAAAGTCAAAGAAGCGAGTGAAGTATGTACAAGTGTTCTGCCTACCCGCAAGGGACTTGGCGTGAAGCTCAGTATAGGATAGATATCGAGCAAATCGATAGCGCTACTACGCGACACTACGCCATAATGTCCGGAATTATCTCTTAAAATGTCCGTTTAAAAAAATGAAACGTCTCGGCCAGCCATCATTACAGATAGTACAGGAAACAATATAGGGTATTGCTATGTTGGTCAGATCCTGGCCCACGAGAGTTTCGCCCAACTGCGTCAGATCTTCGAGGAGTATAAGAACATCTCGGGGCGTACCATCGAGCAGGCCATCAAGGCCGAGATCGACGGCGAGCTGAAGGACGCGCTCTCGGCTATCGGTGGATATTATATACCTCTTATTATTAGTCTTCATCAAATTTAATATTAACATTTAATTATGTATCATTTGAAGTGGTAACCTTCGTTCTTATGACCATGATCATTAGGGTAATGACTCTCTTCCGTATTATTACATCATCATCATTCACTGAGCTTAGTCCGAAGTTATTTCCAATTGTCTGTTTAAATCTCAAGTTTGTGGATTTTTTTGGACATCGTGACAAAATTTACTGTACTCAACCGTATCAAACAATAAAAAAAAACTTGAGAGGTCTCAAGGGACACTCAAGGGATTAATTAGTGAAGGAATTGTAATAATTTTTTTTTTAAGTTATAATAATCTTTTTTTTTATTATAAACAAATATAATGTAATATAAACTTAATCAGTAGGCAATTTTCGTAATAATTGGCTTGTGGTAACTGAAGTAGGAAACATATGTTTGGGATTCTATTTTATTTAAATGTCTTGAAAAAACTGCATCAATGGTAGTATTATATTTTGTTGTTGATTCTGCTGGATTATTGTTAATTCTTAAATCAAATTCTTCAATTCAAAACTAGCAATGGTTTTGATTTTTCATTTCATTATTATTTACATAAAACCTGTATACACTCAACAAAAATAATCGTCGCGACACCACACTGTTCAATGCGAAATAGAAATGACAATATCTGGCTTGCTTTCTATAAGAGAGAGAGCTAAAAAAAACATATGAAAACATGGAAAATAAAACTTCAAAAAGAGTTCCGATACCGGGATTCGAACCCGAGCCCCCTATATGAGAGCAAGGTATCCCAGTCACTAAACCATTTCGGTAGTTATAACATAACATCACGCCTTTTGTTACCCGAAGGTGTAGGCAGCGGCTGTTAGCCTCGTCTCGCCGTTATGTTTACGTCCCAAATGGAATAGGTGGCGAACCTATTGCCATACCGGGCACTAAGTTTGTCAGTCATCGGTATTTATCACACATAACTTCCGAAAACAATTTCGAAAAGTCATTGGTGTGAGTTCTAAATAAGCCAATAAAAGATGTATTGTGTCGTGACAACTTTTCGTAAGATTTTTTTCCGTCTAGCCCCCTTTGACATCGCGCGAAAAGGAACTTCGTTCCGAATGCTTTATGCAGTACCTGTCATTATTTTAAAAAAATATCATGGAAACCATAATATCATCTAATCACGATATTATTATCATAATCACGATCGGATCTCCAATTCCGTGCGAATTCCAGTGGAATGTGTGGAGTCAGCACCAGCCTGGTTCGCGGGAAGACTCCGTAAGGCGATGCAGGGCGCCGGGACCGACGACAGAACCCTCATTAGGATCCTCGTGAGTCGTTCGGAGATAGACCTGGGCGCTATCAAGAAAGAATACGAGCGGCTTTACGATAAGACGTTGGAAAGCGAAGTCAGGGTACGTTATACAGTTTGCTTTCTGTTTTTCTAGTGGAGTGTGTGGAGAACGCGGCCGCGTGGTTCGCTCAGAGGTTAAGGCACGCCATGCAAGGCGCCGGCACGGATGATCTCACCCTCGTGCGGGTGATCGTCAGCCGCGCCGAGATAGATCTGGGAGGGATCAAGGCTGAATATGAGAGGCTGTTTGATAAGACACTTGAGAGTGATCTGAAGGTATGTGAAGGGGATGTGTTTGACAGTCGATCGTACTTTACGCTAACGGTCACATTTTATATCTATACATTTAATAATGAACATTATTTGATTTTTTAATCATAAAAATATTCATTGTTAATCTGTAAAAAGGAAAAAAAATGAACCTTGTAATTTCGAGATTTTACTACCTTCAAACTTTTATTATTTTGAAAGATACTTACATACCTGGTAACCCTTTAGCCTGTGGATAGTTACTTGTAATATACGTTGACTTATATATACACAGCACTATTATACTTAATAATATGACCTTATAACATAACTGTATTAAATCACGTGTTTATTTCTCTCGTGATGCTAACGATCCATACTACTAAACACGCATCACTCACAGTTTACACGCATTCGTCTGGCCGAGTATGAAATTTTACTCCAGCATACGGATTCCAATATAAAATGTGACCTAACCTTCAGTAATGGAAATTATTTTTACAATTTTATTCACGATACAACGAATTAAATTTAATATTTTTTATAAATCCTTTCGTTTTTCACAACCCTCTTCTGTCAAACACGGATCCGTATATATGGCTGGTTCGGTTCGAATGCTTGGGTTCTCTCACTCTGAGTTTGTACCCGACTTTGATATTCTGTGACGATGGTTTTACTTTAAAACTAGGAGTGCATTTTGACAATTGTTTAAATTAAAAAGTATGTCACAATATATGTCCGGGTGTAAACTAAAGGTGTCACATAAAGTTGCCACGCTTTTATCTTGTCCAGCACTCGCCGCTTACACATGGGCAATGAAAATACTGATGGTGATGCTATAACTCCACGGTCCATATCTCTGCTCGCTCTTTCCTTTTCTTTTTATTCTTTTTATTTAAGTTTCACTCATATAGCAAAAAGGTGATAATTTTAGAGATTTAGTAGCACTTTAATGGCAAACGCTGGCTTAAACAGCTTCAAAAGGTCTACAAAAAAGACCGCGATGGTGTATGCTTTATTGCTTCTGAGGCGAAAGAAAGTTCTCTGGGTCAGCCGCTATATAAACACAAGAAGCTTATTATTTTAAATGAAATGAGTGGGAGAGCGCTTGAGGAAAGTGCCTCCGTGGAACAAGAAAACACGATCGAGTTATCATGAGAAGAGCCGGGCAAAAAACTCATGTGCCAAATGCTATTTCCAAACCATGTATAATATAATATTTGTTTTTTATGAGACGCGCAACATTTCCCCGAACGAAAAATCGATTGTGGTAGGGAAAAGCGGTAACAGGGATAGATAGATTTGATTATTAAAAAAATATCACTCACTGGTTTCTTTTGAAGTAAAACTTCTTATGTCTCGTGCAAGAGCGTTTAACGCTTTTAACGCCCCCTTGCGGCCCTCGCGGGGCAATATATATTAATATTTAGTACTACTTTAAATCATCGAAGTATATATGAAGCTAACTTTTCAATTTGTTAAGCTTGATTCATAATCGTACACAGACATCTAGTGGCAAGTGGAGGTACTAATTGATTTGGAATGTCAATCATATATAAACCCTACGGTAGTGAAACCATAGCGCGATTTAATAAGTTGACGTATGCGAAGCGCGACCTCTATGACCGAAAACGTAAAAACATATTATTAGTAAATAATCGTGACAGTTCGGTACTCTGCTCTATTTGTTTGTTTTTATTAAATATATTCAACTATATACTCCAACTGTAAAGTGTAAATTGGTTTAGGAGTACTTTGTTCTGTAGTAAAGCTTATGAACGTAAAAAAATAGTGCATAACGAGTGACGATGAATTAATTTTACTCTGTGAAAGACAATACGACAAAGAGCTTTTGCTTAAACCAAAATTAGTCGTGATTTGAACAAATATATTACTTGTTACTGGATGTACTTACGAATATTTTGGTAATTATAAACTTATAAACTGTATTTTTTTTTTTAATTCATCACATTTAAAATATTGCAAAGCATACCTAAACAACATTAGCTATTTACAGTTTTCTTTATATATTACATAAAACTATGTTATTTATCAAGTAACTTGATGTATAATTTTCATTTAAAATTTTTAAGAGAATTAATTTTCAAGTATAATATATTTCAAGGATAATTTAATGATAAACTGACTTCAATCATCACTCATTGTTTATACCCATGGTTCACTAATCTTATAAAAAGAAACATTTATAAGTTCAGATTATGGGTTTAAATAATAGTCTGTTTCTGGTCCTCGGTGAAATAATTTCTATATTATGAAATACAAAGATACTGCTATCTACCCATCCAATTTTTACATATACATGAGCCTTGGTTGTTCAAGTGTAATAAATAAATATAGTTAATTCATAACTAGTTTGGCAATTACAAGTTACAAGATCTTAGAAATAAGCGCTGAACCAGAGTTATTTGGAATAAAATAAGTTCAGAATAAGGGTATAATAATAGTCTGTTTATGGTCCTCGGTCAAATAATCTCTATATTATGAAATAAGAAAATATCAAATATTTATATATTTTATATATATATATATATATAGATATAGATTTTATATATATATATTATCTTTAATATAATTCCTTTGAACTTTGAAAATGTATAATGTGTTGAAATGTAAATTATAAAAGGCATGGCACTTCAAATAGATGGTGATTAACAGACATGTCTGTGACGTGTCCGTATGATATATATTCCAAATAGATATTTGGATTAAATATCTATACAGACACCATTATGATAATGTTGATCATTCTATTTTATGTCTGATAATCACATTCTATTTGAAGTGCCATGCCTTTTATAATTTATATTTCAACACATTATACATTTTCAAAGTTCAAAGTGATTATTAGTTTTACTAGTGATGTAATAATACCATTAGGTTACACCACTTACTTACTAGTTAGGAACTTAGTTATCATTTGAACTTAGTTATCATTCCAATTTTTAATAGTTTTTTTTTTAATTTTTAATTTTTAGTATTAAATATTTTTAATATTTTAATATTAATAGTCTCGCTGGTCGTGGGATCGATTCCGAGCCAATGATTTCTCTGAATTACTTGATATTAGGTAGGTAACCCATGGTAAAAATTTGAGATTTGGATAATTCTCCACGCGAAAATGATAATAACAATTCAATTCTTAGTTTTTTATGGGATAGGAGGGCAAACGAGTAAGTGGGTCACCTGATGGTAAGCAATTTGACACCGCCCATGAACACTGTGGTGCGTTGCGCTCCTTTAAGAGAGTAGGAGGGAAAGGGGCTCGGACCTTTGGATACCTCCCTCACCGAACGAAAAGCGGCACGAGCAACTTTACGTCGATATTCTTATTCGAACCGCATGGATCGAATTTTTCATTTTGCAATGTAGTATGTAGGTATATATTATGAATGAGGAGTTTTACTTCCATAGCGCGGAGAGACTCCACGCGAATTTTTTTTGTTATATCCGATGATTATTATCTGTATTATTTGAACAAAGTTGTTGTTCCTTTATTGTTGTTGGTTGTTATTGTTGTAAAAATGTTGTTCATGAAATTATTAGAACAAAAGTATCTCAAGAAACATGCCTTTTTTCTTGTCATTTGGGTTTATATGATTTGGACAGACAACACGGTAACCTATTAGGTAATAGGTATTATTGTCCTACAATTAGTAATAAAAAAGCATGGTCTTGAGGTTTTAACAATTTCTGATCGTAAGACCGAGATAACGTACTCATCGATTTGTAGTACAATATGCAAGATAAATTATATAAATCGTTACATAGTATACAAAGTCGCTTTCCGCAGTCTGTCCCCTTATATGCTTAGAATTTGGAACTAGCAACGAATTTGATGCGTTTTTTTAATAGATAGAGGGTGTCAACCGGGTGGTTTGCATGTATAATTCCTGTATAATGTAGTAAATAAAAAGTGATAATTTTCGAGATCTAAAACTTAAATTGTAAACTCTGTATAAATACTTTGATGCGGAACAGAGTTCGCCGGGTCACCTAGTACTAATTAATTATATAAAAATCACCTAGTTGTTAATTTTCGTACAGGTAATTTTTGTGCGTCTCATCAAAATTATGCTACCAAATTCAATTTACTGAATTTTAGCTTGATAATTATCACGTGAAAAAATACACTACGAAACCTATCTTAAATTTTATTTTAAGATAAACACGCATAACGTAACATAACTTTACGCCTGTTAGTACCGTAGGGCATGATTGGGTTAGTAATTTTTTGGATAAAGAAAAACAAATATAGACGCGCAAGAAGCTTTTCGTGTCATAGTTATCAGTAGAGTATCAATTACATTTTATGAATTATATTAAAAAAGAACATTTTATGAATTATATTAAAAAAGAACATTTTCCTCTGCAAAATCCTGTGCTGTCTGTGAATTGGACAAGGAGGTAAGAGTTAGTGATAATTGATACAGACTTATTGATTGCTTCACCATCTCCTATGATAGGTCTTCCGTTTCTATAGATAACCATATGCAAATTTAAAGCTGCCACAATGTTCTTTTCCCGCTCTAATACTGGCATAAATATTTACACGCACAATATACTAATGATGTTGCGTTCTTTTCCCGCACGTGGCATGTCTCTCTGCATCTTGGCTGCCTGTATTCATCACCTCGGAACTCTTCGGTAACGCCTCGTTATTTCCGCGACTCGACAGCAGGGCGAGACTTCTGGTGACTACAAGCGAGCCCTCGTCGGACTTCTCGGACCTGCCTAAGAGACCACGAGAGAAAGAAGCAGAAGAGGACACCAGGTTCTATTAGAGATGCACCTTGGCACCTCGGGTTATTTTGCAATTCCGTGAAAGCTTTCTTTTTATGAATGTTACTGGCAGCTTTATCAATTGAACTGTTCTTTACAAGAACATACATTATTTATTTATATAACTTTAACACGCGACTCTCGTATAATTTTATATATTTTATATCCTACTCAATGTTTGGCTGTTAAAATTTATTAACAACATTAGAAAAAATTCACGAATTGCTAGAAATTCTAAATATTATTGCTTATATCGTGTGTATGTGTAAACTACTAGTTTTTGTCAATGTGTGTATTTATATTTACGGCCTGAACGAATTAATGATAAACCCCAGAACAAGGGAAGCAAGCACTTCCTATTAGTTTTACAAAACCCTTTCACATGAAAAGCCATACTCACACTTTAATTCTAATGATCATAAATAAATAAATTAATTTTCGATGTTAACTCAATTATCAAGTTTAATTGTAATGCCAATTCAAATTACACAATATGGCGTATAGATCTGTTGTATACTAAAAAGGATTCTTTTTATATTAGGTCTTTCGAATCTATAAAGAAAATTTTGAATCTCATTTTCCAAAATTCATAACGTTAAAAATTAAAATTATTAACTTTTTATCAGATGGCATCCCACTCACAAACACAATACACGTTATAAAAAAAAATAACTGTGCAGTTCTTTTTATGCGCCTTAGCAGTGCCTTTAGCAAATAAAATGACAATGTTGTATTACTCAGAGTTTATTTAAGAATATATTTAAAAAGTATTATTATATCCAGGTCAATAAAAAATATACTATATGTTAATTTTTAAAGAAAAATATTGTATGACAAAGATATTTTAAGCATAAAATGCTAGAATAGTTAATTTCTAAAGAGAAAAGATTCCATGTTAAAAAATACTCAGCAACTACTAATTGTATAAGTCACACTCAAGCCTATGCAAACTCATTGTCAAAATACTTCTGTAATACACCAGAGAAAGTAAACCTGTTTGACAATATTGTTTTTGTGGTACAAGCGCAAGTCAAAAGTAATTTGTAAATGTTCAATGCTATATTTTATTGTTGTATGTAATAGTAATTAGCAATAATGTTATACATTTTAAGATTACCTATTTGCATTCCACTGTTTAAAATTTTCCTTGTAAGCTTTAAATATTTATTTATTGAATATAATTATACGTTAGTAAATATTATAATTGTTTCATTTTTCTATAGATTTTCAGCTATATCAACTTGAAATGTTGAATAAATAAGTTCACATATAGGTTCAAGAATTGTAAACACACATTCTCTTCAAGGATAAATGGACACTAAAAAAAATCTTAAGTACAACATTAGCTTGCTGTAATTAATAATCTACGATAATATTTGCAATGGAATTGTATTTGGCAAAATCACTAATGTTTAGTAGGTAGGAGGTTTTAGACAAAGTTTGGGTCCGGGTGGGGGCATGTGACGGTTGGAGAAAAAAAAAACTACAAATTAAATTTCATGTATTTTTTTATATAATCGCGCAACAATCGCACGAAACAGCCGTCCGATTTTATGGTTGTAACATACAATACTCATTATACATACACAAAATATTTTCACTTAATGTAATAAACCAATAACACAATAAAAAGCGGAGCAACAAAAATAAATATACATATTATATATTTGAAAAGCTGTCTTTAAAGCAAAAATATTGATATTTTTTTTAAGTTTTAACTCTATTTGACATTATCCTGGAAGTTGAGCACACCACCACTGAATTCAGAAGTCTTGAATCTAATAACTTTGGAACTCTGGTTTCTAATATTTTTTCTTCCGTTACTTTAAAATACAGTGATTGCTCTACGATCCCATCACACGTTCAATCAATCGCAAACATTCAGAGGGATAAACTTAGTACACAATATGTGTTACGAATATTGTAGATGCAGTGGTACAATATTCTGATCCTGCCGGTGACAATTGCACAAGAGACAAAAGGTGATGTCTTTAAAACAACTAGAATGAGATAGTAGTATACTGGTAGCTGCGCCCGCTACTGTCGATGTAGTGTTCATTCCTTAAACCCCCAATAGCCTTTCACAAGTCAATCGAGTTTTACATTCGAATTTTTTCGTAACCCTATTTTTCCGAAATCACATGTACCATCACTGCTAACTTACTATACTCATATACCAATTCTCTTCAAGATCAGGTCCATCCGTTCTTATTGTAATAAGGACAAAAAAATTAAAGAAAAAATGTGCTGATGAGTGATATCACTAACATTAATCACGAAATTCTACAATATTGAAAGTACAGACAGACTCTAGAGATATATGGTATTATACCACAAATAATAGTAATTTTCACAAGTTATAATTAATTAAATCATTACATAAGTTTATAATTCTATCTCATTTGCTAAATGCAGTTTCATTTATATATAATACTGTGGAGGAACATTCATCAAATCCTACACATCATCCTACATATTTATTTCTCTAAGACTTTCACGAATCTCACTCATAGATTAAAACAACTTTTAGGATTATATCGCGTTTATTTATCTTATATAAATAAACGCGATATAATCCTAAAAGTTGTTTTAATCTATCATCCTACATTCTACTCTCAATAACACACAATATTTTGGCCAAACATATTGACAAACAGTTTGTAAGGAAATATCTGAGAATAATACTATACCAATATGGATATACTTACCATGCTCTGTATTATTAATAATGATTTTCCTTCATAATGACTATGGTGAGAGGAAAGAAATACATACTATATTCATTTTTCAAGTCCCAATTAATTATTCGATTGCCAAGTGACATCGACGTGTCAAACACAACGCTGAAGGCCAACGGTTACGATGGTACATAGCTTACGAGTCCAAATCATCACATTAAACTCACTCCATATTATTCAAAATTGTAGGTTGTAGTAAGTATCACAAGAGATTATATTAATCAAGATATATTTTTATAATCAAACATCTTAATCTGACAAATTATTAAACAATTAAACAGACTAAAATATATATAATTTACAATGCTCTGCAACAAATAACATATATTTTAGTTTGTCATCATAACGCATTTGCGACCTAAAAGATTTGAATCCACGACATTTGGAGTTTTGTTCCAATTTTATTTTAAAATGAGCTATCTTAGACACTTGTGCATAATACTTTTGCTTTTAAATGTATTCCAGTGGTCGCGGGCTCAAATCTCACTGGCAGCAAGCATAATATTATGCTATAGTGATTCGCTATAGTCTAATGTTATTTAATATATTACAATTTGCAATAAAGCCGGCACACACTATTGCGTGCACAACGCGAACAGCCTGTGACATTACAATATTATGACTTACACTTACGAGTCTTTTCTTTGGCTTTACATTGAAACACAATAATGTGTCCCAGATCTAGCTAAAGGTCAACTAAAGTTATCTCATCAAACATTATTATATCTATCTCACTATTAACTACAACTAGAATTTCACTGAAGAAAACACCTAATTAATATAAACGAAAATTTGGTGATTTTTATATTAAAACAGATATAACAATTTAAACAATATAGAAATCAAAACAAAAACTTAAAATAATAAATTAGCATTTACAATACATAATTATTAACCGATTAAACTGATATATGTATAATGCTAAAGAATTTGAGAGTCCGCTAAGGCCACGACTCCGCACTACAAGCCAAACTGGGCGATTAATATAACGAGCCTTAATAACCGAGAAATGGGCACGAAATTTATACTAATATTAGAAAATCGATTGACAAAGTCACTCCACATCTTCTGGCACTCAGTTTTTACTGCCAAGCACCAATACATTATTCGTGAAGATATGTATGTGTGAGCACAGAGTGTTTACATCTCGCGTATTATCTCTTGTTTACATTTTTCTATGGAGGAAAATAATTGGAAAGGATTATTAAAATCTTATTATGCTCTTTGTACATATTTTACATAGTTGATCGCATTAAGGAAACTTTGAAGAATGAAAAATTTGTTCCAGAAAACAACATTACAATCTCGTCTAAAAAGGCTTGGCAGACCATTATAATTTGTAAAATTTTTAATTATACACATATTACATACTTGCCTTATCACTTTTCTTATTCAGTAAATAATGTGTCATCTATATGGTTACTTGTTATAGAGTCTCTATTTAAATAATAAATTCTAATATAATTTTCTAAATGCATACAAACATTATTTGCTAAATCGACAGATTGAAGAAAATGTGACTTATATTTGTAATATTTTATTTACATATTGAGCGGTAAAACTTTTCAGCGAAATATAAAACCTATCATATTGAGTATTAACATTGAAGCTAGTTGAATAAATTCTGCAGTAATGTGATAGACATATCGCTCTCTCTCTCTTTCTCACATGTTCAAACAATTGTGCTATATCGACAATATTACATGTGTTGTGCATTAATAGTTCGTTTGAGGCACAATCGACTATGTATCTATAGAACAATATGTTGAACAAGCCTTATAAACTAGAATAGTCCCGTCGTGTTCACAGTTTATCGTCCAGTGTCGCGGACTGTTGTCACAGGTGGGGTGGGGTGGGCTGGCGGCGCCGCTCAGTCGTTGGGCGCGAACAGCTTGGCGCGCAGCTCGGCCAGCGGCACGATCTGCTCGTCGCCCAGCGCCGGCTGCTGCTCCGTCTTCGATTGTTCACGAAGTTCTGATGGAGAACGACAATTTTAACATGTAACAAGGGATCGGTTTTAATTTAGACCTTCAAGCGAGGTGGATATTCATTGAGATATTATATATTTGAATGAATTATTCAAATAAGCCAGTGGCAGTGAGTGTGCCAGTGGCAGTGAGTGTGCCAGTGGCAGTGAGTGTGCCAGTGGCAGTGAGTGTGCCAGTGGCAGTGAGTGTGCCAGTGGGAGTGTGTGTGCCAGTGGCAGTGAGTGTGCCAGTGGCAGTGAGTGTGCCAGTGGCAGTGAGTGTGCCAGTGGCAGTGAGTGTGCCAGTGGCAGTGAGTGGCAGCACCTTGCCAGCGGTGCAGCAGCGCGTTGTAGTGCTGCGCGCGGTCGTGTCGCTTGAGCTGCGTGAACACGTGCACCAGGCCGCGGTAGTCGTACTCCAGCCCCGAGTAGCGCTCGCCGAACAGCTTCAGGCCTGCGCACACAAACTCTTTTAACGAAGCACAGCTTATTGGAGTATGCACATGACCTAGCTTATTTTAATTAATTTCGTTTAGTGCTCATGTCATACTTAAGAACGATAAAATTTAAATATAAAAGCATTTTCAGAAGTCGAACATGCAACGAAACAGCGTTGTATTATAACATAACATAACTTCACGCCTTTGTTACCCGAAGGTGTAGGCGGCGGCTGTTAAGCCTCGTCTCGCCGTTATGTTTACGTCCCGAAATGGAATAGGTGGCAAATCTATTGCCATACCGGGCACAAAGTTTTTCAGTCATCTATATTTATGACACATAACTTCCGAAAACAAATTTGTAAAAGTCATTGGTGTGAGCCAGTGTCAAGCCAATATTTAAGCAACTATTGCTTTACAATAATTAAGTTAGACGGTAAATGTTTCAGAAAACACGAAATCAATACAATATTTTTAATGACTTTCACGCTTCTACTAACATAATACTTTGTAATTTTTTATTGGGATTGGCAAAACAAAATTTGAGTTGACCTCAAATTGCTTGATATGTTTCATGTATACTCACTGATGGCTATAGAGCGCAGGTACAGTTTCTCGGCGGCGCAGTGCATGTTCATGTGGTAGTTGTAGAGCGAGGCGAGGTGGCCGATGCTGAGGCCTACCTCGTAATCCTCAGGGCCCAGCAGCTCCTCCTTGATCGCGATCGCCTTTAAGTGCATTGTCTCTGCGTCCTGCAACAGATCAGTATGCAACATCTGCGCACATACTTTTCTACCCAACATACCTACTTAAATTACACATAACAAACAAATGTTACTTATGTTATGTTGTATTTAGGTAATTAATTTTCAAGGAAAATAAGAATAAAATTCGAGATAAGTACACAAACCTGAAACTTGTGCATGCTCTGATAAAGCCTGCCGAGATTTCCGTAGTGCTTGGCGGTCTGTACGTTTTTCTCGCCAAACGCCATCATCGAAAGCGCCAGGGCCGCCTTGTGCAGAGCCTCCGACTCCTCCAAAAGACTGGGAGCTAGATACATAACAAGGAATTCAGTAAAGGTAAAGGACCTTTACTGAATTCCTTGTTATGTATGTCCTTTAGAAAAAGGACATCATCTACACTGTCTTTTAAAGAATCACATAAAATTAAACTCTAACTCTATATTCGTAACATCACTAGTAAAAATACTAGTGATGTTACGAATGTTGGATTTTGGACATTTGCGAATGCGAATATTTCTTTTAAGCCTTCGTAAACGCATTGGAATGATTCTCAGACCTAAAATGCACACAAAATTTCATCAAAATCGGTCAAGCCATATTGGTGCAGTTATTTAATTATTAATATCACTTGTAGAAGAATATTTTGAAAAAGTTTCATACTTAATAACACGTTTTTTCCTGATGTAACGCTCTCGTGTTCAATCTTGCGGTTGGAGATTTAAAAAAAAAAATGATTTGGAACTTATAAGTCGGATCAAACTGCATACGGTATGAAAATTTGTTTCAAATCGATTTGAGTTGGATATGGCAGGGTTTGCATGAAAGCATAAACGCGGTCGAAATGAGGGTACTGCGCAAAATCTGCGGAGTGACTCTCGCTGACCGCGTCGAAAACATGGTTGTGAGGGAGGAATAAGTATTGAAAGAGAGTGTCGATGTTAAAGTAAGAAAGGGCATACTCCGATGATTCGGAAATATAGAACGAAAGGATGATGCCAGATTGACCCAGCAGATAATACAATGCAAAACCTGATGAATGTAGGATACAAATAGAACGTGTCCTGGAGGAAGGTGATGTCAGGATCCTTAAAGGTCGACGACCGTGTATGACAAGATTTATGAAACTCAATGAAGCGAGTGAGGCGTGTATGAATCGTCCCTTATGGCGCTCTGTTCTCTCTGCCTACCCCGCAAGGGACTTGACGTGCAGTTATTTATATAACTAATGGCTGATCCATAACATGACACTTTTTATACTAATCTAGGAGGGTAAAATATTAAACAAAATATAAAGCTCATTTTTCGTATCATCTTGCTATAAATAATATTTTTTTGTTAATAAAAACATTCGCCAAACATTCACAATATTTCTTGCGAATGCGAAGGCGAATACCCAAAAACATGCGAATGCGAATATTCGTTACATTACTAATTTTTACCATTCATGTCATGTCCAGCAGGCGTGTCGAGAGCGATTTCCTCCAGAATGAGTGCCTTCACACGTTTCGCCGACGCCAACAGTAGATGGTCAGCAGGCACCAGGTTCTAAAATAAAATCAACATGTAAAGATAAGATGATTTGCACAAGATAACGAGAACAAATCAGTGGGGGCAGTCACCTCGACGTGCGCCCGGGTGCTCCTTCTTGGGCCGGCGCTCCCAGGGCCTGGCGGAGTTAATTCCGTCAGTCCCTGGCTAAGAGTCTGATAAACATTAGCGAATTTAACCCAGGGCCGCGAAGAAAAAACCTCTATAAAAAAATACTCAGAGGCGCTCCGCCGTTTAAGGCGACGGAGCAGAGGTTACGGCGAGATCTGTCCCCGCTGGCGTTGCTCGCTAGCGCGCTGCCGTCACTAGGCAAGGGGTGTGCGCGTTAGAAAAAAAAAAGATAAATCAATCACCGTCGGATGCTAAAATCACAAGTTTAATATTTTGTAGTGTGTACCTCGATGATCTTGATGGCGTCCTCTGCGTTGTCCCTGGCGCGGTAGAATCGTCCAGAAGAGTACTCCAGCACGTAGAGCGCATAGGCCAGGTCCTCCTGCGCGGTGGCCACGTGCAGGCTGCTGGGCCCGAACACGCCGCGCAGGGTGCTCAGCGCCTCCTGCGACCCGACACAAACAAATATTATACTCTGCTGAGTAAATTAGTCCAACTCCGTGTTCCAGCTAATAGTAATAATATCTTTATTCATTCACATCTCACAAGTTAGGTGTAACACATAAATAAGATGATAACATGTTGCCTTGCGAGTGTCTGGAGTCTGTACTAGGTCGAAATCTGTCCCACAGAACTCCAGGCAAATGAGTGACAGACCTAATGTGTAAGAAAAGTATGAGTGCGTTCCAATTTTGTGCAGTCAAATGTTTAAATTTTTTTATAAGATTCATTTAATTAAAAATCAATTAATTAACAAGTCGAAAAAATTAAAATAAATAATAGTATAACAATAATAGAAAATTAATTATATAAATTCAGAATCCCATTCCTAAACTTCTCACGTAGTACATGCTTACTTATATGCTGGCGTGGTATATTGTACCTATATCATGGTTATTTTTGGTTTGATGGTAAGTGGTTTTCGGTATGTGAGTGTATATGTGTGAGTGTGCAAGTGAGTGCGTGGGTGCATGTGCGCGAATGGATTTATGCTTTGGGAAGAGAAATATGCTGAAAACCAGTTCGTTACACACGAATCGTTAATAGGCTCTCTATTTCATCATAGGTCTTATTTTTAAGCCAGTCAATAATAATTTTTAAAAATTTTTAAATTTATAACGGGATAAGGATACATACATTACATTTTCATTGCCAGACTTTAATAGGCAGTTATAAGTGCGTGGCGCGACGAAGTTGTATTGCCGTTGGGCTAACGAAGTCTGTGCTGGGCACAGGACAACGCTAGTATCTAGCGTTTGTCTGAAGAAGTTTTGGGACTTCAATTCAGTGGTACCTTGAGAGGACTCGCTAAGAAATAATTTTCTAACAGACATTAATCCGGACACCTGATATAGCTCCGTGGTAGGAAACCGAAAAGGCAAGCCGCCAAGAACCTTTATAACCGCTCTCTGGGCGCGCTCAAGTGGCATCATATTTGTTTTTGCAGCAACACCCCAGATAGCGATACAATAGAAGAGGATTTTGGCCTGCTACTGGTAACTACTTTTCCAGTTTAAGGTTTCATCCATTTTTACTCCTTATTGATCTTATAGTATCAATGCCGGCAATGGAACCGCAGCCACACAGACAACAATTTACCAGTTGTCTGTTAAATGGGTATTGATGCAATTTGATTGTAAAATCTTTAACTGGTGCTGCACATTTAGACATCATAAAACATAAGTACATATTTGGTTTTGCTAGTATTCAGGCTTAACAAATTGTCCTCGAGCCACGCTGAGACTGAAGCCAGAGTACGTTCTGCAGCCGATTTAACATAGACCCAAGAGTCTCCATGCAGCAGCAGTACCGTGTCATCAACAAACATGACTATGTCTGCGTTAGGTCCAATGACATTTGGAAGATTTATGTAGGTCAGGAACAGTGAGGGTCCGATTGTCGAGCCCTGGGGAACCCCATATCCACAAATAGTCATCACTCTCAAATGCGCCTAGTTTTATGAGCTGCTTCCTATTAGAAAGATAGCTCTGGAACAGTTTGTAAGCGTTCCCCTAACTCCCATAGCTTCCATTTTGGCCAAGAGGATTGGAACAGAGATTGTATCAAATGCTTTTTAAGGTCCAAAAACACTCCAATTAGTACTTTCTGCCCCGAGTCAAGCATTTTTGTTATTAATGTGCTTGAGTTCTCACCACCGCATCCTCAGTAGACCTCTTTTTTAGAAATCCAAATTGGTGCTCAGATAATATGCGATAGCTTTCCAGATAATTTACGAGCCTCACGTTCATAGCTTTTTCAATGACCTTGGTTAGAGTTGTTAGTAAAGAAACTGGTCGGTAGTTACAGATTTCGCTTTTGTTTCCTGCTTTGTAAATTGGAAGACCGCCCGGTCTTAAAAGTAGATGGAAATTTACCGCTCTCCATACTTACATTACAGAGATGTGCAATAGGGGAAACAACGTACTTCTTACAGAACTTTAAAAATTTACGAGTTAAGCCATCTACACCAGGAGAGCTGTCGGTTTTCAAATTGAATATTATCTTGTCAATCTCATACGGGTCACCACTGGGTTTCAACACCATGTATTGCACTTGTGTTTTTATTTTTGTTAGCTTAGCTAGTTCTTCAGTTTTATTAAATTTACTAAGCGCATTATAGTCTTAATACGTCTATGTTACAATGTTATATATTTACGGCATTATAAAGATATGATAAATACCTATATACTGTCCCACGGACAGCTGCTTACGTACTCGCCCGATTCGTACACTCGTTGCCATATACATTATACATACTAATCACGCGCGATAAGTTGAGACTCGCCTGGAACTCAAGCGACCACCTCTGTAACTTCCCCTCAAGCTCCCGTGTTGTACTGTGAGCAACACCGTTTTATTAGCGTCTTTGGCTCGTTTGGGCGTACGAATAAAATATTTAACTTTATTTGACTTTAAAATATTTGACACGGTTCGCACGCTCGTAATAGTTCAAAAATTTAACAAACATTGCAAAATAGCAGAGAGGAAGATTTTTTATATTTTACTGGCCAGCGCTTGACCTCATTTCTCCTGATGATAAGTGACGACGAGGACATTGATGGTGAAGCGCACTGTCCAGTTAGTAGCCTATTCACTCTCCTTTTAAAGAGACCTTTTATAGTTAACGGGGGGAACACCGAAGGAGGTAGTTTGTTTCATTCACCAACCGCGCAAATGATGAAGAAAGATCCAAAGCGCTTAGTTCGTACAGTTCGGATTTCAACTACGTGCGGGTGTAGACGGTAAGTACGTCGGGTAGTTCGCAGATAGGATGGGGATGGAGGTATCAGGTTGTGTCAGTTGCAGTAACCTGTTGTAATATTTTTTTGTGTACCGTACTACAATGCGTCTATGACGTTACCGTCCCCAGGTCTCCACTTATTGCACCGAGCGTTCCTTTAACGTGTACTAACCACACGTTAAGGGAACGCTCGGCCGAGGTTAATAGCAGGCGATTGTTACTAGCCCTCCAAACGGCTAGGAAAATTGACCGAAGTTGGGCGAACACGAGAATGTGGGCACCTCGTCCAACCTCGCCTAGCCTCGGACTACTTTCTGTAGTTGATCCGACCCTCCAAACGACTAGGAAAATTGACCGAAGTTGGGCGAACACGAGAATGTGGGCACCTCGTCCAACCTCGCCTCGCCTCGGACTACTTTCTGTAGTCGATCCGACCCTCCAAACGGCTAGGAAAGTTGACCGAAGTTGAGCGAACACGAGAATGTGGGCACCTCGTCCAACCTCGCCTTGCCTCGGACTACTTTCTGTAGTTGATCCGACCCTCCAAACGGCTAGGAAAGTTGACCGAAGTTGGGCGAACACGAGAATGTGGGCACCTCGTCCAACCTCGCCTCGCCTCGGACTACTTTCTGTAGTCGATCCGACCCTCCAAACGGCTAGGAAAGTTGACCGAAGTTGAGCGAACACGAGAATGTGGGCACCTCGTCCAACCTCGCCTTGCCTCGGACTACTTTCTGTAGTCGATCCGACCCTCCAAACGGCTAGGAAAGTTGACCGAAGTTGGGCGAACACGAGAATGTGGGCACCTCGTCCAACCTCGCCTCGCCTCGGACTACTTTCTGTAGTCGATCCGACCCTCCAAACGGCTAGGAAAGTTGACCGAAGTTGAGCGAACACGAGAATGTGGGCACCTCGTCCAACCTCGCCTTGCCTCGGACTACTTTCTGTAGTTGATCCGACCCTCCAAACGGCTAGGAAAGTTGACCGAAGTTGGGCGAACACGAGAATGTGGGCACCTCGTCCAACCTCGCCTCGCCTCGGACTACTTTCTGTAGTCGATCCGACCCTCCAAACGGCTAGGAAAGTTGACCGAAGTTGAGCGAACACGAGAATGTGGGCACCTCGTCCAACCTCGCCTTGCCTCGGACTACTTTCTGTAGTCGATCCGACCCTCCAAACGGCTAGGAAAGTTGACCGAAGTTGGGCGAACACGAGAATGTGGGCACCTCGTCCAACCTCGCCTCGCCTCGGACTACTTTCTGTAGTTGATTCGACCCTCCACACGGCTAGGAAAGAACTTGAAGAACAATAACAAAAAATAAAGAAATTATTTATAGCAAGATGATACGAAAAATGAGCTTTATATTTTGTTTAATATTTTACCCTCCTAGATTAGTATAAAAAGTATTATATTATGGATCAGCCATTAGTTATTTAAATAACTGCACGTTAAGTCCCTTGGGTAGACAGAGAGAACAGCGCCATAAGGGATGATTCATACACGCCTCACCCGTTTCTTTGAGTTTCATAAATCTTGTCATACACGGTCGTAGACCTTTAAGGCTCCTGACATCACCTTCCTCCAGGACTCGTTCTATTTGTATTTCGTGGCAGTCTGCGTATCTTACATTCATCCGGTTTTTATTGTATTATCTGTTGGCTCAATTTGGCATCATCCTTTCATTCTATATTTCCGAATCATCGGAGTATGCCCTTTCTTACTTTAACATCGACCTTCTCTTTCAATACTTCTTCCTTCCTCACAAGCTTGTTTTCGACGCGGTCAGCGAGAGTCACTTCGCAGATATACCCTCATTTCGACCGCGTTTATCCTTTCGTGCAAACCCTGCCATATCCAACTCAAATACATTTTAATCAAATTTTCATACCGTATACAGTTTGATCCAACTTAAAAATTTCAGTTTTTTTTTAAACTCCAACCGCAAGATTGAACACGAAAGCGTTACATCAGGAAAAGACACGTGTTATTATGTATGAAACTTTTTCAGAATATTCTTCTACGAGTGGTATTAATAATTAAATAACTGCACCAATATGGCTTGACCGATTTTGATGAAATTTTGTGTGCATTTTAGGTCTGAGAATCATTCGAATGCGTTTGCGAAGGCTTAAAAGAAATATTCGCATTCGCGAATGTCCAAAATCCAACACTCGTAACATCACTACTAGGTACTACTACTGTCGAGCATAATGTACCACATGATTTGATAATATGAAAGTTAAGTTATAATAATACTAAAAAAAAACATAACTTCACGCCTTTTTCTACGAGAAGGTGTAGGCAGTGGCTGTTAAAGCCTCGACTCGCCGGACACAAAGTTGTCAATCCTCGATATTAATAATTTCCGAAAAATGATTGGTATGAGTCCAGAAACGAACCCATGGCATCTGTATTAGAAGACTATATAAATAGTAATCAATTAAAATAGAGAAAAATTAATTCGATACAAGTTGGAAAATGGGGACTCTTTGGTCAGACCATTCAATTTGTAGGACAAATATTTATTCAAATAACTTATATACTTATCTTAAGATTACTAGAGAAACCATCAGTTACTATTAAATTTTTAATAAGAAGATCAAATTAATCACATCTTAGTGTGATAGATATTAACGTAATTAAAATGCGCGAGCTACGGCGGCTGCTACTTGAGCGTCCATTACATACGTCCGCAGGCGATGGGCACCGTAGAGAGAAAGAGAACTTTCCATAGTTGTACGAGAATGTGGAGAGCCACTTCGAACTTTGTCGAAGTTGGGCGAGGAACTCCGCTATAATTTGGACGCTCCATTAGGTTTTATTTTCGTTAAGGGTTTCATGATTCGATCGCCGCGCTCTAAGCCAGATATAAAAGCTTTGCACTTCCTTAATAAATGTGGTGTGTGTGCGTGTGTCTGTGTGTGCGCGCGTGTGCGTGTGTGTGTGTGAGTACCGTACCTCGTAGACGGCGACACTGTGCACGATGGAGTCCACGTTGAGCAGGTAGAAGCCCAGGTCCAGCAGCGCGGCGGCGTAGCGCGGGTGGCGCGGGCCGCACGTGGCGCGCGCCAGCCCCACGCCGTGGCGCACCAGCTCGCCGGCCGGCCCGAAGCGCCGCTTCACGACGCACGCCTTGCCGCACGCGCGCAGCACCTCGATCGTGATCCTGCAAACCAAGTTACCCCTCACTTCGACTTCAATATTTAGGTTCGGCACCACTTCCGGCAGGGGCGCTCGACCATCGACGCGGTGCGTCGGGTGCGGGCCCTGTCGGAACCGGCAGTCCGATCCGACCGGTGGTCCTCCAGGGCTGCGCGCGCTAGCGCGCCGTCGGGGCCCTCCTGCCCCACCTCGAGGCCTGGGTGCTCCGTAAATGGGCCACTGTCACCTACAGGTTGACTCAGATACTCACCGAGCACGGGTGCTTCGGTGAGTATCTGAGTCGAATAAAACGGGAAGAGACGGCGATGCACTGTCCTGGGCCACCCCAACGCCGGAGGAAGACCGCCGCGAGGTTTTAGTGGGTAACCCTAAGATCGGATTGCAGTTTGCTGATTTGGGAGTCCCACACTACCCCCTGCCGTTCCCAGGCGGAGGGTGTGCATAAAAGGTTCGGCACCACGCATCTCAATCAGAAGTCTCGACCTCGAATCGGATACACGTTACTGTCACTTACCATTTTATATGCTATAAATATTGATGACTGACAAAACAAAAAAAATAAACTGATAGAGAAATTAAATGCGGCGTAGAGAATAGTTTACATTTCGAAAGAATAATGTTAAAATGTTGAGCTCACTTCGGCGGTGTATGTGGAGTGAGCAGTTTGAGTGCCGCCATGCTCCACGCGAAGGCGGCGTTGTAGTCGCAGCGTACGAAGAACAGAGCGCTGAACTCCTTGCACACTCGCGCCGCCAGCGCACTACCGCTGCCCCACGACACGCCGCACCACTCGCACACCGATATACAACTGCACGACATACCGCATACATTCTTACATAATGTATACATACTTACAAGATATTGACAAAATCGTTACTTAATATGACGTTACTTTTAAAATAACAACATTGTTTATCTAATGGCAACAACTCAAAATAAGAACAGTTACTGTTAAGTTAGGCTTAAAAGGACTCTTGCCGAGAGACGTAAAAACATTTAAAAAAAATAATAATAGCTGCTTAAGCTTAAGCTCAATAGCAAATTTAATGCTTTATCAAGTAAGCTGTTTTTTTAAAATAGCATAATTGTTAATATGCTCATGAATTTTCATTATAACAAGTTGACAATTGAATTAAAAGTGAAAGCGGAGTTATCGAAGCAATTTTCGTTTAATGCAGTAAGTGCATACTGTTCAATGACAAATGTTAAATAAATTTATAGTAAGTTTGCAAGAGTAAATATAATGTTCGCTCACTCAGTATCTTCGTCATCATCATCATCAACAACTTCAGTAGCGAGTGCCTGCTGGCAAGCGGCGGTGATGTCCGCCAGTCCGTCTGGCATATTGGTGGTGACGTCATCGGGCAGACCAAGCAGCTGAAGCGCCAGCGAGTACGTCTCTGCTGCCGCCGGGAAACAACAATACGCTGACTGTGTGTTCAATAACCTAGAATTGGTTTATATTCACATCACTCGGTTTTGCACTGCAGCACCTGGATATCGAACAAGTCTTGTCGATATTTGATCAAACTTAAAATGTAGCCACTATTTTTCCGCAATTTAATCATTCAGAGATCACGTGCCCAATCTATACAATAGCTTGCGCCATCTTTTTCATGGCATCACAATAATTTAGCTTGTCACAGCATTAACGCCGTTGTTTGCGCTTTCGGTAACTAAGTCCTCTTAGTAAAAATAAATATTATGAATGTTACCTGTGACAACATTCAAGCGTGAGCCTCTTATAATAGGTAGTCTGTGGCTGCGACTGACACAGTTTCCTACATTGCAGCAGAACACGCTCGGCGTCCGCGTACCAACCAGCCTCGTTTAAGAAACCACCTGCAAACATCAAGTACACCGGATAATTAAGTCAGCCTTTGGGCCTAAAAATGCGAGTTATTTATACTTATTATTGGTTGAGAGATATTACCAAGTCTAAGTCCCAAGTGTATGAGTGACCGCTTGGATCGTGTGGAGGTTTCACATTTGGCCAAGTAACTGGTCGCTAGGTCCTTCGGCAGCTTCGAGCCGTGCTCTATTACAGCCTGCAAAACCAGTAAATTTTAGTTCAATTTATGCCACAGTTTCAGAAAACATTCTATCAGGTGTAATGTAAATGATTGGCGTTGTTAATGTTGTTGATAGGTACCTGGAAACATTGTAGAAGCGGCAAGTGTGCACCTGAGAATCTCATCAATCGTTCGAAGATGTCCAGCTCGGACAATTCAGCGCCCAGGATGCATAGCCGCTTCTCTTGCAGCATCTGAAACAAAAAATAAATATATAATCTAGTAGAATTTAAACCGAAATTATAAGAGGTAATAATATATAGGAGATCATTATCGGCTCAGTTCGGGTTCGACCGCGCTCGACCATCGACGCGGTTCGTCGGGTGCGGGCCCTGACGGAACCGGCAGTCCGATCGGGGGGGGCAATCGTCGTCAGACGGATCCGCGGGCTGGGCCTGGAGGTGGCGCCTCACAAAAGTGAGACGCTGTGGTTCCACCGGCTCACCCGGGGCCGGGAACCACCGGCCTCGCGGATCCAGGTGGGTGACACGGCTGTGCCGGTGGGGCGGTACATGAAGTACCTCGGCCTCACTCTGGACAGCCGCTGGAGCTTCGAGGAGTACAGAGTACAGGAGTACAGTAAGAATATATTACATACAATGTTATGTATGTAATGTAAAAGTCATAAGGGAACACCAACAAACTAACATTTACAACTCCGTGGTCCAACGGGACCGGATACAAACTGCACTATAATACCATACTATGTGTCAACACTCATATTGCAGTGCGGCGTCCAACACATTGTAGAAACATTCACGTATAGGTATTACTACTTACTAATACCGTCCCATATTAAAACTTTTGAGCCGTTCAATCAATTCTGTGTACTTGTGTATAAATGTGATTACCATCGACGACTGACTCCATTGAGTCAATAGGCTACGTCGTCGTCAGCGTTCTAGAAGTTTTGGTCATCTAGAACGCTGACGACGACGTAGCCTATACGACGTATCAAAAATATCCCTCTCCAATCTCAAGATCTATAGAAGAGTATTAAATCGTCTCTATAGATGTTAGATTTTTTTTAACATCAACTTTTTGATTTTATTTCCAAAAAGTGGGTGCTCTCTGTATCAATGAAAATAGCTTTTGAACAACTACTATATTTTTGTTCATCACTCGTGAAAATGATCTCTGTAAAGAGTTCGAAACGTCGGGAAATAAATATAAATAAACGCGATATAATCCTAAAAGTTGTTTTGATCTACAAGTATAATTTGTTGTGAACCAACCCCAGTAAAGTGACCTCACTCACTTAGGGTCAACTCACACCGAAAGAGCGGCGAAGGGCAGCGAAGCGAACTCGAACGAGTCGCGCGGATGCCCGCGGCGCCGCAGGAATTCCGGGGAATTCCATTCGTTCGAGTTTCTCATGCGATAATAAGTATTATGGTAATGATAATAAAGTTAAAATTCATATAAAACGGAAACAGCGCTCCGCTTCGCTGCCCTTCGCCGCTCTTTCGGTGTGAGTTGACCCTTAAGGAAATTTATTTTTAAATATATTTATCAGCAGTCGTATACTTGACTGTTACAAATCTCTTATCGCTAGGGTCAGTCGAGACGCTACAATGTTCGGGAGCACAGCTGTGGTGTGGTGCGGTGCGTCACGGGTCATCTCGCGACAACACAATACCTACATTGTGACACTATGTATGTATGTATGTATATTCATAATAATCTATATCTGATGCTGTATAAATACATTGGCTCACTCTCTGTGTTAGATATCCATATTTTTGGTCCCGATTCAATTTAACGCAAAAAATCTTCTTTCACAATACCCAAAGGAATTAAGATTAAAAAGAATCTACATTAATGGCAAGTTAAAGTTTGAAATTAACTAGATCTCTTGGTAATCCCTGAATGATTTTAAAACTTTTACCTATAGATCGCCCTAAAAACAAACAAAATATTCAAACCGGGTGCGATGGCCGAACATTAGCATTACTCTAAATTTTATTTGATTAATTTACGGACACAAACAATACAATACGGTATGTACGTCGATGAATGGTGATATACATTAAAAAACAATTACATCATGAATATGTGTATTCAGACCTCAAATAGGGCAGGCAGGGCGGGCGGCTGACCTATAGTTAATATGTATGAGTATGCACCGATTTTAAAACATACATAGACACATAACTTCACGATGATTAAACGCTTCACTCGCTTCTTTGGCTTTCAAACTCTTTTCATGCACGCGCGTCGTCTATTTGGTTATGGAATGTGTGTCTTGGCCGTTCTCGACTCCTGCATCTATCCGCTTTTGCATTATCATTATCAGTATCAACATACTTGAAATTTTAAATAAACCTAACTAATACATACGTAGTAAGTTGTGTTATTAATGTCACGAACTGTTTACCTTTCTTATAATAAAATAACTACTTCCAATAACTGCGGGCTTCGTTTGATATGCAATTACTTCAGAAACCTCACCAATTGATATCAATCAGTAGGTATGGTTTCCTTCGTCGACAAATTGACATCTAGCCGTTTAATGAACTATTCATATATCCCTCCTAGTTCCCCCCCTTCCTCGAGAATCCCAGGTGGACAGGTTGACAAGCGACATTGATTGCAGCGATATTGTTCAAAGTCCTCAGCTTAAAGTTGAATAAACACAAAATCAATGGCATTTATTAAAAATATGGCAATGCTTTGTTTGTATTGTTATTAATTTTAAATGGTTTTGAAAGAAAAGAGTATTTGGCAGTTTCTTGCCCGATTGTTCTCATACCCCCTTCGCACGGAATCGGGCCGCTCGTGTCGATTGCATTCGTGTATGTAGACAGTAACTGGGAACTAGCTGGCGCTATATTAATTGTGTCCAAAAATTGTTGTTGTACAACTACTTTTTGTCATCGGTCATGTCAAGAGCGTGCACGTCGCGACCCCTGCCGTCCCAGTGGGACGCAATCTTGACCGAACCAAACTCAGCCGGACGGGCTGCTAGGGCGTGCCCCGGAAGCGACGGGCACCGATTAGCCTCCGTCGGTGCGGCTGCATGCGCATGCGGCGAAGGGGGCCGCAACCCTTCACGCAGCGCCAATCCTGGCGGGACGAGAAGAGGGGATTGCCGTATAGGCACGTGGAATGTTAGAGGTAGTATGACAAGAAAGATGAATGAGATGATGGATGTAATAAATGAGAGATGCCTGGATGCCTTATGTTTGACAGAGACAAAGGGGAAGGGGAATGAGACCGAGGACCTCCCCGGTGGCATGGTAGCCCTATGGTCCGGAGTGGACCCGGACGTCCGTGCCAGTGGGGGTGTTGGAGTCGTTCTCTCCTCCCGCTTTGCTTCCGGAGTGAAAGATTATGAGTTGGTAGGCCCGAGACATCTTTGGGTTCGAATAAAACTGGGGATCACGCGAGTCTTCCTGGTCGCAGCTTATGCTCCCGTCAGCTCCACTGATCCCCGCGAACTCGAGGAGTTTTGGGAAACTGTTAGGGATATTCTGGATCTGGTTGAGGGAAATGAAAGGATATATGTTAGACACAAGGAGCTTCCTTGTGTCTAACACATTATTCCGTCATAAAGATATTCACACGTATACGTGGAGACGGAATGAACAAAAGAGTATGATTGATTTGATGTTGGTCAGTCATCTCCGAAATACTCTAAGGGTTACAAGAGCCTATAGAGGCCCCACTCTTGATACGGACCACTAGAACTGGAGACACTGGCGAGTGCATACCCATTTCGGAGCGCTTGAAAGGATAAAATGTGAGAAATTAGAAGATGAAAGTGTACGGAGTATGTATGTAGACCTAGTCAGTAAAAGACTGAATGAGACGAGTCTTTCTGACCTAGGTGTTGAAGAATGCTGGGAAAGAATGAAAGAAAGTATAGTGGATAGTGCAAAACAAGTATGTGGTAGTGCAGAGAGGCATAAGATTCTGAGAGGTGATGCTTGGTGGGACGCGGATGTGAAATCCAGCGTCGAAAGAAAGAAAAAAGCATGGTTGGATTATGTCTCAAGTTTGAATCAGAATGATAGTATGACAGAGAGAAAGTATGAGAGCTACCGCCGCTGCAGGAATGTTACCAAAGCCTTAGTGAAAGAGAAGCGTGAAAGACTAGTTGCGAATGAGGAAGTGAGGTTGACGGAGAACTTCGAGGCGAATAACAAACTCTTCTGGAGCGAAGTTAGAAAGTCTCGGGGTTCTTCGTCAACATCCAGAATGGACAAAATTATGTCTAAGGCTGGTGACATTCATGCAAACCCAAGCGACGTATTGGGCAGGTGGAGTGAGTATTTTGGGGAAATGTACACGTATGTTCCGGATGTGGGCGCCCCGTGTAAGACTACGACTGACGCCGCTGCGCCAACATCTGCCGAGGATATTACTATGGAAGAGATTGAATGGTCGATACGAAGTATGAAAAATGGTAAGGCAGCTGGAATTGATATAATGTCTGCTGAAATGATCAAACACGGTGGAACCTGTTTTCGGGACGCTTTCCTGACTTTGAGCAATCTGTGCTGGAGGTCGGCTAAGGTTCCCATGGACTGGAGGCGCGCTGTCATCGTGCCCTTGTATAAAGGTAAGGGATCACGTATGCAGTGCGCCAGTTACAGGGCCATCAGTTTGATCAGCTTAGCAGCGAAAGTGTATGGGAAAATTATTGAAAGGAGAATGAGGGTGATATCTGATGGAGTGTTGTGGGAGGCTCAGGGTGGTTTAAGAAGCGGACGAGGGTGCATGGATCAGATTTTTTCTCTCCGCAACATCGTGGAGAAAAAACTGGCTGCTAACCGGAAGGTTTTCTGCGGTTTTGTGGATCTGGAAAAAGCGTTTGACAGTGTTACGAAAGGATCTGTGGGACATACTCCCGGGATACGGGGTGAGCGGAGCACTGCTGCGCGCTGTGCAGTCCACTTATGAGAGCTGCACTGCGTGTGTGCGTGTTGACGGCGGCTTGTCCCCCTGGTTTGACGTCAATATCGGCGTCAGACAGGGTTGCGCGCTGTCCGCTCGACTGTTCATCCTGTACCTGGACAGTCGTCTCCAGAGAGTGAGATCGATGGATGTAGAGATGCGAATGGGTGACCTAGTTGTGAGCTGCCTGCTTTACGCAGATGACGCCGTGCTTCTAGCCGAATCGCCGTCGGACCTGCAAACACTAGTCACTACTATGAAAGATGATTGCATGACTAAAGGCTTGCAGTTGAATGCGACGAAAACGAAAGTTATGGTTTTTGAAAGGGAGGAATCCAGAACGGATGCAAGGATACCGGTTGATGATGTAGTGCTGGAACAGGTGAATGAAATTGTTTATCTGGTGCTGCTAAGTGCCACCTTTAAATTATTGGACTCGATGGAGAGGCGTGCTATGAGATTGAAAGGTGATTCCATACTACTTAACCCTAATTTGGAAAGCCTTGAACATAGGCGGAAGGTAGCCAGCCTCTCAGTGTTTTATAGGCTACACTCTGGAGAGTGTGCACAGGAACTGCATGAGCTGATTCCTCCATCCCCGTTCTATAGGCGAACAACCCGACGCACATACCGCACGCATCCGTATGTCGTGGACGTACCACCTGTCCGGACGAAACGGTTTGCATCCTCGTTTCTTATACGCACTGCCAACGAGTGGAACAAACTGCCTGCGTCGGTGTTCCCAAATAACTTTAATGTGGGCATCTTCAAAAATAGAGTGAATAGGTTTTTAACAGGCCAGGGCGATTTACCAACAACGACTTCACTTTCACTTACCAACAGGTGAAGTGTTGTCAAGCCCTGGTCTGTGTATAATAAAAAAAAAAATCTTGGATGCGCCTTTAGCAGGGATGGAAGGTACACCGCGGATGTAGAAAGAAGAGTGGCGTTAGGAAATAGTGTAAATGGAGCGTTGGGCAGATTCCTGGGCGCAAAAAACATTAGCAGTAAAGCCCAGCTAGCAATCCACAATGCAGTCCTGATCCCAACGCTACCTATGGAAGCGAGAGCTGGGTATGGCAGAGTGTGCATGAAAGTAGAATTAAACGCGGTAGAAATGAGGGCACTGCGCAAAATCTGCGGAGTGACTCTCGCTGACCGCGTAGAAAACAAGGTTGTAAGGAGGAAGTGGGTTTGAAAGAGAGTGTCGGTGTAAAAGTAAAAAAGGGCATGCTCCGAGGGTTCGGACATGTAGAAACAATGGTTGATGCAAGACTGACTAAGCAGATATACAATGCAAAAGCGGATGGATGTTGGAGTCGAGGATGGCCAAGACACACATTCCATGACTAAATAGAACGTGTTCTGGAGGAAGGTGATGTTAGGAGCCTCAAAAACCGACGCGTGTGCATGAAAAGAGTTATGAAAGTCAACGAAGCGAGTGAGGCGTGTAAGAATCGTGCCTTATGGCGCTTTGTTTTCTCTGCCTACCCCGCAAGGGATTTGGCGTGAAGTTATGTATGTATGTATGTACTTTTTGTCACGATCACACTAGGATCAATTTCACACATTATTACATATATACATAAGTTCACGCCTTTTTCTACCCAAAGGTGTTAAGCAACGGCTTTTAAGCCTCGACTTGTAACGCCCAGTCGTTACATTCTTTGCGTCCCAAATGGAATGGGTGGCGAAACCTATTATAATACTATACCATTCCATAGTTCAGTCATCAATATTTATAGCACATGATTTCCAAAAATAATTACAATAAATGGCTAGTGGAATTGATTGAATCAAAAGCCACCTTCTAGACTAGACAGACTATTTATTACATACAAATCTCTATTAATAGTGACTCTACAATATCTCTAATAAAAACTCTATAATTGTGAGTAGTAAACAATTGTGTTTGTATTTATAAATTGTATACAAACATGGTGATACGCGAACGCGGTTTGAGAGGCCATTAACATCGTACTCGTAGTAATTGCGTAGCAAAGTATTCATTATATTACTTATATGATACACAATTACTATTCGCAATTAATACGCAAATTTTATTTAAATTAATGTGTAATTTATGAGACATGTTTAGGTACTGACTCATTGTTTCCAGTAGTCTACAAAACTATAATGAACCAAAACTATATATCTGTGTTTATCGTCATATCAAGTCTCCTGCGGAGTAGACAGAAAGAAATGAGTGCTTGCATAGGATGATTCCTGCACATCTCAGTCGCTTAGAGTACGGACAATCAACCGTATTGAAATTTCTTAAAATAGTTTGAAGCCAACAAAATTTCCTTGGTTATTTTCCCCCATAAAGCATTTACGTACAATTGCACAAAGAATCGTAAAATATTTAACGCGCCGTGTTTACAACTCAATTAAATGCGAGCCGAGCAATAAAGTTGCTTGTAAAACATTCAACAATTTGATATTTTCTCATTTTTCAGCACTAAAGTTTCAATGATGTACTGAAAACAGTTAAAATTGATAACTACATAGTTACGAATTCTATTCACGTGAAGTAGAGGGTTCTAAATAGTGATATTACAGTTGCTGTAGTCAATGGTAGACCACTTAATTTTTTGACAACCAAACTTACAAACAATAAAGCGTTATTATTTAAAATATCACCTCTGTTTTACACTGATCTTGATGTAAATTATTCTCAAAGTAATTATTAATTAGTTTACGTTTACAGAAAGATTTAACGTACTCTAGACACATTCAAAAACACACAAATTTCTAAGGACATGGGTCCTTTAACTACTATTCACTTTGAACTTTGATATTATGATAAAAAGTGTAAGGTCATTCTGTACGTCAGAGCATTTTTATTTTTGTAAAATTAATGCAACTATGAGCTTGTTTTGACGTCTCAAGTGGAGGTTAAGTGTGATTACCAGTTAAACGTTGCTGACGAAAATAAATACTTAATACATTTATTAGTATTACCTTACATTTTATGACATAGATTTTTATTCCATGGCACGGCACGCAGCTGTAATATTCTATAATACCATTTAAAAAATATGTTAATAGTAAGGCTTAGTAATTAGATCGGTAAAAATAGATTAAGTAAAATATAAGCTTATTTTACCTCAATGCGGTGCTCTTGAAGTTCTGATGTGTTCAAATTTAAGCTGCAATTACATATATCTAAATTAGTTAAGATATATCTTCACAATATATTATTATTACACGAATATTTATCAAAACGATACATTACAATTTCTGGTTTCTCTTCGAATTATGTAACAATCTCTTTGTGGTCGTGTTTAATGGCAATTAATAGAAGAATAGAATAGAATACACTTTATTGTACACAATTTAAGTAATACATGACATTAAGTAGTACATGGTAATTATTAGGCTAGTACAAAGGCGGTCTTATCGCATGCTGCGATCTCTTCCAGACAACCTTAGGATGGACATGATGAACTGGAAAGAGTTATACGCGGTGTACTTGTTTAAAATCTATATTACATGAAGACATAAATATACAGATACTTACATAAACCTACATATAGATACATACACATACCTATACATACATACAAATACATACACATATTACACCTACATACAAATACATATATACACAACATAATAGATAAATGATACGAAAACATAACAAACGATATATAAATTCATATGAAGTAAATCAATTTACAGTGACAAGTAATACTCATTGAGGAGTTTTTTAAAGGTTACCAATGTCTGAGCGAGTCGAATGGTTAGTGGCAATTCATTCCACAGGCGTGCTGTGCTGCCTGGACTGAGAATGCAATTAAAGTGTTAATCATCATTAAAATATAATATTTATTAATATTTTTGCATGAATTAGTGCCATAACAGAAGTAAATAAGTATTTTTATGGAAAACCCCGTAGTGTATGCAAGCCTAGCCGTCCGTGTCTACTCAACGCAGTTTTCGCGATAAAATCATCATTATTTATTTAGTCTAACAAGAACTAAATAATGTTCACTTAGCAACTACAATTTAAATACTTTGCAAGAGACGCGGGCGTCATTTCCAGCAATGTTGAAGTCATTATACCAACATTATGCTGACACAATGTATTTAAAGAGATACATAATAATTATTAGTCTATTTATTACCGGCCCCCCACACGGCTAGGAAAGTTGTACGGAGTTGGGCGAACACGAGTATGTGGGAAGGCGCCTCGCCCTACTTCGTCCAACTTCGCCTCGCCTTGGACTACTTTCTGTAGTTGATCCGACCCTCCACACGGCTAGGAAAGTTGTACGGAGTTGAAGAACTTGTCATGTGGGAACGCACTTCGCCCTACCTCGTCCAACTTTGCCTCGCCTCGGACAACTTCCCATTTGTTGTCGGTTTTTTAGCCCGAGTCAAAGGGCCCGAGCAGAGATACCTATTACCTACATAGTTTTTTGTATATTTATATATAGTTATTGCACATGTGCGTTCACGAAATCAATTACTACACTTTAGTAGTAAATCAGACGTCGTCTGGGCACGTTCTGTTATGCACATCTGTAAAATTTCTTCAATATTAATAGGTAATAAGGCAATTTTAGCACTTGATTACTATCAGGTTATTATCGTCAGAAATCTAAACATATAAATAAAATTAAAGTGTGTGTTTGTAATATTGAAATAACTGCATTCTACTACATTCATATGAACATAAAAAGACTAAAAATTTTTTTTTCAATTTTTACGTATCCGTCTGTTTGTTTCGTGTAATCTCTGAAATGGCGGGACCTATTTTGACGAAACTTTTACGTACGACTTATTTTAGAGAAAAAATATTTATTTATTGCTTCCGAGGCGAAACAAAGTTCAGCCGGTTCAGCCAGTACATAATAAAGTTACAGCAATTATTTTTTAAAGAATTATCAAATCAACATATTTTATTCCTGCTACTATATTACCTAGAGATAGTTTTCGTACCTACTAGAGATAGTTTTCGTAAAGGAACTTTTGGGCGTCCTATTCATAATTTACCTACATAGTTTTTGTATATTTATCTATAGTTATTGCACATGTGCGTTCACGAACTGAATGACTACACTTCAGTAGTAAATCAGACGTCGTGTGGGCACGTTGAGTTATGCAGGTCTGTAAAATTTCATCAATCGAATAAATCATTTGAAGAAATTTGATAGATACTTGTATAAGTCGACGTGTGGTATGAATGTATAGTTAATGTCTTCTAATTGTAGGTACTTATTAGTACGTATAATATAAGGCAATTTTTGAACTTGATTACTATCAAGTTATTATCATCACAAATCTAAACATATAAATAAAATTGAAATGCGTGTTTGAATTATTGAAATTACTGCATTCTACTATATTCATATGTATATATCATATGTTGTCATATGAATTGTCTTTTTCAATTTTGTCCGTCTGCTGTTTGTTCCGGGTAATTTCTGAAATGGGTTTGACGAAACTTTTATTTGCTGGTGTAATAAGGAGTATCTTAGGCGAATTATTATTATTATTTCCCCGGGTCAGCTAGTACCTAGTAAAAACAGTAATGATTTTTTGAGAATTATCAAATTAATTAATCAATCAATATTTTATTCCTGCCACCCATATTACCTACGACTATAGATAGTTTTCGCAAAGGAAATTTTTGGGCGTCCCATCGAAAGAAGCTAATCATGAAAATTCAGCTTATTGATTTTATATCTCTAGGTACTACTTTTGTCGAGCATAATGTACCGCTTGATTTGATAATATGAAAGTTAAGTTATAATAATACTATAAAAACATAACTTCACGCCTTTTTCTACCAGAAGGTGTAGGCAGTGGCTGTTAAAGCCTCGACTCGCCGGACACAAAGTTGTCAGTCCTCGATATTAATAATTTCCGAAAAAAATCCGAAAAATTATTGATATGAGTCCGGAATCGAACCCACGGCTTCTGTATCAGAAGACTAAGGACTCTTTGATCAGACCATTTAATTTGTAGGACAAATATTCATTCAAATAATTTAGATATTTATCTTAAGATTACTAGAGAAACCATCAGTTACTATTAAATTTTTAATAAGAAGATTAATCACATCTTAGTATGATATTGTATATTCACGTAATTAAAATACGCGAGCAACGGCAGCTGCTACTTAAGCGTCCATTACATACGTCCGCAGGCGATGGGCACCGTAGAGCGACTCAACTGAGAACTTTCCAAAGTTGTACGAGAATGTGGAGAGCCACTTCGAACTTTGTCGAAGTTGGGCGAGGAACTTCGCCGAGCACTCCGCTATAATTTGGACGCTCCAATAAGATGTATTTTCTGTATAACTCGCGATAGTATTTATGATGAACACTAAGTTCTATTACATGGATAGCTAAAATTTGTTATTTTAAAATAAACTCGGTAAACACTCGTTCGATGATGAAATAATGCTGAGCCAGTAGAAAGCTAATATTTTTGTGTGCTGTGTGGAAGTGGCTCCTCCATTGCAAATGAAATATTTGCTCCCAAGAAATAAGGTGGCGAGCTTATTATACCACGAGAATATCATTGAGTAACTTCCACTACAGTCACCACTGCGATCACAATCAGGCAGAACTTGTCAGACTTTGATAGGATCCTTAAACGCGCTAACTCTACACTACTGAACATGATGAATAGTAAGTGTTAACAAAAACAAATCTGCAGTGTGGCCACGTTCTCGCGGCACACAAATACATATTGTATAATACGATAATAACCTGGTGTATATATTGTACGTATTATATTTATAATTCAGCACCAACAAACATGTTCACAAGGTCAGCAGCCGATCGCGTTTTTCGCCAACATAGTCACTGACACCGGCCAATTCATTAATATCGATTTGTACAATATTTATAGGTATCACATTATTTACAACGGATCGATATTTGTCAGGGACATTTTGTCATCTTAGAAAGATATAAAAAATACTTTCTTCAGGCTAAGAAAATGATGGAGTGTCATGGTTGGAGACTAGCTGTATTGACACCAAGCCGTTTGTCTTTAGCTGTAAATATATAATAATAATATTATCTTGGACACAATACACACAGCGCCCTCTAGTTCCAAGCTAAGCAACTAAATGCTTGTGTTATGGATACTAGATAACGGATATTAATACACATATACTTTTTTTTTTTGTAAATACATACTTATAATACATAGAAAAACACCCAGACACCACACAAATATTCATGTTTGTCACAAATATTTGTGCTCGGGTGGGAATCGAACCCCCGACCTCAATGCTGCAGCCAGTAGTTTTACCAATGCGCCACGAGGCCCGTCGTATATTTAATCCTTTCAAAAGCTTACGAACAACACTTTTCGAAGCACTAATTTTGCTACTGTGCAGTTTATCACCAAGTGAGTTTAGTGGATAAAGGACCACGCTTAACCCACATGTCCCCGGATTAGACCTGTAACTAGGCACGGAATTAACGCATGAAGTTTCCCTGTGGTACTCCTAGCACTCAGAGATGTTGTTGTGACACTGGTCGCAACCTGTCATCATAGTAATCTCGTGGTATTTATGTAATTGGATCAGAGCTATGCATTTATGAAACTGTTGGTTTCACCTTGACGATGCAATTACGTATCGTGGTCGGTCACTAACCCGGTTAGTAGACAGCTGCAGACACAAACAAAAGGCATTGCTTTCACAGCAGCTTTACCACCCAATGGTACATACCTCAGCCCACGGATCATCATAATACTCGATAGTAATTCAATAGTCCCCCCTACAATCTTCAGTACATACTGGCAACACGCCACAGAAGCTGTTCAATTGGATCTAATTGAGTTGTCATTATAATATTATTCAGACTTCTGACTATCAATATACTTTGTTAACTAACACTTTTTTAACTACAAATGGCAGACAAAACCTACGCCAAATCTTCAGCGATAGGAGTATTACATACATACTGTACAAAATAAAACAGGAACATTATAATACGTAATTCGACCTTCCGTGACTGTTTTGTTACAGTCAGATAGGTATTTGGCAACCGCTCACGTTTGCTTCGAAGACCCGAGTTACGTAGCGGATGTTACCGATTTATAGTTGAATTTTTTTACACCTTCATGCCTGTTAACACTCAATGTTAATATGTGAAATGTTGTTAAATCGAATTAAATCTTTTGCTAGTTTGCCTTCTTTTCCCATAAAAAGTAAATAATAATTAATTAAACAATTATTACTAATTAATTAAATCCACTAATCATAAAATAAATTAGTGTACGATAGCATAATTTTTTTTCTGGAATCACAAAATCCTAATCAGCTTGGCCAGCACATCATTGCGGCTACTTTTAAAATCTACCTCATCTTTTCGTTAACACATACTGGCTGTGTGCGCAATAATCACAGTAGTTTGACCTCCGCTACGAGAGATGATTTTAGTGTAGGTTCAAAGTAAACGGTGCAGACGAAATTGTGTGTGGAGAGAGGCGTGTCTGTGACCTTGACCCCCCCAGGTAGCGCAGCTGGCGAGGTCGACGCACCGCCGGCTGGACGAGCACCGTGAAGTATTGAGCCACTTACGAGCGACACACTCCGGTATAACAGTAGCTGTACAATACTTATTTATTATCTAGATCTAAGACAAAATACAAATCAACATAGATACATTAGATACCATTGAAATTAACTTCTAGATCTGATCTTCAAGGAATATTGTAGGTATTGATATTATTAACTTTTGTTAGTGGTAGAACCACGCAGTCCGCTGCATGAATAGACCGGCTCGACCGGTGAAAGACCATGACTTTTCAGAATATCGACATAAAATTGCAGATGCCGCGTTTCGCGCGGTGAGACAGGTATCCCGCAGGCCCAACCCTTTCCCCTCTCCTCTCCCTATTCCAGATGTGCATGAGTGGCGTTCGTTGCTTACCATCAGGTAACACGCTTGCTCTTCCCCCCCCCTATTCCATTAAAAAAAAACTTTGTCAAAATTTTACGTAATCAAATGCCATTCGCAAGTGGTGCATGTATGTGTTGTAGTGTGATCTATCTAACGCAGGAACCAACATTATCATGTCGGTGTTTCCTGACACCAACCTATCTATGACGACAGTAACACCACAAAGAGTCGTGTTGACATTCCGACATACTAACATAGTGCTAGTTATGCATCTGTTTGTTTTTTTTTTATTAATGTAGAGGTTAGATATTATAGAAGATCACAGTATCGATACCTTTCTAATTTTATATTTTTTATTTTAATAATTTATTAAGAAATAATCAGGTAACATTAGAGTTAACCATTAAAATGAACACCGCTGAAAATGTATTTAATGTATTTTACATTTTATGCGGGTGTTGCTGTGAAAGAGAATATTAATAATTAATTAACGACTGTATAGTAAACATTTGATAAACTTCGGTACTATACTCAAGATGCCTCTAAAGAAAAACTTTTATAAGAAAGTTGTATTTATCTCTGATATTTACTTTATGTATAATGACGATATATTGAATAAAGAAGAATAAGCCACCGAAAGCTACCATATACCAATCATCATGACCAAGCTAAATTAGATTCCTGATTGTATGTCAGAGAAATATAAAAAAGTGTATGCGCGCTCGATTCGCACCACAGTTGTGAATACTTCAGAATGAATGTGAAAAAGAGGAATGTGGCGGTTCCGTTTCATGGCACTCAAATAGTAAAGTATTCGCTAACATAAAAACATTGAACTTTCCCGCGAGTAAGGACGGTCGAACTCGGCAAAAAGTCTAGGTAGGTACTAAATTCCCCTGGCCGGCCATCAGGGAGGCCCTCGTATACCACGACGTGCCGCCCTACCTCAGGTCGGTCATCAGGGCCTACCTGCAGGAGAGACGGGTGGACTATGTCGACCGGAACGGGACGGAGCAAAGGAAGGAGGTGACGTGCGGGGTTCCGCAGGGGTCCGTGCTCGGGCCCCTGCTGTGGAACCTCGCCTACGATCCAGTCCTCCGCACCAGTCTGCCCCGTGGCGTGAGTGTCGTTTGCTACGCAGACGACACTCTGGTGGACGCCACGGGGCCCGACTTCGAGCGGACGCTCAGGTTCGCCGAGCTGGGGGTGGCAATCATCGTCAGACGGATCCGCGGGCTGGGCCTGGAGGTGGCGCCTCACAAAAGTGAGGCGCTATGGTTCCACCGCCTCACCAGAGGCAGGGAACCCCCGGCCTCGCGGATCCAGGTGGGTGACACGGCTGTCCCGGTGGGGCGGTACATGAAGTACCTCGGCCTCACCCTGGACAGCCGCTGGAGCTTCGAGGAGCACTTCGTACGGATGGTCCCCCGAGCGCGACGGGTGGCGGGCGCCTTACACCGCCTGCTGCCCAACCTCGGGGGGCCGGGGGATGGAGTTCGCCGCCTCTACGGTGGCGTCGTGCGGTCCGTGGCCCTGTACGGGGCCCCCGTTTGGTCGCGAGACCTCGCGGGGGCCTCCCGCTCCAGGGCTCTGCTGAGGAGCCTGGAGCGGATCATGGCCATACGGATCGTGCGGGGCTACCGTACAATCTCATATGGGGCGGCGACGGTCCTCGCGCGTTCCCCACCCTTCATCATCCTGGCCGAGATGTACGCAGCCGCGTACGATCTCGGCCGGGGAGGGGGGGACCCGGGCGCGCGGGGACGCGAAGTGCGGAGGCGGGAGGCCTTCCGGCGGGTCCTGGGGGACTGGCGCGACGCGCTGGTCCTCCAGGGCGGTACGCGTTCGCGCGCCGTCGGGGCCGTCCTGCCCCACCTCGAGGCCTGGGTGCTCCGTAAATGGGGCACTGTCACCTACAGGTTGACTCAGATGCTCACCGGGCACGGGTGCTTCGGTGAGTATCTGAGTCGAATAAAACGTGAAGAGACGGCGAGATGCCACCATTGCGCATCCGACTTGGACTCGGCCCAGCACACGCTGGAGGTCTGCCCGGCCTGGGCGGACGAGCGCCGAGTCCTGGTCGACGGGATCGGGCGAGACTTGTCCCCGCCGGCGTTGGTCGCGGCAATGCTGGCGGGCGAGGAGGAGTGGAGGGCTGTGGTCTCCTTCTGCGAAGCAGTTATGCTCCAGAAGGAGGCCGCCGAGCGGGGTCGGGAGAGAGCCGACCCCGCTCGAAGGCGGCGGCGGCGAGCTCAGTGATCGCCGCCGCCGCCGGCCGCGAGGGCGCACACCCCGCGGGTGCGCCCGGGTCGCGGCCCGGGAAGGATGACCCCCCGGTGCGGCCGGGAAGGGTCGTCGGGGGCGCCGCCGGCCGCGCGCCTCTTTACAGCGCGCGGTCGGAGCCGCCCCGCCCGGGGGAGCCTCGCCAGGCCCCCCGAGGATGAGCACCCCCTCGTGACTGAGGGGGGGCGACGGCGGGGTGGACCAGAGGGGTTTATCCGAATCCTGGACCACCCCAACGCCGGAGGAAGGCCGCCGCGAGGTTTTAGTGGGTAACCCTAGGATCGGATTTCAGTTTACTGTTTTGGGAGTCCCACACTACCCCCTGCCGTCCCCAGGCGGGGGGTGTGCATAAAGCATTTCCTCGCGTTAAAAAAAAAAAAAAATGTAGGTACTAAATAAGTACATGACATGTTATTGCAAATCTAAGCGTAGAATTTTCCACTCATCATCAGATGCACAGTTATGCAAATACATAGTTCGATATCATTGGCTATCAGCGCCACCTGGTGACGATAACACAGATACTGTCCGAGTTGATCTATCGATATGATATATTTATCATTGTGTTTTATCATATTATCGAAGTGGTGATGACTACTCACTACTAGCGTAAGTTAGTGAACTCCCTCTAGCTAATTTACTAATAAGTAATACATGAAACGATAATAAATTTCTACAAATAGATAAAGACACTCACATTGTTAACCAATACAAATCATGATAGGCTGATGCCTGGAATTGAAATTATTATCACGTTTTTTTAGACGAAGATGTGGGTGTAGGTGGTTGCTATCCCTTGCGACTTGCCGAACATTTACATCCCTAAATTTAAGAGGTTAGGGTGTTAATTAAATATAACCATTCATCAGGCACATTTTTATTAGCTTTTTATTAGCTTCACTTGTATGTTTGTTTGTAGGTTTGTATGTTTGTAGGTTTGTAGGTTTGTAGGTTTGTATGTTTGTATGTTTGTTTGTAACCGACTTCTTTTTTAGTTTCCGGTGATTGCCACTAGATGGTGCGATTTGTGAACTATGAAAGTTCTAGACTAGAAAACCGAACTAAAAAATAGAAAATAAATAATAGTTTAAAAAAACTAAAAAACACGCTTTTTATAGAATACCGAACTAAAAAATAGAAAAATAAAAAAAAATATTTTATTTTAAAAAAAGCGTGGGGTGCATGGTGTCAATAGTTATAAATATTTTATTGACAGATATGAGTAGAGTGATTATCATTTCGATTATCTAAAAAGCACCCCACGCTTTTTTTAAAATAAATTTTTTTTTTTTATTTTAGTCATCAATACTTATCAAACAATGGTATACCTTCGGAAACGTCATGATTTATACTAAGAAGGGTACTCTGTCATCGGGCAAACAAGATGACATATTATTACTTTTTTTATATAGTTCAAAATGGTACTGCCCACACTGTGAGTGACCTGAGACTTTAAACTGTGTTAGTGGTAAAGTACTGGTATGAGTAGATACAAGCGACAAACGCTGCAATGCAAGCAGATAAAAGAGTTTTATTTGTACATAATATTTATAAACCTTTTAACCAGAAACCCGAAGTAACAAAACAAACCAGAATATAGAACAAAGTTTAAATATGTATTAATTCACGAATGCAAAACAAACGTTCAATCGTCGTCTCAGAAAGGATTCTGTTAAGAAAGCTTAGTACAATATTATACGGCTAAGAGAGGGTAAAGGACCAAACGTGTACGAATACTGGCGCTTCTGTGTTCGTAACTTCGGTGAACTGTAGTAACACTGAGCACCGTGAATACCGAGGACTTCATGTAAAATGATAGAAATATAATTACAATTAAAGCCAAATTATAGAGAAACGCCATGACCACGTCGTTGGACCAGTTCTACTTGCGTACTTAGAAATGTTAATAATTTTAAATATTAGTACACAATACGATTGACACCATTTCAAACTCAAAATGTTGTATAAATAATTTGAACGAACGTTTCGTTCGTCGAAAATACATATAAAAAGAGAGACGAAAACTTTAAAATATTAATAGTAAGTTACCTATTCGTTTGTTTCCACTTTCGGTTTTATTTTGTTTAATGTAAGTATGTGTGTATTATAATTAATGAATATTATTCTCCTGACCTGGTTTCACGTAGTTAATGGAAGCAACCTAAAGGTTTACAGTCGGTCACACGCTCGGCCGGCCAGCACCAGTGGGCATCAGATGCGTGACGTTTACGTTTAAAAGAGATATAAAACGATTTAAACTGTATGTTTCGTATGTGTTCCGCGTTACTTCCTCACTGTTCTGTCAGTCAGTCACTCATCAATATTGGCACACGCTGCTTGTTATTCCCGCCCCGCGTCATGTTTAAAACTATAAACAATCAATTATTATCAGTAGGTATCTAAGTACGTGTTATACACTTGTCCTTGTTCCTCAACCGATAGTAATCGCATGATTGGTGAATTATCGAATTCAAGCTTCGTCTCGACATATAAGTATATCGTATCCACAATAAACCGAGCAGTTCATTATTATATTGTACCGTTGCTTGGTGTTTTTATTGTTATTACATTTGATATTAAAAAAACTACTTTAGTTTTTCATTAGTATATTTGATTCATAAGTATAACATAATACATATAACAAAGCATTATACTCACAACTATACTTTCAAGTGATATAGAAGAAATTGCACATGAAAAAATTTAAGTAAAATTTTATTACAGCAATCGCGTTAAATCGATATTTAGAAGAGAATCTCACCTGAGCGGCTTGGTTTCGGAAATTGATCTGTACTTGTGTGTGTGTCTGGACTCACTACTTATATCCTTAAGTCGATGTAAGAATATTATTTTAGTGGGTGACATTAATATTGACATTAGCCATACTCTAAATTCCGATTACCTTGAACTCGCGGCTTTCCAGGGATTACTTCCTGCTCACACACTCCCTACCCGTGGGCAAAACTGTTTGGATCATGTAATGCTAAAGTCACACCTCCATGCAATAACATTGGTGATTGATTCTTTTGTGACCGACCGGTTTTCGTCGCTCTTAATAGTACTTAAGGTGACCACAAGCTAGCTCGTGAGCAGCTAAGTAGGCTTAATCTTCTTTTACTAGATAGCGATATCAAAAATTTAAGCTGAGATCATTGTTTTGGTATCATGGACCCCAATATTCTTACTGAAATAATAGTCGATACTTTAATGAACAAAATTAGAGCTAACACGAGTATCATTAATTTAAGCAATCGCTCACGTATTACTAAACCTTGGATCACTCCCGGCTTATTGCGTTGTATAAGGCACCTGGACGCAATGCATATGAAAGTGAGATCAAACCCTAAAAACTCTATTTTAAAAACAACTTATACTAGATATAGAAATTTTTGCAACAGATTACTAAAAAAAGTCAAACGCCAATACGCACATTCAATTGTTGGAGGCTGGTAAAGGCAACAAAAAATTATGGCAGGTTATAAAAACAGTTACGAACTGTGTTAATGCAACATCATCCGCAAACGATCTGCTACAAATATCACCAACTCCTATAGTCTCCGTCAATCACGTAAATGAGCACTTTGCGAATATTGGTAGATTGCTTGCTTCTAATATAAGGACCCCTCGCTCTCCACCACCAAGACCTAGTGGAGTTACTCCGTCTAAATATTTTGTGTTGTTACCCACGGATTGTAATGAGATGGAATCTATATTACCATCCTTAAAATCAGACTGCGCAGTCGACTGGGACAATATACCTATTTCCATTCTCAAACGTTACAAAAGCGTTTTAATACCAGTTCTGACTCATACTTTCAACCGCTGTCTTGATTTGGGCATATTTGCTTCTTATCTTACAAAATCTACCATTCACCCTATTCATAAGGGTGGGGATAGCGATTGTGTAAACAATTACCGGCCTATAGCTATATTGCCCGCATTATCTAAAATTCTGGAACGCATTATCAACATGAGACTGGTTAAATATCTCGAACAAGAAAAAGTGCTATCCCAAAACCAGTATGGCTTTAGACAAAACAAATCAACCTCAGATGCTGTGCTAGCTTTATAGCTAATAGCCTTGACAACAAGAAAAATGTACGAACCATCTTCTTGGACCTCGCAAAGGCATTTGACACAGTTTCCATTCCCCTCATAGATAAATAAGAAAGTTCTGGTGTAAGGGGTCAGCCTCTTACTATCTTCGAGGACTACTTGAAACACATAACTCAATGTGTCAAAATCAACGAATATATAAGCAATGAGTTGCTAATTACAGTTGGTGTCCCTCAGGGTCGTGTCATTGGTCCGACGCTCTTTTTGGTTTACATTAATCAGCTCTGTGAAACTGCTTTGAATGACTGTAAAATATGCTCTTTTGCTGATGATACCGCGCTTACCTTTGTGGGCGACACTTGGAGGGATGTTTTCGCTAGTGCTCAGAGCGGTTTAAACATTGTTTTTAATTGGCTCTCTAATAATTGTTTAACCCTCTATTCCCACAAGACTAAATATATGACCTTTTCTTATAGAGAAAGCTCCCAACCTCCTTCAATCTTCTCAATCCTTGCACACTCTTGTTCAAATATGCCTGATGCTGATTGCAAAGACTGTCCAGTTTTAGAAAAAACACCAACCATTAAATACCTAGGTATAACATTAGACAACAAATTATCTTACTCCGTATATTTAGATAAATTACAAACCAGGGTTCGTAAACTAATATATATCTTTAAATCATTACGGCATGTGGCGGACGCAGGTATCATCAAACAGGTATTTATGCTCTGTGTCAGTCTCTCCTGTCATACTGTATAACTTCTTGGGGTGGAACAGGCAAAATCAATCCAAAAACTGGAAAGAGCTCAAAGAGCGGTACTTAAAGTTGGCACCTTCCGTCGCTTTAGATTTCCCACAACTGAACTCTTCAAATCCTGCAATGTGTTTACTGTGCGACAACTTTTTGTGTTAAGTACGATTCTTTTGAAACATGCTGAAACACCCCCCATATCGATAACTAAGAGGCGCCAGGACAAAATTTGTAAAATTCCTAAATGTAAATTTTCACACTCGCAGAGATTTTATCACTTCTTGGCCCCATTGCTGTACAACAGGTTAAACAATCTTCTACTGATTCATCACCTGACGAAGACATCCACTAAAAGGTTGGTTACCGATTGGCTACGAAAACTGACATATCAGGAAACAGAGGAATTCATCAAAGTAACTTTTTAGCGCTGTATTTATCGGGATTGTTTCTGGGGATATCTGGGGCGTTGGTACACATTGATCGATAGTACACACACACACACACACACCCACACACACACACACACCCACACACAGAGAGAGAGAGAGAAACTCACACACTCCAACACACACATACATACAAACACTTATATACTCAAACACTTAAACACACACACACACACACAAACACTTATACACGCACACAGACACACATAATAAACACTCACCCTAATCAGAATTTTAACGTGATTATCAATGTATTCATTCATATAGATGTTGCTGCATACATTGTATCCACATAATAATATAAACGCGTTATTTTTTACAAGATTATCGCCCGAATACTGAACTCCCACTCAAATCTGACAATCAATAAAAGGCTACTTAGAATTGGAAGATCGCTCACATTTAAGTGGTATACCTATATTCGACCATGATCAAGTAAGCACCTATTAAATGTTTGTATCCTGGCAACACAATGACAAAATATATATGATGGGTATGTTCTTAGTTACAAAATAATTTAGCGTAGGTACGTCTTATATTCATTTTACGCAGATTTTTTAGTAAATAAGTTCAAATCCTATTATTTCAATAAAATATAATGACCTAACATGAGTTTGGTTGTATTAAGGATTGAATGATGAATTCTCTCCATGATTTTTATCTAAAAATCAGAATAATTTGAAAAGAAAACTTCAAAATATACTAGTAGGTTATCATAGAATGGAACGTTACACTTGGCGTTTAAATCGTAATGGATATTATATTATTCGTTTGTTTCGCCCAAAATTGAAATCTTTGATTCTTGTTACAAGAATCAAAGATTTCAATTTATTGTTTAGTTTTATTACACAAATAAATGTGGATGCAGTAATACAACCGTAAAAAAGATATGCTCTTGGAATTCATAAATAAGTAAGTGTTTATGTAAACAATGTCAAGTACCAGGTACTTTGTAACCCGGTTTTTGTCGTGTGCTTAATTAAATTAAAGACCGAGAGATGACCTCTGATTTTAAGACTTATTTTCAGATATAAAATTATTATTGAAAATAAAGAAACAATGGCAATAATATTTTGAAGAAGAGGGAGGCATTAAAATTTGATGAGATGATGATGATACTATGAGCGACTCCAGGACTCTTCAAGAACTTTTAAGAAAACCTCAAACAGAAGTCTAATAAAAACATAGCCAAAGCAAATGTAGTTTTGATTAATTTCTTTGATTCTATTGTAATTTAAACTTTATTCTTTCCTAAAAAGTCACTTTCCGCTGTCTGTCCCCTTATATGCATAGCTTTAAAACTACGCAACGAATTTTGATGCGGTTTTTTTTAATAGTTAGAGGGTATCAACGGGGTGGTTTTGATCTATAATTTATGTATAGTGTAGTAAAAAAAAAGTGATAATTTTCAAGATTTAGAACTTTAATTGCAAACGCTACCTAAACCCTAAGTGATAAATCAAAACAACGTACTACATTATTATACACCTTTAAAAGATCTACAAAAAAGTCCGCGAGAGCATATGTCTATCTCTTAGGGGTAACCCCACACAATTACCCACAATGACCATTTTTATTCCATCCGGGACCCCTAAATCCATCCGATTTTGCATTGTATATCTGCTTGGTATATGTATCATCCATTCTTTCTACATGTCCGAACCATTGGAGCATACCTTTTCTTACTTTTACATCGACTCTCTTTCAATCCAACTACCTTCCTTACAACCTTGTTTTCGACGCAGTCAGCGAGAGTCACTCCCCATATTTTGCGCAGTGTCCTCATATTTAATTTCATGCCCACTCTGCAATACCCAACTCTCGCTTCCATAAGCTAGCGTTGAGATCAGTACCGCATTGTAGATTGCAAGCTGGGCTTTTCTGCCTCACACTTGTTTTCCCATCAGAAATTAATGATAATGACCATCTAAGACATTATCAATAGTTTTTCTTCGATTTAAAGAAAGTAAACTTAGTTTGAGAGACCGCACAACCACTCTTAAATGTAAGTTCTGCTCACTTAGGTTTGATAGTTGATTTGACAGATAAATAAAGTTGATTAGCGTTTCTGTATACGAATTTTGTTCTGAGTGGTGTTTTTGCGCTAGTTAGTTTGAGTTGCATTTAAATTTATCAGATGCTCAAATTTGACGTATTCTGTCTAATGTGAGAGCTATTTATACGTATAAGTAGCGCTTATATATTTGAGTGGCAGTTCAGTATTCGGGCATATGTAGCGTAAATATGTTTAGCAGCTTGTAAAGGGAAGTTTGTTTTCAGTCTACCCTCATCATCTAAATTATTTTAAACCTTAATTGTATAAACTGTGCACCAACATCTATTTATTGTACTCACGAAGCAACATGGAAGTGAAACTTGGTGTTTTAACACAGACTTTTTTAAAGTCTACTTAAGATACCAAGAGTTACATAGAACTAGATGTAATAACTCATCTATACATTTTATGTTCTCGTTCTGTATGTTCTATTGTTATGATGTTTGTTGAGTGTTCTTTATAATAAATAAATAAAATAAATAAATCGAGGAATGGAAGTGTATTATGTGTACCAAAGATTTATAAAAGCTAAAACCATAAAAAACTTGCCTACCTTAAACACATAAACCCCATGGTTGGCGCAGACGGATAAAAATCCTGTCTCCGTTACCTACAAAGAGCTTTTCCCAAGAGCATTCAATCTATGCGACTATAAATTGTAAAGGTATTGCGAGTTTGAGAGGCTCGAGTGCAGACAGACACCAGCTCACTTGTGTCGCAAGTGTGTAAAGGTGCCAGCGGGTCACCGGGGAGCCTAGAATGTGTCTCGCAGCGGCGATACCCAGCCAGGGCCTACATGCACCGCCAGACACCACTTGTGTGAAACGCGACATACATTACCCACCGCCATTAAATGTTACACTTGTAATTGAACCGTATCACGGCGAAATTAATAATAGAATAGAATACTCTTTATTATACAAGAAATTAAACAAAAATATATGCATAAAAACATGATTACATTCAATTGTACAATTGGCGGTCCCATCGCACAAGGCAATTTCTTCCGGACAACCACTGGACGGAAAGAAAGAAAAAGAGAATTAGAGGTTGTCGGCGGTATACAAAAATAATAAAAGCTACATTATGAAAAAGGATAAATAATAATATATTTTTATAAATATACAAATTACTTAAACATACATACATACTAATACAAATATACATACATACATATAAATACAAATATACCTACATATTAATATACGCATGATAATACCAATGCTACTGTAGTGATAAGTAGTGATGTTTTAGCCGTGATTTAAAGATGGTAACGGACTTCGATTTTCTAATATCAACGGGTAATTGATTCCACAATAGTACAGCTTGTACAGTAAACGATTGTCCAAAAAAGTTGGTGGAATGTCTTGGAACAGATAACTTCAGATTTTCGTATGACCTCAGACACTTTGAATGTGTGTCATTTAAGAACACGAACCGTTCTTTGAGATAATGGGGTGTTTTCGGACTGAATAAAATGTTATATAACAAAGTGAGAATATTATTAATTTCGACGTATATTAGTGACAATGGAGAAAACTTAAGACCGAAATCGCCTATTGCTGCATTTTACTATTGGTGGGGGATAAACCACCAACAAGAAGCGAACAGTAAACTTATAAAAGTAACTTATGTAGGTCCCGTCGAGAGATAGGTTTCTCAGCAAAAACCAAAGCGGCATATTTTCCGACAATGTAATGTAGAACCAGTCCATCCGTAGCAGGTTCGATTACAATGTAAGGAATGTTTTTTATCAACTCAGGGCCACATACATATCATCAGTCGTTAAGTTATATTAACTGGGAGTCGTCTTGTCAAGACCTGTTTGTCTTGGATTTATTGGAATTAAAACGTCGCCTCGCTAATGAATATTTTTAATTTAAGTGAAAATTTAACGTTTGAGAAATATGTTACAAACAATGCAATTCATTTTAATTTAACGGTCTTAGATTTGGTAACGTAGTATTACTACCGAGGGGCTAAGCCCGCAATTTTCCTTATATTTTTTTCCAGATACCACAGATAGATAAAATAGTATTAGTAATTAATTAATTATAGTTTCATGTAAATATCAACTAACAGCCACCATCGATAAACTTACTCAGAATTTAACAAAGAGACTAACTACCAGATGTTATCTTTAAGTATGTAGTCGTTTAAACAGTTAGTGCATTTTGCAGACATATTAATTCGACATTACCAACAGATTCTTAGACCAATTTCATTTCTACATAGACCTGTATATACCTCTTTAATAGGAAACGTTTATCTATAGAGTGCGCCAAGCTCCAACCTATTTAACTGCAACATTCATAATACGTAAGAGATAACACACAACATGACAGTCTGACACTCTCGACACTTGAGCGGCACAACGACAGTCGACACCCGACATCATTCCACGAACGCGAGAGAGTTACAGAACATAACGTTATTGTATTCAAACGTGAACATACACTCCTACCACTCCTTATTATGTATGGCTGCTTGATGAACAATAAAAATTGTCGAGGAATTTCAAAAACTTCAGTTGAAAGACACTAAACACGAAATCATCTATATTTCCTATTTAAGTGTTTGCTTTTGTATACTAATATTATAAAGTTGAAGATTTTAAAATATGTATTTATGAAAAATGTTGGGATAGCTGGACCCCACCCGGCGAACTACGTATCGCCTTATTGTTATATACCACTAATTCGGTCAATTCTGGGCTTCAATTGGTCGCAAGATGTTGACAGCCTCCAACCATAATCCTTTTAATGTTAGGTGTGGCTGTTACAAAATCGGGTAGTAAGTAGTTCCCGAGATTGGTTGATTCATCCAAAGTAACCTATAACCTTCAGCTTTTTAATATTTGTATGCATGTCATGTGGCGCTCGTCGCCCTTTGCCCTAAAGCTCACGACCGTGCAGTACAAGTGTGGGAAGGTCAGATCAAGGTAATCAATACTGTCGTCATATTCTTTACTATTTATGAGCCTGTCTTTGTTGTTTTCGTGTGTACAACAACTGCATGGACTCACGTAAGTCATTTACAAGTAATTGGGTAGGCTGAAAAAACTCAATTTTATAACACACAATTCTTACACACAAATTCATTCACAGGGTCAGATTTTAATGCTTGGTGTAAAATAAATAAAATTCAAAAATAATAACGCTGATGAAGTCAATCCGTGGATGCCATATGTATTATTATTATCTAATTTTCATCGCCACACACACAAATGTCTGTTCCATCACGACGGTCTGTAGCCAGCAAGTGTGGATATGTAGTGTTAATTAATTCATTTCTATACATACAAGTACATTTTTACAGTTTACCCGGTACGTGTATTCCTGGACTAACAGATGTACAAAAGCTGCTTACTTGAAAATAAACAGAAAAACTAATATAGTGTACATTGAATTGTAGGCTAACATGTAACTTAACTACCTAAAAGCCAGCAAATATCGGAAACGTTGGGAAGAAGATATTTTAAAGGGGTAAAAATTAAAAATGTATCGTCAAAACGCAAATTGCAAATGGCGCGGTTAAAAGGTCGTCCGTTTTACGTCAGCGGGCGAAAGTAAATCTCGCAGCGTTGCGTACAGCCGCCAACTGCTCAAGGCGAAGACATACACACGCGTGGTTTTAATTTGTTAATATAAATTCGCGGGACAAACGCCATGCAGAATATGTCCTTAATCAAATGATACTATGTTATTATTTCCCTATACCTACACCTACCCTATACTCATGAACGAACATTATTATCGTTAAAGGAAGTGATGCAGGGCAGAAGGCATTACGACACAAATCATATTCCTTGTTTTGGACGTATTTTTAGTGGTGATCTCAACTTGAGGTTACGATTTTCGCAGCGGAAAATACACCCACGAGAATCCCAACACCGCACGACATATGAATTGCTATAGCTCATAGAGCAGTTTTATATCCAGTTATCACGATTACAAATTGTATATAGGTAATGTACACTAAATCATTTAATCAAAATTCTTTCATTAAACTACTTTTCGATGGCGACAGGATTAACGAAAAAACCATGACAGTAATGTTATTTAAATGTCTAGTTAGACTTTGGCAGAATCAAAATAAGGATAATTTTTCTAGGGAAAAATATGCACGTTATTTAATTATTTCTAAACGTAAGAAACTAGCACAATTTGTGGTTTTATGTTGTTACCTACTGATTATTTAGCGGCTGTAAACTTGGACCCTTTGTAACTCTATAAAGAACAAATGGATATTTATATATTTTACAACTATCAGGGCTGCCTTTCTAAGAGAGACATAAGATTTACATGAAACACAATCTAGGCTTTGAGTCGTGCTCTGAGTTAATGATAATAAAATACTCTTTTCTCTGTAAGTTTAGTATTTTTTCGGGGTTTTCATAAATAGATCCTAACACGTCTAGTTCAAAGATGCTACAGTCAACGTCCATCTCTTTAATGTAAAGCAAAATTAACAGATAACGGCAGCACACGATCTTCGCCTTAACAAATACAGTGGAGAAATTCACCTTGAAGAGCGAAAGGTGCAGATCACGTGATAGTCGCGGCACAGATCGACAAGTTTGTTTATTGAGCATCTATATAGCGGGCGAGTAGAGAAAGGGGCTTCGGTTTGACAAGCAACTGAAGAGACCGTGGTATACCCGATTAATACTTATTGTTATTGAGACATTCAAAAGTGGTACAGCCACACAGTTTGCTGCATGAATGGGCCGCCTCGTGGTATCCGGAAGCCCACGCCCCTTTCCCCACCTCTCCTATGCTACTTCCTTATAGGGCGGCAACGCCACTGTAACACTATATGTGTCGCACCATCCTATGTTCATCCCCGTAACCAAACTCAATTTCATCTAAGACAGTGACATCAGGACAAAAACTATTAGCTTTTCTATGAAAGGTGGCAAATTTAGTAAAAACTACTTACTAAATTTACCATCTTTATATCATGTTAGTGTATCATTTTAGTTTAAAATGGTCATTTACAGAAAATCCGTCAATTCTAACCAAACTCATCTCCAGCTTACAGAATTTTTTTTGTCAAAAGCCAATATAAAGAAAAGTATCAATTGTAGGTCACATAACACTATACATATACCTGGGAGGTACCGTTGTTTGTACATACATACATTATTCAGAATGTCAACGAACTTCACATTGTACACAATCAATTAGCGACATTATAAATTTAAATTGACAATTCTGTAATTGTCAAGTGGTAGGTACAACTACGTATAGCTACAATAAATTAATCCGACACAGTTCATCCACTACTTTGTGGGCGGTGGTGGCCAAATTAATGCAATCATTACATAGTATAAAACAAAGTCGCTTTCCGCTGTCTGTCCTTTTCTTCGCTTCTGTTCAGATCTTTGACGCAACGGAACTTAACTACGCAACGGAATTTAATTTAATAAAAATATGATTTAGTATAAATAGTGATAATTTTCGAGATTTATCTGTTTAGTTGCCAACGCTGGCTGAACCTTAAGTGATAAATCTGTTGTAATTAATTAAATATTATAATCTTAATATTAAATATGAACACACAGCGCCATCTATTGTCGTGAATGAAACATACTTCGCTCATTTTGTTTAATCTTTTTCGTGTAGTGTTACTGTTACTCACTTCCTACTTATGATAAAAATGTGTCCGGTCTTAAATAAAACTACTAAGTTCATAATAATGTGATTATTATTTCAACCAGTTATTACAACATGGTAGCAGAGCGTGGTTGAAAAGAAAAACTCAGTGTTATAATTAAAGTAAAGTGAAATAGACATTTATTTAATACAAGGAAAATTAGAGGTTAGGTGAAAGACGCGGCAAAACTAATTGTTGTAAAAATCGCACTAATAACATTTTATTATCGTCGAAATGGCTAAACAAGCAAAGATTGAAGATATTACAATACCTATTTTCGATGGTACAAGTTATTCTAGCTGGAAATTAAGGCTATTAACTTTGTTAGAATACAAAGAGTGTCACGAGGCCGCCATTGTAAAAAACGAAAACGAGGAAGCGGTTTGGAAAAAGAAAGATTTGAAAGCAAGGACTATAATAATGAGTACAATCTCAGATAAACAATTGGAATATATTAGTGAATGCAAAACAGCATATGAAATGATTCGGAAGTTTGATAAGATGTATTTAACACAGTCTACCGCTATGCAAATAATATGTAGAGGAAAAATTGAAGAGATCAGATTAAACAATTACAATACAGTAGAAGATTTTTTTGTTGACTTTGAGAAAACAATGAATGAATTTAAAATGGCCGGAGGAAAAATTGATGAAGAAGAAAAGTAAGATACCTACTTAGAGTACTTCCACCAAGTTATAGTTATATTGGAGATTTTCTTGATGTGATTCCAGAAGAACAAAGAACAGTTGATTATGTATGTTCTAAAATAAAAGAGAAAAATATGGCTACTAGTGACTCATACAAGAAAAACAATGTAAGTACATTTGCAACCAAAATTACAGCCCAATGCTTTATCTGTGGCAAGACTGGTCATCTAAAGAAAGACTGCTGGCATGGCCAGGGCTATAATCAAGGACAACAAAGCTCCAGAGGACAGCGAGGGCAACAGAGAGGTACCAACAGAGGCGGATTCTACAGAGGTAACAGCCGAGGCAGAGGTTATAGCCAAGCAAGAGGCCATAGCCGTGGTAGGGGTAATAGTCGAGGCAGAGGTGAAAATAATTCCAGAGGTCAAGATCAACCCAGTGGTGAATCCTCAAACAATGCATCAGAGTCATGGACGACTGAGGTATGTCACCCGGAAGTTAATCAGGTACGAGGTTGTATTAATTCAGAAGAATGTTATAATAACAGTGAAATTAATTGGCTTTTAGATAGTGGGTGTACTGACCATATAATAAATAATGATTCATATTTTTATAACTCTGTGAATTTAAAAAATTCTGTCAATGTAAAACTGCCAGATGGTAAAATGTTAAAGGCCACAAAAGTAGGTACTGTCAAAATTTATTTTCAGAACTATTATGATCAAAAACATGTTGATTTAAAAAATGTTTATTTCGTTGAAGGTATTAAGCAGAATTTGTTAAGTTTTTCTAAGATAACTAAAACCTGCACCATAGTAGCTAAGAATGAATATGCAAAAATTTATAATAATAACAGAGAACTAATAGTTGTTGCTAATAAAATAAGTAATCTGTATTGTATTAAAAGTTTTATAACAAATAACGAAATGTATGCACATGCAGTAAAATTAACTCAAAAAGAGAAGTGGCATAGGGCACTTGGTCATGTAAACTTCCAGTATTTAACTAAAATTATTAATAATAAATTAGTAGATGGTTTGCCTGATAAGATTGAAAGCACTGAAATGAAATGTTCAAATTGTATTAAAAGTAAAATGAGTAATGTACCTTTTGAAAATAATAGAACAAAGACTACTGAAGTTTTAGAACTAATTCATACTGATTTGAACGGTCCACACAACACAACTGGTTATGGTGGAGAAAAATACTTTCTCACATTTATTGATGATTATAGTAAATGCACTAGGATATTTTGTATTAAAAGTAAATCTGAAGTTGCTAATTGTTTTATAGAATTTGTCAATTTAATAGAAAATAAATTTAATAAAAGAGTTAAGAAAATACAGTGTGATAATGGCAAAGAATACTTAAACAAAGATATTTATAGTTTTATAAGACAAAAGGGTATAGAGTTATTACCATGTCCACCCTACGTCCATGAATTAAATGGAGTAGCGGAAAGATACAATAGATCTGCTATGGACATAGGTAGGTGTTTAATGAGAGAAGCTAAAATTCACAGAAGGTATTGGCCGGAAGCTATTAAAACAGCAGCATATTTAAAAAATCGAACAATTGCAAATACAGTTGAAAATAAAACTCCTTATGAGATATTTTTTAAAATAAAGCCTAATGTAGAGCATTTGAAAATTTATGGAAGTAGAGTTTTTGTCAGGGTACCTGAAGTTTTAAGGAAAAGTAAATGGGATGATAAAGCACAAGAAGGAATTTTAGTTGGGTATAATGAAAATAGTTATCGAGTTCTATTAAATAACAGAATAATTAACGCTAGGCATGTGCAGGTAATTGAAGAAAATACTGAACTGATTTGCTTAGAAAAACTAGAAGGTCAGGAAGACAGTGATTTAAAAATTGACCAAACTTCAAAAGAAACGGTTAAAACAAATTATGAAAGTGATGAAAATTTTGTAGATGCAAATGAGACTCAGTCCAATAATGCCTTAAAGAATATTGTAAATGATGATAATTTAAGTGATAATAAAGCAAAACGAAAGAGAGCTCCAGTCATTAGGTATGGTAATCCAGTTTCACATTTTATATACGTTAATTATATTGATGCAAGTGTACCAAATACATTTGAGGAGGCGATAAACTCCAATGATTATAAACAATGGCAAATAGCAATGGACTCAGAAATAAATAGCTTAAATAAAAATAATACTTGGCAAATTGTTGAAAAGCCAAAAGATAAAAAGATTATTGATGTAAAGTGGGTTTTTAAAAAGAAAAATAATAATGATTATAAAGCTAGATTAGTTGTAAGAGGATTTCAGCAGAAAGAATATATTGAAAATGCTTACTCACCAGTAGGAAAAATGCAAACATTAAAAATTTTATTGTCATACAGTTGTAAGAATAATTTATTTGTGGAACAGATGGATGTAGAGACAGCCTTTTTGAATGCTCATGTAAAGTCAGAAGTATATGTAAATCAACCGGAAGGTTATGAAATTGGTAACAACAAAGTTTACAAATTGCAGAAGGCACTCTATGGTCTGAAAGAAAGTCCTAGAGTATGGTATGATTGTTTTGATAAATTTATTATAACACTAAATTTTGTTAGAAGTAACTATGATTATTGTTTATATGTTAATAGAGTAAGCAAAGATCCAATATACATATTAATTTTTGTTGATGATTTTTTAATTTGCTGTAAAGATAAAAGTTAGAGGCATGTTGAATCTCTGTGTCAAAGTCGAGCGGTCACGTCGGATGAGGTCTACTTTGCGTCCTTCACCTGTTCAATACCAAAACCCCGAAAACTTTCAGCTCGAACTCCAAAATCGCTTCCAATGCCTAGATGAGTGTGAAACGGTGGACGATATGAACAGCAGGATAGTGGATGTTGCGCATGCCGTCGGTGCTAAATTTTTTAGTAAGCGACGTGCAAACAGAACTCAGAAGCTGTCGGAACCTACTCTCAGGCTCATGCAGGAGAGACGAAAAATTTCGACGCAGTCTTCGGCCGATTGGTCCAAACTCAGACAGCTAAATAGGCAGATCTCGAAAGGTGTACGACGCGATATTCGCAAATATAACACCCAGCGGATACAAGAAGCTATAGAGCGGAACCAAGGCTCTAAAGTATTCGCAAAAGATCTGTCTAATGGGCAGAGTCAATTGACTAAATTGAAGAAGGATAACGGCGTCGTTGTTTCTTCCAAAGATGAGATTCTGGGAGAGGTTCAGAAGTTTTATAGACAGTTGTATGAGTCTACACAAACTCCTGCTGTCGGCTTGTCTCGAGATCCCAGATCCAAGCTAATTCGGCACTACAGCGAAGACATCCCGGACGTCAGTCTGTACGAGATCAGAATGGCTCTCAAGCAGCTAAAGAACGGAAAGGCACCGGGTGACGATGGAATTACTACCGAACTTCTGAAGGCGGGTGGTACACCGATCCTTAAGGCCCTTCAGAAACTTTTTAATTCTGTCGTGCTCGGGGGCGACGTTCCAGGGGCGTGGACCAGGAGCGTGGTGGTGTTATTTTTCAAAAAGGGTGATACAACCCGCTTGAAAAATTATAGGCCCATCTCGCTTCTGAGCCATGTCTATAAGCTGTTCTCGAGGGTCATTACAAATCGACTCTCGCGCAGGCTCGACGACTTCCAGCCTCCCGAACAAGCCGGTTTCCGGAAAGGCTATAGTACCATAGACCACATACACACACTACGCCAAATTATACAAAAGACCGAAGAGTATAATCAGCCTTTGTGCCTGGCGTTTGTGGACTATGAGAAAGCCTTTGATTCCGTCGAAACTTGGGCAGTGCTGCAGTCCCTCCAGAGATGCCAAATTGACTATCGGTATATCGAAGTGCTGCAGTGTTTGTATAGAAACGCCACTATGTCAGTCCGGATTGGGTCTGGGAGTACGAATCCCATTCCATTGCAGAAAGGTGTCAGACAAGGGGACGTAATTTCCCCGAAGCTGTTCACCGCTGCATTGGAGGACATGTTCAAGCTCTTGGATTGGTCTGGACTAGGCATCAACATCAATGGCGAATACATCACTCACCTTCGATTTGCCGACGATATCGTGGTCATGGCAGAGTCACTGGAGGACCTTGGTACAATGCTCAAGGATCTCAGCAGATTTTCCCAACAAGTAGGTCTCAGAATGAACATGGACAAAACCAAAGTAATGTTCAATGCCCATGTCATTCAAGTACCGGTTACTGTTGGCGATGCGATCCTCGAAGTTGTCGACCACTATGTTTACCTAGGACAAACAGTCCAGCTAGGTAGAGCCAACTTCGAGAAAGAGATAAACCGACGGATTCAACTCGGTTGGGCAGCGTTCGGGAAACTAAGGGAAATCTTCTCGTCCAAAATCCCACAGTGCCTTAAGTCTAAGGTCTATGACCAATGTGTGTTACCAGTGATGACATACGGAGCTGAGACGTGGTCTCTAAATGTTGGCCTCATAACGAAGCTCAAGGTGGCTCAGCGTGCTATGGAACGGGCTATGCTCGGAATCTCTCTGCGAGATAAGATCCGCAATACGGAGATTCGCAAGAGATCTGGCGTGACCGACATAGCCTGTAAGGTTAGCACGCTGAAGTGGAGATGGGCTGGCCACATCGCTCGACGAACCGATCACCGCTGGGGTAGAAAGGTTCTCGAGTGGCGACCACGAACTGGTCGACGCGGAGTAGGCCGTCCCCCTACCAGGTGGACAGACGACCTTGTGAAATCCGCGGGAGGCCGATGGATGCAGGTTGCACAGGACCGGCAGTTGTGGCGCTCTATGGGGGAGGCCTACGTCCAGCAGTGGACTTCTACGGGCTAATGATGATGATGATGAAAGATAAAAGTAAAATTGAAAACGTAAAAACTAGTTTAATGAAAAGATTTGCAATGAAAGATTTAGGCAACATTAAAAGCTACATTGGCATAGATATAAACTATAGTGATGATAAAAGTAAAATGACTCTAAGTCAAACAAAATATATTGAATCTTTGGCTACAAAGTATGATTTAAAAAATACTAAGTTGTATGATACTCCAATGGAGACAAATTTAAAATTAGAACAAGCTGGAGAAGTAGATGAAAGAATTAAGTACAGAAATATAATAGGTGAATTATTGTATATTAGTACAGGTACAAGGCCAGATGTGGCATACAGTGTTAATTATTTGAGTAGATATCAAAGTTGTTATAACCATACACATTACAAATATGCCATGAGAATCTTAAAATATTTGTATAAGACTAAGGATCTAAAGTTAACTTACTATGATAATATAAACACTGAAGTATTAGATTGTATGGTAGATTCTGATTTTGCAGGAGATAATGTGGATAGAAAATCTACAACTGGCTTTGTTATTAGATTGTTTGGAAACTTAATTTTCTGGAAAACACGTAAACAAAATACTGTAACTAAATGTTCAACTTTCGCAGAGTATACTGCTATGTCAGAGGCAGTGACAGAAGTACTTTTTATTAAAAACTTGTTAAGTGAATCATTTGATGTAACATTTTGCAATCCAATCAAATTGTATGTAGATAACTCAGGTGCAATAGCAATTGCTAAATTCGGAAACTTTACAAAAAACTCTAAGCACATCGAAGTGCAGTACCACTTCATTAATGAGAACTATGAAAAGAAAATAATTGATATTGTAAAAATTGATACTAAATTTAATTTGGCAGACATGCTAACTAAAAGCTTGGATAAAACAAAATTTTTAAAGAATAGATTAGAATTAAGATTGATTTAGTTATGTGAAAGTTTATAAGATTATAAATTTAAGGAGGCGTGTTGTAATTAATTAAATATTATAATCTTAATATTAAATATGAACACACAGCGCCATCTATTGTCGTGAATGAAACATACTTCGCTCATTTTGTTTAATCTTTTTCGTGTAGTGTTACTGTTACTCACTTCCTACTTATGATAAAAATGTGTCCGGTCTTAAATAAAACTACTAAGTTCATAATAATGTGATTATTATTTCAACCAGTTATTACAACAAAATCAAAACATTACATATCATTACATGGACAACATTACTATACACCTACAAATAAATGGTCTACAAAAAAGTCCGTGATGGTGTTATGTCTCTCTTATACCTAAGAGAGACATACACCATCACGGACTTTTTGACAATGACCATTTTTATTTTTTCTTATTGCTTCTGACGCATTCTTATTCTTTCTGATAATAAAGTGAAGACGTGATGGTTTCACATAAAAATGGAAAATGTTTTTGCATTAGCTGTTTAACCATTTATTTAGTCAATTAGGGAAACAAATTAATATGAAAACCAACCAGTTGACGCGACGCATAATAACAGCGAAATAATTACATGCGCATTTCCAGTCATTATGACTAACTATCTACCTGACGCTCATCGTCATACCGCACAACGCAAGTCTTGCATACGAAAAAACCCACATCAAATACCAGAAAGGACAGAGCCCAGCGTGAAGAACGTCTCACTAAAAACTAAACAAATCAGATCTAAGCGAGGGCCATGTAATTTACATTTTTGTTTTTTTTGTAAAGTAAAAATAACGTAAAAATATGTCGTAAAACTTAGTGTGTCTACAATGTATTATAAAGAATATGTACGCAAAATAAATAATAATGTTCTGCAATATCTGTCGGTGCATTTGTATTTACGTTCCTGGTGATCTCCGAAACAGCTGGTGGATTTTTGTATAGAGATACAAAGAGAGAGGAGAGCCTCGCAAATCTCGGCCTACGGCTTTAACATCTACCTACGTGCGAGTGAAAGTCCCGGGACCACACGCACTTCAATTTAATTTATTTTCTATAGATCCTTTCCAAATATGGACTTTCTTTTAGTTTAGTACCATGCAGTCAATATTTAATATTACGACTAGAACAATAAAATCTCGTTTCGCAGGTATAGAGAGTTTACCGCAGACGGCCGGTTTGCCTTCACCTAAAATGCTAATCTGCGTAGCGGTAACACAACGCGCGACGGGGAGCGGGGCAGATGTCTAACGGTAAAGGAGTGTTCGTATTGGCAAAACACTTCATTTTTGCCGAACCACTCAAGCGCGGCTTCGCAAGCCAACAATTTTTTATGTAGTATGAGAAGCGACAGCGTATGTATTGCTTTCATCTGATTTGATTAAATATTATCGAGAATACGCGGGAAATATAACGTCACCGCATAGATCTCGCATGATCTTACACAAAAACGACCAATTATTAACTTAATTATTAAGTTCATAATTTGAAAACAGTTCAAAACAGCAATGCAATAAAAACATTTTAGTATATCTTTACACTTTTTTATACGCCAAATTGGAGGCAGCGTATCTAAATTGGCCGAATGAAATATTTGGAAATGGATTACGTTGTGGACTAATGCGTTACGGAGCTAGAACTTGGAAACTAACAACGACTAGTGATCTCTCCGCCGGATCTTAGTCACGGTGCGAATTATAATCGAGAGGAGTTTTTGTTACTTATTTTAGTGTCAACGGTCGCAGTATAAGGCGAGTGAATCGGCTGAGTCACCACTTGTTCTGTGTAGTGTTAGTTGGTAGTAATGTCCGTTTAAAAAGCCACATAAAAATACACATAATCATCTCTAACTAGGAAGTCCGAAGCCTTGGTCACAAAAGCTTTCTAGAAATTATGGTGTGTACGAATCGACGACAAAATAAATGTTTATATCTGAGATAAGATGAAAACAAACTATGTGACGTCTTTCTTGTATCTGATAAACAATCAATTATGTAACTTTAATACTCTGAGTAGAACATATATTCCATGTTACCACCAGAAATACTTGGATGTTATATCGTCCAGGGCGGCACAATGTACAGGATCCAAAGATCCTTGAACTCATTTAAATATCGAGAAGCAACAAACGGCAATGCCCTCGATGCTGTATTAGTAAACCAATCAATTTCTAGGCAGAGGTCGGCGGGTTCAACTCCCACCAGATTACAAGGAATTATGATGAGCAATTGATGATAGTACGCACAGACAAGTATATATCCTAACTACAGTTAGAGAAACTATTTTCGCAAGTAATCCTGACGTTGCGTAATCTTCAAATGTGGCCCTTGAAAAATAGTCAATTTTTAACTTAGATCTCTTTTTATGGGATAGGAGGGCAAACGAAAAAGCGGGTCACCTGATGGTAACCAACTTTTCACCGCCCATGAACACTGTGGTCCGTTGCTGTCCTTTAAGGGAGTAGGTGGGAGAAGGAAGGGGCAACAGGATCAGGCCTCCGGATACTTCTCTCACCGAATCATTCATGCAGCGAACTGCAAGACTCTACCACTTTTGAAAGTACTACTGGAACCATTGAGCTTTCAAAACTAATAATAAAAAGTACGTTAAAAACCAAACCGAAATTTACAACAGAAGTTACCTGCGTAATAAATAAAATAAATTGTTTGCCTTATTTTTGTGCGACATCACAATAAATGGCTATATAAAATAATAATTACAATCGGTTTTATTCATAGTTCTGACCACGCGAACTTTGTACCACCATTTAAGGTGCCTTTACCACTAAAAAGGTTAAAATGCTTTATTTATATTGCCGTCGTCGATAAATGGGCCATCTATCACAATGATTTTTTCAAACCAAAACAAAATCTTTAGTTTTGTAAAGTATAGAAAATGAATGTAAAATTGAGATCACCTTTATTATGTGTTATAATTGTTACAAGTATTTGATATATTTAGGTTGGAAAATATTAATCTTCGGCACATACATACATAACTTCACTTCCTTGAGGGGGCGAACAGAATCAAATATTGTAACGTATCGTTACTAACTCCATGATATTCGAGACCTTTGTAAATTGCTTCCAGCTTAAAAATAAGTAAATAGACGCAATATTTGCATAAATAAGAATAAAAGCCGGTATATCAAAGTGTAACCGCGGGAGATTGGGCATTCATCGAATGAAGAAAGAACCCGAGACTGAGAGCAATGACACTGACCAATCATTTACCTGCCGGCTCGCAACCACTAGTCATCTGATGCATTTTGACCTTCTATACAGGGTTCAATTATCGCAATCATATATTTTGTTAAAGGCAACCATTTTGATACTCAATGATAACTTCTATGATAGTGTGTGGATAGTCCCAATGCCATGGGGCCGTTCAAGTATTACTTGAGTACTATATGGAGGGTGTAGGGGGTCTTTTCTTTGCTTATTTTTGATGACAAGGGGGGTGGGGGGTAAATAATTGTAATAAATCTGCTTACGTAATACTTAAATGGCCACAAGACTTAAACTCATTCCTATAATAAATGTTCGAAACAAATATCATCGATTCAGCAACTTGGTACAAACACGTGTCTGAGTCAGAGTTGTTTTTGCCGATAAACCAAACATGTAATTACACAATTAAATTTAAATAATTAAATCAAATCAAATGCGTCACAATATAAAATAACAATATATAATATAGTGTATTGTCTCGGTGGTTCAGTGGTCGAGCACCCCGCTTCTGAATCCGGAAGTCGCGTGTTTGAATCCTGACACTGGCTCACACCAATGACTTTTCGAAATTGTTTACGGAAGTTATGTGTGTTAAATATCGATGATTGAAAACTTTGTGCCCGGTATGGCAATAGGTATGTAAAACAACCTATTCCATTTGGGACTTAAACATAACGGCGAGACGAGGCTTAACAGCCACTACCTACGCTTTCGGGTAACAAAGGCGTAAAGTTATGTTACGTATTTTTCTATTACTGTTCAATAGGGATATTTTGCTTCTTAAAAATTAAATCTTGTTATTTGTGGATCAAAACAACTTTCAGGATTGTATCGCGTTTATTTATTATTTATTTCCCGACGTTTCGAACTCTTTACAGAGATCATTTTCACGAGTATGAACAAAAAGATGGTAGTTGTTCAAAAGCTATCTTCATTGATACAGAGAGCACCCACTTTTTGGAAATAAAAATCAAAAAGTTGATGTTAAAAATATGATTTTTACTATTGGTAACCCACATCAGACCATGAGAACAAAAGTTAAATACTTATTTATAAGATGCATTAATACATCCTGCCTCTAAAGATCCTTTGTTGTATGATTTATTAAGTAAAAGTTATTATTAAATTATTACAAATTATCATATTTTCTAAGTTGGTTGAGATTAAGGTATGACTATTATTAAATATTCATTGATTTTAAATTAAAAGATAAAGTGTTTATTAAAAATCTACCACTGGGTCAAAAACGCGGCCAGTCCTGAGAAAGACCCAGCAAGAAAACTCAGCGGCTGTTCTGCAAAACTGATTATTATTTCATTTTGAACGGGCTATTGATATTGTTATTATTTATAATGTTTTTGAGAAAAAGAAAGGGACTTGGTTTCTAGGTTAATAAAAAATAAAAAATTAAATTAAAATTATTTTGTTTTGATTATTACTGCACTACTCAAAATTCTATATTATTATGGTTCCTGATGTGGGTCTGACCTGCAAACTATACTAATAGTATCTCGCTGTCTTGAGCTGTTTGATTGTGGGCTAGGTTTGATGAGACTTATGACTGGGTTCCAGCTAGGTGATAGTTTCCAGCCATCTTCTCTATTGAAATTCTTTGGATGTTTTTTGATTTCAATAGCCTCGCGTATCATCCTGGGACGATAATGTTGTTCTTTGGCGAGGATTTGTGGTTTGTCAAACCTGATGTAGTGTTTTGAGCCCTTCCTACAGTGTTCACAAACAGCAGACTTATTATAGCGGTTGTGCTTCACATCCGCTATGTGTTCTTTGATCCTGGTTTTAATGGACCTCTTTGTTTGTCCGATATAAGAGAATCCACAATCACAGTCCAGCTTATATACTCCTGGGTCTTGCAAGGGGATGTGGCACTTGACAGATGGTAGAAATTGACTAACTTTCTTGGATGGCTTAAAGTATGTTTTGATTGAAGCACGTTTTAAAATATAGCCAATTTTGTCAGTGATTCCCTTTATGTACGGCAAGATGGCAGGTTGGCGCTCAACTGTGGCTTGCTTCACTCGGTTTTTGTGATGATTTCTGGGAACTTTAAGCTGATTGGCATGTAAGACTTTTTTCACATGCTGAATCTCCTCTGCTATGTGTTCCTGGTCACAAATCCCTCGTGCTCTCTGAAACAAAGATTTTGACACGGCAGCTAACTGTGAAGGATGGTGGTGAGATTCACCATTCAGGTATCTATCTGTATGGGTTTTCTTTCTATACACAGTGTGACTCAAGGTGTTATTAGAGTTACGAATAACTAACACATCCAAGAATGCTAGAGAATTGTTAGACTCCAGTTCCATTGTGAATTGTATTTTGGGATTTATGGAGTTAAGATGGTCTAAGAATACAGTTACTTTGTCAGATGGTAAAATTGTGAAAGTGTCATCTACATACCGCTTATAGAAACGGGGTTTAACAGGTGAACTCACCAAAGCAGTCTCCTCGAAGTCCTCCATGAATATGTCGGCCACGACAGGAGAGACCGGTGAGCCCATGGCCACTCCATCTACTTGCTTGTAGAATTTGTCCTTCCACAGTAGGTAGCCAGATGTGAGGCAGTGTTCTAATAGTTCAGTGTATTCTTTGGCTATTTGATTTTCTGCTAGCTTCTTGGATATAATATTAATGCAGTCCTGTACAGGTAGGCAAGTAAATAAGGACTGAACATCAAAACTGACCATTGTTTCATTGTCTGCGAGGTGTAGATCTTTAATCTCACTGACAAAGTGGTATGAGTCTTTTACAAACGCACTTGAATGTCCTCGAAGTTGTGAGAGGACTTTCGCCAAAGTTTGAGCTAATTTATAAGTCGGTGTATCAATCTGACTTACAATTGGGCGTAGGGGTACGTTTGTCTTGTGTATTTTCGGTAGTCCATACAGTTTTGGCGGTTTCGCACACGATGGTGTCAGGTATTTGACGTCAAGATTTAATGTACTGGAGTGTCGTTCGAGTAGTTTCTTGGTCTTGTTTAAAATACTCTCAGTGGGGTCTTTTTTCACTGTTTTATAAGTACTTTCATCCGACAACAGTTGTTCCATTTTAACATTATAATCTGACGTATCCATGACCACGGTAGCATTTCCCTTGTCTGCGTGTAGAATAGTAATGTCTGGTCTGTTGCGTAAGTTCTTCAACGCTAAATATTGTGGTTTGGACAGGTTAGGTTTTGGTGCCCGATTACGACGTAAAACCGATGAAACATCTTGTCGTATGGTTTCCATGTCCTCTGATTTTAGGTTGTTTTTGGCCATGACATCTTCAACAGCACAGATTACTTCCTCATAAGGAATTTTTGACGGGGCTACGGCGAAATTTAGGCCTTTGCTAAGTACCTGTATGGTGTTTTCGTCCAAGGTTTGTGATGACAAGTTCACGACCGCTGTATTAGTCTGTGTAGTGGTAACCGGTTGCGTTCCGATTTTATTTTTCTCATGTTGTGAGATGTTAACAACATTGGATCTTTTTTGGAGTAATTTGTTGTATTTGGTTATTTGATTATTTTTGCATGTTTCGTATTTAAACGTTTCACGCTTGTTTAACCTCTCCATGCAGGTACTAAAATCAGCTGTCGATAAAACTAATTGAATATTCCTGGACGTTTTCTCAATTGTTTGCGTGATTTTAAATAGGTCGTACCGAGTTTGTTGGATTACCCTCCGTAACAATTTTTCACTAGCTTTGTTTAAGATCTTCGCGCTTCCCCGTATGTTCCATTTTGGTGAGATTTTAACACACGTAGGAATGAGATTATGGTCACGGCATCTCTTCAAGAAATTTAGTGATGTTAAGTATCTTGCGCGCTTAGTTTTCAGACCTTCTAGTTGTCGAATTTGATTAGCGGTGTTTATTCCGTATTGGTTTACATATTTGTTTCTAAGACTTTCGCGAATCTCACTCATTGATCAAAACAACTTTCAGGATTGTATCGCGTTTATTTATTATTTATTTCCCGACGTTTCGAACTCTTTACAGAGATCATTTTCACGAGTATGAACAAAAAGATGGTAGTTGTTCAAAAGCTATCTTCATTGATACAGAGAGCACCCACTTTTTGGAAATAAAAATCAAAAAGTTGATGTTAAAAATATGATTTTTACTATTGGTAACCCACATCAGACCATGAGAACAAAAGTTAAATACTTATTTATAAGATGCATTAATACATCCTGCCTCTAAAGATCCTTTGTTGTATGATTTATTAAGTAAAAGTTATTATTAAATTATTACAAATTATCATATTTTCTAAGTTGGTTGAGATTAAGGTATGACTATTATTAAATATTCATTGATTTTAAATTAAAAGATAAAGTGTTTATTAAAAATCTACCACTGGGTCAAAAACGCGGCCAGTCCTGAGAAAGACCCAGCAAGAAAACTCAGCGGCTGTTCTGCAAAACTGATTATTATTTCATTTTGAACGGGCTATTGATATTGTTATTATTTATAATGTTTTTGAGAAAAAGAAAGGGACTTGGTTTCTAGGTTAATAAAAAATAAAAAATTAAATTAAAATTATTTTGTTTTGATTATTACTGCACTACTCAAAATTCTATATTATTATGGTTCCTGATGTGGGTCTGACCTGCAAACTATACTAATAGTATCTCGCTGTCTTGAGCTGTTTGATTGTGGGCTAGGTTTGATGAGACTTATGACTGGGTTCCAGCTAGGTGATAGTTTCCAGCCATCTTCTCTATTGAAATTCTTTGGATGTTTTTTGATTTCAATAGCCTCGCGTATCATCCTGGGACGATAATGTTGTTCTTTGGCGAGGATTTGTGGTTTGTCAAACCTGATGTAGTGTTTTGAGCCCTTCCTACAGTGTTCACAAACAGCAGACTTATTATAGCGGTTGTGCTTCACATCCGCTATGTGTTCTTTGATCCTGGTTTTAATGGACCTCTTTGTTTGTCCGATATAAGAGAATCCACAATCACAGTCCAGCTTATATACTCCTGGGTCTTGCAAGGGGATGTGGCACTTGACAGATGGTAGAAATTGACTAACTTTCTTGGATGGCTTAAAGTATGTTTTGATTGAAGCACGTTTTAAAATATAGCCAATTTTGTCAGTGATTCCCTTTATGTACGGCAAGATGGCAGGTTGGCGCTCAACTGTGGCTTGCTTCACTCGGTTTTTGTGATGATTTCTGGGAACTTTAAGCTGATTGGCATGTAAGACTTTTTTCACATGCTGAATCTCCTCTGCTATGTGTTCCTGGTCACAAATCCCTCGTGCTCTCTGAAACAAAGATTTTGACACGGCAGCTAACTGTGAAGGATGGTGGTGAGATTCACCATTCAGGTATCTATCTGTATGGGTTTTCTTTCTATACACAGTGTGACTCAAGGTGTTATTAGAGTTACGAATAACTAACACATCCAAGAATGCTAGAGAATTGTTAGACTCCAGTTCCATTGTGAATTGTATTTTGGGATTTATGGAGTTAAGATGGTCTAAGAATACAGTTACTTTGTCAGATGGTAAAATTGTGAAAGTGTCATCTACATACCGCTTATAGAAACGGGGTTTAACAGGTGAACTCACCAAAGCAGTCTCCTCGAAGTCCTCCATGAATATGTCGGCCACGACAGGAGAGACCGGTGAGCCCATGGCCACTCCATCTACTTGCTTGTAGAATTTGTCCTTCCACAGTAGGTAGCCAGATGTGAGGCAGTGTTCTAATAGTTCAGTGTATTCTTTGGCTATTTGATTTTCTGCTAGCTTCTTGGATATAATATTAATGCAGTCCTGTACAGGTAGGCAAGTAAATAAGGACTGAACATCAAAACTGACCATTGTTTCATTGTCTGCGAGGTGTAGATCTTTAATCTCACTGACAAAGTGGTATGAGTCTTTTACAAACGCACTTGAATGTCCTCGAAGTTGTGAGAGGACTTTCGCCAAAGTTTGAGCTAATTTATAAGTCGGTGTATCAATCTGACTTACAATTGGGCGTAGGGGTACGTTTGTCTTGTGTATTTTCGGTAGTCCATACAGTTTTGGCGGTTTCGCACACGATGGTGTCAGGTATTTGACGTCAAGATTTAATGTATTTGTTTCTAAGATTTTCGCGAATCTCATTCATTGATCAAAACAACTTTTAGGATTGTATCGCGTTTATTTATTATTTATTTTTATTTCCCGACGTTTCGAACTCTTTACAGAGATCATTTTCACGAGTATGAACAAAAAGATGGTAGTTGTTCAAAAGCCATCTTCATTGATACAGAGAGCACCCACTTTTTGGAAATAAAAGTCAAAAAGTTGATGTTAAAAATATGATTTTTACTATTGGTAACCCACATCAGACCATGAGAACAAAAGTTAAATACTTATTTATAAGATGCATTAATACATCCTGCCTCTAAAGATCCTTTGTTGTATGATTTATTTAATAAGTAAAAGTTGTTATTATTAAATTACGTTCGTTCGTTCGAAACGTCGGGAAATAAAAATAAATAATAAATAAACGCGATACAATCCTAAAAGTTGTTTTGATCAAGATTTAATGTACTGGAGTGTCGTTCGAGTAGTTTCTTGGTCTTGTTTAAAATACTCTCAGTGGGGTCTTTTTTCACTGTTTTATAAGTACTTTCATCCGACAACAGTTGTTCCATTTTAACATTATAATCTGACGTATCCATGACCACGGTAGCATTTCCCTTGTCTGCGTGTAGAATAGTAATGTCTGGTCTGTTGCGTAAGTTCTTCAACGCTAAATATTGTGGTTTGGACAGGTTAGGTTTTGGTGCCCGATTACGACGTAAAACCGATGAAACATCTTGTCGTATGGTTTCCATGTCCTCTGATTTTAGGTTGTTTTTGGCCATGACATCTTCAACAGCACAGATTACTTCCTCATAAGGAATTTTTGACGGGGCTACGGCGAAATTTAGGCCTTTGCTAAGTACCTGTATGGTGTTTTCGTCCAAGGTTTGTGATGACAAGTTCACGACCGCTGTATTAGTCTGTGTAGTGGTAACCGGTTGCGTTCCGATTTTATTTTTCTCATGTTGTGAGATGTTAACAACATTGGATCTTTTTTGGAGTAATTTGTTGTATTTGGTTATTTGATTATTTTTGCATGTTTCGTATTTAAACGTTTCACGCTTGTTTAACCTCTCCATGCAGGTACTAAAATCAGCTGTCGATAAAACTAATTGAATATTCCTGGACGTTTTCTCAATTGTTTGCGTGATTTTAAATAGGTCGTACCGAGTTTGTTGGATTACCCTCCGTAACAATTTTTCACTAGCTTTGTTTAAGATCTTCGCGCTTCCCCGTATGTTCCATTTTGGTGAGATTTTAACACACGTAGGAATGAGATTATGGTCACGGCATCTCTTCAAGAAATTTAGTGATGTTAAGTATCTTGCGCGCTTAGTTTTCAGACCTTCTAGTTGTCGAATTTGATTAGCGGTGTTTATTCCGTATTGGTTTACATATTTGTTTCTAAGACTTTCGCGAATCTCACTCATTGATCAAAACAACTTTCAGGATTGTATCGCGTTTATTTATTATTTATTTCCCGACGTTTCGAACTCTTTACAGAGATCATTTTCACGAGTATGAACAAAAAGATGGTAGTTGTTCAAAAGCTATCTTCATTGATACAGAGAGCACCCACTTTTTGGAAATAAAAATCAAAAAGTTGATGTTAAAAATATGATTTTTACTATTGGTAACCCACATCAGACCATGAGAACAAAAGTTAAATACTTATTTATAAGATGCATTAATACATCCTGCCTCTAAAGATCCTTTGTTGTATGATTTATTAAGTAAAAGTTATTATTAAATTATTACAAATTATCATATTTTCTAAGTTGGTTGAGATTAAGGTATGACTATTATTAAATATTCATTGATTTTAAATTAAAAGATAAAGTGTTTATTAAAAATCTACCACTGGGTCAAAAACGCGGCCAGTCCTGAGAAAGACCCAGCAAGAAAACTCAGCGGCTGTTCTGCAAAACTGATTATTATTTCATTTTGAACGGGCTATTGATATTGTTATTATTTATAATGTTTTTGAGAAAAAGAAAGGGACTTGGTTTCTAGGTTAATAAAAAATAAAAATTAAATTAAAATTATTTTGTTTTGATTATTACTGCACTACTCAAAATTCTATATTATTATGGTTCCTGATGTTATTTGTGATCAATTGGCGTCATAATAGTCTGGAGCGATTACGAACTCTATCACCGAGTGCAACACAATGTGTAAGCACACTTACGTCACTTATCAGCATTACATTACATGGCGTACACACAATCCGATGCATCAGTAGTTTTGTAAGTGAAATGAGGAAAACGCTACGCTAACGTACAACAACAATTTATGCGCAAGCGCATTTCTATTAATATTATTAAACATTCACTGTACTTACTTGAAATTTGCCATGCTTTGTATTACAATATCGCTGGTATTACAATTAGTAAAGCATATTCCTAGATACATATGGCTCGAATAATTGATATTTATTTCCTCATGTATTTGTACAAGTTTTTAGACAATTTGAATAATTTTACCAAACTTCTGAAAAGAAAATTTTGTTAACACGTAGACGAAACTAAGTTAATTAGGTGTATAATGCCTACTGAAGTAAGTGTTTATAATTAGGCCTTAATGCTCGAGGTATTCGAATCCAAATGCTAAGTTATAATTTTAAATTATTTTTTATAAATCTTGATCAATGAATGAATCCCCTGTGAATGGCAGCTGTAAAACTATTTCATGAGATGAATCAAATCATTTGCCAAATATGAGCAAACAGTGGCTTTTATAGTCCCAACTGTTCCCCAGTCCACTTTATATATCTACTACATAATATATTGTCTGCTTAAGTCGCACAAATTATTAGTGTCCGACCGAAGCTTCGGCTTCGGCTACCTTCAGACAAAAATCCATCTTCGGCGAGAACTTCGGCCCAGAATTTAGCCGAAGCCGAAGGTCCGAAAACAGTCGGAATTAAACGAACTGTTACAAAAGAGTGAGTGACTGACGGACACCGGACTGCCCTTAATTCAGTGCGGATACCTTTATCACCGAGAAAAAAGCGGCAAGAGCCACTTTACGCCGATATTCTTCTTTAGCTGTGGATAATATTGAAGAAAATTATTAAATTGCTAATAGTTTATAACCTTCGGTAAATAGGCCAAAAATAGACCTTCGGTCGGACACTACATATTATATAATACATAGTCATCTTTTTGTCGTCGGTAAGTTAAATAAATTTTGCAATATATAAACTTAAGAATGAAATGATCACGCTTTCTCCATCGCCGTCACTCAAATTAATCGTAACTTTCTCAACGACACGACGCGAAAATAAACAGTTCGCAATTTTTGGCGTCATTTCATCATTACATAGTATAAAGTTGCTTTCCGCTGTCTGTCCCCTTGTATGCTTATATATCTTTGAAACTACGCAACAGATTTGGATAGATAGAGTGTATTTTATCTATAATTCATGTATGATGAAGTAAACAAAAAGTAATAAATCCATAATTTACTTTTTAATTGCTTTTGATGCGGAACAAAGTTTGCCGAGTCAACTAGTTAAAAATAAAACCCAAGTTATACTTTAATGTATACAGCGTTTTCTTGAATTCGCCCATTGCAACAATTTGGTCTCATGGAATAGTTTAATCGTTGCTAGACGTGTCTGTTGTACGCACACAAATATTTGTATACGGATGGACACAATTGCCACTAGTCATTAGGCTCTGGGGCTCTAGGTCTGTCAGCAACTTTCAACGTGCAAATAGATAATATGTTCGAACTAACGGATGTCACGACTGTAAGTACATAGCAGAGCAGTAGCAGCTATTATTCCTCGCCGATTTTCTTTTTATGGTTAATTATGGGCATAAAGTCATAAAAGACCTTTAACATAACATTACGCCTTTTGTTACCCGACGGTGTAGGCAGCGGCTGTTAAGCCTCGTCTCGCCGTTATGTTTACGTCCCAAATGGAATAGGTGACGAACCTATTGCCATACCGGGCACAAAGTTTGTCAGTCATCGATATTTATCACACATAACTTCCGAAAACAATTTTGAAAAGTCATTGGTGTGAGCCAGTGTCTGGAATCAAACCCGGACCTCTGGATCAGAAGCCGTGTGCTCGACTACTGCGCCACCGAGAGCGTTAGACTTAATCATCATTACATAGTAGGGGGTCATGTCAAGAGCGTCCATGTCGCGACCCCTGCCGTCCCAGTGGGACGCAATCTTGACCGAACCAAACTCAGCCGGACGGGCTGCTAGGGCGTGCCCCGGAAGCGACGCGCACCGATTAGCCTCCGTCGGTGCGGCTGCATGCGCATGCGGCGAAGGGGGCCGCCACCTTTCACGCAGCGCCAATCCTGGCGGGACGAGGAGAGGGGAGTGCCGTATAGGCACGTGGAATGTTACGAGGCAGTATGACAAGAAAGATGAATGACATGATGGATGTAATAAATGAGAGATGCCTGGATGCCTTATGTTTGACGGAGACAAAGCGGAGGGGGAGTGAGACCTCCCCGGTGGCAAGGGAGCCCTATGGTCCGGAGTGGACCCGGACGTCCGTGCCAGTGGGGGTGTTGGAGTCGTTCTCTCCTCCCGCTTTGCTTCCGGAGTGAAAGATTATGAGGTGGTAGGCCCGAGACATCTTTGGGTTTGAATAAAACTGGGGATCACGCGAGTTTTCCTGGTCGCAGCTTATGCTCCCGTCAGCTCCGCGGATCCCCGCGAACTCGAGGACCGTTAGGGATATTCTGGATCTGGTTGAGGGAAATGAAAGGATAATTCTGTGTGATGATCTTAATGGATGGGTCGGAACCAAGAGAGATGGCCTGGAGGCTGTCCTTGGTCCGAATGGTGACAAGAGAGTGAATGATGCTGGTAAGCCGATATTGGACGTATGCCTGGAACGGAACCTTCTTGTGTCTAACACATTATTCCGTCATAAAGATATTCACACGTACTATATACGTGGAGACGGAATGAACAAAAGAGTATGATTGATTTGATTTTGGTAGATAGTCGAGTCTAAGTGATACAAGAGCCTACAAAGGCCCCACTCTTGATACGGACCACTACCTGGTGGTAAGCCGTTTCGTGGGCCTTTTCAAGAAGTGGAGACACTGGCGAGTGCGTACCCATTTCGGAGAGCTTGAAAGGATAAAATGCGAGAAATTAGAAGATGGAAGTGTACGGAGTATGTATGTAGACCTGGTCAGTAAAAGACTCAGTGAGACGAGTCTTTCTGACCTAGGTGTTGAAGAATGCTGGGAAAGAATGAAAGATAGTATAGTGGATAGGGCAAAAGAAGTATGTGGTAGTGCAAAGAGGTATAAGATTCTGAGAGGTGATGCCTGGTGGGACGCGGATGTGAAATCCAGCGTCGAAAGTATGACAGAGAAAAAGTATGAGAGCTACCGCCGCTGCAGGAATGTTACCAAAGCGTGAGTGAAAGAGAAGCGTGAAAGACTAGTTGCGAATGAGGAAGTGAGGTTGACGAAGAACTTCGAGGCGAATAACAAACTTCTGGAGGGAAGTTAGAAAGTTTCGGGGTTCTTCGTCAACATCCAGAATGGACAAAATTATGTCTAAGACTGGTGACATTCTTGCAAACCCAAGCGATGTATTGGGCAGGTGGGGTGAGTATTTTGGGGAAATGTACGAGTATGTTCCGGATGTGGGCGCCGCGAGTGAGCCTACGCCTGACACCGCTGCGCCAACATCTGACGAGGACATTACTATGGAAGAGGTTGAATGGTCGATACGAAGTATGGAAAATGGTAAGGCAGCTGGAATTGAATTGATTTGATGTCTGCTGAAATGATCAAATACGGTGGAACCTGTGTCCGGGACACTTTCCTGACCTTGAGCAATCTGTGCTGGAGGTCGGGTAAGGTTCCCATGGAGTGGAGGCGCGCTGTCATTGTGCCCTTGTATAAAGGTAAGGGATCACATATGCAGTGTTCCAGTTACAGGGCCATCAGTTTGATCAGTTTAGCAGCAAAAGTGTATGGGAAAATTATTGAAAGGAGAATGCGGGTGATATCTGATGGAGTGTTGTGGGAGGCTCAGGGTGGTTTTAGAAGCGGACGAGGGTGCATGGATCAGATTTTTTTCTCTCCGCAACATCGTGGAGAAACAACTGGCTGTTAACCGGAAGGTTTTCTGCGGTTTTGTGGAACTGGAAAAAGCATTTGACAGAGTGTTACGAAAGGATCTGTGGGGCATACTCCCGGGCTACGGGGTGAGCGGAGCACTGCTGCGCGTTGTGCAGTCCACTTATGAGTGCTGCACAGCGTGTGTGCGTGTCGACGGCGGCTTGTCCCTACTTGTCACTACTATGAAAGATGATTGCATGATTAAAGTCTTGCAGTTGAATGCGACGAAAACGAAAGTTATGGTGTATGAAAGGGAGGAATCTAGAACAGATGCAAGGATAATGGTTGATGATGTAGTGCTGGAACAGGTGAATGAAATTTTATATCTTGGATGCGCTTTTAGCAGAGATGGAAGGCACACCGCGGATGTAGAAAGACGAGTGGCGATAGGAAATAGCGTAAATGGAGCTTTGGGCAGAATCCTGGGCGCAAAAAACATTAGCAGAAAAGCCCAGCTAGCAATCCACAATGCAGTCCTGATCCCAACGCTTACTTATGGAAGCGAGAGCTGGGTATGGCAGAGTGTGCATGAAAGTAGAATAAACGCGGTAGAAATGAGGGCACTACGCAAAATCTGCGGAGTGACTCTCGCTGACCGCGTAGAAAACAAGGTAAGGAAGGAAGTTGGTTTGAAAGAGAGTGTCGGTGTAAATGTAAGAAAGGGCATGCTCCGATGGTTCGGACATGTAGAAAGAATGGTTGATGCAAGACTGACTAAGCAGATATACAATGCAAAAGCGGACGGATGTAGGAGTCGAGGACGGCCAAGACACACATTCCATGACCAAATAGAACGTGTTCTGGAGGAAGGTGATGTTAAGAGCCTCAAAAACCGACGCGTGTGCATGAAAAGAGTTATGAAAGTCAACGAAGCGAGTGAGGCGTGTAAGAATCGTGCCCTATGGCGCTCTGTTCCCTCTGCCTACCCCGCAAGGGATTTGGCGTGAAGTTATGTATGTGTGTATGTACATAGTATAAAACAAAGTCACTTTACGCTGTCTGTCCCCTTATATGCTTATATCTTTAAAATTACGCAACAGATTTTGATGCGGTTTTTTAATAGTTAGAGGGTGTCTACGGGGTGGTTTTGATCTATAATCATGTACGATGTTGTAAAGAAAAAATTAAAATTTTCGAGATTTAGCTCTTTAATTGCAAACGCTGGCTGAACCCTAAGTGATAGATCAAAACAATGTTCTACATTATTATACAACTTCAGAAGGTCTACAAAAAAGTCCGCGAGGGCATATGTCTATCTCTTAGGGATAACCCACAATGACTATTTTTATTATTTTACTTTTTAAGAGAAACAATGGCTTATTTACGAAGCGATTTTAAACATTACATCATTAATTTTCATCCAATTAAGTGTCTTAAATAGTTTGTGCATGTAATATAGATGATCCTGGCCCTTTACAGCATGCAATTTAATCGAATATTTTTGAAGATATTGCAGTATTAATATAGCGGGATAGCAGTTAAAGCCGATGAATAGCACAAATTGAACTTTTTAATATCCAAATTTTACTCATTTAGTACTTTGTCCCGTATAGATATTGCAGTATTAACATAGCGGGACAGCCGATAAATTGAACCCTCATGATTGTTGTCGTATTCAAACGCCAGTTCATGCGCGGAAGTCAAATGTCATTGAAATAATGCCAATAAACAGATGACAAAGACTTTCTTTGAATTTTGAACACAGTAAATGGGAGGTTATCATTTGACCCCGACTTTGTACAGAGACAAGTTGTGTGTGTAGTTGTGTATTATTGGAATGTTCATATATTTTAAAATCTTCTACAAATATATACATATTCTCTGGGTTATTGATCATTTTCTACCAAATCTTTTAAAAATCACGGAAAAAATGTTTGACGTCGATTTAAAAATAAAATCGTCATGTTTTTTCTACAAAACCGGCCAAATGTTCCCGTACCATTATTAAACGGCGAAAACCCATACATTAAAGAGGTTTTGCCCTTAATTATTGTATTTTCTTTTAATTAACTATATTTAAAGAGAACAAACAACTATTTTTTTATGTGAATAGTTAAAGTTTCTATCTGTCATCGTTATTAGTATTGAGCAAGATAGGTATAAGATAGTATCAAGTTTATTGTATGGTAGCCCCCCTAAAATACTTATTATATTTTATTTTTAGTGTTTATTCATTTGAGAAAAATTCAACTGTCTAGTTCTACTCAATTCTTCAGTAATTTCACAATAAATTCTTCAAATAAAAAATCTATTACTTAGGAGATGAAGTATGCTAGGAAAGAGTGAACGAAAGTATAGTGGATAGTGCAAAACAAGCATGTGTTTGTGCAAAGAAGCATAACATTCTGAGAGGTGATATCTAGTGGGACGCGGATGCTAAATCCAGCAACGAAAGTAAGAAAACAGCCTGTCTGGATTATGTCTCAAGATTGAAAGGAGAATGAGACTTGTGGGAGGCTCAGGGTGGTTTCAAAAACGAATGAATTATGTTTAGATTTTTGAACTGGTTCTGAGCAGAAAGGTTTTCTGCGGATATTGTGGATCTGGAAAAAGCGTCACACAGGGTGTCACGAAAGTAGTGTCCGACCGAAGGTCTATTTTTGGCCGAAGCCGAAGCCGATTATTCGGCAATCTCCACAACCTTCGGCCGAAGCCGAAGGTTATAAACTATTAATAATTTAATAATTTTCTTTAATATTATCCACAGCTAAAGAAGAATATCGGCGTAAAGTGGCTCTTGCCGCTTTTTTCTCGGTGATAGAGGTATCCGCACTGAACTAAGGGCAGTCTGGTCCGTCAGTCACTCACTCTTTCGTAACAGTTCGTTTAATTCCGACTGTTTTCGGATCTTCGGCGGGACCGAAGTTCTCGCCGAAGATGGATTTTTGGCCGAAGCCGAAGCTTCGGTCAGACACTACACGAAAGTGATCTGTGGGACACGGGGTGGGCGGTGTGTGTGTTGACGGAGGCCTGTCGCCCTGGTTTGAAGTCAATATCAGCGTCAGACAGGGCTGCGTGCTGTCCGGTCGGCTGTTCATCCTGTACCTGGACAGTTGTTTCCAGAGAGTGAGATCGACGAATGTAAGTATGCGAATGGGTGACCTAGTTGTGAGCTTTACGCAGATGACTCCGTGCTTTTAGCCGAATAGCCGCTGAACCGGCAAACACAAGTCACTATTATGAAAGAAGAGTCTTGGTGATAGGCTTACAATTGAATGTGATGAAAATGAAAGGGTGTTTGAAAGGGAAGAATCGAAAACGGATGCAAGAATAATTTTGATGATGTAGTGCTGGAGCATTGGATGCGCTTTTAGCAGGATTACTAGGTACCCACCCCGCGGACATCGAAAGAAAACTGGTGTTAGGAGACAGCGTAAATGGAGCGTTGGGCAGATTCCTGGGCGCAAAGAATGTCAGCAGAAAAGCCCAGCTACCAATCCACAATGCGGTACTGATCTCAACGCTAAATTATGGAAGCGAGAGTTGGGTAGCAGAATGTGCACGAAAATAGGATAAACGCGATCGAAATGAGCGCACTGCGCTAAATCTGCGGAGTGACTCTCGCTGACCGCGTCAAAAACAAGGTTGTTTTACCGTTGTGTTGTTGGAAGGGTAGAGTGTAATTGTGTAGTAATAGAGTGTCCGTAAAAGTAAATAAGGGCATGCTTCGACGGTTCAGACATGTAGAAAGAATGTCTGTTTGCATCATCCATTCTTTGACTAAACAGATATATACAATGCAAAAGCGGATGGATGTAGGAGTCGAGAATGGCCATGGCACACCTTCCATGACCAAATAGAATGAGTTCTGGAGGAAGGTGATGTTGAGCCTTAAAATTAACGCATGTGCATCAAAAGAGTTATGAAAATCAAATAAATGAGTGAGGCGTGTAAAAATTGTCCCATAAGAGGCTCTGTTCTCTCTGGCAACCTCCTATGTATTGTATGGTATGTATGTATGATAATACTAATATGATAATTAAGTAAATGACTCACATTAAAATGTTATCATTATTTAAATAGGCATAATAAAAGTTGTTAATTACGTTTGATTCCATTGATATGTATTCAAGTTTATTCAAAGTAAATTGTATGTAATGATATTTCCTTAAATAATAAACATTGTAAACGTAAAAATAAAAGACCACTTAGCATATAGTTTGTTGAAGCATAAAGTATGTAATGGAATTAAAGTTATCAGGAGTCATCTAAATCTATTAAGTTCCACCATCTACATGTCCTGCCCATCACTTTTTGGAAATCTTGTCTTGAATTATGTGGTATAATCATCAACATGAGAACCAATTGTACCCAGTGAATGGCAATAGGATAGGCCTCGCTGCCTAAAGGATCAAATAATTCTTGATCACATTTCATTAATAACCCTTGGCTACTGTAAGTATTTTTGTGTAACATTATCACTTAATGGTGGTCATGGTGACCCTTAACATTGTTTTTAATATTCAATAATTATGTACATGGAAATAATTACTCATCATTACATAATATAAAACAAGCTATCTGCTTGCAGCAGACTGTTCTCTTATTTTAAATTACGCTATGGATTTTGATGCAGTTTTCTTTAATAGATGTGGTGATGTGGAGGGTGTCAACAGGGTGGTCTTTATGTATAATAAATGTATAATATTGTAAAAAATAGAGATATCAGTTTAATCACAAATGCCGGCTGAGCCCTAAGTGATAAATCAAAACAATATGGACTACATTATTATAGACCGTCAAAAAGAAAAATCTGAATGCTAACGTATTGTTAGCTGGCGTATTAGTCTAAAAATGACTGTGTGTTAAATCTGTGATGGTGTATGTCTATCTCTTAAGTATAACCTACAATGGCCATTTTGATTTCTTCTGAGGCGAAACAAAGTTTGCTGGGTCAACTAGTTTGTTATATATAAACTTTACATTTTTGTAGGATTATAAACTCTTTGAATACTATGAGTTTTTTTTTTAATAATTAACATTTCACATTAGCATTAAAGATTTTAGAAAAAAAATAAAGGCATCTTTGAAAAACAGATTAATGAGGAATGCAAACTTAAACTTCACATATTTACTCATTTATGATACATAATCTACTGATAAATTGTGTATGTATGTTGTTAATAAAAAATAATAATGGCACTCAAATCACAATTTTGGTAAAATTACAAGTGGTAAAATATATTTGGCGACATTTACTATAGATATTTTTTGCGTGCACTTGACCCAACTCGTTTTTTTACATTGAAAACAGATGTGATATGTTTTACATTTCTTTTTTAATCACAATTAGAATATATATAAACAAGTAGTTTGTAAAAATTTTCAGAATATAGGTTAGTTATTCATTACAAAAACAAACTAAGCACATGTTTTTCTAATTGCATCAATTTATTTCTATTTGCCAGTTCAAACCACTTCCCATATAAAATAGTTTTGTTCCAATGTATGTAAAATTTTCACTTTCAAAGTAATTACATATGATATGCCTACGATTATCACTATGTAAAGCATATGTGTTGGATAGGTATGTAAAACATGCTGAAAAACTTATCTTATCCATTGATAACTACTCGTATGTCATTACATATACAAGTAGTTCTTAATAAATCAATAATACAATGTTGTTTTTCAACAAAGCATTTAGGTGTGTGCAAATTTAATGCGGGCTACTAATTTTTGATGAATTTCAGTGCATTGCAATGAAATTTTTTTTTGCTTTACACTGTGTCGAATTTTAATTTATTCGATTTCATGAGGCACGATTGTGAACAGATTGTTATCTAGGCACGTTGACAATGCACACACCCGCATATTTCGTAACAAAGAGCGAACGTATGACGGCTGCACCGTCGCAGACGTATGCCAGTGAAAGTGAATAAATCCAACAGTAAACAGACTGGTTAGATTCACGGTCACATAGATAATCATCATTATTTGACATCAAAATATGAGATTTCCAGCAGTTTACTAATCCACGATCAGCGTGTTAACAATTTCTTATTAACCAAAACACTGTAGAACATTATTAACGGTATTCTCACTGCCATTCTGTATTTTTTATCGATAAGACCAAATGGAGCCAAGTGTGAATATTACTTACCTTGTAATATAGATCCATAAGTACGCTATCCGGTAAACCTCGCAGTACATGAATGTTGCACTTACTTTTCTGCACATGGTTCACTAAATTAGTCAAGCACAGTTCGTACAAACTATCGGGTATTTTCTTTTCGCGCACCGACGGAGACGCATCAGCCATTTTGCTCAGACAGATGAAAACTCGCTATTTGGCATTGACAAACTGCTTAGAATGATTACTCACAGTCCCGTTATCTGTGCGAAGTTCATGTGTATTTGTGAGCTCCCATTGGTTACTAAAGCTTCGTAAACGAACAATTTTCATTGGTTCAATAAATCACATTGACATAGGGTACGTTCCACTAAACGCCCGCAAAGATTGTAACACCTGTATCGGCTGTATCCAGTGTTCAACCCCATCAAATCAAAAAACAACAATTCTCGCAATAAAAAACAGTAGATGAGTTCAAAAAGGCAGGTTTCATACTTTTCTCATATATTATAGTTTAAACAGGGGTAGACCAAGCAGTTCGCTGCATGAATAGGCCGGCTCGACCGGTGAAATACCACGACCTCTCAGAAGATCGACGTAGAAGTGGCTCATGCCGCGTTTCGTTCGGTGAGAGGGGTAACTAGAAGCCCACCCCTCTTCCCCATCCTTCCCTATCCCTTAAAGGTCGGCAACGCAACAGTAACACTATGTGTGTTGCTGGTGTCCATGGGCGGCGTAGGTTGCTTACCCTCAGCTATACGGCGTAGGCCCTGTGAAAGTATCGATACTTAAAAGTTTAGAGTACTTTTCTCAAGTTCAGTCAAGATCTAAGGAAGATTTCGGTATCGAACAGAAAGTATCGATACTGTACTCATATGCAGTATCGATAAAAAACATAGTAATCAACATGAATTGGTGATTCTTAGTATCGAGTACTTCAAATTATCGAGTACTTTTCTCAAGGTCAGTCAAGATCTTATGAGAATTTCAGTATCGAATAGAAAGTATCGACACTTCAAAGTATCGAGTACTTTCCTCAAGGTCAGTCAAGATCGAATGAGGATTTCAGAATCGAATAGAAAGAATTGATACTCAACTCGAAGGTAGTATCAGTACATTTTTACTGACATGTGCCATCTAATATAGTATGCAAAATCTATGTCAAAAACGAAATCATAAATTCACGAGAATCCATGTTGAATAAAATTTTACTTCATATTCATGCGAAATATTAAATCACAACACCCATTGTTGCTAGTTTTCACATAGCGTCACAACGCCCAAGTTGTGTGTTCCACATTTATCATTCGCCAACAACGCCCGCGGCGTTTTTACGTTATTGCAACGGAAATACCAGCGGTCGTGGTCGATGGCGTAGCTGGCGATAAGTGGAACGTAGCCATAGTATGCTCCTGAATATAATAACTATCACTTTGAATACGTTACATACAACATTTGGGTTTTTCATTTTGAAAAGCGTTACTTTTTTTACCCTACATTATATGTGTAGTTTCTTTGAATAAGTACGTATTTTTTAAGAGGTACCTAAATGTCATTTTTAGACTAATACGCCAGCTAACAATACGTTATAGGCATAGACGTGAAGGCATCGTAAAACAACGATGTAAATAATTAATTTTCAATTAATAGAAACACCATAAATTCAAACATGTATTGAGAATAACTACATTAACACTAACATTAAATCAAACATCACCAAAACTTTAAAGCTGTCTACAGCGGTAAATGCACTCACTCCGACATTGGTTTTATTGCACATTGCACTTAGCACTGATGATCACAAGTACATGGCGAATGTGTACTAATATTAAATAATATGCAATATTAAAACAATAATTATACAACTATACTTCAGAAATAATAACAATGCTAGACATCACAGGTACAAGTTAAATGAAGAAAGTTACAATCATTTGGCATTAATTAATACACATCTTTACAAAACCCAGTTTTAATTATCAATACAATAAATTTATTGCATTATTATATGACTGTAATTTTCAGCCAATTTCAATGGCGTCCTTAAGTTTCAGCACATTGACATCCACCAAAGGTCTGTGCCGGGCTGTTAAATTAAAAAAAGACCATGATTAACAACCTCTAATGTCAACATCTTTTTCCTTATAAAAAGTATTTTATTATGTTACTAAACATTTAAATTAAAATGTGCAGCTTGAATTACATACCAATGATTCTACTCCACAGTTGATAAAATAAATTAATATATAGTGAAAAACTAAAACCAGTATTAACTACATACTAAAAAAGTAACTCTTTAAGTAATCAGTGGCTAATCAATGCAAATGTGCTAACAGATGGGAGTGATGTGTAACTCAAGTAAATAAAGAATAATGATTAGAACAATTGCAGAACTTAAACTATTCTTTATTTGCCAGAGTGATACAGTCTTGTAATCCTACATGAGAAGAAATGTCTACTGCTTGCCGATGGTGAACTTGGAGACTGTTTCCAACAGGTTGATGTATGCAGAATGTTCATATGCAGTGCTGAAGTCGGAGAGCTTCTCAACAAATTCATTGCTCACACCTTTCTCTTCCAGCACATTCATTAGAAGGTCGTATAGATACTGGAAATAAAAATTTGTAATCTGAATATTGGTACTAAAAAATACTAGAATATTTTATAACAGTACTATAATAAAGATCATTAATTATAAGGATTAATGTTTAATTTATGAAACAATATTTGACAATTTTATTAAAAAATGACAATATATAAAAAGTTTAAAAATCATAGTCTTTTTTATATGTTTACTAATACTACCAAAAAAGTCACTTGGTAAAAATTCAGTCATTTACAATTTTAAATGTCAGATTAATAAAATATGTATCATCTCAATGAATACCCATCACATAAATGAGAAGGGTCAACTTCAAATCGACGACATACTCTACCCCTATTTTGGCACCTGACAACTACATGTTGTTATAGCATCAAGTGTGGCATATAAATGGGGAAAATGGAAAAAGACGCTCTATACCCGGATTCGAACCCACGACCGACTTTGGCAAAGCACATACTCATGCCATTGTACCATGGGAACATGTAGTACTGATGGTGAATTTTTGGTTCTAGTGTTTGTGTCTAGAAAACGGGTGTGGCGACAGTATCGAATAAAATATTTGATGATAATAAGAAAAGATAAAAATTATTTCAAAAATTAATTTAGTATTATCATTACATAGTATAAAACAAAGTCACTTTCCGCTGTCTGTCCCCTTATATGCTTAAAACTGTGTGGCTGTTCTTTAAAACTACGCAACGGATTTTGATGCGGTTTTTTTAGTAGTTAGAGGGTTTTGATCTATAATTCATATATGATGTTGTAAACAAAAAAAATAACTTACGAGATTTAGCACTTTAATTGCAAACGCTGGCTGAAACTTAAGTGATAGATCTAGACAATGTTCTACATTATTAAACACCTTCAGAACGTCTACAAAAAACTCCGCGAGGGCATATGTCTATCTCTAAGGGATAACCCACAATGACCATTTTAATTTTTTAACCTTTTACGAAAAATAATGGCTTATTTACGAGGCGATTTTAAACATTACAGCATTAATTTTCATCCAATTAAGTGTCAGCTAGTCTAATATATAAAATTCTCGTGTCACGGTATTTGTAATTATACTCCTCCGAAACGGCTCGACCGATTGTCATGAAATTTTGTTTGCACATCAGGTAGGTCTGAGTAGTAGGTATTTTTAAAATTTTCGACATACATATTTCTATTTTTTTATTTTTTTTATAACACAGGATACAAAAATACATACATCGCCAAATTTTCAACCCCCTAAGATCAACTCGTATTTTTTAAATTTTATTTTTTGGCAAGGCAATGTTTGATGGGTCAGCTTATTATTTTGTATTTTATTGTTTTATTAAGATCTAATTATTATTCAATGATATGAAAGGTCACGATTCAGCAATCAATCATTTCGACAAAAACATTAACATCATGAAAAACCAATGACGTCACAGCTACGCAAACTCTGCATTTTCAGCTTATAGTGGAGGGCCGTCAAATTTTTACCTGGGAATCCAAGGCCAGTCAATGTATTTTCTTACAAATTTTTGAAATGTGTATAACACCGTGTGGAAAAACGTTAAATTTTTTTTTGCCTGATCTCAATTATAAAAAAATAATAATTTATTTTATTTTTATTATAGTTTTAAGTTACACATTGAAAAAGAGAAGTACCTATTACAAACTTGTCCTTGTAGTCTCAAGGGACTGCAGGTTCAAAGGTGCGGGGTGGAAGGAATTATAGAAGGAACAACAGTAGCACCTACCTAGGCCAAATACATAGGTATTTTTGGGCGTTATATTTTTTTATATGCAACATTTATTATTGTGGTATGACGGTTATGTTGAACGAATGGTTTCCGTTTAGTGGAAAGAACCTCGACGGTAGAGGGCGCCATCCTTCGAGAAGCGTTCGACTTTTCAACATAGCTTGACGCATTTTTTTACCCGTAGGCAGCGGCTGTTAAGTCTCGACTCTTATCTTTACGTCCCACATGGAATAGGTGGCGAACCTGGCACAAAGGCTATTTATCACACTTAATTTCCGAAAAGCGGGGTGCACGACCACTGGACCACCGAGACTTAAACAACCACCGACTTTTCAACGCGTGTTCACGTGTAATAATAATGATAATTGTAAGTACGTAATCCGAAATTCGATTGTAAGTACATAGTCCGAAATTCTAGCTAATATTTGAACAATAACCAGAATCTAAGAATAACCTACACTAAAGAAGAGGAATTCTATTTTGATGTAAAGCCACTAGCACGGCCCATAGACACACAACACTACTCTTAGATTCAGATGGCAGAACACCCTTTCATAACTTTGCAACTAGATGCTGCTGTGTGCTCAGTAGCAAGTGTGTGCAGTAGGAATCGCTTGACATTTAAACATGAACATCCAGCCTGGCTGCTGGTGAGAAACAATCTGTGGCCTTTAACCATGTACCCATTTAAACATGGAATTAATTATCATTTGAACAGTGTTGTCAAGAGTACGTGGGTTTTGAGAGGTGGTCAGAATATCCAGCCAATAGGAGCTAGTGTGATATTATTATTAAATTTCTTGCAAGTCTCCAAAATAGGATAGGAATAATAATAGGCAAGCTAGGATTGAAAAAATAATTACCCCATCTAAAACATCTCCAGCTACTGCATACACTTTATCATTCCATTCACCTTTGTAGATGGTCAGCTCATCAATACCAAAGATGTCATCTGTAAGAAACAATAATTAATTATATCAATGGCCATTGCAAATCATTCTTCAGCCTTATTTAAAGCTGACTTGAATATGGAATCCACTCTACTAGGATTAGTTGAGTGGATCCGATATACAATTCCAATGGTGATTAATGGATATCTATCACACTACACAGTTTCTATACTGAATTTCTGATAAATTTAACAACAGGATATGAAAACAAAACAAATTTACAGTTATTTTGTAATATTTTAAGTTTTATCATTACTCTTCTTTTTAAATCTCACATTGTGCTATTCTGTTATTGTTTTACATGGGAAGCCTTAATGCATTAATATATTGTATGGGCTAAATTAATAATTTGGTTAAATTAATTATATGTACTGGCTAATATAGACCAAACGTAAAATGTTAAAAAAAATGTAGATGTCCTGTTCCATACTCAAGGAGAGTAAATGCACATTCGAGTATTCTACTTAACACCATCAATGTACCCGTCACTTGGCACCCAAACATACACAGTACAGGTGTGTTAAGTGTGGCAACTGTGAGGGGAAGAAAGTTGCAAATGTCTTTGCATATTGTTTCCATGTCATCTCATAGCACCTGGACAAAACTGGTAGACTATTGTCTTTTGCAAAAGTTTTCCCTTTTACTAACAATAAATTAAGGAATTTACAGGAGTGGATAAAACAACTTTAATTCATATACTCACTATATTCATCACCAGAGCTAGATGGCTGATCCTGTAGGTACGAGCAGGTAAAGCCTAGAGTTGTGTCTCCTCTAACCAGATCCACTTCAAACTGAGGTCGTGAGCGCATCTCTGAAAATTCCTGCTTCTCACTCTGCACTTCACCTTCAATGTCATCAGAGTCTACAGAGTGGTTCACATTGAAAGTTATGACTACTCTGTAATTAAATACATATAGTTTAGAAACTGATAACCATAGCCTCTCATTTGGCATTTAAAAACTATTTGTCTGCCAGCTAATTATGTGATATGTGTTAGCATCCAAACATAAGTAAATATCACATTGGTGCCACACACAGAACAAAAAAGCCCCCAGTTTCAAGAAAATTATGAATTTATGATTAATTATGAAATAGAAAAATAATACTTACTTTTCATCCTTCAGTTGTTTTGTCAAGACAACTTCAGCGCCATCACCAGCAACAACAAAACCATCTACTTCTTTGGGAAGGGTCTTCATTTTCTGTGCTTTTCTCTCTGCTACTATCTCTTCAGTGAGAAACTCCACCAACTCTCTCTCACCTGAAATATTAATTTGTATTTATAAAGAGTTCTTTCACCAGGAATTTATCAAAATCTTACAGTATTACTTTAACTATAAAGATTAATTAATACTTTTTATGTTAAATAAAAAAAAAAAAAATGCTACAATACTGTCCCATGTTTCTATGCAGGGTTAAGACAGGAAATCAGTAACCCTGGATGTGACATGGTTTTCATATTTCCCTGCACAATATATTCTAGTAAGCCAAAAAGCTAATTAGATACAACCAGGGGTAGTAATAAAACAAAATTTCATGATCATGAAAGGGGCAGGCAGACACTTTTAAGAGATTCCTATTCTTAAAGGAATCCACGTTCTCAACATCAAAAAGTTCAGTATAGTTATATAAATAAATTAAAAAGCTAAAGTACTATTTATAGAAAACAACAATATAGATTTACATTCTAATTTACTAGTTCTTTTCTTTAAAATACTGTTTACTTTCTAGCTAGATTAAAAGACAATTTTAGTTTACCGGTTTACTCAGTAATGAATTGGTATTATTTCTAAAATAAATACATACTCAAGATTCCCATGTGAGAGCTATATTGCTATACAAGACCATAGGAAGAAATAATGCGGCTTACCAAGAGCTTTAGGTTTCAAGGATTTGTCAACTTGCGTGGACGTGGTAGTTAACTTTTCATATAGGACAACTGAAGAAAAAGAGGATTTGTGAAGATGACGATAAATAGGTATTATCAAAGCTCATGTGCTAATGTTTATAATAGCACATGAGCTATGTGTGGTCAGTGTGGTGTAATCACATAACCTTATAGCATCAGTTAATTTTATCATGAATTACCTTTAGTGTGCATCGCCTTCAGCCCACATCCACAACTGCATGTCTTAGAATGGTTGTGTAAAAGTGTGGAGGATGAATTAACCCCATCCAATCTTTTTGAGCAGCTCATGTGCCATATTCCCCTAGTAAAATCACGTTTTACAGGTAAACGCGACCGGGACACTAAAGTACCTGTCATGTTATTAATTTTAACGCAGTTTTGAATCCCCCTTTGCGCAGTTTTTACTAACCCGTTCATTTTGAATGGTAGGTAACTAAATAAAACGTAGTCTCAATTCAATTGAAAAAGAAAATTTAAAATGAAATAGAACGCTGTGTCGATCGCCGGATCTAAAGTTGCCAGAATACAAAATAATACAAATAATTTCAAACATTATCGAAGCTCGGTATACAGTATCGACCTACAATTTAAATAGTATCTATTTAAATTGTAGGTCCATGACAAAGAGGAACTTGTTGGTATTACAAAAAGATTATGGAAAGCCAAATGTGAGTTTAATTATATAATTAATTTCAATGTGTTTTCAACAGTTGTAGAGCCACGCAGGTGTTTTATCTTAGTGGCTTATATTTAAAATTTTCCCAACACTTTTTTATCGGCTGAACTGACAGATGGAGCGCAAAACATGGCTGATTTTCAGCTTCAGTAGGTATTTACATTTAATCATGTTTCTTCATTTTTTTATATAGAACGGGCGAGGACAGGTCTCGACCGATCCCGTCGACCAGGACTCTACGCTCGGCCACCCAGGCTGGTCCAGGCCGTCTCCGCCGTCCAGGTCGGATGAGCAATGATGGCATCTCCCGACTCTTCTTTTTTTATTCGACTCAGATACTTACCGAAGCACCCGCGCCCAGTGAGTATCTGAGTAACCTGTAGGTGACAGTGCCCCATTTACAGAGCACCCAGGCCTCGAAGTGAGGCAGGAGTCTGTGAAGACCTACGAAAATAAAGCTACTTTCACTACTTTGACAACACCACCACGCTTCTGGTGCACCTCTCTGGAACGTCGCCCCGAGTACGACAGAATTAAAAAGCCTCTGAAGGGCCTTAAGGATCTGTTTACCACCCGCCTTTGGGAGTTGAGTAGCAATTCCATCGTCACCCGGTGCCTTCCCGTTCTTTAGCTGCTTGAGAGCCATTCTGATCTCGTACAGACTGACGTCTGGGATATATATACCGCTGGATATATGTCCGCTATAGTCTTAAATTAGCCTGGATCTGGGATCCTGAGCCGAGCCGCCAACAAGAGTCTGTGAGGAGAGGTGTAACTGTCCATAGAACTTGTGAACCGTATAACATCCATAAATGAAATAACGGTCTTATTGTTTTTCCCTTGCCTTGACGTATTATTTTTTTAGTTTTAGAAATCTTACTTCAAAATAATATGCCACTAAAACTTAAACTAACTTTGTCTAATTTTAACTAGCTTATACAAAACTAAATTAAAATAACCATACCTAATCATTCTTACAGCAAATGTAAAAGAGTCACGTCCTTTCTTTGCATTATTTTCTAAAATGTGTATCAATGGATATTACTGAATAAAATTCGTGGCTTTTTATTTAATAAGTATTCGTAAGTATTATTTCGAAGACATCCCGGACGTCAGTCTGTACGAGATCAGAATGGCTCTCAAGCAGCTAAAGAACGGAAAGGCACCGGGTGACGATGGAATTACTACCGAACTTCTGAAGGCGGGTGGTACACCGATCCTTAAGGCCCTTCAGAAACTTTTTAATTCTGTCGTGCTCGGGGGCGACGTTCCAGAGGCGTGGACCAGGAGCGTGGTGGTGTTATTTTTCAAAAAGGGTGATACAACCCGCTTGAAAAATTATAGACCCATCTCGCTTCTGAGCCATGTCTATAAGCTGTTCTCGAGGGTCATTACAAATCGACTCTCGCGCAGGCTCGACGACTTCCAGCCTCCCGAACAAGCCGGTTTCCGGAAAGGCTATAGTACCATAGACCACATACACACACTACGCCAAATTATACAAAAGACCGAAGAGTATAATCAGCCTTTGTGCCTGGCGTTTGTGGACTATGAGAAAGCCTTTGATTCCGTCGAAACTTGGGCAGTGCTGCAGTCCCTCCAGAGATGCCAAATTGACTATCGGTATATCGAAGTGCTGCAGTGTTTGTATAGAAACGCCACTATGTCAGTCCGGATTGGGTCTGGGAGTACGAATCCCATTCCATTGCAGAAAGGTGTCAGACAAGGGGACGTAATTTCCCCGAAGCTGTTCACCGCTGCATTGGAGGACATGTTCAAGCTCTTGGATTGGTCTGGACTAGGCATCAACATCAATGGCGAATACATCACTCACCTTCGATTTGCCGACGATATCGTGGTCATGGCAGAGTCACTGGAGGACCTTGGTACAATGCTCAAGGATCTCAGCAGATTTTCCCAACAAGTAGGTCTCAGAATGAACATGGACAAAACCAAAGTAATGTTCAATGCCCATGTCATTCAAGTACCGGTTACTGTTGGCGATGCGATCCTCGAAGTTGTCGACCACTATGTTTACCTAGGACAAACAGTCCAGCTAGGTAGAGCCAACTTCGAGAAAGAGATAAACCGACGGATTCAACTCGGTTGGGCAGCGTTCGGGAAACTAAGGGAAATCTTCTCGTCCAAAATCCCACAGTGCCTTAAGTCTAAGGTCTATGACCAATGTGTGTTACCAGTGATGACATACGGAGCTGAGACGTGGTCTCTAAATGTTGGCCTCATAACGAAGCTCAAGGTGGCTCAGCGTGCTATGGAACGGGCTATGCTCGGAATCTCTCTGCGAGATAAGATCCGCAATACGGAGATTCGCAAGAGATCTGGCGTGACCGACATAGCCTGTAAGGTTAGCACGCTGAAGTGGAGATGGGCTGGCCACATCGCTCGACGAACCGATCACCGCTGGGGTAGAAAGGTTCTCGAGTGGCGACCACGAACTGGTCGACGCGGAGTAGGCCGTCCCCCTACCAGGTGGACAGACGACCTTGTGAAATCCGCGGGAGGCCGATGGATGCAGGTTGCACAGGACCGGCAGTTGTGGCGCTCTATGGGGGAGGCCTACGTCCAGCAGTGGACTTCTACGGGCTGATGATGATGATGATGAAGTATTATTTAATTCGTATATGAATGTAAATGTAGAAAATGGTGTAAATATCGAGTGTAGTGTGCTCTACTACAGTGTAGTGTGCTCTTCTACATTGTCGTTAAAACTCCCTTGGAACATCATGCATATAGTGCAACAACTTTAAGGATGACTAGGTTAGTTTAGATTAGGTTATTTTAGATTAGATAATTTTATGTTTGTTACGTAAAATATTTACACGTCAGACAAGGCAGTATGTCTTTAAAGCTTTAGCCTGTCCAAGGATGGACTAATGAAAAAAAAATCCGCCTACCTATGGCAGTGGCTACGTTCCACTTAACGCCCACCAAGACCGCGACCGCGACCGCGGAAATTGCCGTTCCACTAGCGTAAAAACGCCGCGGTCGTTGTGGGCGTATGTTATAAGTGGAACGCAAAACTTGAGCGCTGTGTGCTAGCAATATGGCGGCTGGGAAAATTCATCAAGTTCTGATGACATATGTCATTTTTTTTTGAAAGCCCACGAAGACCTACCAATAATTTGCGGGCGTAGTGGGCGCGATGCGGTCTCGAGCAGTGACGTCATCTATGACCTACGTCATAGATGACGTCACTGACGCGACCGCTCGCAACGACCGTGGGCTTTATGTCGAGCGCTACTGTGGGCGTTGCGGTCGCCGCGGTCGCTTAGTGGAACTCGGCCAGTATGTATTGGCAGTCGTCACTGTCGTCAGTGTCGTCACGGTCAAACTTCAAATTATATATAAAAAAACGTGTTCGGTGATAACGCTGTGCAAGAGATATAAATATAAACTAATTATAATTAAACCAACAAAATGCCCAGAAAACGCAAGGTTGAGACAAAAGATACCAATTTCCAGAAGTCGTCGCCAGTTGAAATAATCGTAAAAGACACTTCATCACATCCTTTATGTTTACATGGACCAACGTTGCTTTTCTCATCAGAAAAATGCCGATACTATGCCTGTGCCTCGTGTAGAAATAAGGAGTGCTCTATACATATAGAGGAAAATGACTGGCAAAAAGAGAGTGTTAGGCAGCGAAACGAAAAATATTATAATTTGATACCAAAAATTGATAAGGCAGCAGCATGGGATAACTGTAGTGAGGTTAGTTTTTTATAGTACTATCCATTTATTATACATTATTACTAGACGTAATCATAGACATGATTACGTCTAGTAATAATGTGAAGAAATAATAAAATAAAAGAAAAGAAATAATGTTGATGTGTGTTTTTATGTTTTCTGTAAGTCTGCAAATATAGTTTATTAAAGTAGTAAATCCAATATTCATTCTTTTTTTAAAACCATACTAAAATAATTTTGTTCTGCGTTTTGAGTGTGTATTAGGAGAATGAGGCTGAAGTTCATAGCAACTTTTTTAAAGTGAATTATCCCAAATTTTCAAAATACATAAATTCCTCTGTCCATTGATTTCAGGTAAAAACTCACCACTATACAGATAGAGCATATTGTAACTCATGTGATGAACTATATTCACCTTCTAAAAATAAAAAACATGCCACTAAAGATCACAAAATAACTACTCCACTTACCGATGAACAGTTATGTAGACCATCAACATGGTTGCCAATGCTTGAAAATGACTCTGTGGAGGCTCAATACATGTTCACCCAAAAATCAGTGAGCACAGTATTTGGAATACTGAAAAATAACAATATAAGGTATTTGATTATAATTATTTGTTGTCTGTATGATTTTTTTATGTAGTGTCTGGAATATCCTAAAATCAAATAAAATTGATATTAATTATGTTCAACAACACACAATTTAATTGATGTTTCATTACTTTAGTGCATCAAAAAGAACAAACTTCATGCAGCTTATTATATGGTAATTTCTGCTGAACTACATCTAATTGTAGTATGATTGTATGTTAATGAAGTATTCTGAGATAATTTACAACTTTATGTATAACTAGTTGACCCAGCAAACTTTGTTTCACCACAGAAAAAAAAAATTGTAACTGTGGGCTATCTCTAAGAAATAGACTTATACTATCATGGACTTTTTTGTAGACCTATAAAAGGTTTATAATAATGTAGTACAGTGTTTTAATCTATCACTTAGGATTCAGCCAGCATTTGCAAATAAAGTACTAAATCTCAAAAATTATCACTTTGCTACAGTAATATTATTAGTATATATATTATTAGTATAGTATTATTCTTTTGCTACAGTATACATGAATTATACTCACAAAGCACTCCACTGACACCTTCCATCTATTAAAAGAAATCTGTTGCGTAGTTTCAAAGATCTATCAGGGGATAGACAGCAGGAAGGTAATAATAAATACATAATAATTTAAATTAATCAATACAAAATATCTCTAATAATATGTTGTAGATTAGGGTGTTTACAATACATAAATTCTTGAAGTAATTTTTTTTTTAATATATATTTGTAATATTTCATTTGTAAAGGTATTTTATTCTGAAGTTAAATCATCATTACATTGTATAAAACAAAGTCACTTTCTGCTGTCTGTCCCCTTGCATGCGCATATCTTTAAAACTACGCAACGGATTTTGATGCGGTTTTTTTTAATAGTTAGTTTTGGTTTTGATCAATAATTTATGTATAGCTTAGTAGAAAAAAGTGATAATTGTCAAGATTTAGAACTTAGTGATGAATCAAAACAACAACATTATTATACACCTTTAGGTCTACAAAAAAGTCTGTGATGGCATATGTCTATCTCTTAGGGATAACCCACAAAGACCATTTTTATTTTTTTACTTTTTACGAGAAATAATGGCCTATTTACGAAGGATTTTAAACATTACAGCATTAATTTTCATCCTATTAAATAGATTGTGCTTGTAGTATAGATGATCCCGGCCCTTTACAGCATGCAATTTAAACAAATCTTTTCAAAGATATTGCAGTATTAACATTGCTATGTTAATACTGCAATATCTTTATTACTTTTGATGCGGATCAAAGTTCGCCGGGTCAGCTAGTAAGATATATGCCAAAACTATGATCTCCCAAAATACTGATGATAGATTTTTTTTCAGCAATATTCTTTGCATTGGGACACCTTCAATTCATGAAGAGGCGCAATTCCGCTCAGACTTCAATTCTATTCTACTGGATTTTGATAAAAGACATAGATCATTTTATCCACCTAATAAGTTCATCTGGTACAATATGTTTAATAATTACATGTTCAATGGTAATGAAGATGAAAAAGTATTAAAAAAATTCTTTAAGAATTCCAGGTAATTACAGTATGATGTTTATATTATGTGTTTGGGTATTAGGCTGTGGAGCTATATCACATGTTGTAACTTCACACCATTTAACTTATTTATTTCTTAGATTTTCTCAACTCATTTTTTCAACAGTGGTAGAGCCAAGCAGTTCGCTGCATGAATGGGCTGGATCGACCGGTGAAATACCACGACCTCTCAGAAGACCGACGTAAAGTGGCTTATGCCGCGTTTCGTTCGGTGAGAGAGGTACCCGGATTCCCACCCCCCTTCCCCGTACTTTCCTATCCCCTCCCTTAAAGGTCGGCAACGCAACAGTAACACTATAATATGTGTTGCTGGTGTCCATGGGCGGCGTTGGTTGCATACCATCAGGTGACACGCCTGCTCGTTTGCCCTCCTATCCCATAAAAAAAAAATCACATTCATATCATTAAAACAACTTTTTATGGATTATATTGCGTTTATTTAAAACTTATTTTTATTTATTTTCCGACGATTCGAACTCTTTACAGAGATCATTTTCACGAGTGATGAACAAAAAGGTCGTAGTCATTCAAAAGCTACTAGCAAAATGATCTGTGTAAAGAGTTCGAAACGTCAGGAAATAAACGCGATATAATCCATAAAAAGTTGTTTTAATGATACCATTTAACTTCTTCAACTTTTATTTTTAGTAAGACTGGCATTTGTATCGTAATGGACCCACCGTTTGGAGGTCGGGTAGAACCACTAGTGCAGACAATAAAAGAACTTACAGAGCTGTACAGAAATATATGTGATACACCCAGTGAAGGTTTATTACCTGTGTTGTGGGCCTTTCCTTATTTTTCGGAACCTTATATTACCAATATGGCACCCGAAATCAAAATGCATGATTACCAGGTAACATGATTAATACGTCTTTATTAAAGAATTTTAATGTCCAATGAAATAATGGTAGTGTATCATGGTCAAGATTACATAAATGATAATAAGAAAGATGAGTCCATTGGATTAGATTATGAAACTTTAAAGAATTCAATCAAAATCAAATTATATAATGACAATCTGCCAATTATTAACGACAATAAAGTATAAATTATATAATGAAAAGCACTATGTAGGAATTAGAAATGTTTTTTTATAACATAACTACAAAGATTAAACTATTATTTCAGATAGAATACACAAATCACAAAAAGTTTCAAAATAAGATTAAAGATGGTCAGAAATATGCTTCACCCATCCGTTTCTACACGAACTTACCCCTTCGTACAATAGATTTGTCTAATGATAATCAATATAAACTATGTAAAAAATGCAAATATTTTGTGTCTGCAAGCAATAACCACTGCAACAAGTGTGGTAGTTGTACGAGCAAGAATGGAATGACATATGAACATTGTGATGTTTGCAAACGTTGTGTGAAGCCAACATTCTTCCATTGTAAAGAATGTGATAAGTGCTGTCAGCAGAAAAACCATATCTGTGGAGTTGTAGTTGAGAGCCAGGTAAAAAAGAACACCATGTTTAATAAATATATGTGTGATGTTATATATATTGTTTGTATGTAAGGGTGTCATGGCATAGTATTTATAAAATATATTATTAAGATAAGAAGAACTCAGCAAGAAACTTATGTGGCAAATACAAAAAATATATGTGTATCATATATAATAATATTGCTATAATATGATGTATGTGAGAGTGTCATGACAGTATTTATTACACAAGAATTTGAAGATACAGATAACAGAAAATTGGACCAATATTCTATTATCTGAGTTCAACCATGATTTATGTGATTGCTGCAATAACTTCTTTGTCAATTTCCAGTCTTGCTTCAACTGCCATCAGAAAGGTCACAAGAGAACAAACTGCCCACAACTACAAGAAGAGAGCATTAAAAAGAAACTCAAAACTGCTTAGTAAAAACATTTACTAAAGAAATAAACACATTAAAATATAACTGTTCATATTAAATGAATAAAAATTAATTATCAAATCACATGATTATAATTTCTCAATCAAAATAAATCCTCAAAAATTCTTGATTTTTATGTAGTGACAGAATTCTTCATTTATTTGATCACATGGCACTGAAAAACAAGAAAATTCATAGAATTTTATACAATTTAAATAGCGAAAGAGAAGTAAATAGTGATTACACCATTGTCACATTTATGATTCAGTATCGTTCAAGCCATCGTGAATTTGATACGAGATATAGTTTATTTTTTTATTGGATAGGGGCAAACGAGGAAGCATGTCACCTTAAGGTACGCAACTAAAGTTGCCCTGCCGGCGTTTAAAATAGGATAAGGCAGAGGCCGGAAGAATGATGGAGGAAGGGGTAGGGCCTCCGGTCATGTCTCTCATCGACCTAACGCGACATGAGCTTCTTTACGCCGATATGAGAGGTCGTAGTATATCATAAGTCTAGCCGGCCCATTCATGTAGCAAACTGCGTGGCTGTACTACTATGAAAAAGTCCACTAAGTATCCAATCGCAAATTAGTGAGAATGCAATGGGAAACATTAGGCAAAACAAAATGCGGCGTTATCACAAGTGGAGATCTCTGCCTCTCTTACGGTCGCTTAAGTCATCCTCGGAATTTATCAATACTTACTTAACGTTAATCTTATTGAGCACCTCCTGAGTGTGTTCATACCTCGCTTCTACCTTAGCAGCCTGTTCAAGCCAAGCCTGTCGCACATTCATCCAGCGTGAGCAGTGTGAAGCTAGCAATTGATCGCGAGTAGGGGGCGGGGCTTCACGCTATAAAGTATACTATACTATATACATGTACATAAATATTTTAAAATTATTATTTACAATGCTTTATTTATTTATTTATTCACAATGCAATACTGATCCCAACGCTAACTTATGGAAGCAAGAGCTGGGTATGGCAGAGCGTGCATGAAAGTAGGATAAACGCGGTCGAAATGAGGGCATTGCGCAAAATCTGCGGAGTGACCCTCGCTGACCGCGTGGAAAACAAGGTTATGAGGAAGGAAGTCGGATTGAAAGAGTGTGTCGGTGTGAAAGAAAGGGCATCCTCCGATGGTTCAGACATGTAGAAAATGTATTCATAATAAAAAATGTACTAACATAGTTCAGGTTTATATTATTTTTGTTGGCATTCAATTGTTCTTGTATTAATGGCGGTATTTTAGAGACAGGTGCGCCCTCTGGACCAGGTAGCTCGACGCTGTCAGCATATGGTTCAGGGCTTGGAGATTTGCTGGAATATAAATAATTCATTCAACAATACACACAGAACTGTTATCGTGTCCCTTGCCTTTAGTGTCCGACCGAAGGTCTATTTTTGGCCGAAGCCGATTAATCGGCAAACTCCACAACCTTCGGCCGAAGCCGAAGGTTATAAACTATTAGTAAATTAATAATTTTCTTCAATATTATCCACAGCTAAAGAATATCGGCGTAAAGTGGCTCTTGCCGCTTTTTTCTTGGTGATAGAGGTATCCGCACTAAACTAAGTGCAGTCCGGTCCGTCAGTCAGTCACTCTTTCGTAACAGTTCGTTTAATTCCGACTGTTTTCGGACCTTCGGCTTCGGCCCAGAATTCGGTCGAAGCCGAAGTTCTTACGAAGTACTCGCCTTACAACATCACTACCCTTAGTTGAAACTGCTCATTACATGTCTTACTATTGGTCACATGACATAGATTTCTGCTAATGGAATTTTTAACTGCTTTTTGATGCTTAAGCATTGTTGCTATGTTGTATTGAAGCTAAGAGAATTTCTAAACCTGTACAACAATTTTCAAACTGGGTAGTCATTAGATGGCTCTAATATTTACAAGCATTGAATGACTACCCAGTTTGAAAATTGTTGTACAGGTTTAGAAAATCTCTTCTACACCTTTGGAACTTAAAAGCCATGAAGTACCATCTGAATAGGCTTGGAAATATGAATTAATAAAATGATTTTAATCATACCGAAAATCATTATAATTAGCTTTTGGTTGGTTAGCCATCCAAGCCCTACATATAGGGTACAGAGGTGCACTTTCACTGAACTGTGACAAGTCTACACTCCTGTCGAATAACTTCAGCACATAGGATTGACGCTGAGGAGACCTTTTTCTTGACCTTATTCTATCTTCTTCATCAGAAGTGTGATCAGGCCTGAAAACAGAAAAACGGAAGTAACGCCTAAAGAATGCAAGTGATAACATTTTAAATATTTCTAAATACCTTAAACATACATAAACATAACTTCACGCCTCTTGTTACCCGAAGGTGTAGGCAGCGGCTGTTAAGCCTCGTCTCGCCGTTATGTTTACGTCCCAAACGGAATAGGTGGCGAACCTATTGCCATACCGGGCACAAAGTTTTTCAGTCATCAATATTTATCACACATAACTTCCGAAAACAATTTTGAAAAGTCTTTGGTGTGAGCCAGTGTCTGGAATCGAACCCGGACCTCGGGTTCAGAAGCTGTGTGCTCTACCACTCAATTCGATTATAAAGGTGCAGACGGATCTAGCTCATGGTCGCCGCCAGAATTGGGCTAAATGAATTTCGTGTTCTGTATATATAGTTAATAAGTTACAACATTTGTTGAACAACTTCATTTACTGCTCTATCCAATTGTTATTTTTATTTTTTTTTGTAACTTCACCCCTACACATGAGTAAAAGTCTGTCAGTGTAGAATTCAGTCATTACTCAAAAAATTCACAAAAACATAACAAATCACCAGATGTATGTATCTGGTGATTTGTTATTTTTTTATGAATTTTTTTAATTTACTTTTAGCCTATCAATTAGATGTTACGAAGTTAAATGGGATTATTTTATGTTAAAAATTAATACTTACGTTACATCTTTCATTGGGGATTGATCATTAGATGAATCAGAATCTTCAACTGCAGGTTCTAAGACATCCATCAAAGCTCCTTTAAGTCGACCTCGAGCTGTGGTCACTTCTAAAATTTAAAAATTGTATGAAAAATAATTTATTAACTAAATAATTATGAGGAATATTTAAACATATATTTATGAGTGTGAGATACTGTCTTGTAACCATTTGAAATGTGTCAGAATTAGTTATTATAATATATCACAGTACTAAAAAGAAATAATTATTTCAAAAATAAATAACTTTAAAATAGCCTTTACCTCTGATATCTCCATCTCTGCTGTAATTAGATTTTCTGTGTTTGACTGGTGTGAACAACCTTTTACGTTTGGGCATCTTGGTTTTAAAAGTTAATAAAAGAATTAAAAAACTGAAGACTAAAATTAATATAATTAAGTAGGTACCATGTTTACATGAAATTTTAATTAAATTCTCAGATTCTGTCTATGAACACATTTTTTTTGTAAATGTTTTTATAGCTCTGACTACGAGTCCTTTTGAGCCTTATCGTTATTTTACTTACTGTCAAATGAGGTGACTGATTGATAAAAAACCGCTTTTGCAATGGGGCATAGGCTGACCATATTACCACTATGAAATAGTAGGATAAAGTGAATTTTTTAAGACATTCATTGTTAGATGAAATGCAAAAAACAGAAGGAACTCTTTTGAAATTCATATAAAAAATAATTCGTATAATAGTTTACCTACACCCGTGATTTTTCGGTTAGTAAATTCCTTTGAATATTAGACATTAATTTTGGCTCATTATGTACGTCTGAAATGGGCCCATTCTTATTTATATCGATAGACGAGATAAACCTATTAATAACATGTGTAAACTTTAAACATATATACACAGTACACCGAGTTGTATATGTTAAAGCAGTAAAGTCCACAATTTTATCAGTTTAAGAACTAGTTTCTTCTGTGCAGTACTAGTTTCTAGTTCTATTCAGTAGAAATTTTATGGAAACTGCTAAATTGCGTTTAAAAACAAAGCTGGTACATACTGAGAGCTAGTTTTCGAATGTGATTTACTGGCCCGCTTTCATCTTTGTCAAATATCATCACTAATGTCAGATAGTTGTGTACGAAGTAGGGAATGAAGAAAGAACAACGAAAATAGCTAGGTAGCAAGCGAGTCAGGAAAGCCTACGATTAAATTTAAAACTCTTCCAGCGCTCTCCTTTTAGATCAATGATTTACAATGGCTACATCAGCATATGAACATGATGCGGATGGTAACTTAGTTCTATAATAAGTGTACCTACCCATGTATTTATTAGAAATTAAATACATTTGTTTAAAATATGTGATGATATTGTTGACTGACTTTCCATATTTTCGTGCGGTCAATAAACAGCTGTTTACGCAGTGAAAGTGCGATATGAAAAGTTTCTAAGTGATAATTTTTTAAACAACTATCTAATTAAATCATTCCAATTGTTTGGTGGCGGCTATTGCTCTCAATAACAATTACCTACTCATCAATCCGTATCATCACGCTACACTTTCAGTTAATAATAAGAAAACATAAACAAACATTCAGAAAATTTTATTACAAAGTGTAATATATTTCTCTGATATTACATTACAGGTTGTAAGTTTATCCCGGCGACGCAACGTCCAGATGGCACTTGGAGGAAGCCGAGACGAATCAAGGATGGTTATGTACCTCAGGAAGAGGTGCCCTTGTATGAGAGCAAGGGTAAACAATTCAAAGCACGGCAGAGTACAGGGCTTCCTGTTGGTTTAACTCCAGAGATAGTTGCTCAAGCACAGAGCAAGACAAAAAATGGTAGTGCCACACAGCCTATACCTGGTGTGCTCATTAATGTGGAAAAAAAGAAGAAAAAAAAGAAGACAGGTTTGTTAGCACAGTTATTTATGTACATATATGGCTAGCATATAATATTGTAAATTTAATATTTCAAGCCCTTACTGATTTTGATTAATAAGAACATCTAAACTCTGATGCAAAAAAAACATCTAAATGCTACTCTTGAAATTACCAAGTTTCAGGCACAGAAGGGAATGTATGAATCAAATATTTTCTTTCTGCAACTATGTAGATATGCATCTAGCTGTGCACCAAACAATTTTCTGCAGTTTTGTGGATCTGGACAAAGCACTTGTAAAAAAGAACAATTCACCCAATGTCAATGATTCTTAAAAACATACATATATACATAACTTTACACCTTTTTGTATTAATGGAATGGGTGCCAAACCATACCATGCCATACCAGGCACAAAGTTTTCAGTCATCAATATTTATCACACTTAACTTCCGAAAACAATTTGGAAAAGTCATTGGTGTGAGCCAGTGTCAGGATTTGAACCGCGACTTTTGGATCAGAAGCTGTGTGCTCGTGTTTTAGTTAAAATAACTACATTCTCTCAGGAAATAGCTGAAAGTGGAGCAGATAAATACAAGACAGGATTTTTAAATACCTCAAAGTAACATACTACATTGATCCCAGATACTGGTTTTTAAGGCTCCTAACGTCTCTCCCAATAACATATGATCAATTTGATCATGGAAAGTACAAATATGTGACTCACCTTGACTACAAAATGCTTTGCTCTGCATGTATGCCTAGTCGTTCTTTCCAAATGCCTATATACTCCAACACACCTTTCGGTAGTGATCTCGGTGGTCCAATGGACTACCCCGCTTCTGTTTCAAGAGGTCGTGGGTTAGACTTCGGGCGCACTGCAACGACTTATCGTAAGTTATTTGTATGGCAATAGGTTCCACCACCTATTTTGTTTAGAACGTAATTTTTTTCGAATTGAGGCGTAAAACAGCCACTGCCTATATCTTCAGGTAGTTAAAAGCTTGAAGTTATAGGATTGAAACAACCTTTTATGGATTATATCACGTTTATTTAGAACTTATTTTGTATTTATTTCCCGACGTTTCGAACTCTTTACAGAGATCATTTTCACGAGTAATGAACAAAAAAAAGCTTGAAGTTATTTTATCTTATCTATCACACACTACCTTTCAAAATAATATTCTAAATGGGTTGTGGGTATCTACGTGTCCCTAGTATGTCATTGTAGAATTTCGGAGCTCGTGTCTCGACCGCGTTCATACTCGACTCTCGCTTGTATGTTAGTGTTAATATCAATACCTAGTTGTGTATTTGAAGCTGGACATCAATTTCTAGAGGTTTTTTTTTACATTCGGGCGGTATACCTTCCAGGCCTGATAGGTCTCATCACATTTTTTTTTATGGGATAGGAGGGCAAACGAGCAGGCGTGGTTTGCAACTAACGCCGCCCACGGACACCAGCAACACATATAGTGTTACTGTTGCATTGCTGAACTTTAAGGGATAGGGGATACAGAGAGATACTATATTTGTAATCCATTGTGTTATGAGCTATAATTTTTCTTTATAATTTGACTTCGCCGCTTCACGTTGGAAAAAGATTTTTTTTTACCTTCATCTTCCTGCCCTATTCCCATCATGTGCGGTCGGCACAAGAAGTATTTCTTTTCCACGCTTTCCTATCATTCGCTTCTTCCACAGCAACACGCTTCCTAGTCATATCATCTTTCAAACAATTTATCCATGTTTCCTTCCACATTCAGATTCATCATTCTTTTTGCGACATGTGTATTATCCCTCCTCATTATATGCCCATGCCTGGCAAAGCGATTTTATCTTATCTTCTCAGTTATAGGCGCTATTTTCGATGGCCATACGGATCGTACGGGGCTACCGTACGATATCGTACGAGGCGGCGACGGTCCTCGCGCGTTCCCCCCCCTTCATCATCCTGTCCGAAGTGTACGCAGGCCGGGGAGGTGGGGGCCTGGACGCGCGGGGTCACGTAGTGTGGCGGCGCGAGGCCTTCCGGTGGGTCCTGGGGGAATGGTGCGACACGCTGCTCCTCCAGGGCTGCGCGCGTCAGCGCCCCGTCGGTGCCGTCCTGCCCCACCTCGAGGCCTGGGTGCTCCGTAAATGGGACACTGTCACCTACAGATTGACTCAGATACTCACCGTCGAATAAAATGTGAAGAGACGGCGAAATGCCACCATTGCGCATCCGACCTGGACTCGGCCCAGCACACGCTGGAGGTCAGCCCGGCTTGGGCGGCCGAGCGCCGAGTCCTGGTCGACGGGATCGGGCGAGACTTGTCCCCGCCGGCGTTAGTCGCGGCAATGTTGGCGGGCGAGGAGAAGTGGAGAGCTGTGGTCTCCTTCTGCGAAGCTGTGATGCTCCAGAAGGAGGCCGCCGAGCGGGGTCGGGAGAGAGCCGATCCCGCTCGAAGGCGGCGGCGGCGAGCTCAGTGATCGCCGCCGCCGACGGGCGCGACGGGTTCGCGGCCCGGGAAGGATGACCCCCGGCAGCCGGGGAGGGTCGTCGGGGGCGCCCGCCGGCCGCGCGCTTCTTTACAGCGCGCGGTCGGAGCCGCTCCGCCCGGGGGAGCTTCATCGAGGCTCCTCGAGGATGAGCACCCCCTCGTGACAGGGGGGGGGACGGCGGGGTGCACCAGAGGGCCGATGCACTGTCCTGGGCCACCCCAACGCCGGAGGAAGGCCGCCGCGAGGTTTTAGTGGGTAACCCTAGGATCGGATTGCAGTTTACTGTTTTGGGAGTCCCACACTACCCCTACCGTCCCCAGGCGGGGGGTGTGCATAAAGCATTTCCTCGCGTAAAAAAAAAGGCGCTATTTTCGAGCTTCCAGAGCGAACAGTGGTAGAGCCAAGCAGTTCGCTGCATGAATGCACCGGTCCGCACCGAGCCGGCCGCTCGACCGGTGACATACCACGACCTCATGGGCTCCTCAGGCTCATGCCGCGTTTCGTTCGATAAGAGAGGTACCCGGAGGCCCACCCCCCTTTCCCCTATCCCTTAAAGATCGGCAACGCAACGGTAACACTATATGTGTTTCTGGTGTCCATGGACGGCGTTGGTTGTTTACCATCAGGTGACACGCCTACTCGTTTGCCCTCCTATCCCATAAAAAAAAACATACGCATTCCGTATTTTATCCACTATCGTTATTCCACACATCCATCTTAACATGCTCATCTTTGTAGCATAGCATGTATTCTTTTTTCGCTATGTATGTGTGCTATATATATTACTATGCATTAATAATATTCTTGTTGAAAATAAATAAATGTCATTATTTTATACAACTAAGCGTGTATTTCAGATACGCGATATAATGCTTAATCTAAATTCGCAAATATTAATAAATTACATTATTAAATCTTATTGCTCGAAAATGAGATTTCTAGCAATAAGATTTAATATATATTATATTCTTGTCTTTTGTAAATATCACAAACAATTAAAGTTTAGTTTGATTACAATATAAGGGCAGAGAAATTTTGTTTTTAAAAGATCAGAAATCAAAGTATCAGATCAGAAATCAATGTTTCCATTCTTTTCCAGGAGCAGATGAAACAGCAGATAAACTTGCTAAATGTGCAATACAAGAACCGAACTTCTCAACACCAAGCCCTAGTACTCCTAGCATACCTTCCACAGATCCTTCCAAACGTCTCAGAAATTTAAAGAAAAAATTAAGAGACATTGAAACACTTGAAGAAAAAATAAATACAGGTGTCTGTACCAATCTTGATAAAGATCAAAAAGAAAAATTGTCTAAGAAGAATGATGTTATTAGGGAAATAGAACTTTTAGAGAAAAATTGTGAATAAATTTTACCAAATTTTACCTTTACATGTGAAATTATACCTATAATTTGTATGAATGACTGAAATGAATTGTGTTTTGTGTCGAGTGATTGTTCATTTTATTATAAATTATTTACACAATCGAAATTGGCATTGATTTTATTTAGTGAGTAGTTTTTACCAGCAATTTAAATTATATTGCTCTAATAAAAGTAGTGTCCGACCGAAGCTTCGTCTTCGGCCAAAAATCCATCGTCGGTTCTCAAGGTTCGAGAACAGTCGGAATTAAACGAAATGTTATGAAAGAGTGACTGACGGACCGGCTTGCACTTAGTTCAGTCCGGATACCCCTATCACCGACAAAAAAGAGGCATGAGCGACTTTACGCCGATATTCTTTTTTAGCTGTAGATAATATTGAAGACGTGACTGAGTGACGAGACTACGTGTGTGGAAAAGGACCTTGTGGTTACGAATACTCTGTTCCACCACAAGGATATCCTGTATACATGGGAAAGGAATGAAAGTAGGATTAAGATAGATTTTGTCATTGTAGACCATAGGCTCAAAAGTAAAGTAGTAGATACCAGAAGCTATCGTGGCGCCAGTGTGGGAACAGATCACTATTTGGTGGTAAGTCGAATGAGGGATGTGTGTAAAGCCTGGCGTCACTGGAACAAAAAGCCGACTACGAGCCTTGACGGAATAAAAGTTAAAAGATTGACTGACATAGACGTACAAGTGGAATATTTGAGGGAAATGGTAGAAAGGACAAATCATGTATGGGATGCAGAGATTATTTAAAATACAACATGCAAAATACCTATTTTGTATTTAAATACCTTTTAGTTGAAAGCATTTTGTATTAATAATAGTCATTTGTAATGCCGGCCATACACGCTACGGTCTACCGGAAAGGTCCACCTGTGCAGATATGCCTGCGCAGGTAGACCGGAATGTGTGTGGGAATAGACCTGTGCAGTTTTTTTGAACCTGCGCAGGCAACCGGCGCAAGATCGAAAATCGATTTTTTCGAGTGACCTGCGCAGGCATACCTGCACAGGTGGACCTTTCCGGTAGACCGTAGCGTGTATGGCCGGCATAATAGTCATTTCAAAATGCAAAATACTTTGTGATTAATTTTAGCCAAAAATTACCAATCGAACAAAATGAAAGAAACGAATGACGCATGTACTGTCGAATTTGAACGATAGAGGCGCCTACGACTACCTTTTAGTCCTGGAAATATATATATACCATCTGGTCTGAAAGGGTTATGTAGGGACATGTTCCGTGGACAGGAGCGGGCGGTGCTACCGGTGTGGCGTGGCAGGCCACATCGCTAGCGCCTGCACCGCGTCCGCTTCTCGGTCTGCTCGGACCTGGGCTGCAGGGCAGATCATAGGATGAGGGGGAAAAAGTGTTCCCCTCCTAAGAAGAAAGAGGCGGCCGCGAGGCCACCCTCTTCTGCTAGGGGACAAGCAGGCGCAATGGAGGTCCAATAACCACGGACCTCCGCGCCCGCTTCCTCCAGGGTAACCTAAACCACTGCCGCGCTGCGCAGGATCTCCTTGCCCAGACGGTAGTGGAGTAGTCGGTTGCCCTGACGGTTGTTACCGCGTCCCCGTCCACCCGCGATGGTTCGGGGACGTCACACCGTCACACGACCTCAGTAGCAATATATTGGGCAGTAGGAAGCTACTGCTCCCTCCTATGGAAAGGTCCAGGCTACGTTGCCGTGAAGTGGGGATCCACGGTCGAAGTGGGTTGTTACCTCTCCCCCAACAGCGGCCTCGATGTCTTCGAGGCATACCTGGGCGAGCTGGCGAGCCGCCTTAGCGGTTACGTTGCCCGTCCGGTATTCGTCCTGGGTGACTTTAACGCCCACTCAAGGGAGTGGGGAGACACCCGGGACGACGTCAGGGGGGAGACTTTTCTGGAGTGTGCGGCAGGGCTCGACCTCCGGCTGCTCAACCGGGTGTCGGTCAGCACCTGCGTGCGGTGGCAGGGGGAGTCAATCGTCGATCTATCGTGGGCGACTCCCTCGGCGGCCGCTGCAGTGACGGGATGGTGATCAACTTATCTGATCATCGACACATCTTATTAGATGTGTCGCTCCGCCCCAGCCCCACCCGCCCCAGCCGCCCGCGCCAGACTCCCTACCCTCCGCGGCGCTGGTCTCTCAAGCGGCTCGACTGAGACATGGTCGTCGCCGCCGCCGGCGTCGCGGACTGGAAGGAGGGAGCAGAATCGCCTGAGTCGCCTGAATCGCCCGAGGCGCAAGCAGCCTGGCTGCGCGGCACGATGACGTCGATCTGCGACGCGTCAATACCCCGAGTCGGGCCGACCCGGCGGGGCTCTGTGTACTGGTGGAGCGAGAAGATAGAATGGCTTCGCAAAGCCGCCTTTGTCGCCTGCCGCCGGTACCAAAGAGCCCGCAAAAGAAGGCGAACCACGGTCGAGGAGGCTCTCAGAGCCAGACGGGACTACGGGCCCCTGCTGTGGAACCTCGCATACGATCCAGTCCTCCGCACCAGTCTGCCCCGTGGCGTGCGTGTCGTTTGCTACGCAGACGACACTGGTCGCCAATAACTCACACAATCCAGATAACCGCGAAATTGGACGTCACTCGACAAGTCGACCCCAAGAATTCCGATATCGGTTGAGGCGGGTAAGGGAGTTCCCTCAAAAAAGAGAGCTACAACAAAGGGTGCCTTTTCAGCGGTAAACGTGCAGACCTGTGTTTTCTTAGGGTTGAATAACCGTATCCGCATAACAATGAAGATTGCTGTAATTCAGCATGTCATTGATATGCAGAAGAAACAGCGTCGGGGATAGCACAAAGCCCTCGGGGACTCCAGTACTCACGGATTTTAAGTCGGAGCATGACCCGTCGACAACGACCATAATGCGCCGAACCGCGAGAAAACTGGAGACCGAAGCGCATAATTTCTCGGGAAGCCCTTAACAAGGAATCTTCGACAGAAGTGTTTTGTGCCAAACCGGATCGAAGGCCATCGCTACCTCCAAACTAACGGACAGCGACTCTCTTTTACTCTCAACCGCTTTCGCCTACCGATGACTTAAGATGCTAGAAGATCACAAGCTGAGCGACCGTGAGGGTATCCGTACTGGCGGTCACTAATCAGCTGGTACTCCTCTAGATAATTAAAGAGCTGGCGGTTGATAGTGGTTTCCAAGATCTTGGAAAAGTGGGAGGTGATTGCGATAGGTCTGTTGTTGGACGGATCTGAGCGGTTACCAGAAATCAAATTTCTCCGCATCTCGATCTACTGGCAGCGTGCCCAGAAGACCGACCTCATTGCCACGCCAAATGGCAATGCTAATCCCCTGTGCGAAGAATAGACCACCCCCTGATCAAGAGAGCCCTCGATCAGTCTCTTTGCAATATCTTTATAGAGTGCACGAGCAATCAGACCCCGTGTTCCTAGAGTCTCAACCCCAAACGCTCAACCACTGGATCACTGAGACCCATTGAAGATTTGATTGGGAATATGCCGGAAAACATTTCAACTTCCACTCATTCACAAAACGATGCAGATCAGGAAATTACTGAAGATGAAATAATATGCGATTAAAAGTACGAAATTAGATAAGTCTGCAGGGTATGACAGGGTAACTATACCGAGATGCTGAAAACTGGCAAGGGAGTGGTTGTAAGACTGTTGCGACTACTTTTTAATGTGTGTTGGCGTGATGGCTGTGTTCCAGATGACTGGACTAAAACAGTCATTGTGCCCTTCCATAAAGGGAAGGGGTCGCGGCAGGATTGCAAAAACTATCGAGGCATTAATCTTGTGTTGTAGGTAAATTGTATGCGAGGATTCTAATTGCAAGAGTGACAAATGTAACTGATGAGAAATTGTGGGATGTACAAGCGGGATTTAGGAGAGGACGGGGGTGCATCGATCAGATCTTCTCTTTGAGAACCATATCTGAGAAATATCTAGCTAAATCTAAAAAAGTATTCTGTGCTTTTATAGATCTAGAGAAGGCTAACGATCGTGTACCCAGGAATGAATTATGGTCAACACTGTCGAGTACATATGGGGTTGACGAGCGCCTTGTGCGGGCTTTAAATGCTCTATACGAGAATTATAAATATAACGGGTAAATGGGGCGCACTCAGACTGGTTTAACATCTATAAAGGTGTTCGACAGGGATGTGTTGCATCACCATGACTTTTCAATCTTTATATGGACAGTTGTTTTGATAAATCTGAAAGAGACTGAATGTGGTTTAAGGATGGAAGAGTTGCGTGTCAAATGCCTACTGTACGCCGATGACCAGGTGTTACGTGCTCCGTCGGCGTCAGAGTTACAAGACATGCTAATCTTGGTGAATGCAGGGTCTAGAGAAAATGGTAAGAAAATAAATGTAAGTAAGACGAAAGTTATGGTTGTGGAGAGAGAGAAAGAGGTAACAGTGTGTGATAAGATTTTGGATGGCGAGAAATTAGAGCAAGTGAATGGTTTTGTATATTTGGGAAGTATGTTTACCAGAGACGGTAAATGTGAGGAAGATATTGAAAGGCGAGTGACTGCTGGTAATAGAGTCAATGGTGCACTACATGCCCTGATGCGTAGTCAGACTGTGTCTGAAAAGGCACGTTTGACGTTTCAGTGGTGTGTTGGTACCAACTCTAACATACGGGAGTGAGTGTTGTGTGTGGCAGGCGAAGCATGAAAGTAAGGTGAATGCAGTAGAAATGCGTTCTCTGAGAAGTATGTGTGGGTGTGGAGTCAACCTTGTGGATCGAATGAAAAATAGCGTGATAAGGGAGAAATGCAAGCTGAAGGATGATGTGGTGGTCTGTTTAAAAAAGGCAAAATGCGTAGCACCCGGAAACGACATGAATGCATGACGAGATGTATGACTGTGAATGAGGCGAAAGATGTGTGTCAGGATCGTAACTTGTTGAAAGCCAAAGTCTCTGCCTACCCCCATGGGATACAAGCGTGAGCTTATATATGATGTACCTATGTAATATTGAAGAAAATTATTAAATCACAAATATTTTATAAACCTTCGCCTTTGGCCGTAGGTTGTGGAGATTGCCGATTAATCGGCTTCGGCTTCGGCCAAAAATAGACCTTCGGTTGGACACTCAACAAAAGTAACTTACGTTTTCATTGCGTCAGGAAATCACTCACCACATACTTAGGTTTACACAGTTTAATGAAAAATTCCCTTGAGGGACGAATTGTTTCATTATAATCTAATTTTTGTGGACCTGCACAGTTCGATTATTGAGTTACGTAGTAAATACTATTCGCGCGCGATTAATTGAAGCACAAAAAATATCACATGAAGCTTCTACCCGCGGCTTCGTCAGTGCTCTTTTTTAATGTAACTTTCTTCGGAACAATTGAGTCGTAAATATTTTAAAGCCAAAACTTTAAAATATTTTTTTCGTAAGCCAGAACTAATAGGTTTAAAAAATGGCATTGCCTACCGTTCAACACGGGAGCTTGATGGGATCTTACAGGGATAGCGAATGGAGGTTGCATTCCAGCCGTGTCTCAAGTTATCGTGCTCGAGTATTATGAATTATGGTTGGTCTAGTAATAATACATTATTTCAAGTTAATTAGAAGTGGGGCAAAATCACATACATAGAACACATGCGAAGCTAACATAAAGCACGTAAAAATTTCGAAGTTAATGACCTCCGAAGTAGAGGGAAAAAGTAAATTTTAAACTGGGAAACCACTGAACCGCCACTCAAATCTGACAATCAATAAAGTGCTACTTACTGCTCAAATTTCACGTATTCTGTCTAATATGACAGCTACTTAAACGCTTAAGTAGCGCTTAAATTTTTGAGTGGTGGTTCAGTATTCGGGCTTTAGTGTGCCAACATTAGGGGGAAGTGGATAAAAGCCATTAGTGTAATGACTATGGCCATTTAAAGTTGTAAATTTATTTAAAAATAAATAACATGAATGTTGACCTTGAGCCAATGAAATGTCTTTTGTCTTGTCAAGGTAAATTTCATGCATAAACACCTGTAATATTTGAGCATATTACAATACATACTTATTACATGAGCAGGAATTTTTATATTTTATTTCGATAGCATTCACTTTCATGATTCTCTTTAAAGGCCTCAAGAAGCAAGACTGTCAAATATTATAACATTTTTTTTTTTAACATTTTAAATAATTAGCTTTTAATGCTCTATGGCAGTGTGTTATACTACAGGTTAAAAAAAAACATTATTTAAATGTAGTGGTTCCCAAGATAGAATTTGGCTCTTGTACTAATATTAGTGATGATCATTAACTGATTGGGAAGGTTTACATTTCATTGTAATTCAGAAATTGCATGCTCAAATATCATTTTTATCTACAATTTTTTTTTAACAAATTCAGAAATAACTTAAAATAATAAATCATAATTTAACAAAACTGTAATATTTATTGCAGAAAATTCTTCTTTTGGCTGGACATAATAACAAATAACAACTTCAGAACTGGTTCAAAATAAAATTTTAGAGCAGGTTATATAGAAAATACCTAAGATATAAATACTGTGAAATAATAAATTGATTGAATCATTGTGAACTATAGTCTCAAATAAATTCAATATAGCTGTAGAAAGAAGAGCTGACAACCATCACAAACAGCATATTATTAAGTCTAATTAATGGTAAAGCTATTAATACAATAAAAATATATAAAGTAATTACATAAAAACAAATTTGGAACACATTAAAGTCCTACGCTAATATTATTATACTTAAGTCTATATATCTAACAAATATATAACCATACATTTAAATATGACCATTAATTAACAACTCATGTAGTGTGAATATACTTAAAAGTTATGTGGAATAATATTTTAAGAGAGATGTATTAGTATATTTTTGCTTACTTCTAGTTTCAAATTAGTAGATTAGAGATTCCTTATCCTGTAAACAAAAATACAAGGATTATTAAAATAAATAAGAACCAATTATTATTATTTTTAATATGTTGGTTGGCTTTTTATGTTAAATTATACCCGGCAAGAAGCTGGTCTATTGATATTTGTCTGACTTTATTAATGCATAATTGCCATCATCATTTTAGATGTCAGTATGGAAATAGCCTGTTCATGACAATAATTTTATTTATAGTAAAAAAAAAGAAGCAAAGTAAGATGTGGACATAAATACCAGTGTTTTTCCCAAAAATTTTACGTCTTTTTGATGAGCTAACAATACAAAACCGGTTTACACAACACACAACTACCTTTAACAGGACAAACTATATTTTTGTATTTACCTACCTATTATATTTTTATATAAATTCGTTTCTTGCTTGTTGCCTGGCATATCTACCCAAACATGCAAGAATTCCTATTACGGCGATTCCGATACCGAGGATCGTTGCTAAAAAGTCACCAAAATCGTACCCTGTGGCTGCTTCGACATTAGTCACGGTTAGAAGTGTGAAAAGAAAAACACACAATTTGAAATACATCTTGTAAAATTTTAAATGTAATATAGTAGGAGGTACGAGGTTTTTTTTGGTATTTTAGATGGTTTATTCAAAGTTCAAAGAATGAATTAAAAAATAAAAATTATTAAATGTCACCCACACGTCACAGTTCAAATAAATTGACATATCCATCGAGTAAACTAAAATATTAGATTAATCAAATCGATATCTAATATTAAAATTTTTGAATAGCCATAAGCGCCACGAATTCCAATCAAATCGTATCTAGTCGAATGATTGTGAATGTGAAAGTTTAAAGTGGTAGAGCCAAGCAGTTTAGCGAACTGCATGAATAGGTAAGCTCCTCGTTGAAATACCACGACCTCTCAGAAGATCGACAAATAGTGGCTCATGCCACGTTTCGTTCGATTAGAGAGGTACCGGGAGGCTCACCCCCGTTCCCCATCCTTTCCTGTCCTTCTCTTTTAAAGGTCAGCAACGCAACTGCAACACTATATGACTTACAAGTGTTCATGGGCAGTGCTGGTCACTTACCATCAGGTGACACGTCAGCTCGTTTGACCTCTTATGCCATAAAAAAAATTAGGAGAAGCGCAGAAGTAAGTTGCTGTGGACATGAAAAGTTAGAGAAGCATAGCTGGAGTAAACCTTATGTATGAAATGAGGAATGGGGTAATTCGAAAAACGTTGTGGCGTTTGTGAACATGTCATAGGTGTGATATAGAGAGCAAGATAGATAAAGAGCTGGTGTGAATTAGAGTATTGCATTCACGACAAGGACTTAATGGCATGAGAAAGCTGGAAACCCAATTTAATATAAAGCAAAATTTCTCGGGAAGCTTCGAGAGAAGTGCTTGTTTCAAACCCGATCGAAGGCTTTCGCTACGGCCATACTAACGGCCAGCGGCACTCCTTTACTCTCAACCTCCTACCGATGGAATATGCTGAGCAGAGTGGAGAATGCAAGAAATGTGTGTCATGACCGCAGCAACTTTAATTAAGTAGTCTCTCTGTCTATCCTCATGAGAAAAAAGGTGTGATCGTATGGAAGTACTAAAGAAATAGAATCCTAAAAATAATTATTCTCTAATTCAATAAATAATTAATTTTATTCAGAGGGAGTTTAAATTATTGCTACCTTAGCTGGTATAAAACTAATTAATTAGTGCATAACATTAATTAAGAACGATCACAATCGAGTATTAATTTTGACGTGAAAAATCAACTGCAATTCACCGAAATCGATTATAATTCCATTAATTCTGATTGGAAGCTGGTTAAAATGAACAAAATTTTATCTATTTTGGATACAAATTAGAAATAGTCTTTCTATAATCCTTAGAAGTATTTCTATTCCGTAGTAATACTGTAACATATAAAAGCAAATATAATACACCGGTTTTTATAATACTAATAACCTTAAAATTAGTATTGGGGAATAAATAATATAAATTTATTTAGTTTTCCTAGGTGGAAAGTAACACCGAAAGCATGAGTTATAATTCTGGAGGTAGTGGTAAAAGTTTTGGGTTTGCGGGATTTACGATGCCGAAACGAAATCCTTCAAATGTGTCTCTTCATGCTGTACCTCCGCCAACATCGCAAATGAATGCTGTACCGCCTCCAACTACAGGCTTGTCGAAACAAGGGTATTCTACAATGAATGCTATTACCCAGAATGCTGTTATGGGAAACTGGGGTACTCTTGGAAAGAAAAGGTCGAAAACAGAAGATGAGTGAGTATTTAGCATTCATACATATTTGATAAGACAAAACAATTTGCATACTTACGGTGGAATTAGGCAGGCATTAGTCCTTTGATCGATTTCCTACAATCCTGAAACATCACTAACTTCATATACTATCATGACTGTAGTCACACATCCTTCTTGGTTGCACATTTAGTCTTTCTTTTTCTCTAACTATAATAACTTTATATATTAGCATTGGTTGACCTTACAAGTTACTTTTTATTTTTAACTTTATGTTATTTATTTATTTATACCACAAAAACATACAAGACAGTAGCATATGTAATCAATATCTACCATCAAAATTAACCAAAATAACAATGTACAGCTGGTATTTAAAATAGGAAAATCTGTGCTATATGTACCAGCAACTATTAAGTATTTTAACAGTAGCATGCATCTATCTTCTGTTCCATTAATCTTGTCTACAAATCTTAAACAGTCTAAGTTTGACACTATATCTTTCTTAGAAAAGATATAGCAACAAAATTACACTGTAAAACTCAATAATGTTTTGGTGTTAGCACCATAACATTATTGAATAACATCATTCAGACCTTCATCTATCAGACATAGAAAATCATTACAAATAATAATATTTGTAATGATTTTCATGATAAAAGGCATCTTACTTCTTGTCCATCACATTGTCCATCATATCTTCAAAACCAGTTATAAATAAGTCACTACATATGCTTTTTATAATAAAATGTGTTTATCTTGCAATTAGAAAACAAACTTATATTGGTCTTATTAGACCAAAATCAGCTTTGTTTTTAAGGTCTAATCTTTTTATTTTCAAACATAATGCTTTTAATTACATTCTCACAGATATTTTGATGATGATGATGAGCCAGCAACACCTGCTTTGGCATATATACCGGCTCCTGGCAGTCCTTCTGCAGAGGCTGCATCCAGTTCTAAGGTTCATTATCTTAATCATTGTATCACCTTATTTAATACTCTAAGATACAAATATCCTGGAAATTATTCAACATATAAATTACAAAGCATTCTAAATAATATATAAAATTATATATAAATATACAATAGTCTCGGTGGCGCAGTGGTCGAGCACACGGCTTCTGATCCAGAGGTCCGGGTTCGAATCCTGACACTGGCTCACACCAATGACTTTTAGAAATTGTTTTCGGAGGTTAAGTGTGATAAATATCGATGACTGAAAACTTTGTGCCCGGTGTGGCAATAGGTTCGCCACCTATTCCATTTGGGACGTAAACATAACGGCGAGACGAGGCTTAACAGCCACTGCCTACACCTTCGGGTAACAAAAGGCGTGAAGTTATGTTATGTTAAGTGTGACAAATATCAATGACTGAAAACTTTGTGCCTGGTATTGCGATAGGTTCGCCACCTATTCCATTTGGGTTGTAAACATAACGGCGAGATGATGCTTAACAGCCGGTGCCTACACCTTCGGGTAACAAAGGTATAAAGTTATGTTATGTTATAAAATTACAGCCTGATGATGAGGAAGATCCATTGGATGCATACATGGCAGGTCTTGAGCAGCAGGCAGCTAAAGACCTGGTTGCAAGCAAGGAAAATGCAGCCAGTGGCAAGGAAGATAGCGGCCGAGGGACTAGAGGAGATATAGATGAAATGGACGATGAGGAGAGCTATTACAAGTAATATTTCAATAAACTGAATTCATGTGATGATGATTAAGAGTTTACAACAACACAGTATCTAACAAATTGAAATTAGATTAAAAACTTCATTAAATAGATTAAGTTTTTTTAGGAAATCAAATATTTGTGCAGTTTGATTCAGTTTATGGCATATAACTGGTAAATAAAATAATTTATTAATTAATATCATTACTGCGCAGGTCTAGAGCACCTTCCTATAATCCTAATGGCTTTAGAATTTTGGATTGGTTTAAAAGTGTAGTTTATATTATGATCTTGTAATATGAAAGTTAACTCTAAAACCTTAAAAACACTCTAGATACATGGAAGAAAATCCGCTAAACACTGGTGATGATGGTTCAGATGTAGAAATAGAATATGATGAAGATGGCAATCCTATAGCACCAGCAAAGAAAAAGTTTATAGATCCATTACCTCCAATAGACCATTCAGAGATTGTATACGAGCCCTTTGAAAAGAACTTCTACACTCCACATGAAGAGATTGAGAATTTGACCTCCCAGCAAGTTGAAGAGTTAAAAAAAAACCTGGGAGTCAAGGTATACATTTGCTCATTATGATTTATGTCTTTAGTGTTAAAATTGTTTCTCATCTGTTGATAATCTGTTTTTATAGATATCTGGGCCAGATCCACCTCGCCCCGTGAGCAGCTTTGGTCATTTAGGATTCGATGAACAGCTGATGCGGGCTGTGCGTCGTTCGGAATATACACAACCTACGCCCGTGCAGGCGGCTGGAGTGCCTGCGGCACTCTCTGGGAGAGACCTTATTGGTAATTGAATAAAAAACAATGTGCCTTTACGCTTAAAATAACAGGTATAGGCAGTGGCAATTTTGGCGAAATATTAGCTAGTTTTCTTGTCCCATATCTAATGTCATTCACATAAGGCACAGTTTTGTCAGTTATCGATATTTCCCATAATTTGAAACTGCTATCGATCTTAAGACTTCCGATACGCCGAATCACACGATGAGCTTAAATAATATCAGAGTTCATACAAAACAAAAATAAACGCGATAGATAAAAAGATCCATAAAAAGGTAATTAGCAGTAGTAGTAACTGGTAGTACTATTTCAGCATTGATAGTAGGTACTTACTATATGTAATGTGCAGAAAAGAATAGAAGATATTACGGAATACTTACGCCAATAAATTACATATATAATTTGTTGTTGTTTAGGTATTGCTCGAACTGGTTCCGGTAAGACTGCTGCGTTCTTGTGGCCGCTGCTGGTACACATCATGGACCAGAAAGAGCTGGCGCCCAACGATGGGCCTATAGGACTTATACTTGCACCCACCAGAGAATTGGCCCAACAAGTTTGTATAAATGCATATATTGCTGTTGGAAACAAACATGAATTTATTAAAGTCTAAAAAATATTTTTACTGTACTAATAAATAATGTTCTTGTAATGCAAAGAAAATCAGGAGTGACTAATTGTCTTTCTTCATTAATACATATTAGTGTAGAAATGATATGATGATATGTTTTTGTAGATATATATGGAAGCAAAGAGATTTGGAAAAGTTTACAACATCAGGTGTGTGTGTTGTTATGGTGGTGGCTCCAAGTGGGAACAAGTTAAGGCGTTAGAAGGTATGCTTCTTTAAAATTATGGAGAGTTGAGGTTAAAGAGTTTACCATTAATTATATGAGGAGTTTTTGAGCTTCTGAATTCGAAACTCGACAATTTTACTAATTTTACTCAAGGTTCTTCCGAAAATTTGGTAATATTTTAATTCAAAATATCTTTATTCCTTAGACTTTACCAAGTGCTTAGAATCGTCACACAAAACTACTAGCTAAAATCCGCGGAGTTTAAGATTCCCTTTCATCACACTGTCTTGAATGTGAAAGCGAATCTAAGTGCCAGTTCCGGCGTCAAGGCTTCTTGAGAAGAACTGGCAAGAAACTCAAGGCCGACTCTTTTTTCAATTTCCAGTTAAACAAATTAAGCAAACACAAATGGAGCAGTTCAATTCCAAACTTTTTATCGTTTATATAATGTGCGATACAATAGTAAGCCCTTTGATATAATCTACTTTTAGTATAATTCTTAAATTTACCCATGGATAATTCAACCGCGTTGTTTGGAAGTTTATTGTAGAAGCGTATACATTGACCTGGGAACGAGTTAGAGATTTTTTGGAGCCTAGTAGTGGGAACAGCGATATTGTTTTTATTTCTTAAATTTAGTTTATGAATATCGCAGTTTTTCTTAAATTTAGTTTTATATTTATGAACACAAATAAGATTTTCATAAATATATTGCGAATAGAATGTTCTAATTCTTATCTTTTTAAATTTATTTCTTAGTGTATCCCTGGGACTCAACATATAGATAGCATGAACGGCTCGTTTCTGTAGCACAAAAACCGAATCTGCATCCGCGGCATTACCCCAAAGCAATAAGGCGTACGACATAATGCTGTGGAAATAGCTAAAATAAACTAAACGTGCAGTATCAACATCGGTCAGTTGACGTATTTTCCCTACAGCGTAATCTGCCGAGCTTAGACTGACTGACGTTTCTATATTTGGGCTCCTTTGTAATTAAGAATCTAATGTTATACCATGGAAGACAACCTTATTGACCAATTCCAATCTCTTATTATCCATCACCACACTAGCACTAAACCAGTTTACAATTTTAGAAATAGCATTTTTTACAGCGTCAATTACTGTCTGTTGTCTATTAACGTTAAAAACTAAATATGTGTAATCTGCAAACAAAACTATTTCATGATTATTTTTCACAAGATATGGTAGATCATTAATGTACAAAAGAAACAGGAAAGGTCCCAAAATAGAGCCTTGTGGCACTCCCATTGCTACAGCTGATCCATGTGATAGCTTTCCGTTAACATATACTCTTTGAATCCTATCACTCAGATAAGAAATGAGAAGATCCAAAGCGATGCCTCTTATACCGTAGTGGTGTAATTTTCTGACCAGAGTTTCATGCTGCACACAATCAAAAGCCTTAGACAAGTCACAAAATATTCCATAGGCATCCCGTGACTCCTCCCAGGCTTCAAATATACATTCTAATAATCTTACCCCAGCATCACATGTTGACCCCCCCGCGCGTAAAACCGAATTGCTTATTGTGCAGCAGATTATTATCATTAAAGTATTTTAATAACTGTGCGAGGATATGCTTTTCGAAAATTTTACTTATTGTCGGTAGTACTGATAGTAAGTAGTACTGGTCTGAAGTAAGTGGGGTCTAATTTACTACCCGATTTATATAATAGAGTGATTTTACTTAATTTCATCAAGTCAGGAAACACACCACCAAGTCTATTAAATATCAGAATTAAGGCGGGAACAATAGTGTTAAATAAAGGTTTTATAATATGAACAGAAATACCCCATAAAACAGCTGTCTTTTTCATATTGATTGATTTAAACGCGTTATTTAAATCACACCCATTAACATGACGGAAATGAAAATCGTTAAAAAATTCAGGTACGTTATCTTTAAGCAAAGACTCTGCAATGGAAGTGGAAGAGCCTAGAGCACAAGTAAGATTAACAGGGAAAACAGAAAAAAAATCATTAAAGGCATTGGCAACCTCATAATCTGACTTGGTAACATGACCATTGATATTTAACGTAAATTCTGAGTCCCTCGCTCGACTATTATCAGTCTCTTCATTGATGACTGTCCAAGTGTCCAAGTAATATAAAATATTTTTTACTCTGTAATTTGTTACAAAGAAACGAGGGGTATTTGTTAAGTTTTAATCCAAATTCACCAACTAAATGCGATTTGGAAAAATAAAAATGTTTCAATCTGTTATCAAAAATGTCCCGTAGACTATTATTTAAAGTGCCGTTTCTGGGGCAGAGGACCATTAAAAAGTGTGTTATGCAATGATTTGGTGCAGGCGGCGGAGCGGAGATAATAGTGGGCACTCCGGGCCGCGTGATCGATCTGGTCAAGTGCAAGGCCACCAGCCTGCAGCGCGTCACGTACTTGGTGCTGGACGAGGCTGATAGGATGTTCGACATGGGGTTCGGTACGTCTTCCATATTACATTCACAGATAATTCTTATGTATCGGAATCCATTTATTTATAAACATTATTTAAAAATAAATTAATTTATCGATCGTTATGTACACGGGTATACGATAATTCCTTTCGAAAGTTTTGGGTCATAAAATAGCGGCCTCGGCAGGTATGGGGTCCCAAAGGTGGGTAAAAACGAATTCTACTTTTATAATTTTATAACGGTCGAGCTTTTGATGCCACTTTCAGATTATTATTGTAAACCACGATTTTTGTTGTCGAACAACTTTAACGTTCGTAAAATTATAGGTAATTCTAGTTTCATTAAAGTATACACCTTCTTTTTTGGATATCACTTTCGCAATACTATTAAAAATGGAGTCGTCGCTTGTCAGACACCCGAGCGTCGTCGTCTCACTTTTGTTAACGATCACGTGTGGTCCCCCCCCAGAGCCGCAGGTGCGGTCCATCTGCAGCCACGTGCGGCCCGACCGCCAGGCGCTGCTGTTCTCCGCCACGTTCCCGCGCCGCGTGGAGCGCCTGGCGCGCGACGCGCTGCACGACCCCGTGCGCGTGCAGCACGGCGCCGCGGGGGAGGCCTGCGACCTGGTGCAGCAGCACGTCAAGTACGTACCGCCACCACGGTCACTCGTCAAATGTACTCGAACGCGTTCAATAGTTTTAAAATGGGGTGATGCTATTAAAGGTTTGGACGCACCCTCGATAACTCCCTCCCGCCGTAATATTAAAAATGTTTAAATATTCCTCATAAATATTTTCGTTACAGAATATTCAACAAGGCGGAGGACAAGTGGCCTTGGTTATTGAACAACCTAGTCGAGTTTCTGTCGGCGGGCAGTGTCCTAATATTTGTCACCAAAAAGGTAATCGTTTGCGATTATATAGAACATAATATTATTTTAAATTGCATTATATATTATTTACCGAATCCTGAAGATGTTACCTCTATTGTGTCCTTCTATTTCAAGAATCTTAGTGTGAATCCGGATGCAAAACAGTTAGTTTTTGGAAATAGCTGGTATCAAAGACATAGCAGTCGTTTAGCAATCTAATTACTAATCACTTAATCATTAAAAGAAATAATACCTACTCTTACGGTTTGCTTTTAAATGGTTCTGTAATCGTTGTTATTCCCTATTATCGAATAGTATGGTTGACAGTTAGAAGCAGAACAGACTGCGGCGAATCTCGGCGTGCAGCAGTACGACGCCCTACTGCTGCACGGTGACATGGACCAGGCCGATAGGAACAAAGTCATTACTGCTTTCAAACGCAAAGAAAACAACATACTGGTCGCCACCGACGTAGCAGGTAATGTATTTTAGGGATTACTTTCGATAGTTTCGTGATTTGACAGGATTTTTGCTTTTAACATTACATAACTTCACGCCATTTCTACCCGAAAGTATAGGCAGCGGTTATTAAACTACGACTCGCAGTTACTTTTAGGTCCCAAATTGAATAGGTGACGAACCTTTTGCCATACATCGGGAACAAAGTTTCAGTCATCGACATTTATCACACATAACTTCCTGCGGCATCTAGGTACCTAAATACCGGCATTTACAAGAAGAAGTACAACTATGCCTCCAGATTTTTTTTTTTTTATGGGATAGGAGGGCAAACGAGCAGGCGCGTCACCTGATGGTAAGCAACCAACGCCGCCCATGGACACCAGCAACACACATAGTGTTACCGTTGCGCTGCCGACCCCCAAGGGATAGGGGACAGGAAAGGACGGGGAAGGGGGGCGGGCCTCCGGGTACCTCTCTCACCGAACGAAACGCGGCATGAGCCACTTTACGACGGTCTTCTGAGAGGTCGTGGTATTTCACCGGTCGAACCCGCCCATTCATGCAGCGAACTGCTTGGCTCTACCACTAGTTCTAGATCCTTCAAAAGAGGGATAGCCGTACCAAAGTCGTCGTCGCCCACGGATACTCGCGGTCTTTTGCCAAGGTTGTTCTTGGAAATTTCTGCAAGCCGTCTCTTCCAACAGTTGCACAGGGAGGACCAGTCATCAAAGAGAAAGCGGAAGTTCTTGGCACTCTTTTTGCGACTAACTCGACCCTCGACGACAGGTGCAATATTCGACCTCTAATACCGCGGTGTGACTTCGCCACGCCGGACGTTCACTTCCGACAAAGTACTGTGCGGCGCATACGTTTTTCCCTGGAAGTCGAGTGGGCATGACGGAATCCCTCCAGAGTTGGCACCGATATTAACGCGTCTTTTTCGCTATTCTCCCGGTTACGTACCAGCATAATGGAAGGTAGCTTTAGTCCACCCGATCCCTAAAAAACTGGCCGCTCAGACTCGTCTAACTACAGACCTATCACCATCCCCTCCTTTTTCTCAAAAATAATGGACACCATTATAAACCGCCAGGTACTGGGTTATCTAGCAGAGCACCTGCTGATTAGTGACCGCCAGTATGGATTTCGACGCGGTCGCTCAGCTGATCCTTTAGCTTACCTGACTCGTTGGGCGGAAACAGTTGAGTGCAAGGGGGAGGCGTTGGTTATTAGTTTAGGACATAGCGAAGGCCTGCGATCGGGTTTCGCACAAAGCTTCCGTGTTATGGACTTCCTGAGAAATTGTGCGATTGGATTTCCAGTTTTATCGCAGCTCGGAGTATTAAGGTCATTGTACGGTTCATGCTTCGACTTAAAACCGGTCAATGCTAGAGTCCCACAAGGCTGTGTGCGCACTTTCTTTTGCACATTAATAACATCATGCTTATCAGCAATTTACATTGGAAAACGTCGATGAGTTACGGAAAGGACTGGTGTCTGAAACTTTGCTTAGTCAAGTTTCGGACTGGGGCTGACTTAGTCCAATTCAACCCCTTGATTCCTTGGAACTGCGGAGAGATATTGCCTATTTATGCATACTATATCGAGTCTACCACGGGAGTGTTCCCAGGAACTGTTCGGACTAATACCACCCGCTGATTTCCTCCACCGTACTCTTCAGCCGAAGCTCGTTTGCCCCTTTAACTCATAAAAAAAATCAGTGGTTTATAACCACTCGACGATGATTTTCAGAGAGATTTTTTATACTGCGTTTCGTTCGATGAAAGAGGTATCCAGAAACGCAACTGTAGCAATGTGTGTGTTGTAGGTGTTCATGGGCGGCCATCATTTACCAACAAGTGACCCGCTTGCGCGTTAGTTCCCTGTCCCTATAACAAAAAAAACCTTATGGCCTTCTGGAACCTTGAAACTAATACAGAGCAACACAAAACTAGTAAAAACTATCGATGATCGGATGCCGTGTCTATCAGGACAGGCTTCAATTAACGTTTGTGGTGTGGTGTCGCAGCGCGCGGCCTGGACATCCCGCACATCCGCACCGTGCTGAACTACACGGTGGCGCGCGACATCGACACGCACACGCACCGCGTGGGCCGCACGGGCCGCGCCGGCGTGCGAGGCCAGGCCTGGACGCTGCTGGCGCGCGACAAGGACAAGGAGTTCGCCGGACACCTGCTGCGGAACCTGGAGGGCGTGCAGCAGGTATGGTGTTTGAAAGGGAGTCCAGAATGAATGCTCGGATAGTGGTTGATGATGTAGTGCTGGAACAGGTGAAATTGTATATCTTGGAAGCGTTTTCCGCAGGAATGGTAGTTACATCGGTGATGTAGAAAGAACAGTGGGGGTTTTTTTTTGTCCGGGCGCTGTGTCCCGGCCCGCGAATCACTCCTAACATAATTAGGACCTTTGTTTAGGTTCTTTACAGTGTGGTATAGGGAATTAAATTTTTCAGTAGGGTCTTCGCCCTTGTCGAGTTTATTTTAATCTTAGTTACGTTTATATTATTACATAATTACATTTCCATATATTTTATATTTCGTCTTATTGCACGCCTCATTAGCGGAGCGTGAGGTAGTGCTCTACACTCGACATGCCAAAAAATCCGGTCTTTCGAAACTCAAATGACTGTTCTTTCACTAATATAACACTTACAGGATAATATGAGTGCACTAATATCAAGTTAAATAATCTGTCTAGCACATATGATATATTTTATAAACAATTATTTTGTTTAACATAGTAAATAATAACATTAAAATCAATCATTCTTGGACGTCCGTTAGTCTGTGGTTATGGATCCATGTATGTGGCAGAGAAATTGGTCGAAAAATTCATCATACCGGAATACTTTTTTTTTTATTATATGAAGTTATACCCCGGGCTGATTCCTAGTTAATATTAGCGTTCTAAGTACTGTCGTTTAATTATAATTTGTAAAAAACTAAAATACGACTGTGTATTTGTTTTGTATATCTATATATACATTTTTTTTGTTTACTATTAGATTTTTTTTTTTAAATGTGAATGACCGCTTGAGGCGTGCACTTTTGGATTTTCCAAATTTTTACTATGAATTACTGTTATTATTTCTTATCCTATTACCTTATTTATTTACATTCCTTAATACATCTCCTTATCACAATACATTTTTATCATTAATTATTACAATTATTTATTAACTTACATTTATCAACATCTATCAAGATTATCTTAATCTTATATATTATAATTATCATTACATAGTATAAAACAAAGTCACTTTCCGCTGTCTGTCCCTTTATATGCTCATATCTTTAAAACTACGCAACGTATTTTGATGCGGTTTTTTTTAATAGCTGTGCTGTGCCAACGGGGTGGTTTTGATCTATAATTCATATATGATGTTGTAAAGAAAAAATGATAATTTTCGAGTATTAGCACTTTGATTGCAAACGCTGGCTGAACCGTAAGGGATAGATCAAAACAATGTTCTACATTATTAAACATCTTCAGAAGCTCTACAAAAAAGTCCCGGGGGCATATGTCTATCTCTTAGGGATAACCCACAATGACCATTTTTATTTTTTTACTTTTTACGAGAAATAATGGCCTATTTACGAAGCAATTTTAAACATTACAGCATTAATTTTCATCCAATTAAGTGTCTTAAATAGATTGTGCATGTAATATAGATGATCCTGGCCCTTTACAGCATGCAATTTAAACCAATATTTTCGAAGATATTGCAGTATTAACATAGCGGGACAGCAGTTATTACTTTTGATGCGGAACAAAGTTCGCCGGGTCAGCTAGTACCCTATATAAACGCCACATGCACACATTATCAGCACACATTATTTTAGTACATACAGTATGTCTTAATGCTACTTATTTGTATTTATTATATCCTGCGCTACATTTCTGCAGTATTTGAGGAAATCGTTATTAATCTCTTTGTTTTTTATTATTTTATTTAAATTTTCCAGCTTTATTTCTATATTTATTTTGCTTTCCGTGTCGAATTTTTCTTTTGCGAAAATTGGTCAATGCAATAATAAGTGCATGATTGACTCGCTGCTGACCGAGTCGCAGGCGCATGACGGGTCCTCTTTGCACTTAAACCTAGTCAAGTACTCGGAGAACCCGCCATGCCCGGTAAGCACCAGGGTCAGCACCGAGTCAATCCGCAACTTCTTGACGATTTTAAAAGCCGATATGGCGTCCAGGAAAAAGGCTCTGGTGACACTCGCAGTCAAGCCCCCCTGGTATCTCCGGTTCCATTCGCCAAGCGTTTCCTGACGGATGACTCGCTTGACGAAGGAAACCGGAAACTTGTCGTAGACAGGTTTGGTCTTGACCGCAAGTGCCGCCGCCTTTGCCAACTCGTCCGCCCTTTTATTCCCCGGAATTCCTACGTGGGCCTTGACCCAATATAGTTTTATTTTGCCCGGTTTTCTGTCTAGGTGCCAGCTAGCCCTAGATGCCAGTGGATGGGGGGCGTCGTCGTTAACGACGAACCGACACGGTCTCTCTATTTCCCTGTCTGCCAGCTCCGGCCGCGGCACCCCCCTCTTCGCCAGATAGAGGGAAGCATTTTCCCTTATCCTAGCGTCGAGGGGTAGTACCCCGGCCAGAACTAGCGCAGCGTTCAGAGACACCGTGCGGTACGCCTTGCAGAGTTTTTGGGCGAAGGACCGCTGAACAGCGTCCAGCCGTCTCCTCACGCCGATTTCACTGGTGGCAGGGGCCCATGCGCCGGCCGCGTAGCAGACTATGGGCTCCACAGTGGCCACATAAATGGTCTGGATGATCTCCGGGTGGAGGCCCCAGCTGACTCTGGCGGCTTTGGACAACTGCTTGTAGACGCCCAATGCCTTCTCGCACACATGTGCGGTGTGGGCATTGAACGTCAGCTTGCTGTCAATAACAAGTCCCAAGAACAGTGGGGTTAGCAGATCGGCAGATTTCTGGGCGCAAAGAAAGTTAGCAGAAAACCCCAACGCTAACTTATGGAAGCGAGATTTGCTTAAGGCAGAGTGTGCGAAAGTAGGATAAACGCGGTCGAAATGAGTGCACTGCGCAAAATCCGCGGAGTTCTGGAGGAATGTGATGTCAGGAGCCTTAAAAATCGACGCGCGTGCATAAAAAGAGTTATAAAAGTGAAAGAAGCGAGTGAAGCGTAAAAGGATCGTTTCTTATGGCGGTCCGTTCTCTCTCCCGCAAGGCATTTGGTGTTATGTATGTATGTTGAACTGATCTACAAGATCAGATATCTGATAGTAGGAGAAGTAGTTAGCTACAAATTCTTTTATTGAATCGTGTGTCGCACTTACTAAGTGATACATTTTGATGCTCGTTAAGTTTAAGTTAACGTAGTAATTGTCTATTTATTATGTCTATTGGTGTAGGAAGTACCTGAAGAGTTGACTCAGTTGGCGATGCAGTCTGCGTGGTTCCGCAAGTCGCGTTTCAAGAAGGGCAAGGGGAAGAACTTGAACGTGGGCGGCTGTGGGCTCGGGTGAGTACAACAACACTAATTTCCTAATCTCTTCGTTGCAACTTTGTAATTCAATTTTTTATTATTTTTATTTTGTAATAAATATGGGATGTACAAGCGGAATTTAGGAGAGGAAGGGGGTGCATGGATCAGATCTTCTCTTTGCGGACGATTTGTGAAAAACATTTAGCAAAGTCCAAGAAAGTATTCTGTGCTTTTGTAGATCTGGAGAAGGCTTACGATCGTGTACCCAGGAAGGAATTATGGTCAACACTGACGAATACATAATATAGGGTTGACGAGCGCCTAGTGGTTTTAAATTGCCTATTTGAGGATTCTGGAGCTTGTATTAGGGTAAATGGGGCGCACTCAGACTGGTTTAATATCTATGTTAGACAAGGATGTGTTGCGTCACCATGGCTTTTCAATCTTGGATGGACAGGTGTATGACAAATCTGAGAGAGACTACGTGTGGTTTAAGCATGGATGAGTAACGTGTCAAGTGTCTTCTTTACGCCGATGACCAGGTGCTACTTGCTTCGTCAGCGTCAGAGTTACAAAACATGCTAATCTTAGTGAATGCAGGGCTTAGAGAAAAAGGTATAAAAATAAATGTAAGCAAGACGAAAGTTATAGTCGTGGAGAGAGAGAAAGATGTCACAATGTACGATATGGTTTTGGATGGCGAGAAATTGGAGCAAGTAAATGAGTTTGTATATTTGGGAAGTGTGTTTACCAGAGACGGAATGTGTGAGGAAGATATTGAAGTTAGATTGACTGGGGGTAACAGAGTCAATGGTGCATTGCATGCCCTGATGCGTCAGGCTGTGTCTGAAAAGGCACGGTTGACGATCCACAGTGGTGTGTTGGTACCAATTCTGACATATTGGAGTGAGTGTTGGGTATGGCAGGCGAAACATGAAAGTAAGGTGAATGCAGTGGAAATGCGGTCTCTAAGAAGTTTGTGTGGACCCTTGCAGATCGAATGAACAATAGCGTGATAAGGGAGAAATACAAGTTGAAGGATGATGTGGTGACCGAGGTGGAGAGAAGTATGTTAAGAAGGTTTGGTCATGTTGCAAGAATGAATGAAAGCCGACTGACTAAAAGAGTATTTGAAACAAATGTGAGTGGCAGGGTCCGGATTGGGAGACCAAGGCGGCCACCACGACCAAATAAATGGTCTGTTTAAGAAAGGCAAAATGCGTAGTACCCGAAACCGGCGCGAATGCGTGATGAGATGTATGACTGCGAAAGCGAAAGAGGTGTGTCAGGATCGTAGCTTGTAGAAAGCCAAAGTCTCTGCCTACCCCTATGGTATACAGGCGTGAGTTTATGTATGTATGTACCTATGTAATATTGAAGAAAATTATTAAATCATGTATGTATGTTATTTTGTAAATTACTCTTGTCAAGAGTTAAGTGTGAACATTTCAATGTGAAAATATGATAAATAATATTCTTTTATGTGCAGGTACAAAGAGCGGCCTGGACTCCCTCAAAAGGAAGAGCCGTCCCCCTCCGCCTCGCTGGACAAGGCGGCCCTCTCTCACGGGCCGGCCACGGACCGCCTCGCCTCCCTCAAGGCTGCCTTCCGCTCGCAGTACAACCAGGTCGGTACCGCCTACTGCCACGTGCTGCTCGTATAGGCTCTTCACACTCTTAACACTCAACAATAATTGAATATTTTGTGTCAGGTTTATAATCATACATTCAATTCATTAAATTATCGGTTATTTTATCATATCTAGTTTATACTCAAGGTGAGTAAAGGTTTAAGACTCCATGAAGATGTGCTATGTTGGTGACCTAGAGACAGTGGGTGCTAAGATAATTAATTCGACAATAGCAGTTAATCGGTTAGGCGGGTGTATTTCAATATGCTCTACACATATTATTGTTAAAATAATTAGGCCCGTTTATGGTTTTACACTTTATTACCAGCACACACAGACAAGACATTACCAGGCTTGCGCCATCTTGATTGGAAAGGGAAGTTCCAATCAGTGTTGCCAATATAAATGTATACTATATAAATCAACACGCCTCCTTACATTTATATTGCAAAACACTGCTACAACAATCATTAATAATTTGTTAACTTAATAATCAATATCCTTACTTTATTTCAGATTTAACATTTCTCTAAATTTTATGAATTTAACATTTCCCAACGCTTTTGTAAATATATCTGCAAGATTATTTTCTGACTCTATTTTTACAACTTCAATATTTCCTAACTTAACATTTTCATGTATAAAATGATAGTGAACTTCAATATGCTTAGAGTTCCTAGTAAAGTTTCCATATTTGGAAATAGCTACAGCTCCTGAATTATCTTCATAAATTTTAACTGGTTTACAAACTTTATTAAATACATCATCCATTAGACACATAAGAAAATTTAACTCTGTTACTGCTTCTGATAAGGCTACATATTCAGCAAATGTTGAGGACTTTGTTACACTACTTTGTTTCTTTGATTTCCAGTAAATAATATTTCCAAACGATCTAATGACAAATCCTGTAGTAGATTTCCTATCTAAAATATCTCCTGCCCAATCAGCATCTACAAAACAATCTAGAATATCAGCGTTAGGATCGTTACAATATGTTAATTTAAGATCTTTTGTCAAATACAAATACTTTAAAACTCTCAATGCATAATTAAAATGTGTCTCACTATAACAGTTTTGAAATCTACTTAAGTAATTTACACTGTAAGATATATCAGGTCTAGTACCTGAACTAATATACAAAAGAGCACCAATCAAATTTCTATATTTTACATCCTCATTAATATCAAATTGTTCCAATTTTAAATTTATTTCCATAGGAGTCTTATACAGTTTTGCATTCTCAATATTATACCTCTTAGCTAAAGATTCAATATAACATTTCTGACTCAAAGTTAAGACATTGTTCTGATTATACATATATTCAATCTCAATACCAACATAGTTTTTTACTTTACCAATATCTTTCATTTTGAATCTTTCAGACAATTTAGTTTTTATAACAGCAATAACTTCTACATTTTCGCAACAAATTAATAAATCATCCACAAATAAAAGAATATAAACAATTAAGCTTTTCTCTCTTCTTACATATAGACAATAATCATATTTACTCCTGTGAAAACCAAAATTAATCAAAAAATCATTAAAACATTCATACCATGCCCTGGGGCTTTCTTTTAGACCATACAAAGATTTATTTAATTTATAAACTTTATCAGTTCCATTTTCATAACCGATTGGTTGCTTTACATAAACTTCAGATAATACTCTGCCATTTAGAAATGCTGTTTCTACATCCATTTGATGAATAGCTAAATTATTTTGACAACAATAAGATAATAGTAGCTTAAGTGTAGGCATTTTAGCAACAGGGGAGTAAGTATCCTCAATACAATTTGTTTGCTGAAAACCTCTTACTACTAACCTTGCTTTGTATTCATTTTCACTCTTCCTTTTATACACCCATTTCACATCAATTACCTTTTTTTTTCCTTGGAGGGTCTGTCAACTAGAGTCCATGTATTATTTTTTATTAAACTTTCCATCTCACTATTCATTGCTCCTTTCCATTTCATTGCCTCATCACATGTTATCGCCTCCTGAAAATCAATTGGAGCTGATGCATCGCAGTAGTTACAGTATATGCAATAATAACCAAATTCTTCATCAAAACGAAGTGGAGGTTTGATTTGTCTTCTTAATCTTCTATTCAGATTCTCATTTTCATTTTCTCCTACATTCTCTTTATCATTTTCTGAGTATTTTAACATATTTGTTTCCTCTTGGATTCTTTTATCTTCCTTTTCCTTTATTTTATATTCACCATTTTCTTCCTCATCTTTAAAACCACATAATTTAACATCTTCCTCAATTATATCACAATTTCTAGCAATAATAACTCTGTTGTTGATTAACACTCTGTATCCAATATCAGTATAACCAAGTAAAATTCCAGCTTCTGCTTTCTTATCCCACTTAGACCTTCTTCGTTCTTCAGGAATTCTTACAAAAACTCTACTTCCATATAATTTTAGATTTTTCACAGATGGCTTCCTTTTAAAAAATATCTCATACGGGGTTTTCCTCTCAATAGTATTAGTTAAGGTTCTGTTTTTAAGATATGCAGCTGTTTTAGTTGCTTCAGGCCAAAATCTTCTTTCTACCTTTGCTTCAGATAAAAGACATCTACCCATATCCATCAACGTACGATTATATCTCTCTGCTGTTCCATTTAATTGATGAACATATGCTGGACAGGGTTTTATCACTATTCCTTTCTTTTTTGCAAACTGAAAAACCTTTTCATTCATATATTCCTTCCCATTGTCACATCGCAGTTCCTTTATCATTTTTCCTGTTAAGTTCTGTACTTCATTTACATACTGCACCAAGTAATCATATACCTCAGTTTTTGATTTGATACAATAAACTTTTACTAATTTGCTGTAGTCGTCAATAAAACTCAAAAAATATTTTTCTCCATTATATCCTGTAGTCTTATGTGGCCCATTTAAATCTGTATGAACAATCTCTAATATGTCTTCTGCTTTTCTTCGATTATTAGCAAATGGTAAGTTATGCATTTTATTTTCAATACATATTGCACACTTTAAATATTCATATTCAATCTCTTTAGGTAATCCCTCTAATGATTCATTTTTACACATTAAATCCAAATTTTTAAAGTTAATATGGCCCAGAGTACGGTGTAGTTTTTCCTTTACAGTCATATTTGTTTTACTAATATTTGCTTCCAATATTTCTTCACACATGTAACTTTTCATCTTATACACTATTATACAGTCCTTCATCCTTAAATGCAATTGCTGTAATCCTTCTATATTCATTGTAAATTTTTGCAAGTTTCCCTTTTGAGATGATTGAACAACTATCAGTAATTTTTGAATAACTCAGTAAATTTGCCTTCATTTCTTTTACAAAGAAAACATTGTTTAATGTGACTTCAGATTTTTGTCCATAGACTATAAAATAAGTTTTTATATTACCAATTTTTGTAGCTTTTAATATTGTTCCATCGCCAATTTTGACTTTAATAGGTTTGTCCAATATCTCATACATACATACATACATAAGCTCACGCCTGTATCCCATGGGGGTAGGCAGAGACTTTGGCTTTCCACAAGCTACGATCCTGACACACATCTTTCGCCTCATCCACAGTCATACATCTCGTCATGCATTTACGTCGGTTTCGGGTGCTACGCATTTTGCCTTTTTTAAACAGACCACTTATTTGGTCGTGGTAGCTCCGTCTTGGTCTCCCGATCCCGACCCTGCCACTCACATTCGCTTCGTATACTCTTTTAGTCATTCGGCCTTCATCCATTCTTGCAATATGACCAAACCATCTTAACATACTTCTCTCCACTTTGGTCACCACATCATCCTTCAACTTGCATTTCTCCCTTATCACGCTATTTTTTATTCGATCCGCAATGGTGACTCCACACATACTTCTCAGAGAACGCATTTCCACTGCATTCACCTTACTTTCATGCTTCGTCTGCCACACCCAACACTCACTCCCGTACGTCAGAGTTGGTACCAACACACCATTGTGAATCGTCAAGCGTGCCTTTTCAGACACAGCCTGACTACGCATCAAGGCATGCAGTGCACCATTAACTCTGTTACCCGCAGTCACTCTCCTTTCAATATCTTCCTCACATTTTCCGTCTCTTGTAAACATACTTCCCAAATATACAAACTCATTCACTTGCTCCAATTTCTCGCCATCCAATATAATATCACACAGTGTGACCTCTTTCTCTCTCTCCACAACCATAGCTTTCGTCTTGCTTACATTTATTTTCATACCTCTTTCTCTAAACCCTTCATTCACCAAGATTAGCATGTCTTGTAACTCCGACGCCGACGAAGCAAGTAATACCTGGTCATCGGCGTACAGTAGGCACTTGACACGCACCTCTTCCATGCTTAAACCACATTCAGTCTCTTTCATATTTGTCAGACAACTATCCATATAGAGATTGAAGAGCCACGGTGACGCAACACATCCCTGTCGAACACCTTTATAGATGTTAAACCAGTCTGAGTGCGCCCCATTCACCCTGATGCAGGCTCTAGAATTCTCATATAGAGAATTTAAAGCCCGCACCAGGCGCTCGTCAACCCCATATGTATTCGACAGCGTTGACCATAATTCATTCCTCATTCATTCATTCATTCATATCTCATAAGTATTGAAGTATTCATCGGTATTAATAATGTGGTCAGTACATCCACTATCAAGTAACCAATTTATTTGACCCTTCGGCTTATCATTCTCTTGTGTTGTATATGTATTGTTTGCAATAGTAATATGATAACTGTTACCTTGACTTCCTTGATTATTATTGTAGTAATTTCTTGAACCTTGTCCTCTGTTAATGTATGAAGTATGTCCTCGTCTTGGCAAACTGTGTCCTCTATAACTTGATAAACCATTTCCTCTATAACTTGATAAACCATTTCCTCTATAATTTTGTATACTATTTCCTCTATAATTTGAAAAACCATGTCCTCGACCACGATTTACATTCTCTGCCTTACAATCTCTTCTTAGGTGACCAGGTTTACCACAACCAAAACAATTATATGATCGGTTAGTATTTGCTTTAAAAACATTTGATGTGTCATTTGACATTTCACCCACATTTCCTGTACTTTTCAATTTTATTTTACTTTTTAAATAGTCCACTGTCCTTTCACCCTCTGGCAAGACATCTATTAAATCACCTATGTAGTTGTAACTCACTGGCAGTGCTTTTAACATGTAGTTTAGTTTTTCTGTTTCTGATACCGTTGCACCGGCTTTTTTTAACTCATTTACAGCTTTTTCAAAGTCATCGAAAAATAAAGACACCTCCGAATAATTTTTTAATTTGACACTATCGAGGGTATGTCGACATACTATTTGCAATGCCGTTGATTTCTTTAAGTACATCTCATCAAATTTCTGTATTATTTCGTATGCTGTATTTAATTCACTTATATATTCCAACTGCTTGTTTGTTATAGCGCTGTAAATATAGTTTGTTGCTTGTATATCTCTATCATCCCACTCATCTTTATCGGTTGCAATTTTCGCCCTCATTACAACATCCTTGCACCTTTTGAACTGTAGAAACTTAATTATCCGTATTTTCCAATTACTGTAATCGGTGCCATCGAAAATTGGAATATTAATATCGCTATTACATGACGCCATTTTTTCTTAAAACTTGACGCGTTATTTTTCTAAACATTAACTTTTGCCGTTTTCTTACTTCTTGATTTCAGCTCACTATTTATTTTTCTATTAAACCAAATTCTACAACCACGGATTGCTACCATGTTAAAATAATTAGGCCCGTTTATGGTTTTACACTTTATTACCAGCACACACAGACAAGACATTTTCCAGGCTTGCGCCATCTTAATTGGAAAGGGAAGTTCCAATCAGTGTTGCCAATATAAATGTATACTATATAAATCAACAATTATATTGGAACACCCAAAATTACCTGTTCTAAAGGTTTCCAAAGGTTACCTGGAAGAAATTACTTTTAGCAATAAGGCTGCCATTTATTCCTCAATCTTGTATTTAGTCTTAGTTAGTATTGTATTTTTTCCCTTTTTTTGTAATTTGTAAGGTATTATTGGCATGTGCCAATCGGGAAGAATCGGGCAAGTAATTCATGTGAGTTACTTGCCCGATTCTTCTCATAACATGATCTCTACACTCGGAATCGGGCTGTTCGTGGCGATTGCGTCCGCGTTTTCTTGTTCCACTGAGGCACTTTCCTCGAGCGCTCGTGGTTAAGAATTTTATTTTAAATAATAAGTTAAATTTTCTACACTGACTATTTTAAGTGTCTGTGAAGACGAAAATAAAATAAAGCTTCTTTGACTTTATTTCTCTGTCTATTAGATTGTGCTTTAACAATTTTGTGTAAAATAACTATCATACTATTGTCTCATCCAGTTCACAGCGTCTACAGACCACTCCTGGGAACAAACTCGTCCTGTCATACAGCCGGGAGTGAACGCTCCCGCCTCACAGGCTAGCGACGATAAGGCGGAGCGAGTGAGAAAGAGCGGGAAAAAGAGTCGGTGGGAGTGAGAGAACTGAGCTGAAAAGAGTTATTTGGATATTATAAGTTATAATGGTGACCAGAAGATTATTTAAGCAGTGCAGTGTATAACCGATACAGAGTGAAATTGCCTCAGTTTTAAGATTGTTATTGTTTTGAGAGCACATTTTCTGTAATAATAATATATAAAAGAAGTGTTACAAATATCCACTGTACATAACCCACTATAATAATTTACAAAATGAAAAAGGGTTATGTAATACGTTTCCAAAATTTAAACATGTGCTCTAGTATAATATATGTTAGTTAATATTAAGAAAATGTGAAGCCTAAAGAAATGATTTCATTTAGTAATAATAACGCACATGAATATGTATTTGAAGTGAGGTCTTGAGAAAATACAAAAGACAGTTCAGGGTAATTTCATTGCTTTTGTTTTCGCCAAAAAGTATTTAAAATTGTGTGAAAACTTTCTTTTAGTAAATAATAGTTTTTCTTTCCTAAGTTGCAATTTGCATTTGTTGAATATTTTTTATGTATAAATTTACCATCACCTTTTACCTATTGTTCTGTTAAAAAACCCTTTGTGACAGCAAATTGAATCATTATCACTGATATGATCTGACAGTGGTGTGATATACCGTTGTTATCAGTGTTATTTAGAATAAATTTAATGTATACCGTCTTTCATAATAGCCAAAGCTCAAATTTATACAGAACGTCTGAATGTATAACTATAAATGTATATATACATATACACATATAAAATAACCAATCAAGTGGAGATTCGTCACCGCTGTACATTTAAAATTCAGTTAAGATTATTAAAACACAGTTATTAAAAGAAAAAAAGAAGACATCTGTCTTTCATGTAATCCGGGTAAACTCCGAAACTGTTCGTATTTTATAAATTGTCAGACTTGCGGTTTAAGCTTATTTGTTTAACAAATAGTTACTGGTAACTTTGTCTTATCTTCAGAGCAGAGGTCCGCGAAACAACTGGTCCCTGGTAACCCAAACGGCTTTGAGGATGTTTGTTTATGAACTGTTGTTAGACTATTCTATACTGCAAGAGTGATGGCAACTACCCATGGCAACAAAAATTACGCATTTTTAGCGTAGTCGGTTAGTTGTTTTAAATGCACTTGTTTTACATTAGACTGAGTCCGAGCAAAGCGTGGTCGGTATTAGATAGTATTAAATTTGTAGATAATGATGTATCTAGATGATTTTCTAATCTCGTACAGATCTTCAAATATACATTCTGAAGTTTCTGTATATAATTGTAATTCGGGAAGACTTTGTACCTTTATTTTAAGTGGCAAGTCAGTTTGTTTTGTATAATATTACATATTAAATGGAATAGTAGCATAATTTGTTATGTACCTATGTAATTTAAATAAATAAAGTATTTTCTATATTGTTTATTGATTTTGCAAACATCTGGATAATCTACAGGCTATCGCATCTTGTGTAGTTTTGTATTTTTAAGGTTTCCACCAATGAGGGTATTTTGAAATAAGGGCCACTAGGTGGCAGAACTGAAGTGATAGGCCTAGAAACCTGCCCATGGACAAAGTAGCATCAAAAATTGGCGTAAATTTCAGCAGCGTTGGCCCTAGCGTAGCAATAAATACCTACATATACAGCGATCAGTCAACGATCTATTTGCTAGTCGCTAATGGCTTATGGATATGTGATAGGCCAGCTGCTTGCTAAATTAATTTCATTATTTTAACATAACTGCAGGCAGGTTTAGGCAGCGGCTGTTAAGCCTCGACTCCTCTGTATGTTTACGTCCCAAATCAAATGGGTGACGAACCTATTGCCATACCGGGCACAAAGTTTTCAGTCATCGATATTTATCGCACATAACTTTCTAAAAGTCATTGGTGTGACCCTGAATTCGAATCCGGACTCTTGATTCAGAAGCCGGGTGCTCGACCACTAGACCGCTAAGATTATAACTAATTTATTAAACTAAGTACCAAATGAAATACGTGGGGGTTCAACACGAAAAGACACACTTCATAAATCATCAAACTTTTATTGAGGCGATGTAGATTATTACAAGATTAGTGAACGGTGAACCAATCCATCACTGAACTACTGGCACATTCCCACTGACGCGGCGGCCCTGGGTTCGTGTTCACCAACAGTTCAAGGAATAGATTAAAACTTGGGAATCATTATCGCTCCAACTAGCGGACACACGCGATGCTATTTGAGAAATTGAAAACGTTTATTCACCAATAACTTGTAAGTATTGGATTGTAGGTATTATAATTTATAATAATTAACTTTAGTCGTGCTATTGAAATAGCTTTGACAGCGTGAATGACATCAGTAACGGTTGGTTCAATTTCCATCCGAGTGCAAATATTTATGGCAAAAAATTATTTGCAAATATATTAGTCGATCTTTTATTTAGAGTGGTAACGTTGTGTAATAAATACAACATAAATGGAGGTACATATAAACAATATCAAGGCAAATTTAAAATCAGAAAAGTAGATTTATTTATCAGAAATGATTACGGAATGCCTTCACTCCAAAATAAGTGAACTAATGCCAACACGCAAACTACACAATCCGCGTTGAGCAAGCAACTTGACAGTCCCAAGATGACTTGCCCCGTCATGAAGTCATTGATGGTGTAATAAGTACCAGCAACGAGACGATCCTTCACAGCCCGCCACAAACCGATCGAAAGATAGAGCCAGAATATGCGCAGGGACTCTATTATAAAATTGTACATGTCATTCCCAGAAAAGACTTATGTACTTTGTGCTCTAGTATTAAAATTATGTACATCACTATGTTTAGTAGTATCGGTGGTCCAGTGGTCGAGCATACCGCTTCTGATCCAGAGGTGCAGGTTCGAATCCAGACACTGGCTCACACCAATAACTTTTAGAAATTGTTTTCGGAATCACCATTTTGTTATACTTGAAATTTGAAAAGAGTCGGCCTTGAGTTTCTTGCCAGTTCTTCTCAAGAAGCCTTGATGCCGGAACTGGCACTTAGATTCGCTTTCACATTCAAGACAGTGTGATGAAAGGGAATCTAAGCTCCGTGAATGTTAGCTAGTAGTTTTATGTGACGATTCTAAGTAGGTACTTTGTAAAGTCTAGGGAATAAAGATATTTGGAATTTGAACTTGAAGTTAAATGTGATAACTTTGTGCCCGGTGTATAGGTTCACCATTTGGGATATAATAACGGCGAGTCGAGGCTTAACAGCCGCTGCCTATACCTTCAGGTAGAAAAAGGCGTGATGTTATGTTATACAAAAACAATGCTCATAGTAGGGGAGAGATATAAGATTTTCCAATTTCCTGAACTATTTCCGTGACACAGCTTTTAATTAAGTAATAGTCATATTTATTTCTAAGATTTTCGCGAATCTCACTCATTGATTAAAACGACCTTTTAGGACTATATCGCGTTTATTTATTATTTATTTATATTTATTTCCCGACGTTTCGAACTCTTTACAGAGATCATTTTCACGAGTGATGAACAAAAAGATGGTCAACTACCATCTTTTTCATGAAAGTGGCTTTTGAACAACTACCATCTTTTTGTTCATCACTCGTGAATAAACGCGATATAGTCCTAAAAGGTTGTTTTAATCAATAAGTAATAGTCCTTCTTCAAAATTCTATTTTTTTATGATAAGTTTATTAACCTCAAAAAATGGGAATGAGATAGGAGTCAAAATTAAGGAATATTAGCTGTTTGTGTTCTCAACAAAAATAAATAAACAGGTTTGTTATCAAATGAGGTACAATAATTAGAATTTAATTTATGTAATTATTATCTCAGTTGAATATTTTATTGCGCAATTAAATGAAAACACGCTTGTCGTTATTTTGACATGTTAGTTAAACAAAAGATTACCTATTTACTTAAAATATACGAAAAAGTAAGTAAGATACGAATAAACTACGGTGTAACTTTAAATACATACTTATATATATTTATGAGATGATGTCTTTTTAGGAAAAAAAATGGAAGGAAAAATCATTTTCACAGCTGTAAAGTTAAATTAGTTACTAATAATAATAATATGTTCAACACTGTTTCGTTCTATGTAGTATTAGCCTTGAGCGTGTTATAGCTAGTGTCCGACTGAAGCTTCGGCTTTGGCTTCGGCCACCTTCGGCCAAAAATCCATCTTCGGCGAGATCTTCGGCTTTGGCCGTTTTCTGAGCCGAAGCCGAAGGTCCCGCCGAAGGTCCAAGAACAGTCAAAATAGTAGAAAATTATTAAATTACTAAGAGTTTATAAGCCCTCGGTTTCGGCTTCGGCTTCGGCCGAAGGTTGTGGAGATTGCCGATTAATCGGCTTCGGCCTAAAATAGACCTTCGGTCGGACACTAGATATAGCGTATGTGTTATTTGTTTTTTTTTTAAATTTATTTTTTCATATACTTTTGACAACATGGATAGTTAACATATTGTACCCATCCCTAGTGGGAGATAAACCACCAACGAAAACATTCCCAATGAGCCGAATACACTTAGAGTAGGTTAAGGGCAGGATAAAGGCAGCATTACTCTCAGTCAGCCGGGAGCGAAAGAAAAACATATGGCTGACAAGCTTACACAGCACAACACCGAAAAATGGCGGGATAACCATTCTTAAATATGGGTCAACCTAAATATTCTTGGTGAGGGCGGGCAGCAGCGTCCCTATCTACACGAGGTTTTTTTTTATTATGTCCGGGCGCTTATGGCCCGGCCCGCGAACTTTCCTCTGACATTATCAGAGACCTTATTTTGGGTTAATTAGTTTTTCATCGTGAGTGTTTTTATTTTTAAATAGCATACATTTCTTATTACTTTTGCTAGTATACATTGTAAAGTCTTTGTTTCATTATTGTTACTTATATCTATATTACATTGTCTTATGATCTAATATACATTTGATTCCTATTTCTATTCGTTTGACATTAAAGCTTACATTTATACATTTCAATATTACACGAATTAATTTTATCTGCAGCTATTTACACAATAAAAGCTGGATGTACGTATGGTAGAGAATAATACTATGGATATACCTACATCATGATTACATAATAATACATCGACTATTTCTACATTAAAGTTAAAACTAACTTAGTAAATAGCTTAAAACGATATATGTTAGTAACTATTATTAAATAAATACAATAATACTATGGATAGAGATTCATATGAATTAGATTTGATTGAATATAATCATTAACTACTATGGTAACCTAAATGGTTTCTGGCATCTTGACTATGCAAGATGCAGCACCAGCGGTTCTTTCTTAATTTAATAATAAATAAATTAAAATATACAACAGTTTCTTATTCAGCCATTTACATAACAAATGGCTGGATGTACTAGTAGTAGAAGAGTATCATTAGCTATAACATTATACATATATTTAATTCCAGAGGTGTACAAAATGGTTTTAAAAAAGCATTTAAATACAAAATGCAAAATACTTTTTAGATTTACTATTTCTAATGCAAAATACTAAATTTAACGATTTAAACGAAAAAAATACTATTTTTTTTCGTTTTGTATTTAAAATGCAAAATGCAAAATAGGTATTTTCAAAATACTTTTTTCAAAATAAAATACTTTTTGACCAAATCTTCAATGAGTCTCAGTGGTCCAGTGGTTGAACGTTTGGGTGGTTGGATTGAGACTCTAGAAACATGGGGTCCGAGTGCTTGTGCACTCTATAAAGATCTAGCAAAGAGACTGATCGAGGGCTCTCTCGACCAGGGGGCTGGTCTATTCTTCGCACAGGGAATTAGCTTTGCATTGGGCGTGGCAATGGGGTAGGTCTTCTGGGCACACTGCCAGTAGATCGAAATGCGGACAAATTTGATTTCTGGTAACTGCTCAGATCCGCCCAACTACAGACCTATCGCAATCACCTCACAGTTCTCCACGATCTTGGAAACCACTATCAACCGCCAGCTCCTTAATTATCTAGAGGAGCACTAGCTGATTTGTGACCGCCAGCACGGATTTCGTCACGGTCGCTCAGCTTCTAGAGTACATAAGGCACGAGTCTTGCACGCCTCACTCGCTTCTGTGATCTTCTAGCATATTTAAGTCATCGGTGGGCGGAAGCCTTTGAGAGTAAAAGAGAGGCGCTGTCCGTTAGTTTGGAGGTAGCGAAAGCCTTCGATCGGGTTTGGCACAAAGCACTTCATTCAAAGTTTCCTTGTTATGGGCTTCCCGAGAAATTATGCGATTGGGTCCGTGAGTGCTGAAGTCCCCCAGGGTTGTGTGCTATCCCCTACGCTGTTTCTTCTGCATATCAATGACATGCTGCATTACAGCAATCTTCATTGTTATGCAGTTACGGTACGGAGCTATGCGGTACGGCGGATGCCATATACATCGGCCACCCGTGGATTTCTCGGGAGAACATCGATGAGTACCAGAATAAACTATGTCTAGAATCGAAACTCTGCCTAGTCAGGTTTCGGACTAGTTCCGATTCAACTTAGTCCAATTCAACCCTAAGAAGACACAGGTTTACTGCTGAAAAGGCACCCTTTGTTGTAGCTCCCTTTTTTGAGGGTACTTACCCGCCTCAACCGATATCGGAATTCTTGGGGTCGACTTGTCGAATGACGTCCAGTTTCACGGTTATCTGGAGGGCAAGGCCAAATTGGCCTCGAAAAAGGACGGTATTTCACGCCAGGTCATCGCTTGCAGCTATATAAAGCGCACTTCCGACCAGCTCACCCAATTTGAACGCATCCAACGACGTGCGGTTCGGCTTGCCGACAACCAATCTTTTTCAGATCGGTTTGTCCCCTTGGCGTTGCGGAGAGATGTTGCATCTTTATGCATCCTCTACTGCATATACCACAGTTACCATCCGCTTTGGCTGATGAGTTGGCGATCGACAACTGTGCGTTTCCACCGGCAGTTCTTGCCACGCACTGTTCCGTTGTGGAACGAGTTGCCGGCAACGGTATTTCCAGACAGCTACGACCTAGGCAACTTCAAGAAACGAGCCTATTCCCACCTTAAAGGCCGGCAACGCTGTTGTGATACCGCTGGTGTTGCAGATGTCCATGGGCGGCGGTAGTCGCTTTCCATCAAGTGACCCTCAAGCTCGTTTGCCACGTTCTGTCATAAAAAAAAACAATTAAAATCAAAGAAGCGAGTGAGGCGTGTAAGACTCGTGCCTTATGTACTCTATTCTCACTGCCAACCTCGCAAGGGATTTGGCGTGAAGTTATGTATGTATGTATAACTTTCAAAAATCATTTCAAAAAGTCATTACTGTGAGCCAGAATTTAAACCCACAACAACTTCTTGATTCGAAAGCAGGGTGCTCGACCACTGGACCACCTGTTAAATTTTACCTATAAAATTATAATAACTAATAAAATCTATAAAATTTTAATACATACGATAAATAACAAACTATATAAAAAAATTACTTACAAAAACAAAATGGCATCTTAGAAAAACATGTCCCTACCTAACCCTTTCAGACCAGATAGTATTCATATATTCCCAGGACTAAAGCGTAGTCGTAGGTGTCTCTATCGCTCAAATTCGACAGTACCTACATGCGTCGTTCGTTTCTTTCATTTTGTTCGATTGGTAATTTTTGGCTAAAATTAATCACAAAGTATTTTGTATTTTGAATGACTATTAAAAATACAAAATACATCTCGAAAGGTATTTCAAATAAAATACAAAATGTTTTCAACTAAAAGGTATTTAAATACGAAATACAAAATAGGTATTTTCCATTTTGTATTTGTATTTTAAATAGAAAATAAGTCACATATCTGTTTAATTCCATTATAGAAGTACAGGACGGGAAGATAGACAACATCAAGCTATTTTAGTAGCGAAGACGTGGACGATACAATTATACGGCACAAACACACCATACAAATTCAATGCATCATGATTACATAATAATACATCGACTATTACATTATAGCTTAAAACTATGTTAGTAACTATTATTAGATAAATAGAAGATATTAAATAAACCAGTTAATGCAATTTCACATATTTTACATTGAACAAATAAATTCAATTAAATTACATTAAAATGGTTTTTTTTTATGGGATAGGAGGGCAGACGAGCATGCGTGTCACCTGATGGTAAGCAACCGACACCGCCCATGGATACCAGCAACACATATAGTGTTACTGTTGCGTTGCCGACCTTTAAGGGATAGGGGATAGAGAAGGCTGGGGAAGGGGGATGGGCCTCCGGGTACCTCTCTCACCGAACGAAACGCGGCATGAGTCACTTTACTACGATCTTCTGAGAGGTCGTGGTATTTCACCGGTCGAGCCGACCCATTCATACAGCGAACTGATTGGCTCTACCACTACAAAAAACCCGAACTATCTCGTAAATGAACAAATTAAATCGGTTCATATCCAATTGGGTCGATAATTAAATTGAATCAAATCAAATCATTCCTAATCAAGTTCAATCAAATTATTATATTATTAAGTCAGATCAATCCATACCAAAACAGAATCAGATCGAATCAGACCAAGTCCTAACCCAAACCAACAACCCAGGCACGCTGAATCAGCACGGCCCACATCCTAGGTTTTATTTCTATTGATGACTACTTTTGCGAGTGCTTTGCATTACTCTATGAAGGGGGGCCGGGTCCTCTCGTCGGCTATAGTGTCCACAGTGATGGGCTTTCCCATTCTGTTTTCTATTTCCTGTCTTCGTACAGCGTGAATTGGGCACTCAACCAACACATGCAGTATGCCTTCAGACACACTGGCCTGGCAGAGGCACAAAGGGTCCCCCTTACACTTAAATCTGTAAAGATATTCTGAGAATCCCCCGTGCCCCGTGAGGACCTGTGTGAGCACACCGTCCAGTGCGACGCTCGACAGGGCAGCGTACGCTTTTCTCACCTCCGGGAATAACACTTTTGTTATCGATGCCACCGTACCTTGATGATAATTCCGGTTCCACTCGTCAAAGCCGTTCTGGCGTATTTTTCTCTTGACGAATGAAACCGGGCACCGATCGTAATCTGGTTTCGTGTTGGTGTTCTTCGCCGCCAACTTTGCCAGGGCATCCGCCCTCTCATTCCCATGAAAATCTTCATGCGCCCTGATCCAGTACAGGGCAATGTCCTTACCCTGCAACGATCCGGCCCAGAGATTTGCCCTCGCCTCCACCGCCAGGGGGTTCAGCAGGTCGCTGTTGGTTATCGCGGCCAGGGCCGCTCTAGAGTCGCTTATGATGTTATACTTTTGTAGTTGACCCTGTGCCGCCACGCCAGTAGCGCGACACATCGCCAACAATTTCGCTTGGAATACGGTACAGTATTCCAATAATCTGAACTTGCGAGTGAGTGTCTCAAAGCCGCCGCTCCACACCGACAACGAAGCTCCCACTCCACCATCAATCCTACTGCCATCCGTGTATATGCAAGTGCCGCTGGCCTCCAACGCATCTACCTCCTCCTTTGTTGTCAGATATCCAAAGCTCCGACGAATTTGCACCGCAGGATGGGGCTTGTCTCTGTACGGAGACGGTCGCTCCATCTCTCTTCCCACCGGTATGTTGGTCGTTGAGAATCCCCTTTTTGCCTCGTAGAGCGCAGCCATCTCTCTAATCCTAATCTCTAGAGGCGACACACCAGAGAGCAATAGAACCGCATGAAGTTTACTCTACAAGAGGTTTACCCCCTGCGGTCTCCCACCCGTTTGCCCAGCGTGGAGACTATGGGCATAAACCTCCCGATGAAAAGAGCACGAATACAACGGCCCCCAGTTCCCGGTGGTCCCGCTATTCCCGGCCAATACAGCGGTCGTGGTAACGGTGGGCAGGGGGTGCGAAGAATCTCCGGGTTACGGCAGGCTGCCAAAAACAACTACTCGTGGCCACTTATAATGGGCGCAGTCTTTGGCTGGATCAACACCTCACCGACCTCGAGGTAGAGCTGGGTTGCTTCAACTGGCATATTCTAGGGCTATCTGAAGTCCGGCGAGAGGGGGAGGACACGATAACCCTACAGTCAGGCAACTTATTCTACTTTCGGGAAGGTGACCAGCTCTCCCAGGCGGGTGTCGGTTTCCTCGTTCACAAGGACTTCATTAGCAGCGTTGTGGAGATCAGTAGTGTGTCGACCAGGGTAGCGTACCTTGTACTGAAACTCACCAACAGGTACAACCTGAAGGTAATACAGGTATATGCGCCGACCTCGACATACTCATACTCGATATTGCAAAAGCAATACATTTTACCGCCAAGGCTCACTACAACGTTGTTATTGGGGATTTCAATGCCAAAGTGGGAGTACAAGAACGCGGCGAAACGAAAATCGGTCTATATGGCTTGGGGTGCCGAAATCACAGGGGCCAGATGCTATTGAACTTCCTGGAGTCTGAAGGGCTTTTCTTGATGAATTCATTCTTCAAGAAGAGTCTCCACAGGAGGTGGACTTAGCGAAGCCCCGATTCTGTGACAAGGAACGAGATAGATTTTGTCATTACGGATAGTAAGCATATATTTAGAGATGTCTCTGTGACCAACAGGTTCAATACTGGAAGTGATCACCGACTTCTTCGAGGCTCTCTAAATATTAACTTAAAAGCTGAAAGGACCCGGAAGATAAGGTCTATTATCCGACCTTCGTCACTCCAAATAGCCGACACTGTGGTCAACACGCTGAGGAAAGTGTCTCAAAGGCTGTTCCCCAGATCGCAGAAAAAGGAGTCCAAGCTCTCTGCCGAGACACTCGAGCTGATGAGGCAAAGGCGAGAAACTCCATCCGATCAGCTGTCTTCGTCAGAATGGAAAAGCCTAAACCAGCGCATTAGAAAGCTGATGCGGCGCGACCTTCGTCGATCGAATACTCGAGTAATCGAGGACGCGATCGACCGCAACAAAGGGTTGAAACTGTTCACTCAGCAGCTTGGAAGGTCCCATCTGACAAAGCTGAAAACTGCGGATGGACGTGTCGTCACCTCTAAGCCCGAGATTGTCGCAGAGATCGAATTATTTTATGGGCTCCTTTATTCCACACGGATGACCAAGCCAACGGGACACAGCGATGATGATCACAGAGCCTCGCTAACGCTTCACTATAGTGAGGACATTACCGATGTCACAGAAAGCGAGATTAGTGCGGCTCTCGGGTAACTCCAGAAGACCAAAGTCTTTGACCAGTGCGTCTTACCGGTGATGACCTACGGTGCCGAAACGTGGACACTCACGGTGGGGCTAGTCCACAAATTTAAAGTCGCTCAGCGAGCTATGCTCGGGGTATCTTTGAAGGATAAACTCAGGAATGAGTATATCCGCCAGAGAACTAGGGTAACCGACATAGCTCGTAGAATTAGCTCGCTGAAGTGGCAATGGGCTAGTCATATCTGCCGAAGGACCGACGGTAGATGGAGTCAGAAGGTCATAGAGTGGAGACCGCGTCCTGGTAAACGTAGCGTAGGACGCCCACCAGCCATCGGGCTGGTGGGCGTCGTCGTCTGACCATCGGGTCAGACGACCTCAGAAAGGCTGCTGGAAATGACTGGATGCGGAAGGCAGAGAATCGGATATTGTGGCGCACATTGGGAGAGGCCTATGTCCAGCAGTGGACTGCAATAGGCTGATGATGAAGGGCAGGAGAATTATGTATGATCTGTTTCTGTATTGAAAAGTTGTTGCTGTGTTGAAATGGTAATACTCTGAACGTGAATAAGGCAAGCGAGATCTTCAAAGTAGCAAGTAGTAGGTACTATACAAGAAGACCCGACTGAAACATGAGTAGGTAACAACTACAACACTAGTATTCATTTCAGGAAAACGAAATTCCTTAAAACTAAAGGAATATTATTAAGAATAACTACTGAACTCAGGAATTTCAGATAACTTCAGAGGAACTTGACTCATGCTGTCATCTATTCTGTGGCTACATTCATTATTCAGAAACATATTAATATTGTATCAAAAGGCAGGTTGAATGATTTACCTGAATGGCAGAATGTGACATTGATACGCTAGATAAACAGAAGATTTAGTCTGTTTAAAAATATGAGAATGACAAGCGAAGAGTCACCAGCGGCTGACAAAGAGTAATGTTGAGCCATTATATGAATTGAAAAATATACAACATATATTTTTGAAGGATTATAAATTATATTGAAGCTGTAAATGTAATATATATTTTTTAACTTCACGCCCCTTATAACTGAGGAAGTCGACAGTGTTATCTTACCTTGCCGAATCTCGAACTTATCAATTTTTCTTTACTACATTGTACATGAATTATACACACAAACCCCGTTGACAACCTCTATCTATTAAAACAAACCGCATGAAAATCCGTAGCGTAGTTTTTTTATGGGATAGGACGGCAAACGAGTAAGTGGGTACCTGATGGAAAGTAACTTCTCACCACCCATGTAAACCGTAGTGCGTTGCCGCTCTTTAAGGGAGTAGGAGGAAAAAGTAGTTCCAAATATAAGAGGACAGCGGAAAGCGACTTTTCATTTGCATTGCATTTACACATATTGGGGTACGGCCTGAAATAAGTTTATATTAAACTAAGAAAAAATATATTTAATTTTACTTTATAAATATATTCTATAGTATGGCAGTAATGCAACTCAATGTTATTGAACTGAACATAAATGTTCTCATAAAACTAAATTTGGCAACATGTTCTATGAATAAATATAACTAATTAATATATTACCGTTTTTACGATATTACGATTTTTAATCGTCTATTAAAATAAGTGTAATGTCGAGTTATTCCACATATAACAAGTACATATATGAAAATATATTTAATCTCAAAAGGCCGTGGGAACTGACAAGTACGTGCGAATTACCCGCGCTCACTTAACAATAATAATTTTATATTTAAATGTATTTCAAATCTTATATTTAAATAATTTATATATTTTGAAACTTTAGTATTACACCTTCGTGCGGTAGTTTTACTACCAACTCAGAAAAAATATTACCTTAATAATAATAAATGACAAAAATAAAAGTTTTCAAAGTGGTAGCGTATTTAATTAAACGGTGTTCTATTGATTATTTATTAATGACCGACAATTGTTGGGATTTAAATAAGCCATTTGATTTCAGCATCGAAATATTTCTCGAAAAAATTTCTTTGCAGTGTCAAAAGGTTTCACAAATTTTATGCAAATACAAAATGTCATCAAATGTAAATAAGGAAATGCTATTAGAGTTAAACTTCGGCAGCTCACCTGTCATGTTGGCACCCTGGCCCCGAGGGTATAAGTTACCCAGATAAGGCGGGGCTCAATGGCGATAGTAATCTAAAAGCGAAACTGTTCCACCAAAGTATTTTACAATGGATGTTTGAATGTTACGAAAGTTTCACCGTTTATATATAGCTTCTATTTACTTTATTTACCTATGTATACGTTTTAGCGGCTGAAAAATTGAGTGAAAACTTATTAACGCTGCCCTTTTTTTTCGAACTCTTTAATAATATAATATTTTTTATGTAAAAATTTGAATGAAATGAATTGGAATGAAAAATAAAAATATTAATATCAAATAATTTAATCTAAAGCATGTTTAATCCAATTTTCTCTAATGAGTGAAATTGATAAAATATTTTGTATTATATACATATATATTTAACGATTTTAATGTATTTAAATAAATAAGTAATAAGAAATATGTAATTCTGGTCGTCTAAATTAATTATATTAATTGTAAAGAACATTATTTACGTGTCGTGAAATAAAAGGCTTTTTTATTTTTATTTATTTAAATCGCCATTTTTTTGTGTAAGATTTACCATTTAGAAATAAGATAATTTATAAATTTTGACAGATATTTTTAATAATAGGCTCAGCAATTTTTGATCAAGTGAATGTATTTCGTATAGGTACGTAGGTACATTCTTTACGCTAAGCTAAGGCTAAAATAGGGAACTGAAAGTACGCGTATTAATATTAAATCATTGATGTTCTAAAAGGTTATGAACTCCTGTTTCTATGAGTTAAGTGTTACTATTTAAATATTAAACTAATTATAGGTATTTCTAATATGTAGTATCATCATATTCTCGATTTTAATAACTTAACTTATAATTTACCCTACCAGTAGAGAATTGCTGTTCTATCTTAAATATATCTTGAATAATATAAGATATTTGAAGATATGTGGAAAAGTCCTTCGCTTAGCAAAGCACCTTAATCTGTCGCCTGCGGTTGTTCTAAAACTCGATATGGGTAGTCAGCACCCTCTATTATCTCGACATCTTATCTATGCTTAGCATGACGATATCTCTTTGGCTTCTTGTAGATCCGATGAGGGTTACTTCGTTTAAAAACGGCTATTCTGCTATAACTTGAAATCTGCTAGCATTTATGAATATAAATATTCATTTTATAAAAATATGTTTTCTCATCTTCAAATATCAGCAATAAACTATAATTAGGGATAAAGAATTCACTCCCATGCCGCACTGCTAATGGGTTTTTAATACTGCCTTGGGTAAGGACCTACATGTGTAAGGCGAACTTTACGATAAGCCGAGACATTCGGCTGATAACCAGAAGATACTATATGTAATGTGACCTATTTTGTTGTTTTATATTATTTGTATTAAATTATTGAATATAATTCAACTTTAATGCCTTCATCTGAATCGATAGACAGATTTGTAGAGCGGAAATATTACCATACTAACATGAGATAATGATATTTGTTCTCTAAAAATACTCCATACTTAATAAAGATAGAGTAGAATAGAGCCAAGCAGTTCGCTGCATGAATGGGCCGGCTCGACCGGTGAAATACCACGACCTCTCAGAAGATCGACGTAAAGTGGCTCATGCCGCGTTTCGCTCGGTGAGAGAGGTACCCGGAGGCCCACCCTCCTTCCCCATCTTTCCCTATCCCCTATCTCTTAAAGGTCGGCAACGCAACAGTAACACTATATGTGTTGCTGGTGTCCATGGGCGGCGTTGGTTGCTTGCCATCAGGTGACACGCCTGCTTGTTTGCCCTCGTATCACGTAAAAAAAGGTTAAAATTACCTTCTTACTGAGAATTAATTGAATGATTAATGTTATAAAAAGTTGCCAGTGTCTCATCAGTCGTAAGTACGGACAGGCTTCAATAATGAGCTATAACATTTTAAAAAGATTTTCGGCTACATCTTCGTTAGGTAGACAAGCTTAATTGTGATAAATTGAAACGACACCGAAACTATGAAAGAGATTTAAAATTATCTCTTTAATTATTTTCCTTCACAAGGACTCAACTCAGAATCGGCCTTTTTTAGGTATATGTTAAAGATTTTATTGGACTGATGATGATTATTGACGATTTTTGACTGATGATTATACACTGATAGTGTAAGCAAATTGCATACAAAAGACAAAGGCAATGATATCAAATGAATTTATTTATATGAAGGGAGAGAATCGTATTAACAACATTGGCAGCATAAGCTAACAAACAACTAGATTTTTATTTTGTATTCACCGATTAAAGGAGTAGTAGTTACAAATCTGTGTATTATATATAAACATCTGATATAATTTACTCACAAAGCAGAACGAGATTTTTTAAATGCGACATTGATTATCATGAAACACGGAAAGAGTAGTATTACGACAATGGACAAAATAATAAATTCAGTCCGTCCTCTAACACACCAAGGCATGGTCAACTTACAAAGCAGAATGACATCGTAGGTAAACATTTTGTTTGAATGCCAAACAATTTTGTTGCTAGTTAGCTCTGTGGCGCGACGCCTGTGCCTCGGGAAAAAATACGTTTTCGCGCCAATTTTGATGACAGTTATGGAATTTGAATTTATCATAGTTTTTTGACTGGATTCATTGGCAGAACAAGTAGGTACGTATATATTTTGATTAGTCATAAATTTTAAATAATACGTTCAAAATACGTTAAGCATTGTTGAATAGAGTACAGTATAATTTAATTAGAATTAGATTGTAAATTGATTACGATTAATTGTTTCCAGCAATATATTATAAGTATTTATAATGATCATTGGGCATAGAATGAACAGTTATTATTTTTGAGTTGATTATTATTTTTTTATTAAGTTTGTTTTATTTAGAAATGATTAAAAAGTAAACATTAAACTGTATAGGTACGTTATTTAAGTACTTATTACATGTGTGATTGCTTTCGCAAGTGGCCCTCTATTGCTGTGATCCCGCCTGATAAGTTACGTTTTCATATTTTTTCTATATTAAGTAATATAATGGAACAGTAAATGACCAAGACAATCAAATATAATATAATAACAAACGCCAAACAATTATATTTTTAACCAATTGACCGATTTATTAAATATGAAAAATCTACTTTACATTAAACACCACGTATTTATTTATTTTAACTTTAAACGACTGACTTCTAATTGAAGTTTATTTCGTTTTTGAATACGTAATTGTGTACAATAATAGTTTTTTTTTTACCGCACTCTGATACCACAGACTTGTGTATAATGCGGCGAGGAGTTAGAATATCGTCACGGTGACTGCACATCGAAACATAACCTTTAATTATTTTTTTTGTGTCATTCACCGAGTTCTACGAGTAGGTATCGATCAATTAGCATATTTACTTACGTCACTTATGTAAAAACAACCATGGACTTAATACCTTTACGGACCCGGCGGCTGAGTCACGATGACTCTTGAAGTGACAAGATAAACCCTTGGAGTTGATAACGGTGATTTAATCCAAGGATGGTGGGCGATTAAAATATAAAGAAATTAGATAAAAACGTCTGAAATTATGTGCTTAGGTGGCACTACACAATTTAAATTTAATTCCACCATCGACTCGTGTCATTAGCGAATGACTAAACATGAAACTTTTTCGTACGGATCATCGGTTTTTGAATATTATTTGGAGTTGTGAGCTAATATTAACACACAAATTTTGATATGGTTTTAGACATTCTCCGTTCTTTGAATATTTAAAAAAATTCGGGGATTCAATGCCCATTCAGGTAAGAAATTGTTCGGGAACTAAACTAGTAAGAAGTTTTCATAATACAGAGGCTATTTAATGTTGTCGGATTAGCACTGCTTAAGATTAGTAGGTTATACAAACGAGCTCATCATTATAGTATTAGTGTAGATAATATTTTTAAGTCCTTGAGTTCTAGAGTTCACTCTGCAAACATTTACCATTGGATTTTACCATCAAATATTAATCTGCCATAAGAAGAACGAACTGAACGGTATCTTGTAATAAAGAACAATCATCTTTTTTTTAATAAATACAAGCGTCATTGAATTTATGTGAGCCAAATCCATTATAAGAAGAAAAAAATATATAAACATTCGACGCTCAGTAATAAGGATCGTAAGTGAATAATTAGTGAACAAGGTCTTACTTTAAATATACAGAAGGAAGTTTAGTTTTTCATATAGTTATGAGTATTGTGTGGAATAATCTACATTCTGATAGTAATGACGCAAATCTGTTCTTTATTACTTATTATAAAAATATAACTATGTCTGTAAATTGGAGATATTGTAGAAAAATAAAACAAACTCAAGCAACAATATTCAGAACTTTTTATCCTTATGTCTGGACGCGGATCACTCAAAAACTATTGAATCTAGAGGTCTCACTTCTAGACGGCATACATTCATGCCTAAATATTTGTACTCGGGTGGAGATCGAATCGGCCGACCTCGATTCCGCAGTTGGTTGTTTTACCTACACACTACGATTACTCTAGAAAAATCACGTTACTTTCAAAAAAATAGGGATTTTTTACAACATATCAATTTTATTTTATAACAATTGGAAATTAGGTGGGAAAATTATGGAAAACTTAGCTCTACCGCGTACTGGGTCGCCGACCAATACTAGTTGGAGACTCGTCGGTGACAATGAGTTAATGATCACTGTTAGCCACCACAATGTGAGATCATTCATCAACTATTGTTGTACCAACTAATGGAGAACAAGCTATTACTTGTTCGTAAAATTATTAACAATACGGAAAGATAGACAATTGATCATTATAATTATCTGACTGCGTTAGAAGGGTGGTTATAATTTTTGGTGTATATAGACATAACGTGACGTAACTTGACGCCTTTTTCTACCCGAAGGTGTAGGCAGCGGCTGTTAAGCCTCGTCTCGCCGGTATGTTTACATCCCAAATGGAATAGGTGGCGAATCTTTTTTTTAATGGGATAGGAGGGCAAACGAGCAAGTGGGTCACCTGATGGTAAGCAACTATTCACCGCCCATGAACACCGTGGTGCGTTGCCGTCTTTTAAGGGAGTTAGAGGGGAAAGGAAGGGGAAAGGGGATCGGCCCTCCGGATACCTGTCTAACAGAACGAAACCCGGCACGAGCCACTTCACGCCGATATTCCGAGAGGCGTGATATTTCACTGGCGGAGCCGGCCCATTTCGAAAAGCCATTGGTGTTGACCAGGATTCGAATTCGCAACCTCTTGATTAAGAAGCGGGGTGCTCGACCACTGGACCACCGAGACCACCGTGGTCTAATTTGAATGGTGGATGGATTTTAATTAGAGGTGTAGGGTGTAAGAGTGACACAGAAGTGTGCTTGATCAGCCTACACACTATTCAGAAATTAATCTTAACAATTTATAGACGAATTATAGTGGGGTTACGCTACACATACACTATTGTTTACCTGCTTTCGAATCCGGGGTCTCACGAAGCGAGGTACGCGCGCTAAACTACTAGGCTGTCGAGACTATTATAACTACTCACATAAATGTGACAAGGTTTCCAAATTTCCTCTCTCTAAACACAATGTAAAATTACTATTGAAATAATCATAATGTTCCTGCCCTTATCCCACTCAAGTAGGGTCGGCACAACAAATCATCATTTTCTCTTCTCTTCTATTACTCGTCGTCTGCACATTTACTCTCTTTAAACTTATATCAACTTTATAGAGTTCAGCCATCCCTTTTTGAGCCTTCTTCTACAGCTGTGTCCATCTGGAGTTTTCCTCCAATTTCAAAAACAAAGTTAATAATCAGATTTGGCCGTAATAATATAATTTTATATTTCTTCTGTACTGTAAGTAAATATATATTTAATTGTAAGTAATTAGTTGACCTCTCGCAACATCGTTATGTAACTGGTTATCATAATTGTGTTAATAATTACTTCGTGTTACTCGTCACTAGACAACTTGACATTTCCATTGGTTTGTGGATATTGATGATCCTTACTCACTCGTTTGTAAGGCGACCCGATATATTTTACATTATGTTTTAAAAGTTTAATTAATATTCTTTGTAGATTTTATAGTCAAATTGTACTGGTTGTACTTCATTTTGGAGTTTAAAGTTTAAAGTCAGGCACACATACGATTTTTTAAAGATATACACCGTAATTTCCCAAAGACTGCCCATTTTTTTTTTCTGATTTTCGTAAATTCTTCATACTACGTTTCTATATTTTTTCTATATAATAATAATAATTTCCATTATTATTATTTTATATAAATTTTTCTCTAAATAATTATTTAATAACTACAATTTATTGTCACTTCGAATGAGTACAATAGTCCACGTAAACAACGTGGACAACAAATTAATTGTACAGCGAACGCATACAAACATTTCGCATTTGTGCCATTTCGTTACTAGCCCATTGAAATGTTACATGAGCTTTAAATTTCCTAGAGGACGCAATCTTATTTTTGGAGCTTCTAATTAAGCTTCTATTGACCGCCCCCATATGGCGGTCAATAGAAGCTTAACTTGAAGTTTGTAGGATCCTTGTCATCCGGCCGCCATCTTGACAAAAGGGTTTAAAAACATTTATTTCGTGATATCTAGGAAACTATGCGTCTTACAAAAAAATTTTTGTGACACAATTTGTAACAAATTATCTTGCCTACAAATATGTTTATTTAACTTTTACTCTAAATTGGAAATAAAACAAGTTACAAGCGAAAAAGTTAGATTTTTTTTTCAAAAATTTTCTTTTTTGCGCTGTAACTTTTTTTAAACGTTTTACATGAAAACACATCAAGCTTAAAATTACTACTGGTAATCAGAAAATTATTACTACGATATTCAGGACTTTTCTTATTAAATCATTGCAAGAACTTGACATAGCTAGGAATATCTTGGTCAAAACACTTTCAAAAATTTAGATTCAAGGCTTTTAAAATTCAACAATGTTATGTGATATGAGGATGTTTTCTCTCATATCTCAATCAGTAAATATGATAGTGTGCAGGGTCACCTGTTCGCATCACCGACGACATATAATACACTTCCGGCGGAAGTGAGACATACAAGCCGCCATTTTGTTGTCGCCCTAATACATTGTGCGCCTGCGCATACACCGTGTAATCGTGCCACACAATCGATTGTTATTGAACTAATTTGTGTGAATCGATGTTCAGAGAAGGTATACTAACCTTGTGCTGAACCCTCGTACCTATGAACCATCGATTCGAACCCAAAAGTACGTACCTATAGTCGAAGATCTTTGGGCCGTCAGAAATTACTTAATGGATATAGTCAAAATCTGTCGTTGGTCCCAGCTAGCCGATTTTGTCTGCCAGAAATAGAAATAAGATATGAGGGTCCTGGGATCTTTTATATACGTATACGAACATCCAAGTTTATCTTACGATACGTAAGATAAACGTGGATGTTAGTATAACATTAAAATTGATCTTAAATGCTTATGTCCTACCAAATAACAAGTTAAAATAAAAATACAGAAAGATTCTGCAGATTTATGAACATAGTTTTCAAATGCGTTATATTTCATAGCTACCATGGGATCTGGTGCATCAGGCTTGACTACTGAAACACCCGGCGGTGATTTACGTCTACCGGCTTCTGGAATACGCTTCTCAATGAACCAACTTCGTTCACTCAATTGTTATATGGACACACTCTGGGAAGATGATCAAAAAGGTAATTTTATAAATCACGCCTATCAGGTAGCCTTATCATGCTCGTGAGTTATCTGGTTCTATCAAACAAAAGTACCACATGGCTCAATGTAATATTATGTATTGGACTCCAACTCGGAGCATAAGAAAATATCTTAAAATTAAGTGAAATAATAAAAAAAAATACTTAACAGCAATATCAATAAAAACAATTTATAGTTCAAAATCTTTCACTAATAAGCAGTATCTTCTTTACGCAAATAGATACTTATATACACACAAATATACGGAAAACATCACCTACTACAACCTTCTCCTACTGCCATTGATTAATATTGTCTTTTCCTCAGGCAGAATATCCACGGAATTGGAGAGCACTGTTGAAAATTTAGTGCAAAGAATAGTAGATGGCGCGGGACAAAAAGACCCCAGGTTCAGATGCTGCCACCTGATCGCTTTACACAGAGGAAAGAAGGTGAGAGTCAGATTGAAACCAGTTATGGGTTTATAATATAAGACTTCTACATCTTATAGTAAATCTTATTTGAAATAATGTGTTAACTAAATGCGATATACTCGTAATCCCTTAACTGATTAGCTGTAAGATTATTGATAACATAATTCGCCATTTGTGCAGATGAGATCCCGTTCTCTGGAATACCTGGTCACGTTGGACTCCCTTCCATCTCTCAATTCTAGTGAAGAATGTAGACTCCAGGACGGCCCGGTGGGCTATGGTCGAATACGTCTATCAGGAAGAGAAGCAGATAAATGGGAGGAATTCTTGACACCTTCAGGGAATTTGTGCAGGTTTGGCAAAGATTCCATAATTTCTATTATAGCCGAGGACAATATGAAAAAGAATGTCCTAAAGAGGGAAGGGTGTGGATCTGCATCTGATGCTAGGAAAATAGAAAAAACTGAATCGTTCCTTGACTTTGACAACGCTGGTAGTACACGCTTGTTGGTACAGTGAATTCCTTCCCAGCGTGTGAAGTGCATTTTTGGTCTTTCTAGAATCCTAATCCGAATCTGTTTTAGTAAGAAATACTTGTTTAATGGGATCACTGGAGCATGTCTTTTCCTACCTTGACACCAGATACGATCAGAATCAGTGAGATTGACTGAAGAGTGGCACTTGGTCGTAATGACGCTGATCCTACCTGGTTGTACCTGGTTGCAGAGACAAGGTGCTGGAGCGGTGGGTGGAGCTGATAGCGCGGGGGGCGCACTCGCGCGCGGGGGGAGGGTCACGCGTGATGTGCGTGCGCGCCGCAGCTCGCGCGCAGCCTTACCAGTACTGCTACTTGGAGAGAGGTCAGTAGAGCCATGCAGTTTGTTATGGGCTGGTTCGACGGTGAAAATAGGCGTAAAGTGGCTCATGCTGCATTTCTCCATTCCATTCTATCCCAGTATTTTAAAGACCAGCAACTGCAATACAATCTGTATTCATCTCGGCCGCCTATCTCATAAAAAATATTGACACCTTTTAACCAATGATTGGCTAGCAGCTCCCAACCAACATTTTTAAAAGTATAACATTTTATCTAAACAAGCCTAGTTCGATTTCCTTCTAAGTCTTAAACCTTTTGCAAATTGATGTTTGATAAGTATCGACGATTCCTGAATAATATTATACACTATTTGGGGCATGGGCTGGTAGTTTCATCTATTCCACACGAGTAAAATTTTCCGATGAGATAAGTTAACGCTACCGACGCTTACAGGTAATAAAAGGTTTGAAAGTACATTATATGGATCGTTCAAAGTTGACGGAAAACTTGTGGAAGTTTTAATTAAAAGCGAATTTAAAGGGCGTCTCGTGTACAAAGGGTGACATATTGTTGTTCAACATAGTTCAGCCATACCTCATATAATTAAATTTTGCAGTCGTAATGAAGTCAACGTATGAACGAGAAAGGCTTCTTTTCAGTAAATTAATTATGAATATTTATGATGGACGCGGAAAAACTTACCTAGCAGAAGTATTTATAGCTTAGCGGTTCAGCATTTGTACTTTTCGAGATGCCGAGTTCGAAACTTAGCTTAAATAATGACTCTACGAGAATAGGTTCAGGAATAGATTCCGCCAACATTTTTGTGGGTCTAATAGGCACGGACATAATCGCCGCTGCCTACAGCTCCGGTTATAGAAGTGACATCTGGATGTACCTTCTGTGTACTAAGTATCGGGATATTGTCAATAAAACAAAAAAATACAAATTATTCATCTAAATTTATTTTATCGCCTTCAAAGTAGGCCCCATCGCTTGCAATACAACATCTCCACCGCTTCACACAGTCTTCCATACATTTTTCATAGGCTATTTGAGGTATGGCCTTTAGCTCATTCAGCGAATTTCCTTTTATGGCTTCTATTGACTCAAAACGTTTTCCTCGAAGTGGTAATTTTAACTTGGGAATTAAAAAAAGTCAGACGGAGCCATATCAGGTGAATAGGGTGCTTGGTCGAGAACGTTTGTTGAATTTTTCGCTAAAAACTCTTTCACTATAATGGCTGTGTGTGATGGTGCATTATCATGGTGCAGCATCCATGAGTTGTGTCGCCACAAATCTGGACGTTTTCGGCGGATACTCTCACGCAAACGCTTCATGACGCCTAAATAATATTCTTTATTCACTGTTTCTCCCTCTGGAAGGAATTCGGAGTGAACCACACCACGGTAGTCAAAAAAAACTGTCAGCATCACCTTGATTTTGGTGCGACTTTGCCGCGGTTTTTTGGGTTTCGGCTCGTTTTCGAGACGCCATTCTGAAGACTGTTGGCTTGTTTGCATGTCATACTCATAAACCCATGTCTCGTCGCCAGTTATTATACGTTTCATAAAGGTCGGATCCGTAGAAGCTCGGGAAACCATGTCTTCAGCGACATGCTTTCGCTGCCCTTTTTGAACAAAATTGAGCTCTTTTGGAACTAGTCGAGCGGCGACGCGTTTCATGCCTAAAATGTCAATGAGAATATTGTGGACGGACTGTAAAGATATGTTCACCTCACTAGCCAACTCTCTCAGACTCATACGTCGATTTTCGAGCACTAGCTTCTTGATTCTGTCGATGTTTTCTTTGGTCGTAGCGGTTGAAGGTCTACCAGAACGAGGCAAGTTTACTACTACTTCTCGGCCTTCTTTAAAAGCCTTATACCATTCATAAGCCCTTGTTTTCGATATACATGATTCGCCGTAAGTATTTCGCAACATTTTTAGTGATTCACCACATGAAATATCATTCGAAACACAAAATTTAAGGCACACTCTTTGTTCAACAATATTTTCCATTGTAAAAATCGCCGAGGACTCAAAACTATGACCAACAAAAAGTTTAGTTTAAAACAAATTAAATGACAGATCCCGTTCAAATTTTGCGCGCTAAATCAGTACAGTGCTACCAACATGCAGTAAACGACCTCTTTTACGCGGGTCTCTTTATTGACATACGCCCGATACTTTTTACACAGAGTAGTATAGCTACAGAATTACGTACAAATATGTAAAAACTAGCCTCTACCACCTTCACCCCGCAAAAAGTAAATAAATCTATTGCTGTACTAATGAGAATATTATTATATCATCGAGACAAACACACTTATACAGGTTCTTTTATGTCATGTTATATCATGAAGCTGCAAGGGAGCGCGGCAGTAGTCATTATTGACAGCAATTTGGTCAACATCCGTAGTGATAAGAAGTTAGCCTGGTGCGCCGTACAGATAAAACGTAATTATTGGTTTTAACCAAATTTATCGTCTTCATACTTAGTTACTTTGCTAGTTGTTTTGAATTTTGTACAAATATGATCTTAACCGGAGTTTTGGTTTGTACTAATCCACCTAATTAGAATATTACTTACAATGATTTCTGACTATTATTATCAAGCTGATGGAGTTTATCTATATGTAGTAAACTCCATCAGCTTGATAATAATCCTGCACTAAAGATAAGGGTCTCCTACCGTTCAAAAGGCTCTTTACAAACTTATAAATTAACTATTATTGCATGAGCTGCACAATAATAAATATAAATAAGTTTTAAAAATAGTAAATACTCTTAAGTCGCACAAAAATATCTGCTGTTGTTGTCCCTTCTATAATTTCATCCATCCCTCACCTTTGTACCTTAAGACTACAAGGACAAGTTTGTAATAGTTCTCCGTTTCAAAATATATTTTTAAACTAATAAAAATAAACCGCGATAAAAAAAATCTACTTGAGATCGGGCAATATTTATTTTTAACATTATTCTATATTCTGTTAGAAACACATCACTAAAATTTCTATGAAGATTTATTGACTGCTCTTAAATTCCGAGGTATAAATCTACGGTACCTCCACTAAATAACATTAATAAATTGACTTAAGAAAATTAAGCTGGGTCAGACTATGGATGGTTGATCACGGGAATAGAATTTTCCAGGAGCGGAATTTCTGGGCAGAAACTAGTTAATAATAATTATGAGATTAGCAGCAAAACACAAGAATTACCTGACGGTAAGCGATTACCTCGAGGCCAAAACAAAAAAATAACCCTGAATACGTTGAATACAAGAATGTTAATATCTCCGCGCCCCTACCACTGTAGAGGCTGTAGTTATAGTTTAAATTTACATTACAATAGCGGGAAGTATCAAGCGATGAACTTATATAAGTCCAACTTCACTCTTTTCGAATGTACCCACATTTTCTTGACATTCAAACGTTTATAAAGACTTTAGCGTGAAATATTTAGCCACCAGAGTGTATTTTAGACTATATAGTACAGACATTTTCTCAAGTGCTTATTATCAAGCTGTTTCTTCGTGAATGGCTTGGTTTCGATGAGACGACCAAAAATGTGCTATGCGAAATTTTCGATTATGGTAGCTAATAGAGGTAGCCATGACCAAGTATGTTTATTTGATGATTCTTAATAACTCAATCCTAACCGAGGGTGTCCTTGTGTAATTTTAAAAATATATAAATTATTGAAAAAAAATTCAACAAAATTCAAAATCAACAAATCTATTGACTAAAAAAATCAGGTTCTTTGTGAATTTTTTTTTTGAATACGGCTTATTTACTAAGCAATGTTAGACTCGTAGTAAGGTCTCTATTCACTATACTCGTTGCTCCTATTCACTCCAGCAGTAAGTACGTTCCCTAATATAATAAGAGTTTCATCTCCCGTCCCTCGAGTGCGAAGCTTTTGTGTGGAGACACAGAAGGAGCCACATACATAATATTGGACTTCATGATACGTACTGCTGAAGAATGTATTACATATAACATACAGCTTTATTTTTTATATATAAAAATGAATCCATTTTTCCCTTGGTCATCGAATCACGAGTGAACGACTGGACCGATTTCGCTAATTCTTTTTTTATAATATTCCCTTGAAGCACGAAGATACAAGGTACGAGATCTTTTGCAGAGATTTTTTTTTAAATCCCTGAAAACGTCTAAAACAATTGAGTATAGTATGAATTTGCTATATTCATTATATATTTATTATATTTTCTATGTGTTATTAGTGGTAGTGTCGGTAGTCCAGTGGTCGAGTACGAGCTTTTAAATCAGGAGATCGCGGGTTCGTATCATGACTCACACCGATGACTTTTCGAAAGTTATGTGTGATAAATATAGATGACTGTAAACTTTGTTCCCGGTATGGCAATAGGTTCGACGTAAACATAACGGCGAGTCGAGGCAACAGCCACTGCCTACACTTCCGGGTAGAAAAACGCGTGAAATTATTCCATTTTATGTTATTACCCGAAACAAGAGTAAGCCCGCGAAATAAGAAGAATTTGAATCATAAAGTCGTGGGTCGATGCCGGGATCGAACCCACGACTTTTTGACTCTTGTATTTATACAAAAAATCTTTTATTTAGTCATTTATTACTTCTGAGGCGAAACAAAGTTTGCCAGGTCAGCTTGTAAATCTATAAAAAAATTGAAGTGTCTATTTGTAATATTGAAATAACCACTTTTACTACATGCATATACTAAAATACAATTTCAATTTAAAAAAAAAATGTCTGGCTGTCCGTTTGTTCCAGTGAATTTCGAAATTGTGCGGACAGATTTCGATGGGTCGTTTAATGGCTGGTGGGTAATGTATTAAGGAATAATAACATCTTTCATTTACTCCTTTATAGCTTCTGAGGGTCAGCTAGTGTTTGAAAAGATCTTGGAGATCCTGTATCAACTAGTATTAATATAACAAGCAGAAATATATGTCATTTTTTTCAGTTTAATTCTATATGTAGCTTGTGAAGTTTGATCATTTATCATGCGGAACGGAACGGAACGGAACTAGCTTGTTTACGCGATACAAAAAACAAACAGAAAAGTTTCATACAATGGATCAACTTCATCATTTACTATTGGAAAAAGTCCAGGATACTAAATACACTCTGTATTTTTATTAGTTCTCCAAAGTGTATTAGATTTGTTAAATAAATTACTGTCGATAATTGAACAGGTTGTGCCCGAAGACAGCCTGGGCTGTGATAATTAGTTACTTGCCGTAATACGAGTAAGGAGGTAATCAATACCAGAAGTTGTAAGCAGCAAAAATCAAGCTTTTGATTTCTAGTGTCTCAAACGATAAGGACGACCTAGGACCCTTCAAGAAACAAGTGTACTTTTATCTTATACGCGGGCAACGCTAACGTGACCCCTGGTGTTGCGGATGTCCATGTGCGGCGGTAGTCGCTTTCCATCAGGTTGAATTTAGTGGTTTTGCTTGGAACTGGAGCGCTGTGTATATGGTGTCCAAGATTTTATTATAAACTTGCCGACCCCGCGAATTGCAAGGAAATTTAATACTGCCGACCCCGCATCAAAAGTAATGAATGAGTAAATTTTGGATATTATGAGGTTCAATTAGTGCTATTTATCGGCTTTAACTGCTGTCCCGCTATGTTAATACTGAAAAATATCTCCGAAAATATTCCTTTAAACTGCGTGCTGTATTGGGCCGGGATCATATATATTACATGCACAATCAATTTACGACACTAATTGGAAAATTATTGCTGTAATGTTTAAAATCGCTTCGTAAATAAGCCATTATTTCTCGTAAAAAGTAAAAACCACCCGGTTGACAGCCTCTAACTATTAAAAAAACCGCATCAAAATCCGTAGCGTAGTTTTAAACATACAAGCATATAAAGGGACAGACAGCGGAAAGTGACTTTGTTTTATACTATGTAATGATAAAATAAAAATCACTGTTTTCATTACGTTCACTTATAAGTTTAATGAGTATATTTATAATACGTAGCTTCTGAAGTTATTTCTACAAAATATTGTTGGAATTGGATGCTGAGACTTCTGAGTTGGTTAAATTATTAGTGTTATTGTTAAAGGCTCATTAACACAGACCGGTAACGATCGTCGTCTGGCCATAGTGGAGGGTGCAGCCTGGGTGATGGTGCGGATCGGCGCTGGGGAGGCTGAGGCCAAGTTGATGTTGGGAGTGAAGGTGGACGGGTGTAACCCAGCAGCTTACACCACCAGGGTGCCGTTGATACATCCACTCGCATTGCTACACTATACCAGTGCTCAGGGTGTACGTACATATTCATTGAAGACTATCTCCTTCTAACACGTTGAGACAGGACTGACGTATAATTATAAAACACTTCAAATATAAAATTAAAAGAGCTATTTGTTTATACAATCTTTTATAAAGTTACAAAACAGTCTCGGTGGCGCAGTGGGCGAGCGCACGACCTCTGATCCAGAGGTCCGGGGTTCGATTCCAGACACTGGCTCACACCAATGACTTTTCGAAATTGTTTTCGGAAGTTATGTGTGATAAATACCGATGACTGACAAACTTTGTGCCCGGTATGGCAATAGGTTCGCCACCTATTCCATTTGGGACGTAAACATATCGGCGAGACGAGGCTTAACAGCCGCTGCCTACACCTTCGGGTAACAAAAGGCATGAAGTTATGATGTATGTTATGTTATGTATAAAGTTATGCAAAAAATATTAAATTATATAACTCGGGTGCTTTCAAAAAGCTTTCACGACCGTAACCTGATAAATTAAAAATAAAACCTCGTACACTTAATACGCTTATTTTGATGTTAAAAATATGAATGTCAAAGAAGCTGCTGTCGTGGACTTATGTTTGTATACATAAGTTTCAGTATTTAACAGTTTTCTAAACTACATATTTGCAATATTGTTTAATATTTTGTTACATTTTAAATTCTACTTTATGTCAATGTAATTTAGATATATGGCGCTAATAATACGTCAAATAATTGTTGATACGTATGTTAGACCATGGTACAGGTAATGCTTAGTCAGTGGTGATAGGTTTGAAGCCCATGTCTTGTTGTCATTGTTTCATTTCAACAAATTTGAATGTTGAAACTGTATAGCTACATGTATTATTATGTTATAGGGTTATTATGCAGTAGCTGTCGGACCGCCATCATCCCTGGTGTGTGGAGATAGAACGTCCACTTGGCAGCTATGGCACCCTGCCCTGGAGGCACATTTGGACGCTCATTGCTCTGAGGTGTCCACAGTGGCCAGGGTCGCGGGAGCACTGAATGCTCTCATTGACAAAATGAGAGAAGGAGTATATCAGGTCAGTCAGTTATCCCCATACTTATTGAATGTCAGTTTTATATGCAACTTTACAGTGCCTTTAAGTTTCAAGATGACGAGAACATACATATATTTATGAGTATGTCGTCATATAAACATCTTGGTTATCACGTAAATTTTTATCTCAAGCTGATCGTTATTTATTGTAGGTACAGGATGTGCATCAGGTACGTGTTATCGCTAGGATAGACAGGTAGACTTAAGGGTCTGGAATTTCCCGCTAACTTAAAACGCAATGCGCCTGTGGAGCTTTTTCTAATAAATGATAACTATAAAAACTTTAGAGTGTTATTTTTGTTATCCGGTACAATAAGTTGTTATGAGTTTGAGTTGAGTTCATTGAGTTCCCTTGGCGTGTGAGTGAATGATGGTTGGCGTTTCCAGGGCACTCTCCGCGTCCTCAGCCGGTACTCGGCGAGCTGCGCGCTGCGCCGGCGCCTGCAGCGCGCGGGGGCGGGCGCGGGGGCGGGCGCGGGGCGGGGGGCGGCGGCGCGCGCGCTGGTGTCCGCGCACGCCTCACACCACCTGCTCACCGTGTTGGACATGTGAGTATCTGTGAGGGGATCGAACCCTTATGTTAGTTGGTCTGCTTCTGTATTTCCGACTTTTTGCACTTGTTACTTTGTGACTCGCCAATTTTGTACGTCCCAAGTGAAATAGGTGGCGGAACCTGTTGCCATACACCGGGCACAATGTTGTCAATTTTCGATACTCATCACACATAACCCGGAATCGATCCCACAACTTCTGAATCAGAAACGGGAAGTTCGACTACTGGGCCACCGCGAATATTCGTGTGACATACATATTTTTGCATTAATCATGTAATCATATGCATCAGGTTATACTCCTTGTGTGAGCGGGGTGGCGTTGCCGGGTACGTATACCCGGTGGAGAGGGGCTCAGTGGTTCGACGGGGTGCTAGGGACACAGACTGGCAGTTCGACGCCGCCTGCCTCAAGAGCTGTCTACAACAGTTGCAACATATTGCAGGTGCGTTTCTTGTAATAACAATTCTTCAGTTTCTGCCAATTCTTATTACAATTTGAACGCAGCGATTCCCAAAATAATCGACTTAAATACCTTTGGGAGTTGAAATTTGTTTTCCAGAAAGTGACAATAACGAAATAAAATTATTTTAATAGGAAAATAAGGTTTTTTAAAGTCAGGTTTTGTTCAATATTGTGTATCAAAATCCTCGTTTAAGACATCGAGGATATCGAAAAATATTACAACTAACTATAAATTTTATTATTAATATATTTTGTACAACACCATGATGAGATATTATCTTATAACAACGAACTTTTATCAGGAATATTCATACATTACTCGGGCGAAAAGAAATGTCCATTTTATCTAAAAATCTTATAGATGGTAAAATTGACGTCAAGATTTTACGATCTTTCTCATTTTATTACACTTTTTAAGAGCGTTTAGCGTGAAGGATAAAATACTCGATTGGATTTTACTCCATAATAAATTTACAATTTATTTGAATATGTACAATATTAAAAAAAAGAGTTGTACTGCAACCTTGCCCCTTTAATACATAGTACCTGGATGACCGGTATGTTTTTTTTTTTTATAAATTGTGTTTTTTGAAATTATATTTAAGTACGAATTACATACTAATAAAATGATGAAATAGGAATAATATTTTTCGATCGTACTGACAGAAAAGATATATATATATATTATTTTTATGTTGATTATCGATAAAACACGGTAAAATTACATTTTCTAAAAATGATTCCTAGCTAGATCGATTTATCGCCCCCGAAACCCCCTATATACTAAATTTCATGAAAATCGATGGAGCCGATTCCGAGATTCCAATTATATATACAAGAAATGCTCGTTTAAAGATATGAGATAGGTGTAGGCAGCAGCTGTTATCACTTGACTAGCCAATTATACTTACATCTCAAATGAATGCGTGGCGGAACCTATTGATCGGGCACAATGTTGTTAGTCAATAATATTTACCATATATAAATTCAATAGTGGTGGAAAAGTAATTTGTGTGAATCAAGGCTCGATTCCACGACTTTTAGAGTTTCAGAATCGGGTTGCTCGAGCTCTAGATCAACGGCGAACAAATCTAGAATTATGACTCAAAATATTTTTTTTATATTAACTAGTACATTATATATTGTAAACATTTCTACTCAACTCTCTTTTACAATACAGGTGAAGATATCCCACCATCACCCTCAGATGCTTTGGAAACAGCGTTGTTCAATCGTTGGGAGAATTTGAACAGAGAAGTGAAGGCTTCAGCTGGCTCTCCACCAGTATACTCCCGGAGGCAACTGCGGTACCTATGGAGGGTTGCCAGTGAGCTTATTAAATGCAAAAATATGTTTTCAAATGTAAGTATACATGCAAGACCTTTACAACTTTATACGTATTCATTTGCATTATAGACTATCATTTGCTGCATGAATAGGCCGGCTCGACCGTGAAATACGACGACCTCGCAGAATATCGACGTAAAATGGCTGTTGCCGCGTTTCGCTCGGTGAGAGAGGTATCCGGAGGTCCAACCCCTTTCCTCCTCCCCTTCCCTATCCGACCCCATCCGTATCCCTTTGTAAGGGCCGGCAACGCAATTGTAACACTATAATATGTGTTCAGGTGTCCATGGGCGGCGTTTGTTGCTTACCATCAGGTCACGCCTGTACGTTTCTGCCCTATACCATAAAAAATATCCTGAAATTGTCTATCTGGACAGTGTTGAACTTTTTGTGTAAGGTGAAACTTCGAGCAGAAGCTAGTGTTGAGCAAATTTGTCATCCGTTCTGTTTCCGATGGCCCATTGACAGTATCTTGTAAATGTTATTGTTTACCTACTTATCTTAATAGCATAAAGGACACTTGTGAACTGCTTACCATTCAGGTGGCATTGGTGTGCAGCTCCAGTTCCAGCTTCAGATATTGAAATATGAGGTGAATCTTAAGACGGTGTTGAGTGCATTTCCATTTAGACTCGTTGAATTATTCATGTTAAACGGTGACATTTTGCATAGATTTACTCACAAGTATGAATACATTAGATCTTTTTGAATTAATCATTTTAAAAGTTACACTTATTTGTCGCGAAAATTTTCTCCCTTATATTATATTTCATCTACTGACATGTAACAAATCAAGTTCAGGTCGTCGAATTTAATAGATTTATCTTGGAATTAGCTGAAAGTTCAAAATAGACTGTGTTAACTTTTACTGGTCTCTCCAAAATCTTTCAAACTGCGTTATTATTTATATTTTTTATTAATTAGTAGATTAATTCTTTAAAAGTTTGCTATTTGTACACATTCTAAAAGATAAACTGAGAAATAAAAGAAAGATAAACTTAGGAATGAGTATATCCGCCAGAGAACGAGGGTAACCGACATAGCTCGTAGAATAAGCTCGCTGAAGTGGCAATCGGCTGGTCATGTCTGCCGAAGGATCGATGGTAGATGGAGTAAGAAAGTCATAGAGTGGAGACCACGTCTTGGTAAACGTAGCGTAGGACGCCCACCATCCCGATGGTCAGACGACCTCAGAAGGGCTGCTGGAAAAGACTGGATGCGGAAGGCAGAGAATCGGATCTTGTGGCGCACATTGGGAGAGGTCTATGTCCAGCAGTGGACTGCAGTAGGCTGATGGTGATGATGACACATTCTAACACCTAAATATATTTTCATACGGCTACAAGAATGAAACTCAAGACCAATAATAAAAGCAACAGCAGAGGCTGGCACCCCGCTTCTGATTCAAGAAGTAGTGGGTTCAAATCCTGGCACACACCAATGACTTTTCGAAATTTCGGAAGTTACGTGTGATAAATATCGATGACTGACAATTTTGTGCCCGGTATGGCAATAGGTTCGCCACCTATTACATTTGGGATGTAAACATAAGGGCGAGACGAGGCTTAACAGCCGCTGCCTACACCTTCGGGTAGAAAAAGGCGTGAAGTTATGTTTAATAAAAGCGAAAATATTATATCTTGTTTTTTTTTCATCACAGGAGAACCACAGCAGTTTTCGCGCTAATTTGATTCAAGCTACGTCCTTGAATCAGGAGTCCACGGAGGATTTGATTCACATAATGGCCATTATGCTGGATCAGGCCAGGGATATGTATCTGAACAACTTCCACGCCAGGAGTGTGGGGGAGTTTGACAGAGAGATGTCGGCATACAGGTCTGTCAAGTTCAGTTAGCCAGATTGTATAATTCAATGGTTGGCAATCAATTTATCTCGAGGCTCAAGTATTTTACAAATAAAATTTAAATTTTCTGAAATCTCTTGACTCTCGAATCGACTAAAACTCGTAACTAAGGCCATAACAAGTGCAGGAGAGAGTCGTACTAAAAAATCTGATTGAAATTTATATAATTTTGAAGTATGATTACAAATTACAATTACATTACTATAATTTATTGTCGTTACATTACTATAATTTGTGTGAGCTTAAAAATTATAAATGTTTAAAAGTAATATTCCTCATTGGTTTTAAACTTTGTTAGATCAAAAAAATGGAACAAACTTAAAAGTTATTACGACGCATCATCCGCATGTCTCATTGATGCAGTGAGACGGGATGTCGACCTTCGACGCGAAGACTTGAAAGACCGCTTAGTCATGATGAAGTGCATTCTCAACTGGCTTTACAAAGGAGCGAGAAATGACAAAAAATATCTTGGTCCAGTATTGAAACCATACTTAGACGGACTTTTCGCGACGTCTACAGAGAACTCGTGGTTTTTAGAAGACTTTGAAGCTAAAAAATGTGAGAAGGAGTTTGATGGCTTAAGAGAATATTGTACCGAAGTTCACGACGGTACGTTGGATGTCTGTATGGGTCTTCTGGACGCTGCCAAAAAGTATGCATGGGCCAAGACCATGGTAGATTTCGTGGATCGGTTTCATCACATTGGTGAGTAGACTTTTATTTCGACTTACTAAAAAAAAATTTTACACTTTACACCTTCATGCGTAAAATTATTATCGGATCAATAACCAGTCATTTGATGAGAAGTGTATACAAAATTATTAAATCTGAAAGAATTTACCAAATATTAAAAGCTTCAGTTCAACCATTGCCTTACGTTTTTTAAATTAAAAAACATCATCAGCTCAGAAAAAAAACCCGCTCAGCCAGTCTGTAGAATGCATGAATGTTTTTAATTTTGACTATCAATTTGCACGGCAGCTAAATATTGATGCATTTTTAAGTTCACCACGCCGTGCTGATCTCATGATCATCTGATGTCAGAATGTGTTCATTTGATTTGGCGAGATCACCGTTTATTGGACAGTACTCGACACCAGTTGTGGTTTGATATACGAGGATATAGATGTACTGGATCTGACTACCAAATGTTCTTAAAGATATGAATTATTATACTTCTACCATTATACCTGCTTAGACTGTGATGATTAAGATTTTGTATGTCGGTGAATCTTCTGGTATCTCAATTTTGTCAGTTATAGGTAATGTGGTATCTAGACTCAGAAGTTGGAGTACGAATCCGTAAAAATCAACAATAGTATGATACATTTTCAGATTTCCGAATAGTATTCCCGATGGGTGATGGTATGGCGTTATCTTATCCAATAAAGTTACCATCACGCCGAGAGCACAGTTCAGCTCGTACCCTCACGCTCAGTAGAAGGGACAAGTCGGAGGCAAAGTTACGTCTTGCCAAGAGATGTGTGCTGGGTGCCTTCGCTAATGCCCTGGTTGGTGATAGACGGTAAGTGTTTTACAGTGGTCAGTTTAATAGAATTAAATGGACATCTCAGAAAAGAAGTTCCTAAGTTACACATACACTACACAGATATTATAATCAGTACAATTTAACCTAACACTAAATAAATGCTACATGTGTTCGGTGCAGTCCCAAGTTCATATCATTAACCAAATAATTGTACTTGAACGAGAAACAAATCCACTTCTACTCCTATTAGTATATCTAACTGGTGCTACGCCAAGAGGACTGTCCAAATCCAATTTTTGTTTTTAAAAATTGTAATTTGTAATCCGGTTAAACTCAATTAAAAACAAAATAAAAGTGGAGAGTTCTAAATGAGCTTCTGTTATCCGGCGCGGAGATTGTCGTTAAAAGCTCACAGCGGGTTTATGGATTATTATTTGTAAAACCCGTGACTTGTCCGGATGGGAATTTTGTACAGAATTAATTTTGACGACAAATTTGATAGGAAAGCAAGTTTGAATGTTTACACACTCCCAAGAAAGTATTATCTAATATGCTACTTTCTTTTTCTGTATTTACTTTTTCAGGAAGTTAAATCTTATAATAATGAGCAAAAATAATAAAGCTATTGTTTATAAAAGTGATCGACGACATATATTTCCCTTCCAGCCCCAAACAGATACCAATTTCTCATCACGAAAGCAGTGATGAAATATTAGCGAATGTGAAATCTGGCAATTACTGGAGAACCTCTAAGCCCGATATAATTCCGTCGACATCAGTTCAGGATATCTCTAAAGATACACTTGAAATGCCGAAAGTCAGAAGACGAAGTAGAAGACACCGTCCGGTCACAACTTATGGATTTCCAGAAATATCTATCACGAACCATTCAGATACCAAGACTTTGAGGCGAAAGTACCATACTTTGAAGAGTTTGGTATATACAGAGCCAGTAGAAAATATAAGAGAATTGAGGGAAAGACCAAGATCTGCAGGATCTACTGTAAAGAATAAACAGATGATGAGTAGACCGAGTATTTTGGAAACATTCGATTTTATAAATAGTGTGAAGAATGCCTTGTGTGGTAAGTTAATCTCTGGCTACTTACCTTAAATTAATAACAAATATACAAACATAACTTCACACCAAGTCACTTACGGCATAGGTCCAGAGAATACCATGAGTCGTAGACACGGATCTTATACACTTAACTTCACGCCAAATCCCTTGCGGAGTCGGCAGAGAGAAAAGAGCACCATAAGACACGATTCTTACACGCCTCACTCGCTTCGTTAACTTTCATAACACTTTTCATGCACGCGCGTCGATTTTTAGGCTCCTAACATCACCTTCCAGTACACCTTTAATTTGGTCATAGAATGTGTGTCTTGGCCGTCCTCGACTCACCCCATACACCCGTACACCCATCCGCTTTCCATTCTTTCTACATGTCCGAACTGTTGGACACGTTGAAAGAATATATACAGCTCACTCGCTTTTTAACTTTAATAACTCTTGTCATACAGGCTTGTCGATTGTTAAAGTTCCTGAAATCATCATCCCCAAGAACTCGTTTTATTTAGTCATGGAAAGTCTAATAAGATAGACTTTCCATGACTAAATAAAACGAGTTATAACCATAGGTCAAATATTTTTCCAGTCGAAGAATCGGGTACTTCAGATACAGAAGACTCCGTGTGGACTTTGGAGGATGAATGGGTGGTAGGTCAGGTGTCTCCTTTAAACTTGGTATCAAGATGTTGTGGCGCCAACACTACCCACCTCTCGCTGGGGGACCTGGTCCTGGCGTTGTTACATTCTGGGAAGTTCACCGTAAGTAACTGTCTATGCATTTCTAAATGAGCTTTTATTTAGTTAGATAGAAATTAAAAGTCTTAGTCCTAGAAACTTTGATTTTATTGTAAGACGTGATGGCGCTGTATTTTGCTGCAGATATTGCAAGAGCTGTGTTCATTTCTGGGCGACTCCGGTGAAGGCGCGCTGTTTGCACTACACCGGCTCGCGAGAGCAGCCAGGTCCAGGAGCAGTGAGAGAGCAACCAGGTATCTAACTTAATCTCAATACATAATCTGTGGTACGATGTGGTGAAGTGCTCCATCGTAAGGACCCAAACCATTGAGATCTAAAATAATTTTAATATAATTTTTTATGGTATTCAGTGCTTGGAGATTGCCCGAGGCCGAAAGCAGTACAGCAGAAGCACCACAGAAGTATCGCGTCAGACCACCTGACTACATGTCGGGAGACGAGGCGCCACCTCCGCCGCCACCTCTGCCGAGACGTTCCAGTATTCGGAGACACGTACGTAAAGGAATTTGCTTCATACATTGGGAGAGAGAGCAGAGGAGAGAAAGAGAGAGATATTTACCTGTTAAAACAACCACGACAAAATACTTTACATAACTAATATTTGATTTTAGGTGTCAAATGGCTACTCAGATTATATAAGTCCAAGTCGTCTCCAGCTCGAACCAGCTATCAGCCAGTTGTCTCTGAACCCACCAAAACTGGAATACACGGGAATTATTAACCCTATATACGATATTAAAATACCCAAAAATAAATTCGCAGTCAAAAGGTCCAAATCCTTAGGTCGTAGCTTCAACACTAAAACTGTTGGGTTGGAAATAACCCGGTATAATATAACCCTGGGACAGAAAAGTGGGAGAAATACCAATGATGTGGTGACTGCAGTTACGGGACTAACCGGAGAGACCGGTTTAGATACCAAAGGAAATTACTTCCAAAAATACAGTACAGCAGAGGTCGTTGGAGATTCATATAGGTTAAGTAAGATAACCATTGACTAAAATTGAGAGGTGATCAACTCCAGTAGAATGTTCAGAAGACTTGGATCTAAAAGACCAAGATGACCTTCGAGTACTTGCTCGCGATGAAGACCATGAATCAGAGAAACGAATAATCTTGATATCCAAAGGTTTAATTTCTGTACAGCTAATGGTAGTGCAGTCGGTCAGATGATTTTGGTTTGTAGATCTGTAGTAGAAATAGCTTTATACGATACTAATAATCCAATCAAGGTTCTATAACTTTACTAGTAAAGTATCGACTCAAAGTAAAGCGACAGGAGATAGCTGCATTGTCTTTGTGACAAGTAAATGATGAAATATGCGTTCCGTTTGGTTTTTGATATTATTGTTTCTTGTTTAAAAATATATAATGATTGTTTTGTTTAATTGAATGTAAATAAATAAATAAATTATTTTATGAAATGTATTGTTCTAATTTATGTTGAACCCCCCGGACTCGCAATGTAGTAGTGAGCGGTACTACGATAGCGTAAAATATTATGGATTCCATTCACATCATTCATTCCGTAGTTTTGTTTCGAAAAATTTCGACAAATAATCTTGGTATACCCTCACTGATAAGACAAATTTAACTATATTTCTCTACTGAAAAGAGAATGAATACATTACCTTCCTTTAGCGGGTAAGAAGTTCCTCTTAGCGGGTAAATGCGGGTTAACGGGTAATGGCAGGAATATACTATAATTGATGGTCGTATATATTTTTGTTTTGAATGCTGCAGATATAAATGTGTTCCCTAATAATATGTTTTAACTTTAAGCTGATTCTTCTACGCACCCCCGGCAAAGGGTATTGTTCACAAAAGGACCGTAAGTCTCCACCGGAATATTAAAACGAAATATTCACGCTCAAAATATGAAATTATCTTATGAATTGATTGTGCACTTAAAAACTCCAAACCGTTTCCCCACAAAGAAAGACTGTGGCGAAGTTTTTAAAAAGCCGAGGTTGTTTCATTAAAGGCGCGGAATTAAGAGTTTCAAGTTGTGAGCTTTCAATATAAAGTTGTTCCAAGTTTGTTGATAGCTCCACCGTCCTGTGGGGTGACTCGCACACCACACTTTATTGGACGACATTCTAATATTATGATTGAAATTGTTACGGAACTCTTGTGCAATAATGTATGTATACTCTTCATCTGTTTTATTATAATTTTATAGTACACCCATACATGACTTCACATAAAGTCCTGTGAACACAGCGCCATACGGCCAGGTTTCTTAGACAACTCAGTCGTTTCATATTATAATTTAAGCTAAAAAGCATAGCTCGCTCTACCAATCGCTATTAGTACCAACTCCAGAGAGTTGTTATCAAAGAGAGTATTTATGATAGAGTAAGGAAGACCATATTCAAGTCGGTGCCAGTAAATAAGGAATTCAGGAAAGGGGTTCTTTACTTTTCTCCACACACTGTGTTATTAAGTTAAAAATGACATGACTTGTATTAAAAGATTATTTTAACGAAGTAATCTTAAATTCCAGAACATTAAGACCTGTCACAAAATATTTTTTTTTTAGATAAATCGATATTTTTTCACTTGCAAAGTTAATATGTGCATGTTCAGATAGTTCGGTGTTGTTGAAGTAAGCAAATATTTATATTATTATTATTATTTATTATTATGTCATCGACCTCGACGTCATCATTACTGCTATTACTCGCGTATTCCATCACTGAAGCAATTTCAAGTAATAAACTTTATTTTAAATTACAAATTTTATTTCTGATTATTAAATGATTTACATGAAAATAAATGTGCATTCTTCAAGAACGGACATTATTATTTTTCATATATGTCGTTTGGCGCCAACATCTTTACACAGTATAAAACAAGTCACTTTCCGCTGTCTGTCCCCTTATATGCGTATATCTTTAAAACTACGCAACGATTTTGGTGCGGTTTTTTTAGTAGTTAGAGGGTGCCAACGGGGTGGTTTTGATCTTTAATTCATTTAAGATGTTGTAAAGAAGAAATGATAATTTTCAAGATTTAGCACTTTAATTGCATACGCTGACTGAACCCTAAGTGATAGATCAAAATAATGTTCTACATTATGAAACACCTTTAGAAGGTCTACAAAAAAAATCCGCGATGGTATATGTCTATCTCTTAGGGATAAGCCACAATTTTACGAGAAATAATGGCTTGTTTACGAAGAGATTTTAAACATTACAGCATTAATTTTCATCCAATTAAGTGTCCTAAATAGATTGTGCATGTAATATAGATGATCTTGGCCCTTTACAGCATGCATTTTAAACGGATATTTTCCAAGATTTTGCAGTATTAACATAGCGAGACAGCAGTTAAAAGCCGATAAATACCACAAATTGAACCTCATGATATCCAAAATTTACCCATTTATTACTTTTGATGCGGAACAAAGTTCGCCGGGTCAGCTAGTGTGTAATAAAATCCTCCGATATAAATGCTGCGGAGGTTCCGCACATCCTTCGGTGAGGGTAAACTCACCGTGGAAAGATTAACGGTGAGAGAAATAATTAGATTATTATATTGATTTATTACGCTATCAAAGGTGGTACTACTACTATATATCTTGTAGTATTATTAAGAACTACAGTACATATTACAATAACCATTAGGAGTTATCTCTATCCCTAAAATTAACTAATATCCTCCGTGTACAGTATTCGGGGTCACCATAACTCTGGGTGTTATATCCTTAATATGAACAAATAGACGGCACGTGTCTGTCACTTATTGTATCCGGTTACTGACTGTAGCTTCTCGAACATTCCTACCAAATAATAATCAATATATTATGTATTATATAATATTTACAAGTTCTTATATTAAACTTGTAACAATAAAGACAGTTTGTTCTTTTGGATATTTTTCCTTCTTCGCAGTCTCGTTGGTAGGCACTCACGCCTAGATTTAAAAGTATTAACGGCGTAAAGGTTCAGTTCTATTTAGACTATCACTATATATTTCTAATGTATTATTATTAGAGTCCGACCGAAACTGGTTTTCCGGCCGAAACCAAAACCGAAACTCGCGTGCTCGAGTTTAAAATTCTTTAAAATACTAAAATTACATGCATTTTCCCATTATTTTGTATTAATTAGAACGTGAAATGAAAAACAATGGGTACGTGTATTAATTTGGTCCTAATCAACAACATAACTTCACGCCCTTTTCTATGCTATGTAGGCAGATGCTGTCAAGCCTCTACGATTTGTTACATTTCAAAAGAAATAGCTAAAAATGGAATAGGAAAAAACTAATATTCAAATCGGTAATAGTTTTTGTTTCATGATATACTAAGACTAAGTACCTATTGGTATTTTGAGAGACATAATATTTATTAAATATTGCTATTTAATACTTTCTTTTATAATTGTACTCAAAAGAATAATTAATCTCTTTTGAGGTACCACTTAACCAAAAATGATCATAACTTTCCTGCCCTTTTTCCACTTTAAATGGGGTCAGCATAATATGTCATCCTTTCGAACTATCCATGTAGTCGAAAGATTTGCCCCTTCTTCCTTGGGAATATCTTCACAGTGCAGTACTGATCCCAACACTAACTTATAAAAACGAGAGTTGGGTGCATGAAAAGAAGCAGTCGCAATGAGGTCACTGCGCAAAATTTGCGTTATCAGGTTCACTGATCGCGTCAAAAATAAGCTTATAAGGAAGGAAGGTTTAAAAGAGGATTGGAAGAGAGTGTTAGCGTAAAAACTAAGTAAGTGCATACTCCGATGGTTTGGACACGTAGAAAGAATGATTGATCCAAGATCGACTAAGGTACAGTGGTAGAGCCAAGCAGTTCGCTGCATGAATGGGCCAACTCGATTGGTGAAATACCACGACCTCTCAGAAGATCGATGTTAAGTGGCTCATGCTGCGTATTGTTTGGTGAGAGTGGTACCTGGAGGCCTACCCCCTTTCCTCATCCTTTCCTATCCCACTCCATTAAAGGTCGGCGCCGCAACTGTAACAGTATAAGTGTTGTAGATAAGGCTTTAGTAGCGAGGATCACATCTATACTGTTCGTCAGATTGTAGAAAAGACCAAAGAATACAATCAGCCGCTGTGTATGACATTCGTGGATTACGAAAAAGCCTTTGACTCCATTGAAAGTTGGTCAGTTCTGGATGCATTACAGCGAGGTCGGATTGACTGGCGTTATATTGAGGTGTCGAGATGCTTGTACGCCACGATTGCTGTCCAGATACAGGACTAAGTGACGAACTCCATTGAGCAGACTCGAGGTGTAAGAAAGGGAGATATCGTATCCCCCAAACTCTTCACCAATGCTCTGGAGGACATCTTCAAGACCTTGGACTGGACTGGACAGGGTATCAACGTGAATGGTGACTACATCTCGCAGCTTCGATTCGCCGACGACATCGTTGTAATGGTAGAGTCGCGAACAGTTAAGTGGAATGCTTGCATAACATTCCGCTTAGATGTTAGACGAGTCCTCTCGACGTGTCGGTTTGGGCATTAACTTGGACCAAGGTCATGTCCAATGAACATGTCGTGCCCAGACAGATACGTGTCGAAGAGTCGGTTCTAGAAGTCGTAAACAAGTACGTTTAACTAGGCCACTATCCAGTTAGGTAGACGAAACTTCGAGAAGGAAGCTGACATAAGGAGAAGGAGTTGGGCCGCATTCAGCAAACTGCGTCGAGTTTTCAACTTGCCTATACCGGAATGCCTAAAGACAAAGTCATTGACCAGTGCGTCTTACCAGTTATGGCCTACGGTGCCGAAACGTGGACACTTACGTTAGGGCCAGTCCACAAATTTTAAGTCACTCAGCGAGCTATGGAGCGAGCTATGCGAGGGTGTCTCTGAAAGATAAACTCAGGAATGACTTTATGCGTCAGAGAACTGGGGCAACCGATATAGCTCGTAGAACAAGCTCGTTGAAGTGGCAATGGGCTGGACACATCTACCGAAAGACCGATGTTAGATGGAGCAAGAAGGTCATAGAGTGGAGACCGCGACTTGGTTAGCGTAGTGTAGGACGCCCACCAGCCCGATGGTCAGATGATCTCAGAAAAGCTGCTGGAAAAGACTGGACACGGAAGGCAGAGAATCGGATGTTGTGGCGCAAATTAGGAGAGGCCTATGTCCAGCTGTGGCCTGCAACTGGCTAAGGATGATGATGATGATTTCTCTGCCTACCCCACGGAGACTTTGTGTAAGATATGTATGTATATACACTCTCAACAAAGATAACCACAAGTCAAAATTAGTATGACCATAGTTTCAGTTTCGGCAAAAGATAAGGCTAAATTTGGTAGAAACCGAAACTTCCGCCGAAACTTAATTTTTGGCCGAAACTCGGCCGAAACCGCAACCGAAGCCGAACTTTCGGTCGGAAACTAATTATTATATATCTTTAGTACACCTTGTCAGTATCAATGAGCACAAAAAAAGACTTTCATTCAACCCATTTGTTACTGCCAAAAAGGTAATATTTTACATTACACAATGGACCATATATAATTAAAGTTTTAAATAACCTACGGGTTCTACACAAATAATACATTACTAATGAGATATTCCAAGAATTTTTAAAGGGTTTCAGTCTCCAGTCCGTATTGAACAGTGTTTTGCAGAGTGTTTTCCATTTCTAAAACACGTGTTTATTTATTATTCACGTAATTTCACAAAATGCAGCTTCTACGGTAATAACGTGCTACGTATTACGTATGAAGCCGTAGCGCTACGATCACACAAAGAATTTTTAATTACTAGTAGCCCACGGCCCAGCTCGCGCGGTCTTTCTGACGTCGGTTGCTTTTTGGTAGACTTCAGATTTATTCTGTAGTTTCAGAGTCCAGAATTATTGATTTTACACACCAGAAAAAGTATAAAAGAATGTTGGTGGTCTGGCGGTCGAGTACCGGCTTCTAAATCAAATTGTGGTAGGATCGAATTCAGACTTTGACTTTTCCGATTTCCTTTCAATAGGCGTCGCCAAATATTCAAAATGGGCCTATAAAAATCGGTGAGCAGGTACAAGCTTAACAGTCGCTACCTACACCTTCGGGTAGAAAAAAGAATTATATGAAAATTTGGAGCTTATATTCAACACAGTGATGAGATAATTAAATTTTAGTGAGTTCTTTATAAGACGCTTTTTTATTTTTAATAAATTAATGAAAATATTTCATAATATAGGTGTAAGTACAGTGTAACTGCACCCTTGGTGAGTCAGTTGGATTCGCACTTGACCTAATTGTTATCATTGTTCCGTTCTGCTGCGCTCAATTGAATAATAATATTTACTGAGCACCTTGTCCATCTCGTCCACCTCGTCCAGCTCCATCTGGTCAATGCCATGCAAAATAACTAGATTATAAAACACTTCACGCGATCCTTTTAAGAACCATTATCTATCTTATATCTTTAAACGAGCAATTCTTGTATATATATATGTATATATATATGTATATTAATTGGAACTCGGAATCGGCTCCAACGATTTTCATGAAATTTAGTATATAGGGGGTTTCGGGGGCGATAAATCGATCTAGCTAGGAATCATTTTTAGAAAATTTCATTTTATCGTGTTTTATCGATAATCAACTTAAACATCAACTTACTTTTTGGAATTCCTGACATCTATTGGCGAATGCTATAATTATTTTAAATTGTGAGCAACTAACTTGCTTTAACGACAACAACACTAAAGCTATTCCAGCAGATGGCGTTGTTTATAAAAAAAAAGAAAATACCGAGCAAAGCTCGGTCATCCAGATATTGTTTAATTAAAGAGACGTCCGATCTTAAGCTACATGGTTTTTTTTCTTATAATTATATTTCTTCCTCCAATAATATTAAGATCAAACTCATATTTCTTTTAAATATAAGGTCCTGTGGATCAAGTGTGCGCGGCAGCTAAGAGTGCTAAATATCTCAAAAACAGATAGCGCTTAGAAACGGCAACTCCCCTCTTGAGTACCCCGCGGGACGTCCTGTGAAAGGCTCGTAATACAGCAGCTGCTCGTGCGCCATTTTGGATTCAGAGAGAAATGAAAGTTTTGCTGAAATATATAAGGTATTATTAATTATTTTGTCACATTAGACGCGTCATCTTTTGTGGTCATGCATTTTTTTTAAACTATGCTTTTTGCTGTCGAGTCAGCATAATATCATGTTTGTTATTAGCCAGTATTTAAGTCGTTATGATGACGTAATAATAACTGATATTAATATAATTTACTTTCTATGGATTCGGGTAAGTGTGCGCGGTAGTCTGTTGTGTGAGTATTCGCTGCGTACGTCGATGTCAGGGTAAGAGTGCGCATACGAAATGGTTTCGTTTTCTTTAGTTTCATATAATATAAGTTACTGATAACAATATTAATGTGTCTCAGTTGATAACAAATAAACAGTCTTAGTATTCAAAACAGTTTTGATTCATTTTACCCACAATATTAGAGTATGTGAAGCATTAAAGTGCCCTCACATGACTCAATTATCTGAGCAAATAGTACCGTACCATATTTAAAGTTATGCCTTAAAATATAAAATATACTGTAGATAAAATCATATAGTAGGGACCATATGATTTTATCTATAGTATATTTTATTCCAATATAATGAAGGGGAATTAACGCAACACTTTTTTAGGTAATTATATCTGAGTAATATGCAACGCGAAAGCCTAAAAGTATATTTTATATTTATTTGTTTACTCAAAACGATTAAATTATTTTATGATTCATAAGTTCTGACATTGATCAGAACATGGCCAAAACGTTTTAAGGGTTCATATCAATTATAAGTAGTTATAGGTTTGTATGTACTGGTAGTTCACTGTTTGGAATTCCAGCTACACTAAAAATAAATGATACCCAGTACTTAAATACATATAATCAAAGTTTATATGAAATCCAATCAACTCCAGAACTGGGTCAGAGTGATACTCAATTATGTAGTTCAACAACTGTACGACCATAATGCATACATTTTAAACGTGAACCTAGCCACAGACAGACATATCAATAAAGTTATTATGAATCGCTGTGTTGTAACTTACATTAGAACCTCACAATAATCACTCATCTATAAATATAATAAACCAGTTAGGTATAGTTCTTGGCCGTTTGTGCACTTTAAATTAAAATATCAAAAAAGAATAACGTTTCGATTAAAAAGGAACAACAAAATAGAAAGCGATAATTATTTGTTTCCTCTGGTCTCCAAAACTAGTTTTGACTAGAGTTTGTGGTATTGTCTGTCAGATTTTGCGTAAATTAATCATAAAATTGAACATTACCTATAAGGGAAAGTTTATTCTTTTCCAGCCATTTTTTTTAATATATAAATGTGCACCAATAAGAAAATATTATTTTATAACCCGGAAACATAATAACGGTTATCTCAATATTACGATAATTTTCAAGGGTCATCGTCAGTTATGGGTAGACTGTTTTTAATAAGTTCCGCACTCTGCACCCTCGGGATAGCCGTAACGGTTAATGATAGGCCACAAACGGGGTAACAATTTTATGAAAATATCTTCGAATAATCAATAAATTACATTGCTTAATTTTTTATAATGTTATTAGAGCAAGTGTAACGTATTGTAAGTATGTAAATAAGTGTATGTAGACGTATTGGGAAAAAGTGCAGGTGGAGCATCTTACAAATTTGTTATAAGTGTAAATAATAATAATAATATCTTGGGCACTATACACACAGTGCCCTCTAGTTCCAAGCTAAGCAACTTAATGCTCGTGTTATGGATACTAGATAACGGATATTAATACATATATACTTTTCTTTTGTAAATACATACTTATAATACATAGAAAAACACCCAGACGCCACACAAATATTACCAGCCATAGCATATTACAATAATGTCATACCTAATAGTAAGTTCAGTATGGCACAAGTTATGTGTTATATTCGTTAATTGAAGAGAATTTAAAAACAGAGTGTATTTTATAAAAATTACACATACATCAAGGAAATAAGAAACGGAGAGAGATATGATATATAGAATAAATTTTTGATATTCTCAAAGTAGGCCTAAATATATTGTAAGAGAAAGAAGCCAATATCATTGAACCGTGAATATTTTTTGTTAATAAAGTAATAATATAACATCAAATATAACTCCCGAGACAATTAATTAGAAATAAACACAGTGAATTGGATAATATACAGTGTGAGTTATATAATTTACATCTCAAGTGCAGTGTTGTGTTATCTCGAGAGGATTATGAACTATGTGATCGTATTACGTTTTTACAAGCGAGTCGAACTTTTGAATTAAGTAGTGCCACCCATGATAGAAAGTTCGAGAAGGAATTGAACCGCCGGTATACGGAAAATAAGACGTCACCAGTTTTATCAGACAAATCGAAGAATACCGTCATAAACCTCTCCAACGCAGATACCCTCAGACAGGATGTCGCGGTAATATTGCGAAAATCGAGACCACCAGTGAGTAATATTACTACAGCAGAGCGTCAAGCACTGAAAGCTATTCGGGACAACCAGAATATTTTAGTGCTTAAGGCCGATAAGGGAAACGCCACCGTAGTGATGAACAAGTCTGATTACCAGAATAAGATGCGGGAATTATTGTGTGATGACAAGGTGTACAAACCGGTATCATACAACCCTACGGCCAGAGTGACACGCAAAATACGCACACTGATCCAGGAAAATGAGGACCTGTTCACAGAAGACGAGTATGACATGCTGTACAAGCCTAAAGCACGGGTACCACCTAGGTTATACGGTTTGCCGAAAATTCATAAATGCAATGTGCCACTGCGGCCTATCGTCAGTCAGATAGCATCGCCTACTTACGACCTTGCGAAGCACGTTGCGTCGGTATTGCAGCCATTAGTGGGAAAAACACCGTCTTTTGTGAAGGATTCACGCCACTTCATCCAGATAATCAAAAACACCAAATTGGAACCGGATGAAATAATGGTGAGCTTTGACGTGGAGTCGTTATTCACCAACGTGCCAATTAAGGAATGCCTGGAGGTTGTGGCCGACAAGTTGAGGGACAACGAGATGCCGTTGAATTATATTGATCTGCTGAAACACTGCCTAGAGGGCAATTTCTTCCTTTTCCAGGGTCAATACTACCTTCAGATAGATGGAGTCGCAATGGGGAGCACCGTAGCTCCAGTGCTTGCCAACCTCTGGATGGAACATTTTGAGCAGAAAACTCTAAGCCACGGCCCAAAGACGGTCAGACTCTGGAAAAGATATGTAGACGATATCTTCTGTATCATCAAAGGCAGCAAAGATGAAGTGGATCAATGCCTAATACATCTTAATACAGTTCACCCCAAAATAAAGTTTACGTATGAGATGGAGGTGAACCGGTCGCTGCCCTTCTTAGACGTCAGGCTCAGTGTGAAATCTGATGGGTCCTTATCTCACTGTGTTTACCGGAAACCCACACACACTGATAGGTACCTACACGCCTCGTCACACCATCACCCTCGACACTTGCAATCCGTTGTGACTTCTTTGAAGAATAGAGCCGAGGATCTCTGTGACTCTGAACATTTACAGCAAGAACTTGATCATGTTCAGGAGGTACTAAGGAACAACGGATATCAGGTTAACCGACGAAACAAACGACGGTCGAGACGATGCAAACATCCGGAAGTGAACCGACAGCCAGCCTACATGCCTTATGTCAAAGGAGTGACAGACAAGATAGGCACACTACTGAAAAGATATTCAGTCCCCACCGTATACACACCGGGGACAAAGGTAACAAATATCTTGGGCACGCCGAAGGATGTCTTGCCGTTACAAACACCTGGAGTCTACAAGATAAATTGCGGCTGTGGTAGTTCGTATATAGGCCAGACTAAGCGAACAATAGCTGAAAGGGTCAAGGAACACAAAGCCGCAGTGAAAAACCGACAGGTAAACAAATCAGCGATAGCCGAGCACATAATTCTCGGCGGCATTAATCACTGGATCGAGTTCGACCATCCGGAAGTCCTCTCCAATGATCGCCACTATTATCCAAGAGCTGTCCGTGAAGCAATTGAAATTAAAAAACACAAGAATTTCAATCGGGAAGATGGATTCAAGCTCTCCGCAACATGGAATCCAGTGATTAATAAAATAGTAACACCTCGCTTTAGTTCACAGTCGGCTAATCTATCAATATAGACACGCGTCGTAGGGCGTACGGAATAGGGACGTTATAAGTGTAGTGTGACGGTATATAAAAACAAAGAAAAAACAGCACCAAGCGATGAGGGTAGATATACAAACATCTACCTCATCTACGGAGTCGTGAGGGCGCCACTTCAGTCTGCTTGTGACCACGGCCAGTGCAACCTGGCCGAAACGTCAAGCTAATCAAGGTAAATATTTGTTTACCTAAAACAGTGTCGCGTTAATTCCCGTTCATCATTATCACTGAGTAATATGCAACGCGAAAGCCTAAAAGTTTTTATAATATAACATAACTTTACGCCTTTTTCTACCCGTAGTCAGCGGCTGTTAAGCCTCGTCTCGCCATTATGTTTACGTCCCAAATGGTACGCACGGCACGACAGTTTTTCAGTCATCGATATTTCACACATAACTTCCGAAAAGAATATCGAAAAGTCATTGGCCAGTGTGAGGATTGGAACCCGCGACCTCTAGATTTAGAAGCGGGTGCTCGACTACTGGACTACCGACACTATAATATACTTAATACATATCTCTTAAAACATGCTTTTTTGAGTTAGTGACTTTTCGCGCTACGGGGACGATATGTTGGGTCGAATACTGTAGCACGACATTGGTCTCGCGAAATCTTAGAAAAGCGTTACAAACAAACAGATAAGTGATATTATTATTATATCAACATTTATAATATGAGTACCGATGTGAATGTTGTTAAGGTGTAACACGCCATGTCCTGTTCCCGCCTTCGAGAGTTACGTGTGACGTTACATCATGATTGGGCATCAGGGGCCCTACTACTGATACGATCAGTATTAACTTTTTATTACGTTTCTTTTAAATAGCATCACGACTATAACACTCAGAACTTCTCAACAGTGATAGAGCCACGTAACTCAATGATGAATGGGCCGGTTCGAACGGTGGCACAAGTGCCGTTTAGTTTTGTGAGAGGGGTATCCCAAAGCCCACACCCTTCCTTTTTATTTTCCACTTCCATCCCACACCAATAAAGGCCGGTAATATAACACTATTTGTATTGTAAGTATCCATGGCGGTGCTATTTGCTTACCACGACAAGCCAAAAAGCGGTCGGCAGCGTTTTTATAAGGCCATATGGCGCAAAAGCTACGCTACAGATGTGGCTTTGATTATTGTATCTATTATGAATAGGATTGGGAAAGCATTGGAAGCATTTTGAGGAGATTCAAGGGACAGCCGTTACGATTTTATATGGATCCCATAAAACTTATGCACGGCAACGCAACGCCAATAAAAGCAATTTCTATGTGGCTATGGTTTTTCTGCAATTATGTAATCATTAGAAACGTCCAATTTCTACGTAATTCAACTGTGAACTAACCCATAAAGAGGTGGAGCTACGTAGTTGCAGTAGCACGTACGAGCATGAATGGGCCAGCTCGACCGTAGAACAGTTTAAATATCACGAACTCTCAGAATACCGACTTAAAGTGGCATAAACCCTTCCTCGTTCCTTCCTCCCTTTTCTATCCCATCTTAAGGTCAGGCAACACACAGATAACACAGGTGTTCATGAGCAACGCCAGCTAATTCCCATCAGGTAAAATATCTAAAAGAAATATTTCAGTTCGAGTTTGATTAGTAGGAGCCATCAACACGTGCATCGGACAAGTAGACGAAGGAAACAATTACTTAGATCTCAGTAGATACGTGTGCACCAAACACTCACCAACATATTATATACTGTGTACTGTACTAGTGGAAAATACCCAATATTATAACTAGGACTCGGGTGATGAATAATATTGTATTAGAATATATTACAATAATACACCGAGGACATAATGCAATTTTGTACACTTGTAACTTGTTCTGAAAACATAATGAATATCTGTTGGTAGTTGTGGTGAAAAAGATTCCTTTTAATCCGGTCGAAACCTTTTCGAAGTACCACCGCTCGGGGAAACTATGCATTTCCCGTATCCCTACCAGGCTCTAAATTTAAGAGGACGGTAGACCGACGAAAACCACTAGGGTGTTCTTTCTCATTATACACGGTGGGGTTGCAGGAATATCTCCACATACTGCTGCGACCTTTGTTAGTCTGTATGTCTGATTGACATAGGTTAATTTTGTTAAAACGATTAACAGCTATTGCGTAATTAATAAGCGAGACAGAAATATGAACATTTCTCGTATTGTTGATCTGCCTTTTGTTCGTATAACAAAGGCATACCGGTTATTAGTTTTTCTCTTGTATCTTCAATATAAAAACATCGCTTGTTACAATTTTGTTATACGAGTAAGGTACGCGACATTGAACATCTTTTAGTAAGAGTGATTGTGTTTCTATGTGTCTTATTATAATTAATTAATATTATACACACACATACATAACTTCACGCCAAGTCTCTTGCAGGGTAGGTAGATAGACCGCCATAAGTAACGATTCTTATACGCCTCACTCGCTTCTTTAATTTTATAACCCTTATAATTCACGCTGGTCGACTTTTAAGGCTCCTGAAATTACCTTCTTGAATGACCCGGTCAATTTGGTCCTACCATTCGAACCGTCGGAGGATGACCTTCACAGTTGCTTTTTTTAATTAAAGTTGATTAACATCATAATAATGATGCAGTACTTTTCCAACATGACATATTTAACACGTTCACCGCGGCGCCAATTTTCATAGCCTTTCGGCAGGTGCGTATGAGGCGTTTTAGAGGCACAGTTGAACTTATTTGCAGTGCGTATGAGACCTCGCCGGCCTCATAAAATATCGTTTCTCTAAAACATCTTCAAATACCGCAAATGTGACTATATTTGCTTGAAACTTCTACATCATATAAATAAATATATACTAAAATTGAATCCGGCTTCGCCCTCAGTTGCGACTTTTGAGTATTTAATAAACAACACAAATATATATGACATGTGCTTCAAATCGCACTGAAAGAAAGTATGATTTGTAGCTACACTAGGGATGGGAAGTTGCAACTAAGATAAAACATATTTATTGGAGTACCTTAAACAAAATATTTTTCATTAAAACAGGGTAAACAAAAAGATGGACACAAAAGCTTTTTATTTTGCTGCCTGACCACCTTTTTGAAGCACATGATCAGCACATTTGCCAGGAGGAAATCCTGAAATAAACACTTGCCGTCAGTCTCTATCAGTGTAAAGACATAAATAATAATATCTTGGATTAATTAATTAATTAATAATATTAATTATATAAATGTTATGAATGTGTGCACGTGTAAGGATATTTGTGCAGAATAAAGAACATTTTGTTGTAGTGAAATATTTAGGTCATTCTTAGTATGAAAACGGCAGCGAATATTTGACTAGAGGTTATTTGAAAAAATCCCTTTATCGTTATTTATCGTGACTTGTCCAAACACTAAGCTAAAATGCGCTGTGCTCGCGACGCCCGCACCCCGCTCTGTGCGTTTATGAGGCCTGTCACTTTTGAGGCGGATTAGAGAGAGACCTTCCTTCGCACTAAGCGGTAATTATTTTTAATCAGTACGTTTGGAGCCTATTTAACCTCATATTGTACTAACTACGCCGTTAGGCTAAGCTTCGTGAGAAAATCAAATAATATTTGTCTCTGTTATACTCGTAGAAATGTTAACGTAGCTGTCTCCCGCACAGAGTGAAAGAACGCGATTTTGTCTGCCGTACCAGCGAGAAGTCACGCATGTACCAATTCGACCTCATAACGCAGTGAATGTGTTAATCACGCGTATGTGGCAGCACTCAACGTACTGTAATCTCATCTCATATATATTCTACGTAACGAATAAATTGTTTTATTTATGAGGTAAAACTTCCATTGTGCTAGAGCCGAGTAGAACCGCAAAGTTCACGAGCGTACGAGAGGCGTAGTCATGATATTTGAAGTAACTGAAAACTACTTGCGGTTCGCGTGGGTTCGTGGATTCGTGGGTTACAAAACTGATACGGAACAGTTACCTGAAGTCACCCACTACTTGGTTGTGTAACACAAAGCGTGGGTTTCACTTTAATAATAAATCGATTTGAGATGAAGTTTGACTTCGCTTTTGTTCTAAATTATATAACAAACTGTATACGTAATTAGTGAATTTATCAACATTATTCTAAATTTAGCTGTGGAATATTTCACAGTTTCCATCAGCCTCCAGTCGTGTCAATGGAGGATCCCAGATTATCAATTGAGAGCTGGTTGGAAAATTGTTATCATTAAATGAAATGTGAGGGAGGTAGCAAGCCTTTTTTTTCAATATAGCGAAATAAGCTTTGTATTTAAGGAAAAGCGTTCGAATGTTATTTCTTTGTTTTTGTTTCTCTTACCAAACATCCCACCTATTCGCAATCGGGGGTTAAATAGCCAAATTTATGTAGACAACCCTTTTATTCCCATCGCCAGGTGTAGGTTGTAGTTAAATAAAGACGATTGTGCCTAAAACAGTTATGCTTCGAATACACACATAACTTACAAAAAGGATCTCGAAAAGTCATTAATGTGAGCCCGAATTCGAATCCCCGACTTCTTGATTCAGAAGCGGGTTGCACGACGTAACTGGACCACCGCGACTGCTTAAAAAATCATTCTTTCTGAAACCTAAAAACGGATAATATTTTTTCCGTGAATAGAAAATAAATAACTATCTTCATTTACTGCTATTTAATTTTAGTAAAGTCTCGGTGGTCTAGTGGTCGAGCACACGGCTTCGGAACCAGAGGTCCGGGTTCGAATCCTAACACTGGCTCACACCAAACACTTCTCGAAATTGTTTTCGGAAGTTAAGTGTGATAAATATCGATGACCAAAAAATGTGTGCTCGGTATGGCAATAGTTTCGCCACCTATTCCATTTGGGATATAAACATAACGGCGAGACGAGGCTTGACAGCCGCTGCCTACACCTTAGGGTAACAAAGGCTTGAAGTTATGTTATGTTTTGTAAATAATAAAAGTTTAATATATAATATACCATGCGCCAGTAGACATAGCAAATGTTTCATCGTATTTAAATATCTTAGAAATTTCTAAGATATTTAAATACGATGAAACATTTGCTATGTCTACTGGCGCATGGTATATTATGGTATCATGGTATATTAGCAAATGTTTCATCGTATTTAAATATCTTAGAAATTTCTAAGATATTTAAATACGATGAAACATTTGCTATGTCTACTGGCGCATGGTATATTATATATTAAACTTTTCCTTCATATATTTTTACTGAAACCTTTCTCCGACTAAGAGTCCTTTAATAGTAAAGTCGTGTATCACGTAGTTACGAAACAAATATATTACGATCATCCCGGGCCGAGAAGGACCTTGTTGCGAGGTCACAACAAAGATAGGCGAGGAAAACGTTTTCGAACCAATCTTTTTTTAACACCCTTATCCGTTGCTCGGCTGTCATTTAATTACTATTCAAGCGTTCAATTTATAAGTAGCGTTCAAATTAAGAAAAAAGTTTGCTTCAAAATTTTATGTAAATATTCGTTACTAAAGGTGGTTAAAAAGAATATAGAAGAAAGAGAGAAGATAAATGTCACGTTTCTCATTCACTCACTCATTCCACAACGTATTTTTTGTGAAGTTAAGAGTGAAATCATGTGTTTGAAATCCAAACAGTACATACAACCAACTTCTACTATTCTTATTGATGTCGAAAAATTTTGTCTGGCACTAACCTCGAATAGAACCACTTCGACGGGTCCCGTGGGTGTCTCAAGACACACGGCACCATCTCTGACATGATCTAAGACTGAACAGTCAGTCACCCATGGTCCAGTGTGCTATTGAGTTAAATGTTGTTTTTATTGTAATTATTACTAGAACAGGTCGTCTCGTGGGGTAGTAAAGGTATAACAAAAATCGAGTATTGAGAATAAGAAAACTATTTGTATAAACCTTATTGTGAACCTTTAAACTTATTGTTATCAAGTAGCTGACCCGGCGAACTTTGTTACGCATCAAAAGTAATTTTTACATCGTTTGCAATTAAAGTGCTAAATCATAAAAATTATCACTTTATCTTTACTACATCATATATTAATTATAGATAAAAACCACTCGTAAACACCCTCTATTTATTAAAAAAATCCGCATCGACATCCGTTGAGTAGTTTCAAACATATAAGCGTATAAGGGGACAGACAGCGGAAAGCGACTTTGTTTTATACTGTGTTTGATAAATTAAACCTCATATTATTAAAATCTAATGGTAAAGTTGTAAAAACATAATAATAAATAAATAAATATGGCCTATTACCTAACAGTTGCAGATATAATCATTAAAATTATGAACGTGACTAGTTAACACATTAAAATAAACAGAATAGATGCCATTAGATGCATTGTTCGATGTTGTTGCTGTCTCTTTCTTCTGTGTGAGACCAGTAGCTGTGTCTCGCTCCAATTTTCCAGTTCACGCTTGCGCATAGAGGCTTTTCCCGAAAGATATGGACCGCTCGAAGCTTCGTATACAAACAAATTTTGTATTAATTTATATGATTTTTTTTATAACGTAAATTATTGCGTATACCATAGCAGTATATTTACTCCATCTTATATTATACATAAAACATTTTTATTTTTTAAATTTTTTCTTGTTTCCTTTAATGAATCAGATTTATGTATATAATATATATTCAAGCATATTTTTAAATGTATAAATTAAGAAATATGGTTAGTACATATTGGTAATATTTTTTATTGTGTTTACAATATCAGTTACGCAAGAGGGGAGGCGCAGTATACGAAGCTTCTATCGACCGACGGGCAATAGTCAGCCTCTGGAACCGGTGAGATCTCCCGGACGGACGAACGTACCTTCACAAAACCCGGGCATCGTTCATAATTCGAACTATCTCCTCAAATTCATATAAAAAAGTGATTGTATTGTCACAAAATGAACTTTTCACATTTGATCGCGGTTAAATTTGAATTTCGAATGTATACTTTTTTTATTCGGCCAATGTTACGGTGAAGGTTAGGTGTACGACTGTCACCTTTGTTTTTGAAAAATAATTTTATCTTTGATTTCGTTGTTAAGATTTTTCAAAGTGGGAGATGTGAATTAGTGTTTTATTAACGGGTAATCGAGATTAATGGTAAGTAAATATATGAAATACTTAAATTATGTTATTATTTACTAAGCATGTCCTGTTTTTGTGTTAAGCAGAAACAAAGCAACGGTATGGAGAAAATAAAATGTTTTCATTACTTATGTATTATTTAATTAAGTACATAATTAATATCAATAATTACAATCATCGGTTGGCAACAAGTGAGACCCCACTAATATTATATTTTAACACTAGCTGGTCCGGTGAACTTTGTTCCGCACCAAAAGTAATTTTAACAGCGTTTTCAATTAAAGTGCTAAATCTCAAAAATTTGACCTTTTCTTTACTAAATCATACACAAATTATAAATAAAAATCGCCCCGTTTACAGCCTCTATTTCTAAAATTCGTCACGTAGTTTTAAAGATACAAGCACTTTGTTTTAAACTATGTAAGGACAAAATCGTACGTAGGCTCAAAAAAAAGTTCTTAAGTTTTCAAATATTTTCGTTGTCAAGTAACGAACTATGGTATCAATATTTTTAGAGCACATTAGGTAGTTATAATTTCTTATCTGTTTATAAAAAATTTAAGAAGAAACAAGCTGTAGTTAGGAGCACTAGCAAAAGGGCGCCTATATTGGGCCTTAAGTACTTCTGTTGCAATTTTTCGGCAATATGTCACTAACAAAAACATTGACTGTAATATACACAGGTCTAATAAGTTAGTATTGTAACCATTCACATTTTTGTCGTTAAATTATCTTGGGTTTAAAAAGATGGAGAAGCTGGAAGAAAAGGAAAATAGTCCCTATTTTTTTAATTTAATTTTTGATTTTATTCTTGGCGTGTGGCTTCGCTAGGGAATAGTGCCACCTCATTTCTTCCTGTGGGAGACGAATAAGTTATATAATATACGACCTGATACCAACCGTCCAATGTAAGCTTGTTGTTTGCGCTTCGAATTCTACTTGAGAGGTCTCGCATTCGAGTCCTGACTTATAATACCTAAATATTAATGATGACACATGTGGTCCGCTTCTGGATCTAATGCAGTGCTCAGGTTCCCTAGTTGCCATCATGGTGAATCTTTGTGGAGCCCTTTAACCGTACTCTCATCTAGCTTATAGAACTATCACATACATAACATCTAACACATATATTTTTGATAATGATGGAGTCACACAGTTCCCTCAGCGAATGGGCCGGATCAGCCGGTGAAATATGGATGAAATATGGATGAAATACGGACCTCTCTTAATGTCGACGTAAAGCGGCTCATGCTGCGTTTTGTTCGCTGGGAGGTAATGAGAAGGCCACCTCTTTCCTTCTCCCCTCTTTATCTCTCTCCTTCCCCTTCACTATCCCATATTTAAGGTCGGTAACGCACTTTTGACACTGTCTGTGACCATGAGGCCAGGATCTAGGCACTTACTATCATGACTCGCTTGCTCGTTTGTCCTATAAAATAAAAAGAGGCAAAACAAAAAAAAATGATATTTTGCTGCGGTTTGTGGCATTCAGATTCATTCCACCTATTCCATCTAAAAGGAGCGTGAAAACACAAAAAAATGTGGTCACTTTCGAGAAAAAGATAATTAATATTTGCTTGAGTATACCTAACATTATGTCAGATTAATAATTATTTTAGCGATGAATTTCGTGAACATTCCGCTATAGTAAATATGGCGGGAACGTTTGTCATGATAGTTGTCAGATTACAACAATTTATTAGATATAACAATTTCATCAGTTCTGTAACCGTGAAAAGTAATTCAATATTTCTTTGTCAGCGTTACCGGTTTATTTCATTGCGACATTCCCTTTATTGGATTTGTCTTGGCAAATTCAGAATATTTTCATATAGGACGTTTCTACAAATTTAATACTATTTCGTAGTTCGTAATACCTTTTTTCGGGGTTCGAGATTGGGAGCATAAATTGAATTGGCTATTCGGAACATTGAATTTAGTTTTAGCTACAACTCAAGTCGAGATAGAGTCAAATAATACTTTATTCAGTCTCCAATAGGCAGGTATTGTAATAGACAATCAACTTGCGTGATTTATTTAAAAAACAAACGTCAATATCTGTCAATGTCAAACTTAAATAATGTCAGAACTTCTGTCAGTCTAGTTGACTTTTTTTTTTATATATATGATGTATTTTTAACGGCTACAAATTGTTTTACTTGTTATTTAAATATCAGCTGCAAGCTAATATTTCATTTTAACTGTATCAACTTCATTGCTCAATAATAGGTAACGTATGAATATTATCTTGGTCTCTTGGAATATCCGGATTCAAATACAAAAACAACTAAAAGTTCGGCTTGTAAAGCCTTAGTTACCGCTGTCTACTTCAATCTGAAGGTGAAGTTATGAAAAAAAAAGTACATAAAATTAAACCCTTTCAATTGAGAAAATTCGGGTAATCGAGCAAATATTTTTGTCAAAATCTGTTCAATCGGATATTTGGACGAAAAGGTCTTTTCTAAAAGTATCGGCAGTCAAGCGGTCGTCCCTTACACAACTAGTTATAAAGATATACCTAGCGATTTGGGATAAAAAATCTGTCGAGAAAGAAATAAATAAAAATAGGTCGGTATTTGAATATAAATAATCAAATTTACATAAAATTTTAGCAGTGGTAGAGCCACATAATATCGTAAATGAATAGGTTGGCTTGACCGGTCAAATACCACGATCTCTCAAAGTATCGACGTAAAGTGGCTCATACAAGATACAACAAAAAGGTTTTCATAATATCATAATCATCATGAAATGAGATTATGAAAACTTTTAATATTGCTTCCGTTTCAAAATTTCCAGTCCCTCCGCTTCCTATATAATCTGTCACAAAATATAAAGACAAATATTTACTTACATATCATTTGCTTCGTTTCTTATAAATATTTGTCAAGTCGGTGGCAAAGGTTTAACTATATATACATAATTTTATGTGTTCACATTACTACAAGATTGTAGGTCAGCGCATGTTACCAACAGCACACCAGGCTTTACAACGAAGGTCATATTGAACAAAGAGTGCAACCGTATAATGCATACTTGCTTTTTTAAAAATAATATATTGAAAAACGTTAAGACTACATAATCAACAAATTCAAATTCAAATATTTATTTGCTTAAAATGTAGGTTACAAAGGTGTAGTTATGTCAATAATAGTAAATCCCAAGTACATTTGACCGTGCAACGGCATGCAAATTACAATGTCTTCAATAAAATATAGTATACTTTAGAAATGTCATAAACAAGGTAAATTAAAATTATTCTAATACATAAAAACAATTAACTTTTTCAAGCAGTCAAGAATATTTACACCCTATTTAGGAACATATATACCGTTATAATAATAAATGTTATTAATTGTTAACTGATGTCAAATTATAAATTAAATGTCAAAAAAAAATGTAAACAATTTCTAGATCACATGTCCAATTGTCCACTATTGGGCTGTTGTCTAATCAAGTAATTCTGATAATGAATAAAAATATTTTTCTTGAAGCCATGATTTCAGATTTCTGTTACATTTTTATATGGTAGACCAAGAATATCCAGGAATTTTATTAAATATGTAGAAGTATGTATGTAACAGTGGTAGAGCTATGCAGTTAGCTGCATGAATGGGCCAGCTAGACAAGTGAAATAACACGACCGCTCAGTATATCGACGTAAAGTGGCTCATGCCGCGTTTTGCTCGATGAGAGAGGTAATTTTAATTCTAATCCTCAGGGAGAATTTAATTTTCCTCTTAAGTATAGAAAAATATAATAATATTACCCAAGTCTTTGGCCTCAAGATGAAGATTTGTTGAGAAGTATTTTTTTTTCAAGTTTATCTATATACCATTTTCTAACCATGAGGGCAGATTCAGCAAAATTACTGTTAGATTAAAATAACTTTTAGGATTATATCGCGTTTATTTATTACTTATTTTTATTTATTTCCCGACGTATGGATCTCTTTACAGTGATCATTTTCACGACTGATCTCGTGAAAATGATCTCTGGGAAATAAATAAAGTTGTTTTAATCTATGAGTGAGATTCGCGAAAGTCTGGGAAAGAAAAAAAAACTGTTTTAGATAGAGCGAGCGTGGCTTTTTTTCGTTACCCTGAGACATAAACGTCATTTTGAGGTTAAACCACATCGTAGACGGCAATGATTACCCACATCAATCGTCAAGATAGATGTTTATGGCAACCAGAAGTCATATGTTCTCTCCAACATGGAGGGTGTAACAAAGCAGACAGAAAAGAAAGTGGGAGGAGTTCTACGAGAGACTGCGGAGCTACGTGAAAACAGGAAAAAACATTTTACTGATTACTACACAGTATGATATCTGACTGTATTTTTAACTTCATGCCTTTTGTCCCCTAAGGTGTACACAGCAATAGTTTTCACCGTTACATAAACCCAGTACAAAAAGTGAAAGATGAACCTCATTCCCTTAAAAAGAGCTTGGTGATACTATTTTAGTGGATTATATTTTTCTTATATTTTCGTCTATAAGTCTCGATGGTCCAGTGGTCCAGCACCCCGCTTCTAAATTAAGTAGTCGCGGGTTCGAATCCAGGCCCACACCAATAACTTTACAAAATTAATTTAGAAAGTTATCGCCCGAATACTGAACCGCCACTCAAATCTGACAATCAATAAAGTGCTACTTACTGACATTTCACGCATTCTGTCTTATGTGACAGCTACTTAAAAACTTAAGTAGCACTTATATTTTTGAGTGGCGGTTCAGTATTCGGGCTTATGTGTGATAAATATCAATGACTGACAACTTTGTGCCTGATATGGTAATAGGTTCTACACCTATTCCATTTGGGGCGTAAAAATAACGGCGAGTCGAGGCATAACAGCCATTGCCTACACCAAAGTTATGTTACATGTCATGTTATATTTTCTTTGTACTGAAACTTTAAAATCTATCTTATGTTCAGTCTATATTATTTCTAATATAGTAAAGAGGCTTTCTAATGTTGAAAGAACATACTTAAAAATATCTTCTGTAAAATACAAGTACATCTACATAGTATAATCGTAGTGTCATTTCAAAAATGACCCTTCGTTACGTGTTACTTAATTACATCATTTCAAATATTTATTCAGTAGTATATTTTTTATTAGATATTTATTGATAGCTTATATTTTTTGCTTCAAATATAACTCTGAAGTTAAAAGCAGTTATTAAACGAGCAATAAATAAAAGAATTCTCACGTCTAGATAAATCTAACTGCTTGTTACAAGATAGATCTCGAAATAAAATATGGCGTCGCATCTAGATAGTGCTTGTTATTAATAATAGGTTTATTGAGAGCATACTTCCGGCTATTTAGGATCTATGTACGAGAGGCATGATCACTCTTAACTACACTAGTTTATTTTCACTACACGTATGTAATACAAACTAGCAGATGCCGCGAACTTCGTACCGCCTTAGTAAATATGTTTACAACGAAAAAATCTAATATTTAATTCATATTAATAGTAGCGTGATTATATAATATAGCTTAAGGCCAAACTACACACAAAGTGTATAAATTGAAGACGAAGGTTCAAGTAACACTTTTACTCGTATAAACTACTACTAATAGTGGTACTACTAAAGCAGTTCGCTGCATGAATAGGCCGGCTCGACTGGTGAAATACCACGACCCCTCAGAAAATCGACGTAAAGTGGCTCATGCCGCGTTTCGTGCCGTGAAAGAGGTTTCCAGAGGCTCACGTCCATTCCCCATCCTACTCTTTTTAAACTCGGCAACGTAAACGTAACACTATATGTGTTGCAACTGTCCATGGGCGGCGTTGGTCACTTACCATCAGGTGACACGCATGCTCGTTTGTCCTCAAAACTTTGAACCCCATTTTTAATTTCTTTGAGGTAGAATATCAGAAAATCCTTTCTTGTGGGATCTCTGCATTATACAAATTAAACGTATTCCAAGATTCGGGTGTCAACGATCCGCGGTTTAAACTGTGCGTTGATCAGTCAGTCCAATATTCAGAACAAAACATTTTATGTACTTAATATTTTTCGAATGGAATGTTCGATTTCAATAATTTAAAAAGTAATTATCAAGTATTGAAACAGTGACACAGAGCTATTGAAGGCAGGCGGTAGGTCGAGGTCTAAGAGCTCTTCAGAGGATTATCAATTATTTTGTGCTCGAGGGCGACGTTCTAGACCAGTAGTTCCCAAAACTTATTTTTCTCGTGGACCACTTTCAAAATGTTATTAGTTTCGATGGACCCCTGCTTCTACATTTCTACCACATTCTTAAAGTCGCCAAAAAATAAAAATGTGTCGCTTCTGAGTTCTGTCCCTATATTCCGATAGGTAAAATAAAAACGAAAAATGGTACATTTTATAACACTTTATTTATTAAAAGAATAGAATTACAAGAAAACATTAATAATCGTCATAATTTTAATTAATGGGAAGGATGTATTTGGTGGAGTGTCAGCAAACGATCAATGTTTGGCTTTATTTTTGTGAGCAATAACCGCAAATCCCCCCGCTCTGTGATAATAATAATAGTTTATAATAATAATAATAATAGTTTATTCAAATTCAAAATTACATTCAGATACCAAATTTTACAATGCTTCACTAATAAATCATATTATGGTTTAATGCTACTAGTTCGCCATATAATTATAATTAATTAGGTAGGTTTATTAATGGGTCCCAAACTAGGCATAGCCTGTATCTTGGTGACCCGAAAACTTATCTTATGTTAATATAACAGCTTCACATAAGAAAAAGAAAGGAAATAATAATTATTGTAAATACATATTGATTATAAAGACAAATTATTGGAAAATAATACTGATAAAAGAAATGTTATTAATGTCAAAGAATAATGTTATAATGTTTTACAATGAGAATTCGCAAGATAATGTCACAAATATTCGAACAAATATTGTTGTTGTAGACATGTTACGTCAAAAAGTACAAAATAATGTCAAATGGAAAAATAACAAAATAGGTATTGTGTAAAGTTATGTGTAAATTTTTTGTATTGGTTGAATGAGCCTGTTTGTCACTTAGGGGTGCAGAGCAAACCCTCTGTTACGTCATAAGAGCATGCCAGCAGCCACTCCTTTAGTTTTATTTTGGCCTCGTAGTAGTTTTTAGGTATCTCAATATATTTACTAATGGTATTGAAGATCCTGATGGGGAGGAATGATGACAGGCGGGCGGCAAACAGTGTTCTAACTTTTGGCAATGGCATCCTTTCAGGCAAACGCCGTCCCCTACTACTGTGCTTGGAACGGCTTATATTTAATTTAATCAATCCCATCACTGCCCTTAAAATGAACATTTGACGCACTGTTAGCACTCGCGCTTCGCAGTACAGTGCGTCTGTACCAAACCGACGCGGCTTGCCTAAAAGCGCCTTGAGCACAGCTCTCTGAGCACGTTCTAACTCCAATAGCAGTGTCTTAGCAGCGCCACCCCAAATACCTACGCAGTACTCAAGAACAGACTGGCAAAGACACTTGTAGACCAGCATGCGAGTATCAGTTGGAGCACTTTCGCGTAACCGCCTCGCAATGTATATAAATTTACGAACCTTCTTAGAGAGTGCCTGAATGTGTGCTCCAAAAGATAGATTCTGATCTATAATAACGCCCAGATATCTAGTGAAGCCTACTCTCCTAATTGCGTCACAGTCGCAGTCAGTATTCGACCTGACAAGTCCCAGGCCACAGCTATGTCTATGTATTTTTAAGGAATCTAACTCTGGCCTAGTGCACCGCGTAATATAGAATGTCATAAAATTGGTCTTCTGAAAGTTGACCGTTAGAAGATTTTGTTCTAGCCAGGATCTTACAACTGACATTGCTCTCTCCGCCACAGACACTGTATCCTGCCAATTAGCACCGTGGACGATTACAGCTGTATCGTCAGCGTAGCAGATTACATCCGCTTGGGTCAGTTTAAGTCTGAGAATTTCGTCCATGTATATAGTGAAAAGCGTAGGGCCTAGTACACTGCCCTGAGGTACACCAAAAACAATCGGACAGCTTCCACTAATACCATCTCCGATTCTGACCACCTGATGTCTGTCAGTTAGATAACTGGTGAACCAGTCCAAGGCTACTCCTCGAATTCCTTTATATTCAAGTTTTTTAATCATGTTAGGAATGGAGACCGTATCAAAAGCCTTTGCGAGATCGAGGAACACTCCTGCTGTACGGTAACCCTTATCAATATTTGAGGAAACAATGCCAGTTAAGAGACCCACAGCCTGCTCAGTGGAGCCACCAAGTCGGAAGCCAAACTGTCGAGGGTGAAGCAATTCGTTCTTCTCTAAATAATGAACGAGACGCTTGTTAACCAATTTTTCTAGAATCTTAGATAGCACAGGAAGCAGAGAGATAGGTCTGTAGTTCTCTGGAACTGTTTTACAGCCGCTCTTGTGAATGGGAATTACAACAGCTGTCTTCCAACGCAGGGGCACCGTTCCTGTGAGCATGCTGAGATTATAAATGTGTTTTAGTGGCTTCAGTATATGCTTTTTAATGCGTTTCAGGAGCACTGCCGTGTAGCCATCAAGTCCTGGTGAACTGTCATCTTTAATATCGTCTATTATGTTGCTAATTTCTAGGTCATCTGTTGGACACAGGAACAGAGAGTCTTTAGGTGAGTGTATATTTATAATATTATAGTCAGGTAGCTTTTCATTTGCAGGTCTCTCTTTCAGGATATCATTAGCTAGTTTCTGACCCATGTCTACAAAACGCATATTACATTCATTAATGGAGGTATTTTTATCAGCTTTATAGTTTAGTAAATCTAGATTATTGTTTGTTCGTTTAGGTATCTCGCATATACCTTTTATAGTTAGCCATAGCTTCTTGGGGTGCTTTCTATGCTTTTCAATTTCATTTTTTTCATAATTTGACTTACAATTTCGGAGGATCTTATTGCAAAAGTTTCTGTATCTTACAAAAATCGTTTTATGAGTTTGGTTACTTGGTTCATGCTTCATCCGAGAGTGAAGTTTGTCTCTATGCCGTATACATCTTAAAAGACCGGGTGTAATCCACGGTTTTATAGCGTAATTGGAGCGACTTACTGTTATTTTCACAGAGTGTCTGTTAACTATGTCTGATAGGGACCTATCAAAAAGAAAAACCGCCTCATTGACATTTGTGGAAGAGGTGACATCCATCCAGTCAAGTTTGCTCAAATCTTCAGTGATTTTAGTATAGTCTGCCTTTAGTCTAGATCTATTTGGTATTTTTCTGAGAATAGGCTTGAAGATTCCAAGTAGTACCAGACTGTGGTCGGTGATAGAAGCCTCGCAAACCACTCCCTGGGCATTAATACCCTTCATTCTTACGTAAGCATGGTCGAGACATGCTTGATCCCTAGTAGGGTGAGTAATTGCTGCCAGTAAACCGTGTTCTGCCATCAAGCACTGATAATGGGAGGCATTAGGCGAGGGAACCAATAAGTCTATGTTGATGTCACCGGTCAGTATCAAACAGGGATCATTCTTTAGATTCGTTAATACGCGGTCTAGGGAACAGAGGAATGGTTCAATGTCAGTAAATGAAGGGGAACGATAAATACCCAGGAGTGATATTCTGTTATTGATTACAATCTGCATGCAGTTTGCGTCGTCAATTTCCGGCTCAAAGGCCGTCACAGTCCATCTCTCTCTAACATAGATAGTGACTCCTCCACTCTTATTTATTATTTTGTTGGTGTAGTAGCTTACGTATTCGGGTAGTTGATAAATTATAGAATTTTCATTTAACCAACATTCAGTAAGGACAATTATATCTGGTTTGAAGTCGAGTCGAGACAGAGACACTTGCAGGTTGAAGAAGTTTTTGTTGAGACTTCTTATGTTAGCGGTTAAGATCCCGAAATTGTATTCGGTAAGTAATTTTCCGCAATGCTCCAGCTTACTCACTGTGCGGCAAGTCAAAGTTAGGGTCTCGTCAATTTCATTTAAGATATCTGTATTATCCATTAATTAGGATAATCTTGAAGAGATCGGCGGATATGCATTGAGTTAATGCCGCAATAACACAAAATGGGATTAGAAATTTACTCCATTTTCGTAGTGAGCAGAAGCTGCTGAGCGATTTGTTTCTTGTACGAATAAGACGCAATATGCAAAATGTATCTTTGTTAATTAATTTGATATTAACATGTCTACGTGTTAACATTTGAGTCACGCTTACTCAAATAAGGCGAAGGCGTGTGTGTGTGGATACAATTTTTACAATTACTAAGGCACTGATATATATGATTACTGAGATGTAAATGTGCAATTTAATTAAGGTCATTGAAAACTTACTATGTAGTCGTATTGTTAATTTATAAAATTGTATTATATAACTATTACAGGAAAGATTATTTTTATTACATTCTAGAATCACAACAACAAAAATTCGTTTCAGACGTATTTTCGTATATATTTCCTCAGTTAGTTGAACTCGGTGAAGAATCGTATACGACGTTAGCCTGAAGCAGTACATCCAAGTCTTTGGTACTTCTAATGATGATTGCTGGTTTTCCCTCGGCCTTACGAACGAGTATGCGTCCGTTGTTAATCCAGCAGAATTTATGGCCCGTGCTCTGCGCTCGGGCTCGCGCGTCGCGAAACAACAAACGGTTTTCCCTTGTTAGGTGCTCGTTTACAAAGATTCTATGGTTTGGTCCCTCTGAGTTAAAATCTTTGGAGGAAAGATGGTGTCTGGTTTTCGACGCTTTTATTAGTTCATCCCTCTTATGCCTCCTGAGCAACTTCACGATGATTGGCCTAGGAAACTTTGAATTTGTACTCATCTTCTGGTTCCTCCTGGAACCCGCACGGGCTGTCCAATCAATATCATCTGCAGTCATCTGTACACCTAGTTTAGTTGCGGTTAGAAGGACAGTATGGTACAGATTTTCAGACGGAGTTTCCTCAATACCCATTATTTCAATTTCATTATGCATGGAAGACTGAGTCTGCAGATTCAGTTGCTCCTTTAGGTTAAATACGGTGTCTTTTAATAATACCACTTCTGACTTATCGTATTCAAGAGATTTTTCAAGAGATTTTATTCTTTCTTCATACACATCGACCCGGGCGTTGCACTTGTTTATCTCTCCAAGCAGCGATCTGAGTGTCTCTTTGAAATCGTCCATATCTGTACGCATAAGTCTTATTTCCGACACAAGATCAACAAACGTAGCTAAACCACCAGCAAACTCCCTTACAGGCGAGCCAGTCGCCATGCGCTTATGACCCCGCGAGGGCGAGTTTACATTTATTGCCTCCTCGCCCGAGTCTCCCACAACCATCACCGAGTGTATAGGCTTATTGCTGTTATCGCTACGGGGGGCCTTTGCCTGGCAAGCAGGACATAGCCACAAGTCTATTTGCTTTTTGTTCTTCAACGTAGAAGCATTAACACATAATTTGTGGTAGTTAGCATCACAGTTGCGGCATGCTATCAACATATCGGGCATTACGCCTTGTCTACAAGCTTCGCAAAGTGTATTCATATTGTTATTTATTCAATAAAATACTATTACTGTAAGGTAGGTATAAATCATGCAATAGCGAGTCGATAATAAATAAAGAGCGAGAGCAAGATGGCAGCAACGAAATCCCAAGAGATGAGTGCGACAGCACTAGTGCCGTATAGTGGGTAATTATAAAAACTTCATTAAGAGATGTTCGGGGACTCACCCGCCGTAGTCAGCTGTTTATGTATTGCAAGTATTTTACACTTGCGAATATTATAACTTCAAACGGAATCTTCAAATCTTTATAGTGTTAAAACTTTACGCAGTATAGCCAACTGTAGTTGGGTTTTAGAGTGAAATGATACACTTTTTAATGAGTTTACAAATAAAACCTAGGAGCGTAACAGTACCGTGCGGTTACCGCCGAAAAAAAAAAAAAAAAAAAGTGATGTTTAATTTGCTCCTTTTTTTTGTTAAGAGATTTGTAACGGCACTAAAACTCCTTTCTACAAGGTATCACGAGGGAAAAGCTATTAAAAATTTCCTTGCGATTTCCCACAGTCCAGGATATTTTTCGGGTATTTCTGCTTGCAACCAAAATGTTTGGTAGCCTTTTCTAAATTTCACCTTCAGCTCCTCATTGGTGCTTAGCTCGAGCAGCTCCTCTTGTAATACAACATTGGCCACTTCCGTTTCATCAAATGGATTTATGATCCATGGTGGTATATCCATTGTCAGCATATCTTCAAACCGAAGTTTTGAAGTCATCATGCAGGGCACTTAAATGTTGACTGTAGGTATGGATATCCTCATCAATACATTCTACCTGCGACAAGTTTGGAAATTGAGAGAATTCGCGCCGACTAATGTTTTGCTTCATTAATTTCAATTTCCCAAGAAAAGCCGAAATTATCCCCTTTGTTTTTATTAAATTCAGGCTGTCCCCTTGTAACTGCAAGTTAATATCATTAAATTTTTTAAACAAATCTGTCAAATACGCAATGTCTGCTTTGAATTTGATCAAGTTTTCTTTTAAATCTGGATCTCTGCTTTCTAGGAACTCTAATACGGAATCGAAAACAGAGTAACATCTCGTTAAGCATGCACCTTTCGACAACCAGCGTACTTCAGTATGTAAGAGCAGTCGTTGGAAGTCTTCATCATTTTCGTCGCACAATTGAGCAAATAAACGCGTATTCAATGCATTGCTTCTGATTTTGTTGACAGCTTTTATTACAAAATGAAGAGATTGGTTCAACCTGTCACTTAAATGTTTTGCCACAAGATGTTGGCGGTGGATTACGCAATGAATAGCTGTAAGCCCTGGTATAATTCTTTTGAGATGAGTTATAAACCCACGATATCGCCCGACCATTGCAGGAGCTCCGTCTGTTGCCACTGAAATAATGTTTGTAAATGGAATCGATTTTTCCGTAAAAAAATTGCTCAGGACATTAAATATTGATTCGCCTTTAGTGTCAGTCTCCAAAGTTCTGGCAAATAGCAATTCTTCGTGAATTTTTTCCTCCATAATAAATCGGACATATGCCAATAATAATGCTTCATTACCGGGTAACGTTGACTCGTCCAGTTGTATATAAAAATGAGTTTTTTTCAGTTTTTTTGCAGATGATTGCACAAAAAACTTTCGATATCAGAGCTCATTTCATCAATGCGTCTTTGTACAGTATTGTTACTTAATGGAATTCTTTTTAGTACGTCAAATGGAGATTTGTGCAAAACAGTTTTTAAAACTTCTTCAACAGCGGGTAAAATGAATTGTTCTCCGATAGTGTGCGGTTTTCCACATTTTGCTATAAGTAATGAGATATTATAAGATGCCCGCAAGCCAGCATCGTTACTTTGAGATGTTGAAGCGAACATACTGTGCACTGTGGGTCTCTTTTCATATCTTTCTTTCAATGTTTGAAAATATTTTAAATCTTTACCTATTTTATCAGTATGACACCTTTTTAGATGATCTTCGAGCTTTGATGGTTTCATAGAGTCATTGCTCAAAACTTTGTTGCATAATAGACACATGGGCAATTGTTTGTCTGCCTCTGATGGAACAAAACCATATTTCAAATAATCGACACTATATTGTCGACATTTTTTCTTTGCTGTAGCCATGTTTCGTGTCAGTTAACTTACCTGTAAAAACCAGTAACCAAGATGTTTTCTGAATATAGGTATCACACCGCAGCCTTTGATTGTAGAGCAAAACAATGTTCTACAACTTTGCAGAATATAGTTGTCTACACAAGTGGTCGCGACACCATGTGTCTAACTATTGTAGTTATCTCACAATAAGTGTTTATTTTTTTTTTAATAATATAAATGATGATGTTTTAAAAGCCCTTTATTTTGTACTTTGGTATTAATTCTGATTAAAATAAATTATTTACAATTCAAGACAGATTCAATAGCTTCCTAGAACTTTTTGAATTATTTAATTCGGATATTTCATTCAAAAGATATCGCAATATACACGATATAGGTATTAGATTTTTAGGCAAATATGTATTGCGCGCACATATAGTAAAATAACTTCACGCCTTTTCTACCCGAAGGTCTAGGCAGTGGCTTTTAAGTCTCCACTCGCCGTTATGTTGACGTCCCAAATGGAATAGGTGGCCATACCGGACAAACGAGGGCTGATGGTAAGTGACCAGCGCCGCCCATGGACACCTGCAACACATATAGTGTTACAGTTGCGTTGCCGACCTTTAAGGGAGTAGGAAATTAACACTACATTCAAGTGCCAACTATATTCCTTTATAACTGTATTAAAATAAAATCTATTATAGAAATAAATACATAACATTTATAATTATGTGTTATAGAACCGATTTTTAAAATATTTTACCAAAATCTTTTAATATACTCTTAAATACTTATATAAACACAATGGAGTTATTTTGAAATTCGTTTATTAAAAAAAATCACAAGTGATACCATATAGAAAAACTACTCGGCACGGTTTAACTCTAATCTATACATAATATAATTTTTCACACTTTATAATTTGATATACTATTTACATACAACATATTATTATTCATGTTGTGGTAAATATTTTACATATATACCAACCACACAGTATTAATAATAAAATAAAACATAAAGCGTATCTTTCATACAAAAATAATATTGATCGACTCGACAAAAGTTTACACAGAACACATATTTTATTCCAAATAGTACAAACTATTTACACAATTCGTTACAAAATTAATAAAAAAATATTATGTTGATTTTAATAAACATAATTATATAAACTCCGAATCAAGTCTTTTAAGTCTGATGACAGTCCCTGCATAAAAGTGAGACAAATAAGTCAAATGGAAATGTTTGGACACACATTTACACAAAAATCATAATGAATCATTTACTATTACTATCATATTCTTTAATCATATATTTGTATTCTCATAAGACTATTGTATCTCATTATTTATGTGTATATGTTTATGTATATTGTTTATGTATATTATTTATGTGTATATGTTTATTATTTTATTTATTTATTTATTTCATCATCATCATCATTGAAAAATATTGTAAATGATTTTAAATGAGTTTCGATTATATAAAATTTAACAAAGAAACACAATTGTATATGACAATTCGAGAAGCACTGCTTAAACTCTGCTTCACATTATATAGGCAGCTCCAGAAATTACCACAATCAGTTCAGTACATTATAACTCATGCAACATTACAATATAACTATCCGATATAAAATGTACGTGACTACATTTGTAATTATAAACATTCATACATACATAAGCTCACGCCTGTATCCCATGGGGGTAGGCAGAGACTTTGGATTCCCACAAGCTACGACCCTGACACACATCATTCGCCTCATTTACAGTCATACATCTCGTCATGCATTTACGTCGGTTTCGGGTGCTACGCATTTTGCCTTTTTTAAACAGACCATTTATTTGGTCGTGGTAGCTCCGTCTTGGTCTTCCGATCCCGACCCTGCCACTCACATTCGCTTCGTATACTCTTTTAGTCAGTCGTCTTTTATCCATTCTTGCAATATGACCAAACCATCTTAACAAACTTCTCTCCACTTTGGTCACCACATCATCCTTCAACTTGCATTTCTCCCTTATCACGCTATTTTTCATTCGATCTGCAAGGGTGACTCCACACATTCTTCTCAGAGAACGCATTTCCACTGCATTCACCTTACTTTCATGCTTCGCCTGCCACACCCAACATTCACTCCCGTATGTGAGAGTTGGTACCAACACACCATTGTGAATTATCAAGCGTACCTTTTGAGACACAGCCTGACTACGCATCAAGGCATGCAATGCACCAATAACTCTATTACCCGCAGTCACTCTCCTTTCAATATCTTCCTCACATTCACCGTCTCTTGTAAACATACTTCCCAAATATACAAACTCATTCACTTGCTCCAATTTCTCGCCATCCAATATCATATCGCACACTGTGACCTCTTTCTCTCTCTCCACAACCATAACTTTCGTCTTGTTTACATTTATTTTCATACCTCTTTCTCTAAACCCTTCATTCACCAAGATTAGCATGTCTTGTAACTCCGACGCCGACGAAGCAAGTAATACCTGGTCATCGGCATACAGTAGGCACTTATATAACACCTTTATAGATATCAAACCAGTCTGAGTGCGCCCTATTCACCCTGATACAGGCTCTAGAATTCTCATATAGAGAATTTAAAGCCCGCACCAGGCGCTCGTCAACCCCATATGTATTCGACAGCGTTGACCATAATTCATTCCTGGGTACACGATCATAAGCCTTCTCCAGATCTACAAAAGCATAAAATACTTTTTTGGACTTGGCTAAATGTTTTTCACAGATGGTCCGCAGAGAGAAGATCTGATCGATGCACCCCCTACCTCTCCTAAATCCACTCTTTCAATAAGAATCTTCGCATACAATTTACCTACAACACTGAGAAGACTAATGCCTCGGTAGTTTTTGCAGTCCTGCCGCGACCCATTCCCCTTGTGCAAGGGCACAATGACTGCTTTGGTCCAGTCGTCCGGAACGGTAGTTACCCTGTCATACCCTGCAGACTTACCCAATTTCGTACTTTTGATTGCATTCACTATTTCATCTTCCGTAATTTCCTGAACTGCATCGTTTTGTGAGTGAGTGGGAGTTGGAATGTTCACCGGCTCATTATTGTGAAGTGTCCCTCACTACACTCAAAAAGTTCTTCGAAGTAACTTTTCCAACGATGCAGAACATCACTTTCAATACTCAACAATCGTCCATCTTACGCTCTTATAACGTCCAACTCAGATGACCTTGAGCCGCCGCGAACCAATTTAACCTGCTTCCAGAACAGTTTTAAATTAGCCCTGAAGTTCTTAGACATCTTTCTGTCAAACTTCTCTTTCATACACTTCTTTTTTTCCTGTACCACAATTTTAGCTTTATTCTTTGCTTCCACATACACATTTTTTGCATTTATTACCTGGTATACATTCTCTGTATGACTTACATTACCTTTCGCTTTGATAGCTAGTCCATCCAACCACGCCTTTTTCTTACATTCCACTACTTTCTTAACTTCTGCATTCCACCAACATTCATCCAGCGACCTTCCTTTCTTTCTTTTCGCCTTTCCAAATACTTTGGCAGCTGCTCCAACCATACTACTTTTTACAACCTCCCACATATCATTCATTCCTTCCGTATATGAAACATCCCATACGTGCTTTGTCCTTTCTACTATTTCCCTCAAATATTCCGCTTGCACGTCTATGTCACTCAGTCTTTCAACGTTTATTCGGCCAAGACCCGTTGTCGGCTATTTGTTCCAGTGACGCCAGGCTTTAAACACATCCCTAATTCGACTTACCACCAAATAGTGATCTGTTCCCACACTGACGCCACGATATCTCCTGGTATCTACGACTTTACTTTTGACCCTATGGTCTACAATCACAAAATCAATCATACTCTTACTTTCATTCCTCTCCCATGTATACTTATGGATATCCTTGTGGTGGAACAGAGTATTCGTAATTATAAAACATCCATATGTTATCATATTTCTCAAGAAATTGGTTACATTTCAGTATTTTTACTGTAGAGTTGAAATTATTAAATTTAGTATTGGTACCTGGCATTAAAAGTACCTTATCATGTTAACATCATTACAAAATCAATTAAATCTTCCTCAAAGTTACATTATTCAGATAAGTACAGAAACATTTAAGCATTACAGCATATTCATTTATTTTACTCATATATTATATTATTTTATATAACAATAGTAATATACCAACATTATAGAATATGCCAATACATATTGTCTGCTCAAGACATTTATCACACAATCATTATACTAAAGTATATCAGTTGCAACTGAGTTATGTCCTTATCGTGTGTGAATTATTTATTTATTTTTTATTTCATCATCATCATCATTGAAAAATATTGTAAATGATTTTAAATGAGTTTCGATTATATAAAGTTTAACAATGAAACACAATTGTATATGACAATTCGAGAAGCACTGCTTAAACTCTGCTTCACATTATATAGGCAGCTCCAGAAATTACCACAATCAGTTCAGTACATTATAACTCATGCAACATTACAATATAACTATCCGATATAAAATGTACGTGACTACATTTGTAATTATAAAACATCCATATATTATCATCTTTCTCAAGAAATTGGTTACATTCCAGTATTTTAACTGTAGAGTTGAAATTATTAAATTTAGTATTGGTACCTAGCATTAAAAGCACCTTAACATGTAAACATCTTTACAAAATCAATTAAATCTTCCTCAAAGTTACATTATTCAGATAAGAACAGAAACATTTATGCATTACAGCTTATATTCATTTATTTTACTCATATACTTATATTTTATTATTTTATACAACAATAGTAATATACCAACATTATAGAATATGCCAATATATATTGTCTGCTCAAGACATATATCAATCACACAATCATTAAACTAAAGTAATATATCAGTTGCAACTGAGTTATGTCCTTATCATCTGTAAATTAGGGACACTATTGGTAGCTTGGAACATTTGAAAACAGTAGAAAAGTTAGGAGTATGTATAAACCTATTATGCAGAGCAAGCAACAACACTATAGCAGACATTTACAATTTCCTTCAGAAAAACAATCAATCAATCAATCACAAGTATGATATTACATTGACAATTCAGCGAAGGATGGACCTAATCAAGAAATGATAAGCATTTGTACTCATATATTACTCATTAATTACTTTATTACTAAGCAACTCTACAAGCAACAGTTATAAATTTAGAATAAAGGCAAGTAGTCTATATGAGGTTGATGATCAAATAATCCTCATCAAACCATCCATACACCAGGTACACAGTCAAGTAAAAGTCTACATATCACATTGTGTCCTGACAGTCCCAGACAGATGAGTAACACAATTCATAATTATTTGTAATTATGGATTTCATACAGCTAGTAACAATAGCTGAAGCCGAGCCCAGCAGAGCATCAAAAACATATATATAAAATCACACAAATATATATTCAATAACCATTCATAAAACAATAAGAACTCAGTATAAGCATACCATAGCGCGATTTAATCAATTGACGAATAGTTTATAAGTTCATATTAAGGGTATAAATAATAGTCTGTTTATGATCCTCGGTTCAAATTATCTTTATCAGTATGTTGTATATACACAAAGTTAAAGGAAATATTAGATAGGAACTTAGTTACTATTTCTCATAATCAGTCCCATTTTTAAAAGTACCTAATTATAATATATTAGTAATTAATATTATTAGTCTCGGTGGTCCAGTTAAGTAATCGAGCTCTCGGATTCTGGAGTCTTGGGATCGATTCTGGGCTCACACCAATGATTTCTCGGTTTTTTTTTTTGGTATCTTATTATAGTTAATATTAGATACCCTATGGTTTTTTTATGGGATAGGCAGGCAAACCTAAGGAGCAGGATAGGGAAGGGGGGTGGGCCTCCGGATACCTCTCTCACCGAACGAAATGCGGCATGAGCCACTTTACGTCGATCTTCTAAGAGGTCGTGGTATTTCACCAGTCGAGCTGGCCTATTCATGACGGGATTATTTTTCTCTATTTCTAAATCAATTTTAACAGTTTTTATTTTCTTTTCTACAATAAGAAGTTACACTTCTACCGCGCGGAGGGACTTCACGCATTTTTTTTATTTGAAAGCTGGTGCTTCCCATTTGGTCCTATTTTCACCAGGTCAGGGTCTGATGATGGAAACCAGGAGAAATCGAAGGCACCACCGAAAATTATATGCGAGTATTGTATTTTTGTTACGTAATAGTGAATGATGTAAAGATAGCCTTGTATATATATTTATCTGATGTCTTACGGATATGCTTTACTGTGTTAAAATATGATGCTGCTGCGCTGATGATGAAGCTCACAAAGTTTTTTTGCGGTTAGGAGTTGGGATACAGGACTGCTTTTGGTCGATAGAAACCACTTAGTAGTATGTAAGGCTAACTTGTTGCTTGGGAGGTATGCTTGCATCAACACCTGATGCTAATGTGCTGATGATAAGGCTACAGAACTCGCTTCGATTTGATTTTGAAACTAACATCTAATAAAGTTCACAACTCATTACTACAACTAAAAATCTAGAAAAAAAAAACTTTCAAAAAAGTTAAACCGACTTCAAGAAGACAAACGACAAAAGGTGCCTACTTACGTAACTAAAAAGCTATAAATGATCCAACCAATTTATCTACTTTGTACAATATACAAAACATAATATACAAGGCTATCTTTAATTATAAAAATATTTACTATTGAAGTTGGTTACGGCAAAAAGTTACTCCGTATTATATTTTGCGAATTTGACGACTGCGCATATCATACAACACAGCATAATAAGTTACTTAGGCTGGCACGGACTACAATAGTATCTGACAATTGTAAATAACATACATAACATAATTTCACGCCTTTGTTATCCGAAGGTGTAGGCAGCGGCTGTTAAGCCTCGTCTCGCCGTTATGTTTACGTCCCAAATGGAATAGGTGGCGAACCTATTGCTATACTGGGCACAAAGTTTTTCAGTCATCGATATTTATCACACATAACCTCCGAAAACAATTTCGAAAAGTCATTGGTGTGAGCCAGTGTCAGGATTCGAACCCGGACTTTCGGATCAGAAGCCGTGTGCTCAACTACTGCGCCACCGAGACTCTAATTGTAAATATTTTTATAATTAAAGATGGCCTTGTTAAAGTCTAATCTCTATAGTCTAATAATCTAAATATCAATTTTCATGTAGTTCTCTTAAGGTTAACCCATGATTGAGTAGCAAACATCCAAACCCCTTTACAATCTGCTGCATTGATGATGTTAGTGACAGCAAATAATAAATAAAGTTTTATTACGGCTTTAATTTGTTTGTGGTATAATATAAGTACTTGTTTTGATATGTACTTAAAAGTTATACGATTCACAAATCCGACTCGTATTTGATCGAGTTATTTGGGTTTGATATTGCCATCTTGCTTGTTTATTATCACGCTCTTCCAAATCCAATATAAAACCTATTTTAAGCCTCGATCTTTTTTTTTAATAAAATGCCAACATATTTTTTCATTTGACATGTCAATTATAAAGATGGCGGCTCATCTATCACTTTGGCTTACGTGAACCGCGCTAACAAAATTTACATCTAACCACGAATTTATATAAGGTCAGCGATTTGAAAATAAACTTTATAGTTAGGGCAATGAGGAAGTATTTTGGCTGACATGTTTGGTCAATAAATAAATGGGATTATTAATTGGCTTTACAAAACCTAAGTTTACTTATTATATATTTTATTGTACCTGTATAGACAGAATTAGAGATTAATTTATATTTGCAAATAAACGTATGTACAAATGCGAGCTCAGCTTAATGTTGAGTTTTGATTTATCAAATCTTTTGAGCGATAGAGGAGTAATTAAGCGAAACAAATACGACATTTGACGAATTGATATTTAAATAATACTCTCCTAAAACAGGAAGTGAAAAAAACTATAATATATTAAAACATAACCTCATACATATAAGTAGTAGGTATATAACATAACATAACTTCAAGCCTTTGTTACCCGAAAGTGTAGGCAGCGGCTGTTAAGCTTCGTCTCGGCGTTATGTTTACGTCCCAAATGGTATGGTAATAGGTGGCGAACCTATTGCCATACCGGGCACAAAGTTTGCAGTTATCGATTTTTATCACACATAACTTCTGAAAACAATTTCGAAAAGTCATTGGTGTGAGCCGTGTGCTGGACTGGACCATCGAGACTATAAGTAAGCGCTCACGTAGGTAATACGACAAATCTAGATTGTGACGGATAGTAAACCGTAGTAGTAGTAGCATGGATTTCTCGACTTTGACCAATTAGTAATTAGTTTAGTTTAGGGCGAAGCTGGTCATATTTTCGAAAATGGGAATCGGGTATTCAAGTTGTAAAGGCGTGCATTATTAAGATATTCGTCCTTGGTATCAATAAATGCGACATCAATCCGCTTAGATATAGAGCGTAGAAATTATTCCAGATGTACTTGTCAGTCAGAGTCGAGGACGGCCAAGACACACATTCCATGACCAAATAGAACGTTTTCTGGAGGAAGGTGATGTTAAGCCTCAAAAACCGACGCGCGTGCATGAAAAGAGTTATGAAAGTCAACGAAGCGAGTGAGGCGTGTAAGAATCGTGGCCTATGGCGCTCTGTTCTCTCTGCCTACCCCGCAAGGGGTTTGGCGTGAAGTTATGTATGTGTATGTATGTACTTGTCACCCTTCTTCTTGCGCAGTCGGATAAAAAAGTAATTTAGAAAATTCGTAAACAATAAATTATTTTACAAGAAGTATTTCAAGTCTTTGGCATGGCATATAGCAGAGGTTTTTTCAACGAGAATTATCTTTGTCAAAATGGAGCAGCTTGTCCTTATTACCTTATGTTATCCCAGCCTAAAACTAAATTTACCGTCTAATAACACTCATTTTTTCTAGGCAAAATAAAGAAAGAAAACAACATATTTTGAACCCTCACATGGGTAACTTTATATGTGTTATATAAAGTATTGTATGTACCTACAAACGGAACTTTCCGAAACACCAATCTCGTAGGGCGTGTAAGTTTTATAATAAATAATAAACGCGATACCTCCTTCAATAATAACTCGACAAACCCAATAAAGCCTCACAGGGTTTTTCAAAGGACTTCTCAAATAAATGAACTGAGAGTTTTTTTCACAAAGGCAAGCAATTTTCGATTTATTTGCATTGAACAAGATATCGACAACCCTTCTTCTGTATTTATACTGTGCTCAAAGTATATTATGGCACTTGACTGAGAGACTTTCCTTTTCTTCTTCAAACAAGCGACAGAAATTTTATGTTAATTACTGATCGCTTTTGGTTGATATCGGCTTTAATAAAATGGTTCGGTGATATTTATTTTGTACCCTACTACTGCGACAGAGGAAGAGTAATACTTTCGGATGTATGTCTAAACAACTTATTGATAGACAGGGTTAGATTTATGTTAAATGTGTGAATTAGATAGGTTATCCCATTACCCGATACATTCACTAATGTTTTTACTAGACTTGTAAATATTTCTTGCAAAGAAATTTGATTAGACTCACATTATATCGCTATTCATATACACATTCTATTGATTTTATAACTTCTAATGTTTTGTCTTTTTCTGTTTGGGAGTTTTTAATAAAATTTGAAAGGTATAAACAATAAATTTAAAGTTAACACAAGTTAAACTTATGGGTGCCATAATAAGGAGCGGGTCGTAAAAAACAAGTACAAAGAATTTTAAACATTACTTTATTAGACATAAAACAGTCTGTTATGACTTACGAGTTTCACTGCAATATGAACATTACTATACTGATTACGACAGCATAAAAGTTTAACATACACGATTCTATTTGAAATGTCCTAAGTTAAAATCACAGTATACTTCAACGATTTTTAAGAAGTTATGTGGCAATTATATTATTATCGTTGTCCGAATAAGTTCTGCCATATGTATGGTGATAATTTCACCGTCAATTGTATGGGACCTTCTATAAGGCGTGACGAAATGAGGCCTATATTTTCAGGTATCTAAAGACTTAAGGCATGTATAACTGATTGTATTTTATTAAAGATCTTAATAGCTTGCCGTTGAATATAAATGAGAAGCGTTTAGTTTTATCGAAGTCGTGAAACTTTAATCGAGCTCGTTATTAGTTCGCAACTCTCTTAACGAACAGATTTAACTTAACGTTATAAGGATTTTTTACTAAGTTTTGTTCGAAGTAGAACAAAAAATGTATCGGTTTAACGAGAATAAATTTCTTTAAGTCTGTAAAAATAACATCTGCGGGAATTGATGTCATATATTATGTACTAGTAATTTATTCGAATATAACAAACGTTTTTGAAGTCGGCACTAATGTGTTTTTAGTCAAAGCATAATTATTTTTTTAAGACAGCTGCAACACAGTTAATACAATCACAGACAAAATAATCACTTATTTTTTATCTCAGTAAAATTTATATAACATAACATTACGCTAAGTCCCTTGCAGGGTAGACAGGGAGAAAGGAGCGCTATGCATAAGCTTACACACCGCTTCGCTCCTTTGACTTTCATAACTCTTGTGATACAAGCTCGTTGGTTTTTAAGGCCCACACATCACTTTCCTCACTACCTTGAGTTAAATTTGAGATCAACATTAAAGAATAGAGTTATTTGACTGTGGTTCCCTGCGAGTGTTACCTGACTACCAGGCTGGTATTACATTTTAACTGTGCTAAACCCCTAACTAGTACTGTAACTACTAAAAATAAATTGACAAAGAGTGACATATTTAACATCTATATAGTACCTCCAACCGCTAGCTTCGATCTCAGCAAACATTCCTGGGCAGCTTAAGCCGGAGGAGAAGTAGGGGGAGACGACCGGGAGGTGCAATGTCTCTCTAGACGGCTCGCGCCCAAACATTGTCTAATTTCATTAAATGCCACTGTAAATCTATTACGTCTGTCCGCTCTCCAATTTTATGTGCACAATTTGTTTTCTTTTACAATTAGTGGCCGACTGTTTCTTTCTTTGTACTTTAACTTTAGTACAATTATTCACAGGCTTTGACATAGACTTTTGGCACATCGATAATTAGCTGAAAATCGCGCAGTCAACTACTTCACTCGTTGCGTTTTTGAAGTACTGATCCATCGATGAAAATATACCTATTATGTTTTACTTATATTCATGGTATGGTAAAAATGGTATGGTCAAATTCCAGAGAATTCCTAAGTTAAATTTGACTTTAATATCCATCTTTCGTAGCATACATCTTGATTTCATCACGCGTTGCGCTAAAACACGATGCAGCACAGCGTACCCGAACGTGCATGATCACTCTTGGCAGTATCGTTATTTTATGATCCCGTGGAAATTTCTCTTTATAAAAATCAGTGTAATTAATTACAAGTGAGTGCCTAGCGCTCGCGTGAAAGAAAGGAGCCGAGAAGAAATCCTTGACGCATTCGTACGTAGAAGCGAAGCAATATTTTATTTAGTGTTGTTATTTTATATATAAAACGCACTCCCCCGGGAAATCTGAGCCCGGAACAAGTATAATTTACACTATATAACAATATAACAGCTAATGTTTGTTTGATGAGCGCTCGTAATACGTTTCAAACTTCGACGATGTTCGCGCGGTTTTCGACTTAATGCTCGCTATTGGATGATCTATAAATAGAGGACCAGATATTACCTGTTTAGAATTGAATATAAGGCTTTGAATAGACTTCCACAAAGCTAAAGTATTATGTCCATTGAAATAGCCAATAATTTCCCCCGCCAGGCCGGTGTGGGTACTTAAAGCACTACTTGAATGGGTTGCTTTATTTTTACACAAGTAAAATCCACTGGAAACCCGTTCCCCCAGAAACATCCAGAAATATTATGCAAAACTGTGATCTAATATAAGATAAATACATTCCTATGCAATTCGACAACATGGCTATACTGAAACGATCCTGTGAACTTCTCGGTGAGGTGCGGCACTCTAAGAGTAAGTAAGACTAAGTACTAGAAGACGACGTCAAGTGTACAGTGTAAGTGTACAGTGCGATGCAGTAGATAAGCACGTGCAATCATATTACCATGTCGCTGAGAGCGTGTAGACTGCACACACGACAGAACTGTGGCTGAGCTAACAGGAATATGTCCTACCGTTATGAAATTAAATATATTTTATTATGCATACTTTTTTAATATTAAAGCCGTTTTTACCAGCTATTTATTGACTATTTGCTTTGTATGTATAATTATAAATGTGTTATTATACTCGTTTATTTTGATAAAACTAACGAGTTTTATCAAAATACACGAGTATAATAACACATTTTCGAAAAATTTTTTGGTAGTTTCCGTCCAATATTACATCGGGATAAAGCGATATGTGGCATGTTTCCCTACTGTATAATGACACGGGCCCTGTTGTCGGGATAAAGTAATTTCCCCGACAAATCACGTAAGGAGCCAATAAAATGGCGCTAATCCGTGCGCAAATATCCGTCGCTCGGTTGAATGAGGTGTCACAATTGACGCTGACAAATTGGCTTCACAGGCATGCACCTAATTCGTACGCGATGACTTACAAAATGACGCGACTACCGCGATCATGGTAGGGTGGTGTTTTATTGCAAACATAAAAGAAGTGCTCAGAAATATTTAAATTAATAAAGAAAAGATAGCATTTTAAATTAATATGTCGGGGTTGTTCGCAAAGAAATTTAGTTTTTTCCAGACAGAGGATTTAATTTTCTTTTTTGCACACAATTTCACACTTAAGCCGTATAATTTTTATATGTTTGGACAGAATTGTTTCTGGTGATATACCTTCTGTGTACTAAGTATCGGGAATTTGTCAATAAAACAAAAAATACAAATTATTCATCTAAATTTATTTTATCGCCTTCAAAGTAGGCCCCATCGCTTGCAATACAACATCTCCACCGCTTCACCCAGTCTTCCATACATTTTTCATAGGCTATTTGCGGTATGGCCTTTAGCTCATTCAGCGAATTTTCTTTTATGGCTTCTATTGACTCAAAACGTTTTCCTCGAAGTGGTAATTTTAACTTGGGAAATAAAAAGAAGTCAGACGGAGCCATATCAGGTGAATAGGGTGCCTGGTCGAGAACGTTTGTTGAATTTTTCGCTAAATACTCTTTTACTATAATGGCTGTGTGTGATGGTGCATTATCATGGTGCAGCATCCATGAGTTGTGTCGCCACAAATCTAGACGTTTTCGGCGGATACTCTCACGCAAACGCTTCATGACGCCTAAATAATATTCTTTATTCACTGTTTCTCCCTCTGGAAGGAATTCGGAGTGAACCACACCACGGTAGTAAAAAAAAACTGTCAGCATCACCTTGATTTTGGTGCGACTTTGCCGTGGTTTTTTGGGTTTCGGCTCGTTTTCGAGACGCCATTCTGAAGACTGTTGGCTTGTTTGCATGTCATACTCATAAACCCATGTCTCGTCGCCAGTTATTATACTTTTCATAAAGATCGGATCCGTAGAAGCTCGGGAAACCATGTCTTCAGCGACATGCTTTCGCTGCCCTTTTTGAACAAAATTGGGCTCTTTTGGAACTAGTCGAGCGGCGACGCGTTTCATGCCTAAAATGTCAATGAGAATATTGTGGACGGACTTAAAAGATATGTTCACCTCACTAGCCAACTCTCTCAGACTCATACGTCGATTTTCGAGCACTAGCTTCTTGATTCTGTCGATGTTTTCTTTGGTCGTAGCGGTTGCAGGTCTACCAGAACGAGGCAAGTCTACTACTACTTCTCGGCCTTCTTTAAAAGCCTTATACCATTCATAAGCTCTTGTTTTCGATATACATGATTCGCCGTAGGTATTTCGCAACATTTTTAGTGATTCACCACATGAAATATCATTCGAAACACAAAATTTAAGGCACACTCTTTGTTCAACAATATTTTCCATTGTAAAAATCGCCGAGGACTCAAAACTATGACCAACAAAAAGTTTAGTTTAAAACAAATTAAATGACAGATCCCGTTCAAATTTTGCGCGCTAAATCAGTACAGTGCTACCAACATGCAGTAAAAAAATTAGAACGACCTCTTTTACGCGGGTCTCTTTATTGACATATGCCCGATACTTTTTACACAGAGTCCGCCAATTTGTCTATGCCTTAGTTAATAATATTAAGACAGAAAAATATCAGCTGTATACGTTATGATATACTCTAACGCATTTGTATATTTATTGAATAATGCATGTAACAGATATAGCTTCGTATCTAGGTCAACAGGCAGGGTCAGATGATGCAGTCTTTGACGATAAATTGCATCCGTTGTTACTGATCGCCACCTGGCTTTAAAACTTCAATATTCGAAAATGAATTTAATCTAATATAGTAAGTAAAAAAATAATTAAATTAAATTGTTTTTATTGTTACAGATCCCCGCAAATATGTACAAACTTTGAATAAGATAAAACCAGAACGAAGACTATAAACGATGAAATCTTGATACAGAAATAAAATGACTAACGTTAAATTGAAACTTATGTTTTTCCTTTTAAACGCATTATTGACAGCGGACATAGTACACGCCCGGCCATATTCTGACCACAATTCGACAGACATAGTTATACAATATGGAAATAATAATAATACATTTAGTTTACCAATCGATCCTAATTCTGATACACTTATTGTAGCCACTGATGAAGAAACTAGAGCTACAGACACAAGCTCTAAAACTGATATGAAAGCGATGGTCAGCGCCGAACAAGACAGAGACGAAGCATTTTCTCAGAAAACGATAAAAGATCAAAACAAAGTTCTCAAAATACACAGCGCTGATGCAGATGCATTTGAAAAGCAGCTAAACATATCACGTAGTCTTTTAGAAGATATTATAAATTCAGAAACTGACAGAGAAGATACTATAACAGATATTCTTTTTAGACCAGAATCTGAATTCGCCGAGGATATGCCTCGGTTTGAATTTTTAATAGCTGCGAAAATAAATGAGACTGATGACGGCAATAAGAGTGTTAGTGAGAGTGAAAAGGATAGGAACAGTAGTGATGTGTTGAAGAAAGTTGACTATGTGGAGTTGGTAGAAGTAGACAAACCTTCTAAGGAGAACAGAAGTGCGTATATGCTGAACATTACGGTACACGAAGTTGAAAATGATTTAGCACCAGATACAAGTGAGTATACAGATATGTCCTATTCATTTCTATAGAATGTTTTTTTCAAACATTCTTCAATGTAAATTATTAAACTCAGAAAATATTACCCATCGTAAAAATATTTTCTTATAAAAGGTTTTTATTAATAAGATCCGTCAATGAAAAAATCTTTTCAATTTTTTCGATATTACTTTCGTGATATTTGGAAAATTAAATTATTAGAGATTTTAATAAACCAAGTTTTGTAAGTGATACTGTGTTTGAATTAATAAAATCACAATAGAACATTCAACAATTATAGAGGTGGTTAATGAATTTCTATCTTTAATAATATTTTAGATCAGAAATGAATTTTATTCGTTTAAGAAACCGATTAAATGGACTAATTATTTGTACCTAAGCATTTATAAGTTTTATACAAACACTCAGAATATACGGATTAGTTTCAAGCCTAGACATGAAGGTAGAAAAATACGCGAAATTATAAATAAGTTATCAAATAAATAAACTTCTATTTTTATGCGCTACAGTGTATTCTGCTCGCCTATTGAAAATAGTAAAGATATTTCCATGTCCTTAGCATTCCCATTTCCATTTCCATTCCCTCAGCTTCCATGAACTTCAGCTTCTATAGAAAAAAACATAAGGTTCGAGGAAGGCACTTTTCATCACCCAAATTCCTGTTTTAATATTCTTAATTAGGCTGGCTCGTATAAATATTCTGTTGTCACGAGTAAAATTAACACAGTCCGTATACTGTACTAGAACTGTGGGTAACAATGAGTTCATTTGTTTTGAATACGTTTTATAACAAATTAGCGAGCTTTTTGTGCAATTTATACGGTTGTCTCTGGTGCGCGGAGCGAATTTGTATTCAGCATCCGTGGGGGATCGCCACAATCAGGCCACCAGAAATCGCCACCGAGACGGAATTGTTTTCAAAACTGATCTATAGGACGCTAATAGTTTCTAACTTCAAATTTTAAAATTTATTCTGTGGTAATAACATAACATAACTTCACGCTTTTTCTACCCGAAGGTGTAGGCAGTGTGGCTGTTATGTCCTCCCAAATGGAATAGGTGGTGAACCTAATGCCATGCCTAATGCCCATAATGCCGGGCACAAAGTTTTCAGTCATCGCTATGTATCACACATAACTTTCGAAATTATTTTCTAAAAGTCATTGGTGTGAGCTGTGGCTTTGAACCCGCGACCGCTTGATTCAGAAGCGGGAGCTTGTACACTGGACCACCCAGAAAAATAGCGTAACATTTTAATGATAATTAGCCATTCATTGAAGTCTCATGTTACATATTTATTTCTTAGATTTTCGCGAATCACTTTCACCAGTAATGATGATCTCTGTAAAGAGTTCGAAATACATTGTCAACGTCGGGAAATAAATATGATAAGTTCTAAATAAACGCGATATAATCCATAAAAAGTTGTTTCAATGTTATGAATGTGATTCGCAGAAATCTAAGAAATAAATACTATGATGTACTGAAATATCATCAATATCATCATTATTCGTATTATCTGTCCGAAACGAGATAGAAGGTTTAAGCAGGGTGGTTTCTTTGTAGGATTCATGCGTCATATAGTAGAGAAAAAGTGATATTTTCTAGGTTTGAAGCTTTAATTGCAAACACTGGCTAAAGTGATAGATCTAAATAATGTACTAAATTTTTATAAGCCTTGTGAAGGTTTAGTAAAAGGCACGATGGTTTTGTGTTTCACTTAGCGATAACCTACAATGACTGATTTTATTTCTTTAGCGCCTTCCTGTATCGCCAATGGTACTTAATAAAATCTAAAATAGACTCATTCGTTAATTTTGATGTTAATCAAAGTCCGCCGGGTGAACTACTATATATATTTTATATTATATTAATATATTGGTAAAAAGGTAAAGAAAAATAGAGGTATGTTACGTATCCTTTTTTATTTTACCAATTTGGGAAGATTTTTTGTTCACAATTTCGCCAAACTTTTCTTTACAACTTGTCAGATAGAATCAATCCGAGCAGAAAGAGTTGGAATAACCCGTATTTATCTTATTTAACTTTACGTACGATACTTTCGTCAGATCTAAAAAATCAGGTCTAATGAAACAAAAGATGTTTCATTAGACCTGATTTTTTCGGAATTACTTGGTGATTTTGGACTTGGCAATATAAAAATAAATAATAGTTTAAAAAAACACGCTTTTTATAGAAAACCGAACTAAAAAATAGAAAAAAATTTTAATAAATTTAAATTAAGAAAATAGTGTTAAAAATTTCAATGAATATAAATTAATGATAGTGTGAATAAAAAAAAAAAATATTTTAAAAAAAACGTGGGGTGCATGGTGTCAATAGTTATAAATATTTTATTGACAGATATGAGTAGAGTGATTATCATTTCGATAATATCTTAAAAAGCACCCCACGCTTTTTTTAAAATATTTTTGTTTTATTCACACTATTATTAATTTATATTCACTGAAATTTTTAACACTATTTTCTTAATTTAAATTCATTAAAATTTATTTTCTATTTTTTAGTTCGGTTTTCTATAAAAAGCGTGTTTTTTAGTTTTTTTAAACTATTATTTATTTTATATTTTTTAGTTCGGTTTTCTATAACAAGCGCGTTTCTTAGTTTTTTAAACTATTGCTTAACTATTTTAAACAACGGATATCAAAACCGAATTTGAGGAATAGCGCCATCTGTGACTTATACAAGGAACTCGTTTCAAGTTGATAACGTAGACTTTCCGCTGATTGCCACTAGATGGTGCGAGAAGTGAACTATGAACACTAAAAAATTAACAAAATCATATTTTGCAAATTGAAAAATGGAATAATTATATCAAATTAGTGTATTGTCATCGGTCCTCAATAAATCTACAAAGTTTGAGCGAAATCTGGCCGTTTAAAGTGGGTTAAAATCGCGCCCAAAGAAGTCGGCTACAAACAAACATACAGGTGAAGCTAATAAAAAGCTAATAAAAAGTAAATTTGTGACTGCCCCACGATTTAAATCCCCACGTGACCGAGGAGACATAGTCTGTCATAAACGTCATCATTGATATAAATACAATTTTCCCATTGTACAATTTTAGTTATACCGACTTCAAAAAATCATTTCAATGTAGTTATTCCTTTATTTTTAGATAGAACTAAGTGTGTTCAATTTGTTGATGTGAAACATTCTTACGCTAAAATGTAGGTTTGAGACGGATGGAAATGAAATTGAATTCCAGTGAGGCGCAAAATAAATTTGTTTTCCAATAACGAATATGTTTAAAACCATGGGAGTGGAAGCGTGGGTAGCGATCAATGGACGCGATACAAGATACTGTTGATCTTCATTGTTTGTGAAAACATATGTATCTTATTGTATTATTTCTGATAACGGGATGTTTAATAAGGCAAAGTACCTACATTTAAAATTTTAATACAGTAGAATATTAATCTACTTGGGGAATTGACAGTATTTTTTTTAATTTTTTTTTATGAGAGAAGGGGCACACAAGCTTGCGGGTCACCTGATGGAAAGCAATCATCGCCGCGCATGGCGTCTGCAATACCAGGGGCATCACATCAGCGTTGCCGGCCTTTCAAATGAGAATAGGCTCGTTTCTTGAAGGTTCCTAGGTCGTAGCGGTCCGGAAATACCGACGCCGGCAACTGGTTCCATGAAGGAACAGTGCGTGGCAAGAAATGCCTGTTGAAACGCACTGTTGTCGATCGCCAACTATTCAGCCAATGCGGGTGGTAGCGTTGGCGCGTCGAACGGTGGCGGAAATCAGCTGGCGGTATTAATCCGAACAATTCCTCAGAGCACTCCCCGTGGTATATGCGGTAGAGGATGCATAGAGATGCCACCTCTCTCCGCAACGCCAGAGGATTAAGCCGATCGGTAAGGGCTTGGTTTTCGACAAGCCGAACCGCGCGTCGTTGGATGCGGTCAAATGGAGTAAGCTGATACTGGGGTGCCCCCGCCCAAAGATGTGAACAGTATTCCACGTGAGGACGGACCTGCGCCTTGTAAAGTTGCAGATTGTTATTAAAGATGTGAAGAATTGTGAAATATGTATTTTAATGTTCAGATTGTATATTTAAATTAAATCAACTCTACCTTCATACTGCAAGATTTACTTATCTGCCAGTAATTATCACATTTAAATAAATTTTGTTATTAACTTGGCAATCACATAGAAATGGCCTCCACAGATTTATCTATAAACATTTACTTCTTTCCTAGATTGATTCAGGGACTCATTAAAGCACTATATCTTAATTTATGAAAGCACTTGTGCTAATGCTTAGCTCCACATTGAAATCCCAAACGTAATTTCAAGCTGTTGTAATTTTATTCATTGATCTTTCAAATTAATTGCATTTAATTATTGGTTAGTTCATTATTCGTTTAGTTAGTGCCCAAGTCACGTAGTACGTACGCTGCTACTAGTCCATTATACAGCGGGATATTAAAGTTCAGTCCCACGTTGGGCGCCAATTAGTTCTATATCCGCGGCCTGTACGTCCGGACCAAAGAGCTGGAGAATTATTATTCTGACGGTGTATTTGTTTTGCTATAACCTTGAAATACACGAACTCGAACTCGTACTAAATATCCATTATAAATTTAATGGCATAGCAAATAATTGTATACGGATTTTCGCTTTTTGGGTCATTTTTTTATTTATGCTATTGTTTCGATAAACTCATACAATGTTAATTTTTATACAGTGAACTTAATTGATTAATGTTAAACTATGACGAATATAATTTGTTAAATTCATTTGTACTAGATGCCACACAAACATCCATGCACATAAAAAATATCTGTACACGACTAGGGAATGAATCCACCGACCCCTATTCAACACAGGGTTGTTTAGCCAATGCATCATCAGACCAAAATTTCAAGCTAAATTAGTAGAATATTCATTAGATATTAATTCCCTTACACGATACATGTTGCAATGTTTGCAGTTCATTATGCTTTAGTACACGGTGCATTACTCTGCATTTAATACAGTACTGTAGTCAGAACAAACAAGAGATAACAAATCTACCGCTTGTTTTGACTAAACAGACTTGAACATACAGAAACTTATAAACTCACACCTGTATCCTATAAGGAGTAAGCAGAGAGTCTGGTTTTTGTTAAACAGACTATTGATTTGGTATTGGGAGCTCCTTGTTAGTTTCCCCTGCCACTCACATTCCCTTCGTACACTCTTTTAGTCAGCTGGCTTTCATTTATTCTTGCAATACCACACCACATCATCCTTTAACTAGCATTTCTCCCTTTATAGAAGTTCTCCCAAGAAATATGGCGTATTCTTAAGTTTGACTATTTCTGCTTGTTTCTGTATGTAGATCTCAATAATACATCGTAAGTATTGGCAACTTGTTACATTAATATTTCACTATCAAGTGTTTTATAAATAAACTAGCTGACCCCGCAAACGTTGTCTTGCCAAAAAATAAAATTTTAAAAATAAGGGTTGATCGTAGGGGGTTGAAATTTTAGGGTTGTATGTATTTTTGTATCCCGTTTTATAAAAAAAATAAGAAACAGAAAAATGTCGAAAAATTAAAAAAAAATATTGAGGGGTGGGCTACCCTTGTGATTTAGGGGGATGAAAAATAGATGTTGTCCTATTCTCAGACCTACCCGATATGCACACAAAATTTCATGAGAATCGGTCAAGCCGTTTCGGAGGAGTTCAATTACGCACATCTAGACTCGAGAATTTTATATAATAGATTAGATATAAACAGAGCCAGGAACTTTCTATGATTTTTTACAAATTTATACATTAGATATGCTAAATGATATGAAAAGTAACATAGAAAGAAATGAAGTAATTAACAGCAAATTTTCTTTTTTGTACTTTCACGCCCGCGGTGTAGGCAGCGGTGTTACGCTATAAATTATTCGGTCTTATGGGAAATGGAGCATAATTTTGCTTATCTTCGATATTATATAATTTATTCAAATATTTCAAGGTACGATTAACCCCAAAGCCCCAGGCAGGTTATAAGTAACCTCAGAGTGTATACAATATACACATATTATGTCTATTATGTGTTAATATTAGTAGTCTCAGGGGTCCAGTGGTCGAGCACACGGCTTCTGATCCAGAGGTCGCAGGTTCGAATTCTGATACTGGCTCACACCAATGACTTTTTGAAATTGTTTTCGTAAGTTATGTGTGATAAATATCGATGATGGAAAACTTTGAGCCCGGTATGGCAACAGGTTCGCCACCGACATACGACATTTGGGACGTAAATATAACGGCGAGACGAGGCTTAACAGCCACTGCCTACACCTTCGGGTAACAAAGGCGTGAAGTTATGTTATGTGTGATTATATAACCACCCAATATTAACTGCAGGTTAGGTATAGATAATATCGTAGTCTAGCCAACTCAATAAGGCTTAGATTGGCAACTTTATAGAACCTAAACATTTAAATCTTTCTTCCTATGTACGTAACTAGTTGACACGGCGAACTTTGTAGCGCCATATATTTTTCTAATTATAAAGGTGTTGATACAATTAGCCTTACGAATTGAAATAAAATTACCTCTCCGGTAACCGTACGAATAGGCAGTCCCCGAAATTAAATCTATTTTATAAATAAAATGATTTTATCAAAACACTTTTTTTTTTAACACTGGTGGCTGGTGCTAGCTACGCAGTTTACTCCTTGAATGGGCTGGCTCGACCGGTGAAATACCACAGCCTATTATAATATCCACGTAACGTGGACCATGTTGTGTTTAGTTCGGTGAGAGGGGTATCTGGAGACCGACCCCCTTACTGGCCTACTACTACTTCCTTTAAGGCCGGCAACGCATCTGTAACACCATCCGTGTTGCAGGTATCGATTGGAAGCGGTAGTTGCTTACCAACAGATGAGCCGCTTGCTCGTTTGCCCTTCTATTCCATAAAAAAGCAGTTGCTTGCTCTACTAATATACCACGTGGCCCTTAGTTTATAAGTCCGTTTGTAATATTAAGGCTAGTTATATACATAATGTTGTTGGCATGTGACCTGTCGCAGTTTTATCTGTGTTCTCAGGCTTCACAGACGTTCAGACACTGTTCCTGGCCTGCTTCGGGACGCTTCTGCCGCTTCTGGCCGTACTCTTCGCTACACTACTGATCAGGTAATCAACTAAAATATCACTGCCTTATACAAACTGATAGCTGAATAACTTAATTGTGTATCAATATACGGTAGATAGATGGAGCAAAGTAATTAGATAAAGCCATCGATCCTTCGCACCTTATTGCCGTGTGCGTCTCCTGTGCGTCCATTTGTATTGACTCGATCAGTTAAGTAAATTGTCTGTGTTATATGTAGGAAAGGTGGTCAAAGTTGCAATTAATTAAAACTAATCGAGTGCACTTTTATTTATCTGTAACACTTGTGAAAACTCCTTAAAGTGCTATAGGTACCTATAATTAGTTTACAAATAACATGAAAATAAAAATTTTAATTAACAGTGGTAGACCCACGCAGCTCGCAACATGTATGGGCCGGCTCGATACTAGCTGTATTGGGCCGCACTAGTTACTTACCATCAGGTAACCCACTTGCTTGTTTGCCTCCTACCCCAAAAAATAATATATCAAGTATATATTGTTAGGCGTTAGGTAGTTTTCTCTTTTACGTGTATTCTCTTACGATATCACTCTTACGACTGGTTGTGGTGATCACTTCAAGTTTTGCTGGCAAGGTTCACACTGGCTATCATTATCATCTAAACCGCATTTTTCGTGTGTTCGTGTAAGACCATGAGTCATTTACTGCTTCGTTTACCAGGTCTCCACTCCTGATTAGATCTTTCTCGTGACCTGATATCCTCAACTATTCCCTAGTCAAGTCGCACAATAGTCACCTCCTTTGATGGTATACGGGTCCGAATTATATGAGGCTAATAGATGAGTATCTTTATCAGAAGAATGAGAATACTCCATATATCTCCTCAACTTTATTACTATCTTCTTAGGTATTTCGTCCCGCTTTAAAGATAACGTAGACCTCAGAAATTGATGCAGCGCGCTTAAATGTGGAAAAAGATTATTGAGAGCCCGTGTGGGCATCAATATTCGCTGACTGTGTGGCGCATGTGTTCACTAACAAGCTACCAAATTGGAGAGGATCCTAATACTGTTATAAAGGTAGAGGCGCCCTTTAAGATGGGGTGCTCTGTTCAATTCGATTTAGTCCGAGATTGTTTGAGTGACCTGTTATTATGTGGAGCGAACATCAAGTGACTTGGAAACTTGAACAAAGATGATAGATACATATATATGAAAATGAATATTTTTGTTACGCTGTGATCATGTCCATTATTGAAATTATGTAGTTGATGTGATAATCAATGAGTTTTTAAAAACAGTAAAAAAAATGCATTTAAAATGGGTCATGAATCAGTAATTGTCAAACCGATGTTTCATGATATTTTTAATAAATCTAATCAATTAATGATACCATTAAAATGAGTTTTGGCTTCCATTACTTTAGATTAGTTACTGTGTTTTGAAGGGATTCAACTGATAGTTAGCATAATTTCTTTATTTATTAATTAGATTTTGCAGTGCACACTCCACACTTCTTTGAAGCTGCATTTTTTTTTGGCTAAAAACACTAACGCGCCTACTGGGATACTGCCGTATCCGAGTTCTTTTTTAAGGCTGAAAACTACTCTGTATTTACCTTAACACAAAGTAAGCAGAAAATACAAAGCTACTTGCCATAGAGCTTTCAATAAACAGTTTGGACGTCTGCCAGTTTCGTTTGCGCTGAATTTACTTCAGAACGACTTAATTTTACTTTGGATATATCTAGAATTTTTAGCGCTCCACAATTTGGTCGGCTGTAGAATGTGGACTCTTTTTAACTGCAAAGGTTTGATTAAATTCTTTGTTCGCCTCGCACTTTATTAAATTAATTGGAACATGGGTATAATAACATTTGTTTAGAGTCATTTTCTTATATTTTTGTCTGTTCTTGTTTTTAGTACGTATGTTAAATAAATTTGTTACCCACCCTTTTTTACAAATGCTCAGGAATATTTTCATCATATTGTCGTAGCGTTTAAGAGGGGAACATCTTAAGCTTAGATAATAACCACTAGTGAATCTTCAGTGTCATCCGAAAGCAAATCAAACGCAGACATCCAATCAAGCAGTTAAGCGTAATTGCCTTCCATTGAGTGACACGCTCGTATATTGTCCAGTGGATCGTTTGAAAATGACATTCGAGATTTGATCCCACATTCATGATTGTATTCGGTGAATAAAGTTAGTTTTACTAATGCCATATTGGTTGACTGGTCGCTAGAGATGGACTGTTATATTAGAAGTTCAAATATTTACATATAAATAATTAAATTATAACATAACTAACTTCACGCCTTTTTCTACCCGAAGGAGTAGGCAGCGGCTGTTAAGCCTCGTCTCGCCGTTATGTTTACGTCCCAAATGGAATAGGTGGCGAACCTATTGCCATACCGGGCACAGAGTTGTCAGTCATCGATATTTATCACACATAACTTCCGAAAATTTCGAGAGGTCATTGGTGTGTGCCAGGATTTGAACCCGTAGTGGGTTCAAATCCTGGCACACACCAATGACCTCTTGAATTAGAAGCGGGGTGCTAGCCACTGCACCACCGCGACTACTATTAAATAAAACCGTAGCAAATCCTAACGAAAGCTGTTCATAATTAAAAACAGGAAATATTAATTAAGAAGTACATAATTGTTTACCGATCAGTCCAATCGATTGTGGATCAGTAAGGATTGTGGATAATATCAGCTCAGCGTTGTGTTGGCGAGAGGCTTTACTCTCACCAATTACATCCACTTCACAAATGTAATTTTTATTATGTGTACAGAGTAGATTTTTTCAGAAAAAAAATTGCGATTAGAAAGAAGCTGAATTGAAGTATTTGGATATTATCACGTTTTTTTGTTTGCAGGTGCTTATGTCGACGATACTGTCCTACGTTCTGCAAGAAACCTACCGGCTCTTCAGTATCAGAGAGCAGCGAAAAACAGGACACTAATCAGGTTAGTCAATTAATTCTATTCGGTAAAATTGCACTAGACAGAGCAGGTGCCGATGGAGCTAGTGATGTGGGAGCAGGAGAGAAGAGAGCACACAGAAGAACGAGACCTAGTGTTATCAAAAGACTGTTTTTTTATCTATTCTCTTGTTGTATTAAAAAATTAATTTTATACTTATTCTAGTCAAAAGTTTGTATTTTACATAACTGGTTCATAATTTTAACAGTGTTTTTTTTCTTTTTGTTTAGTATTTGAATTTCGTAGACACCCCAAGATCTTTTTCGGTTACTTAAAACACTCTGCTCTTAGCAATCAAAAAATAGTAATCACGCATGATACAAAAAAACCTCCTTCAAACATTTGAAACGTATCAAATATTCTCTCAGACGTGAAAGATCTTAAGAGTTTACCTGTTCATTCATGGCTATGTAGCTATATATTTAAGTAGGTAATGTGAGCACTTTGTATCTCAATAAGAAGACAGAAAAGTAATTTATCTAGACGATATTTACATATTGTGTTTTTTTGTCCCTATTTTAGATTATTTTTGCCCGTTATATTTTCTTCTATAAACATTTTCTTAGAATATCCAAGAAGCCTTATTATAATTTACATACACAATCTTCGAAATTAACTTACCCATAATATCCTGTGATGCTTGAATCTCATTAAAATTTTCTTTGCTAAAATTATGAGTTAAATTATACGACTTTATTATTATGCTATACATATATCTATATTGTCTTCGTATTAAAGCAATTTAGTACTAATTTTAAGGAGTAGGTGGCGTATTAGCTAATGAATAATTAAAGTTTGTAGAGTTAATCTCATAACATATCAGTATTGACTATCGATAAAAGTAATTTAAACAATTTTGAAAGGTAGGTACATAAAATTTATAAAAAAGTACATAAGAATATATTATTATGACAATTATCATTTATTTGAACTAGTTCTTACGCGTAGTACTTAATGTTTCTTTTTTCATTCAAAAAAACTTACTAACCGTAAAATCTATACAGAAAATTGTTAGCTAGTTAATCCGATTATATTTCATATATTTTAAGTTGGATCATTGGCGAAAACTATAATAAAAACTATTTAGTAGCATTTAGGTAGCTATGTGATGCGAATAAAGTATATATCTATATAATAATACTGTATGAATTTAGAAATTGATTTCGAAAGTTAGGTAGGTATGTGTGATACCTACATATCGATGACCGAAAACTTTGTGCCCGGTATGGCAATAGGTTCGCCACCTATTCCATTTAGGACGTAAACATAACGGCTAGTCGAGGCTTAACAGCAGCCACTGCCCACACCTTCGAGTAGAAAAAGGCGTGAAGTTATGTTTTGTTATAAAGTAGGTACCGAGTTACAATTTTATTATTATTAAGTATGACAACAATAAATATACTTTTACTAATAATATTGATTTACTACATAAAGATATAAATTAATACAATCAAACTCAATTAGTCCAAAAAAATTATACAAACGCCATCATATTAAAATTTATTTTAAAATACATTAAAATCTACGAAACGCCTGAACTGTACCAAGAGCAACTTGTCGCAGGGAATTATTAATAAGATTTAAATTGCAGGCGCTACGTGGAATTTAAACTTACAGTTGAGATTGGATAAAAATTTAACTAATTTTGTTGGATTCACTTCAGGCATATAAATGGTGAATTTAAGGGATTTGCATAATTTCATTAAATTTGAAGCAAGAGTGTATACCTACCATTAAAGTAGCCGTATGCAGCTATATTACCTAATACCTACTTAAAAATGATAGATGGTACAACATGTCTTATAATTTTATTTATAGGTATATTTTCCCGTTTTCACGCTGACATTATAAACAGTGGAAATTTTACTAAGTATTTATTCTGATTTGAAAGGCGGCTAATGGAGCTTAATAGATAGATAGATAACTGTTTATTTGTACTCCTTGTAGAATAGGAAAACCAGAAACATACATTAGTCTGAATAAATAAAATTATTTAATTTCCGAATAATTATTAAATTTACGAATATCAAGCAAAGTTTTCTCACTAATTAAAATTTATCGCACATAAGGATCATAATATCGTAATGTGACCCGGATTCTAACTTGGAACGTAAACTGAGTAACGGAAGCAAGTGAATTACTGTTAGTATAGGGGGGTAAGGTTCATACCTTGTGGTATTACTTTTTCCTGCACACCTCGCATGGGACTTCACGTGAGCTTATGCTGTTCTAATTTCATGACGGAAAAACCGTCTCTATGGAAAAGAACATAAAGAAATATTTCCCCTTCAAAAATAACGAACGTGTCACTTTCATTCATTTCGCCTCAGGGCATTGTAAGCGTAAACACAATTCACACTTTGCTACCCCTACAACCTGTGACGTCACGGTACCGAGGGTTTACATCCCCCTTGGGAAGACAAGATCACGTTTAGGTATGATTTAGTATCCCCTTACGTTCATATTCTACCGTGTACAATCCAATTTTGAAGTAATAATAATAGGCCTTGTTATTTCACTTGCTTGCTGTTTAGTGGGTTTAGACGAGTTGCAAACCCATCGTATCGATTTTATTAATGAAGTATCTACCATCCAAAACATTATGAGATTGAAGAATATCTACATCAAGTGGCTCATATGTAAGTGGAAATGAATTTTTTTAACTACAAATTCACTTGATAGCGAATGATAGGAACTTAATTATTTGAAAATTTATTGAAAATCTATTTAAAACATAACATAACTTCACGCCTTTTTCTACCCGAAGGTGTAGGCAGCGGCTGTTAAACCTCGACTGGCCGTTATGTTTACGTCCCAGATAGAATAGGTAGCGAATCTATTGCCATTCACCGGACGCAAAGTTTTTAGTCATCTAAGTTTATCATATATAACTTTCGAAAATAAATCGAAAAGTCATCGGTTCGAGCCCGGATTCAAACTCACAACTTCTTGATGCGGGGTGCTCGACCACTGGACCACCAAGAATCTGAAGTCTTTACTAACTATGAAGAATATTTGTGAGTAGTTGTTGAAAATTTAATTTATAAAATAAAAGCGATAATAATAGTTTCAATTAAGAGGCAATAATTAACAGCGTAGCGTATTCGTCGATAATAAATTGTAAGAAACCTTAAAACATCCTCTACGTTTTCAGTTATTAAATTTAAGGCTTAATAATAATTATTGTAGACATTTGGATAGAACAGTGGTTTAGCTGAAAGACTCCCGTTAGGAATTACATAGTTTGAACTCACGCCAATTACTCCTTATTAAGGGCGGAACAATAGTGCTTAAGCATACATAATATAACATAACTTAACGCCTTTGCTACCCGAAGATGTAGGTAGCGGCTGTTAAGTCTAAGTCGTCTCGCCGATTTATTTACGTTCCAAATGAAATAGCTGGGGAACCTATTGCCATACCGGGCACAAAGTTTTCAGTCATCGATATATAATCACACATAACTTCCGAAAATAATTTTGAAAAGTCGTTTGTGTGACCAGGATTCGAACCCGTGACCTCTTGATTCAGAAGCGGGGTGTTCAACCGCTGGACCAACAATACCTCAAACTGTTTATCAAAGGCAGAATAGGGTGCTTAAGCATATGATATAGAGAATAGGCTCGTGAGCCAGTCTATTAATATTTGATCCGCTGTGACGAGCTAACTTTGATTACGCATTTGGGAATGAACTTTATAAAACCCATTCAGTAGAGCCGTGCGCATATAACCCGTCGTAGGTTAAAAAATCCCCTAAAATATATATCTGGACAGCTTATATAAAATCAGCAAGAGTGTATTCATATTTGAAAAGATACGGTAGGAATATTTAAATAAACAATTCATTTAAAAAATAATTAAACCTACAATAATCCTCCACTTGGCGATCGTTACTATATTATTAACATAGCATAACATAACTTCACGTCTTTTTCTACCTGAACCTGAACCTACCTTTAGCAATTCTTGTCTAGCTCTGGGTCCTACTCCGGGTGTAATGTTGTCCACCCATTTTCTAAGTGGTCTACCTCTTTTCCTTTTCTTATGACTTGTGAACCTGTTCATTACTAATTTTGATATTTTTTCTGATCATTCCCATCACAACTTTTTTAATTGTTTCTGTCCGTTCCTTAATGGTTTGAATTCTTATTCTATCTGTTATCTTTTTCCCTAACATACACATTTCTTTGAGTTTTGCCAAAGCTTTAAGGTTGTTAATAGGTACTCATAATTATAACACTTTGCTGAGATATTATTTTGATTGCAACGATAATAATTACATTTGAGATGGTACAATGCTATTAATTAACTAAATTTGAGAGTATTCGTCGTGAAATCAAAGTGAGAGGGATCGAGGACAGAGATGTACTTAGGATGTTTGGTATTTTCGCTTTATTCTACTTGACACAGGGTACTGCGTTATACAGTTAAGATAAACTTTAAAAAAGTAATTCAAGGCCTCCTATCTTAGACTTTATATCAGCTACATGTTTGCTAAATTTGATAAACAATTTCGAAGATTGATTAAAGAGAGAGGTTTAACAGAACCTTACAAATATTTTAAAATTATGTTTAGTATCGAAACAACTATTTATTTCTTGTAATAATTAGTATAATAAGTATTGTTTATAATACTGTTTACCTCTACTGTATTTATCACTGTTTCAAAATTATATTGAATGATATCTACGAGTACCACTACACCTGTTAAAATTATAGTTTTAAAAATGACAATATGCCTATTGTGATCATTAAATTGTATTTGCAATGCGGCTCTGTGTTATCTGGAAAGATTTAATTAATGACAGCGTAGAATTATGGATCCTGGGAGTTGGTTCCACTTAAGAAACATTTGCCTGTTAGATTAAATATCGTGTACCCTTGTAATATTTCGGAAAATATTCAAAAAGATTGTATTATTTTTGATAATTTGTTTTAATTGCACGCCCCCGTCGAGACATCAATGAAGAATTTTGGGTCTGAAAACTGTTAACAATATTATTTTACTAATTTTCTTTTTTAGTTAATAATAATAAAAGACACTCACAGCGAGTGCGGTATTTTTGTACTCACTTCCTGTTTGGAGCTCTGTTTCAAAATTCCATCAATTATGTTTTTTTATTATATTAATATAAATTATAATTCCTATCTAACATACCTACCTCTACCTATCTACCTACAGTGCCTCGACTGCAAAAAGTTATTGGAGTATTGCCACAGTGACGAAGTATTAACCATATGTGAATTTTCGTGAAGAGCATTTTACATAAGCAGAAACACAATGATACTAAGAAGTGGTGTTCTTTCGCTGCAGTTTTCTGTAAGATTGGGCTACATTTCAAGCGAGATAAGCTGTTCAAATAATAAAGCTAGATCAGCCCTTGACAGTGGAACAGGAAAACGATCGGATCAGTAATCTATACTCCAAGTAATGACTATATTAAAAGTATACGTATAGTTGAGAGATTATAAAAAAAAAACATATATTTAATTGCAATAATAATATAAAATGGCATTCCTTATAAGGTTAAAGAACCTTTGTGCCACGTAGAAAACTCGAATGCATTCAAACTGAACGCGAGGCCATAAAATTTAAAATGTTAACATCGGCATCGGCGAACCGAAATCCTACCTCTACCTATATAACTCTACTGAGCTCTAGCACTTACGAATAATGACGCACACAGACAAACAAACGAGCCGTAGGTACACACACACACACACACACACACACACTTGCTACCCACACTAATGTCATATCAATACAGATAATTTTTCGTTGCAATAATGCACGCTCGATAAGTAATGGTGCAGTTTTTATAACAATTTGAGTAAATTACATAAGAAAATTATGTGATTTTAATCTCAAAATTTTGAAAATAAAATACTTCTACTGCAGCGTATTATCAATGTTTGTTCTATTATTAAAAGTATTGGCGTATATTCTAGACTGAATATATTTATAATATATTCAGTAAAATATATATATCCTTAAATATATATCATTTAGAATATATATCCACCATATTGGATTTAGAGTAAACCCCTTTGATCGGATATCCATATTGTATAAAACCATTGAAAATATCTCCGGATGTCTGTTGGTATACCACCGGTCAGCTGGCCCATTCATGCAGAGAACTGCGTGGCTCTACATATTGATATGATCATCAAAACTTAGCGTGTATACATAATTTCAAGCTCTCAGCTTTCAGGTTCAAGATATCTGCTTCAAAACTGAGTTCTAAGATTCACCCAAACATACTTGGTTACATTGCAAAATAAAAATAACTAACTTTAGTAACTTTGTAATATCAATTATGATAAGTATTACACAGTTTTGAAAGAAGCTATGAAAATTTTCTAAGTTATTTATTATATTGACCGGTTTATCTGATCTTTAAATATTAATTTTTGTGGCGGCAAGGGGCCGTTAAAAGCGTTAAATGATTGCAAGAGAGATTAGAAGTTCCACTTAAATATAAAAATATATCAGGGTAAATAAGTATGTTAATGTTTTTTCTGAAGTCCCGATCAAAAACTGAAGCCGCTGTTTTAGTACTTAAATAACATTATACACAGATTTTGTATTTTATTGCGATGCCGTAAAGCTCGTCCAAAGACGTCCACATCGTAAAAAATGTTATGTTTTATGCAGTAAATATGTTACTAAACAAATATGCTTGCTTTGTGATTGATTTCTCTGATATTTATGACACTTTTGAGCAAAAAATATTAGTAATAACTGACCCCGCGGACTATGTTTTCCTTCAGAAGCAATAAATAATTGGGTTTTCTAAAAACAGCTTAAGTTACTCCTTATTACACTAGCTATCTGCAAATAAAAGTTCCGTCAAAACTTCCAATCCAAAAATTTCTGAAAATATCCGGAAAAAACAGACATACAAAAATTGCAAAAAGAAAATGGTGTAGTAGAAAGCAGTTATTTCAAACAGACACTGCGATTTTATTTATATGTATAGATATAGATTATCATTTTAGTATGAAAAAATGTTCCATTTTCATTGACATCTAATCTGAAATAACTGATATGAACGTAATATTGATACCGACATTAAATGGGAATAGACTATTTGAATCTTACAATAATATTAAAAAAGACACTGTTCGTTTGTTATGTTCGTCTTATTTTGGATAAGGAACATTCTTTTTTTTGTAAGAAAAGTTATTTATATTCTAGCTATATTATTATTATTGCGATTGATTGAGTTAGGAATAATTCGTAAAATTGAAATAACTAACTTGATGAAAATTCTCCAACAGCTTATAAACAAGCGATATTGACATATGAAAGTAATTGGTTTTTGATTTATATAGAAGGTTGCACCGTCTCGGATAGCATGTAGTTTACAAAATAAAATTTTTGCCGAAATTTCCCTCTGCCCTTTTTCTTTCAATGTGAGTCGCATGCGCATACGCAGTACGCACACCAACACACTTAATACCTCGTGCATGTGCATGTATATATATGTGTGTGTAAGCCGGTTTAGCAAAGTACACTTTTAGGGTACGCATACATCGACATACAACTATAAATAGTTTAATGAGGCCCAAAAGAATTTTCGTGGATACGCCCGTCACAAAATGGCGAACGCAGTTTTTATAAATATTATCAGAGTACAAGTTTAGCAGTTGCGGTGGCCAACTTGGAAATTAATTGGTTATCTGTATTACGTAATATAGATGTAATGTTCATTATGAGTTGTATTACCTACTTTAAATACTTGTCTCGATAGGTTTTTATTTTAATTTAGGTCACTACTTGGCAGGACTTCACTTCGAATCCGAGTACACAATAACGGTTTTTCGGAATTTATATGTTTTTTCCCGGAAGTTGTAGGCAGCGGCAGTTAGGCCTCGACTCCCTAAATTTTATTTTATAAATGGTGGTGAACTTATTAGCCATACACCGGGCAGACTCTATCGCGCATAACTTCGCGAAATAACTCAATTGGACTTAAATCCTAGATTTCTGAATGAAGATATGCCGAGTGCTGAACTTGACAGCCACCGAGATCACAATAGGTAGCAAAGACTAACGAAATTACGTCTAATGTACGGAATTAGACTCAATCATTTATTCCACGGGGCCCACATACATTCGGCATGTCGACGCATATCACCACTTCCCAAACCTAGTAGTAAGTTTATAAAAAATGTAGACATCAGATAGATAATTTATAGAATTTATAGAAAGTTTTCAAACTTTTCTCACTAATTAGCCTTACTTGCTAGGGAGTTAATTTACTAGAATCATTCCCAGTGTGAGCGCTGAGTTGCTAGTTGCCAGTAGTTCAGAGTTGCTGAAGTCTCAAATTTCTCACATTTGACACTTTGGTACTAATCAATTAAAATATATGTAGATAGGTATGCCCTCGGGCATAAATTTAATAGTTGGAGCAAGTTAATCAACGAAACTATGATTGAGTTCACTAAGTTTTTATAGTTGACTTTATGTTTTTAATAATAATCATGTTGTTTTGAAATCAATTTACCCAGTGCACCCTAGTTCCAACTTATGCTACTAAAGGTTGTGTTAGGAAACCACGCAACGAATATATCTCACACATATAATATATTGAGAAATCCCTTATTCATGTCTGGTACAAACAGAGTGTGATGTTCAAATCCCTGGTTCTATGAGATAGGACAGTTTTTATCGTTAATCAATTGTAATGGTACATCGAAGATATGAAAAGAATCTAAAAGATCTCAGTGTTTCTCAATGCAATTATGTTGACCATATTATAGATCTTTGGTTTTAATTAATAGACTAAATAGCAAAAAGATATTAGCTGGATTGGCTAGTCTTGTCAGGCAGAACGAACAGAGTTCGGGAGACACGATTTTTACACACCTCACTTGTTTTCTTGACTGTCACAACTCATATCATTTTGATCATAGATGTTCCTCTGTTTTAAAAGCTAGCTCGCGACATCACCTTACGATTTGACATTTTAGTATTTCCATGTAACCTTGCGCCTTTTATAATCGAAGGTATAACTAGGCGCAGTGAGGTATTGCTTCATTGTATTGATTTTTCTTTTCAAATATGTGGTCGAAATAATTGGCATAGTATCATGTCTCATTCGAAAATATCAAAAATTAACGTAGAATTTCACCTCCCACATATTTTTCCCATCAGAATCTGTAATAAAGGCTTATGGTTTATCTGAAGCGCATTCCGCACACGTAGGTACAACAAGAACCATTGCAGGCCATTGTTCAACACACCATACAAATATCTCAACTTGAATCAATTGCAAACAACTCACACTTTTTTTTACAAACGAAAAACACAAATTGAACTTTATTTCAAAGAATATAAGGATGTTCTATAAATTTTAAGCAGGTTTTTCCATGTCGGTCGAACAAACCACAGCATCTTTGTTACAGGCCGTTTTGGGGACTAACGGTAATTCTGGTTTGTATATCCTATGTATTAGCACGTTTCTTTATTACATTATGTATCCAACTAACCTTTGAAAGAGATATTGGGAACGCGATATCGTTTTGCAGAAATTCTGTTGCAACACATGATGTACCGTTTTGTTTTTTTGCAGTTAGTTTAACAATCAACACGCAAGTGCCCAATGGTCGACATTCGACTATAATTAATTGAAGTCACGAGTTTGAACATAATTGAGGTCATAATATCAAATAGTATTACGTATTTCTATCATTACAGATTCAGTACCAAGATTAATTTGCCTATATAACAAACACAAATAATTCACGGAACTGAAACGCAATCATGCTTTAGGTAAAAAGTTGTGATGTGGGACCATAGAATTCCAAATAAACAAAAAAATGTCTTTGGTGATGAATGGTAGTATGTGTAACGTATTATTACTTGAAAATAATGTATATATGTATGCAAATTTTGCAAAAAAAAAATTGCAATATTAGTGTCACTGCTTCTCGATATAAACTATTATTGTGAGAAACTTCATACTCCTCCGTCCGCTCATTTGTCGTAATAAATTGGATCCATAGTATATCCATACTTCACGTAAAAATATATAGATTGTATAGACGTTAACATCAGGCATTTAAAATTATCAAATTGAAACATAAATATTATAAAATAAAATGTAGGGTGCGCTTCAGGAAATTACTTCCGTACAACAAAAAAAAAATGATAATCTCAACGTGGTCTACGTCAAGAAATGCGTCCAATAGTTTCGTAGTCTGGAGACCACACAGAAATTTATACACATTTTTTTTTCTTATTATAGACATAGATATAATTAATATTAATATTGCGAAAAAATTGAAACTGAACTGCCATATGTGTGTGGATCTCTATTAAAGCATATTTTAAATAGTTGAAATAACACTCGAAACAATTGTGTTATTAAGTCTGTCTGTATCTACTAAAACAAAGGGCGAGGGTTTAACGTTACCTTTTTCCTTGTGCATTACCCAAATGTAAGAATTTACGACTTTAAATGCTAATAGCTTTTTGTGTGGTTTCCTTTTGTGCGTGCGGGCGTGCGTGCGTGTGTGTGTGTGTGTGTGTGTGTGTGTGTATTTTCTACGAATAAACATTATTTTTCTGCGACTTAAATAGGTATTGCATTGTTATTATATATCTTTTCCCCCTGATGGTGGTATTCTCGTAGTAGCCTTCTACTGTATGCATAAATATTCCACTATTAAGTAAATTAAATAGATAACAATGTTTTTACGTGCAGTTTTGACATGGCGCCATCTAGTTTCAAGTTTGCAAACTAAAGATTGTTATGAACAAAATGTCTTGATCATCCCAAAAATATTTATATCATGATTTTAGAAAAATATTATAATTATAATACTTATTTAAAAATAAAATAAATAAATAAATTTTTCATATTTTTAACATCAACTTTATGATTTTTATTTCCAAAAAGTGGGTGCTCTCTGTATCAATGAAAGTAGCTTTTGAACAACTGCCATCTTTTTGTTCATCACTCGTGAAAATGATCTCTTTACAGAGATCATTTCGTTCGAAACGTCGGGAAATAAATATAAATAAGTAAGAAATAAACGCGATATAATCCTAAAAGTTGTTTTGATCAATTAGATATTTTCTAGTTATTTCGTTGTCCAAACTGTAGAGGGATGTAAATTCTTCAATAAGTGTAAATGTTTGTCTGGTCATCGCTTGATTCATGGTCCTGGGTTTAAATCGATTTACTACAAAAGTCTATTAAAGTCACCTCATATTTTACGTATTCTAAATATATGAATTTATATTTTTGGAAATTTTATAGCACAAATATAATCTATTGAATTTATACTTTTATGTCTACATCAAGACACAAGCAGTTTTAATAAATTTATTGCATTAAGAACACAAAACTTTCACCAAAATGTTAGTGAGATATCCGCGTCCCTTCGGAGAGAGCCGACTGCTCGGCCGGACTTACAGTGACAATCAAATAGTTATATTTTAAGACCTTTCCTAAAATTAATTCAAGACTTGACAAATTGATTTCTAAATTTTTATTCATAAGATTTTATTAGAAGTAAGTACATCTTTTTAGAACAGATTGCCACTTAGTTCACAAATAGCTTTATCGTAAGTTATGTGTAATAATTATCGATTACAAAACAAACTTTACCCGATTTATTGCATTATTCTCAAATATTTAGCTCATTTGGTGACAAAAGGGGTAGAAGGTATATTAAAAAAATGTTGATGTTATATTTTTAGTAATTTTCTTGCATATTGCTTGCTCACAACTCAACAAGCCATGGTCATCCTAGTGGTGATCAATAATTTCAAAGTAAAGTACATACATACAACAAACTCTTGCCGCTGGGTACAGGCAGCAATACTTTCTCTTGCTAACATACGCCCTACTTGAGGGCGTTACTACGAAATTGCATCTCGTTCTCAGTTCACGGGAGTTTCACATTTAATTAGATGCTAAGATTTCAAGGAAAATGAATACTAAAAAATACTAATAAAACGTTTAACTCTTACTTCTCAAGAAATTTGTCACCATACATGTCACGATGCCATTTATCACGGTTTGTGGTTATAATTATTTTTTCAAAGAGAACACCGCTTATTAAAGTGTACGTATTACTCTGTCCAAAATTTTCCAATTTATATGCGAAAAACTTTGATCACTTTATTGGTGGCGAAAAATGAGCCTTAAAATAAACACTCCACCACAAAAAATATAGAGAGTGAATAAAAATATTGCTAAAAAAGAATCTCTCAGCTTTTAGAAAATTTGTAATATTGCTACCTAAGGATTAAATTGTAATGAAGACTTTATACCTACGTTTTTGTTATAAGCAATTGTTTCTCTGTTACCGGAATGTCTTCAGCCTTTAATGTCGACTCTACAATTTATGATGTAAGAGGGATGATCATGAGGTGAAATTACTTAATCACCTCTAATACTGGTGGAGTGGAACTAGCTAGTATCACAGTCACATTGCGAAGCGTCTTTTATGGACGTTCTGGGAAAAGCATCTGCGTTAAACCACTAGGGCATCGTGACAACTCAGAGAGTGTCTATAGAGTATATATATATGTAACAGATTTATAATGACGACCGTTTGTGTAAAGTTCTTGCGCTTTTTACGATAATGTATAATGATTGTGTAGAACTGATAATATCTGCAATAAAAAAGATGTAAAACCGTGTTTATTGTTGTCTTATTTTTAACGCAACGGGTGAATGTTCTTTATGTGTATACGGAAAGAGGTTGAAAAAACATTTGTGGCTATAAGTCTCTTCATAATAAATTTAGATTCACATTAACTACCAAGAAAAACAATTTCAGATCTTAAAAATAGTTAGATAGACAGATGCTCAGAGATTCGCATACTAAATTAAAACTTGAGGAATTTACTTCCATTTCTATCTGTTTATTTACTTTTCTATATAGACTTTTCAGATGTTTTCAGCCTCCTGGATGCCGCCAAGTTTCAGAAATTCATGCAAATAAGCTAAATTAATAACTTAGAACCAGGTATAAGACTTGGAAAAGACATGCGGGAAACAACTTATTGAAGTAACAAAACCTTTTACAGCTCAATATGGCCTTTCTACGTATCCAATATTTTACCTTATTTTTGGAGAATACTTTTTTTCTGTAAACGAAATAGGGAAAGGGTGGGTTACTTCCGCTATTAAGGAATAGTGGTAGTGGCCATTGAAGGTAGTAATTTGATAGTGAATGCAAATAATGGCACGAACCCGACCGTTCCGGGTCGGGACACGATCGGTGATAGTTGAGAAAGGAATTCGAGTAGTGTCAACAAAAAAAAATTGAAATTTTTGTAAAGGTAATATAGTGATTAGAAGGATAATATTGGCTTATTTCAAAGTTTAACTATAGGGCAACATAACCTATGTTGAATCTCTTGCGATTTTAGAGGGACACCTTCAGGCAAGACATAATCAAATTGATGATTATAACTACCGCTTTTGAACTCTATATCCGCATAGTTATATTTCTCTACCGATAAACTAAAATGATTTATTAAAATGTTTTCTCGGTGGTTCAGTGGTCGAGCACCCAGCTTCTGAATCCAGAGGTTGGGTTCGAATCCTGGCTCACACCAATGACTTTTCGAAATTAATTTCGAAAGTTCTGTTTGATAAATATCGATGACTACAAACTTTGTGCCCGGTATGGCATTAGGTTCGCCACCTATTTGGGAAGTAAACATAACGGCGAGTTGAGGCTTAACAGCCACTGCCTACACGTTCGGGTAGAAAAAGGCGTGAAGTTATGTAGTTATGTAAAATGTTTGGAAGTTTGTAAAAAAAACCAGCAGCATCATATTTGATCCGTAGTTGTGGTTCCAGTTTCAGAATGTTCGAACGAATGCTCTTGAGTTCCGCCCGCCACCGCGCCGTCCGGCTCCCTGTCAACCGGAATCAGATTCATTTATACAGTTTCCGTTCATTTGTCTAGCTTCATGACAAATGGACGGATCCATAATAAGTTAGTTAGGTTGCGGCCATTTTAAACGGATCTGTTTATTGTCGCGATTTACAAACGCATACCGTCAAAACAAATGTTTATTTTAACTATAGATATAAGAATAATAGATCGGCAATAGTCACCCAAACAACGAGACCAAAAATGGGTTGTTGATGTGTGAGTGACTTATCAATGTGTGCGTAAAAAGTAATATTAATATTAATGTTGTAAAAGTAAATTTAATGTTCGTGTGTTGAAATGTAAATATCCTGAAAATCTAATATACGCGGTTGCGCTGTCAGTGATGAATATTAGTAAATTTTTCCTGATATGTGCCATCTATTAAGCTAAATCTATGATTTTAACAATATTGTTTCTTTATATGATTGTGTTGCTCTGTTAACAATTATTTTTATACAAGATTAAGAATGGTGTTAGATTTGTGTTAATTAACACAGAGAGGGACTTGTGATTGCCTTTTTACCGCTAATAAGGCTTATATTAATTATATTTTAAATTTATTTATTTTATGATGTCTCGGATTATATAGATGTCTCGGTGGCGCAGTGGTCGAGCACACGGATTCTGATCCAGAGTTCCGGGTTCGATTCCAGACACTGGCTCACACCAATGTCTTTTCGAAATTCTTTTCGGAAGTTATGTGTGATAAATATCGATGATTGAAAAACTTTGTGCCCGGTATGGCAATAGGTTCGCCACCTATTCCATTTGGGATGTAAACATAACGGCGAGACGAGGCTTAACAGCCGCTGCCTACACCTTCGGGTAACAAAAGGCGTGAGGTTATGTATGTATGTATGTTATTTATTTTATTAAATTTTAAACTTATTAAACAAACTTATTAAAACTAAACTTATTTTTTATAATATTCAGAATTATTGACGAAACAGACGAAACAGGTGGAACATAAAAAAATATTTAAAAATTAGACTAGTTTTTTTTTTAAAACTGATTTATTACTGAGTTATTTAGATTATTAGAGAATATGTATTCGTCATACTTTCTTTTTGCTGTCGTTCCACATGTAGGTACGCATACTCTTTTACCTAACAGAGGTTACCTTCAGATGTACAATGAATTTATTGTTAATAGATTAAATACCACTAAAGAAAAAGGATAATGTCACGTTGCGATGTTAATTAAAGTGAGGTTGCCTAACATATCAAGCTGTTATTTGATATCCTAAAGGCTATGGAGGTTTAGTTTATAATCATAAAATAGTTTATAATTATAAATTTACCTAAATTAAATTATATTTCCTGAACGTTCAAAAATAGGTTTATAGTTTATTTTTTAGGTCATTTTGTACGAAATGTAAAAATGACTCCATAGTCCATTTTCGAAAATAATTTATGCATCAAATAACATGTTAACATTACAATCGTTCGTCAAAATCCCGGCTCACACCAATGACTTTTCGAATTTTTTTTTCGGAATTTATGTGTGATAAATATCGATGACTGAAAACTTTGTGCCCGGTGTATGGCAATATGTTCGCCACAAACTTCATTTGCGACGTAAATATAACAGCGAGACGAAGCTTAACAGCCCGTGCTTACACTTTCGGGTAGAAAAAGGCGTGAAGTTATGTTATGTTAAGTACATTATTTTTAGCCAACAACTTCAAAAGAATGGCTGAAGCTTTTTATAGTAAACTATTTCTTCATGACAATAAAACAATCTCGTTACATTTAAAATGTACAAAAAACTTCAAAAGTTTGATACGTTTCATGAATGGTGTAGGGCGTCACATCACGTGTCGTAAATACAGTAGTAGCACGCGCCTTCTTCATAACTGATAACAACCACTCACCATGAGACGACTCACGGGCACGTCATGAACTCTCCTTTTTAGGAAACAAACACGAATATTATCAAGATCGCAATTTTAACTCGTAACAAACGTCATTCTATATTGCTTCAATTTATATTATTATAATTCCTAATGAATAATACAGATTGGTTGCTTTGCACACCATTGTTGCTTTTCACACCTTCTATAAACGCAGGTGCTGGCAGCAGAAATTCAACATGCCGATTCAATCTATGGTTAATTAATCATTTTATCTTACCGGCAGTTTATCGTTGCATTACTGACCTTTAAGGGAGTAGGATGGTGGGCCTTCGGGTACCTCTTCCACTTTACGTCGATCTTCTGAGAGGTCGCAGTATTTTAGCCGACGAGGCGGCCCATTCATACAGCGATCTGCTTGGCGGTACCACAACTTATATTTATTATGAAGTTTAGACTGTACAACTTCTATGGAATTTGTGCATGGGGATGGAGTCCATAAGTCGTTTTCATATTAATAGAATGAAAGGACTAGGATGATAGGATCAGAAATTAATGATGATACTAGTTTCGGTGGAGTTTGTAGAATATGTTGAATAAATATAGAAAAGAATACATTGAGTTTCATACTTTTAAAACGTATCTTTTTCATTATTCATATGTATGTATGTATGTAACGCCCTCGCGACCCCCTCGCGGTTGGAGTTTTATATATTAAAACTTTTAGGCTTTCGCGTTGCATATTACTCAGTGATAATGATGAATATTTACCTTGGTCATGACCAAGGTAAATATTTGTTTACCTAAAAAAGTGTCGCGTTAATTCCTGTTCATCATTATCACTGAGTTTTATATATTTTTGTACAAACTGCATACAGTGTGAAAATGTTGTTAAAATCGATTATCTATAAGTGGTGGAGTCCATCGCGGACAAACGGCCTGACATGTACTTTATATTATAATTAATATTGGAATGTTTCGTTCATTCTACATAATCAAAGTTCATCATCTCAATATGTTCACCGCGAATGATAATCATTGCGCAGGCGCATCGAGGGCAAGTGAGGTAGGAGGCAGGAAGTGCGGGGACCGGGGGCCCGTGCTTGTTGCCAAAAATCTAGTCAAACTGGCTCGCTATAGTGCAACGCACTGCTCGATGAATTCGTGCAAGAACAATAGCGCACTGGAATCGATTTAATTGTCAAAAATCTCGCTACAATTTTTTCCAAATATTATAATTGGACTACTACTACTAACAACAGACAGACAATATCTGATTAGTTTTACACAAAATTAATGAAATTCGCGTAGCAAGGCTATTATTAATTGTTGGGCCATGAAAAGGAAGTATGATGGCTACGGAGATGCGAATGTTGAGATGGATGTGTGGAGTGACGAAATTGAAAAATAAGGAATAAGTATGCAATAGGCAGCTTGAAAGTTACGGGAATAAATGAGAGGGTAAGAGGAAATTGCCTTGCGTGGTATAGGCATGCAATAAGGAGGGATGATACATATGTTGCGAGAAGAATAAAATTCTGAATGTGAAGGGAAATAAGAGAAAATCTAAGAATACATGAATGAATTGTGTGAAAGACACGAAATGATAAAGAAGAGTGTTAGTGTGGAAGAAGGCAATGATAGCGAATTGTTGAAAATTACACAACCTGGCCAACCCAAACTGATAAGAACACGGCGGGAAGATGACATATAAGGCTATTATATACCATTTCAAAAGAAATGCAAATTATTATAGACTATCAATATTACTCTTTCACTCTGGTTCTCTATTCAAAAGTATTATCTCTCAGGTACTTTAACGAGAACGTGTTTTGCTTGTCGTAGTGGCTTAACATAAAAATAATTATAAACAATCAATATTACAGAATATGTGTAAACCAAATATGTATAGCTAAATCACATGTTATCTGTTAACTAAGTACGTAAAAAAATAATTTTAATATAAAATCATCTCCACACGTTTGTGTGTTCCGGTCGTTAGATAGTCATACAACTGAAGTAGGTGCATCTAAAAACTGCAACTCGACTCGGAGTCTGCGCCGGTGGGGGGACCGGGGGAGGGGGAGGGAGGAAGGAGGTGAGAAAAAAAAGAGTGTTGCGCCGAATTGCGCGGGCGACGACCGGCCATCGACCTTCGTTAGACCTAAGAGTTTTGGGGCCTAGGCACAAAAGTACCAGTGAGGACGGATCTTACTTTTGTTTTTTTTCCTTTTTCTTTTTTTATTAATTATGTTTATTTTGAGAAGTGAGGGTCGGATTTTGAGAACTGAGTTTATATATTTTATTTGTGATATGTAATTTATTCGGTCATATTTGTGTAAGGCATACGTGGGGCTTGTACACATTAGATTTGGCAGATTCATTAGTAGTATATAGTACCTATATAAAACTTGTTTTAGTATTGTTTCTTACTATGAGAGCAACTAACTAGAAAATAGCACTTTTAAATTTATGGAATGTGGTTCCAAACAGTAAATCTTGACTGGACTTATAATAATATGACCAATATATTATTATGACAATTGGCTCTACAGTCTATTAGTATATTATTAGTCTATTACATGTATATTAACACTCTCGTTTGATCAGAATATATAGGTATCGTTTAGTACTTTGTCTTTTAATTCAAAATGTAAGTAAATAATGAAAGATTATGTCTTGGTCAGGATAAACCTCACCAAAAATTGTGTAAAAAGGACATACAAAATGGATGTATAAAAGGATATATAAAAATAGAACATCCAAATACCTTTAAATGAACTTTAATATAGGCGCCATGGAAAGGAAAAACGATTAATAAGCTACCAAATGTCGTCCACACTTGAACTCTCCGCATTAATTGTCATGACGTCGAGGAAACAAGGGGATATGTGATTATTAATTAGAATTTCTGAAATATATGTTTCCAACTTCATATTTTGACAATTTCAGTTACCAGAGAATTAATTTCCCCAGGGGAATTCTTAGATAATAATGGAAGGTAGCAGGTATGGCCAGTTTTGTTAAACCTTCCATTCTCTCAACGTTTTATAGATGCATGCCTCAAATTGGGGGATTTTACCATAAGTTACAGATCTTCTTAGGCTGATATAGTTTGTGTCGTAAAATATGAGCAGAAGCGATTATTTTACTAATATATTATAATTATAATTTTCTTGTTTTCAGGCTGTACGTAGTTTGTATAAATTTTATTTTTATGTTATATCTATATCTGGTATCGTTAGGTTATTTAGATGATCGCGAGTGGTATAAAGATTAATTAATTTTAATAGTTAGTTTATAAATTTTGATTGTCGTCATTTGTTTGAGGCGTTGGCGAAGGTGAACGATTTGTCAATGCAGGTCATTAACGGAGCCCAAATGACGAAGATAGCTCTTTGTGAGTGGCATTTAGTTATAATATATATTTATACTTGTAATAGCAGAGAGTTAGTTAAATAATGAATCATTACTGTTTGTGTATGTACGTATGTCACATTTACGACATTAATTACCCGATTCGCTTGTATAGGAATTCCATAAAGGTGCATAGAAAAACATTATTAGCAATCTTATGTATTAGAGTTCTCTTTTTACTTGTTTTCAGGTGAAGTCTCCAACCGAAGAGCGCGCCGGTAATGGTGGCGTTGAAGGAGAGCTGCCTCCCGCAAACGGTTCCATTTTCACCATGACGCTCAAGAACAATCATCTTATAGTAGAGACTGAAGAGAGAAATGTGAGTTGATTGATATGATTTAATCAAATAAACATTTTCATTAAAAAAGGACAATCTTCCCTTTAATATTCAATAACGTGGATATTGTTTCCTCGTATTTACTGCATTAAATATAGGATCCCAGAGGATTTAATGAAATAGTTACCAGATATCGGCAAAAAATAAGAAAGAAAATAAATAAATACACCTCACACTGCATAGGGACCTCAATGGTTTGGAAGTCGAGACCTCGCTTGCGAATCGAAAAGAATCTGGTTCGAGTCCGAACATACGGCGATGATTTTTCTGAATTTATGTATGATAACTCCATATTTGGCATTGATATCACACACATCTCCATTATATTAGGTAACAGGCCTATAATTTTGAATATAAGAATGACTTCAAAATATGCGTAAAATTTCCACAACATGCCACAGTGCCAATAATAAAAACCAAACAGTAGTTGATATTTAACATTGATAATTAAAATTAACATGGAATTATTGAAATGTTTATAAGTATAATTTTACAAGTCTCGGTGGCGCAGTGGTCGAGCACACGGCTTCTGATCCAGAGGTCCGGGTTCGATTCCTGACACTGGCTCACACTAATGACTTTCGAAATTGTTTTTCGGAAGTTATGTGTGATAAATATCGACCACTGAAAACTTTGTGCCCGGTATGGCAATAGGTGCGCCACCTATTCCATTTGGGACGTAAACATAACGGCGAGACGAGGCTCAACAGCCGCTGCCTACACCTTCGGGTAACAAAAAGTGTGAAGTTATGTTATGTATAATTTAAAAGGGAACATAAAACTTGGTAACGAGAAGATTTTTTAAAAATGTTTCAGGATATCACCAAAAACGGTAGAGAGACAAAGATGAAGTACTCACCAGACAATGATGGTATCTTCGTTGTTGAAGTGCAACAGTCTAACGCATATAAACCCAATAAAACCATCGTATATTCACCTCCGCATGATCCTCAAATATCTACAAATCAAGCTCTTATACATCGGGTCCCTGAAGAAGTGGAAAAAAAGATTGAAGAAGATAGCGAAAGAAGTAACGAAAATAAAGCACTTGCATTATCCAGTACGGGTTTGTCTATTTCAGACCTTAGCATGTCGTCTATAGGGTCTCATAATGCTAGTTACTCATACGGCAGCCAAATGGGCTACGAACAAGGTCCATTTGGTTACCCAGTCTACGCAGGCTACGACGTAGCGCAATCTAGTGGACCAGAAGGCATCATCTACGACAGTTCTCAAGAGCCTTTGATTAGTAAAACACCTACGGACCCGGACAAGCCTGTTGTTACTGCAGCAATTTTCAAACAAGATTCTATCATTGGTAGCGATGCTCTGCAAGGTCCTGGCTATTGCATTGAAGGATCTACCGATGGACCATTACTATCTGATGTGCAGGCAAGAGAATATAGCCTTCAACATCTTCATGATCATAAAAAAATGGAAAACGGTGTAGCGATTCCTATCTCGGAGAAAGTGGAACATGTGAAATCTTTAAACCGCGCCGATAGTCTTCCGGTGCGGTTAGAAAATGATGTTTACGGTGAAGCGGAAATAGTTCCCATGGAAACCATTAAAGAGGATGAGATTCCCTCCAAGGACGCCCTCAAATCTAAAAGAGCTTCTTTACCAATTATCAGGACAGAAATGTACGAGTCAGTAAAGGATATACTACCAATGGGATCGCCGAAATTCGAGAAGTTAATGAATGAGACATCACCAGGTGATCTTGCAGCGTATGACTCACCTCCAATGATAACTATCACGGAAGAGAGTGAATCCAGTAAGAGCGATGGCACTAGTTAATTATTCCTAAGTTTTAATGTATATAAGTTCCCCCATTGTTTTAGATATTATCCAATATGGTGTCGACAGGAACTATCTCAGTTAGAAGGCAATTGTCTTCGATTTGTAAGAATTGCAATCTTCCTGTTGGAATCATATTGAGCTAGGCATAATAATTACATACTACATCTGCTTGGAAATTATTTCATAAATAAAAACTAAACAGAAAATAGCATTAGAGAACTCTAATGAGTTATATGATGATGAAATATGAAAATTGTAAGTACTGATTAGCTGCTTCTTAGATAGGAATTTATAAAATATAATTTGACATGAAAGTTGTCTATAATTTTGCTCGCAGGTGCAGTATAAAGAAGAAAGTGAGTTTTGCAGTCGCAGTTGAGGAACAAATTCTATCTTTGTTAGCGACCAGTCAATATCTCTGTTGGCTAATGTTTTGTTAAATTTACTGTGTAGTCATCAGCTTTTATTGAAATCGTCTGAATCATTAGTATGATCTTGACAGCTGTGTGTGTCGCTCAGTAGGCAGATTTGTATAAATTAATGTAAGCTGCGATATTTGGAAAGTTACGTGGATTGATAAGAGAATTAATAGAAATATATAAAAAAAGTAAAAAATTAGATAGAAAATGTAAAATGTCAATTCTAAGAACCGGATGAGTTTTCGACAAAATGTTGGGCAAAGATTGATGTATACGAGTGTATAATAATATTTCTATTGAAGGATGATTTTAAATTAAAGGAAGAGTGAGTATGAGGATCGATTATCTAATACGGAAATTAATTTAGGATGGTTACGATGCTAACTTTCCAATTATCTCAGTATATTAATTAAGTGTAAGATTTCGAAGTGAGATCAAAAACAATATCAATGAGTAAGGGCATAAGTACAGAAAACTTACTGTCAAACAAGCAGAATAAATTTTTATATAAAAAATTATTCTGCTTGTTTGACAGTAAGTTTAATATCAATTAATTAGATATTTATTGAAATGAGGAAGATCTGATAGTGTTTCAGAAATTCTTATAACTTTTATTTCTTGAATTAGCTACGGACTTAAATTAGCAAGATATCAAAGCAAGAGATAATTAGATGGACTTAGTATTTTAATACGTTTTGCTTTTCTTCTATTTCTTCTTGTTTAAAAGTGTGAATTAAATAAATTCTTGTACGCTGCTCTTTCACATCTGATAATGTTTTGTGGTCCCTTCACTAAATGTAAATTTATGTTCTTCGACGTTGTGGCCAAAATAGTTTTATGTGTAGTTTTAACGAATCGAATGTAATGTTGACAGATTAGATAATAGGGTTTAGTAAGTGTACTCACTGGGCTCATAACTTGGAATCTAATCTTTGACTATAGTTATCGGTATCCTATAAAGTGAAATATTCTATCACATCCTCAGTTCAAATAGTCGACCCAATATTGTTATTCAATTATTCTCAGACAAGCTAAATATAAGATTGTTTAGAGCTGCAGTGTATTAATAACTCTGATAGGATTTTTTACGTAGTTATCCAAAAATATAACCGTTTGAATCACAATGTTAAATTATATTTTTAATCCATTTTGTGGATTAAAAATACAAAACTCCGAAAATAATATTTGTCAACATTCCCACTCGAAAGTTACATCAATTTCGCTACAACAGCTAAGGTAATTAATTATTGTTAAAATTCATGTATAATAAGGAATTGATATTCAAAATATAATTAGATTTTACGTTCAAATCATAGAATTTATTAAAGAAAAGTGTATGTTAGTGAACATGTTAATTTTGCTCAGTTTTTAGATTAGTTATCTTTACATTTTTATAGATTTATAGGATTATATTATATTTAATGTTTTTACAGGTGTATGTCATATGTATCCTTGGGTTGGAGAACATGAATTGTTTTAGCCCCGAAATTATGTGACATTAGGATTGTAACGTCTCAGACAAAAAGTCGTTAAATGTATTATTTTCAGCTTTAGAGCCGTCCGGAAGACAAACGAAATATTTACGTGCAAAGCAAAGCTATCAATTAAAAAGAGTTTCTATATATATTATACATAAATTTAGTTTCACGAAACAAGTTTCATGGTTATATTAAAATTGCTCTAAACGCTTGCTCGGCTCACAACCGCAGGTGCCGCAGGTGCTAATTGGCCAAATCAAATAACGCGCGTTACCTCAGTTACCTGTAATATATTTTCTTTTATAGAAATCACTTAGTGAGCGCAAAAATCTGAGTTCAGCATTTCCTAGGTTATATCAAAGGTGATAGAAGTCACATGGAATAAATTTATAATATTAGTGTTGGTATTTCACTCCTCCTGCTCCTACTTTAATAAACCTGACACATTCTGGGTAAAACTAAATTACAGAGATAGCCAACAAATATGAAAAGAATTATTTCGTGAAACTGCATTTTTGAAGTCTCATGATAGTGGGAGAGAACGAGAGTATTAATTAGAAAGTAGTTGATATATTAACATGCTCTTTTTTATTGGGGTTTATGTATAATTTCAAATAATAGCGCCATATTATTAAATTATTAGTAATCGTTTTGATAATTTAGTTCGGTATGGGATCTGTAGTTCGCTGTTAACGATAGATAGGTGTTTTTATTTATATTCCAATGTGATATTTTTAATTGTTTTGAAAAAAAAAATAGTATTGTTGCCTAAGTGTGTATAACTAACAACTAAAATATCAATGATTCTTACGAGTAATCAAATTATGTAACTCAAGAACTTCTTATTTTTTACCTTTCAACCAAAACTGATTATTACATTTAAACCGCAACAACATATTAAATGTACAAATTATCATGAGAACAATCGGGCAAGAAACAAGTGCCAAATATTTAATGTTAATTATTTAGATCCTCATTTTGTGCGCTCAGCAAACTATATAAAATTAAGTAAATTTGTTATAGAAAAAGGTTATACACACTGTAGAAAGTGAACCAAATTAAATGTCAAAAATCATATGAACAATTTGATAAGTACGATAGTAAGTAATACGAAGTAAGATAGTACTGCTATAAAAGTAATGTAATATCAGCTATTTACTAATAATGAAGTCTCGTGAAAGCCGGTGAGACTATTTCAGAGATGAGACAGACATAAAAAAATTGTAAAAAAAATTGGCTGTATATACATACGCGCGTATTTAGTAGAAGGAGGTTATTAAAAAGAGATGATTTTAAAACAGACGCAAATCGCACCATAGCCAAAACTTTTGACTACATGGATAGTTTGAAAGGATGACAATTTGTACCCATCAAACTACCAACGATAACATTTCCAAGGAAGGTTGAAGTCAGTCAGGCGGTTACAAAATCATCCAAATCTGTTGACAACATGGATAGTTCGAAAGGATGGCCTATTGTGCCAATAAGAGTGGGATAAGGGCAGAAAAATGATATGATATGAAATAAATGTTGAGAATGATGCCAGTACATTGAGTTATCAAACTTATAGTTAGCGGTAATTGATCTAAATGACTAATTATAATAGTCAGCTAAGCGTCTAGATATAAACAGTTAGATTATAAGATTTATTTATATTGACGATAATAATTGTGTTGATTAACTATATTGTATTGTATTGGTTCTAAATGGTTTTTTTGAGATGTTTCATTTGGAGTTACTTTTATAAAAATAAATTTTCAGGTGATTTGCGGAGGTTTTTGATGTTTTTATTTGCCCACATGAAAACGTTTTTTGTCCAAGTTATCGATGTGTAAATTATCAATAGTGAGAGATAAATATACACATACATAACTTCACGTCAAGTACCTTGCGGAGTAGGCAGAGAGAAAAGACCGCCATAAGACACGATTCGTACACGACTCACTGATTTCTGTGACTTTCATAACTCTTGACATAGACGGTCGTCGGTTTTTAAGGATTTATATGTTTTCTGGATTGAGAGATATGAACAAAAAGGGATTTTATTGTCAAGATTTTCACGATTTTTCACTTCCCACACATGCGATCTATTAATATTAACAAAAGGTTACGTTGGTCCAGAGGTCGAGTACCCAGTTTCTAAATTAAGAAGTCGTGGGGTCGATTTTCGTGATGTTAACTAATGAATTTTCAGAATTATTTTCAAAAGCTGTGTCTACGGTACAAACACTGTACCCCGATGTATGACAATATGAATTACCATTTATTCTTAGCTTTACAACCTCTACCTTTTTTCCTTTTAGTAAAAAAGATTTGAAGTAATAAACTATATAAAAAGGACAAAGTTTGCGTCATACGTTATTTTGTCCGCGTTATTCTACTTTCAAGCGCTCTCTTCTGTAATTCTAACTTCGTTGGTATCTGGGGGCATCTTATGAGCTCTTAATTCCAGCCAGCTTGTTAGCTGTATAGCGAATTCGTATTTCCAACGACTAATTTCAGCTAGTGTAGACTTCTCATCACTGACTAAATGTAAGTCGTAATTGATAAATCCAATTTGCAGTGAATTTAACAGTGATTATTCATCACTAACTAGCTGGAGTTAGACGTTGAAAATACGAATTTGCAAGGCAGCGCGCAAGCTAGCTGGAATAGCTCATAATAGGTCCGCAGTGCCGCCATATGTGTATCGAGCTGGGCTTTTCTGTTTAAATACCTGTTACCCAAAAATATGAACAACGATCCAATTACACGATTTCCTAACTCTTCCCTTCTGTCTTCGTTCAAATCCGCGATGTATTTACTTTGTCGTTGTATTGAGCGCAAAAATATAACAGATAACGCAAAGCCTATTATTATTTTTAACCCACCCTAGTTTTATGAAATAGCATCGCACTTAGTCATGAAGTGCTCAAGATATCACACAATTCCTCGTCAGCAAACTTGCTTAATAGTCTCGGAAAATTCCGGTAGATGGTGCTAATCAATAGTAGTGATATCCACCCCATCTGTTGAGTGGTTAACACATCAGAGGAAATATTAATGGTTTTAAAATAGGACACTCGTTCGTGTATAGTGAAGATAAGCTTATTTCTATTTTTAGTGTCGAGAGATTGACAAAGAGGGCAGTTTTTTTAGTCAGATACTTTGTAACTCTTGCCGTGCACTCATGTTAAAGAAACAGATTTAACTTTCCAGATATTATCTACTATTATTAGCTATAAGCTGATAAGAGAAGTCAAAGTCTTAATAAGTATGTTTTATAATACTTGATAGTCAAATCCACATTTTATTTTTTGAATAGTGGACTATCAAAAAATCATACTTCCGATATACTTGGAATGAAAACATTTTCATGAAAGCGACATCGTTGATCACAACAAATACCTAAGTCACCACCGAAGAAGAGCGGGTGTCATTCTAGATAAGTGTCACACGGCACTAAGTGTACAACTGCTTTTAATTAATGAAGACGTTAAATACGCGCTATGTTATCTTAAAATCGGTAAACATAAAACATAACATAACTTCACGCCATTTTCTACCCGAAGGTGTAGGCAGTGGCTGTTAAGCCTCGACTCGCCGTTGTTTGCCATTGCCATACCGGACACAAAGTTGTTAGTCATCGATATCGACGGATATCGATATCGAAAGTTATGTGTGACCTTTCGAAAATAATTTTGAAAAGTTATTGGTGTGTGCCAGGATTTCAGCCCGCGACCTCTCAGGCTTAGAAGCCGTGTGCTCGACCACTGGACCACCGAGACTATAAAGTAAAAAATCAGTAGTTGTATTAAATGATTATTCTTGTCCAAACCTGATAAATTATGACAAAGCATCGTGAAAAAAAGCCTGACGAAAAATTAAACAAACGAAAACACATTAGCAGAGTCACAAACATCACAACTACCCTCATCTCGACGCTATTGATTCACTGCGGATAATTGAGTACACGCGTGTCACCCCCCCCCCAACGTATCCCCAAAACACCCGCTGCTAACCCCCTTAAAGGCCCCCCTCACACACGTCGCACCTCATTTGATTACAACAGAAAAACCAGTGAAAAATCGAGTTGATAGGATGCAATGTTCTACAAGTTGTCATGGCAACCGATGTTCCTAGGAGGAGCCATACATTACATAAATAGATTTCAACATAAGTCCAAATTCCGCACTCCACACACACCACTTAAACCTCCCTTCCACCTACCTCCATCTAACGTTTTTATACAGTGTTAAAATGCCTAAAACCACCCCTCCACCCGAGTTTAAAAATGTGCGCGAGCCCCGCAGATTAGCTAAAACTACGGTATTTTTACCCCTCCAGAGGGTAAGCGAGGATGTTCGTTCTCTCGTTCGTTTGCTAACTACGAAACCCCACGTTAGGGTGGCAAACTTTGTGTTTTAAATATGTCCGAAGGCACGTATTAAAAACGTTTGCGAAATAGGAATCATTAGTATATGTACCCTTTCGGGTATCATAAGTGAACCTTATTTTTGTATAACTTTTTACCAAATGTATAATTGTTTTATAAAGTGTTACTGAAATGAGTCTACTATTAAATATTGAAATTTTAATTAACATAACATAACATAACTTCACGCCTTTTGTTACCGGAAGGTGTAGGCAGCGGCTGTTAAGCCTCGTCTCGTCGTTATGTTTACGTCCCAAATGGTTCAGTCATCGATATTTATCACACATAACTTCCGAAAAGTCATTGGTGTGAGCCAGTGTCAGGAATCGAACCCGGACCTTTGGATCAGAAGCCGTGTGCTCGACCACTGCGCCACCGAGACTATTATTTTATTTTATATATTTTAATCAAATATTGCGATAATGAGCCACAAGTTGAAGAGATAATTCCGGAAACTTTGCAAGTGGCTCCCGGGATGCAAACATGACTTGTATTTAACTTCCACTCCGGAGGGAGTACGTATCTTTAGCTATTATACCCATAATATGGGTAAAGGGGGTGCACACAATATCACGATAAGTTTCATATAATGAAGGTATATACAATTTTTTTAGGTATTGCGTTTTTAAGTAACTAAAAGTCTTTTAACACAGCATATATCTAGTCATCTAGTTTGTGTTTGAAAGGTTCCAATTTCCAAACCAGACACGAATTACTTTTCGGAAATTTTTTTAGGCTATACAATAGGCCTGTGCCCATTTCTCATATTTCTCACTTTTGACGCTGATGTGTAATTTTGGTTCCAGGTGAGGGTGCTTTGGACACAAAATAACGCTGTCTATATATTGATTATAACGGGGAAATGTATAAAAAAACTTCTAACACAGATAAAAAAAATAGCAGAACTTTTCCATTTAATCTCTTAGTAATGGCTAGTGCCTCCCTAGATTTAAAGGGGTTTCGAAATCAACCCTTTTCTATTCGCGAGACCCGAAATGAATCATGGGGATTACTCCCATTTAATATTTTATTAGGACAAACAGGCTACTTTTTTAAATTAATTAAAAAATGTTAATTTGCTATTAATTAGAGAATTTAAAAAATGACAGTTATTAATATTATTATCTGATTGGTTTGCACCCATTTAGCCAGGAGCTCGAGACCTTTGAATTAGAAGCCGAAGCACACAAGCAGTTATTTTGAACTTAATCGATTAGAGTAATCGGATACAGGTCACTGGTAAAAGTACAATATCTATATTGATTCTCAAAAGATATCTTTGTGCTATTTTGTTGACTGATTATAATTATTATTGACGAACCGCTTTAGCTTTAACCGAGTAGTAAATAGGTGTAGCCATGAAATGTATTTACACAGACCCGAAAAATATAACACTCTTCCAGCGTAGTTCGGAATTAACTGAATTGAATAGTGAAGTATGTTAGTATTCTTTATTACAATTCAGTAGTGCGGTGGCGCCACCTGTCGCTGCTCGCTTACAGTTAGCTATTGAATAGCTAGTACCTATAACTAAAATTAGTACATTTTCATAAAGTGATGTCCACAAAATATGATTTTCAAAATATTTCATTTTTTCCTTTTTTAAGAAAATTAAGTGGACCGGTGAAACATTCCTCTCAGAATATTAACGAAAAGTGACTTATTCTGCGATTTGTTCGGTGAGAGTCGTATTTGGAGGCCCATCTCCTTCCCCTGTTCCTCCCCTATACACCATACAACCCTCTTGGTGTTGTAGATCCCCATGGGCGGCGCTATTCGTTTACTATCAGGTGACACGCAAGTCCAAGTCAAAAAACTTTAGTCATAGATCTTCACAGTCACTTAAAAATGGTCAACAAATACAAAGATTAAACTTATTATTTGAAATGGCATGAGAGCTTGAGAAAAGTGCCTCCATGAAACACGAAAACACTAATGCAATCGCAATCGGCCCGATTCCATGGGTAGGGAGTCATGAGAAGAACCGAGCAACAAATTCATGTACCTGATATCCTTTTTAAACCATGTAATCATTACTTGGTATAAAATAAAGTCGCCTTCCACTGTCTGTCCTCTTATATCTTTGAAACTATGAAACGGATTTTGATGCGGTTTTTTAATAGATAGAGGGTGTTATCGGGTTGGTTTGTATCTATTCATGTGTGTATTGTAAAGAACATGTGATGTATCCAATATTTACTCAATTATTATTTTTTAAACGTAACAGTTAGTATATAATAACAATATAAAAATATAATATAACAATAATAATAATCGCCACTGAAAACATAGCAGTAGGCTCGTGTATGTAGGTAAGGTGTAGCAGCCTAAAAGTTAACGAGAAAAATTCTATGCAATTATTGTAGTGGAACACAACTGACGCGATATCTTTTATTTAGAGTGGAGACGTTTAGAAACAAATGTGGTCCAGTAGTCGAGCCCACGCTTATCGCCCAGCCGACTCACACTCTTACTCTACTCACACTTCTCAAATTCTTTTCAAAAGTTATGTCTGATAAATATCGATGACTGACAACTTTGTGCCCGGTGTATAGCAGTAGGTTCACTACATATTCCGTTTGGGAAATAACGTAACGGTGAGTCGCGGCTTCAACAGCCGCTGCCTACACCTTCGGGATGAAAAAGGCGTGAAGTTAAGTAACACCATTTGTAATATGTATTAAAAAAACAATATCAAACTTAGACCTGCCGAATTTCTGTGGGTACGTTTGCCTTCCGAGTATGCATATGTTTGTGATTAATGAATAATGAATATATCTCGGTGGCCTAGTGGTCGAGCACACGGCTTCTGATCCAGAGGTCCGGGTTCGATTCCTGACATTGGCTCACACCAATGACTTTTTGAAATTGTTTTCGGAAGTTATGTGTGATAAAAATCGATGCCTGAAAACTTTGTGCCCGGTATAGCAATAAGTTCGCCACCCTTTCCATTTGAGACGTAAACTTAACGGCGAGACGAGGCTAAACAGCTGCTGGTAGACAGCAACGTCGGGTAACAAAAGGCGTGAAGTTATGTTGTTATGTTATGAAGATACATATTTGGTATCAGACCCATCATATAAGATAGGACATAAAAACACACAAAATCTCCTAAAAATCAATACATAGGTGTAACCTACTTATGGATGTATATATTTGTTATCCCACTGAACCCGGGCCTTTATTATTTAGCAATATATTAGTTGCGGGTACATCGAGCCCCGGCTAATTCCTATAGGAGATCCTCTATGCGCGTTTTATTTCCAAACGATTTTAGATAGGGGTTTGTTGGAATATCTACGCGTAGGTAATAAAGCATAGCCAGCTAGCGAGTTGACTTCTTTTCATTTTTTCTTCATAGCTTTTGTTTTATTATTTATTTAAGTATATTTTCTTTGAATTTTCTCCATTCTCCAATTAACCAGAATCACTATTATTTACTATCGACTCTCGTGACGGAAATATTTAAACGTTCTGATTATTAAACTTAATCAAACAACTTGTAAAGTTTAACATACTAGGTTAAAATTAAATTCAACATTATTCATATGTAAATTTAACGAACCTCTCAAGCTAAAATCCGTCCAGCAATTACAGCTTTAGAGTGCATCAAAGAAGTTCTAATAAATACACTTCAAAATCATCACTTTCTTCGTTTCACCACGGGATACTACAAATATGTGAAGTAAACAGTGAATTGACGTAATTCTGCAATACAAACATGATAACTTCTACACGGGTGGTTGGCGGTTATGAGGCGTGTGAACTTTAAGCAACCAATATAATAGTAAGTGGTGGTATTTCACAGTGGTGGCCCTGTGAAATACCACGACCTCTCAAAATATTGACGCAAAGTGTCCCACTCTTTTTTCCCTCTCCTTCCCACTACGTTGCCATTCTTTAGGATGTTAAAGGGGAGGTCTCTTTAACATCCTAAAGAATGGCAACGTAGCTGTGACCCTCTAGGTGTTGCAGATGTCCATGGGCGTACACTGTCCTTCGCGTTTGTTCTAAACTGTTTTATAAAGGACAGGCAACTTCCTTGGAATCTAAACTGGTTCGCTCTCGCTTCATCCTATGTGTTGGGATGGTGTGTTCGGGTTGCAAATATAAGCGGGAGTTTACACGCTCCTCGATCGATGTCGCCCGGAGGCCTCGTTACAAACAACAATAAAGTTTTTTGTTTCGATTCGCTTATATATGATCGGTAACACTGAATTATATTTACAGCACATCACATATATACACCTATATTTAGCTGAAACGTTACTGAAAATGTTCAGTATAAGTCACCGGCTAAATTTTGTTATTGGTTGAAGATCAAGAGTGATTTTTTGTATAGTATTAAACTAAAAATTTAAGTTAAAGAGTAAATTTAACTTAAATTTTAAAGTGAATGGTCTCTTTATAAAATATTACATAAAATTAACAGTTTAACATTATATTTCAGAAACATTAGTTAATAACAATTGTCTAGGGATTCCACGACCTATCGTCTATAGAATGCCTAATTTGTTTAAGTCAATGATTGATTAATTTAAAGTAAAATTATAGATTTCAAAAACTGGTAGATTTACATAACATTGAAAACAACTTTTTATTGATTATATCGCGTTTATTTAGAACTTATTTTCTATTTATTTCGACGTTTACTCGTGAAAATAATCTCTGTAAAGAGTTTGAAACGTCGAAATAAATAGAGTTTTGGCGGGACTGTGGAGGAAACATGTCCGTTATTTGCATTATTTTCTCAAATTTGTGTTTCAATGGATATTATTAAATAAAATTCGTGGCGTTTTATTTAATAAGTGTTCGTATATGAGTGCAAATGTGGGAAATGGTGTAAACATCGTGTTTAGTGTGCTCTTCTACATTGTCGTCAAAACTCCCTCGGAAAATCATGCATAAAGTGCCACGACTTTATGGATGATTAGGTTAGGTTAGATTAAGCTGTATGTTTAGGCTAGGTTAGGTTAAGATTAGTTTAGGTTAAGACTGAAGATGTTATTTAGAACAAAAAGACTCGACTTAAAGGTCTTAGCAACCAGGTCGTTAAATCTTTAAAAAAAAATCAAAAAATAAATAGAAAATAACATAACAACATAACTTCACGTCAAATCCCTTGCGGGGTAGGCAGAGAGAACGGAGCGCCATAGGGCACGATTCATACACACCTCACTCGCTTCGTTGACTTTCATAGCTCTTTTCATGCACGCGCGTCGATTTTTGAGGCTCCTAACATCACCTTCCTCCAGAACACGTTCTATTTGGTCATGGAATGTGTGTCTAGGCCATCCTCGACTCCAATATCCATCCGCTTTTGCATTGTATATCTGCTTAGACCAAGAACCATCGGATCCAATCACTCCGCAGATTTTGCGCAATGCCCTCATTTCGACCGCCTTTATCCAACTTTCATGCACGCTCTGCCATACCCAGCTCTCGCTTCCATAAGTTAGCGTTGGTATCAGTATTGCATTGTGAATTTCAAGCTGGGCTTTTCTGCTAATATCTTTTGCGCCCAGGAATCTGCCCAACGCCCCATTTACTTTGTTTCCTAACGCTAATTTTCTTTCTACACCAGCGGTGTACCTTCCATCCCTGCTAAAAGCACATCCAAGATATACAATTTCATTCACCTGTTCCAACACTACATCGTCAACCGTTATCCTTGCATCCGTTCTGGATTCTTCCCTTTCAAACACCATAACTTTCGTTTTCATCACATTTAATTGTAAGCCTTTCATCAAACAATCATCTTTCATAATAGTGACTAGTGTTTGCAGATCAGACGGCGATTCGGCTACAACTGTCCAGGTACAGAATAAACAGCCGAGCGGACGGCACGCAACCCTGTCTGACACCGATATTGACGTCAAACCAGGGCGACAAGCCGCCGTTAATACGTACGCCGTCAGTCGTAGACTCACTCGCGGCACCCACGTCCGGAACAGTCTCGTACATTTCCCCAAAATACTCACTCCACCGATCCAATACATCGTTTGGGTTTGCAAGAATGTCACCAGCCTTAGACATAATCTTGTCCATTCTGGATGTTGGCGAAGAACCCCGAGACTTTCTAACTTCCCTCCAAAAGGGTTTGTTTTGTTTGTTTGGCCTCGAAGTTTTCTGTCAACCTCACTTCCTCATTCGCAACAATTCTTTCACGCTACTCTTTCACTAAGGCTTTGGTAACATTCTTAACATTCTTGCAGCGGCGGTAGCTCTCGTACTTTTTCTCTGTCATACTATCATTCTGATTCAAACTTGAGACATAATCCAACCATGCTTTTTTCTTTTACATCTGCGTCCCACCAGGCATCACCTCTCAGAATCTTATGTCTCTTTGCACAACCACATACTTCTTTTGCATTATCCACTATACTTTCTTTCATTCTTTCCCAGCATTCTTCAACACCTATGTCAGAAAGACTCGTGTCATTGAGTCTTTTGCTGACTAGGTCTATCTACATACTCCGTACACTTTCATCTTCTAATTTCTTACACTTTATCCTTTCAAGTTCTCCAAAATGGGTACGCACTCGCCAGTGCCTCCACTTCTTGAATAGGCCCACAAAGCTGCTCAGCACCAGGTAGTGGTCCGTATCAAGAGTGGGGCCTCTGTAGGCTCTTGTATCCCTTAGAGTGTTTCGGAGACGACTGTCTACCAGAATCAGATCAATCAGAACCAGAATCAAATCTCTTTTGTTCATTCCGTCTCCACGTATACGTGTGAATATTTTTATGACGGAATAACATTATGTTAGAGACAAGGAGGTTCCGTTCCAAGCACAACCAAATCCAGAATATACCTAACAGTTTCCCAAAACTCCTCGAGTTCATGGGGATCGACGGAGCTGACGGGAGCATAACCAGAAAGACCGGTGTGATCCCCAGTTTTATACGGACCCAAAGATGTCTTGGGCCTACCAACTCCAGAAGCACAGCGGAGGGAGAAACGACCCCCACACCCCCACTGGCACGGATGTCCAGGTGCACTCCGGACCACAGGGCAACCATGCCACCTGGGAGGTCGTCGGCCTCATTCCCCCTCTGCTTTTTTTCCGTCAAACATAAGGCATCCAGGCATCTCTCATTTATTACATCCATCATCTTTCTTCTCATACTACCTCTAACATTCCACGTGCCTATACGGCACTCACCTCTCCTCGTCCCGCCAGGTTTTGCGCTGCGTGAAGGGTTGCGGCCTTCGCCGCATGCGCATGCACGTGCAGCCGCACCGACGGGGCCCGTCGCTGTCGGGGCACGCCCTAGTAGCCAGCGCGGCTGTATTCGTTTCGGTCCAGATTGCGTCCCTCTGGGACGGCAGGGAACGCGATGTGCACGCTCTTGACATGATCCCCAATAAAATCTCCAAAAAAGAAATAAATATGGTAGATTTACAATTAGTCAATAAGGCTGTGCCATTGTCAAGATTTTTTTTATCTTGCGTTGTGGAGCCACGTGAACCGCCCGTCGGAACTTGGGCGTCGGCGGAAGTAAAAATAAGGTGTTGTTAAATTGGTAGTATAAATCACCCATGGGTCGCAATAGGCAATAGCTTATTATTTAGTTAAAGTAATTAGTGCTCTACACAATAACTTTCAAATAGTACTTAAATATTTACCAAGTAATTTACCAGTGTAAACCGGGCGTATTGTTAGTACATGAGCAAAGTAATATAAAACGTATCTGACGACCATTTTCACATTATGTGCTTCATATTTACATTAAAACCCCATGTAGGCCGAGAATCGAATTAGCGACCTTTGACCACTTTTGTGTATTTGTTTTAAGCCTCCCTGTCCGTCCTAGTCCGGGGGTGGCTGTAGCACGCACCTACCCTCCGGATATGTTACAACTCACTAACGGGTTTTACTCTGAAATTTAGTGGCGCTAGCGAGCAATAAATTATATGTTCTCTGGTGATTTATTATCTGTGACAATTCAAACTAAACTGTAGGAGTAGTTTTTAACAGTGGTAGAGCCAAGCAGTTCGGTGCATGAATGGCCGGCTCGGCCGGTGAAATACCACGATCTCTCAGAAGATTCAAGTAAAGTAGCTCATGCCGCGTTTCGTTCGGTGAGAGAGGTACCCGGGGGGCCACCTCCCTTCCCCACCCTTTCCCATCCTACTCCCTTAGAGGTCGGCAACGCAGCTTTACACTGTATTGCAGGTGTCAATGGGCGGCGCTCTTCACTTACGTCACTTACCATCAGGTCTGCTTGTTTGCCCTCCTATCTCATAAAAAATTAGGAGTGATCATAATATTAACTCTAAAGTAGACATATTTTATATCTTTCATTTCACGTCGTCACTATTTAAACTAGATAGATGGGTAGGACGCGAATGATAAAAGTTTGGTTGAGCAGTTTTTATATTTAGTGGAAAAGAGGAAGGATATAGTAGAGGTAATCGAGGACGATAACAACACACTTTCCACTTGACCAAACTGAACGAACCCTTGAGGAAGGTGAGGAACGTGATGTCTGGATCCTTAAAAACTGACAAGAGTTATAAAAATTAAAGAAGCTAGTACATTGTGCCTTATATCAGTGTTTTGTCTGTTCTGGCTGCACTGTCTTTAATATCTGATGGTTTGTAGTATTTTTTTTAGTGATCGAATGAAAGGTTAGTTCTATTACAATAGGTGATGCACCTATACTTAGCATACCGTAATACCACAATATAAATTATAATTATAAATACTGAAATTGGACTCACTTAAGTATTTTAATTTATATAATATATAAATTAAAATACTATATATATATAATAAATAAAATTACTTATTGAATTTAAACGTAAAGAAAAACTAATTATGGTAACTATTTGATGGCCATTTTTAATTTCAATAATGACCGTTATCCTTTACTGCAAAATTTGCATCTCTGTGCAGTTTACAGATGTAAGTGCAAATTACTAGATAAAGATAAATATCGATGATTGATTAGAAAAATAGATCAGCACCTACATATGAGCCCTACATATGAGCAGCGGCACATAGTTGCCGCTGCTCATATGTAGGTTAAAGGTGTGAAGTTAAAGATTTCGGTTGATAAATCGCCTGGCGTTTATAGTAGATCTATTTGCAGGAATATATTTTAATCTGACTGAGCAAAAAGATTTTCAAATCGAATAAAAGCTTTTTTTTCTTTTCTGTTTGACAAAATGCCAATATTGGCTTTTATTCAATAATACTCCATTCTAAATATTGCTAATAATAACTTAACTACTTCTTTATATAATGATCAGCAACATTTTCAATGCATGTCGCCATCTGTCCCTTGCAGTTTAGCAATTAAAAATAATAGGCAGCGTCTGGAAGCCCTACCCCACCCAAAAAAACACTAAAATGCAACCGCATAACTAAAATCCTATGCAGTCAGTCCTAAAGGGTCCGCGAGGTCATTGTCCTAGGCACCCGAAATTCGAAAGCATTAAAAAACTGAACAAAATGGCGGACCGAGACCTGTTACCGCGATACATTACTCTATGCCAGGTGTTGCCAACTTTTTACCAATTACAATGAAATTTCACTTTGTTAGTTTTTGCGCTTATAGAGGCAGATATTGTTTTTTTGCCTACATGATATGGTGAAACAGGCATTGTAGCAAAATGCGTTAAATAAGTCCGAATTTGTGCTCGCTGTTATTATTGTTTACTTAGTATGTCAATACAATTATTATGGATTATAATATAAAATGATGTTAAGCAGCGACATCTAAGGCTTTCAGTAGGCTGTTGTTTGAAATAGAAATTATTAACTACGAGTGAAATAAAAAAATCAAATTGAAGTTTATTAATTGGTTATACATCTATACTAATATTATAAATGCGAATGTAAGTTTGTTTGTTACGCTTTCACGCAAAAACTACTGAACCGATCATCATGAAACTTTGTACATAAACTCTTGAAGGTATTAGAAGTAACATAGGGTACTTTATATTAAAAAAAAAAAATTTTTTACGAAAGATAAAACAATTGTTTGTCAAAAAATCGTCAAATTTAGCTACTTCAGTAATGAAGTTTTACAGTATTCGTAAATTAGATAACATAACGTAACTTCACACCTTTTTCTATCCGAAGGTGTAGGCAGCGGCTGTTATGCCTCGCGAGGGACGGTATTACAGTATTCAGGGTTGATACTTATACTTATACTTAACTTATTAATATAAATATAATATAATATAATATAAGTATAAATGTAAGTTTGTTTGTTACGCTTTCACGCGATAACTACTCAACCGATCATCATGAAACTTTGTACACATATTCTTGGAGGTATTCGAAGTAACTTAAGATATTTTTTTTCTTCTTTCTTTCTTTCTTTAATTTAAGGAAGGAAAAACTTATAATATAGTCTACAAAATTATCCTACCTTAATACTCTGCATTTATATCTTATAAAATTGTTAAAGTCCAAAATTATTTATTTTGTTACTAATTTATAATTATAATTGATAATCCCAGCTAAGCAATAAAATAGAGTTGTCATGTTGATTCAGTTGTATGGTAATGATCTTTGATACTTATTTAATGACTTCAATGCGGGCGAAGCCGCGGGTAAAAGCTAGTAGATAATATAATCATTTTCTTCTGAATGTGCAGTAAACGTATATTTGAAATAAATACTTATAATTTTTTAAAATATTTATTTAATGAGTGCACCAACATTTAAAGCATTAAAAAGCACAAGCTTGATCGGTTTTATATTATTTCCTTCATTACACCCGCAAAGATTTTATTTACCTACTATGCGTGGGTTTTCATTAAGTGATAAGATCAATGTAATTGATAATTCGTTAACACACGAACATTTCTAAAATAACAAGAATTAAATAATGCCAAATTGTATATAGATAGTTGCCAAAATATCGTCGCAGTTGCATACCACTGTCCTCCTATAACATACTTCCTAAGAACGGGTTACTTTTCACCAGGCACACACACACAAACACAAAAACATATGTGTGTGAGTGCACTAATGCACACACGAGCCCAAAAATAGACCGGTTATTACCAATTTCATGCAGGACTGTGTTAGACTATACTTATATACCTATATAGTAAATTGTATGTTTGTATGTGTGGTCCCAAAATGTAAGTCCCATAATCCAAAATTATTATAAGGATTCTTGTAAAAAATTCACGCAATTTTCAAATCATCCCATTTAATTCTGCTTTTATTTATTTTATTTGGAAACATAAAGAATAAATATACTTCACTTGTATTCCACATTATCTACGGAAGATGTTGAGGTATAGAGCAGCTTCAATTGCTGTTTCCTGGTGAGTTTCGACACTATTCCCTGGCGCCAACACTTAAATCACCAGAGTTATAGGCCTCCGGATACTTTTCACACATAACGAAACACGGTATAAACCACTTTACGTCATTTTGTGAAAGAAGTGACTTTATAATTAAATATAAAGTCCGATATACTCAATTCTCAATAATCTATTTGATAACAAATGTTCGTCGTAGCCCTCCTCGACTCCGACCACTCTTACCACTTGCACTAAATATTTACTCTTTCCCTATTTTACTTTCCATTGTTCCCACATACCAAAACCGTCGGATGCACTTCGTTAAACTACTAAACACAGACACACTCTTTCAATCCAACTCTATATCGACCTATGATATGAGAAGAATTGCACCATGTGTATTTACGTATGTAAAAAGAATTGCAGAACGTATTAGCCAAAAAAAATCTGATAATCTTGCTCGTAAACTGGCTAATGTCGTGTTATGTGCAAATGTGTTACTTTCTAACGTTTGATATATAATTGCTGATATATCCGCCGTTGCTGACAACATCGACGATTCTTCAAAAAACTAGAATAAGAATAATTACAAGAAAAAAATATTATGAATTACCGTATACAAAGCAAATAAATGAAAATAATTGGATTTAAATGTCGCCACTCACTCAATCACTGATTTATATAGCTATATTTTCTACGTCAACTTACATAGGTACATCTAATTTGAAATGAATTTCCTTCTCACAATAAATTCTGAAATATTTAACGATAAAAGAAAGCCGTGTCGTATAATTTGCTAGTTAAAAATGATACATAATTATGGCCCGCCATTTTTCTACGCACTTTCGCGCACCCACACAAGCTCAGTGACCGCTTATAAATATTCGGCCAGAGCGCACACATATATACCAACCAATAAATAGATTGAACTAAACGGTGAAATTTAAAAAAGGAACAAAACGAACGAATCGCTCACGCAAACATATAAATACAATGCAACCCAATCATTTTAATTCATTATTCAATTCCAATCTTTGTTGTTCAAAATATAAAGTTAAAATTTGTTTGAGCAAATAATATTTGTAGACTAGCATGTTAACACATTAGCCATGCGTGGGAATGATGCTATGCACACTTATGCAATTTTTGATTGTAGGAACACCGAAATTTTCTTATGTGTTTGTAAAGTCTTCTTTGTGTGGCTGTATAAGTGCATTCTTTTTGAGCTAGTGTATCGTACTGTGTTTCTATGTGTTGTATTAAAACGTGAATGTGTGTGTTGTTGTTCATATGATGGATTCTCGTGTTTGTATTAGTATCTTTTTTCTTTTTTTTTCGCGTATACGGCAGCGGACACATTCTGTGTAAGCAGAAAAATAATTTCAACTGGCACACAGCAAAGCATGTTTAATTTTCGTTCACTCATCCTGCGAAACAGAACGTCATTACGTTTTAAATTACGATGCGCGGTTTGGTTTTTTTTTTTAGTATAAATGCGCTTTTTAATTTACATTGTTTGCTTATTTCCCAAATGTTATTGTACCTCGGTAAAGATGGAAACGTATTCTTTTGTATGTACCAATTGTGTATTCAGGTGGCGCCTGCTGAAGAAATGTTTCTGAAAAAGGTTTTCGTTTTCTCTTGCAAACTCACCGTGTCCTCGATATAGTTTCTTTTAATGGCTGGAAAAGGCAAATCTCGTGATTATGTCCCTACACATGACCCGATAGCCCACTGGTCTAGTATACGGACTTTTGCTTGATGTTTACCAGTTTGAAATAAAATTGTACATATTTATTACTACCAATTCTCAACAACTTCAAAAATTTTACAGCGGTAAAGCCACTCAGTTCCACTCAGAATATCGACGTAAAGTGGTTTATGTCGCGTTTTGTTCGGTAAGAGACCCACCCAAAGACTCATCCTACTCTACCCTCCCCTGTCCAATCCACTTCCAACACCTTCTCTATCCCAATATCCAGGAAATGCAATTGAAAATCTATCTGCTTAATAGGTGGTCATGGGTGGCGCTAGTTACCTACCTTCAGGTGACCTGCTTGATGGTTTTTATGCATCGATATTTTCAAACGTACGGATGTAAACATAACGGCGAGTCTAGGCGTAACAGCCGCTGCCCACACCCTATTACCCTATATTTCGTAGTAAATAGTATTTTTATGTAAGCAATAAAGATGCTAGTATGATAAAACTATATTAGAATGCTAATGAAATGATATCATTTTTAACCGTGGTACAGTCTTACAGTTCGCTGCATGAATGGGCCGGCTCGGTGAAATACCACGACCGCTGGGAATATCGGCGTGAAGTGGCTTGTGCAGCGTTTCGTTCGGTGAGAAAGGTGTCCGGGGGCCCGATCCCCTTTCGCCTTCCTTTTCCCTCCTACTCGCTTAAATGACGGCAACGCACCACGGTGTACATGGACGGTGTGAAGTTACTTACCATCAGGTGGCTGACGTTATATATCAAATAATCTCTAATAAACCGCAACGATTACAAATTTGAAACTTGAAAATTGAATTGGTACCATACCCTTCGAACTCAGTTCACCCAGTGCCATCTAGAACCCAAGCAACGAAAAGGCAGAAAAAACATTAAAACAACAAAACAATTTTATGAATTATATCGCGTTTATTTAGAACTTATTGTTATTGGTTTCTCGACGTTTTGAACTCGGTACAGAGACCATTTCAACAGTGGTAGAGCCAAGCAGTTCGCTGCATGAATGGGCCGGCTCGACCGGTAAAATACCACGACCTCTCAGAAGACCGACGTAAAGTGGCTCGTGCCGCGTTTCGTTCGTTGAGAGAGGTACCCGGAGGCCCACCCCCCTTCCCCATCCTTTCCTATCCCCTATCCTTTAAAGGTCGGCAACGCAACAGTAACACTATATGTGTTGCTGGTGTCCATGGGCGGCGTTGGTTGCTTACCATCAGGTGACACGCCTGCTCGTTTGCCCTCCTATCCCATAAAAAAAAAAATTCGCGACAGATGAACAAAAACCAAGTTTCTTTCCTCTTTTCTTTTCTTAAAATATTAAAATTAATAGTACTATCAATAGCCCGTCTAAAATGAAATAATAATCAGTTTTGAAGAACAGCTGCTGAGTTTTCTTGTTGGTCTTTCTCAGGACTGGCCGCGTTTTTGACTCCGTGGTAGATTTTTTTTAACAACTACTTACCTTTAAATTTAAAATCATTCAATATTTAATAATAGTTATACTCTGATTTCAACTAACTTAGAAAAATAAGATAATTATCTAATAATTAAAAATAACAACTGTTACCTATTAAATCATACAACAAAGGATTTTACAAACAAAATTTTTCTTTAGTAAATACATACATACATACATACATAACTTCACGCCAAATCCCTTGCGGGGTAGGCAGAGAGAACAGAGCGCCATAGGGCACGATTCTTACACACCTCACTCGCTTCGTTGACTTTCATAACTCTTTTCATGCACGCGCGTCGGTTTTTGAGGCTCTTAACATCACCTTCCTCCAGAACACGTTCTATTTGGTCTTGGAATGTGTGTCTTGGCCGTCCTCGACTCCTACATCCGTCCGCTTTTGCATTGTATATCTGCTTAGTCAGTCTTGCGTCAACCATTCTTTCTACATGTCCGAACCATCGGAGCATGCCCTTTCTTACTTTTACACCGACACTCTCTTTCAAACCAACTTCCTTCCTTACAACCTTGTTTTCTACGCGGTCAGCGAGAGTCACTCCGCAGATTTTGCGTAGAGCCCTCATTTCTACCGCGTTTATTCTACTTTCATGCACACTCTGCCATACCCAGCTCTCGCTTCCATAAGTTAGTGTTGGGATCAGGACTGCATTGTGGATTGCTAACTGGGCCTTTCTGCTAATATTTTTTGCGCCCAGGAATCTGCCCAACACTCCGTTTACGCTATTTCTTATCGCCACTCGTCTTTCTACATCCGCGGTGTACCTTCCATCTCTGCTAAAAGCGCATCCAAGATATACAATTTCATTCACCTGTTCCAGCACTACATCATCAACCATTATCCTTGCATCTGTTCTGGATTCCTCCCTTTCAAACACCATTACTTTCGTTTTCGTCGCATTCAACTGCAAGCCTTTAATCATGCAATCATCTTTCATAGTAGTGACTAGTGTTTGCAGGTCCGACGGCGATTCGGCTAAAAGCACGGCGTCATCTGCGTAAAGCAGGCAGCTCACAACTAAGTCACCCATTCGCATCCCTACATCCATCGATCTCATTCTCTGGAGACAACTGTCCAGGTACAGGATGAACAGCACGAGCGGACAGCACGCAACCCTGTCTGACGCCGATATTGACGTCAAACCAGGGGGACAAGCCGCCGTCAACACGCACACACGCTGTGCAGCCCTCATAAGTGGACTGCACAGCGCGCAGCAGTGCTCCGCTCACCCCGTAGCCCGGGAGTATATCCCACAGATCCTTTCGTAACACTCTGTCAAACGCTTTTTCCAGATCCACAAAACCGCAGAAAACCTTCCGGTTAACAGCCAGTTGTTTCTCCACGATGTTGCGGAGAGAAAAAATCTGATCCATGCACCCTCGTCCGCTTCTGAAACCACCCTGAGCCTCCCACAACACTCCATCAGATATCACCCTCATTCTCCTTTCAATAATTTTCCCATACACTTTTGCTGCTAAACTGATCAAACTGATGGCCCTGTAACTGGCGCACTGCATACGTGATCCCTTACCTTTATACAAGGGCACGATGACAGCGCGCCTCCAGTCCATGGGAACCTTACCCGACCTCCAGCACAGATTGCTCAAGGTCAGGAAAGCGTCCCGGACACAGGATCCACCGTGTTTGATCATTTCAGCAGACATCATATCAATTCCAGCTGCCTTACCATTTTTCATACTTCGTATCGACCATTCAATCTCTTCCATAGTAATGTCCTCATCAGATGTTGGCGCAGCGGTGTCAGCCGTAGGCTCACTCGCGGCGCCCACATCCGGAACATACTCGTACATTTCCCCAAAATACTCACTCCACCTGCCCAATACATCGCTTGGGTTTGCAAGAATGTCACCAAACTTAGACATAATTTTGTCCATTCTGGATGTTGACGAAGAACCCCGAGACTTTCTAACTTCCCTCCAGAAGAGTTTGTTATTCGCCTCGAAGTTCTCCGTCAACCTCACTTCCTCATTCGCAACAAGTCTTTCACGCTTCTCTTTCACTAAGGCTTTGGTAACATTCCTGCAGCGGCGGTAGCTCTCATACTTTTTCTCTGTCATACTATCATTCTGGTTCAAACTTGAGACATAATCCAACCATGCTTTTTTCTTTCTTTCGACGCTGGATTTCACATCCGCGTCCCACCAGGCGTCACCTCTCAGAATCTTATGCCTCTTTGCACTACCACATACTTCTTTTGCACTATTCACTATACTTTCTTTCATTCTTTCCCAGCATTCTTCAACACCTAGGTCAGACAGACTCGTCTCATTGAGTCCTTTACTGACTAGGCCTACATACATACTCCGTACACTTTCATCTTCTAATTTCTCACATTTTATCCTTTCAAGCTCTCCGAAATGGGTACGCACTCGCCAGTGTCTCCACTTCTTGAAAAGGCCCACGAATCGGCTTACCACCAGGTAGTGGTCCGTATCAAGAGTGGGGCCTCTGTAGGCTCTTGTATCCCTTAGAGTATTTCGGAGACGACTATCTATCAAAATCAAATCTATCATACTCTTTTGCTCATTCCGTCTCCACGTATACGTGTGAATATCTTTATGACGGAATAATGTGTTAGACACAAGGAGGTTCCGTTCCAGGCATACGTCCAATATCGGCTTACCAGCATCATTCACTCTCTTGTCACCATTCGGACCAAGGACAGCCTCCAGGCCGTCTCGCTTGGTTCCGACCCACCCATTAAGATCACCACACAGAATTATCCTTTCATTTTCCTCAGCTAGATCCAGAATATCCCTAACAGTTTCCCAAAACTCTTCGAGTTCGCGGGGATCCGCGGAGCTAACGGGAGCATAAGCTGCGACCAGGAAAACTCGCGTGATACCCAGTTTTATTCGAACCCAAAGATGTCTTGGGCCTACCAACTCATAATCTTTCACTCCGGAAGCAAAGCGGGAGGAGAGAACGACTCCAACACCCCCACTGGCATGGACGTCCGGGTCCACTCCGGACCATAGGGCTACCATGCCACCGGGGAGGTCCTCGGTCTCCCTCCCCCTCCGCTTTGTCTCCGTCAAACATAAGGCATCCAGGCATCTCTCATTTAATACATCCATCATCTCATTCATCTTTCTTGCCATGCTACCTCTAACATTCCACGTGCCTATACGGCACTCCCCTCTCCTCGTCCCGCCAGGATAAATATATTTTATAAATAAATATTTAATTTTTGTTTCATGGTCTTATCGGTTACCAATAGTAAAAATCATATTTTTAACATCAACTTTTTGATTTTTATTACCAAACAGTGGGTGCTCTCTGTATCAATGAAAATAGCTTTTGAACAACTACCATCTTTTTGTTCATCACTCGTGAAAATGATCTCTGTAAAGAGTTCGAAACGACGGGAAATAAATAATAATAAGTTCATAATAAACGCGATATAATCCATAAAAAGTTGTTTTAATGTTATGAATGTGATTCACGAAAATCTAAGAAATAAATAGGTAGAAAGAGACGAAAATAGTATGAATTTTTTTATGTGAATTTGGTAAAACAAGTTTTTTTAATATCATGAACGGACACTCTACTCCAATTTTATTAGGTATTATTTTACCTATACCGTGTAGATATAAATATCTAGATATTATAACTTAACTTCTCACAACTTCGAGGACATACAAGTGCGTTTGTAAAAGGCTCATACCACTTTGTCAGTGAGAATAAAGATCTACATCTTGCAGACAATGAAACAATGGTCAGTTTTGATGTTCAGTCCTTATTTACTTGCCTACCTGTACAGGACTGCCTCAATATTATATCTAAGAAGCTAGCTGAAAATCAAATAGCCAAGGAATACACTGAACTATTAGAACACTGCCTCACATCTGGCTACCTTCTGTGGAAGGACAAATTCTACAAGCAAGTAGATGGAGTGGCCATGGGCTCACCGGTCTCTCCTGTCGTGGCCGACATATTCATGGAGGACTTCGAGGAGACTGCTTTGGTGAGTTCACCTGTAAAGCCCCGTTTCTACAAGCGGTATGTAGATGACACTTTCACAATTTTACCATCTGACAAAGTAACTGTATTCTTAGACCATCTTAACTCCATAAATCCTAAAATACAATTCACAATGGAACTGGAGTCTAACAATTCTCTAGCATTCTTAGATGTGTTAGTTATTCGTAACTCTAATAACACCTTGAGTCACACTGTGTATCGAAAGAAAACCCATACAGATAGATACCTGAATGGTGAATCTCACCACCATCCTTCACAGTTAGCTGCCGTGTCTAAATCTTTGTTTCAGAGAGCACGAGGGATTTGTGACCAGGAACACATAGCAGAGGAGATTCAGCATGTGAAAAAAGTCTTACATGCCAATCAGCTTAAAGTTCCCAGAAATTATCACAAAAACCGAGTGAAGCGAGTCACAGTTGAGCGCCAACCTGCCATCTTGCCGTACATAAAGGGAATCACTGACAAAATTGGCTATATTTTAAAACGTGCTTCGATTAAGACATACTTTAAGCCACCCAAGAAAGTTAGCCAATTTCTACCATCTGTCAAGTGCCACATCCCCTTGCAAGACCCAGGAGTATATAAGCTGGACTGTGACTGTGGATTCTCTTATATCGGACAAACAAAGAGGTCCATTAAAATCAGGATCAAAGAACACATAGCGGATGTGAAACACCACCGCTATAATAAGTCTGCTGTTTGTGAACACTGTAGGACGGGCTCAAAACACTACATCAGGTTTGACAAACCACAAATCCTCGCCAAAGAACAACATTATCGTCCCTGGATGATACGCGAGGCTATTGAAATCAAAAAACATCCAAAAAATTTCAATAGAGAAGATGGCTGGAAACTATCACCTAGCTGGAACCCAGTCATAAGTCTCATCAAACCTAGCCCACAATCAAACAGCTCAAGACAGCGGGATACTATTAGTATAGTTTGCAGGTCAGACCCACATCAGAAACCAAAATAATGTAGAATTTAGAACAGTACAGCATACAATAAAAGTATTTTTTATTAACTTGGTAACCAAGTTTCTTTTCTCAATTTCACAAATAATAGTACTATCAATAGCCCGTCCAAAATGAAATAATAATCAGTTTTGAAGAACAGCCGCTGAGTTTTCTTGCTGGGTCTTTCTTAGGACTGGCCGCGTTTGCGACCCAGTGGTAGATTTTTTAACAAATACTTACCTTTAAATTTAAAATCAATAAATATTTCATAATAGTTCTCTGATCTCAACTAACTTAAAAGAAATAAGATAATTAGCTAATAATTAAAAATAACAACTGTTACCTATTAAATCATACAACAAAGGATCTGTACAAACCAAACTTTTTCTTTAGTAAATATATCTTGTTAATAAATATTTAATTTTTGTTTCATGGTCTGATGTGGGTTACCAACAGTAAAAATCATATTTTTTATCAAAAGTGGGTGCTCTCTGTATCAATGAAAATAGCTTTTGAACAAATACCATCTTTTTATTCATCATTCGTGAAAATGATCTCTGTAAAGAGTTCAAAACGTCGGGAAATTAATAAAATTGGTAATGAATAAACGCGATATAATCCTAAAGTTTGTTTTAATGTCATGAACGTGATTCGCGAAAATCTTAGAGATAAATATATTATAAATAACATTGAAGTATCGGTTTGTATAATTGAAATCATGCATATGAATTTACTTACACCAAAATATTATTTTTTGACAGCTGACATAAATAGGAGTAAAATAAGCTACTTTTAGTTTCGAAAATATGGTAACAATATAACTGCTAGCGGTTGTTACTCAATAAGTTCATAGAAATAAATACAAAATTTACTCATTTATTACTTCTGAGGAGAAACAAAGTTCTTCGGGTCAGCTAGTTTGATGATTCCTATTTGCAGGGAGAGAATTATGAACAGTAACCGAGAGCTGCTATTGTTTGAGTTAATATAAACCCACGTGTTTATTGGGGTTTTATGGGGGATTCAAGGGAATACTTGCGGTTAAAGGTGTAGCCGGAATAATCGCCAGGGTAATTTCGGGTATCAGAAACGTAGTTTAGCAACGGTTAGATAGTTTATGGAAGTGTTGTTGAACAGTTTTGTATTCACAACAGACGTTTAATTTATATTTATAGATGTGAAATATCCTTCATTGAATGATCATCTGAAATCATCAATGTAATGGTGCCATGCCAATCACACACTGGCAACTTTATGAAATTATTCCTAAGGGGGGCAAAATGGGGAGAGAAGTTTGTATGAAAGTCCTATGCTTTTAAAATTTTAAATAGTTTAAAACATATCTTTAGGGACCCCTTTTTTGGGGATTAAGTCGTTGTATGGCGACTTTTGCGCGGAAGAAGTGGCGAACCTAAATTAATAATTACCTAGTGTTGGGGCCAAGCCTTTGGTCGGGTTGGGTAGAACCACGCTGAACTCTGGCCACTGGACCAAACCAAACCAAAGGTACTTTCTACTTTTCTTAGTTTAAAAGAAGTTTCTGTTTGAGTGAAACCGATATTATCTATTATTGACTATTATGACTCGTTCAATCTACTATTTAATTATAAAATATTATGATATATATTGAGTTGAAGGCTTAATTAAAGCCTGTCAGGAATGTTATTTTAACATAACATAACATAATTTCATTCGCCTTTTTCTACCCGGAGGTGTAGGCAGTAGCTTTTAAGCCTTGACTCGCCGTTATGTTTAGGTCCCTAATGGAATAGGTGGCGAACCTATTGCCATACCGGGCACAAAGTTTTGCAGTCATCGATATTTATTACACATAACTTTCGAAATTAATTTCGAAAAGTCATTGCTGTGAGCTGGGATGCAAACCTGCGACTTCTAGATTCAGAAGTGGGATGCTCGACCACTGGACCATCGGTAAAACTACCGACTGCAGCAATGAGGTCGGGGGTTCGATTCCCACTCGAGCACAAATATTTGTGACAAACATGAATGTTTGTGTGGCGTCTGGGTGTTTACTATGTATTATAAGTATGTATTTACAAAAGAAAAGTATATATGTATTAATATCCGTTATCTAGTATCCATAACACAAGCGTTTAGTTGCTTAGCTTGGAACTAGAGGGCGCTGTGTGTACTGTGTCCAAGATATTATTATTATTATTTTAAATAATTAAAACTTAGTCGGCAATAACAAGGTGTGCATTGTGTTTGCACACAATGCACACCTTGTTATTGCTATCCAACTATTATTTTAAAGATATTTGTAAGTCAAAGTTCATAGTAAACATTGATAGTACAACATAATCCAATAAGATTATGTGTTTACAGAGGGTACATATAGCGAGTGTTTTCCGACCACTATACACACGCACACATATACCTTTGAATGTGTGTGTACTTGCGACATATGTGTAGTAGTGTAGACACGAGGTTAGTTCCAAGTACCGACAGAATATTCACTTTAGTTTATTTCTATTATTAAAATACATAAACAGGCTATTATAATGTTGTTTATTGGGATTGACTTGAGATTTTAATATACTCGGTAATTGTGTGCAATTTAGCAAAATAACATAGCTGGACTTTATCTAGATTTGAATAAGCATTCAGCATATTCAGGTAGTTACTCCGGACAAATAACACATTTTTTTGTTAATTTAGGAATACCAGTATGTTAGTTTCTAAAATAGTGCTACACGGGTCCACCAGGGCAATAATTCATCATCAGCTAGAGGTCTGAGAACACTTCTATGGAAGCTATGTTTGGATCACATTGATCCTATAGATACAAAATTGCTATAGATCTCTTGATTAGTTGTTGTTTGATGTTTTCTTGTTGATTGATAGCTAAATTAAGCTTTGATTAATCCTTTTTTTTTCCATGTTATGTTATGCATAACAGGATGTCAAGTAACTTCATATTTTTATTCTATATAAATAATAATAACATAAAAAATGGGATACTTTAGATAGACAACTATAGTAAAGTGTAAAAAACATTCCAAGTGATTACATTTGTATGTTAAAGTGAAATATGAAGACTTAACTTTTCAAATTGACTGCGGATACAAAACAAATAAAATCTTATAAAATGCAATATTTTATGTTATAAGAAGTAAAGTTCCCTTTACTTATCAAGCAGACCAAATAAAATGATCAGCTAAATACTTTGGGCCTTAACAACTATTATTATTACAATTTTAATGGAAGGCAGGATTTAATAGCGTATTATAATAATATTATCTAAGCACTGGAGGTGATTTGATTGTGCAGAACCCTTCGATTTTAATTAGGCTCATAATAAAGGTAAGTACTTGTAAGTTTCAAATATAAATGTACAATTAAATGCACCGAATATTTGAAACATTTTTGGAAAATGACTAGAATGAATTTTATATTTTAGATTTAGTTATGTTTAATAAAATGACGTCAGGGGTATTAAGAACCGACGAGCGTGTATGATGGGAGTTATGAAAGTCATAGAAACGAGGATTGCCTACTCCTATAGACTGATTGTTTATGAATGTAGTTTTTATAATGTTGATATGGCTAAAACAAAATGTCCGACAGTCTGCACGGTAATTTAATGTCGGGTCTGATTGAAGCAAACATTTGCGTGTTCTTAATTCTTGATTTGTGAACAGTTAGTTTTAATTCATCTTTTATATATTTGTGCATGAGAGTTGAAATTCATTTCTGACTATAAAAACCAGTTGAAATACGTATCTTAGAATATAATATTTATCAAACAACTTATGAGTATTATAGCGGAGAAAATTACTATTAGAAAAAAATAAAATAATGATATATTTTTTAGCTTTCTGATGAAAATTCTATACAAAAATGCCAAAAAATAATTGGTAGATAGGTGTCAAGTGTGGGTTGAAAAAACAACGGTTTCTAAATTTGAAAACATAGACCAATAATAAATAGTTTTCTTACTATCGTTACCTGTACAATAGTGTGTGTGTGTGTGCGTGTGCTAGACACAGACTAGACGAGCTGACCCACTGCCCGTCGACCTTGTATTTCTTATGTTATTATTCCATCTCGTTCTCTCCTTCAACGAGACTAGTAGCGTCTCGCTCGTGCGTGGATTCTATTGATAGTTAAGACGGTGTTTTCAAGGTCTCGCATAGGAACGGGTTGCGGCGGCGTACCCACTTGGGGATGAACTTAAGTGCTCTGTTGTGAGGGATAGGATGATGGGATCATTGTTGTCTGCTATAACATATTTACTATGTAAATGTGTAGAATGTCATTGATATTTTCCGTCCTCATCTAGATGGTTCAGTTGATTAGATTTTATACTTATGATTGAAAGGAACCGAGTTCGAATCCTGATGTGTATCAAGACTTGGAACCTCTAAACTTATGACGTTTGTATGAAGTAATATTTGATAATATCTATGAATAATTACATTTTATAAAATTTGAGGCAACAGATGGAACTTTATAATTAATTCGGCGCATATCGATGCCTATTTGTTGCTGTGTACAACTTCCGGTTATATTGTCTACACTTCGAATTAAAAAGGTCCATATTATGTTAACTAAATGTATAAGGTCGGTCTGGAATCGAATCCGCTTAGCTGTGTTCGGCAGCTTGGACCAGTTGCTATGCCACGAGCCCAGCGAAATGTTTAAATATATGTATTTAAATAATTATAAAGGTTTTATTTTATATACCAATTAATGCAGTATTTTTATTGCTTTAGACGACAGACAAGCTTGCTAACCACCTGCCGGTGTCGGGTGGCTGGAAGAAATTTAGCGCACGCGACAAGCTGAAATAAAAATACAAACTAAAAAATATAAACACGTTTAAAACCAACTGATGTTATAATGTATCAGATTGTATCTGGAATTATATTGAGTACAATTAATTTAATTTATGTCAACTGTACAGACGTCGACCAACTGACTTGTTGCACGACGTTGTATTTTGGACATATAAATATTTGGCTTGTAACATCTTTCCAAAGTTTTTATTAAATAAATTTTTTCTTCTCTATTTTGTCTTCTATAATTTTGGTTTCAATGTATTAACAAAAAGAGAGATTTTTACACGCAATTTATACACTCGTTTTTCATTGATTGGTATTTTAATTTATTCAGCAACAATTTCACAACTGCGTCAAGTTATTTGCGAGATAGACAGGATGGACAGAGTGCCATAATATAATAAACCATACCAGACTTAAGACTCTTACACACTTAGCCTGTTCTTTAATCTCTCATAACTCACCGAGCACGCTTTTTTCATTATATGTCAGCACAAATGGAAGGTAAAAGACGAAAGAAAGAAAAAGTTATTGTACCCGTGTAAGAATCATGCCATATGGCTCTCTGTTCTCGCTGCCTACTCCGCTTGGAATTTAACAAGAAGTTATGTATAATCATAACAATATCATTAAATAAACACACATCCTTTCAAACATAATATATTAGGAAAACCTTACAATAACAATATGTTACTACCCTCGTAAAAGTATGAAAGGTATTAAACTACCCTACACTCACTGAACTACTGACATCCGTCACGCAACACAAGTGAATCAGAATAACAGATTGGAATATATTTTAATAAAGGGTAAATTATAAAAAATGTATTAGCTTATTATTTCTACTTTTAGAAGAAAAATAAAGAGATTTGTTTGTTTGTTGTAAGCCATGTTCATTTTATTTAGACATTCATTTTTTAGACTGTCAAGAGATCCACACAAATTAAAAAAATGTACGTCGGAGTAGCTCGTATGATAATAATATGATAATAATAATAATATCTTGGACACAATACACACAGCGCCCTCTAGTTCCAAGCTAAGCAACTAAATGATTGTGTTATGGATACTAGATAACGGATATAAATACATATATACTTTTCTTTAAACACCCAGATACCGCACAAATATTCATGTTTGTCACAAATATTTGTGCTCGGGTGGGAATCGAACCCCCGACCTCATTGCGCCAGCCGATAGTTTTACCAATGCGCTACGAGGCCCGTCAAAATGAAATTAATTCATTTTGAATTGATGAACATAGGTATTAGGGATATATATGTTTACATCTTGTCTGGGTGTCCGGATTCAGGTCAATAAATGCATCACTTATTGGACCCAATATTTCAGACCCGGTGAAACATTTTCTTTTAAAATACTGAACATAATCATAATAATATTCAATTAATCGTTAGTTACGCAGAAAAATAACAATACAATACAGAGAACTTTATTTAAAGGTATGCATCAATTTTATTATTGAATTAATTTCATTTTCAAATAATTCGCTTAAAGTAAGTAAAATTTAATACGTATTCTTTTTATTATGGATAAAATATCCCAAATGAATTTAGCTGGATTATAAATAGTAAAATTGATTTTTTTTATGGGATTGTTATCGGTTATATGTTAGCCTATATCTGATGTTCTCGAAAGCATAAGATACAAATGATACGTATATTTTACCTTCTGTGAGAATTCTTACCTTGTGATCGTCTAGACCGAGCCGACCCGGGGTCAAGTACGGTTGAATAGATGTGATAACGTGTACAGTAGTGAAGGGTCCCATAGACCCTTGTAAATAGTAATAGTTAAGGGTCCAACAGACTATTGTTAAGTGAAGGAGAGGTGCGTGAATTGAACTAGTCAAACATTTTGTTTAACAAAAACATGATAAGTATCGTAATGTTTTTGTTAAACATTATAACACAGTGTTGAGGAAATAATCCAAATACAATAGAACAAATTGTGTCCTCGTTGTTCCTGAAAATAAATTGGACACATTTAAGTCTTAGTGAGTTATATGTTTGCAAATGAAAAAAAATTGAAAATTGGCTATACTAGGCTATCAGGACGTACCTACTACAAAATATTAACTTTAGGACATCCACAAATCTGCCTGCGTCACTTTTTAGTTAGGATAACGTTTTTCAATCATCAGGTTATATTTCATATTGTATGAATATATCTGATATTATGTTTTATGATGGGAAAATATTTATTTATTACATAACATAACTTCACGGCTTTTTCTACTCGAAAGCGTAGGCAGTGGCTGTTAAGCCTCGGCTCGCCGTTATGTTTACGTCGCAAATGGAATAGGTGGCGAACCTATTACCATACCGGGCACAAAGTTTTCGGTCATCGATATATATGTATCACACATAAATTTTGAAATTAATTTCGAAAAGTCATTGGTGAGCCAGGATTCGAATCCGCAACCTGTTGATTCAGAAGGGGGGTGCTCGACCACTGGACCACCGAGAATGTTTAAATTTATTTATTATTTAGATATTTTTAACACTACATAGCGGTGAAAACCAAATCAAAAATGTATATGCATACAAAAATATGAACAGAAAGTCCTAAAACTATTAAATTGATCTCTTTTGATTGTCTAATCACTTATTATATTATGACTTTATCTATATGGCGTTGAAGATTAAACCATAAAGAAAGGGCAAGGGCAAAAATCTTCAAGCTTTCGAAATGTGGGTCTATAGAATAATGTGCAGCATATCCTGCACAGACAAAGTACAGAATGAAGTAGTTGTGCAATGTATGAGAAGAAGGTTGAGGTACCCAAGACTGTCCAAAAAGCTTGGACATAAAATGCGTTGATCGAAATATGATCTATTACAGCTTATTATCCAAGTTCAACCAACTAGGAAACGGGAAGGAACTTAGGCCAGTGGTCAAAAAAGTCTATCTTTTTAAACCTGATGTGTCAAAGGTTCAGGTGGCCACTATGATTTTCAACCTTCGTTAGGTAAGGGCACACCAAGAAGAAGAAAAAGAATTCATAAGCCTTTCTCGACAGATTTTTGAGATAAATTGTTACAAAAATAAATGGTTGATAAATATAGATAAATGATTGATTCATAGATTGTATACAATATTTTTATTGTTTGTTGATTAGAAATATACCTAGTTTCTAAACTGTTGGTCCTCTAGTTTTCTTAGAAAGTGTGGTACGCGCAAAAGGATACTCAAAGAAATTACAAAACCTGATTCAATTAAGAAACTAAAGCATCCACCACCCATATTTATATACCTACAGCCGATAGACAACTTCACCGAAATTACATACATACATACATAACTTCACGCCAAATGCCTTGCGGGGTAGGCAGAGAGAACGGAGCGCCATAAGGCACGATTCTTACACACCTCACTCGCTTCTTTGACTTTCATAACTCTTTTGAAACCACCCTGAGCTTCCCACAACACTCCGTCAGATATCACCCTAATTCTCCTTTCAATAATCTTCCCATACACTTTCGCTGCTAAGCTGATCAAACAGATGGCTCTGTAGCTGGCGCGCTGTATACGTGATCCCTTACCTTTATACAAGGGCACGATGACAGCACGCCTCCAGTCCATGGGAACCTTACCCGATCTCCACCAAAGATCGCTCAAGGTCAGGAAAGCATTCCGGACACAGATTCCACCGTGTTTGAACATTTCAGCAGACATCATATCAATTTCAGTTGCCTTACCATTTTCGTATCGACCATTCAATTATCTCACTGAAATTGATCTATTTATTTATGTGGAGTTCAGTGACACATGTAATTATTTCCTTGTTCACATTTTAAATTGTTATATTATTATTTGCAATTATAAAGGTTCGGTTTCGGGTGACTGAAAGAAGACGACTGTGTTACTTGAAGTCTGGTTTATTACTCTCCTTATTACTAATGAATACACAGATTATATAGCCTTATTCTAAACATAACTATATCTACTTTAGTAATACACCACACGCCCTTCCAAAACAGAAAAAAAAAATTAACTTAACTTAATTTTTTTTTTAACAATAGTACGGTTTTGTTCTATTTTTATGTACGATTTCTTCTTTATTTTTTCGTAAAATTTTGACATTACAATCAAGATCTTCTAAAACTTTGAAAGGACCTTCGTACACATTGTCAAATTTAGTACCAGTTTCCTTTTTCACTAATAATAAATCATCTTTATTATACACAACAGGTTTCAAATATTCATCAAATTTACTTTTTCTTAACGATTTAGTTTTTAACAAATTTTCTCGGGCTTCACATTGGGCTTTCTGTAACCTAAATTTTAATTCTAATGGATAATCGTCTACATTATACAAAGGGTCAACAACACAATTTTGCAAGTTTCCAGGAATATTACATATTTTTCCAAAAACTAGCTCATAAGGTGTATATTCTGTCGACGAGTGTACAGAAGTATTATAAGAAAAACACCAATACGGGAGCCAATCACTCCAATATCTACTATTATTACTAGTTTGAATTCTCAAAAATGCGTTTAATGATTTGTGTGAATTTTCCAAGGACCCAATTGATTCATGATGATAAGCACAAGCAACTGTTTGTTTAACATGTAATAATTTACATACCTCAGTCATAGTACTGGAGACGAATTCAGATCCCCTGTCTGTAGCAATTTCAAGTGGGATACCATACCTTAAAATAAAATTTTTGACAAATGCTCGAGCAACACTTACGCTATCTTTATTTACTAATGGATATGCTTCTACATACTTACTTAATTCACATTGCAATGTGAGAATATAAGAGTAACCATAATAATCCTTATCTAAGGGCCCAACTATATCTAAAAATATCTTATCAAAAGCCGACTTCGCAGTTGTAGTTATAGCCATGGGTTGTTTCGTATGTAGCGAATGTTTTTGTTTCTGACATTTGTCACATTTTCTGACAAATTCAGTCACGTCTTCAGCCATTTTTGGCCAAAAATAGTATTTCTTTATATTATTAATCATACGCCTAATTCCTGCGTGCCCACTCGTGGGAAGCAAGTGAAAGTTATTAAGTACTACACGTTTGTCATCATCATCTTTTATTCTAACTAAACTTTTCAAAATATAAATCCGTGGACCGGTCCAACTATTATTTCCACAAGCTTTGGTTAACCATTTAATAAACTTCTCATTCTCACTATTCTTCATAATATAAATCTCTTTAACAGATACTTTTTGACAGATAGATATCAAATCTCTCACGAAGGCGTCTCGCGCCATGCATGATCGAGAATTTGGGTCTATATAAATTGTCATCTTAGATTGTGCATAAGCAAAATCATTTACTCGAACACATTTAGTTGTAGATTTTATTGTAAATGTAGATATTATCAATTCCGTACAATTCTTTGGCTTTTTAAGAATTTCAACGACTCTCGGTTGATCAGGCCGATCATCTGTTTTGTTCTTATTGACCAAACAATTATTACTCAATTGATTTTTAGTCTTACTCCTAGTCATAACATTAACATTATTTGAGCTAATACTCTTTAACTCATCAGACGTAATTATGATGCGAGATAACGCGTCTGCAGCCACATTATTCACACCTTTAACATATTCAACTACGTAGTCATATTCATCTAAAACTAAACGAAACTTGAGTAATCTACTTGAGGGATTATTGAAACTAAATAGGTAAAGTAACGGCTTGTGATCCGTTTTTATTGTGAACTTTTTACCAAACAAATAGGGTCTAAAATATTTAACTAACCAAACAATAGCAAGAAGTTCTTTTTCAATTGTAGGATAGTTTAATTCTGATTTATTTAATGGCCGACTTGTATATGCGATCGGCAAATCATTTTTGTTACATAATACGGAACCTATAGCTAAACCGGAAGCATCTGTATGCAATATAAACTCATTTTCGTCATCAAAATTTGGATATTGCAGTATTGGTGGGTTAATCAAACTCTGCTTTAATAATTTAAAAGCATTGTCACATTCTGTGCTCCAAATAAATTGAACACCTTTTCTACAAAGTTTGTTTAAAGGGATTGTTATTTCAGCAAAATGCGGAATAAATTTACGGTAGTAGTTGACGAAGGCTACAAATCGCCTGACATCGTCACAACTCTTTGGCACTGGATAATTTTTTATTACAATAGTTTTTTCGGGGTCAGGTGAAATTCCACTTGCAGAAACACAATGACCTAAATATAAAAGTTGTTTCTTTAAAAATTGACATTTTACTGGATTAATTTTTAAATTTACTCTTCTAAGTCTTTCAAAAATATCAATTAAGTTCTTATTATGAATTTCTAAACTTCTTCCGATACATATTAAATCGTCCAAATATACTAGACATTTTTCATGGTTTAAACCAGACATTGCTACTGTCATGAGGCGACTGAAAGCGCTGGGACTGATTTTTAAACCCATCGGTAGTCGTTTCATTTGATATTGCTTGTTTGTAGTAAATGCTGTGCACTTTCTGCTTTCAGGACTTAATTCCAATTGAAAATAACTTTGGCTAAGATCTAAATGACTAAAATAAATTGCTCCTGACAAAGAATCGAGTATATCAGTGATATTAGGCAATGGAAATTTATCATCCTTAAGATTATCATTTAATTTTCTGTAATCAATAACAACACGCCATTTTTTAATACCGCTACTATCGGTCTTCTTTGGAACCAATAGAACAGGACTCGACCACTCACTTTTACTTTCTTCTATAATGTCATTACGTAACATTTCGCTAATTTGCCTATCAATCTCAGTTTTTTGACTTCTAGGGAGTCTGTACGGCTTTGTGTACACTGGACTGGTATTATCCTTTAAATGTATTGACTGCTGATATAAGTTGGTAACACCTAACTTATCTCCTGGCAGCAAAAATACATCCGAATACTTCGCACAAATGTTTTCAATTGAGATTTGTTCATCTCTACTTAAATGTTTAAAATTTAACATGGAAAACAAATGCTTCACACGGTCAGCATTTAAATTATTACTATCAAAAGAACATAAAAAATAATCATTTAAATTTACGACATCTGGCGTAAAATAACTTAAACAAATATCTGTATCTCTAGTATTCAGAAACTTAAGTGGTATTTTACCATCGCTAGGCTTAACTAAAATGGAAGCTAAAAATAAACCCTCACATAATTGCTTAGGCATGACAACACATTCATCCTTTAAGTTTGTCTGTACTAAATATGTTACTTCACATCTTGCCGGTATTGTCATGTAATTATTCTTACCAAGTTGTCCCATTTGTAACGGTATACTAATGGGTACATTATGATTAATCGTTAGAATATTTTGTTCAAAATCTAAAATACAATTATATTTACTTAAAAAATCTTGCCCTAAAATACCATCCGTCCTACAAGAAAAGTTTTTAATAACATAGAACTTATGCTCAAACTCATAACTACGGTAATTTAATCTTAAATAAACAAAGCCTTCGCAATACACTTGGCCACCTATACCGTTTATTTTGATAAACTCTATATGGAATGGAATGTGCCACTTCTCTAATATGTCTTGTCTGACTATGGACAATGACGCGCCGGTATCGAGTAACCAACTATGTGACACTTGAAACAAATCTAAATTTACTAAGTTTATATTTTGACAATAAAAATGTTCATGCACGAAAAAACAAATTATGATTTTCAGCTTCAGCCGGTGTTCCGGTGTTGTTATTAGCAGAAGATAGCACTGTATTCTTATTATTTGAATAAGCTAAGTTAACTTGATGTTGACGGACAGGTTGACGTAATGTTGTGTGGCCACGAAAACCATTGCGACCGCGATAGTACGATGAGTTACCATTGTCCCGATTTCCGCTCGATCTATAGTTATTACCACGACCACGTATATTATAATTTTGGGAATTAGAAAATTGCCTAAACACACCTCTATTAAAATTATTATAAAAATTACCGCGTTGATAACGGTTTGACTTACCTCTATTTTTATCGAAACTCATCACCCGCTGGTCTTCTGAATTCGGAGTCATCTCATCTAATGCACCCTGAATGGCATCCTTTAGAGAGCTGTAATTTCGTGCTGCAATAATAGTGCTGAGTCGACTATTACGCAGACCATCGCCAAATCTTTTAATCGCCACACGCTCGTTTATTGGCTTCAAAATTTGATATAAACTAGCATCATCGTTAGCCTGGGTAATAGTCAAATCGACAAACAATTGTTCTAACTCCTTACCGTATTCCTCAATACTCTTGTTATGTTGCCTCGCTTGTTGCAGCTTACTCTGGATCGCTGTGTCTGATTTTTTGGGTAATAATATGGAACGCATGTCACTAATTAAATCTGTAACAGATAAATAATCATCACGCAAGCGCAACTTGGCGCTTTCCGATATACGGGACATTAAAACAAATTTTATAAGTTGCTTTTTGCTACCATCATCAATCATAGAGTCATACATCTTAATGTTTGATATTAAACGTTTGGTGGTATCAATATCACCAGTCATAATAGGTAATAACGCATTAGCAGTTTTTAGTTCAAACTTCTCCATAGTGCTAGTCGTGTTCTCTTCTAAACCACCTGAACAAAGCTGAACAATTCTAGAATATAATTTATTTATACCTATAACCAAATCTGTAAGTATTTGAATTTCAATACTATCGATTTCTTTCCTTTCAAGTTTACAATCTAGGACCTTTTGTAAAGTACAAAACTGTTGATATATATCATTAGCCTCTTTTAATTTAATTTCTCTAATTGAAGATGACCTACGACTCGGTCCCAATTTAGTGAGGTAATCTTTAATATACTTCAATTTGTTAAATATTTCTTTAGCCTCATTCGTCAACATATCATATACGTATACATAATTATAGCTACATAAATTTATCACAAAAATGAAATAAGGACAAAAAAAAAACAAACATATATTACTACCGGTGTACGCACTCTTTTAGGCACTCACTTATTTTGGCACTCTACACAAATTCAAGCTGATGACATCTCCGTAGCAGCGCCCGCAGTAGCCTGCCGACGAAACATGCTCAAAGACCTTCGGAGCTGGAACTCAGTTAACTCTCTTTCGATCCAGTTGCCATGACATTTTCTATAGAACCGTAACAACAATATTACGCCTCCAATAACCAATAACACGTAGATAATTATTAGTACATAGCTTGTGTTACTTGCGTGCTGTAGGAGCTGGTCTATAGTAGCCGAATTTCCAGCACCGTTTTGCGCTATAATTACTTCTGGCTCTTTAGATTGCTGCTTTCCCATCTTGTTTTTGCTCGAAAATAGGAGAAACTCGCGAGGAATAGTTAAAAACACCGCAAATTGTGCCAAATAGTGCGTTCGGCCACTAATGAAATCAAAAGTAATGAAATCATTATTTGTCTCTCAACTGCACAAATCACTCAATGTTTATATAAAATATTCCATATACGGAAAATCGCGCCGCGCCGCGTTGCGCTGGGCTGGCAGGGTCGCCATATAAAGGTTCGGTTTCGGGTGACTGAAAGAAGACGACTGTGTTACTTGAAGTCTGGTTTATTACTCTCCTTATTACTAATGAATACACAGATTATATAGCCTTATTCTAAACATAACTATATCTACTTTAGTAATACACCACACAATTTATTATTGTTAACGCATCTACCCCAAAAATTTACACAGCAATCTAATCTTCACAAAAAACACCTTCCATTTTTATGTCGACATTTTTGTAAATGACGCCATTCTATCTAAAAAAAAAACCCAAGTGGGAACATAAAATTTGTATATATGTACAAGTAGTTAGGTACATTGTACGGAGGCCCACGGGCACACATGCGCAGGCGCCGATCTAAAACACTCGTCCGGCGGCCCGATAATGTCGGGTCAACGCACCACGGTTACATATTTAGAAAAAAATATTTGGCAAACGTTCAGTCTGGCTTTACACTGCAGGCCATTGCATCTGCACACACTATCTGACAATATCTATTTTATATTTAACTTACTGACTCGCCTCAGAAGCAATATTAAAGCACCAATCTTTGAAAATTATCACTGTTTTTCTACTATATTAGGCATAGATTATACACAGACCACCACTTTCAAAGCCTCTATCTACTAAAAAACACATTTAACACACCTTTGCGTAGTTTTAAAGATCAAAGCATATATAGGGGCAAACAGCGGAAAACCACCTTGTTTTATATTATGTGCTAATAATGAATCGGATATTTTAAAAAAAACTTCTCGAAAGAAAATGTTTTCACGAGAAAAGATTTTCAATTATTTAATAGTTTTCATATACCTACTGTCTACACCTCCGGGTATGAATAAGCTTCCTTATAATGACATGACTTAATTACAATTGTTAATTCAATGTCTTTCAGAAATAAAGTAAAATATTCTTGTTTTTTTTCCCTGAAAATCTAATTTTTCAGTGTAGAATTTCAGTGCTTAACCCAGGAACAGCATCTTTAATGACGAAGGTTATTGATTTTTTTAAATTATTGATAAACTTTTAATAGCAAGTTTACTGACATGTTGATCTATTTTTAATACATTTCGGGTTCTGTAAAAAAAATTAGTTTTATAATTTGTGTCAATTTTGCAGGAATTATGAAACAATTCCATTATTAGGAAATGTATGTTAGTATAACCCGCATTGTGGCAGTAATTAACTGTATAGGACAATAACTCTTATCTAATATCACAAATTTAGTTCGTTTATATTTAAGAGTTTTATGAAAACTTTAGAAATTAAACACAGTTTATTTTTAAATAAAATATATTTTTTTTTTAAAGTAATATAATATTTGCTTGCTTAAATAGTAAAAGGGTGAAAAGTATATTCCGATATTTCTGATGCTTTACAGTCTCCATATTTGTGAAAAATAAATTTAAAATATGTGCTTTTATCTATAACTAGCTGACCTACCTGGCTAATTTTGTTCCGCATGAATTTTTGACTTTTTCTTTTTTTTTTTTTTTCTTTTTACTTTTTTTTTGAATTTTGACTTTTTCTTTATTACATTATACATAAATTGTACATACAAACCACCCCTTTGACACCATCTATCTATTAAGAAGACACATCAAAATCCGTTTCGTAGTTTCGATGTAAGGGGACAGACAGCTGAAAGCGACTTTATTTTATATTATGTAATGATCTTGCTGAAAGTACAAGAGATTATATTCGTATATTTGAGTTTCTGCGAGGATTCTTACTCGTCGAGTCTGAAAATGTATTAAATTTGTGGATTGCATGCAGTCTGCTGTTACAATTTTTATAGTTTTATAAGCAGGAGAGAAATAGACTCAGATATTTTTGTCTCGAACTGTACCGATTGCGTCTCTCTCCCGGTAGAGATGAGTTCACATATCGTATTTATGTGTAGAATACATATACGTATATTTATATACATCACACAGTTTAATGAACTATTCAATTTTGCACTGACGTGCGCCATATGTTTGTAGGTATGTTTAAATGTATGTATTTGAGAGATCGTTGGCCATGTTTTTCTGTTTACCCGAACTTTTTAATTGCCAGACCATTTTCTACCAACCGGTACTAGATATTACTAAGCCAGCTGAATTATCTGCCTAACCTTCAAAACTTTATGACATTTATTAGTTTGTATTTTTAATAAAGTTAGACCATTTTTTTTATTATAAATAAGGTTAGACTATTTCAAGAGTTATGAAAGTCAACGAAGTGAGGTCTGTAAGAATCTTGCATTATGATGCCTTATTCTATCTGCCTACCCCGTAAGGGATTTGGCGTGAAATTACGAATGTATTTTTTTATTAGGTGCAAAATATTCTTTACGTTTTGTTTTTCTTATCTCGAGTGCATAGTTCTGCAAATTCTGATAGGAAGATCACCAGATAAAGACAAGGTACAGGATAATTATTTTTCCGTAATCAGTTTGGAATTATTATTTTTCTTTTATGAGAAAAAGGGGCAATCGAGCGTGCGGGTCACCTGATAGAAAGTGACCACCGCCGCCCATAGACATCCTCAACACCAGGGGCGTCGAATCGGCGTTGCCGGCATTTTAAGTGGGAGTATGCTCTTTTCTTGAAGGTCCCTAAGTCTTATCGGTCCGGGAATACCTTTGCCGGCAACTCGTTCCATAGAGGAGACGTGCGCGGCAAAAAATGTCGGCTGAAGCGCACAGTCGTAGATCGCCAACCATTAAGTTTATGTGCGTGGTAATGTTGGCGCGATGTGCGGTGGCTGAAACCAGCGGGTTTTATTATGGGATAGGAGGGCAAACGAGCAGGCGTCTCACCTGATGGTAAGTGACCAGCGCCGCCCATGCACACCTGCAACACATATAGTGTTACAGTTAGGTTGCCGACCTTAAGGGAATGGGATGGGCTAGGATGGGGGAAGGGATGGGAAAGCAGGCGTGGGCCTTCGGGTACCAATCTCACCGAACGAAACGCGGCATGAGCCACTTGACGTCGATCTTCTCGATCAGGTCGTGTTATTTCACCGGTCGAGCCGGCCCATTCATGCAGGGAACTGCTTGGTCTACCACTACCAAAATAGGGTGCTATTAGTCCGAACAATTCCTGGGAACACTCTTCGTGGTAGATTCGATATAGGACACACAGAGAAGCAATGTCCCTCCGCAGTGCCAGGGAATCAAGCCCGTCGGAAGTTGCCTGGTTGTCGACAAGCCGAACCGCCCTTCGTTGAATGCGGTAAAATGGAGCAAGCTGATACTGAGGTGCTCCTGCCCAAAGATGGGAACAGTAGACTACGTGAGGTCTTACCTGCGCTTTATAAAGTTGCAATGGATGACCTGACGTGAAGTACCATCCCGCTCTATTGAGCACACCGAGCTTCTGTGAGGCCAGTTTGGCTTTGCCTTCCGTAAGAAAGAGCAAGGCCGGCTTTGTCGTCTCAAGATGGTGGTGGACGGCAAGCAAATTAGTGTGCATACCCCTGATGTTAGAGAAGTCCACGTTTAGCGTGGCAGGAGGTGCGACGATGACCTCTCGTTTGCCTCGGACAGTATTAGTTTTCGAGCGGAAATTTGCCCTCCCCAGAATACGCGGGGCAGCCTGAGCGCCCATGCTCTGGCAAACGCCAGACCGTGGACGCACAGGGGGGGATTCTCCAGCGGCAGGGCGACGACTGGTACCCCCCTGGGGTAATTGTACTTTTAAGTCCGCTGTCATTTGGGGAGGGGGAAGAGGGTGGGCCTCCGGATACCTCTCTCGCCGCCCAAAACGCGGCAAAAAGCCTGATCTGCTAAATGTCAATTTTTGACAAATTTGTGTTCGATTTGTGCTGCAGTTAGTTCCGTGGTTCCATGGGACCATATTTATGGATTTATACATTGTTGTTCTTAAACAACTTCCCTATTCTACTACTAATTATTAATAATCTTTGGTACATATATATTTGATTTGGTTATATATATTTCAATTTCATAGCTGTGATTGAAATTACTTTACATTTAGTTGTATTTTTAAAATTAATTTCAAAGTATCTGTGCAGCACAAGTGGTAATTTCGTAAAAACATTTTTTTTTTTTTTTATGAAATTTTAAAAAAGCAATTATATATAAAGTAGTTTCAATCACAACTACGAAATTAATATATTATATATATTTAAATATCATAGTTGTGATTGTGTCTACTTTATATTTAATTGTATTTTTAAATTTTTTTCAAAACTACCACTTGTAGCACAGATTCTTTGAAAATATTAATGTATGTATAATCAAGCGAAATATATGGTCTAGTAGTATTATATCAAACATTGATCATCGATAAGCAGATAGTCATATATCAGGAAAATTAAATAAGTTATATTATAATGGATCTAAATTCGTAACAAAAGTTTCTTCATGAGAGTAAATATCGATGTTTTACTGAATAGAATTGCAAATATTGCAGTATTGATGTTTTACAACAACAGAAGTCACGGGGCAACGCACTGTGCCGTCTCAAGGCGTTGTAAATTATGTTAATTTGTGTTTAGCTTTGTTAACTTTAAGTTGGTACATATTATTATAATGTATCTTTACGGCCTTAATACTAGATGGTGCAGGCAGGTAATGAACTATTTGAATCGACCAGAGTAATCGATAATACATACATACATAACTTCACGCCAAATCCCTTGCGGGGTAGGCTGAGAGAACGGAGCGTCATAAGGCACGATTCTTACACACCTAACTCACTTCGTTGACTTTCATAACTCTTTTCATGCACGCACCTCGATTAACTATTACACGATCTCAGAAAATATTTCTAAATAAATTACTAGTATATAAGAAAATCCTTTATAAGAATCAATAAGTATTGCTATCGAACAGACTAACTAATCAATTTATTGCCATTGTTATTTGGGAGCAGTTTTTTTATAACTGAAGCCATGATAAATAGATATTACTAAAAAATCTTAATAATATTATAATATAACTTTAAGCCTTTTTCTACCCGAAAGTTAAGGTAGCAGATCTTAAGCCTCGACTTGCATCGGCAAGTTGTAGATTCGCGACCTATTCCATTTGGGACGTAAATCTATCGAGATTTACGTCCCAAATGGAATAGGTCGCGAATCTACAACACCGGACACCGGGCATAAAGTTGTCAGTCATCGAAAATAAATACGTACGTAAATAAGTTAAAAAGTAATAAATTGTTTGTTTTTGTGTAATGTTTATTTAAACTGAACGCTACCTGAATTCAACAAATAACACTAAAAAATACAAAAAAGAACGTGTCGGTACTAAGTAAGTGAGGGCGGTTTGTGTGCAAGTGCAACTAATATTCACGAATTCAATGGCCGAGCGAGGCTAGAAGTTCAACACACCGCCAAGGGCACAGCCGATGATAGAAAACATCACATGTGCACGTCTTTATGAACCATACACATTTCGCATTTTGACTTATCTTTATTTTTGATAATGGAAAAACAAAATTAAATTAGATACATAATAATATATAATATCTATTAATAACCGTTTTAAACGTTTAAATAATACGCTCCTATCCTGGATAGCTCAGCGATTAAACACTCCACTTGTAATGCAATTATAGCCGGTTCGATTTGAGTTTAATTATTAGTTTACTATTTAATTTAAAATGTTGAAAATAATAGAAAATTTCATTATTGCAAAAATCTAAATCATTACAAAATGTAATGAAATTAAAAGTTCAATTGTGAGAACTATTTCTATACGCACCAATAGATACAAATTTAGGTAACGAATTTTAAAAATAAGTCTTTGGTAAATAAGATCCGCAAAACGTAACTAGTATTGACGATGTTCATGAATAATGTATAACGTTATCTATAAACCGAGATCTAATACTTGGTTTATACAAATTTAGTGTTCTGTGGTACGGAACAAGACGCTCTGGGTCAACAGCCGGCCAAGGTTGAACACATTATATTACCTACCGATTAGTCTGCCTTTGTTTTTGTCTAGATTTCTGTTCTGTTTTACATGATATTTTCCTTTTAATTTACAAACAAACAGCGAGAACAAAACTAAGCAGGAACGCAGAGAGTCCCAGCAAAATGGTTTAGAAAACTAGAAAACTAGCTCTAACTACAATGAATAAATTATTTAATAATAAGTTTACTTACTACTGTTATATTAAGCGAAATAATCTTTTCAAATTACCTTCTGTTATTACATAGATAAGATCAAGATATAACTACTTAATGAAACTGAAAGCAACAAGTAAGAACTGAAGCTGGCAATGTCTTATTTACAGGTTACAGCTTTAGAGAACTTTGAATTAATAGACAGAAGTGCTTTAACATGGAGTGCCTATTTAGTAGTAGTGCCTATAAAGAAGAAAATAAAAGAAGAAGAATGAGAGAGAACAGTAAACGTAATGCAGAAGTTTGAAGAAGAATTCTCGACATACATTTATTTGTACAGTGTGCATGTTATTTTACGTGATTTCTTTAAATTATAATGAAAAATACTTCATAATACTTCGTGTGTATTATTTGTGTCAATATTTTAAAAATACATAATTTCTCTCGTCTCGATGGTTCAGTGGGTAGAGCACACGGCTTCTGATCCAGAGGTCCGGGTTCTAATCCTGACACTGGCTCACACCAATGACTTTTCGAAATTGTTTTCGGAAGTTAATTGTGATAAAATATCGATGACTGAAAACTTTGTGCCCGGTATAGCAATAGGTTCGCCACCTATTCCATTTGGGACGTAAACATAACGGCGAGACGAGGCTTAGCAGCCGCTGCCTTCACCTTCGGGTAACAAAGGCGTGAAGTTATGTTATGTTCATAATTTCACGCCTTTTTCTATCCGAAAGTGTAGGTGGAATAAAATGGGTGGCGAACCTATTGCTATACCGGGCACAAAGTTTTCAGTCATCTATATTTATTACACATAACTTCCGAAAACAGTTTCGAAAAGTCATTGGTGTGAGCCGGTAGTAGAACCCATGACTTCTTGATTCAGAAGCGGAGTGCTCAACCGTAAATATTTTAAGTTCAGAAGAAGGTATTCTTCATAACTGGAATTTAAAAAGAAGAAACTGTCAACTAAATACCTAATTAGTGAGGTGTGTTAGGTGAGTAGTATTTTTTATACGTTTAATCCTTTTTATCTGAAGGTGCAATTGTGCATTATAGGCAACTAGCTGACCCGGCGAACTTTGTTCCTCATGAAAAGTAATAAATGAGTAAATTTTAACTGCTGCCCCGCTATGTTAATACTGCAATATTTTCGTGTAATATTCGTGTAAGTTGCATGCTGTAAAGGACCAGGATCATATATTACATGCACAATCTATTTAAGACACTTAATTGGATGAAAATTAATGCTGTAATGTTTAAAATCGCTTCATAAATACCATTATTTCTCGTAAAAAGTAAAAAAATAAAAATGGTTATTGTGGGTTATCCCTAAGAGATAGACATAAAAGGCCTTCTGAAGGTGTTTAATAATCTAGAACATTGTTTTGATCTATCGCTTAGGGTTCAGCCAGCGTTTGCAATTCATCATCATCATCATCATCATCAGCCTATTGCAGTCCACTGCTGGACATAGGCCTCTCCCAATTTGCGCCACAACATCCGATTCTCTGCCTTCCGCATCCAGTCTTTTCCAGCAGCCTTTCTGAGGTCGTCTGACCATCGGGCTGGTGGGCGTCCTACACTACGTTTACCAAAACGCGGTCTCCACTCTATGACCTTCTTACTCCATCTACCGTCGGTCCTTCGGCAGATGTGACCAGCCCATTGCCACTTCAGCGAGCTTATTCTACGAGCTATGTCGGTTACCCTAGTTCTCTGGCGGATATACTCATTCCTGAGTTTATCCTTCAGAGATACCCCGAGCATAGCCCGCTCCATAGCTCGCTGAGCGACTTTAAATTTGTGGACTAGCCCCACCGTGAGTGTCCACGTTTCGGCACCGTAGGTCATCACCGGTAGGACGCACTGGTCAAAGACCTTGGTCTTCAGACATTGCGGTATAGGCGAGCTGAAGACCCGACGCAGTTTGCCAAATGCAGCCCAACCCAGCTGAATCCTCCTTTCGGCCTCCTTCTCGAAGTTTCGTCTACCTAACTGGATAGTTTGGCCTAGGTAGACGTATTTGTTTACGACTTCGAGAACTGACCCTTCGACGCTTATCGGTCCGGGCACGACATGTTCATTGAACATGACCTTGGTCTTGTCCAAGTTCATGCCCAAACCGACACGCCGGGAGGACTCGTCTAGGCTGCGCAGCATTCCGCTTAACTGTTCCAGCGACTCTGCCATCACAACGATGTCGTCGGCAAACCGAAGATGTGAGATGTACTCACCATTCACGTTGATACCCTGTCCAGTCCAATCCAGTGTCTTGAAGACGTCCTCCAAAGCGTTGGTGAAGAGTTTGGGAGATATGACATCTCCCTGTCTTACACCTCGACTCAGCTCGATGGAGTTCGTCACCTGGTCCTGTATCTGAACAGTCATCGTGGCGGTGTCATACAAACATCTCAACACCTCGATATAGCGCCAGTCGATCCGACATCGCTGCAATGCATCCAGAACTGCCCAAGTTTCGATGGAGTCGAAGGCTTTCTCGTAGTCCACGAATGCCATACACAGCGGCTGATTGTACTCCTCGGTCTTCTGTACAATCTGCCGAACAGTATGGATGTGGTCCACGGTGCTAAAGCCTTTTCGAAACCCGGCCTGCTCCGGAGGCTGGAACTCGTCGAGTCTTGCAGCGAGACGATTCGTGACGACCCTCGAGAACAACTTGTAGATATGGCTCAGGAGTGAGATGGGTCTGTAGTTCTTCAGTAAGGTCTTATCACCTTTTTTGAAGAACAGCACCACCGCACTCCTGCTCCAAACCTGTGGTGTTATACCCTGGTGTATGACGGAATTAAAAAGACTTGCTAATTCCTTTAGGATAGGAGTCCCGCCGGATATTAGAAGTTCAGTAGTAATTCCGTCATCACCGGGTGCCTTGTTGTTCTGGAGTTGCCCGAGAGCCGCCCTAATCTCGCTTGCTGTGATATCGGGAATGTCTTCACTGTAGTGACGCGTTAGCGGGGCTCTGTGGTCATCATCGCTGTGTCCCGTAGGCTTGGTCATCCGTGTTGAATAAAGGAGCCCATAAAAAGATTCGATCTCTGCGAGAATCTCAGGCTTAGAGGTGACGACACGTCCATCCGCAGTTTTCAGCTTCGTCAGATGGGGCCTTCCAAGCTGCTGAGCGAACACTTTCGACCCTTTATTGCGGTCGATCGCATCCTCGATTGCTCGGGTATTCGATCGACGAAGGTCGCGCCGCATCAGCTTCCTAATACGCTGGTTTAGGCTTCTCCATTCTGACGAAGACAGCTGATCGGATGGAGTTTCTCGTCTTTGCCTCATCAGCTCGAGCGTCTCGGCAGAGAGTTTGGACTCCTTTTTCTGCGATCTCGGGAACAACCTTTGAGACACTTTCCTCAGCGTGTCGACCACAGTGTCGGTTCTTTCGTCCACATCACCGGTGGTTTCCAGCAGGTCGAATCGATTTTTAAGTTCCATTTGAAACTTTTCGGTTTCGGCTATTTGGAGTGGCGTAGGTCGGAGAATAGACCTCATCTTCCGGGTCCTTTCAGCTTTCAAGTAAATATTTAGAGAGCCCCGAAGAAGTCGGTGATCACTTCCAGTATTGAACCTGTTGATCACAGAGACATCTCTAAATATATGCTTACTATCCGTTATGATAAAATCTATCTCGTTCCTTGTCACAAAATCGGGGCTTCGCCAAGTCCACCTCCTGTGGAGGCCCTTCTTGAAAAATGAGTTCATCAAGAAGAGCCCTTCAGACTCCAGGAAGTTGACCAGCATCTGGCCCCTGTGATTTCGACACCCCAAGCCATATGGACCGATTTTCGTTTCGCCGCGTTCTTGTACTCCCACTTTGGCATTGAAGTCCCCCATAACAACGTTGTAGTGGGCCTTGGCGGTACAATGTATTGCTTTCGCAATATCCTCGTACATCGCCTCCGCTATCTCGTCAGGGTATGTCGAGGTCGGCGCATATACCTGTACCACCTTCAGGGTGTACTTGTTGGAAAGTTTCAGTACAAGGTACGCTACCCTGGTCGACACACTGCTGATCTCCACAACGCTGCCAACGAGGTCCTTGTGAACCAGAAAACCGACACCCCCTTGGGAGAGCTGGTCACCTTCTCGAAAATAGAGCAAGTTACCCGACTGTAGAGTTATCGTGTCCTCCCCCTCTCGCCGGACTTCAGATAACCCTAGAATATGCCAGTTCAAGCAACCCAGCTCTACCTCGAGTTCGGTGAGGTGTTGGTCCAGCCGAAGACTGCGTCCGTTGTATGTTGCCACGCGTAGTTGTTTTTGACAGCCTGCCGTAACCCGGAGATTCTTAGCACCCCCTGTCCCACCGTTACCACGACCGCTGCCTTGGCCGGGAATAGTGGGACCACCGGGAACTGGGGGCCGTTGGTTCTGCGCTCTTTTCATTATAGGAGGTTTTTGCCCGTAGTCCCCACGCTGGGCAGACGTCTTGGAGAGCGCAGGGGGTCACCTGTTAGTGATAGGAACGCTGCTTGGAACGAAGAATTTTTGGGTTAACCCTTGTTTCGGAATGGTTATCCCGCCATTCTTCGGTGTTGAGCTATGTAAGCTTGTCAGCTATACGTTTTTCTTTTTCTCCCGGCTGACTGATAGAAGAGTTTGCAATTAAAGTGCTAAATCTTGAAAATTATCATTTTTTCTTTACAAGATCATATATATGTATTATAGATAAAAACCACCCCGTTGACACCATCTAACTATTAAAAATAATCGCATCAAAATCCGTTGCGTAGTTTTAAATATATACGCATATAAGGGGACAGACAGCGGAAAGTGACTTTGTTTTATACTATGTAATGATAAATAATGATCGCGTGTAATAGTCATGGTCTTGAAAGATTAGCAAGCTGAAGCGGAAGACAAAATAAAGAGGCCTGGACGAGCTGATAATATTTCAGGTGGAAAAAGGTTCTCGATTACCTACTAAAATCGCTAGAAACCACTGGATCAGGTGGCCCAGGACCGTGACTGCTTCAATCGGGGAAGTCTACTCCTAACAGTGGACATCGGATGATAATGATAAATTAATCATTAATATCTATCTCATTATCATACTACAGCAATGAACTTCAAAGCCAAGCCATTTGAACTCAAGACCTTCTAACTAAAAATAGGAGTATTAAACAGCTAGGTCATGGAAACGATAATTAAGAACGAAGTATCTAGACAACAGCCATATCATAAATCTAAATAAATGTCACTAGATAAAAAAATAACTACTACACACACACATACATATAATGTCGGCCATATTGCACAAGTACACTGACAAATGTGTATGTACATACATAGCTTCACGAATACATAGACGATAGTGTGTATGTGTGCTATTCCTGCGCATAGACACACACAGAGTAATTTCAAATTCAGAATGATATATAGTGGTTCTAAATCAATGAGTCACAGTAAACTAACCTGCCGCAATTGGCCGACGTTTCAACCTTGACTGTCTAGCGGACAATGACTTCGGCGTGAATAACATACTAGTTTTTTTTTAGATTCCGGTTGAAAATATTTGACGGAACATGTTGGGATAGGACTAATAGCACAGATTAAATTGTACGTTGAAATATGACGAGCGAACTGCGTTGTGATTTTTATAACCTATATTCCAAGGTAGCGCTTCAGCTGCTAGAAACTTTGGAATATACATATGAATTTATACATTTATTAACAAGTCTATATTTTAAATATTTATTAAAACATCGAGTTAATCAAAAAAATATCGTTATAATAGGTATCGTTATAATAAGTTTTATTGCTATTGTCGGTTGACGTCAGACGTTCGGAATAAAACTGACATTCGTAAAGTATACTTCCAGAATATTATCGAAGTTATTTACGGGCATGTTATTTCCTCAACAACTAAAATAACTTACTGAACTTGAACTGTAATAGAGACATTACTTGATTGTCGTTTATAAGTGCCGTGTCGTTATGCCTATGTATATTGAATTTGAGCTCATGAAATATGCTGCGAACCCATTTTAAAAAGTCATAGATGAGAGTAGAGTTCAAATCTGAGACCTTCTAAAAAGAATTAAGTTTTCTTCAGCGTAAGACTATCGAGAAGACATCTAACATATAAAATGTACTTAAGCAAATAAATGTATAATAAGTACTTAAACAGAAGATCATACTTCTGTACGTTAAATGTTTATTTAACTTTAAATTACTTTAATATCATTATGTAGTTGTTTTTTTTATTATTATACCTAACCCATTTAGTAATTATCATTGAAGTCTAGCCGGTCTAATGAATACATATAATTAAAGGATTATCTGGTTAAAATATACAATAATGTAGTAATCACACTTTTAATAGTATTTCGTTATTCGTATAAGTTTGTAAACTTCAGGACTTTTCATGGGTTCAGGCAGCAGGAGTTACGCTACCGTTGTCTAATTTTTTTGTTGCCAAATCTGCATGCATTTTTATAATTCATCAGTATTCATAATAGATAGATGCAAGCAATGAATAATTTATGTCCTCCAAAAACTCACTGTGCGCACACGTTTTTGGACCTAGAACGCCCCAAATATGAGTCCACATATCATGCCACTAGGCCATAGGGACGAATAAATTAATTATTATAATCACAAAAACTTAATACAGGTACTTAGTACATTAAAATATTGTTATTTGTTTTTAAGATAATAAAATTTGGGTTTTTCGCTATCTGTGGAGGATGTAGAGGTCAAACAACTACAAATCTAAGTATATAGGTAGAGGTCACAGCTCTCGTGACCATACAAGATAAGAAGCAACCAACAAAACCCTGTACAAAGAGTTCTGAAGACTTTTTCACCACCATCAGCTAGGCACAAAGTATTTCAAAAAAAGGCATTCAGCAATTTAGCATAAAATATATTTTGTGTTTTTACTCCCTTGTTTTTACTTGTTTTGTGTTTTTACTCCCTTGTTTTTACTTGTTTTGTGTTTTTACTCCCTTGTTTTTACTTGTTTTGTGTTTTTACACCCTTGTTTTTACTCTATATCCTGTTTTTACTCTATATATCCAATCACAATTGCACACAGTGTATTGTTCTAAGCGGTAAGGCGAATTGCCATTTGCCGGGCAAAATTTTGTCAGCCATCGATACATAACACACATAGGTACCGAAAAGAGTACCAGTAGGGTTCGAGATTTCTAAAAGTTATTGCTGTAAGCCTTTAAACAACTAAACTGTCTAAAAGACAAATATGCATGCCCATAGATATCTTTTAGAGAAGACGTATTTGAAGATGGCTGAGTAGTATTAATGAGCATGCTCCTTGATGTCTTCTCATCCAACTGATGAGATATCATCAAGCCTGATGCACTTTTATTTATGTAGTCTACTCTAACTCTACTGCTGGGCATTTTGGTGTAAAGATTTAAAACAGACTTCTTTGTGCATTCGTACAAGCAACGGGGACAGAAGTTAGCTAACTTCCACAAGAAGAGATAGATGTGGCGGAATCTAGATAGATCTTTAATTCTTTGTCATCTTAGTTTAATTGTATATATTGTAAATAATATAATTAAGTTATTAAAATAAATTGAATCTTTATTCTTACGATCAACCATACTAGTCATAATATAAATTTAAACTATTGTGTGGGCGTCATGTATGTGTGCATATATATTTGTTTGTAAGAGTGTATATCAATATGTTTGTATCTGTATGTATGTGTGATACACCTACAACATCTATCGACCTACCACAAGACACATAAATAATCACTAACCTTGAATAGACCATTGACTCTAAAAATTCTAGCTCGCAATAATCGTCGTTCTAATATTTGAGAAATATAAACGGTAGGTATCGAGTATATTATTTTTTTAAATTATAGAGTATTTTATCTCTTATTAGTTTTATAGGAAACCCTAGTTAAATATCACTTCTTTTGATGATATTCTTGAACAGCGTGTAAGTATGATTTTACTGGTCCACGAGGAAAAGTTATGTTGACAAAGGGGTACCAGTGTTCCTTCAGCTATAAATGCATTTACTTCTCCCAACAACCTACATATACCTTACCTTTGTCAAATAAAGTCTTCGAGATTTCCAAAAAGTTGCCAACATTTTCTGTCATTCAGTTGGTGTTACAGGTGTTGCTAACAACACCTGAAAGCGCTCTAAAGCGCTTACCATCACTCAACAGGCATGGTCGTTTCACACATATTAATAGGTAGTTAACAAAAAAAGGTTAACATTTTCTAGAAATTTATTATTTCTTCATAAAGTTGACAGACCGGTGATACAGTGACTAAGCACCCCGCTTCTGAATCAAGAAGTCACGGATTCGAATCCTGGCTGACACCAATGACTTTTCGAAATTATTTTCGGAAGTAATGTGTGATAAATATCGATAATTGAAAACTTTGCGCCCGGTATGGCAATAGGTTCGCCACCTATTCCATTTGGGACGTAAACATAACGGCGTAACGAGGCTTAACAGCCGCTGTCTACACCTTCGGGTAGGAAAAGGCGTGAAGTTATGTTTATTATGTTGAAGTTTGGGGTATTTTAATTTTGTATGTTGATTAATATAACACGAATAGTACACCGCCGACCTTGGACTCGGCCAATGGCAGCTCTGGTGTGTTTGGTGAGGGGTTCATCTTATTTGTAGTTCAATAGGCTGTAATGTATACATTGTGCAAGGTTTAAATTAAGCCATTTGTTGCATTATATATTATTGGTTAGCATTGAGGTGTTCATGGAACCACGTGAGCGAGGGTATCACTCACTAGCCATGAGTTATGTGATGGTCAAAAGAGAGGCTTTGATCCCCGCCCTGTCAAAAGTTTAATAGGGAGTTTAGTATACCTATTCCGACAATAGCCAATGACACGGTATACGTAAACGCTGTTGGTGAAACTTACTTACATTCAAGATTCTTCATTACAACTACCAAATGATCAAGTTCAGGAATATGTAACAAACAAATAGGTATATACACATTTACTCACATGCGGGAATCGAATTTACTGTTCCTGCATATAAAGTAGACAGTTTCAATCACTGCTGTGTTTCAAATCTGAATTCATAACTATATAATATAGATACAAACCGTCTCTATGTAGAGCGCTCAATAGTTGACCGGATAGGCGTAGGAGTGGCGTGAACTGCTCGCTGAGGTTAAGGTCAATGATAGAGTTAAGGTGAACGTCAAACGGAAATCCGACCGATGGGGTCATGGGCACACTATCCTACAAGGATATGTAATGAACTCGTCACTATTTATCTGTCTATTTGTGGATACATGTACATATACTTTCATGAAATTGCACCAGTTAGAGTAAGACTATTGAACAGAGGTCAGGGGTTCGAGTTTTCTAATCTAAAAATTGTAGCATATTGATAATGTTCTCTTTTATGAACTCAACTAAAAAGGCTTTTCCAACAGAAAGTGGTTATATTTTATGTGGTACTACAGTAGTACTAAACATAACATAACTTCACGCCTTTTGTTACCCAAAGGTGTAGGCAGCCTCGTCTCGCCGTTATGTTTGCGTCCCAAATGGAATAGGTGGCAAACCTATTGCCATACCGGGCACTAAATTCCCATAAAACACCATATGAACGTTATGTAGAGTTATTCCATAGAGGACAGGGTCTCTGAGAGCACATAGAGGAGGCACTACGAAGGTCACCCATCCAAAGTCGCGAACAATGACTCTATATTAATGCTAATCATGTAATACATAAATTGTATTAAACGTCTAATTGTCAAGATTATTTACAGGTTTGTTTATTTAAAATGTAATAGCAGAGGTGGCTGATTTGCCTAATTGTTTTTAGAATAGGTGGAGAATTTTTAAATATTCTACAGAAAGAAATAAAGAGAAAATTAAATATATAAATAAAGTTATTACTTAAATGGTTTCTAGCCTAGCCAGATTTACAAGAAGAATCCTTCGCAAAACACAAAAATAGTTTTATTTTACGATGAGTATCAAGCGAGATTTACGAAATAAGGACGAACATAAAAGTGTGTAACTTTTACATATGATTAAATTTTAATTAAATATAGATAAGTCATTATCCTAAATGTAGAGTTCAATTTACCCGATACATAATATCAACGGATATAAAATCTGCGGAGTGACTCTAGCTAAGCGCCTCGAAAACAAGGTTGTAAGGAAGGAGGTTGGATTGAAAGAGAGTGTCGGTGTAAAAGTAAGAAAGGGCATGCTCCGAGGAAGCTGATGTTAGGAGCCACAAAAATTGACGCGCGTGCATGAAAAGAGTTATGAATGTCAACGAAGCGAGTGAGGCGTGTAAGAATCGTGCCTTATGGTACTTTGTTCACTCTGCCTACCCCGCAAGGGATTTGGCGTGAAGTTATGTGTGTGTGTGTATAATATCATATCATGGCGTCTAGAGCAGCAAATACCATTTCTAATAATACAGCAGTGAGCACGACGACTAGGTGACGTCACAGCGGTAAATGGTACCGGTCACCAGAGAGTCAAGGTTACCGACGAATAGAAACAGCATTGGTGTAGGTCAAATGTCTTGAAACACTCTCACTTTTATATCAAAATATTTGTCTGTAATATTGTTAATTTTATTAAATAAATTCCAAAAAGAAAGAAATGTGTACACAAATTTTAGAAAAGTTAAATAAAAAGATTTTTTTTTAAATTTCCACCTTGTAGAAAATTATTTTTACTTGTTTTAAATACAAATATTACAAGTAAAAATAATTTCGCTATGATCTGGCTCAAACTAGTAGGACTTTGTGATCAGTTGTTTTCCTTAATATCCAAAAACTAATTCAACTCATATAAACCCAGCGAGGTGAGAACGGGTAGCAAGTATATATTATAACATAAATTAATAGAAATAGTGGTCTGTGTGGAGTGCGCTACATGAATCTAAAATCAGGCAAACGTTCTTGTCATAGGTCGAACCAGTCATAGAGTCAGTGACCTCTAGATGTAAGGTCATCACTAGTTGAACACACACATTGATGCAGGTCTAGTTGTATCTCTCTAGTTGTTAGATGTCACGATCATTTCATAGAACGACTCTACAATTTTTTAACTCAACGAATATTTCATTCTTATTTTAAAAACTCTACACGTCTTTATAGTGTACTTTTTTATCTATTCAATACTCTACCATTTTTTTTAATCAACTGCAAACGGTAGAAAAATGAAAGGAAGGAAATTGAAAGAAAAAAGAAAATCCCCTGCCTCTGGAGACCAAGATTCGTAATGGATACATGTAATATATACTATCAAAAAGGCACGACTAATTAAATGTTTCTAAAGTATTTTTGTATGTTTGTCCTGATCACATATATTGTCTCGTTATCAGACTTAGCAGACAGCTCGCCTTGAAACTCCAAAAAATAGCGTATAATAATGACTGCTTAGGTGTGGCATGCTGGAGGTTCTATAGGAGAGACTTTACATCCTTAATATCCGATGGTATAAGCAGCGACATTTATGTCTCTTTTCTGGGTAGTTTTAGATCAGGACCAACATTAGTCAGGGATAGATATTACACATAACTTCCGCAAAGATTTCGAATAAGTTATTGGCGTAATTTATAAGACGGTACGGGACTGTTTTGTTACTGAGCTATTGATTATACAACATACTTTTTTGAGTATGAAGACCGTGATTATTAATAAATGAGTAATTTCCCAAACTTGTAGGACTGCATATTCGACCGCCTATCTATTTAGGCACCAAAAAAAGGGAATCAAAACATTACTGCCTGTACCTATATTTTTAGATATAGAACACGCGAAGTTACAAAAAAAATCTGGTTGCCTGTAAAGTCGGTTTTACGGGCGAAGATTTTACGTGACAACGTCTTTTTCTCGGTAGAATATTTATTGATATGAATATAATTAAGTTGAAGGCATTTGCTCGTCCGTTTCCATTGTTTTGAGAGTGGTGATTCCTGTTGAACATTTGAAATTGAATGGATGAATTTTTAATTTTAAAGAATCAATTTGAAAATCAAAACACTTATTCAGATCGAAGGTTCAAATTTTTGCTAAATTAATTTGAAATTAATTAAAATTTGTAATTGTAAATGATGAAGTTGAAAATTAAAACATTTACTTAAATTAGATGTTAAAATTCTTGCTCAACACAGTTTAAATCAAGTTTTCTTATATCTGCCACTTTTTCTTAATATTTGTAATTTTAAAGAATCAATTCGAAAATCAAAACATTTATTCAGATCGAAGGTTCAAATTTTTGCTAAATAAATTTGAAATTAATGAAAATTTGTAAAATAATAATTAATTAATTAATTAATTTTAAACTAATAATTTACTTAACACTATCAACATTTATCAATAGTATGACATTGACATATGGCATTCGGCGGGCCTCTCTCTCGTTCGGTGACTCATCGTAACGTTACCGAGCGTTACACTTTTTCATAAGTGACTCCCAGCCGCAACCTAATTTAAGACGTTGTCACGTCAAAATTAGTTCTTTGTAACGACGTCTATAATGTGTGTTTCAAACTATTTGATTATACAAACATAAATTGTTGGAACAGTCGTAATTCTAATGAAACTGTTCTCAGCACACTAGTGCTAGCGCGATGATGTCATAGAACGAATTTATTTTAAGCGCAGCCCGCGAGGTTCAAGGTTCTGTCTATCCTAATACTAACATATTGACATAGGTTAGGTATGTTTATTTGTTTGTATGATAAAAAACTACATTTTGTCTCCATTTTTTTTTTAATTTGTTAGTTTATATTATTCTAGTATTCAGATTTAAAAAGTTTTGTCTGATTTGCCAATTATTAAAATTAAAAGATATTGTTGCGCATAGTATTTAGATGATACAGAACCGATTGTTTTTTTTATATCGACTGTATATATAATTCAAAATGTATTTAGTTAAATAATAAAATGGTAATTTGTTAAAAATATCAAAGGTATTTTAATTAAATAACCGAATTATGAACATTTACAAGCTACCAACAAGTCTATGGGTTTAGGTGGAATGTGCTCAAACAAAGGCCGTCTACGAGTTGGGCCGCTGTTCTTGGGCATGTGTGCCTAATAAATACTGATTATCTATCCTCAAAGATACGACAATTATTTTTATTTTTAACTACACGCCTTTTTCTACCCGATGACAGCAGCTGTTAAGTCTCAACTCATGTATGTGTCGCAAAAAGAATACGTGTCAGAACCTTTAGCCATAAACCGGGAACAATTTAGTCAGTCATCGCATAATATATAACTTCCTAAAATATATTTGGAGAAGACATTGGTGTGATCCCCGAATCCATTATACGACTCCTTGATTTAGAAGCGTGATTTTGACTGGATCTTGACAATTGGACTTGCAATGAGTAATTTTTTTAAACAGATTTTTTTTTATTTCTTTATGTTCAAATTGGCTTAGGTTTGATCGGAATTTAAGTAATAGACAGTTAATAGAATCCAAAATTAATTTGCAAACTAAATACTTAAAGAATAAGTTTCTATAAATGAATGGATATGGGCTTAAATTTAATAATAGTAGGTAATCTATTAAAAATAAGTTGTTTATTATAAATAATCTTTTACCAGAATATGTATTCTTTACAATAAAAGTGACGTTAACTACTTAGGATGCTGAATCTATAACCACCTGCAGCCCACGGGGTATTTCAAGTCGTATTTTTATAGCAGTTTAAGCCAGGACTTCATTTTATATTTGACCCACTTTTGCTTAAAACTCAAGATATCTTCAAAAAACCCAGAAAACTTAATCCAAGGGTTAGGTATAAAATTAATATCAAAATGTTTGTGTTTTCACGATCTGTCATGTCTGTTATAATGTATTTTCGTATGGTCAATTCGTCCTTTGTCTAACAAGGGCAGGAGGCCGGCAACCCTCGGCGCGCTATCGGCCTAACATTGCGCCCGCGCACGCCACTATACACACACGTACAATTACTTATATATGTAGTTTTGTTTATGTGTTAGATGTATATTGTCTGGCTCATTATATATTATAATTATTTAAATGTAAAAAACCATAGACATTAAATGGCCAAGCACATAATGCAAAAGACTATGGTAAAAGACTATAAAACTAACTAACTAAAAGACTATAAACTATAAAAGCTTCAACACAGGGTCAATGCTCAAATTATATTTTATGGAGCCTAAACATCCACGTAGATAAATTGTATAGCAGAACTTATGAATATAAGAGTTAAGTTTGGAAGTTCCCGAGTTCGAGCCTCGAACGCCACCTACGAAATTTCGGAAATATTTTCAAGAACTCTACTTTGTATGTATCTTGAATTTCGAGGCAAAGGTATATAAAAAAATATACCCATAAAAATAAATACTCTAAATATATTTGTGACTAAAAAAAGACAATACTAAAATATAATACAAAGTGACATTCATTCTGTGAAAATCCATTTTAATTATTCTAATTTTAAATTATTTGTATATCACATTACACATAGTTTATAAATATTTAACACGTATATCGAATAAAATTATGACACAAATTTTCACTCCATCAAATTAGCTAAAAGCTTCGTACCACAGTTTTTGAAAGGAATATAAGAGAGATATAATAAAACTAAATTCTAATTCATCTATAAAAACCATAGAGCCGAATCCTACGAGGACCTCTATATATAGAGTCAGCTCTATCATAGCCACTGAATAGTTTCAAAGGATTTTTTTTTACTATTTTCGAAGCACCTGTGTGAGCGTGGATGCGACCTTTTGTCCTTTCTTGGTCGAATGCCTTTTATGCACTATGGTTTAGGGTACTATAAATATACGATATCAGATTTTATTTTTATAAATATATTTTGTGTTAACGTTTTGGTGAAATGAGCGTTAAAACAAAATGGGTGGAAATATGTAATTTTAGTAATGTTTAGACGAAAATTTTGATTTGTTATGTAATTAAAATAGGTATTTTATAATCAGTTTACGTGAACTTCCACGTAAATCGTGATTTAATAAATCGTTTATTCTTTATTATAGCGAAAACTTTATTGTTGTTCTATATTGTAGAGAAAATGTACAATATCGAATAATTAACATTATATTTAAGTAAATCCGTTGTAAAAAGATCAGCTAAACTGTTTTACTTAGCTTAGTGTATAATATAAATAAGCTTTCGTTTTATTGATTTCAGTTATTTATATATTTCCATGAGTTAGCAAATAATATGTTTAACAAATAATTCTAAACAAATGTATTGAAAAATCATCTGTTCTTCACTGTAATATCAATTGTTAAATATTGGCATAGATATGTGACGTGTCTAAGCCCAATAAAACTATATACATATATAGTATAATGTATATTAATAATACTTTATCTAGACAACATTGTAATAAAATCGTTTCTAAGAATATATCCAGCTCATAAAATCATAATAGTTTTGTTGGCTATTTCTAAATGTATGTCTAGCGAGCTAATCAGCTCAGCGATATGGTCTCGTATTGTATTTCGTTTATAAAAACTATATGTCTTATCAGTAGTAATTGATTATTGTATCTAATTTCGTTTGGTTACAAAATTACTAGTATATATGTTATTTAATAAATATGAATACAGATTGAAAACCCCATTGTTACAATTTGTCTTAATAAAATATTTCAGAATGAAATTATTACAAAACAGTCACAACCGCATAACGAATCAGTTAAATAAAATTGTTGCCTTTATCAGATAAATTAAAAAAAATAATAAACGTATTTTAAAGTTGCTTCCCGCCAAAACTCGTGCGCAGTTAGTGACTGAAGCTGGGTGCTCGGTCGAGGCAAGCTCCGCCACCGAACTCTATAAGAAACATTTAGTAAAATTAGTCAGAGTTCCCGAAAAACGCGGCCAACGACCCCTTCGGGCAGCACCTAAGTATTTATGTGTCTAAAAAAAATTGGCGTGTTTACATAACACTTTGAATTTTTAAATATACTACACACTAAAGGGCTTCAAACGCACACAGACATAATTTTCGTGAGTCGTGCCTGTGTGTGTATCTCACACAGAGACAACACATAAAAATGCCCAATCCGTACATGTCGCACCACTACAATGAAGGGTCGACGTAAGTCGCATACAAGTGCATAATTCGGCCGAGATGCAAAAAAAAATATTTGGCAATGCGGCCCCTACGCGCCCGCCAGTCGCCCGCCCGCTTGAGTTAGGTTAGGTTAGATTTTTTGGCTCAAAATGCTCGTTGGTAATTTTTGAAAAGAATTTTTATATCTCCACCACTAAAAAAAGAGTTCTTCCTACAAGTCGCCAGTACTACGCGATTTCTTGAATAAAGAACTTGGAGAGAGACATCGCGTTCCTATACGAATCTTATTTGAATGCCATTGTCAAATTATAATTGGTTTATATTTTTTTCTAATGGACAACGGGCCTTTTGATCCTAAATTTGGCGGCAGTTGGGCGAAATATTCATTGGTATTAATTTTCCAGACTTCAACGATGACGGCTTGAATATTATTTATTAAAAACAACCAAGATTTTTCACCGTTTTCAAAGACTGTAGTGCCTAGTGTCGTGTTGTGTTATTTTTTTTAATTAGATTTATTATTTTCTATTTTATTTGGACTTTTGTGTTTCCTGTTTTTTCGTTTTTGGGTAAGTACTTATTTATATTTTTTCTTATTTGTAAGAATTTATTATAATTTATTTTATGTTTGGTTTTTCCTATATACGTAATTTCGTTAACGATATAGAAATAGTTTCGTGGTTTTATTATTACAGCTACAATTTAAAAATTGTTGTTGTTATTTTGTTGTTTTAAAACACAAAGGATTTGCACTTGTTTTTTTTGTGTTATATATAGTACGAAATTACTTGTATAATATTGCAAAGACATAACTAGACAGTTCTAAATATGTATATTTATTAATGTATCGGGAATGATCCCTAGACGAAATACAAGGACACGTCGTGTGTGACGTCAGCAATGCTAGACACTGGCGAGAAAGTCGGCCATCTTGATTGTGTGTTCTTTTTTTGAAGCCTACTAAGTGCGCGGGAGCAGACCCGCCATGTTGCTGTAGTTTTGAATTTCTTTATGGAAAAAGTCAAATATTATTAAAATAAATTTAACAATAAATAATTTTCTAAATTATATTTTAGGTATTAGCAATCTAGTTTGTTTTATATTAACGATGAGGTGTCTCCGTTGTATTAAAATAATATATACTATAAAGTTAATTAAGCCACTGTCACTCACTATTTATTGATTGCAAAATATGATGGTTATTTTTTGAGCCAAGAAGATTTTTTTTATGTATATGTGGTCGTATATTTCTGAAGGCATCATGCATAAACGACTGCACTACTGCAACATCATGCTTGTTACCATGGCTGTGTTGTATGGAAGGAAGTGGTAAGGCTTGATAAAGCTATGTTCGTAGTAGGCACGAGAAATTAGGTAAATAAATATAGCTATAAATATATTTAAAATATCAATATCAAATAAATATCAAATATTTATATTAATCAGATTGTAGGGACACAAATTATGACAATTTATTGATAGAAATTACCCTGGGACGAAGTTATTGGCAAAACCAAGCCTAATTAAAATCGGAATAAGTACCTAAGTTTTAAAAGCTAAAAAAGCTTTCAAGGAATTATGTATTTGTTGGAAATCATTATCTGTGGCGTGTAATAAATTAAATTTGATTCTATTCTAGTATGTATATTATTACTTTGAAAAAAAAACCAAGATCTTTGCGGCAAGCGCATGGCGATGAGGTTGGTTTAGCATATGGTTGCATGTAACTCCAGGACCAAACATTTAACCTTATTGGAAAAATGGTCAATATTTTTGATCAAAATTAAGCTTTTCTTTATTCCTAAAGTATCCATATATAAATCATTGGAGATTTAAAATATATTTTAAAGGTAAAAGTTTAATTCATCGCGTTCATAGACAATAATAACACATTATAATTGATTGTGAACGCATCTATATTAATATTTTGGTTTCTATAAACCTATTTTATGTCTTGTCAAAAATGATTTGCACAAATGGAACGCAGCGATTTGATTCTTCTTTAAAAGAAAAATAATAATGTAAAGAATGTGTAATGTTTAAACTATGTTTCATAACGCCTATATTTCAAATTGTAGTTGTCCGTTGTATCAGCCACTTTTAAATTCATAAATTAAACTTCAAGAAATTTATACAAAACTTGCTCTAATATATGCTTGTAGTAAAAATATTCCATAGACAAGTTGTTACATCGTCAATGGCAGCGTACGAGAACGATGAAACTGGTTATACTGCATTCATTTCCCGAAGTTTGTATTTTCTTCCCTGTTTACTAGCTGCAGTACTACTCGCTGGATTCTTCCTTCAGTTTTACCTGCGCAACATATAAAAAATAATCATTCGTGGTCCCGCGTTCAAATATGAGTAGAAAGTTGTAATAAACAACATCTAGTTTACAAGATGTGTAATATTATAAAATGTGTTTTTAATAGATTTTTTTAAATATTTTTATGAATGCTTACATCATTAATAAATACTTGTAAGGGTTAGGCATTTGTTTAAAAAAATGTCATCAAATCAAGTTTCAAAATCTAAGGAAATCTCCAAAACAGCTGGACTTTGAAAAGATTATCCGTGACATGCCACACATAGTGTTGATTCACTTAAAGGGCTTTTTTAAGTTCTAATTTTACTTATTTTAATTATTGCGATTAATAGATTGACTATAGTTGCCTATTTGATACAGAGCTTTGAATGGAGTCGGAGGTTCGAAATAAGAACCACGTGGCCAAGTCTATGTAGGTACTTACTGGAGTTACCAGTGTATATGAACGAAGTCGCCGGGTACCGGTAGTTTCTTATATTACTGCTGTATCATCGGATTGAATATTAAATGTTCTATTCTAAACACGTGTCGGCCATGTTGGTGTCAATTAACTTTTGTTTTTCAAACGACATTCGTTTGCTTCGTTTGCCTAAAACTATTCTGTTATGTTTTATAGCTATGGTTGTGTGTGTGTGTGCGTGTCCGTGTGTGCGTGTCCGTGTGTGCGTGTCCGTGTGTGTGTGTATTTGTTTTTCTTATTAATATGTATATTTAAATAAATCATGGCTGCGTATATATGTGTGTTTGATGGTAACATATCTAGTAAAATAAAATTCGAAACATTAACTCTCTGCACATTAATTACTATAAAGGGACAGTTGTGTTTTTAAAAATGTTTACAATAACTTTGTAAAATGATATAAATACCTAAAATACACATAACATAGTCATTTGACGCTATACTCGCTCCTGATCACTTTATTTAAAACTTCTTAAGATTGATTGATTGATTGCTATTTTCACAATAGACGTACAAGCTTATTATAGTTGAATAATTTTATAATTTTGGTGGCGTCTTTTTATTTCCAGGAGTGAATTTTTAATCATTGTAACAGCTTTTTTAAATATTTATAGTCATATCAGCATAGAAGGGTCTAGAACAGCTAATCGAGCTACTATGATATTATAATCAGCTATTGTGATAATGATATTAAATGTGTCAAGAAAATAGTTGAATCACTTGGAGGAAAACCCAACATTCAGTTTGAACAGTACTTGCGGTCCTCTAGTGTTATAAAACAAAACAAAAACCTTCTATAACGGTTCACGCTGCTGTACTTTGTAATAGAAAATATGGTTAGGTATAATTAAAATGTATTAATACATTTAATGCATCGAAAAACAAGCTACGGCGGCAATGGTTTTGCCATTTTGGCCATTATTGGGACTCGATATTAAAGGAACGCATACAAATTCAAAGGCCAGATATAGAAATATAAATAAATAAATAGAATAGCTCAATTCGGACTCTAAACTGGAGGTACTAATTAACCAGGGAGCAGCAATGATATCCATACTGGAGAGGGCTATTGCTAGATTTGTAATAATACGAAGTGAAATCAATTCCAATCCGCTGCAGGGTCTGAAACATTTCAACTGAAGTATGAAAATCGATTCGAAGCCTAGGAAGTTACACGTTAGGCATGCGAGAATGGTGGATAATTCTAAGGGGTAAAGGAAAATAAAACTTTGCTAGTCTACGAGTAATGGTAAAAAATCTAAATCTTTGACGGAAACTATTAAGCTTATGGAAGTTTATTCGTGCCTTTTGCTTCGTCCATAAACCAGGTGAGTGATAAAACTATAATAAAACAAGTACGATACTAAGTACCTCCGATCATCTAATACTCTGTTAAATAAAAACTCACTCGAACAGAATCGAGGGTGTAAGTCTTAAAGGTACAATCCACCAGATGACACTTACAACAGCATTAGGGAACGTAGTGACACCCAGGTCAGATATTATGTCAATACTTGAAAACTTTTATAACAAGTTATACTAATCGAATGCTTTTAAACCCAGACCCGGCATTGACGATTGCAGATCCAATTTAACAGTGCCACTTGTCCGATCTTCCCGAAATTAGCCGAGATGAAAGCCGGGCCCTTGGGCAGCTTAAAAATTTAAAAGCCCCAGGAAAAGATGGAATAAAGATGGGATTGCTAAAAGCTGGTAGAATTCCAGTCGTAAAACTCTTCCGCAGGTTTTTTATGGCATTCTCTTCTTTGGAAGAACTCCAAAGACATGGTATATATGTAGAAGCCTGAGTGTATTGCTTTTTACCTCTATTGCAAGTTAAGTATATACATAAAACATAACTTCACGCCTTTGTTACCCGAAGGTGTAGGCAGCAGCCTCGTCTCACTGTTATGTTTATATCTCAAATGGAATAGCTGGCAAACCTATTGCCATACCGGGCACAAAGTTTTCAGTCATCGATATTTATCACACACAACTTCCGAAAACAATTTCTAAAAGTCAGTGGTATGAACCAGTGTCAGGATTCGAACCCCGTCTTTCAGATTCAGAAACCGTATGCTCGACCACTGGACCACCGAGACTACGCTAGATATTAAATATATAAAAGGTTTTATCCTTTTTTTCATTGAATAAAACTAACGAGAGTCAATACTGATGACTAAAAAAATACGATTGAAACCATAAACAAGACTAGCGATTACTCTTCAATAAATGGCTTTAACAAAAAATTGAGCAAATAAAACTAGCAAATAAAATAGGAAACAAAAGTGGTTCTCTCAAAGGACCAGTCGGCTGTTACCTCTCGTACCATACAGAGAGCATTACGCAATGTTCCAACTTGACTGGATATTGGTAAAGTCGGCCTCGATTTCCCATCTATGACACCCTGTTCAACATCCAATTTAGTTTGACCTTTTAACCGAACATGTGATAGTAAATAATACGCTCCAGTGAGAGAAGTACGTCTCATTTTAAGCCTGGTAATATATAAGTAAAGATAATATTTCATTTTAAGCCTGCTCATTATTTGGATAAGATATTCATATCCTTTACATCGGCAAATATTCCAAACTGCATCCATCTGGTTATTAACGAAATTGAACTTCATAAAAGTCATAGGTATCGTTCATAAAAGACTAATTAAAAATTGCTATTAAGATAAGACACGCTTTTTAGTAGAGATGTAACGGATACCCGGTAACTATCCGGTATCCAGCCTATCCGGCGGCCTTAGTGCTATCCGGCCGAATACCGGATAATTACTATTTGGACGGATAGGTATCCGGCCGAATTACAAAAATCCGGATAAAAAAATATTTCCCAGTAATTATTTGCTTTATTTAGTTAGCTTTAGTATCACATATGAAACATAATTAGTTTAAATTTTTAATCACATAATCGCAAAATGAATGTAACAGAAAGAAAATTAATTAATTAGTACTAATACTGCACTAAGGGCAAATTATGGTGAATAAATACTAACTTTTCTGCATTGAGAGGTAGTACGCGGAAAAAGTCTTTCGCTGTACAGCTACACTGCTGCAAGGTGCTGAAAGATAGATCTTGGCAAACTTTGTTAAATTTGGGTATTCTTTGCCATTAGCTGCCCACCAAGAATAAGAGTCACGATTGTAATCAATTCGCACTGACTTGAGATAAAAATCCAGCTCACAGGTTATCGTGTTTCTTTCTTCACGAAAAAGACCCGAATCTAACCAAGTCCACGCGATCGTTCGCGCGCCGCCTACGCAAATGTGCAATGCACCAAACAGCTAAGTTCCGCCGAATATCCGGTATCCGGTATCCGGCCAAACTACAATCCGTTACATCTCTACTTTTTAGTATGAAACTTGGTTTAAATATGCTTCGTGGCATGATATTAATTAACCACTACCAAAATCCACGTGAAGTAGCCCAACCGATTTTCATTTCATCAAAATCGGTTGGGCTAGGACTAAGACTATTTGGTAGGTCTAAGAATCCGTCAACATCTATTTTTCATACTCTAAACATTAAGGGTGATATTGTTGTATATTTATATTTTGAAACACGTTTGCTGGGTTAGCTAGTAAAAGTATAATTATTTACTCCAGTATGCCAGAAGTAGGCCCCACAACATATATAGTAGTAATGTTCTACCGACCGAGCGTTAGATACCCAGGTTAGCCAGACAATCTGGCAGACATATGATACTGATTGTATTCCCTGATGAAAAATACAATTGAATTTTTATTTTTGGGTCTCGTTCGTAAGACGTACTTGATCTTATCCGTGTTTCAACATAGTTCCATAGAAAATGGTTCTAGCCATGACCTTCTTATCAGATGTCTGCTTGCAAATTATTTAAAAACACCATTCAATGTATCTATTGTGTGCTATTTGACGTTAGATGTCAATCGCGGCCATGTTGATGCTCCCGAACTACCTATAGCGAACAAGCACGAGATTCGATTGTGCTGGTTTTTTTAAACGTTTAGTTGTTGAATTTATAAATACTCACACGCATATCCCCTTAATTTCATAAATCTCTTTGATCATATATAATCTTCGGTTTCGTATTGTAACGCGGTCGGGGGTTCATAAATAAAAAATTTCGCTCGACAATTACAATTTTATTTATTTTAATGCCGAGTTGCTCCTCAATTTGTGGCTACCAAATCTTAAGAAGGGAGCAGGTACGACCTGATATCGAGTGACCCGCGAAGGCTCACTGCAGGGGTGTCCCGGTGCTCCACTGAAGTCTCCTCCCAGATGTTGGCGGGCTGCCTTTCACTGTCAGTTGGTCGACAGGAAAAGTGGAAGAAAGTAGATGTGAAAGTAGAGATGAAAGTAGAGATGAAGTCGAGGTAAAGGTAGAGGTGAAGTTGAGGGCAGCCAATCTGGAAAACAGCCAGTAACAGCCCCTGAGCATCCCCATTCACTGGCATCGACAATCAGTGCCACCACCGACCCCCATTTCTCTGAATGGGTAGACAGTGATGTTACATGCCAGTAATTTGGAAAATGCCCAGGGTGGATCAAGCATATAACCCTACAATATATAAACATGAATATAAATTTGGAAAAGAGTTAGATTAACAAACTATTCAACAACATAATTAATAATGTAGGTAGGCTACCACTACCTACTTGATTTGTAAAATTATCTTAATTGTACAGAATAATTTATATAAGAAATTACTGTAATATATATAAAAATAATATGCTGCTATTAGCAGAGTCTGAACATGTAATAATAAACTTTAAGATGAGATATGTGATTATACTCTTTTCCATGATAAAGTAAACTACATGAAATAATTTTAATAAATTAGGCACATCAAGCTCACGGCACTGCAGGCAATAATATCTTGGCTGTTAGGGTGAAATAAATTGGTTAAACCACTCACCAATAAAATCAAAAGATTAGTTGAAGGTTTAGGTTATTCTGGCTCCTTTCTTGGCAATAGTCTCAAATGAAATGGCCGAATATCCCGTCCAATTTCAAAATGTCTGGTCAATCTGTCATATCAAATAATTACCTACCTACTTTATAGAATATGATTGTATTTATTAATTTTCGTATACTACCTACAGTTGTATTTTTATTTATGACCCGGAAACCGTGTCTTTGAAGCCTAAATTTATTATGATGTAAATTGACATTGTCACTCAACGTGACAGTATGCTAAAATCTATCTCAATTTTAAATCGACATGGGCCGATATTTTTATACATTTTTTTAAAAAGTATGTCAATATTTGTTAGCCAGCCGTAAGTGCTAGTAAGCTGCTTCTGCAATCCACAACATATATTTGTTACACGAATTCATAATATTTATGATTATGAACTTAAGTGTTTTTTTATTCGTTAAGCATTATGTTCTACCGGGCAATCATAAGCTTACAGGTTAGTTTTTTACTAGATGTCGCTGTGCAATTATTATATTGATAAGTACTTACATTGATCCTTCGATACATTTTTACACAATGCATTTTAACACGACTATTTTGTGATGTAACCAACTGTGCCCACGTTAAAGGATGGGTCGGCCATATTGTTGTCAAGAGTTTCTATCAAATTTAGTCGGTTTGTAATCAATTAATTTTCCAACGAAGGTCATTTGCTATATTTTTTTTTGTTTATTTATTAGTATTCTTCTTTTTAATATGCACAATAACAAATTTTTAAAATGCTACTTATATTTAAATTTTATTTATTTATATCTTGCACGCTTTATTTCTATTTTGTATGGGTAAAGTGGGATTATACTAGTAAATAAACCAAAAAATTTGTCCAAAAACTTTTCATTATCATAAGGTGAAGGCAAATAATTATTCAGTTCGATTGTGAAAAAAAAACTGCTGTCGTGCTATTATATCTTATCCTCTCACATCCTAAATGATTATAGCTTTAAAAAATATAATTAATATGATGCGTAATAAAATAACAATAAAAAACAAAAAAGATGCACAAACGCATGATGTGTTTTTTTTTTGTGTTGCGGCAGTCGGCTACTCAAGGTAAGGCGTAGAGAGACTTGACGGCCTCCAACTACGTGTTTGATTACAAGAAACTGCTTTTCAAAGCGTAACTGCATATTAATCATTATGTGTTACATTATTAACTTAACATTATTTATTTTTAATAAATACTAATAATTATTTAATTAAAATGTTTAAGGTTTTTTTGTAATACTTGTGAGTATGATATCCGGGAACTTCTGAACTAAGCGAGATGGATATCTCTCTATTAAATTTGTTTTCTATGACATCATTCAAAATTCAAAATCAGGCTATAGATTTATTATTTCCCAAGATTTTTTATTTCGACACATTTAATTTATTTTACAGTCCCAAAAATGGCAAGGTGGTGAAATTTATTGCCATAAATCTGATGCAATTTTGTTACTCATTATCAATACATAAATATATACTATTTTCACACATATCTTTAAGAAACACCTTAATGTGTCATTGGGATTCGAAATCAGGACTTCTGAATGCGCATTTGGAATATTGAATGACCACTCTCATGCATGATATCTCTTTAGGCTAATCCAAAAATTAAACTTAAGACCAACTGTTAAATGTTTCAAATATCCGTCAGAATATTAATAAATAGTACATAGCAAGTTCTTTCCATATATTTTGCTTATCCTTACTGATTGCCAAAAGTCAAAGGTGTCGGGAACTTAAGACCTCCAAGTAAAAGTCCATTATTATTATCACCGTGCAATAACGGCTGTAAGATTCGATGCATATTTCTAGATGTTACTTTCCTGTACGCACATTATATAAGGGAATATGTGCTTTATGGATCAATATTAAGATGTATGTTTGCGTGAAAAGTATAACTGCAATGGGAATAATAAGTCTGCAAGGCTGTCTCGATGAGTAACCGTGATGCGCATGCAGCTTACGAAGCTTCTGTACCCGTGGATGATAAAAACGCACTATCTAAACGTTAAAATAAATCTTAACTTACAGTTATAGTCTCATCACTCGTAATAACTGAAGATTTTCCCTCTTCAATCAAAACTTTCGGTCCCCCGGTGGTGGAGCCTATTGCCACCATTTTGTCTGTCATCGACAATTGTCATACATAACTTTTGAAAAGCATCACGAAAAGTAATTTAGTGAAAAAATATTTGAACACATGACTTTTGATTTGAAAACCAGGTTCTGAATACTGAAACATACGAGGTGATAAAAATATACGAGATATACACAACTTCGATTTACTGTTTAATTTTAAGAAGCAACTTCTAAATTTGGATCAAATCAATCATTGCAGCTATAATTGAAGTAAATACGTTTTGATGGACGGATGTTAGTATTTTTTAATTGTAAGAAATCTGTTTTAATTCTAGTAATTAAAAAATAGTTCCAATTTAAATTTAAGGAAGAGGAAAATGCTTTTCTTTCCTTTTAATATAAAATGTTAAAGTGTACTGTTTGTATTAATTACATTTTCACGAATACCATTGTGCTGATGGTGTGACGTTTAGGGATGTGAAATAAGATATAAGATAAATATATTAAATGTAAGGTCGTTCGGAAGTTAAGTTACGCTCGGCCCTGTCCGACGGTAAAATCAAGATGTCCGCCCAAGGTTGTCGCGCGGTGAGTAAGCGCCGGCTGCGTGTGAACAGCTTTTCCTTCCCAATTTACAATAAAGACACGTTATAAAATGTTAGAACTTTTTTAGTGGTCCATAGATTTGAACTGAACCATAAATTAGTATCATTATCTGAAATAAATTCAAAGTGAACATGCGTTATGCTTCAGATATATTTAAGTTAAGACATTTTCAGAAATTGTATCACTCTAAGGAGTTTGACATTGTTTTACAGAAAATTCGCGAAATGTAATCAATATTTTTTCTACATAACATAACATAACTTCACGCCTTTTGTTACCCAAAGGTGTAGGCAGCGGCTGTTAAGCCTCGTCTCGCCGTTATGTACTTACGTCATCAAATGGCGAACTTATTGCTATACCGGCCAGAAAGTTTACAGTCATCGTTATTATCACACTTAACTTCCTAAAAACAATCTCGTAAAGTGATTGGTGTGAGCCAGTGTCAGGATTCAAACCCGAACCTCTGGATCAGAAGTCGTGTGCTCTACCACTGGACCACTTTTCTACCTTCCAGTTTTAAAAACAATTGACATAATAGTATGATAAATATAAGTGCACATATAATTTTAGCCACTTAATAGCTAAAATGCGAGCGATGCGGCGTATAATAACATAAAAGCACAAACGTAGCTAGAAATATGTTGCTAATAATATCAACAAGGATACTCATGGCCTACGGTGGGGGGCATGTGAGCCATGTGAAAGGAGGGAGGTTTGAAAGTCGAACGGCGTCTCGCCTTGACCCCTATATTTATAACTGGCCGTATATTTATTACGTTCTTTAATGATCGAAATTTGAATTTTAAAATTATTTATATTTTGAATTAGGAATTTGAAACAAATGAAAATAAATGACAGATAGAAATAAGGTTCTATATGAAGTTGAGTTTATTTATTAAAAACATATTTAAGAAAATGTTTAAATATAAAATCCATAAATTTCGTCCACGATTTATGTATGAGTATGAAAAAAAACTCTATTCTATTAAATATTGGTACTGTTAACATTCTAATTCTATTTATTTAATATTCTATAAATATGTTCCACATTCTAAATATAACAATAGACGTCTGTATCACGCTGTTATTATTAGCTTTGTACACGCACATCACTCCATCACATGTGTCTGGTGACGACGTCATACATCCAGACACTACCTACTATCACTATTTTAAAATGGGGACTTCGTGTTGAATGAAAATAAAAAGTCTTACCCGACCTGTGTTTTAAGGTATTTTTGTTTCTTTGTGGATTTTTTGGCTTGCCTTGAAAACTAAACAGCTGGGGTTGATTTTATATAATATAATAATTATCCTTTAAATCAACACAATGATAATATCTTGGACACAATACACACATCGCCCTCTATGGAACTAGCTAAGCAACTAAATGCTTGTGTTATGGATACAAGATAACGGATCAATACATATATACTTTTCTTTTGTAAAAACATACTTATAATACATAGAAAAACACCCAAACACCACACAAATATTCATGTTTCTCACAAATATTTGTGCTCGGGTGGGAATCGAAACCCCGACCTCATTGCTCCAGCCGCTAGTTTTACTAATGCGCCACGAGGACTGTCTTTGATTTAGTTTGAAAAGTCTTTAACTTTCGCTTAACTATGGGAGAGATATAAATTACCATCCCTCCTAAATTATTGTTTGTGTGATTTAAACATATTTTCATTTATATACGTTACAAATTTATCATTTATCATCTACAAAAATATTTCGTAGCCTAGATACTTTATCTATGCTACGGCGTAGCGTCTCTACGACAAACGTAGCATAGACTCGCCTACGAGCTCCGCTGTTCAACTATTTCAGCCCGCGTGTTATTTTTTATATGTAGACCGTAATAATCCGTATTCATTTATCTTAATAATACGACTTCGATAACTTTTACTAAAATACTTTGAAAAAATGTGTATCTATTTTCAATGTATCTGGAATTATCAGTAAACTAGTTGACCCGGCGAACTTTGTTCCGCATCAAAAGTAATAAATAAATACATTTCGGATTTATCACTTGTTATTTACTACATCATACATAAATTATAGATAAAAACCACCCCATAGAAACCCTCTCTCTGTTAAAAAAACGCGTCAAAATCTGTTTCGTAGTTTCTAAGATATTAGCATATAAGGGGACAGACAGCGGAAAGTGACTTTGTTTTATACTATGTAATGATAATGATATTGTGCTTAACATTGCACAGTGTTAGTCCAATTCATTTATTCTGGTTTTGAGTTCGATTCCTATCACATATAAATTATAATTAAACATATGTACATATATGTGACCAGAAATACAAAAGAGGCTTTTTTTTTAATGTCCACGTAACCTAACATTCAAATTCATCGGACGCATAATCAAAGTTTAGCAATTCTATGGCGATATAGAGGCGCCACTTTCTAAATCGTACTTGTCTTACATCACAATACACGTTGTGATTCGGGAAATATGTTGCCCAGCTAATTATTTTACTGAGGGAAGAAGAGGCTTGCATATTTTCAATAGCAGACAATTTGTACTAGTTAACAGATTAAAAGATGATGGAAAAAAATTGAGACTAAACTATAACTTAACATGAATAAAATAAAATAAAAATTATACCAATATTTCTTAACTAATGCTCCAAAAAATATGTTTTTTTTAATTGATGATTTTAAAAGTAACGTGATCTTGTTCGGGAAACTTTTACGAATAAATTTTTAAACTAAAATTCATAAACTTGCACTAAATTTATGAATTTTAGTTTAATTTGCAGCAATTTAATCTGCAGAGTTTTCAAGAATCAGCTAAAGGAAGGAATGAATAGATATGCAATAAAAAGTCTAAAACTTTGAGCACCCATCAAAAATAGCAAAACTCAGAATGGCTTACAGTACTTTGTAATGTTTAAACGTGTCTTGAAACATAATAAAGGATGTCACCTGATCGTTATCGAATCCAGTTTCCTGCAAAGAGACTTATGCTATACAAATTGCCACACATTCAGATATCAAAATGACATTTTGTGTGGCGACTGTCAAAATGTATGCATTTAATAGCAATTGAGAGGTTGTCGCCTTTAGGTTACATTGTTTTATTGAACTCTGTCGTATATAACACTGTTATATGTTACGTGTTAGATATTCTTTTGACAAACATTTGAACGCCTATATTGCATATTAATGCGCTTTGCGGATCCTGAGATAAGACATTAAAAATATGCAAATAAATTAATTAGCCATCATCAACTAACACTTCTAAGTTTTAGTATATAATGTTTATGGCGTCAATTTAAAATACTATCATCACCTTCTCTCCTGGATAGGGTGCGGTTAAAGACGACCGTGATCTGGTACTAATAATTAATAATTTTGTTAATGCTATATCGCTGACAGAACATTTTACTCTGTCTACACAACATTGTATTTATAGGTGTAATGTTATAAGAACATTTTTAATGTTACATACTATATTATGTATATCTGATTCATTATCAGCAATCTTCAAAATGTCCGTGCGTAAATCTTATGCTAATATACTTCATGGAAGATACAAATTGAGCTCACTAGCCGTGAAGTCTGTCTGCCCTTCATACTCTGTGGAGATGGTTTGAAATTAGTGTTTAATATGAATAGGTATCGCTTAGCATGATAATGAAAATGTGTATTAAAAGTAAGTGTTGGTCATAAAATAATGCAGATTCAAAAACTAGAAATACGTTTGCTATCTTAAGTTAAGTACATTTCGAGGGTGCCAACAAAAATACATGATCCAAAAGTTGTAGTGAAACAAAGCCACAACGAGGCTAAGAATTCATTTTCAACTTATATAAATATTTTATAACGAACTTGCACCGAAAATCTCATTACCGGCTCCCTAATTACGAAGAAATAATACGTGGAAACCAACCATTGTTCACGAAAAAAATGTTTTTGTCATAAATGGACGCCATTATACAATTCCCGCGCAATGACGCCAAGATGGCGGGCCTATTTAGATCAAGCCTTCTATTGGCGCGCTATTTAAAAATGGAATGCACTGTCCTTGGCTGGTGGAGTTCATTGACCTTCCGATGCATTTTGGCGGTTTTGTTCACATTAAAAATGTCCTAAGTTTTAATATTACTACTAATCAAATTTAGACCTTATTTGTTTGGGTATAAGCACGTTCTTAGTTGTTTCACTAGTAGTAAATTGTGGGAGTCCGCCACTTTTGTCAATTCAAATGAATATAAGCTCTTCTACTTTGAATTAAGGATGGAAATATGATCCAGTTGAGTAAATATCGTTATTTTCTGAATCAATTGAATTTAGTCTCTAATAAACGTAAATAAGGTTAGAATTAGGTTTTTAATTGTAATCGACGGATGAAGTATTACAAAGGTGACTCTAGGCTGAACGGGTTGCATTTTAATTTTCGAATAATAATTTTACTGACAAAATGGTTGTTATTTTTTTATTTTGTTGTAACTGCTTGGATTAATTAATATGTTTAAAAGCTTTTTACGATTATTATAACCAAACACATATTTTTAGTACGGGCCTTTTCAATTTAAAATGAAAACTTCTTCACTACCTCTACTTGAGTTCCTGGTGGTTTAGTAATTCTCTTCAAGTTTTTATGTTTTTAATTCAATTTCTAGTGGACAAAAAATTTTATGCGGGAGATGGGATTGCCGCTGGCTTCTGGTAAAAACACGTGGAGGACTTTTAAAAGACTTTCTTGTAATGCGCTAACTTATACTTGGTTGAAACATAATTTTACGTACAATATTTTAAAAAAATGGATGTATGGTAGGACACATAATAGAATATGAGAATATTTGCTTATGTTGATGTAAATATGCGGGTGATAAATACAAGGAATAAAAAAAGCCCTTTGAAAATAGAACACATCGCTTAGTGATGCGGCTGAACGGGCTCTGTACATTGAATTTTTAGCAACCGATAACCGTATATTCTTACCGTTCGAAATAAATGCAATTAATCACAAAAAATACCCATAAAATAGTGATTAATTATATATTCCCTAATCTAAGTCTCGGTGGTCCAGTGGTCGAGCCCCCGCTTCTGAATCCGGAAGTCGCGGGTTCGAATCCTGACACTGGCTCACACCAATGAGATCGATGACTGAAAACTTTGTGCCTATACCTTCGGGTAACAAAGGCATGAAGTTATGTTATGTTCTTCTCTAATTATCTGCAAAACCATTTATGGTATACCATATATATAACCATTTATTTATGTAGAAAACTCAATATATATCATCTTATTCAAAATGCTCAGGAAGTATAGTAAATGTTATCGATATACAGATACTCAATATTGATAGATATTATTCGTCGATGCAGTGCAATAACACTAGTGCGTAGAGCTGGCAATTTTATGTATCATATCGATATATTTATCGAGATTCTCTTTAATATATGACACAAGTATTCTTTAGTTCTATTAAAGGACAAAATCATTGATATTCTTAGATTAGATAATTTGCGTTTTTTAATTGGGACTTTTTATTTAAACTCAACAATAATGTACAATTTGGTAGCACCAGTTATTTGCAACTATCATAGTCTCTTAATTATTATTGAAAGAAAACTATGTTTTAACATATATAATCAGAAATTTTATTTCTATGTACGAACAATTCGTTATTATAACAAAGAAAATAATATTTTCGTGTGTTGCAGTATGTACATGTAGGTACACAATAGCTTAACCATCTACACCTCAGACATTCTTCAAGCTCATCAAAATTCAAAGTTTGTCTTTGGTAATTTAACGTATTGTGGATTTGAATGCAATTTAGTTAGAGGATATACGATTAAGGATGGACTCGTGTCTTTAAAATACTATGGTTATAGTTTTACTTAAAAAATGGTAGGTACTGAATCATTAATGAAATAAGCTTTTTGGCTTCAGAGTGCTTTTACAGAGTAACACAAATATAATGTATATTACTCGTACGTAAACGTATGTTTTTAGTTAATACTAGTAGACTCGGCGACTCGGCTTTGTTTCGCGTCGGAAACAATGCATAATAGTTTTTTTTTTTCGAAAAAAAGTAGCCTGAGTTACACTACACTGCCAAAAAAATATCCCGTTAAAATTAGTCCAGCTATTTCAGAGATTACCCGGAACAAACAGAAAGACCAACAAAAATTGTAAAAATAATATTTTGATGTATATATATATATATATATGTATGAATGTAGTAAAACACAGTTATTTCAATGTCACAAATAGACATTTCAATTTTATTTATATATACAGATAATATTAAAGTGTAGAATATAATCCATTGTTTACCATTCTTAGTTCTACACAGGCATCACTATATAACATATTTTGTATTTTCTAAAAATACTTCAAAAAAATAACCTCACTTAAGTTTATTGAAGTAGAATGCACTTTCCACGCATTAGTTAAATGTACAACGAACCAGTGAATTTTATTGTTATAGAAATATATTCATTTAGGTGCACTAATACAAACCTATTTCCATTTTAATTAATAACTATATAATTAAGACGTGGTCGACATTGTTACATATTTAAATATCATGCTGACATACAGCAATTATATCAAGTCTATAATTCAAATTATATAAATAATATAAAATTGAATTCTGATATTTACAATTTATTGAATATTCTGATATTTTATTGTTGTCATTCGTTTTTAGAAAAAATGTGCAATTGTTGTTTATTAATGCTATTACGCAGGAACAACCTGCTCTAGTCCCTAACCAGTACGAACATTTGTGTGATCATCATATTCATCATATTCCTACAATAGTGGTATTCGTGTGCTTTTTAATATTAAATTTGAAAGGTTTTATCATTATCGGTTACAAGTGTTCAGTAATAAACTTATATTAAGAGTCATCCCCAATTCAGTAACCGATACCAAACATTTAAAGATATCAGGCACGGGGCGTCTTATCTTTTCCTTTTTTTTTCACTTAGTAGTTTCTCGCATCATATTTTTTCAAAAACTAATGACTAATTTTGGAAACTATCGATAAATCCGTCGATAACCACACATAACTAGTGCATCTAATTTCAGGAACGCGCTGCATGTGGGCAGTGTGGTTGTGTGAGTGACCTTGTAATTTGGAGGTCAATGACCTGGATGCAACCCTTGACTTTGTGGCTATATAAAGCTTGAAAGTTTAGATTTAAAATGCTCTAGATTTAAAATAATACAGAAGAGTACAGAAGATTGAAAAACAATCACTAATTCAGAACACGTGAATACAAATTTGCAATTTCCGAAGCATTTTCCGAAAATACTGACTGAATGGTAATATTGCTTATATGGTTGTATGGGAAGAGGGAAGAGAGTTTGAGAGCCCTCAAACTACTATGTGGGACCAGAAGATTTGTCGTATCAAGGCATAATTGCTTTTACGGAGTACGGTACATAATTGCTGTACGGAGTTACGCAAACAACAATTAACTAAAATACTAAACATAAATGAAATACACATTAAAAACCTACTCAACTTAAATACACATAAAATACCTAAATACATATAAAAAAAACTAAAACAAATATTTAATATTTTTTTACTTGCTGAAGTACATTTTATTACTAGATTCACTATCATCATTCTTAGTTGTAGATGTCGCAGCGTATACGTTGTACCACATGTACAAAAGATTGCTTTACTTTTATAAAATATCACTAGGTACAAAATACTTCTTATGTTTTAACTTGTTAATTCTCTATCCGTACATTTCCCACACGTGTCCCAAAGGAACGTTCAGGAATTAAGTCTGGCAATTCTAAAAGAGACATCGTCTCTTAATGCTAAATCGTCTTATCTGAGCTTGTCTGAGTGTTTATTTCGTTTATTAAAAATACAAGTTCCTTTAAGCTTAGTACTTTAGTACTTAGACAACTCCACCGAAAGAAATTCAACTTTTAAACGCTTTAAATTTCAATTTCAAAAATATATAGTAATTCGTATATATCGTAAAACGACTCAATAAACTAATTTAACATAAATCTTGTAATACTAAAGGTATTAGTAAAGCTAAATTGTCGACGGAACCCTTCCCATAACAATGTTAAACATTTAACAAACATTAATAACTAATGAACGATCTCATCCCCAATTAAAACTGAATGTAAACCACGAGCTCGAACCACACGTCTCGTCTCCATTTAATCGGCCAACCGCATTCCGTCTACGAACGCGTCTAGTCTATGTCCAATATACCTTGAGCTTCAGATAGTTATTCAAATGCAGCGTAGACGACCAGAGTACGCTTTAGTGCGAGGGGTGAAGGAGGCCGTGTTCAGCTGGACGTCCCGTATAGTATGTAGTGGTCCTGACCTAGAGGCGATAGTAACTGTCTCTAGGTCAAGGAAGGATAGACGCACACATACATGGCACATATGTTTGAGTGAGCTGACGATGTGTGGGTGTGCACAATAGTTCGATATTTGAATGTTATCCAAACTAAAACTGATTATGTTCTGTACTCTGTTCCGATTGGTTTGAATTGCGTTCCTTTTTCGAAATCCGATCTAACCGATTAAGAATTGTTTTCGAAATAGCGTTTTTATTTTCCAGTTCATTTAGGTAGGAAAGGCTGTTTGTTTGGAATCATAATGATTTACTACTTTTATTTTATAAGAGTCATTATAAATATATACATATTTATTTTATAAGAATCAAATAAAAAAATGTAAATATAGTTAATAAATTCAATAAATATAGTTTTTGGAACGAAGTTCCTTATCGCGCGTTGTGGAAGGGGGCTAGACGGAAAAAATTGTCACGACACTTTTTCCATGCCAAACTGCACTTTCAAGTATCGGCTTATTTAGAAAAATGCATAACTACCCAAATAGTCTACTGGCTGGGATACCTTGCTCTCATACAGGGGGGCTCGGGTTCAAATCCCGGTATCGGAACTCTTTTTGAAGTTTTATTTTCCATGTTTTCATATTTTATATATGTTTTTTTTAGTTCTAAAATTTTATTACAATTCCTTCACTAATTAATTGAAAAGAACTTCGTTCCATCCGGGTGTCCCTTGACACTTCTCAAGTTTTTTTTACATATTTGTCTCACTATATAAATATAGTTTTCTGTCTGCAAGTGAATTTATCACAGTTATCGCGCACAGACTAAGTAATAAGTTTAATAATAACTCAAAAAGTATACTGTTAAACGGTAGAATAGTGTAAAAATAAAGTTCTGCCCATATCACAAATTGGCATTGAATATGTAGAGGATTATCAACTATTCATATTACAACTTATTTATTTTAAAAATCGATATCTCCACGTAGACATAACTATCAAAACAAGCTCAATCCAGTTTCCCGACCCTCTGCCCTTCGAATCTAGCTCGACAGCTCTCCAAGAGCCCTTAGCTTTTTATAAAACTACCGACCAGTTTACCGAGACCTGTTATTTCTTGAATAATGGCCCAGTTTCAATGTAGTTAAGTTTATTACCAGAGAGTGAGGTAGTTCAACTTATAAAATGTGGTTGGAAGACACTTTGTATTTTGCCCTTGCAGAAGTACTTCTAATACTGTTGCTATGCTATCCTGTGGAGAGATTTTGGAGGAGTAATTTCATTTTTAATTGGATACTGGATCGTGATTAGTCATGGCTTTTATAAGACTGTCAAAATTTTGATTTTTTTATTATTTGTACACGCTACGTTTTTGTTTACTCAATCAAAAATATTTTCATGTCATTACAAATTATCTTATATTTTTAGGAAAGTGTGAGATCATTGCAAATCTAATGATGAATATAAAATTAAAACTCCGGTTCATTTTACTTCTGGAATCATAGTCTAGATATCAAAAAATATAGCCAACTGTTTATTCTAATATTTAATAAGCTTCACATTGTTTAATATCAGGCGCTGTCTACTAAACAGATTATCTCTGATCACATACAATATACGATACAACTATCTATCTGTTCGTAGCGCCCAAAAACTCATTACGAAATTCGTTAATTCCCAATCAACAAATGAATGCATAAAACGAATCACAATAAAATTCAAATGAAAATTTTCTGTTTAAAAAAAAAACATTCACTAATTATTGAAAGCGTCCGGCGTATGTACTGTCCGGTTATGTACTTTGTACATTATGTACTTATGTACATAATATGTGTGTGTATGTGTGCGTGTGTATTATGTAAAAAAAGTTGTTTTTTGTCTATGTGCCAAATAAAAATGAGGCCGTAATGTCCGGCTGCATTGGACGTTTATCGGATGATTGGGACGCAAGGGAAAACGAGATAACGCTATTTATTACATTTTTTATTGCGATACTTATTTTAAAAGTTGTCATATATTAATGTTAATGCTCTTCCTCTTGGCACTATAATAACTATATAGATAACATAGAATTGACATTTACTAATTTACTAATGTTAATTTACTTCACTTTATTAAGACGAATCTAGTTCTATACGCAGCTCTGTTTAGAATCTTGTTTTATAAAGCATAATACAACATTTGATATTATACTTTGAGTACACATATACTTAGTACAAAGTACAAACAATTATGTGTATCCCACAAATAGTTATGCTAGCCGTGAAGCAAATAAATTACATTAAAAATATATATCTAACATGAGATTCTTTACTTCAAAAATGTGGAGATTAAAGGTAGAAAACATAATATGTCAATGATTTATACAATATAAGAATATGTTTTACTGCTCATAAACATATAACAACTTTACTGTCTGAGAATAGGTAATAACTTGCTGAAACTTTATAGCGTACTGATCTTACGTCCCAACTTAAAATCGCAGTAAATTTTGATTATTTTAGGTTTTTATATAAAAAAAAATATTGATTGTATTGTATTGCTAGCTTACAATTTACCGATTTTTTTATTTTTATGGTTTTGTAATATTAAAATATGTCATATTATAGACGAGGTTTTTGTAACTGAAAACTGACTAAAGTCACTATTAATGGGTTTAGAGCTCAAATCCATGACATTTGTCATGTAAATGAAGGTCAAAATTTAACGCTGTAGGCAATTGAACAAGATCAATGCAAGTAGTTATTAAACGTTGTCAATGAAAATATCTCAGTTATGAAAACGTAATGTAAAATAAATTCCATGGTTTCCGTATGAAGATCAAAGCGTTCAATGTAAACTGGTTGCGACTCCGTCCATACAAGGTCGTCAGGATTGTGTCTCCTGTTGTACAGGTGTCCATCGACCACTTCCCACTGATCTGTGATTTAATTCAATGAATACTCTAGTGATATTATGTTAACCACTTCTTTCTACGTATATAATATGTAAAATATTTTTTTTTAATAACTAAAGGCAAGTTTTTTTTAATAATGAGACAACAAAAGTCGTAATTTTAAACTTACACCAATTTCACCGAGCAGCAGCATCTGACATTCGAAATTTAAATGAAGTAGCTATCGCAATTAGTGCGTATACACACGATGGTGCGCACACATGCACACAACTGCGAGCACACATTGACAGAGTACACTAATAAAAAGTGTCGTACACAAAAATGTGTGAAAGAATTAAACGCACACATGTTGACATCGCCACAATTCAATATCGCTTGTCACTGTATGTACTGCCAGCAAAGCAGTATGCTATTAAGTCATGTATTCATTGTTTTATTTTAAAAAAAGGCTTGGGTTACAAGTCTTATGGTAAATTCCATCACCAGAGAAATGAAATTAGAATATGTCAAACAACGCGAGTCACAAGAATAACTCTTTCAACCTGAAACAGACTCAGCCTTAAAGACAAAATTAAATTATTTATATTCATTAATCCAATTAATTTACCATCACTATTTGTGTGTGTTGTGGCTATGCTGTGTAGCGCCGGCTTAGAATACCGCCACCCCATCTCTTCCCGTGGGTGTCGTAGAAGGCGACTAAGGGAAAAGGCTGGAAGAATGGGCAGCAGCATTCTCTCTCAACAAAATACAGCCTACTGCGATCGCCAACCCGCCTGCCAAGCGTGGCGATTATGGCAAAAACCCCCCATGAGTGAACGGACCGGCAGTTGTGGCGCTCTATGGGGGAGACCTGTCCAGCAGTGGACCTCAAAAGGCAAATGATTTGTCTGATGGACTATAACTGTGTCCGGTATACGACAATAATTCTGCTATACGGGAGTTTTAAGAAAACATCACCTACATTTTCAAATAGGTAAAAACTATTTTAATCATATTTAATTATAAAATATATTTCAGCAAATAATTTATTATATATGTATGTTAATTAAATATTTTTAATCTCACTGTACAACATAATACAACCTGTATTGTGCACACAAACACACGAGTGCACACTAGCGCTTGTATAACTACACAAGACGTGCGTTAAGTCGGCGCGACCATGTGCTGTATGTAGGTCAATTGCTGAAATAAATAAACGCATCGTGCCGCGTTCTGCGCTTAGCTTGTATTTTTTTTTATTTTTGAACTTAAAGGGAAGAGAGAGTGTGTGTATTTCGTTTTGTATGCGCAGGCGCCGCTTGTTAGATTTTTGTTCTTAATAAGACCGAGATCCGTTAGTGCGACGTAAGTGTTGCTGTTACACTTTATAGTTTGGTGTGAAATAAGTAGCGTTACAGATGTCGTAAAAGTAATGGAATTAGTCTACATTAAAGCGAGAAGATTATACTGTACTTCGTTATAATAAAATATATGTTCAGTAATTAAAACACAGTATTTACATATTATTAGGTAGGATAACTCTCTCTTCATTGCCGCAAAAATATTGCAATCGCCGTTTTTTTTTCTATTTGTATTAATATCTTTTAGATTATATGGAAATGAGGTTAAGAGTAATAATGTACGATGTAATCAATCATGTTGATGTAATGCCGCAAAATAGTTCTCTCTCCTTATATTTAGTTGTCTTGTCATGTTCAATAATTAAGTACATCAGTGTAAAATATTACTCACCTTATTTTAATTTGATGGACAACAGATATAGTGGCATAATAATAAAATTGACTGAGTAATTTTACCGCGAAGACTTCGAAATGTCAAGGCACAGTCAAATTGGTGTCATTTTTTAAAATAATTACCTACACCTCATTTTTTTTCAATGATCAAATGAAATCACCATGGAATCACGCGAACGGGTGAGCTACTTTCTTTTAACTTTGAAATGTTTCGGCTTAATTAGCGAAACTAACTTTGGTTCACCTAAATGATATTACAGCTAATAATATATATAGGCAATTAAATAGAATTTATTTTTTTATAAACCCATTCTCCTCGCATCCAATGAAATAGGCACATTTTGTAGTGAATTACATAAATGTCTACAATTAGGTACTCAAATACGGAATATTACGGTCCCCCCACAACCAAACAACATAATCTACACCCAATACAAAGTTGTTGATTTCTATGCAGTAGTAAACTAGTCATACCAAAATAATTGCGCCTTCACGAGATGCCTGGCAGATGTGAAAGAGAAATGATTTTGTTCAAATAACAATAGACACAAAAATACATATTATGACGGGAACTAAATATGTATGTCCTGATAAAAAATACAGTATTTTCACCAGAAACGTCTCCACTTTATTTATCATTTCATCCTGCATATTTAGAAGCTTCTCTCGCCCTGCCATCAGGTTCACCCCCGCCTATAAATGTTTGTTGTGTGTATTGTATATGGTTTAAGTATAGTTAGTACAAATATGTCTCGGTGGTCCAGTGGTTAGAGCACACGGATTCTGATTCACATGTCCGGGTTCTAATCCTGACACTGGCTCACACCAATGACTTCTCCAAATTGTTTTCGGAAGTTAAGTGTGATAAATATCGATGACTTGAAAACCTTTATAAATATCGATGACTGAAACCTGATATGGCAATAGGTTCGCCACTTATTCCATTTGGGACGTAAACATAACGGCGAGACGAGGCTTAACAGCCTACACCTTCGGGGTAACAAAAGGTGTGAAGTTATGTTATGTTAGTACAAATACAATACAATAAATGAAATTGTTAATTTAAAAATGAACTATATTAAAGTGTTCCCGTCAGTACGCCGCACACCGCGATAGTCGATTTTTAATGCGTACCGCGACGAGGCTTGCATTTTCGGTAATAGAGTACACCTAGAGGCGAAATTATCTATTGAATATACTAAAATATTATCGTAAAATAATCTTGATATTTCAACATTATATTACGAAATAATTTCTTCAAAACTAACATTGCAAGTATTTCTTTCTTTAAATGTGCCCCGATAGTAAATATTAAAAGCAAAATCAGTAATTTAAATCTGCCCTGTCATCACCACTGCATTACTTAGTATCCAAATCATTCACTCAACAAAAAGCAGACATTTTCATGAACCAAAAATACGCTTTGTACCTAACATCCGCCTGTTCAATAAGCTTGTTGTGTTCGACCTAAATTTTGTTTGCATCTGTTAACATGTTTCCTGTAGGCGAAACATGCTTGATACACAATCAAATTCATGTTTTACTTTTTTTAAACAGAATAGTTATTAAAACTGTAATTGATGGAAGTATATAAATTTTATATAATTAGACAACTGATTTCAATATTCTCTCTTATAAGCTTTAAAATGTAAATAAAGTTCAATTAAGGTCTTAGTTCTTAGATGAATTCATGTAAATTATTGTAAGTAAGATTATCATTGATTATTATAATTAAATTTGGGACCATTATTTTATCAGATTAAATGATCTAATTATGCGTAAACTTTCATGTATTCAACGTGAAGGTAAAATATACAGTATACAATACAAATACAGACTAATAATACATTTTTTTTGTGATACAGGGCAAGTCTTTTTAAATTTACTGTACTTATCTACATCTCAATTCTTTATCACAGAAACAAATTTTATATTGTAATCTAAATGCCATCACAGATGCATTTTAAATGCCAAAAATACACATTTATAAGAGAATATAAAGTTATTAATAGAGATGTTATCAAACATCAATTTAGTAAAATAATGAAAGTAATTTGACATGTGAAAACAGGAGCAAAAATAAAAATATAGATATAAAATTGAATCATCAGCCAACAGCTGCTTCGCGTGGCCTTCGTTTTGCAGGAAGGCCATAAACTAAACAAAATGAATTTAATTACATCTTAATACATTCTTATCAATCAATCAATTATTATATGAATAATATAAAAAGGTTATACAGAGTATATGATAGAAAAAATAAATGGACATCTCGATGATAGAAGTCAATATTTAAAGAGTGGTTTAAACCTCATAAGAACAATAAATAACAATAATGGTAAATTATGATAAATCTATAACATACATTATATATATTATACATTAATGCTTAACATTTCTGCATTTTAATTTATAAGTAAAATTCAATTTTTATATTTGAAACATCAAATATGATATAAAATATCGAATAATATAAAAGATCTTTTATATTATAATAAGTTATAAAAGTTACTTTTATCATAATATCACACGAGAGTACAATTATGCCTCTACTTCGATTGAAATCGGTGTTCGGGAAAGTTAACTATCAAGTTTTTGTTTCTGGCCCTTCGTATATTTAACTCACTATGTAACATGAAATATTGTGTATTTATTGTGTTACAAAAACTAGGACACAAATATAAGTTGCAGTTAAACAAGATGAATTGGGTGGGGCGAGCAGGGTTCGAATCTGGAACGAGCGAAATGATGTCGCCCATTAATCATGTGTCAATTTATTTATGTGTGTGTGACGAATTCAGGGAAAATATATGTTTTGACATTTTATTAAAGTCGTCTAAATTTTCTAGTAATTTAATGTTTTGACTTTTATTCTAGAGCTCCTAAATGAACAGCAGGCCAAATGAATGCCAAAAATATTGATAGTATTTTGTTGTATGATAAAAAAAATGAGAGAGATATGGTCTTCTAACCATAAAACTATTATTTTATTTATTTATTTTATTTTTTAGTTTATTTTGTAATAAATAACCAAAATTATACCAACTTCATGCTTCATAGAACTTTATTTTCTATAGCAATTTGTGCATCTATAAGTTATATGTACCAAAATGCGCTTATTTTAAACTCGACGATACAGTTATTCAACTAATAATTTAACAGTTAATAACTAAAACGTTGAGAAAAGTTTCGAAACTTTCCAACAGCAGTGCTAATTTTTTTCTTAAAGTTGCGTCACAACTGCCTGCCCCTGTACGTTGCAATGTGACCTCGATACGCACACAAGTGAAAAGATACACTCACACAGAGATATATCGACTTTGTGAGGAGTGTTCGTTGCACATCCACATATGCACTTTGCGTCTACAGGCTGTGCCGATAATCTTATCGTCATTTTTATTGACAAATCCTTTTTTTATTGGAAAGTTCTTTATTTAATATCGGATATTAGCTCGTAACTTGTTTCTTTATATTATAGGCCTTCAATTTAACAGCATTTTTATAATCAGGAAAAGATAAGATAGTTTATTAAACACATATTTTAGTTTATATGACTTTGATTTTTTTTAATAACTTTACGTTTTTAATTTCCAAACTGGCATTCCACTGATGATTTTTCGATTACATACATAGTCATTGGGCCTGTTGAACATACATGGTAAATACTACCAGTTATTTAAAAAAGTCTCGGTGGTCCAGTTCAGTCGGTCCAGTAATGATTTATCGGAATTCTTTTCGGAAGATGTATGTGATAATTATCGATGACTGACAACTTTGTGCCCGGTATACGTAACATAATGATTCGGCGAGTCAAGACTTTAACTGCCGTTGGTTAGAAATCGTGAAGGTTCGTAGTATCAGCTATCGATAAATCACCCGATGCTTTCTGACAGTCACAGAGTCCGAACCTATAAACTAAAACTATAGACAATTGGGAGATAAAATTATAAATTATTATTGCTGTGTAGCGCCGGCTTAGAATACCGCCACCCCATCTCTTCCTGTGGGTGTCGTAAAAGGCGGCTAAGGGAAAAGCTAGAAGAATGGGCAATTCTCGCTCAAGAAAACAGAGCCTACTGCGATCGCCAACCCGCCTGCCAAGCGTGGCGATTATGGCAAAAACCCTCCATTTGATTGAGCGGACCGGCAGTTGTGGCGCACTATGGGGGAGACCTATGTCCAGCAGTGGACCTCAAAAGGCTAATGATGATGATTTATAATTAAAAATGTTTTAATAACAAAATAATAATGAAGTTTAAATTTCAGAGCACTCTGTATAATTGCACACATACATTCACACATTATCATAATAAAATACGCCTTTTTTATCATTCATTTACTTTTTTCTATATACTTTGCTCTGTATGTGGTGAGTACCTATATAGGATATTATGTACCGTCTATGTACAATTTGGTGTCTGTTCGCCAATTTATCGGTTAGGTATCGCGGTAGAGCGCTCATAATGGCCACGTTTTATTTTTAAATTAACGTTGGACATAGGCTAATTGTTGTTTTTTAAACATTGACTCTGGACAGGCTTTGAGTGACATTTTTTCAATTGTTCCTACTTTAGTTAGAAGTTTAAACGATATATAAGATGATTCCTATGGTTCGACCATGACAAGACGCTATTAGGGGATGACTAAGGTCATATAGAATACAATGATTTTTATGAGAGTTTTATGAGATGATGATGAATCCTCACAAACAAATGCACGTACAATAAAAAGATTTATGAAGCAAGAGATCCGTGAAAGGATTGGGTCTTCCGATTCAGTATAACCTACATGGCGTGCAGTCATTATTAAATTAATTTAACTCAATTCGTACTGTTTGTAATTTGTAAACAATGTGTTTTCTCAATAAATATTTTATTATAATTTTCATCATGAAATGTTATTGAGGAATTCAAAATGTTTTCACGGTGTTACGTTTATTTTCGTCCTACTGAAATAACAAAAAAGAGAGTTCAACAAATTTACATGGAAAACACTTTCACCTTTCAGTATTTAAAAAAACAGAGAGTGCGGCTTTTCGATGTCCCAAAAAAAATTCAACGAATACCGTCAAAACAATGAAAAAAACTAGCCTTTTATATCGGACGGACACGTGCACAGCGCACACTATTCGACGGACGCGTGACCGAAAATATCCCTACGAAAAAAAAACACAAAAAATTTGATAGACATGTTTTTGGGTTCCTTAGCACAGCATTTTAATTTTTTTATGTTACACTTTCTTTTAAGTGATAAAGTGAAAACATTTTCTAATCTTAAGTTAATTGAATAAAAAATCGTACAACAACTTATGTGATCAAGGAGAATGTTGAGTAAAATACGTATTAATATACTAATTAATAAATAAAATAATTGTGAACAAAATAATTTTCATTATCTTTAATATTTTTATAATGCACCCTTGTTAGTTATTACAAGAATTGCAGACATAGTGGATAGGTGTTAATCTTTGTAACAGTCAATTCATGTTCCATTAGCGACTTGGATAGATCTATCTGATCGTAATAGGGGAATTCAGCTGCCTTTTCAAAATAAGGAGATGAAGGAATGGATGAAACGGATCCTTGTATTAATATAATGAAGATTTATTTTCAAATTTCCTATTTATACAGACGGAACCCGATAAAAGAAACTGAGCTTCGCAAATAAACCGTTCACTTTCACTATGTAGACAGGATTTTTTCAGTATTTTCAGTATTTCAGCGCACGGCCGATAGAAGTAGTGAGGGTTTTTTTTGTGAAAACTTTCGCTTTCCACAGTCGCTCGTAAAAAGTGAATAAAGATCAGTAAAAAGCCGTTTGTAGGTAGTTTTTTTTTTAATTCCTGTGAAATATTTCAATGTTATTCGCAGTTTTTAAACCGACTATTTTCAGTTGTTGATTTCACATTTTATATAGGATTTTTCAACGATACAATTTGTTAGGTATTCTAGTTTTTATTGGCATTGCAAATATTAATCAATGTTTTTTCTCTGTTGTTCGTTTTCAATTAGTGAGGGTAAATAGCTGAAGGCTTAGGTAGTTATTTTTGAATAAATAAATACTATTAAACTTACTTGTTTTAAAATGTTCAAGAACTCTTTTTTGCAATCTTTTCTCTAAAATCTGTATCTTATTCATTTAAATATGAAAAACCGGCATAACCTAACAAGCAAGAATTGGAAATCAAAATTGTGATTCGTGTATATTTTAAATATTTGAAATATACTTAAACGATTTCTTCGAAATGTTTTTATCTTGTGTGCGAAACTTTAAGCAATCAAAAAAAGAATAGTATGAGTTATTACTACGACGATTTTGATGAATGACTAATAAATAATAGGTGAATTACTTTCATAGTTTATCGTTTAAATACAAATAAATCTTTCCCGTTTACAACAACTATTAGCATAGAATCACCCTGAATCTTTGGGAATCATAGAATTTGCGTAAATTAAACCAATTTGATGAATATTGTAAAAGATTTTTTTAGGTTACTTTCCTAAACCAACTTTTACTACGCAGATGGGGGCCTTTTCAAATAGGATTTTTACGACTATCAGTTGTAACGGATCCCGAAATGGGGGCAATAGAGAAAACCCTCCTTCAAAATTTATAACATTAGTAAAAATGGTAATCTATACCGCTGCCTACTATACAGCCTACAAACCCTTCTCTCGTTTCTTTAGAACTAGCCCACCATAAAAATTCACCATGAAAATCTTTATAAGCGTATCGTTAATTTTACAATCAAAATAACGATATATTTTAACTGGCGGGTATCAAACCCGGACCCTGCACTAAAATATCACTACCCTTAAATATTTGAAATTTAGTGTGGGGTGTAGGATTTATATATCGTGGTTTTTTGTAATACAGGAAGGGCATATCAGCAGAACTATATATTGTAATATTAATATCTAGACAATATTCACCAGCGTCACCTGGTCATAAACTAAAAGCTATTGTAGTCTAGTCTAAATACACATTTAATTCATGAATTTTGTAAAGTATACTGGAAAAAAGTAGATATTTAAATAAGGACTCGATAGTGGAAAATGGTTTTAAATATTTTCTAATAAATAAATGTTGGTAGACATGGAAAACATTTCTTCTGTTTGTAATATAAGATTTAAAAAAAGATAACTCCAAACGTAAAATGAACTATCGACCCTAATCTGGAAGGGGTTTCGCAAGGAGTCTCCATGGCACCACCACTTCGAAAGTTTAAAATAATTCGCGATGAAAGTCACCCCAAATCTAAATAAGTAGTTATCAGGGAGGAAGGGAAGTATATACATCCCTCTCAAAGTTTCCCTTTATACTTTTGAAAGCATTTGGTTAAATTAAGAATAATTCAAGACATATTCTTGTTTTGTGTTTTGAACTCAAAGAAAACTATTTTGACAATATGTCATTCTTCTCTGCAACTCTTTGTGATTGTGTCTCTAACAAGGAACAAGTAAGTTCGTTAACATTACCAAAATATACAATTTGGGAAATAGTTTATTAATTATAATTATTTTTTTATTGTAAAGGAAAAAAAAATCCTTTATAATGAAAATCTTTTAATCCTAAGCCATTATTTGTCCTAAAAACGTTAATTTCGAAATAATTTTGAACTCTATAGTGCTTTATAAGATATCTCGTGGGTACTACGCCCAATGACCTGATGGCATATTCCGCTTTCTAAATACAATATAAAACTAGAACTGCTTCCTACCTTCCATTCAAATACTGCAAAATTTTTCTCAAATACATTTTAATACAAGAAAACGGGAGAAAATCCTCTCAAAAAAAACTTGATACTCAACAAATAACAGAACTTATAACTAAAAACAGTACGTACAACATTTAGGTTAAAATATAAGGATCTTGCATAAGAAAACGTGGGGGCCCGTCCCCCCCTGTATCTCCGTTTTTAGTATTTTAGTAAGTTCGGGGGGGGGGGGGGGGGGGGAATTACCGCCCGTGGGGAGACTTGAAGCCCCCCAGGGGGGAGAAGATGTTGATGTTCCTTAGTTTTATATTACTGCTGTACTTTATTACTTATTTGTGTTAGTGTTTTATTCGTTTCGCGTGTGAGTGCGCCCGTGGGGGGAACAGGGGGACTGTTCTTAGTTGCTTCTATGCAGATGCTTACTTATGTAATGTTAGCTAGTTATGACTTTTGGTATTCTTGATACACGTTCTCAAGTGCTCTATTTAATTATTTATTTTTGTTTTATTCATTACATTTGCATATTACTAAATTTGTACGTAAGGCGAGTGAAAAGAGCGCACTATACTTAGTCTATACAATAAAGTCTAAACCTATAATACTTATTTAATCGGATTTGGAGTAAATGTAATGATTTGATTGAGCTAGTAAATTTGAATGGCAGGTACACCGCGGATATAGAAAGAAGAGTGGCGTTAGGAAACAGTGTAAATGGAGTGTTAGGCAGATTCCTAGGCGCAAAGAATGTTAGCAGATTAGCCCCGCTAGCAATCCACAATGCGGTACTGCCGCCTGATTATGGTTCTGACATGTAGAAAGAATGGATGATGCAAGATTGACTAAACAGATATACATTGCAAAAGCGGATGAATGTAGGAGTCGAGGAGTGCCAAAACATACATTTCATGACCAAATAGAACGAGTTCTGGAGGAAGGTGATATTAAGAACCTGAAGCGCGAGCATGAAAAGATTTATGAAAGTCAAAGAAGGGAGTGAGGCATGTAAGAATCGTGCCTAATGGCGTTCCATTCTCTCTGCCTACCCTGCAAGGGACTTGGCGTGAAGTTATGTATGTATGTTAATTACAATTATTTTTATCTATCTATCTAATGAGATAGATCAAATCTATCTAATGTTTGATTAGTTTACATCATCAACAATTTCTTATAATAGACACTGTTATAATTGGTTTATTTTGTTACACTTTTGTACCTTCACGCCTTTTAATAACACAATGTATCGCCCCTTAAAGAAGTATAACTTCCCAAAAGGTTTCGAGAAAGTTCTTAATCTTATTTTAATTTCAGAATTTGCCTAAGCTGAAAATCTCTTAAATTTAACCATGAAAGTACACACTTTCCATGACCTATCTGGTCATGGAAAGTGTCGTAGAAAGTCTTCGACACCTATATCAACCCACTTTTGCATGGTATATCAGCTTTTCAATCGTGCACATCCATCTTTTGTACATGTAAGAACCATCGGAGCATACCCTTTCTAATTTAAACCGACACTCTTTCAATCCATGCCTTTCTTCCTTCCTTATAACCTAATTTTCGACTCTAATTCACGATGAAATTAAAATACATTAATTTGTTTATTTTTTTGTCTTTTACATACATGTGCGTAGATTTACAAGGATTTTTACATGAGACGATCATTTCTTCGGTAAGGTCATTGCTTATTTATTTAATTAGTTTGAATTCAACTTGAAAATTATAACGTCGTCGTCCAACAAAATCCGTGAGCGACACTCCGCAGATTTTACGCAATGTGTTTCTGTTCTACATTCATGTGCACTCTGCCAGAATCAGATTACCTACAGACTGGGCAACTATTTGCAAAATTATCAAAAATTATAAATGAAGTCACGTACATAAGTTATAGCAGTAAGCCAGCGAAATACTTGAAGTTATATTCTTAGAAAGTCACACCCTCATACAAAAACGTACATACATGTTGAACAGGAAATGGGAGCACATCAAAAACTCTAATCAAAACAGCCCCCTCTCCCCATTAAGACGAAACTTTCTTGGAGGGGGGCCGTAGGGGGAGACCATCAATATTCTTAGTAAAATATAATCAATTCTTAGAGAAAGAAACAGTCTCTGTATTGATAAATGAGAGCACCCTTCATATTTCCGTGTCCCCCTCGCAAGAGGGAGGTTTTAAACCACCCCTAGGGGGACATCTTAGGAACGTGCAAGATAGTAAGCGTTAGGGTTGATACAGTTAATGAGCTATAGAATTTATTTTTCTTTTTCTGAAAGAATATTTATAACCATTATTTGTGTTTAAACTAAAATTTAAAATATCAATATCTAATTATGTTTTATAACGAAAAATGTAATGTTAATATTCATCGTAAAGATTCATGTTTGCAGTTGCAAGAAATAATATTTTAATTACTAATGCACTGCTCATACTGCCGTTTAAATGGTGATGAAATAAAGTATCTTCCACTATTCCATCTTCTACATCTGAAGAGGAAATACTGGCTTACTCGATTAATTTTCAGATGGTGTTACGTAGGCTAATCGTACGTAGGCTAGCCTAGTATAACCCAATATAACGCTGCCTATACCATTCAAGATTAAAGCCGTGAAGTCGTACAAAATGTATAACATAAATATAATAAAGACCTTAATCAATTACAATTTGCATGAGCAACCCTACTGCGTTCGTAGCGAGGCCTACGTTCGTAGCGGCTACGGCGTAGGCGCTAGTGGCACCCCATCCTCTTACACAACTTTTTACTAAGAACCACGCGAAATGAGTGGTTAAAACATAGGTAGCTTCACTTTACATTTCATAATAACCATTATTATATTACAATTATTATTAAAATAATCTATACGTTACTATTGAACATTAATGATTGGTTGATTGATTGAATAAGACAATGTGATTACAATAGAAAAATTGGACAGAAAGGCTGATATTCACTGTAGATTTCAACTTTGTTAATGGGATAAATATACTTTGTTTCCATAGAAAATTAATGTCTATGAATAAAGTTAGTTATCGGATAGTCCATGGGGTCGGGGACGGAATTATTTTGTAGGAACAAATAATAAACTAATTTTGATTATGCTTTTGCGATTAGAAAGCTGCTCTATTCTATGTAATACATTTCAAATGAATGTAATTTATTTATTTTTTTTCCAAATAAAGATCATTATAAATAAAACTCCCCAAAATGATCTGTATAATAATAATATATTTTGATTTTTTTTTGCAAGCGAAGAATAAAATGCAATTACTACTACAATTACACTTACTGCAATAAAATATTGTAGAATAATTTATAATTATTAATCATTATAATACCATAAAACTAATTTATATATATTAAACAATCAATGCGAAAAAAAAACAATATTCAATACACAATTACATATAATGATCATTACATTCGACGGCCTTACAAAATTAGTTAACTGGAAATCAAACTTGGGACTCCACATCGTACAACTGCTGCGCCACGTCAACCGTGGCCTGCTCTTATTTTAAACAACTACGCCTTTATAATACATCCAGTTTCGCGACTAAATATCAGCGAGTATGGCGTTATACTGCGATTGAGCAATTTTGATCCTGTGATCCTTCTTAAAACGTTTTTTTTTTTATTTCTCCTAATACAGTTTCCGGTAAAAAAAACGACATGAATATGTTTAACTACATAACATAACATAACGTCACGCCTTTTGTTACCCGAAAGTGTAGGCGACGGCTGTTAAGCCTCGTCTCGCCGTTATGTTTACGTCCCAAATGGAATAGGTGGCGAACCTATTGCCATACCGGGCACAAAGTTTTCAGTCATCGATATTTATCACACTTAACTTCCGAAAACAATTACGGAAACTCATTGATGTGAGCCAATGTCAGGATTCGAACCCGGACCTCTGGATTAGAAGTCGCGTGCTGTACCACTGGACCACCGAGACTATGTGTTAAACTGACTTTTTTATTTAAATATTTAAAATTTTATGTCTTAACATAACATAACATAACATAACATAACTTCACGCCTTTTGTTACCCGAAGGTGTAGGCAGCGGCTGTTAAGCCTCGTCTCGCCGTTATGTTTACGTCCCAAATGGAATAGGTGGCGAACCTATTGCCATACCGGGCACAAAGTTTTTCAGTCATCGATATTTATCACACATAACTTCCTAAAACAATTTCGAAAAGTCATTGGTGTGAGCCAGTGTCTGGAATCGAACCCCGGACCTCTGGATCAGAGGCCGTGCGCTCGCCCACTGCGCCACCGAGACTATTTATGTCTTACTATACAATTTAAAAATAATAGTGCTTAAGAAAGTCAACTGACGTTATTCTAATCACGACTTTTTCATAGATGTATTGCACAAATTATATTACAAACGGAACCATTTACCCCATAAAGCTATTTTTCATTATGTTACAGCAAAAATAATTATTAATCTTACATCAAAACACTATTTTATCAACCCGGAAGTGATGGTATGGTATCGTGAACTCGCTGAATATCAAAACGTTTCAGTCGAAGTACTTCCGCGTACCGTATTTACAAGTATTGTAAGTATAGAATTATATATTTTATAACGCCACCACCCCCCTCGACACCCCCCCTCGCCAGCGAGAACTAAGTCTTCGCGCATCTTTCTATCCCCACCTTTTTGCTTCTTTTAAAACCTCCCTGCGTGTGCACCCCTTCCCTTATTTCGACTAATTTGGGGGTACAACTGAAGAATTATTTCTTGCTGTTATTATTACGAACAAAATTCCACTTAAACATAAAGTAATAGAGTTTATATTTGTATGGAACCGCTCTATAGTCTTTGGACTGTATCTTTTCACTTCGAAAACTAATTCCGAATTAGAAAACTGAAACAAGTGCTCGTGATCTACAAGCGAATTTACATTCTCAGGGTAGGGAATAGAGTTTCGTTTTAGATGTGACGTTTTATAAAATTAGAACGGTTTCGTCAAAAATATGAAATTAAAATCTTATACTAGCAAAAGAAGTTTTAGCATCTTTGTTTTAGAGTGAGATGGGAAAAGTGCATTAGTCCTGCTCACACAGGGAGGGGGGCGCGGCAGGGAGGCGAGAGATAGGTAGTTTGGCGTAAAAAGCAGCTTTCTTGATCAATGCGCCTCGCATTTGGTATTAATCATAACCGGGGTATTTTCGTCTATGCTCTCGGGTGGTGGGCGCCGAGCGGGGATGGTGGTAGGAATCGAGAAATCGTATTCTAAATGAAAATACGGTTCTTCCTGTTTACATTTTGTAATAAATTGTTTTACTCAGTGTATTTGTGTGACGAATCTGACTCGTATTTATTATTTAAGTCCTTCGGAATTATTTACTATAATAATGTTTTGTTTTGCAACAATTCACGTTATGTATTAGTGTGTTATGTGTGGATAAATACAATAGAAATATTAGACAAAAGATATCGTGTGATATTTAAAATAATCGTAATTGATCCAAATTGAAATGGTATAAATATATCAGAATTTAATTAAATTCAGTTCCAAATCTATATTTGCGATTTGTATTGATAAAACTAAAACCATGCGTTGAGTTATTGTAATTTGACAATATGATGAGAAGGCAACGTGTGCATCTTGATGGCTCATCTAATAAAAGAAAAAAAACAGATATTAGATTTTCTTTTAAATCTTTCTACAAACATAGTATATTATTTAACATAACATAAAATAACTTCACGCTTTTTGTTACCCGAAGGTGTAGGCAGCGGCTGTTAAGCCTCGTCTCGCCGTTATGTTTACGTCCCAAATGGAATAGGTGGCGAACCTATTGCCATACCGGGCACAAAGTTTTCAGTCATCGATATTTATCACACATAACTTCCGAAAACAATTTCGAGAAGTTATTGGTGTGAGCCAGTGTCAGGAATCGAACTCGAGCCTCCGGATCAGAAGCCATGTGCTCGACCACTGCGCCACCGAGACTGTTTTTGTATATCATTTATGCAATTTAATTATGCATAAATTATTTTATTGGTCTTTACAGATATTGAATAAGTAAATAAATCTATATATTATTATATGATTTTATACAAAAATTAAAATTTACATTGCATACAAGAAAATACGTCAATTGCCACGAGTAAACTTCTAAGTGTAGTGGAAGAGAGAGATCATGAGCTGAACCGGGCAACAAATTTAGATACCAATACAATATAGGTACAAAAATTTTATGGCGGCAGTATAAATATAAAAAGTGGTAGAGCCAAGCAGTTCACTGCATGAATGGGCCGGCTCGACCAGTGAAATACCACGACCGCTCAGAAGACCGACGTAAAGTGGCTCATGCCGCGTTTCGTTCGGTGAGAGAGTTACCCGGAGGCCTACCCCCTTCCCCATCCTTTCCTATCCCCTATCCCTTAAAAGTCGGCAACGCAACAGTAACACAGTATATGTGTTGCTGGTGTCCATGGGCAGCGTTGGTTGCTAACCATCAGGTGACACACCTGCTCGTTTGCCCTCCTATCCCATAAAAAAACATGAGATGAGCTAGTTATGGAAATGTGCAGAAGCCAGATTACTCGACAACCAAAATTAACATCCAACTAAATCAAAATCTTAACTAAGTCATAATTAATTCCAGTCATGCCTAAACAGATCGAAAGATGAATTTAGCAGGGAACTCAAATTAAAAAATAAATAATTATGATTCATCATATCAATATATAAAAATAACAAAATACAATAATAAAACCTTTTCCTTGAGGAATCATAAAATAGAATATCAAAAAGTAACATTAAATAATAGTTATTTTAGACATGAACGCACTTAGAATAATAAAAGAGCTTCCTTAAACGTGAGCGCCTATAAAAATATTATAGCAATACGCTCCAATGAACTTTCATTCTATGCGGTAATTTTAGGCGCAGCAACGTACATGAGTAAAAAAAACCCTTGTTTTTGCACGACTGCCCTGAAAACACAAGCGTTATTTTTTAATTCATATATAATAATACTAGAATTTTATACAGATCCTGACGTCTTCAAACTCCCTTTTATTTTAATCGAGTCATGGAGACATTTTTTTTTTAAATATACATAAATTCATTGTATACCCAATACTTCACTTTTAAACAATGAGTTATTACTGGATGATGCCTACATATTCAGGTATGGAGGGCGTAAAGGTACAAAAGTATATTAGGTTGACATATAACCTTTAAATATAGTTCATAGACTATTTTTATAAAATTTTGGTTACGGTAGAATTCGATTAGTGGCTTGGCTTGAAAGTCTACTGGGATCCTGTACCATCGTAGTGGGAGTACGTGGGTTGTCACTGTGATTTCTAAGTATTAAACGCTCGAAAAAAAATACATTGATTCAAATTTTAGATTACTTGACAAAGCTATCATAATGAATCACGTAGAATATACAAATAATAGGATATGGTACCAGGAATGAAGTAATAAGACGTACCATAAGTTTTTCTTTATTTGAGATCAATTGGTGTTTATTTTAAATCTAAATGTATATTCTGTTCCTACCTATCACTGTTCCTGCGCCCTCATGATGGACTTATTGATAGTTGTCAAAGTAACAAAAAGTAATAAATTGTACTTAATATTAATGAGAAAACAGCTACACAAACATTTGTTCTAGGGAATTCATGTCTCTCGCACAGAAGTCAGTACTAATAGTCCCCACACCACGACTACTATTTTCTCACAGTTTACCTCAAAGTGGATACATTCAAAACATGATCGCGATACAGATCCACTTACCCACATATTTCCCGTATCTCCGTACTTGTTGCTTACATCTGTCTGTCTGTTACAGTACAGACGTCACTGTGTCATGTCAGAGGGGCTCTAAAAATGTACCTTGAAAATATTATTCGCACTAACGTGTTGCTCTATTAAATTCAATCTTATATTTTCAACGATAAAGAGGGTTTTTGTAAGATGACTGCTTATGAAACTATCTCAAGCCTATTTGTAAATATAAAAAATATAAATAACAGATTTTTTGTTGTTACAGTCTATCACCAGCAACTGTACATTTATCATAAAAATATCTGTAACCGTTTTAACAGGCTTAGAAGTCAGTGATGCTGGTTATCCCCATTCCAGTACATATAAATACAGTAAATACATTTTCGGAACGGCAAGAGACATGATATCTAATCAAATATGAACTCGCAGAAACAACTCGGCAGTTTTACTACAGATTTCTATAACGTGAAATACCTTTCTACTGAGCTTTATAAACGTAAATATCATAGCAGTCACTTAACTGTCTGTTGAATCCACTACAGGGTAGGCAGAAAGCACTAAGTAGGTACTACAATATCATAACTTTTATCATGATTATTTTACTTCTGAATTTCTATGACACCTGAAGTGATCTTCGGATAACGCTGGTAAGTATTTTTTGCCTTAACTCTTTATCATTAGCCTTTTGAGGTCCACTGCTGGACAGGCCTCCCCCATAAAGCGCCACAACTGCCGGTCCGTTCACTCATGGAGGGTTTTTGCCATAATCGCCACGCTTGGCAGGCGGGTTGGCGATCGCAGTAGGTTGAATTTTGTTGAGAGAGAATGCTGCTGCCCATTCTTCTAGCTTTTCCCTTAGTCGCCTTTTACGATACCCACGGGAAGTGATGGGGTGGCGATATTCTAAGCCGGCGCCACACAGCTTAAGCCTTAACTCTTAAATCTCATAATTAACAATCAGTCTTCAATTACGATACTAGTTCTAATATAGGACTGTACAGTATAGAGTACAATAGATTAAAACACAACGAAACTAAGCTTTCTAATCTCAGCCACACCCCAAAAAAGTAACAAAATATTTTTCATTATTCTAACCCGAGCGACGCAGCCTCCAAAACGCTGCCACTCGTATATTCATTTCCGTTCCGTTAATACCGCATACTTTTAACTGTCTAACTAGGTGGCAGTCCCCACCACCCCGTGCCCCCAGCCCCCCAGCCTGCCCCCCCTGACTACTTACACACAGTAGGCACAACTTTTATAATACAACGTACTCTGAGCTTTTTAACGAACCACCCCGAGGGGGGGGGCGGCCCCACCTGCCACGCATACCGAAAAATACGCAAAGCAGGGTGTGGGGGCTGGTTAGATGTGAAGTGCCTGTATTTTGCGTATTTTTAAATTATTCCCACATGTGGGGGTGCTTAGGTTTTTTTTTCGGATGCTGCGTGTGACGGCCCGTATTGTGTTTAGGGAGAGCGAAAAGCGAGGTTTTAGATTGTAATGAAAAATTATATAACGGCTAGTTTTTACAATCTTTGTACAGACTATCGTTACAATTATCTGGCACACTAGTGTCACGTTCTCTGCTGTTGTTAGCTCCAACAACAATAGATAACGTTAATATGTTAATAATTTATTTAAAACAATCAGTGATATTTTAACTTGATGCGCCAACAAATACTGTAAAAATTACGACGTATCTGACTATATTATTTATACTTATTAGTCACGTAGTGTAGGAGCACTATACGTACATAGGTTCTGAAAACGTGTTATAAACATTATTGGGCTACTAGATTCAAAATATGAACCTCTTAAATGAAGTATTCGCTCAGTAATAGTTGCGTATTACATTTTATAAACCTAGATAGATAATGTAAGTTTCCTTACGAATAAAATTAAAGATATCATATAACAGTTACAGTACTTCTCTGGTCTATATAATTTAATGAGTAAATATCGAATTTAAGCCTTGCTTAATACTCTTCCAACTAACTTAGTAATCAACTTAATACTGTGATCAAAGTAGAATAGCAATATCACAAATAACGAACATTTCAAATGCAAAAAATCAGACTGCATAATTTATTTCCCTGAACACTTAGTATCAGGCTACAACCTTAGAAGCTATTTAAGATTACAGACCCAAATATACAATCGAAAAGCATAGCTCCCCTTCTCGCGCAGCTGGGTAAAAAGTAATTTTACACATACGCCTAATATATCATCTCCCCTACCTTAACAGTGACTAATAAAATAATTAGTCTTTACTAATGACAGCCTTACGTCCCGCAGCCCATGTTATAAGATCCAACTAAACAAAATTTATGACCACATAATAATAGCTTAAACATAATTATGGGTACAGTTTTTATCTTTAAAAGATATATATCTACATACATATATTGATTATGTGCGCAAAAACATTTTTGACACTCTTCAAATCAAGTAGTAGTAGTTCTTCGTTTAATTACGTGTATATTCAAAGAGAAATTCGTGTCTAGAAAAAACCTTAGTAACTCAGTCTCTGTGAGTTAGGAGTCATCAAAGTTATCTCTCATCTGTTTTTAAGGATTATCTACGAGGAAGAGGAGAGCTTTCTCCAAATTTGTATTAATACAACTACATCTGTATTAATTTTTGAAAACAATATGAAGTATCTTAATGAGAGCAGTAGAAGCCAAAATAACACTTTTTATAATTATTTTCTGTCTGTATGTTTGTACGTGCATTATGCAGAAAGTACTTAGATTCTTGTAACATAAGACTCCAATTTAAGTATAGTATGTTTTTTTCATCCTAAAATAATACTCGGTTTATAGTAAAAATGGTGTATACTAGCTGACCCAGCAAAAGTTGTCGTACCAAAAATATAAAGTTTAAAAATTAGGGGTTGATAGTAGAGAAGTGAAAGTTGAGGGCTATGTGTATTTTTGTATGTTGTTTCATAAATAGAACAAAAAACAAGAAAAATTAAACAAAATTAGGAAGGACTACCCTTAACATTTAGTAGGGTGAAAAATAGATGCTGTCGTCTATCAGACCTGCCCAATATGCACACAAAATTTCACGAGAATCGACCAATCCGTTTCGGAGGAGTATGGTAACTAACACCGTGACATGAGAATTTTATATATAAGATTTAAATAACAATAACCTACTAGAAAAGTGTCGATAATCAGTAATATAATTAAATCGTATCTTCTAACGTAAGCTGTAGCTTAGCTTGAGACTGGGAATCGAACCCGCCGCCTGAAATAACACATCACGAGACCTGTTTACGATTACTGTTTTCTAATATCTAGTAGTGGTTTCCATAATTAAAATGTGCCAAAAATCAACTAAATGGTACAGTTAGTACGTATACACATATCAATAGGCGTGATAACTCCAAAACATATTCTAAACACACCCGAGCGTAGACTAATGATGAAAACACACACTCGAAGTACACACGCACACACACACACACGCACACGAGAGAGAAGCACATCTAATTCACGCACGCCCCGCCCGACGTACACCCACATACTTATGTATATACATATATTTGTATATACACACGCAATTTTTGATCAATACTTAAAAATTAACCCAACCTCTGGGTAGTTTTTAAATTTATTCTGCGCATGTCATGCCTTTTAATCAGACCCCTTTTTGTACTACCCCCCCACGGCAGCACCCCCCACACTGAGTATATAATAATACATATATTATGTGTACATATGACAATTCGACGGCCTATAGTTAACTTGTATAATATGTGTAATCCTCTTTTGATATAGAGACTTAGATTTTGTTTGCGTGTTTAGACTTGAGTGGCACTTAATTTGTTCATTCATTGCTAATTAATAATTCGACGGAATTATTTGTCTATTTTGTATTAAGACTTTGCTTGTAGGGCAGTTGTTTTAGGAGCACTTTCTAGTAATAGTAATAGATTCTGATAATGCTATGCCAAACAATCTTTTCATAACTTCAATCACGAAATTTTGTCAAACATAATTTTGTCTTATTAGTCGCTCAATGAACTTACAGCACTTTAGGTTCTTTTTTAGGATATTTCCTATTGCTCTTACCTACTCGTATAATAAATTATTAGGATTATTTGTGAATTTAACATCTGAAAACACATCACTATACACCGAGATTACTGAAAGGCAATCGTGGTCTCGGCAATCAGGCAATCCAATGCTTCCTGTTTATTTTAAAATTGTCTGTTTCTAGATTTGCGCGCGATTTAGGCTTTGTTTCTTCAAAGTCTGACATCGGTGAATGTTATCGTCATTGGAATATGCGAGCAATAAGTAGATATGTAAGACGTATCCCGTGAAGAGAGCTCACAAAAATTTTCCCATGACCGACATATTTGACCTAATTTCATTATTACAAAAGAAAGAGATGAAATTTCTTTATATTTTTAGAATAATTTTGTTGCCTCTGAACATTTCAAACGTTTCCTGTTCTGTGTAATTATTATTAATAATTACATTCATTTCTATTCTAAAACGCCATTTTCTAATTATTACAAACATTGTGTTGTAATATCAAAAGGAAAGTGCGTAGTATATTTTTAATACCGACTTGAAAAATTAGGTACGTTCTCATTCCGATTCGGATGTTTTCATATTTAAATATACAAATGTAACGTGTGTGGATAGATTTACAATATTCGCTTTTGTCGTAATAGATTCGTCTTAAAAAAATCGAAGTTCTTTTGAAGATTTTTATAACTAAGATAGTTTAAATTAAAACGTTTAAATTTCACAAAAATCAAACGAATTTAGATAATAGAACACCAGAACCACTAATTTGTCGTATCGAGATCTCAATTGCCCCAACGGAAAATAAATACTTTTTGTCACATTAAAAACCATTTTACGCGGTCTTTCCACGTTCCTATTTCAAGTTACAGTTGTGGCAAACAGGCACGCACCTAACCCATATAACAAGCACTGTTCTGACCCACACAACACCAGGGCTTTAAAGAATGTATTCACTCCCCTTTTAAAGGACCCTATACTGTAGTGCTCTAAAAAAACCCAAGAGGCAGTTCATTGAACCATTTTACTGTTTGTGAAATGCTTTCAGCCCAGAGATGAGTGCAATACGATGGGGGTCCAAAATCCCAAGCAGCTCTGCTGGTAAATTCGGGAGTTGAGGCCGACAAATATACGAAATCTTTTCACTAAAAGGTCTATTTCAATTTCATTCATGTATTTAGAACAACGATATTAATAACTCTAAGCGTGGAGGAATTATTGTTTACGCGTAGGTCTCCAGGCTACGGCGTAGTACAATTGCTACGCCACGCTACGTAGTACACTCCCGTGGTATTTCTAGAATATTTCTGTTAAACGTAGATTCGTTCTTGATTCGAGTGACGTCATTATCTAGTACTTTGTTATATTATTACTTACTATTAGAACAAAATCGCTGTTTATAAATATTGTCATATTACATTCACGGCTTTACTGTATAGGGAATTTGACAGAACTGTTTGTATCTTATACCCTTCAAGCGAAAGCGGCATTAAAGACTAAAAAATGATTTTTTTTAGTCTAATGAAATAGGTGACAGACCGTTGAAAAGTCATTCGTTTGAGCACGGATTCAAACACGATATCATCGGAATCATTAGCGGAGTGCCAACTAATCTACTAAACAGTGAAAGATAAAAGTAAGCTTGGATAATGGCAATTATTTTACATATAAGGACCGTTCTAAAAGAGAACTTTTAGCGAGGGTGTGTAATAGTTGAAATCTGTAAAGGTATCCGAGTATAATAACACAGCTTGCGTTCCCGTGTCGCTATTGTTCGTACACAAACAGAAGGGCCTGAAACTCATCTCTATACAAAGAAATTAAGTTGAAGCGTCCGTTTACAATTGTAATAGAGTTTACTGAATATTCAAGCAGATACACAGGCATAAACACGCCAATTTTGAAAATACAATGTTTGAAATTTTGTGTAATTGTCATTTCTATGTTTTTTAAGGTCTCGGAGGACAAACGAGCAGGTGGGTCACCTGATTGTAAGCGTTGCCGTCCTTTAAGGGAGTAAGAAGGGAAAGGAAGGGTAAAGGGGATCGGACCTGAAGATATATCTCTCACCAAACGGAACACGGCACGACTCACTTCACGCCGATATTTCGAGAGGTCGTTGTATTTCAGCAGTTGAGCCGACCTATTCACGCAGCGAACTGCAAGACTCTGCCAATATTGCGAGTAACTTATGAAATAGCTGCATCAATGTTCACAGGACTGAATGAGGACAGTCATATAAACATACCCGGAGACAGTTTTGTTACTTCTTCTATTTTTAAAATTTTCTACTCGCAATTTTTTTTTAATATTTGGATGTGAGGCATACATTTACTAAAAATAAATAAGAACCTCTATTATGCAATCGAAATAATTACTTTTGTCTATTCTACAGTACATAGGAACGAAGCAAAAATTATTATTAGTAATTTATTCTGGCGCGTACATAGAGCACGCAACTTAGGGGTGGATGTCATTGAACTATTAATTGGTTTAGGGGGATGGAAACTTTAAGAAACGCTCGCGTCTTCTAAAGATTTCTTTGGGGATGAAAAAAATGACACGTCTTCTTAAAAAAAAAAATGGCTTTTATTTTAACGTTGCACCCTCACTATACTAAATGTAAGTTTCATGTAAGCTTTATGTAGAGATGTTAGCTATATTTGAAATAGTGAATTTGCTAATAATTCCAATTAAACAAGAATGCTAAATAAATCCCAAATTCTTCATAGAATTTACATCCTCACAGGCAGTATTTACAATGTAACTTCAACAGAAAACTTCCTCCACATTTAATGATCTAGATATTTACTGAAAATATTAGAAATTATGATTGATACGTTGACTCGCAAAACATGTAGGTATATATGTATACATAGATATACTCACATGTCTTAGTTGTCTTTATAAAGATATATATGTGTGGAGTCAATCTCCACAGAGCATTGGTCTCTGCGATTCGTATTTATTAAAACAGGACATTTACGAAGCATCCGTCATTAGGTGCAATTTGTCATATTGGTAATTTGTTTTGTTTCTGTCCATCTACGAAAATCATCTTTCCTAAAAAATAGGTGTATAAAAATCTATGCAGTTTCCACACCAAATACAATCAAACTAGTTATACATTTGTTAATGTCACTATCGACTGCGCCGTGTGCTTTTACTAGACGCTCGATGGAAATTTGAGTTTTACATTATTCATTTACATTTAATTTATAAATGAAATCCATGTAGTGCAAATATGATAAAAGTATACATATTAATGAGGATAAAAAACTTCTATATGGTTTCTAATATGTATGTATAAAATAACGCTTTATTCTTTATAACCAATTGCCATAGTAAAATATTCAATCAAATATTTTCCATTTTTATGAGAATATCGAATCTAAGACCTCACGTCAGAAGCAAACTTGCATATCTTGTTACATTATCAGCGATAAAGGATTCATCAGAGCTATTATTGCTAATTAATGTGAACTTATAAAAGTATATAATGTATTTGCAATTCATAAAACTGTAACAGCGCACAAAAATTCGGGAACAAAATTAAAATATTCATCCCACATTACTGACGTCAATACACACGCACTACGAAAATGCACACACACACTCAAAAGCACCCGAAATGTGTGTACACACACAAAATAATTACTGCCAAATACCTTCATAGTTGTGAGAAAGGGATAATGATAAAAATGTATCGCACCCCTCTAGGGGGACACCCCGACTACCGCGAAATTTTTCGTACTCCCGTTTAGCGAGATTCGATCCCGCAATCAGGGGGGAAGAGGGGGAATTTTTTGGCCCCCCCACTCATACCCCGACATCGTAAATTGGAGCATATAATTTTTATTACGCTGGTGTCGTACGTACATGTTAGATACTGTGCATGTACAGTTTTTTTGGGATCACGTAGTTTTCCGGATACTATATAATATTAATGTAATTTCGTCCGTAGTCATAATTTTATTGGTAACTTCACGCCTTTTATACAATAAAGGGTAGCGCGGTAGGTAACGTGTGATTTTTTATATTATTTTAGTTACGTGAATCGATTTTGTCAGCTATCATATATTTCAAAATCAATAAAAAATGAAATAATCTTAATTGTCAGACAATTTCATAATCTTCACCTTAATTGTCGGTCAATTGAAAAGACATCAATAAAATTTATTTAAATTAAATTTAAGACACATTTGCATATGAAAACGCGTAAACATATACGCCACTAGCGGCCTAATACCGAGTGTGAGGATCAGCATAATATAAGAAGAACCGAGCAAGATATTCATGTGCCAAATACTCTTTTCTAAATGTCATGTCTCTACAATAGACCATAATAATAAAATATACCATGAAAATTTGAATCTAATCTATTTAACTTGATTTACCGCCAAGCAAAGTCTGTTCGCCTATTTTCTATACGATTATCACATTGAAGTCTAGCAGAAAAGTATATCCATTTGCCAACTTGGGACTCCTCACAAAGAACGCTTAGCTACTTACTAGCCTGTTGGAATGGCAAATGTCAGAAATATATTTTTTCAATAGAAATGATATTGTTCTTAGGACCATGCAGGTGGAGTGGCCGGCAGTCACTTGCCTGAAAGACTTGTTAGCCTTACACTTGATAAATTCTCGTAAATATAATTATGTATCTTAATTAATATATTTTCATGAGATTATGTTTTTTGCAATTTGTAATTTAATAAAGGATGAAGTCCGTCGAAGCTATATTGTTAATGTTATTATATATATTTAAGAAACCAGATAATGTAAAGACTTTTGGATTAGTGTATATTTAATACAAGTAGTACTGAATAATAGCTTTAATTTTATGATTGGGTGTGCATGGGAGTGCATGGGAGTGCATGAAAAGAGTTATGAGAGTCAAAGAAGCGAGTGAGGCGTGTAAGAATCGTGCCTTATGGCGCTATGTTCTCTCTGCGTACCCCGCAAGGGTTATGGCGTAAAGTTATGTGTAACGTTATGATTAAAGTACTAGTTCAAACAAATTCACATTCTCACACGACTTTCTAGAAATTATGTTTATATCGATGACAGATAAAACTACATCACTATATAAAAAAAAACCTTACAGACATTAAATACAAGTATAGATAAGAAAATAACTCCTAAAGTTCATTTCAAATAATGTGATACAATTGTATATAAAGAAAAACACACAATACTTTATAAGGAAATGAGGCGCGTAATCATTTATCTTAAAGTCACAATACGTACGGTACTCAGCAAATATATACCTTATGCTGTGGCTATAATCTGCCCAAGATATCTTACCCTTCGGACATGATCGACTGAATGCGTGGGGTTCACCCTCTCACAAGTGAGTGTACGACCAAGTTACACTGACCTATATCCTCACTTATTCATGGTCAGGGAGAACGACATTCCTTAGGTATTTATCAAGATTTATGCAGACAATTTCCCGGTTGTTTTTTTTTAATTCTAAAAATAATATTTTGACAGAAGTTGTCAAAATGAAATGACGTTTTGCTTTTAAAAATATAGATGTGAACATGTAGTATATTTGAAGACTTCTTTAATATACGTATTAATTTTGCATGTTATACATATTTAAGTAATTATTGAATCATATATCATGTTATGTTATGTTTACATTATTATTGAAGTAAAACTTCCAGTTCAAGTTACTCTATTTACTTAATCTTTAATTGCTTCGATAATTATGTTGATTTCGCGTAAATAAAGTACTTACAAACACCTAAACAATTAACTAATTAGACTAATTAGTTTCTTCAAATTATACTACGGTAAATTTATAACTTTACTTTAATTTATTACCAGTTGAAATTTTACAAAAGAAATGCTATAACATTAATACTAACTTAGAATAGTACTTCAGAATTCATTTGTAAATCAAACGAAAACAAGTTTTTAAAACTACCCACAAAAATCGTTTATATAGATCAGAATTTTCACTTTCTCTGTAGGGTAGAATACCCATTTAATGATCTCTGGAGGGACACTAAATTATTTTTATAACCGGATTTATATTTCTTTTATACACATTAGCAACTGTGATTCATTAATATATAATCTTTAATTAATTAATAGGATGGTCCTGGTATTTTGTTAAATTTACTTCACTCACTGAACATGGATTATGTGTGGAACAAATTAAGCTGACTATTTCGCCCAGATCGCATGCTTTACCTTGAATATAAATTTAATTATATTTTTTGGTGATTTCGTGTTCAATTATTATTGATTCCGCCGGCAACGCTTCAAATTTGAAACAAATGTTGTCTGTCATCGATGTTTATTTGAATTTAATGCCTAAAAAGTTTCCAAAAAGCTATTGGCGTAAACTCAGATTTGAAAATGCAACTTTTAAATTACGAAACACTAGAATTCTGACGGTAATAAAAAAAAACGATTTGTTTACATCGACTGCTAACAATTAGGCAGTTCACCATCACATATATCGAAATAAAAATGTTCATAAAAAATCATCGCTCGCCGGCTCCATTCTAATGTTCAGGGAAAAAATAGAGGCTATTTGTGAAAAATATTTGGTTCCGGTGTGAGTTGTGTGGAAGAATAAAAAAAATTCACTCTCACTAGCGGAACCGACTTCAATTAATAGCACCGACGGCATTTTTCACCGGATTTCTACTTTTTTTTGTACCATTTTGTGTAATCTAGTACAATGTTGGAATGTATACGCATTTGATTGTGGATTTTTATTCGGAACAACAAATCTGATTCGATAGTTCTATCACATAACGAATATTTTTTACATGGCTGATTTTCACTTCTGAAATGTTTTTTTATTTTTTATTTCAATTCAATTACAATGGACATTTATAATCTATGATTTAAAAGCTTTTACCCCTTTCTAAAAGTCTACCCGTTTCTTAATAATATGTTTAATCTATATATATATATATATATATATATATATATATATATCTACAGGATACTCTATTATAGCTCATGCGCATGAATATATCTAATAATAATAGCATTAGTGTGTAAACCAATTTTCTACCCATGAATTCTCACTTTATAGGATTCTGTTTTAAGACCTCGCAGCCTTATAAATAATGTTTAGGCTCATAGGCACAAAAAATCCAACAATAAAAAGTCAGCAGAAGTTTAGTTAAACATTGGCAAAACTCTACCAATCTCTTAACAGCAAATATAAATATTCTGTAATTTTTCAATCAGCGCATATGAACATAATCCGCCATACTTATTATATATACACTCTACATATAGAGGATACGTAGTACTCGGTAGAGTATCGCCAAATTACTGAAGGCGCTCACCCTCACGTTACCTTCAGAACGTTATGAGAGGGAATTTTACTCCTATACTCGTACTTAGAACAGTTACCGACGAGCCAAAGAAGCCGTAAAACTAATATATCGCCTCTATGTAAAGGTGCCGCTGATTTTCTCGGCACGAATTTTACTTGTATTTTGTTGATTATAAATTAATTTAGTTTAAATTTGCACTTAATAGCTGAATATAATAAACATCTTAAAGAGGTTAGAAATCTTATATTATATCAAAAAAAATATCTCTATTATTTCAAAAAAAAATCGTTGCCATATATCTTAATTCGTATTCGGGGTCCCTCGATCAGAAGTCCGAGCTCAGAGCCACTCGGACATTGTAACCACAAAAGTTATAGATCTAATTCAAATTCAAATTCAAAATATCTTTATTCCATAGACTTTACAAAGTACTTAGAATCGTCATATAAAACAACTAGCTAAAATTCACGGAGCTTAGATTCCCTTTCATCACACTGTCTTGAATGTAAAAGCGAATCTAAGTGCCAGTTCCGGTGTCAAGGCTTCTTGAGAAGAACTGACAACAAACTCAAGACCGACTCTTTTCAATTTCCAGTTTAATAAATGGTAATAATTACAATCAATACAGCACAAAAGGAGCAGTTCAATTCCAAACTTTTTTATCGTCTATATAATCTGCGATACAATAATAAGCCCTTTGATATAATCTACTTTTAATATAATTCTTAAATTTACCCATGGATAATTCAGTCGCGTCGTTTGGAAGTTTATTGTAGAAGCGTATACATTGACCTGGGAACGAGTTAGAGATTTTATGGAGCCTAGTAGTGGGCACAGCGAGTTTTTCAGTTCACAGTTCTTAAATTTAGTTTTATATTTATGAATATAAAGAAGATTTTCATAAATATATTGCGAATAAAATGTCATAATTCTTATCTCTTAAAATTTATTCCTTAGTGTATCCCTGGGACTCATCATATAGATAGCAAAAATATAGTTATAATAGCTGTCTTCAATAATATCATGTAACATTTGAATTAAGTTACTGATGTGACGTTACATAAATATTAAAAGACGCTTAGATTTAATAAAATATTTAATATTACTGCTGTAATTTTACGGACTTAATACGCGGAAGTTTAGACAGCGGCAGATATACCTCGACACAAATTAGCTTTCCAATCCCAAATATTGTCGAAACCATTTGTCATCCATGCATTCATATTTGGTCATCAACAAGGACATATGTCATACCACCATTCTTTAAATAGGCAGTAGACAATAATAGTTAACATTTATATTTCTTACTTGTTGAGCCGGCGGACTTCGTTCCCTACAACAGTCAATTTATGATAAGAATGCACATTCTTACATACATACATACACAACTTCACACCAGATCCGTTGCGGGGACAGAACAGTTGCAGAACAGTGCTCCATAATGCACATTCTTATACGACTGATAACAAATTAACGGTTAGATGATGTTTATAAGGATTTTTTAATTACGAGTACAACATGGCGTTATGATTAAAAAATCCATAACATATATGGCATTAAAGTACCCAGATTTTGAGATTATTGACAAAAAATTTTCATAATTGCTTTTAAAAATATTTTATTTAAATAAAAAGTATCCTATATTATTTTTAATACATCCAAGAGTACTAGCATACAATTTTACGTTGATTACTTGAGTAATTTTTGCATGAAAAGATAACGAACCACCCGAATTTCGCATTTATAATATTTGTATGATGATTTGAATTATTGAATAATTCAAATAAATACTTCAATTAAGTATCGATTTATTTGAGAACACCACATCACTACCATCCTTTATAACAAACTATAGAGCGCCTCCCTTCTCTAGTTTCATAGCAGATAACAGAAAAGGCTTCCGTATCCAATTTTACATAGACTTTGAATATCAAAAATCTGGTTTATATTCCAATTCAACACAACTATTGTTTTTTATTACTAATATTAATTTCTTATATACCATTTAGAAGTTTCTACCTGTTTTTCTTTAGAATAATATTATACAAAGAAAAATAGAAAATTAAATAATTGTATTGTAGTTTAAATAATATTAACACCTCCACTCTACTACTTCCGTATCCGCTAATGAAATACTAATGTACACATAAAAATACCAGCGTATGTCGCATCTACACCAATTTCTTATTCCATCCCTGCCAATACATGGGTGGTACATTAGCGTCCTGCCACTGTGGAGTTACCCCCTAAATTATTTCGACATATGCAAATTTGTGCGAGCTACCTACAGATGTGACCAATGATTATATATGCAGATGGGACATTCTGTGTGGTCTTCACAGAGGAATATAACTGCGTACATCATTGGCTGACATTTGTTGTTGTTGAAGTTGTTGTTTGTTTTCCAAAAGCTGCCAAAAAGAAAATGAAAGTAAACACAAGGATCTAAGCAGTAACGTACCGCGCAATATGTTGTGTTGATATTAGTTTAACCGGCCAGCTTCCTGACGTCACAAGTTTCGTGGGGATGCTATTGTTTCTTGGCTTCTTTTTAAGTCTACATCCTCAACTTTATTAATTTTAGCGTTATCTTGTTTATGTAGATTGATAACCGCATATTCTGTCTTTATATTTATACTCTTTCAAAATAATACTCTAATACAAAGTAACTTAATAACCATTGGCATTAAGTTCGTAGGTATAAAACAACTTTTCGCATACTTGCCCTTAGCTGATTCCTTGATCTATGTACATACACCTAGCTACGCGAGTCTGCCAAAAAACGAGGCGGCGCAGTTGTAAAATTGTCTAACTACCTTCCCCCCGCGCGCACTCATTACGGCGCGTGCGTGCACATACTAAATGAACGTACAAGATGGGATACGTCTTAAGATATTAGATTTTTGAACCCGGAAGTTATTAAATTTATAGATTTTTTTCTAAAGTAAGGCGCAAGGCAAATTGTACAAACTCCATGCACACTCAACAGTAACTTGTTATACAGACGTCAGAGATATTTAAAGAGACGGAAGAGTACAACCATTTCTCCTTGTTTGATAAGAATCACATCCACAGAAGTTTCAGAATGCTTGTCAAGAAATTAGATTTATATATAAGAGTAAATATAAGAAACTAATAATATTTATTAGTTTCTACGGGCTCGGTGGGCCGACGAGCGAACGGTTCACCTGCTGTGTATATAACTAACATCACCCCTAGACACCTGCAACATAGATAGTATTACAATTGCGTTGCCGGCCTTTAAAGGCCCATTCCCATACGTTCATACTTTTATGGAATGGGAATGGGAAACTAAAGGGAAGGGGCTTAGGCGTTCGGATACCTCTTTCACTGGCTCTACCACTTTTTGATATTTTATTATTTTTCGTACGATTTTTATATGATCTATTTATCAATAGTAATAGTTTATTTATAAACTGCAAAGATTACTAAGAACAAGACAAATTCAATATAGACGATTCCGCAACACTGGCGCTAGAGTTATTTTCTTTATGGATTAAATTTTCCCAATTCATCCACGTGGAACAAATCTTGAGATATATCTGTCTAAGTCAATCACGTGTAACTCCAAACGCAGATCGCGATACTAACGCACGGTGTTCATCTCTTTCTAGTTTTGAAAAACCTCCCGCGTTCTCTGCGTCCTCCCCTCCCCCCTCTCGCCGGAGGAGGAGGGACCTCCTAATTCCTTACATATTTAAATTCCACTTTGGGCGTTCGTTGAATCTTCATATTGTCTCCACAAGGCATTCGTATATACCATTTACTAGGTTTTTAGACGAAAATTGGATAATGGGCTTAGCACGTATTATTTGAGTGGTATTTCAAGTTCGATATCTTGAAAAAGCTTTATAATTCACGAGGGAATATAATTTGGTGAAGAACACAATACTTACAATTATTTTTGTTACAATACTAAGTGATTTATAACACAAGATGGCAAGCTTAAATAAGAGCGGTTTTATTTTTAACGAAACAGTACGTAGGTAGGTAGGTAGTTATGTAAGCGGAGAGATGTTTTTTCAAAGAGCAACATTTGCTAGTCTGAACAACTCTGTGAGATTTAATATTTTTTACATACATACATAAATTCACACCAAATCCTTTGCGGGGTAGGTAGAGAGAACGCAACGCCATAAAGCACGATTCTTACACACCTCACTGGCTTCGTTGACTGTCATAATTTGTTTAATATTTTTGTATTCAAATTTATTTCAAAATATTTGTCAAAAAATAAATATGTAAAAATAAGTTTGCTTTTATTATATTTTTCGTCGGTCTGTATTGATAAGTTTATATAGATGGATATATTACATAACCTAGGCTTGTTTCGTATCCTCTAATATTTCTATAAGAGTTATACTAATTAGAAGAATAGTGAGTAACGAAATAAAATTTATATCATTTCATTAAATTTACGGCATAAACCGTGGGACTGGTGCATTACAACATCGCTCTCTTCCATCTCCTTCTATCCTCTTACAATCACCACTTTAATTAATTAGTATAAATAACGCGCAAACAAACCTCTCTGCCCGCACCCACATGGTAGAGGCGTAGTTTGTCTGTAATAACGTTCTGAGTCTTCGTCTATTTAATCACGTGACCTTGATCAGTCTAAATTTCCGCACAATATAGTAAGTAAATACATTTAATATTGTGTTGTAGCAAAGTCTTAAACCCGTATTTCTCGAAAATTTCTCTGAATTCTAAATTCCTCATGATAACACAACTCAACTTCAATGCCTTTGTTACCCAAAGGTGTAGGCAGCGGCTGTTAAGCCTTGTCTCGCCGTTATGTTAACGTGCCAAATGGAATAGGTGACAAAAGTATTGCCATACACCGGGCACAAAGTTTTCAGTCATCGATATTTATCACACATAACTTCCGAAAACCAATTCGAAAAGTCATTTAGTGTGAGCCAGTGTCAGGATTCGCACCCGGACCTCTGGATCAGAAGCCGGGTACTCGACCACTGGACCACCGAGACCATTAAGTAGAAATTATTACTATATAAATATTTAGAAGTATTTTGCATTTTATATTTTTTTTGAATCAAACTAACCCAGCCAATGTCGTTTTTTAAGGAAAATAGATTAATAAGCGGTCCTAAGAGTGGTTCTCTTAGGACATGAAAAATAGATATTCAGCGGTCTCTCTCTCGGACCTTCTGAATAAATTTCATCAAAATTGGTTGGGTCATTTTAATAAAGTTTGTTAGTGATCAATAACACTTCAAGAAGAATATTTTGACCATGTTTCATACTTAAAAAAACGTGTTACGGTTAAATAGTTTGAAAATTCCGTCTTAACTGTGACACTTTACAGATCCAGACGTTTAGCATTAATACTGATATATGTGTTTATACGCAACAAGTACAAGTGTAGCACTATGGCATTGTAACAAGTTTGCCAATTGGAACAGATGGCGTTGTTCTAATAGCAATTGTATAATAATGGCGCCATATTTGTTCAAGTGGCAACTATTTTATAATATACTTATATACGGTTTTTCGTAACTAAAATAAATATAATATTTGCATAGTTTTAGAAAATTTTAATAAGTATAATAAATTATATTTTAAGGTATCGCTCTAGTTATATGTCAGTATATATTTTGACAATATAAAAATTAGCTGTCTATTTGGGTAACTTGTATCATTACGAAGTGAGTTTTCAAATTTGACTATATATGTTTAAGAGCCTTTTCTTGATGATGATTTTATTATTAATTAATGTAGTATTGAAGTGGAATAGATATAAACATCATCTTTATAGGGTAGAGGTTTACTAGTCGAACTTCTGATTTGGAACTTTAGTTCGAATCCCCGTGTATAACGATATCTTTACAAAAAGTAAGTTCAGATATACAGTGTCGTAAGAATGTAGGAGTCTAGGCCGTGACACAAATTCGACGAATGTTTCAGGAAAGTTACCTCTGAAGCTTATAAAACAAAAACTAAATGTTACTTCCGCTCTGTTCTCTTTGCCTACCCCGCAAGAAACTTCCCGTGAAGTTAAGTAAAATTAGAAACCATTGATATAAAAATATCCAAATTTGGACTAATAATTGTAATTATTAGATTAATGACTAGATTTATAATTGTTATTAATTAAATTAATAATGGTTTGTTTTTTTATCTTACAGATGTCATTTGGGTGCCATCCAATATCAGGTAATTATATTTTTTTACATAACATAACTTAACATAACTTAACGCCTTTTGTTACCCGAAGGTGTAGGCAGCGGCTGTTAAGCCTCGTCTCGCCGTTATGTTTACGTCCCAAATGGAATAGGTGGCGAACCTATTGCCATACCGGGCACAAAGTTTGTCAGTCATCGATATTTATCACACATAACTTCCGAAAACAATTTCGAAAAGTCATTGGTGTGAGCCAGTGTCTGGAATCCAACCCCGGACCTCTGGATCAGAGGCCGTGCGCTCGCCCACTGCGCCACCGAGACTGTTTTATATGTTTTTTTACTTTATTAAAAATGCTTTTTTTATATTCTCACCTTTCTCCCCAATGTGCAGTTCTGTCGTATTCGCCAAATGAAATATTAGATACCACGACATAGGGATAATACATAAAACAAAACCTCTTCCCTCACTTACCAGTACTAATCCCTTCCCTATCCCATTTTGAGACCGGCAACGCAACTCTAACACTATCTATGTTGGTGGAGTCCATGGGTGGCGTTAATTCCTTACCATCATGTGACATGCATGCTCGTATATGCTCTGATGCCCTGCTCGTATGCCTTAAGAAAAGCAAAACTTTTTCAGAAACAATTATTTTACGCCTTTTTCTACCCGAAGTTGTAGGCAGCGGCAGTTAAGGATCTTATATCCCAAATGGAATAGGTGGCAGAACCTATTGCCATACACTGGGCACAAAGTTGTCACATTTATCTCACATATCTTACGAAAGGAATTCCGAGAAATTATCGGTGTGAGCCCGGAATCGATTCCACGACTTCTGATTCAGAAGCGATGAGGTCAACCACCAGACCACCGGATATGTATAATACGCGATACTATTCAGTTATATATAATATCCTATTAATATTTGATATTATTGAAACATCACTAATCGCCGGCTCACGCAAACAGTATTAATAAAAATAAATCATTATATAAATTTTGCAAAAGCATCGAACTCGGGACAAGACCGCAACGCCATCAATAATCCTTTTATTATGCTACACTAGTTGTTCCAATCGGTTTTGTTTGTGCGCGCTCATCAATTTTATTTTTGTCTTGGTTTAATTTTGTGCTTAGAAAGATCTTCTTGCAAGAAACATATTTCTGTTCAATGTTATTTTAGCCTGGACGGTCTTGTACTTCAGCAGTCAACGTTTGAATCAGAAGTGTGTAGTTGTAAGCCGGGTTTGCTACTACTACTACTTTTCCGAAATAAAATAAATGTTTTTTTTTTAAATGAAATTGAAAAGATATATCTTTTAAAAGTATTTGGATTGAATTTGGAGATAGTTCATTTGTGACAATTAATAAGCAGAATGGATAGAATATCTAAGCAATTTTATGTAGATTGTAAAACTAGAGCAAAAAAGACGTTAATTTCCAAAGATGTTGGCGTCGGCAGCCAAAAAAGAAATTAAGAATCTAGAGTTTAAGTTTTGACTTTAATTTGGAGTCTAGATGACTGACCCTCTATAAATAATGAAATAATTACAGTAAAATTTGAATATAAATCATCTGAGTATCATTTCAATAATTCTTACAATAATACTAAAAAATGTGTTCACAAACATACAACCAAGCAAACGAATTTTGTTTATATATAATTTTATATATAGATTAAAAATAAAATAATTTTGTTATAGGGGTGGCATGGGTGGTTCTACCCCGCGCAGCCATAATAAATTCATTTCCCGTAGTTTTTCCGTAATAACCCTATTGGTGGAAAAATGGCTACTTTTCATTTGTATATATATATATTTGTGCGTATATATGTATGTGTGTGTGTTGTTTTATCTCTTTTTATCGGCAATGCGGCCGTTTTTCGAATGTTACTTTTTTAATGTCCGCAGATTACCGCCCCGGAGTGGTGGTAGCAATCGCATTATTGATTATACTCCCTGTTTGTGTTCATTTTAATTGAACAAATTTGCAGTGTCGATGTTTTCGAAGCTTTTTAATTCATATTACTAAATCAGGTGCAATTACAATTACGCTATTGATAACAGCTATGCATATATTTTTATCTTGCGATTCCTCCCTTAGTATTATACAAGCAACAGCTATCACTGCTTGTAATATGGGACCAAAATAATTCGGGCTATCGAGGCATAAATTCCCTTTAAATAAGGGTAAATTCGCAAAAAAAATAAATTCTAATAGTGTTATAGAGCCTCTGTAGTACAACCAATAATTCTCTTAAGGTTCCGTTTGTGCTTTTTGGTAACAGAACCCTAAAACTGATCTTAACGCTCTTAATATATGATTGATTTCGCGGAATTAAATATTTGCTGATTGCATTGCAACATATTGAGCATAATTCATTCAGTCATCAATTTATATTATCCTTGAAACCAGAAAAGTTATGATTGTTTGAAGCCAGGACCTTGAACAATTCCGGCAGCTAGCCTACTAGGTACTTTATTTCTCGAAAGGGCTACTTTAAAAACTAAATCTTCAATTCCAATTTGAACATAAGCTATACAATCCAAAAATAAAGGCTGGTTTCACTCAAAGACTTGTCGTCATTGTTAGTTATATTCTGTTTTCATTTTAGACTTTTATGTTATTGGGAGGCAAACAAGCAGGCGTTTCAATCTACAAACAATCTAAAAACTGACAGAAATAACCTCATTTAACCTACTTATTTATAGATACATATATTATTTTTGCTGCCAATTAATTAAAAATATAACAATAAATGTACTATTTGGGATTCTTGACTCCAAAAACGTGAGCTGAAAGCAACCACGACCGAGTTGTCAGCAACTGCAGTCGCGCTTGCCCGGTCGACTAGTGTAAAATCGCCTTAAGTCTTGTAAGACACTATAAGTATTTGGCAAATATTCTTCAGTACGGTGAACTATTCATTTCTCCATTGCGGCATTCTTGGCACCCGCATAGTCACCCACCCGCCATTAGACCGTTTGTCTTCTAACATATGATCTTGGAGTGTAATGCGAAGAAAGAAAACTTATAATAATATTACTAAGAAGATTTTATTTCTTCATTTGGAAATAGTTTTATGCAATTTGAATATTTTCTCCCCGCGTTTAGTAATATTTTTCTTAAAGTGATACAATAAAATACTCTTGGTAATAACTGTAGCGGTTACTAAAGAAGAATTTTGTAGAATATAAAAAATAAATTAAAATGGTACTAGACCTCTACACTATAGGTATTTGAACCTCTTAAACTATCTTTTAGTCTTTAAGTCTCGGTGGTCCAGTGAGAGAGCACACGGGTTCTGATCCAGAGATCCGGGTTCAAATCCTAACACTGGCTCACACCAACGACTTTTCCAAATTGTTATCGGAAGTTAACACATAACACATAACATAACATAACTTCACGCCTTTTGTTACCCGAAGGTGTAGGCAGCGGCTGTTAAGCCTCGTCTCGCCGTTATGTTTACGTCCCAAATGGAATAGGTGGCGAACCTAAGTTAAGTGTGATAAATATCGATTACTGAAAACTTTTTACCTGGTATGGTAATAGGTTCGCCACCTATTCTGTTTGGGACGTAAACATAACGATGAGACGAGGCTTAACAGCCGCTGGCTACACCTTCGGGTAACAAAAGGCGTGAAGTTATGTTATGTTAAACTATCTTATATTTGAAAAAAAAATATAAACTATATTTCTTCAAAGGTCGCGTGTGCAAGTCAATTTCTGGTATTTTTTAATTTCACCCAAATATCAAGAAATCTTACCCTAATAAAAGTAAGCATTAAATCGTAAGATTTTATTTTATTTAATATTAAATTAAAAATCTTTTATATATTGTTTTAACAATATAAAATAAACAACAAACTACAAAATGTTGGTATTGTATCGTAGTGTCACAAAATAAAATCTATTGTCTAGTAACGCATCTATTGAGATACATTTGGTCACAATATCCGTAGATATTTAAGATACGACATACCAACTTCAAAATATATCTGCTAAGAATCTATTTTCTCAAAAGAAGTTCTCTTTCAAAACCATGAGACTGTCGCGGCTAGAGGCCAAGATTTTAATTCTTAAACATTATAGACTACAGAAAGAGTATATATTTAATAATTTAATCGATATGAGGTACTGCATCTGTTTGTAAAACAATAATAACATGAAATATGAATCAATTTCAAATGTAAATGTAACTAAACGTAAAAGTGCGTAGCGTTTGTCTACAAGCGTAGTCAATCCTACGCAGCTACGAGACTATGCGTGTACGCAACTTTTCTGACACAATATTATTATATCTAAGAGAATAACAGCAGAGTTTTATTTGTACGAAATAATTCATAAAATAATTAAGAGAATTTATTATACTTGAATAAAGTAGATATCGTTTAAATCTTTGATTGCTATATACATTTGATTTGATAAATATGTTACAACTCTCAAAGATTTAAATGTCAACTATTTTAAATGTCGACAGTAGTTTAGATTTGTCATGTGACAATCGAAAAGTGGTATTTTTTTATAAATACTTACTGTACAAGACAATTATTTTGTATTGTGAATACAAAAAGGAAATGATATCTTTGATATTATAGACTGCACTGGCATAGACAGCAGTTCCGCGTGTTCACCAAAATTAATTTCAATTGCGATGAAAAAGGGGACGAAGCTATTGTTTTTTTTGCAAAATATTATGTTTTCTTGCCTTTACTATGTCTTTGAGACTAGTTTATTGTGGGTAAAATTGCGTTAGTATATTTGAGCAAGTTTAAGTCTTTATAAACAAACTATACTATTTACGATCCCTTGTAATCAGATACACGACTGTAGTAAATATCACTAAAATAATCTTAAACTATGTACAAAACAAACATTTCGTGACTAGCATCAATACAATTGGAATCGCAAATCATACTGTTAACCCAGAAAAAAAAATCGACAGAATCCAGTACAGTTTTCACTAATAAAAACTTCTAATAAACATGCAACTAAACAGAGGCTTCCGGGCAAATAAAACATAAAAATATATCCTATTTTCATAGGGCGCAGGAGGTGGATGGGGGTGGTTCTCACCCCCATCTGCGCAAAAACCCAAAAACATCGAAATGAAAATGAGTATTACGGGGGAGGGAGGCGCGGCTATGTGTTAGTAATTCATTTTTAACATTATCCTTGTGTGAGTTTTAAAGTACAGTCACTAACGTAAGTTAATATTAAAACTTAATTGGGATGCTGCGATTTCTACAACCTTTTTTTATGTAAGAAATTTTTATTTATTTTTCTTTTACTTACATTAAAGAATAATTATATTGATATCAACAAACAGGTATAAACCAATAATGTACATACATATTTACAAATCAATGTCTTGTTTTAATGCGTTGAACACTTTCATTAATCAGTTTATCTAAATGTAAATACAACTTAAACCTTATAATAATAATAATAATAATAAAGCCTTTTTATTTCCTATAAATTATAAAAGTAGGTTATAAGATATATCTATATTTTAATTAATTAATTCTATATTAGTGCGTTTTAAATAAAGCTAGTGTTAGTTATCATCAAGTTTGTTATTATAGGAACCCCTTGATTGGGTATAGGCCTCCTCCAATTTCTTCCATTTCTCTCTATCCTGTGCTAATTTAATCCAGCTATTTCCAGCTGTCGAAACTATGTCGTCCGCCCAACGTTTCTGCGGTCTGCCTACGTTTCTTTTTCCTTGTGGGCCAGCCCATCTCGTGCTTTCGAGGGTCCAACGCCGATCTGTGCATCTTGCTACATGTCCGGCCCAGCTCCATTTTAGTTTTAAAGCTTGTTCTAATGCATCATTCAATTTGGTCTTTTTTCTTATTTCGACACTTCTTGTTTTTTGGATTTTTCTCAGGTGTAGTAGGCTTCTCTCCATTGCTCGCTGACTTGTTTTTATTTTGTTACAGATTTTGTTTGTAAACGTCCATGTTTGAGAGCCATAGGTCAAGCAGGGGAGAATACAAGTGTCCATGATGGTCTTCTTTGTATTTAGATCGTAGTTACCTTTGAGAATTTCCTTGTAGGCCCAATATTTGTTCCAGCTACACGTGACTCTTCTGTGGACTTCGTCGTTATTGTTTGTTTTGGAAAACGATACTTGTTTTCCTAAGTATATATACTGTTCTACATAATCAAGTTCAACTCCGTCTAACATTATCTTGTCTTTCTTGCCATTTGTCATTACCTTTGTTTTGCTAAGATTCATATGTAATCCTACATGTTTGCTCTCTTTATTTAATTGAGATATCATATTTTGTAGCTTTTTTGAGCTTTCAGCAAAGACTACTATGTCGTCAGCAAATCTTAGGTGGGAGAGATGTACGTTGTTGACAGCCAAGCCTTCAGAAGCCCAATTTAGTTTGGAAAATATGCACTGCAAGACAGCAATAAATAATTTTGGGGACAGTGGGTCTCCTTGCCTGACACCTCGGGCTATTTTGATCTCTTCGCCTCGAGCTTCTAGCTTTACTCTACTCACACTGTTTTGATATATATTTTTTAAAGTACTAATAATCATTGGGTCTATGTTGCAGTTGTGTAGAGCTTGCCAGATAGAGTTATGATAGAGACTGTCAAAGGCTTTTGTGTAATCGACGAAGGCTATATATAGGTTTTTGTTGAATTCTGAGTATTTTTCCATAACTTGTTCTAGTGTATGGATGTGATCTATGGTGGAAAATCCGGAGCGGAAACCTGCTTGTTCTACTGATTGCTGACTGTCTATTATTGAGTTAATTTTGCTAAGTATAATGGAGGTAAATAACTTATACATGCTTGATAGTAGGCTAATTGGACGATAATTAGCGATGTCCAGTGGGTCTCCTTTTTTATATAGCAGTATTATGTCTGATGTTTGCCATTGCTCTGGTATTGTGCCAGTTCTAAGGACCAAATTAAATATACATGTCAGTGGTCCAGTGAGTAGTTTCGCTCCTTCAATCAATACGTTGTTCTTTATGCCGTCCGGCCCTGGGCTTTTGTCACGCTTCAACTTTTTAATATTTTCCCAAACGTCACTTTCTGTTATATTGGTCATTTCGCTGGTGTTGCTCTGTAACTTATTTATTATTATAGGCGTTATCGTTTCCTGTAAATCAGCAGCATAAAGGTTTTTGTAAAAATTTGTTGCGCAGGATATTATGTCTTTTCTTGATTTTGTTTTATTTGGACCATTTTTTAAGCTCTTTATCCACTCTGTATGAGTAATCAGTTGTTTATACGCCCTTTTCGCACTTCTATAATGTGTTAAATTATTTTCTATAATTTTTTTCCTGTGCTGTTTATAATCGTTTCTTATTGCCTTGCTAGTTTGCTTAAATAGGATTGACAGCTCTTTTTTCATTTCCTGTGATTTGTTTCTTGTTTTTATTAGTTCGGCGCGCTTTAGGATTAAACTTTTAGTTGTTTCACTAAAGAAATAACAAGTATGTTTGTTGGTGTTTTTTTCAGCCTCTGACTTTAGGCTATTTTTTAGGTAGAGTTCTAATCTGTTATATGTTTCTTGTATGTTATCCTCATTAATATTGCCTAGGTCCGAAATGTTACTTTTAAGATTACAAAGGAAAGTTGTTATTTCTTTTTCTGTTTTTAACGATGACACTTGGTTTGAGAAGTGTCTTCTGCACTTTTTCGAATTTTTTAGGAGTAGCGTCGCTCTTACTATACGATGGTCTGACGGAAAGTTTACATTGTTTAAAACCTCTATGTTTTTGATGTTCTTAGGGTTATTAGACATGATATAATCGATTTCGTTTTTTGTTTTTTCGTCCGGTGAAATCCAAGTCCATCCTCGATTGGTTTTCTTTTTGAAGTGGGTGTTCATGATGGAAAGTTTATATTCGAGCGCATATTGTACTAATCTTTCTCCTCTTATATTTCTTTTTCCATACCCATACTGTCCCATTATAAGGGTTTCGTTACATTTCCGTTTTCCTATCTTGGCGTTAAAATCTCCTATTACCATAATATTTTTGTAGTTTTCTATCATAGTGTAAGCTTCTTGTAGAGTTAAGTAAAAATTTTCAATGTCTTTTTCACTGGAGTCAGCTGTGGGTGCGTAGACTTGAATGATTGACAAGTTAGTATCACTGAATTCTAACTGAATTATTGCGACTCGTTCTGATAGGCCACAAAAATCTACAATATTTTTTTTATATTGTTTCTTGATGAGAAATCCTACCCCGTACTGACCAGGTGTTTCGCCCACGTAACATAGTATATAGTCGCTATATTCTTCTATTTTACATCCCATTCTTCTTACTTCTGCTAGGCCAAGTATGTCTATGTCTATATTCCGGATGGCATACGTCAATTCAATGTATTTTTCAGTAGTGGAGAGTGTTCTGACGTTGTATGTAGCAATTTTTAGATTATTATCGCTATCTTTTGGCTTCGGACTACTTGGAGGGTTTTGGTCATAATCTTCCTCGGTGACCAACCGTATTGGAAGATGTTTCTTGTTAGAGATTTGTTTCTTACTGTTTTTATAATGTATACGGGAGAAGTACTTAAACCTTAACCTTAGGTTAAATCTTAACCTTTTTTTCGTCTAGACACCTGATGGTAAAATCTATTGCTAAGCCTAATATCGGTTTAAGCCAGGATTTGGACTCGGGGCTTATGAAGTGCAATACATGATTCGACAGTCTTTTATTACAAATAGGGTCTAACGGCACCTTTAAATTAAAAATCAAATATTTATTTTGTGTAGATAAGCCGATTTGTATCACGGAATGAAAAATAGTATGGCATTGCCCTGGAGACTAGGGGAAAAACTATTTCGTTGTTTCCTTTCCTGAATTCTAAAGTCAAAGATAAAGAAGCTTTATTATTATAGGTCTTTATAAACACTTCAAAAATAGTCAACGTGTACAAAGAGACAAAGATACTAAACAAAGATTGATTTAATTGTACTCTAAGTGTTTCTAGGACAATATTTAATTAAGACAATACATCTTACGTAAAATTAACAAAATAACGATACCTTTACATACCATTCTTGCTTTGAGTTATGGTAACAGAAGTAACCATCTTGAATGTTATATTTGAGGAATTTACAAAATTAAATAATAACGCATACTTATAACAATATTTGATAAACTGCAATCCTTACACATATTAATTGTACAAAAATTGTGATCTTAATGACATTGATGCGTGTGATTGTACAGGCCGCGAGCTCGCATTGTGGCCCCTCAACACACATCTACGCTAGCGTGAACATAAAACGCAATTTTGTATTAGATTTAATTTGAGTCGCACAAGACGCCCGTGTGTGCGTGCGTGCGTGCGTACGTGTGCGCCCTTCCTACGCACAAATTGATTACGATCCTCGTAGAAAAGAGCCATTTGCATACACGTGGTACACTTTTTTTCTCTCTTGCCTGGAAAATCAATCCTTCCCTACGTTCTATCATTACATTCCGTTAATTTTCCTTGTATTTTGTTGCTCTTCATATTCCATTTTCGAATATCTTACGGAAGTTAAAACGTAGGCGACAGTATTGCGTGATGTTTTTTTACTGTTGTACGTCTTGGACTTAGAATGCGAGCTAGACTTAAGAGCATGCGTGTTAGTGTCATAATGCAAGGTGCATGGCAATAGTGCAGTCGTTTGGCGGCTTCCGCCGGCCGCGGCGAGGCGCCGAATGAGCGCCCGATTTAAAAACTATAGGAGAGAACCCGCGCAGCGAGCTCCCGTAATGCCACCCCCCGCGTAATGATTTTTTGGCGATGAATTTATATTCGCGCGCGAGCGGTGCCACTTTTTCGACCCCCTCACGGACCCCCAACCCTCGCTCATTAACGCAACCCAGATATGCAATTCTGATCTTTGACGAGGAGGCTGTAGTGTCGGCGGGCGCCTCGCCGGGAGAGGTGCCCCGTTTTGTTTTTTCCCGCCTGGCTTCATTATTGATGGCATCGGGACGGTAATGCGGAAGCATGTGTGAACGTTTCATTACAAAAGGTGGACTCGACTCGTGTTAATATTGCAGACCGACCGGACCCGACCGGACGGGTGGACGCCTCTGGTCACCAAATAAAAACTTTAAAACATTATAGAAAAAAAACTACTAAATTATACATAAACAATTAAACTTTGAATTTGGAATGTGACTAACGATTCTTTTTTGAATAACGTTCGTGCGCGCCGTGTGAACGAACGTAACTATCTGACGCGTGCTAAAAGTTTTGGAGCGAAGTTTTGAAGTAAAGTTTCGCGCTGCGTGTGTGGACCGAACTATTCCGCGGACACGCCGCCCGGTCGGTACATATTAATATCTGCACTATCCGAATAGTTTATATTTGTGATATATTTTGTCAACATTCAAACTTGCACATTTGTTTATTTTCGTGTATTTGCGTCGTATTCGTTCACCGGACGTTCACTTCTCGTATACGTTGTGAATTGATGTTTTGTTGATTGTTTTTTGTTGAGTTGAACATTTTTGTGCATCGCCGGCCACTGGGAGAGGTGAGTACTTTCAAATATTCCCATTCACAAGAGTGGCAACAGAAGGTCACGTCACGCTCTGAGATTATTTTGACATCCGGAAGTGAAAAATATACATGTTTATTATTTTAATTTCTGTAGTTTAATTTTAAACTATTTACATATTAAAAGAATAGGTCAACGTATCTAAGAGATATATGTATGAAGAATTAGCTGGACCCTCAGTGTAAAGTGACATTATTATGTAAATGCGCCGAGTGTGAGATGCAGGGGCCAGCTGAGCTGCAAGTGAATTCCGAGCTGGATGTTAGACAAATCTTGCATAAGTAATTAAAAATCTGTACAATATTGCATTTACCGTTGAACCGAACATTGTTCATGAAACTAGTTAGAGCAAGTTTACGAAATTATTACGAACCTGATTTGAAATGAATTATTTTACAATAGCCTTTCTGAGATAATTCTAGTTTTTTTTCAATATCTTTACAAAACGCTATTTATACAGAAACAATATAATTTCAAGCTTAGTACCTTATGGGGTAAGCAGAGAGGTCTGAATGCCACAAGATCCTTTTTTTTAATGTCTATGACTTTTTTTATAGCTTTAAAGCTTTATAGCTTTTAACGTCACCTTCCGATAAGATGCGATTATATTAGTCAAGCGGTCAAGATAATCAAGTAAAACTAAGTGGATTTCTTCAACTTCCATGTCCTACTTTAACACTGTATATCTGCTTGGTCATTTATTCATATTCCTCTTTTCCAGATGCCCGAACGACAATAAAACAGTAGTTACATTTAAGTGATAGGAGTAAATACTTATTTTGTATTTGTAGTTTTAGTTAATTTTCCTTGTAAATTTTATAGTTAATTAATTAATTACGATGTCGGAATTGAATTATATTGCAAAATTATTTTATTCAGAAATTTTAACTATGTAGAATTATAATTATTATGTTATGTGTTATGTTAAATTAATAGATAATCCTAGAAATATTATAACCTAGAACTTTATACGCGAATACGACACACTAATCTTATCGCGAATTTTTTTATCTAAATATGTCAATGTTTAGTTTGTACGAATTATGTCTAATAAAGAAACTCTTGTTGTTAGATGACACGCGTACTTAAAACGCCATCTGGTATAAACATTTATCTAATATACAATTAGTTCTCATTGGATTATTTTAAAAAAACACATCAACAATTAAATAACAATACGCGTAATTGTTATTTTTCGAGAAATTTCCAAAATTAATGTGGTGAATGTCACGCTGGTCTAAACGAAACCTGACCAGATAATCCACAAATACGTTTAAGCTTTAGAGCAAACCAAAAAACACCTGAAACACAAAACATTCTTTCTGACGCAATAGGGTAAAAATAAAACTATAACTTGATAGTTAAAAAGCCAAACAGAGGAAGAAATTAGGTTTTAATACATATAAAACTAATTAGACGAACAAATTAAAAAAGAAATTACTAAACTTAACTTTAATAACAAAACCGCAAATTTAAGTAAAACGTAAACGCAAATATTAGTTTATACCAGTAAATTCTAGTTAAAAATCGAATAACTCGTTACAAATATGGAATTGATTATATTATTTAATAATCATCAAATAATTTCAAAGTATAACGTAATATGGATATGAGTTTTTTTAATGTAATTCAATTTTTTAAAAAGATATCCTAAATTAATCTATCCAGGTGCACATTAGTCGTTTTATCAAAAAGATCAAATAGAAAAAACATGTCCTCTACTGATTTAAACAAAACCAACTAAGATATACGATAAAAGCGACTGAAATATAGAGCACATATAGACGGAATATATAAACAATCTAATAAAAACTATGTCCAAGAATACTTTAAATACTTTTTTAAAAGTATTTAAAGTTCAAAAATGTAATTTCAGTTAAACATAATGTAAGCTATAATAACTTTTACAAGTCAATTACATCTTAGCAAAATCTGCAAGCTCGGCTCTGGTGTGGCTCAGAGCTCGTTGCATGCAAACACCCCTGGCTCGTCGTACATTCTTTTGTGAACACACAATTCACAATACAACTATTAATCTGAGCAGGTTTCTGAACGAATCCAACAATTATACAGGTTCATAGTTTAATTTAAGTATATTATATTAATTATATAGTTCATTCTACTATTACCTCTAAGTCTCGTAAATACGAATTAGTAAGTAGAGCTATATTAAACTTATAGTCTACTTACAGTAAAAAGTTAATGTCGATGCCCGATCCGTAATTCAATCAACCTTTTATTGTTTCAATTTATTGCGGATAAATAAAAATAATATTCATCAAAGACAGAATCTCTGAATAGTTAGTAATTATCTAACAAAATTATTAGTATATAAGTATATAGATAATTTCCGTAACCACTAGCCATAGCTGAATACTAAAATATTTTTCTATTAACAAATCAATTAAACAAATCGTCAATAATTAAAAAGAAAACTCATTAAAAATATATATCGCACTTGGTCAGTTAAATAAACGAGCGTCAGATATAGCAATACATTACAATTGTACAGCTCTATCTAGACAGACAAGACCATCGATTTCGTCTAAGCATTCGTACACAAAATGCCAGACTAGGAAAAAAGTTTAAAAAAAAACCGGTGACAGACTCATTCGGTCCGCCGTCTCCTTTCTAATCGTACACCCACACGCACGCGCGGCTTTTTAATTGCATCCCCCACCCTCCACCCCGGAAAAAAGGGAACGAGTACACGATGGATTAGCATACAACCTCAGCGAGAGAACGGAGCGCACCCCTTCAGTTTTTGCGTGTTAGAATCCCGCCATATTTTTCGCGGTTTCTATTTTTTTTTGGCGGGGCGCGGGGAAGTTGGCAATGTGCGTGCGCGCCGAGCCAGTCGGCTGGCTGCCGGCAAGCGCGCGATGTCCATAAGCCTGTACGCGATTCATAACAATATGACTACTAAAGGACACGCTCTCGTCTAAAACAAACTTATTATTTTTTTTATTTATAGTTTTTTTTATGTGACCAAAGTGTTGTGCTGTGAGGATTATTTTTTATATGAATTAAAATACTGGTAAGTGTTTCTAGATCACCTAGTTTATCAATATGACGTTAAGACTAGCAAAAATTTGGCGATAGCTGGGAGCAAGGTCGTGGCATAGTGATAATATTATTTGAACAAAAATGTGTTAGACTTATTAAATGTATGGATAACCTCATTTTTGCACAATACGCTCTGTGTATTAAATTATATTAAGCATTTGAATTTATCAATCCAATTATAAAGTTTTGGAGCTGAATATCATTTTAAAAGTCAAAGTAAAAGAATAATTTATATATGAAATTCTCAAAGTTAAAAATTTTGGAAAACTATTTTTTTGTTTAGTAATACTTGAGCGCACTTGTCAATAACTTTTATTTGACAACAAATGTGATCAAGATGATCAAAAATTATGTAAATATAATTTTATACGTACAAACAATCGGTAGAAATTTTCAAATTTAAGATCATTAGCAACCCCAAATATTCTAGTTTTAGTTTAAACAAGTGTTGTAAATGACAATCATTGTCAGTATTTTAGTTTAGTATTCCATATGTTTATATATTTTACATTATTCTAGACCGTATTTTTAATAAACCGTCTTTAGCGACATTTTAAAATATTCACGTTAAATATTAACAACATAATTTATTAATAATATATCTTAGTCCGTAATTCAAAATTTTGTCAACTAACTAACGTTATTAGGAACGTAACGTATTATAATTTTAATTCTGAATATTTGGAGACGGAAATCTGAAAAGTTTAATTGGAATTAATTATTTTGAAGAAGACCTTTTATACACAAATTGACGTTATTGTAACCTTAGACAAACATTCAATTTAATTTAACCAATTACAAGTGATGTTAAGTTAGTAGTTTTAACGTCGGGTGACATTAACAATCCTAGATATTTAATTATACTTACAAATCATTTAATTAAATTGAATTGGTAATTTCTAAGTCAGGCAACCAGTAATAATTATATCTGTCCGTCTGTAACATTTATAGTGCATACAAGTAGCATTAATCATTAACAAAGTATAAAATAAGTCACTTTCCACTGTCTGTCCTCTTATATGATTACATTTTTTACTACGCAACGGATGTTGATGCTAGTTTTTTAATAGATAGAGGGTGTCAACGGGGTGGCTTGTGTGAATAATTCATGTATAATTTAGTAAAGAAAAATTTATAAGTTTCGAGATTCAGCACTATAATTGTTAACACTGAGAAAAATATTTTGTTGCGGAACAAAGTTCGCCGGGTCAGCTAGTTTAATATAACATAACATAACTTCACGCCTTTGTTACCCAGATGGTGTAGGCAGCGGCTGTTAAGCCTCGTTCCGCCGTTATGTTTACGTCCCAAATGGAATGGGTGGCGAACCTATCAGCATGCCGGGCACAAAGTTTTCAGTCATCGATATTTATCACACATAACTTCCGAAAACTTCCGAAGTAGTCGTGTGCTCGACCACTGGGCTACCGAGACTTTATTAATTTAATAATGTAAAACCAATTTTTCAACGGTTTTACAGTACCCATTTTATTTTTAAAAACTAAACATGATTACTGATTCGTTTTTCAATCTACTAAAGTACTTATATATGTTATAACTTCAACCAGCTATATCTTGTCAGTTAAAGTAATTAAGTATATATTATCTATTAATAATTGTATTAAAATATTTTACAATGAGTTATGTTTTACTGCATTGTATTTATAAAAAAAATTAAAGTATTAACTAGGATATGTCTCCACTTTATATAAATTTATAGCTTTTCAACCCAAAGGCAAAGCAGCGGTTATGGTACTCAATTATTCTACCCACCCTACAAGGGACTTGGCGTGAAGTAGTTTGATCGTGTAATTTTCAAATTTATATCGTTATGCGTTTAATTTCTACTATAGAAAGAGTAAGTATCTTCAAATTAACACAATAATTTACTAACTGGCATGAAATAGATCACGGGATTATAAATATTAAAGCAATCTATGTGAAATTTATAACAGATATACAATCAAGTTGAAAAGAGAGAATAATAATATACTGGGTATTTGTATTCGCGGAATTTCTTCCATCCAGTGGGATAGTATTTCATGCCTGCAAAGTTTTCAGCAAAATAAATGCCAACTGAACATTTTCAGACATTTTTATTATGAAATTGTATTTTGATAGCAAAAGTTGAGGCAAGAAATATTTTATTTATTTCAATCAATAAATAATACTTTGCTGGCTTCTTTACGAATAACTATTACTTGTCATGTTTGCTTTAAGTAATTAAATGTTAGTAATTATTTATTTCTTAGACTTTCGCGAATCACATTCATAACATTAAAACAACTTTTAGGATTATATCGCGTTTATATTTTTGTTCATCGCTCGTGAAATTGATCTTTTCCTTTTTCTTTATTATACACAGACCAATGCTTGACAACACTTCACCTGTTGGTAAATGATAGTGAAGTCGTTGTTGGTAAATCGCCCTGGCCTGTTATTTTTGAAGATGCCCACATTATAGTTATTTTGGAACACCGACGCAGGCAGTTTGTTCCACTCGTTGGCAGTGCGTATAAGAAACGAGGATGCAAACCGTTTCGTCCGGACAGGTGGTACGTCCACGACATACGAATGCGTGCGGTATGTGCGTCGGGTTTTTCGCCTATAGAACGGGGATGGAGGAATCAGCTCATGCAATTCCTGTGCACACTCTCCAGAGTGTAGCCTATAAAACACTGAGAGGCTGGCTACCTTCCGCCTATGTTCAAGGCTTTCTGTAAAGAGTTCGAAACGTCGGGAAATAAATATAAATAAGTAATAAATAAACGCGATATAATCCTAAAAGTTGTTTTAATGTTATGTTAGTAAGTACTTGATTGATCATCAGATCCGAAGTGGAGGATGCAATGGCTTTTGTGCCTCGGTACGACGCATTTTTTCACCCCTTGCAAAACATCGGGTATAATTTTGTGAGTCATCAAAATGCCTAAATTAGGAACTTAGTGCCTTACTACTAAACCACTAACGTTTCATTATAGGTATTGGTGATTTTAAACGCCATATAAATATAATTCAGTAGTAATAGTTAATACAGAAACTCATAAATATAAGATCAAATTATAATTATTTAAAATAAACTCGTTTCAGTTCAAATTACAAGTGAACGTTTGCTTAAAGTTGAATTAAACAACGTACAATTATAAATATTATCGTTTTAAGAGTAATTTAACTGTAATTTTATACTATATACTATGGGTAGTCTTTATTCGGAAGTGTTTTTTCTACTCGGTAGAGTTATTTCAGTAATAGTAAAAAATAGACACTTTAAAATGTCAGTCTCGGTGGTCTAGTAGTTTAGCATTGCGTTACCGATTCCGTCTCAAGTTTGAATCCGTGAAATGGAATCTCACCGGATGTTATGTGTGATAAATATCGACGACTGTCAAAAGTCTGCCCGATATTTGGCAAAATAATACCTAGTACATACATACTTTGGCGAGAGACTGGATTTCCACAAGCTACGATCCTGACACACATCTTTCGCCTCATCCGCAGTCATACATCTCGTCATGCATTCACGTCGGTTTCGAGTGCTACGCATTTTGCCGTTTATAATCAGATTTATAATAAAAAATACGTAGTCTTATTTTATATTCGGCAAATCGAGGCATAACTGCCACTGTCCATACCTATGGATATTATGTGCGTGGAGTAAATAATAAAACTTAGGGAAAAATATTTGGCTACCATATAATCAAGCTTTTCCCAATATATCCTCTAAACAAGCTTGCCTAACATAAAATAAAATATTAAGAAATAAAGCCAGCCTAGTGTATTTGTAAAGCACCGACTGCAAAAACGAGGCTGGCGGGTTCGATTCCCTCCCGAGCATAAATATTTGTGATATACAGTAATGTTTGTATGGCGTCTGGGTGTTTTTCTATTTATTATAAGTATATATTTAGAAAAATAAAACTATATATGAATTCACATCCGTTATCTAGTATCCATAGCATCATCATTTAATTGCTTAGTTTGGAACTAGAGGGCGCTTCTCCAAGATATTATTATTATACTAAGTTCTAAGCTTATCTAAATAAAGTAGAATAAATTGATGTCACAAAATCTGATTGAGAGATAAATAATTCCCATTGTTTTCAGCAGCTTTAAAGCTTAGTAGCATGGTAGGTAGTAGGTACCACCGCTTTTGCTCAGGTGTCGAGAATTACATCTATAAAGTTTCTCTTTTCGTAGTAGTTCGCCGGTCGAGTCGACCCATTCATGTAGGGAACTGCATAGCTCTACTAATGTGATGAAGCCAAATTCAATCTTTCTTTCAACAAAAATTTGGCAGTTTTTTAAATATTATAAGTACTTGAAATGATCTAAAAGTAAGAAAGGGCGTGCTTATAGAAGGAACTTGGAAGAAATAAGAGTGAAGAGTGTCGGTGTTGTCGGTATTCTTGGGTGGTTCGGACATGTAGAAAAATTGGATGATGCAAGATTGCAAGAAGAAGCCACGACACACCTTCCATGACTAAATAGAACGATTTCTAGAGGGAGATGATATCAGGACGACGGAATATAAAAATCGACGCGCGTGTATGAAAAGAGTTATGAAAGTCAAAGAAGTGAGTGAGGCGTGTAAGAATCGTGCCTTATGGCGCTCTGTTTTCTCTGTTTATTCCGCAAGAGATTTGGAATGAAGTTATTTATGTATGTATAAGTACTGTGTAAATGTATGTAATGTATGTATGTAAATTTATTAAATAACCTACTACTAGATGTCTTCATCTAACGGACTTATTGACATTCTATAAGAAAAGTTAGTGCAATGACATCCACAAGCTGACCTCGAGGCACACGCTTAACTTAACTTATCGTTAAAAGTGAATCAGCGTCTGCCTCACACTAGACGAATAATTTATTAAATATTCCTCATAGAGTTAAATAATATATATAATAACAATTAGTATTTATATGTAGGTATGTTGAAGGATCAAAATATTAAATCCATTTTATATGACATTTCATAGAAACATTACTTATCCTTAAAAGATTTTTTTCAAATGTTAAGACATTTTCATTATTTGAATAATCAAAAAAAAAACTGTTTTTTTTTCTATTTAGTAACAAAACTTGTAATTTTACTAACGAAACTTGTAATTAATTCTTATTTATTTCAAATTTTACTTATTTTTTTAACGATTCTATGATAAAAATATATAATAAAAAAATCAATCCGTCAGGTATTTATAGAGAGCAACAATTAATTACCCATTTATAATATTTAAGGATATTTGTAAGTACCATTTCTAAATCACTAATTGAAAACTACCTGATCCCTGATCTGATAACCTGATCAAGCTTAAACTTAATACCTTGGACGTGAATTTTCCTATACTGAAGTTATTCAGAACTTAAAACCTTAAAGAAATGACAACACAAATGCAATGCAAACAAAACCGCAGAACTCTGCATGTATGCGAATTAAATGAATAAATAAGGAAACTTTGATAGTTATTCTATAATCAATTGCATATTATGTTAGTTATGGGCATATTTTAGGTATAATAGGTACACATGTGTAATAATAGAACTTGTCCTTACACAGCTCGTTAGCCAGGCTAAGCTAGATACTCATAGCCAGCCACTGAACTCGCATGAGTAGGTATCTATAATAAATACTCTCAGTGACATAATATGAAACAAAATCTTTGTAAATATGAAAATGTTTACGAAAAATTAAGGAGATTTCGTCTAAATTACTTGACATATTACGACAATTACTTTAGATATCGAAAAAATATCAAGACCACTTTTTGGAGCTTTTATTGATTGCAAGTGCCGCATAAATACTTGAGATGAAATAATAAAATTTATGGCAAAACTATTTCTCGATTATTTTTCTAAAAAATAAAACGGGGAACTAAAGGTAAACTGCTGTAAGCTACAAGTCATTTTTCAGCAGCAGTTCACCCGTTTTATTTGTTTCCTCCGATACAACCTGATATATTTTAACCCACGTCATAATATTATAACAATATTTATTTCTTAGATTTTCGCGAATCATTCTTTTTGTTCATCACTCGTGAAAATGATCTCTGTAAAGAGTTCGAAACGTCGGGAAATAAATAATAATAAGTAATAAATAAACACGATATAATTCTAAAAAGTTGTTTTAATGTTATTATAACAATAGCTACTAAACTAGTAAAATATATTTATTTCTGAGCACAATACATACAGTGCCATCTAGTTCTAAGCATCAATCAATTATAACTAGTACAATGGAACTAGACAACGGATGTACACGCATCTTTACATTCACTTTTATCACATAAATATTTTACTCAACTGGGAAACAAACCCTTGACTTACAGTACTAGCCACTGCACCACGAGGTCATTAAAGTAGTAGACCACATATATACATATGTATATTACATAGAGAGACAGTCGGCGTGTATATTTTTTTTATCATTTCGCAATGCCAATGAACCTAGATAAGGTGCGGTATAAAATCCTAGATATGGCAGACAAACATTATAACATGTTTAGCATAACCTAAACAGAAATGTGTCAGCTCCGACGAGGCATTAGTACTCGCAAATATAAAAATGTCACTTGTATAGTATGTCACTGTATAGTACCACTTCTGGTAGCAAAATAATGATCAAAATATGAATGTGTTTTTTTTAAATATCTGTTCATAGATAATCACACAGGCAATTTGGTTTTAAATACTGCATACAGGCTTTCCTTGACATTAACATCTTTTCAGCCTTATCGTGTATATCTGCTTATTCTTTCAAAACCTAATCTTTCCACGTGCGCAATACACTGCAATTTATCCTGTGTCTGTCAACAGGCATAGACTTATTTAGACAGTTGTTCTCTCTATACTTTGAAACTAGCGGATAATTTTTTTCGCGACTTAAGTCTCTTAAACAGTGATAGAGCCACACAGTTCACTGTATGAATGAGCAGGATCGACCGTTGTAATACCATGACCTTTCAGAATATCGACGTCTCACGACGATCTCACTCCCCTTCCTGCTCACCCCACATCCCTTATGGGACGACAACGCAACTTGTAGACGTTCATGGGCGGTTGTAGTTGCTTATCACCCGCTTGCTCTTTTGCCCTAAAAATAGTGACACACCAGCTGTCCTATTGGAGTTCATCAGAGACAATAAACAATTTGATCATAATTCCATATTATTATAAGTCTCAATCTCCTAGTAGTCAAGCACTCGCACTTCTAATACACAGGTACCGAGTTCTAATCACGGCTCACACCATAAACTCTATGACTGGCATAATAGTACGCTCATTAATATAGAAATAGATTTTATTAGGTATTCGGGACTAGAGGCGTATATTGTCGAGGCATAAATTCCGCTGTCCGTACCTTCTAACACGGCCGTGAAAGTTAAAATTATAGTTTGATATATATATATAAGTGTGGATATCAATATTGATTGACCTTAACTTTGCGTATGACCTAAGCTTCGTGTCATTGAAATGCGGTATATATGTAGTCATTCAAGGATTATTTTGTAAAATAATTTATATTATCGAGGAATATTTATATTATTTATATTTATAATGTATTTTGTTGGACGTATATTCCCAAGACGGACACTTTCACTGTCACGTAGGTACGTTCAGAAGCGCGTGTTGTTACGTTACGTTGTTACACTACTCATAAGGGCGTTTTTTGCCTATTCGATATTCTAACTGTAATCAAAACACTTTAGTTTTTTTTGTTTTCTATTTATGTCTCTGTGTTTAACATAGATTTAGCATAGACTATAATAGATGGCATATGTCAGTATAAATGTACTAATATTAATCACTGACAGCGCAACCGCGTACATTAGATTTTCGGGATATTTACATTTCAACACATGAACATTCACACATCAACAACACATTGACCAGTGCGTCTTACCGGTGATGCCTACGGTGCCGAAACGTGGACACTCATGGCGGGGCTAGTCCAGAAATTTAAAGTCGCTCAGCGAGCTTTGGAGCGGGCTATCCTCGGGGTATCTCTGAAAGATAAACTCAGGAATGAGTATATCCGCCAGAGAACTGGAGTAACCGACATAGCTCGTAGAATGAGCTCGCTGAAGTGGCAATGGGCTGGTCATATCTGCCGAAGGACCGAGGGTAAATGGAGTAAGAAGGTCATAGAGTGGAGACCGCCTATTGGTAAACGTAGCGTAGGACGCCCACCAACCCGATGGTCAGACGACCTCAGAAAGGCTGCTGGAAAAGACTGGATGAGGAAGGCAGAGAATCAGATGTTGTGGCGCACATTAGGGGAGGCCTACGTCCAGCAGTGGACTGCAATAGGCTGATGATGATGATGATGACATGAACATTAACTATGTAAAAGTTGACACTTTGCAGCGCTTTTTACGCACACATTGACAAGTTACTCTCACATCAACAACCCATTTTTGGTCTTGCTGTTTGGGTGACTATTGCCGATCTATGATTCTTATATCTATGGTGGTTAACTATTCGGCTATTTGCCATTCTGTCTTTCATTTAACAATAAAAAACACAATAATTCATAATTTCTGTATTAATTGTTAATGTGCCACCAACGTGGTTTACGGTGAAGTGTCAAATTTGTGCATTCTATGTCATCGGACCACCGCGGAGCGAGTCTCGTTACAAAGTTTCTGGGGATTTTATATATTTATCTATAAAACTGTCTAACAGGTTTTATGTATACTTTTGTTTTTAGAAATTATGTGAAAGAGGATGTGTGTAAGCATTACGGAGTACTTGGTGTCGGATGTGAAGATGATACTTTGATAATTTTTTCTCGGCACAAATTTTTGACGCATCTAGTAACAATTACTTCGGTGTAAGTTGAGATGTAAGATAAAATGGATCTTATTTTGATTAAAAATTTAATTGACTGTCCCTGTTTATTTGTGTTCTTAAACTAAAAGGTAAATTTCTTATTTTGATAATAACTCAGTAACTTAAAACATTACTCTCTCAGTGGTTGTATTACTTACTAATTCTGGCTCACACCGATTACATTCTAGTAGTTATTAGAGATAAATATCGATGACTATCAAAATTAAGTATTTCCATTTATATAGTTATTGCGCAAGTTACACCAAATATGGAAGTCACCATCCGATAACTCATATCCTTATATCCGCTTCAGTATTTCAAAGGACCTTTAAAAAAGAAAGAATCTTATTCAAAACGGCTTTGAAAAACTTTGGCTTTAGGAGTACATATAAATAACCAGATCGCTTTAATAGTAAGAGCAATTGTTCCTTTGTCTTTATGACCTATGTACAAAATATAGCTATACATTATTCTATTATTAGAATTAATTATCCAGACATTATACAATCAGTTATATAATATACATAAAAATTTACAATGGAAGTTGAAAAAATATTAGAGTCACTTACCATTTGGTTGAATTTAGGAGCCAAAAGACTCTATGTGGAGAAAATAAAAAGCATAAAAAACCGAGGTATTAAAAAAGTACGAGTTAAAGTACTATATAAGTCACTTTATAGTGCTGTACATAGCACCATTCACAGAACTATATTTTAGCCCTGAAAATATAATAAAAAATATAATTTATTTAGATATCAATTTCCTCTTGGTCTAGACGTTATAATTAGTTCAGAACTTTTAGTTTATCAAGCATGCTGGCAAAGTTATCTGTACGGCCTTGCGGTTTAGCGCATAGACTTCTATTTAGTTGATCCATGGTTCCGTCCAATGATTTTTCAAAAAACTTTTTGATAAGATGTTTCCTGCACTTTTTAGGGTGGCTCCAAATGACAAAAGTTATACTGTAACTTTTGTCATTCGAAGCCACCATATATTATCCATATATTAGTGTTTTACATTTTTATAAACTCATCAACAGGTAATAGAGTTTATTTGGTTTTAGTTTTAAGATGTATTGAAATTTGGAAAAAAATAACTTTTAAATCTTAAAATTGAGGATGTAGGTATACATTAAGTTTAAAATACTATTTATTTAGATCAAACAATTTTGCTCAAGGAATACTTATATGTATTGGCCAGAATTTCAATAACTTTAACCAACTAACTTTACTAATTAGATTTTTTTTTTAAAAACCTTTTGTTGTGTATTACCTAAAATTTAATCTGGAAGTCGATCTATTTTTTGTTAATATAACCATTTTATATTATAAAATAACATTTTAGTGTAGCAAGTATTGTTAGGTAGGCACTACTTCAGAGCGGTACTAGATGACACCACTGAGTTACTTTTTTGTTTGAATATGATATGTGATACCACGGTAAAAGTTGATTCTATAATGGCGTATGATTGGCAATCATACGCCATTTTGAATTAAAATATTTTGGATACATTATCGATAATTTATCGATTATTACAATATACATATAACATCGATATATCATTATGAATGACAAAACAATTGTCCGAGAAACGTGTCGATCTAAGCTAAGTTCTCGGTAACTGTGTTAGTTAAGTTTACCGAGAAAACTACTTGCGCAAACACACCAAAAGAATTCACCGCCATTATTGTTTTAAGAAACCTCACTTGATATTGCTGACGGCACACAAACGATCAAGGCTTGTTACACACTGTCATTTGTGGTGTACAAATGTTATTGTTTATATCTAATGCAATGAGATTAACGGTTTTATTTACCCGACTGGTCTTAAAGAAGTATTTGTTTTTTCAAATAAATACATAGCTTAACGGCTGGATGGAATGGGTTCCAGTTGCATAGTGGCCTAATCATTATTATTTCTCAAGTTGTTTACGGAAATTAAAATCTGGGGGTTCTTTTACGTAATTATTTTTAGTCGAATTATTTAGTCATAAATATATTATATTCTATCTACTTTGGTATATTTAAGAACCTATGAATCTCATCTCATCTCATCTCATCTCTCTCTATCATCAGTTGTGTATATACCTAGCTATATAGCTAGGTATATAGCTAGCCTAGCTATATAGCTAGGTATCGCTTTGTGCAGAAACAAATAGATAATTACAAAATATTTTAAAATGGTAATAGTTAAGAAATAATAATATTCCTAATATCAAAAACAATTCAGCGCACGTTATCTATCGATATATCATTATTCACAATCTCTTGCAACGATATCTAGCGCGGCCCTAGGTGGGTGACGTCACTAGACCACCACACTGCCTAGTGCATTCAGCGACACATTACAAACACCACATATCGATAAATCTTACGTATCGTAAAAACTAAACGAGATAAGTGGCATCCTAATGTGATTTAACATTAAATTACAACACCACGAACGCTATCATATATCATAGAACTACATTATTTGTTTTATATTTATAATTTCTAAGTAGTCATCTGTAGCAATAATTCAGTTAAGCGCAGCAAGCAAAACTTCACCTTTATACTAAAATCTTATATTTTTATTGATGATTTTCTAATTAAATTTAGTTCAGTTTTTCCATATATTTCGAAATACATACATACTTAACATAACATAACTTCACGCCTTTTGTTACCCAAAGGTGTAGGCAGCGGCTGTTAAGCCTCGTCTCGCCGTTATGTTTATGTCCCAAATGGAATAGGTGGGGAACCTATTGCCATATCAGGCACAAAGTTTCCCGTCATCGATATTTATTACACATAACTTCCAAAAATAATTTCTAAAAGTCGTTGGTGGTTTTTAGATTAGAGCTAAAATAGGAGGCAAGCAATAGTCTTTACTTGTCGATAGAATAAGAGTTGTGAAAAACTTCTTACTTAACTTATCGATAAATATTTCCACGTGTCCCGACACTAGCACTCGATGCAGTCCTTATAAAACTTAGTATTTTAATACTAAACCTGTACGTAAATAATTTATTAGTGAGCTAATATAGGCAAGTTTTAATACAGGACGCTGTACTAAGAGAAATTAAAATCACTTGATTTATTGATATTATATTAGAGAACAAAATAATATCGTACAGAAAAAATCGGTGGACCGTTTAAATAAGATCCGTTAATTAATTAGAATATCTTCTGATATTACAAAACAAAAACAATAAATTTTAACAGCTACAGCTAAAAATTAGTTCTAGATGGCAATATCTAAGAAAAAATTCCTCCGTGTCGTTAGAGTGATGAGAGTTACAGAAATAAGCAATTTGCAAATATACAAATTCGTCAATGTCAATACAACACTACCTACACCTTCGATAATCAAATTTGTAAATAACACAACAATAAATACAGTTAGGGATCATTATTTATACATAGTATAAAATAAAGGCGCTTACCGCTGTCGGTCCCCTTATATGCTTAGATCTTTGAAACTACGCAACGGATTTTGATGCGGTTTTTTTAATAGACAGAGGGTGTCAACAGGGTGGTTTTCACGTATAATATAGAAATATATAGAAAAGATTTGATTGTAAACGCTGTAAAAATTACTTTTGATACTGAACAAAGTTCGCCGAGTCAGCTAGTATAAATATAAAATAATAATATTTTAGGCATCATTTCTAACACTAACAAAAATTTCATTTATATAAATCAACTAAGCTATTTGTCAGATAAAAACTAGTTTGATAAGATAACGACATTGATACGAGTGCAATTTTTATCATCTGTTGGTATTTACTTCTCTATATAAGTACGTACTTATATATATTGATGCATGGATATTAGATTATAAGAACATTGATTACATAAATCGCAATTTTTTTTGTAAAAAAAATTACTGTCATGATATAATATAATTTCACGCCTTTTTCTACACGAAGCTCTTAGCAGTGTCTGTTAAGCCTCGACTCGCAGTTATGCTTACGTCCCAAATGGAATAGATTCCGAACCTATTGCCATACACCGGGCAAGTTTTCAGTCATAGATATTTATCACACATAACTTCGGAAAAGAATTTCGAAAAGTTAATGTACGCCCGGATTCGAACCTACGATTTCTTGATTCAGAAGCGGGACGCTCAACCACTGGACCACCGAGACTACACAAAAATTATTGTGTACTATGTTATAATTCTTAATTCAATGGTACGAATGTTACATTACCGCTGTCTAGTACTCCGAGTATTAGAGGCGTGAATATACAGAAAAAGTATTTAAATATTTTGTTGCCCAGTATCTTTCCAACTTTGGGTTGTAATAATCGAACTTGATTGTTTTGTTGTAAAGCAACGCGTTCTAACCGCGTAGCTATCGTTGCAATTGGCTAGTTCCTATACATAATAATTATATAAAAAGTAAATAAATAAAGAAGTTATTATGTAAACAGACGATAAAAAGTTCAATTCCTTATAAGATTCTTCTATGAGTTTTTTGAACCGTATTTCTTTATAAAAGTATACAACCCACAATGTATCATTGTCATGTGAGGAGTCATATTTTTTATGTAATTCAAATTTACTTATCCTTTCTGTGTAACTTCACGCTTTTTACCTATAAGTGTGGCCAGCCTCAATCACGGATAGACGCGCCAAGGTTTAACATTACATTTTTAGGTGAGGAATCCTCAGTATACGGTATATCATCATAACATATAGGTATATCATCAGGTATAATTTTGGTATTTGTACGCTGTCCGTGCCGTTCTGATCTAGAATCAATGTTTTCAGATTTGTAGTTGAATAAGTTTTTCTAACGTCTTTTTTACGTATGGAATATGGCTCTACACAAAACCATGACTTGTTCTTCAAACACTCTATTGTAATAAAACAATGTTCACTTCAGTCATATATTTAATCGAACTAGGAAAATCGCATGAAAATCTGTCGAGTAGTTTTGGAGATCCATTATTTTCCCATGGGAATATACTTTTAGCTATACATCGAAGAATTTATAACTTAAAGGCGGCGGAGGTTCGTACAATTAAGGGCAACTATTTGGGTACCTACTTTATTTGCACTATTTTTTATTACTGAGATGTATGAGTAAAGCCACAGTATTAACTAGTGTACCGTTCCTAATGCTTATCACAGTGACCTCTGTGACTGAGAAAAAATTACATTCTGTCAATAGCTCGTTGTTTTTCATAGATAAGTTTATATGTTACCTCCTTGTTCTATTGAGATATAATCATTAGAATTGACTTCTTTTACTAAATTATTAAGAACTTATGTTTCTCGAAAGTTCTTAGTTATTTTATAATTTACTTCTGCTACTGCCCTCTATGGGTGAAAAAGTGAAATATAATTATGATAATTACAATATCTATCGTTTTCTAATTTCTTGTGCAGTTACTTTAAAAATCTTCATTTATTATTTCTGAATTAAGTAACAGAAATCAAAATGACTTTCAGTATTTATCGAATTGCAAACAGTTATTAATTATTATTTCATTATCTATGTTTTTATGTAAGGTAACGTATAAACGCACTTTTTACCCATTTATACATGTCAAATGCAACTTACATTTTATACTTGAGAGATTGGCTGTATGTTAAATTGTTCCCTTTGCGTGCAAGAAAGACGATTTGAAAATAGAACAAATCAATTCAAATTGTTATTACGAAATTAACTCGAATCAATACAGCTCGTAATTAAAGTAATTAATTCAATAAAAAAAATTATAGTTTAGGTGTATTGATAGGTCAAAACACTCGACTCAGCCGATTTTATAAGTCGTGCATATTAAAATGTGTTCAGTAAATATACCTAAACAATAATAAATTTACGATCCCAACCGTTACATAGACTCACTTCCGCAATATAATGCTTACATATGAGAATTTTCAGCCAATAGGAAATAAGGTCAAAGGCGAAACGTCCAATGGTGAGGCTGCGTTCGGAATTCGAACTATGTAGGCTTTGTGAGAAAGTGAAAGTGGACCAATCATGTGTGACTGCCTTATGTGTGAGTTAAATGTTTTATATATACACGTTCAGGCGTTATGTATGTGTGCGTGGGTGTTGAATGAAGGCTGTTTTAGTTAGTTACTATGTGATCTTTGTATGTGAATTTTGCGGCTAGAATATGGGTGGATTAACTTTTAAAACTTCACTTGTACGCATTTAAATTTAAATTAATTAAATGAACGCTTGAATATATAAAAAGGAGACTATACCTGAAGTATGAGGAAATTCGTGGGTACTAAGTCTGATAAACTTATAGCTTATCGAATTTCCGAGTGATAATGATTCTTAAAAAAAACCCTGGCCGGGCAATATGGCAATAGGCCCGTCACCTATGTCGTGACCTACGCCTATGTAGTACAACTGAATACGAAAAAAACGTCTTATAAAATAATTCTGTCGAATATATTATATACCTACATTGATAAATTAATATATAAAGCTAGTTGTGACCCGCATCTCCACTCGACGTTTCCAATAATGTTAACTCCTTTAATATTTCTTCTTTCATAAACATAGGTTTTAATCAAATAATTGAACAAGTTATGTATTGATCTCATAGCCTTAATAGGATCAATCAATCACAAAAAGAAGATATCTAACCACTTTTATATTACCATTTATTGTAAACCAATAGTTGAAGCCAAGTAGATCAAAGCTTAATAAAAAATACTATGGAATAACTTCTCAGAATTGTATGTAACATGTTTTCTTTTTTCAATATTTACAGGTTTACACAGACGGACATACTGAAAGGACAGGACAATATTAAGATAAGGTTAGTAGTAGTCTCTCAATATCTATATTTCCTTGTTAATTACAAAAATAGCATCAAACAAAAAAATCTTCTTTAAAAAATATAATGCAACCTCTTCTTCGAAACCAAAGCGAAGTGAAAACAACACGGCTGTTAAAAATGTAACTTTATAGATGACTCTTTATAGTCTCTGATCTGACCTATCTATACATAAATAGTTATAAGAAACAGATAATCATAATAGGTATTGGAAATGTACATTATTATAATCTACATTCATCTCGAAGACCTTGAGTTACCTTCAAATGACATCGACGAAAAGATACCTATCACAACAATATGTAACAATATTTGCAAAATTGACTAACTTGTGTTATATATAACAAAGTTAATTAAACGGATTGAAGATAACCGAGGTCATAAGCAGATAGCCTTAGCTAAACTAGATAGTCTAAAATTTAGACTTTTTGCACTTAAGATATAAACTTAAGTAAATATTTTATATTTTTTGCATAACTGCAAAACGATAATACATATTATCTGCAAAAACATCTTCAGTATTCAATGATTTAATACTAAGAATAATATTTTATTAGAAATTTTTAAACTGTGTGTGATATGGCAATAGGTTCGCCACCTATTCTATTTGGGACGTAAACATGACGGCGAGACGAGGCTTAACAGCCGCTGCCTACACCTTCAAGGCGTCAAGTTATGTTATGTTTAAAACTCGCAGATTAATCAGATCCCTTTAGTCTCAAGCCTACAATCATTAATTTTAATTAATACTATTTTGGGAACTTCTAAGACTATTTGGTCCTATGAAATAGGTTACGCCATAAATGAGACACGATTGGTCCATGTCATAAAAATAAAAATATTACCAATCACAATTTAACCACTAGACCTCAGTGAGATTCGATATGTTTTAAATAAGTTTATAAATCAATAGGACGAAAACGTGGTTTACTAAAATATAAAAAAAAATGCCATGTCTTTACATAATAACTCAGCAAATAAAGTGCAAAACTCCCTAATTTTTTCATTCAATCAGTTAGAAGTAATCTGATTCGAATGTAATTTTATGAATTGCATTTTGGCTAAAGCATAGAAATCGCCAGGTTCATAAATATGTTGGGGAAAAAGTAAATGTTCCCATAAGTTCTAGTATTCGATTTATTGCAATAGATGCACTTCCGATTTCATGAGGGAAAATATTTTGACTAATTTTAACTAACGCAGAATATTAAAAGGCGTATATTATAAAAATATAAATATAATATTTGGAACATAACTAGCGCTTGTTGCAACCTAAACGAAGCGATAACTTATCAAAAAGCCTAGGTCTCTGATAAAACGCTAAAATTGCTAAAAAAAACTGTTGATAAAGTATTGCCTATCTCGACCAATGTCAGTGTGTGACAAACATTAGTCTAATTTAATAATAACTATCTACCTACCCCCACCGGACTTAATATGACTTCGGAATTAATTAATATTTTGTTAGCAAAATTAAAATTACGTTTTCTCTTTAGTAGCTCAATACAGCGCGGAACTATTTCTCTAACCAAATATCTTTTAAAGAATTCGTTATTTATGTATGCGCTGTTCATTCTGCATACCCCGCAAGGTACTTGGCGTGAAGTTAATTAAGTAAATAAAAAAGTAGAAACTTGATTTCCAAAGTGAATTAGCTGGCATATGCCACTTTAAAATTAATTGCAACGTTTAAAAGATCGACGGGAAAAATAAGTGTATACCCATTTATTGTATCTCTTTTAAGTTTTCTGTAATTATATGTCCTAAAGTAATAAGTAATGTGACTAAGAATATGTGAATTCGAATCCCAGTGTTATTACAAACTTATCCTGTCAATTTTATTATAATACTAATATAAAATGTGTTCTTACACGGTACTTATAAAGGAACTACTAAAAACTACCAATAGTGTTTCAACATTCCACATAACGAATGCTTTGAAACGCCTCATTTACACCATCCCCTATTTACTTATGGCACAAGCCATAGGATTACGAGATATTCAAATACTATTTTTTACATCTTCACCCTTATTACTTAGCGGTGTGAACAGTATTAACACGAGTTTGTTGCATGTTCCTATGTATCAGACATATTGAGATCCATACTTTTACAAACTTCTTTCACATTTTCATATAATTTGACGCTTTCATTACTTCTTCAAGATAGCGCTATCTCGTATAACTTAACGGAAAATTAAGTCCTATAAATATAGCAAGAGTGTGCTTGAAAATAGGATAAACGAAAAAATTAGGGAAATGCGTAAGAAATGCGGAGACTCGCTGACCGCGTCGAGAATAAGGTTGTGAGGGAAGAAGCTGGATTAAAAGAGAGTATCTGTGTAAAAGTAAGAAAGGGGATGCTCCTATCGTTCGGGCATGTAGAAAGAATGGATGATGCTAGATTGACTAAGTCAAGGACAGCCACGACACACTTTCCATGACCAAATAGAACGAATCGTTCAGGAAGGTGATGTCAGAAGCCTTAAAAATCGACGAGCGTGTATAACGAGATTTATGGAAAGTCAAAGAAGGTGAGTGAGGTGTGTAAGAATCGTGCCTAATGGCGCTCCGTTCTTTTTGCATACCCAGCAAGAGACTTGAAGTGAAGCTATGTATGTATGTCACTTATAACTTGTACCACATTAGACAAGCGGTTACTTTTCAATACAACCATTTTGTCTCAAACAAAACGTACCACCATTTATCTTTGACGATTTGTATAGTTGGATTGTTTGTCCAATATATTACACTTTTCACAGTTCACATAACAGCTATATACATAGATAGTTGTTGGGTTATATATTTATATTTGAAATAGAAGATTAACGGACGTCTTGTTCCGTTTTTATCAACGTTAATATTGAAAAAAATAAGTTTAAATTTTTTGAGTTATATAGTTTTTGAGTTATTATAACGCCACCCATGGATATTAACATAGATATTGTTATAATTGCGTTGCTGGCTTTTAAGCTGGCATAGGGCTCTATGTGGGTTGGGAAGGAAAATATTTGTAGTGTGGAAGACTAGGTTAAGCGAAAATATCCTTATGTAATGGTTAAAATATAAAATGTTTTTTGCCGAACTCGATCAATATAATATGTAAGAGAATAAGAATGATCGTCTCCGCAATGCGTATCCATAATACGAGCGAGATTAGTGCACGAACTTATATTTGAAAACATTTAATATTTCTTGTGAGAAATCTGTAAGATAGTTCAAACAGAACATAATTTATTAAACGTAATTGAAGTAATGTTATGGAAATTGACAAGATGATTATTAATCTATATATTAAACTTGATATCAGGTTGCGCACTGTGCGATTTTCTTAAATATTTGTCAGTATAATTTTTAAAAAATTAACAAAACAAGCAATCTAAGCATACATCTTCGTTTCGTATCTGTGGATTGAATTAAGTGTTGTAAAAAGTATTCGATGGCCTGGAAAGTCTAGAAATATTTTTTAGGAAGTTAGGTATGTGTGATTTGAATTGATTCTTGAGTATGGCAATAACCTGCGCCACCTATTTAATGGGACCAACAATTATTTTTATTTCGTGTAGAGATATGAATTGCCTACCTCTTAAACCGTTTATTGTGGCCGTGAATGTAAAAAAAAAAACAATATAGACTAAACACCAACAGGTCGAGTGTTTTCAGTGGAGGCATGCAGTAACCCGATTACCTATCATTGTGCACTAATATTCAAGAAGCCCATAATGTCTTGTGTTTCCAAACAAAACCTACAAACACACTTAGTGTGGCCAAAGTGATAATAGAAAATAGCTCTTAAGCTTTATGCATTAAGGTTGGTTTTGATTAAATTCACGTATGTTATAACCACCGGGTAGTGGTTTGAATTCAAGAAATGCAATAGCGATAACTAGATGTCGGATATGTCATATTATCCTAAAACAGGCAACAATAGCTTTGTGGAGGTACAAATAGACTCTTACTTGGTAGTCTTCAGTTTGATCTCAAGCCATTTAGTCCGCGTACAGTCTGCAGACAAGTTGGTTTGTCTGCAGGCTGTACACGGACTATATGGCATCAAGAAATTATAAAAAGAGGGATATTCGCATTTCTAATAATAGGTAAAATTAGTACTACAACAATCTAACATTTATTAAAAAATAATGTAGGCCATACTTAACCATAACTTTTTTGAAGTCGGTTAACATTAAATAAAAAATACGTATTATTATTTCAAATAATATGATTTTCTGTGTATTTTTTTTTACATAATTTCACTCATAGCAAATTTGAATCTAGAAATATAGGTAACTTCAAAAATATAGGTTTTATACAAAACCTGTATGTTTTTTATCACCATGCAGGGCGGCATGCAGCCAACCGTTGAGATAATGCACTAAATATCACTAATATCATAGTTTTCTATGCGTTATCATTGGTGATAAAAATATTATATATATATTTATATCACTATCGGTAGCCTATCGGTTGATATACAAACATAGGTACAATATTGATTACAATATGTCAAAACGAATTAAAAAATATTGTCGTATATATTTGTTAGATTGACTAAGCAGATATTACATTGCAAAAGCGGATGGGGGTGGGAGTCGAGATCGGCCAAGACACACATTCCATGACCAAATAGAACATGTTCTGGAGGAAGCTGATGTTAGGAACCTCAAAAATCGACGCGCGTGCATGAAAAGAGTTACGAAAGTCAACGAAGCGTGTGAGGTGTGTAAGAATCGTGCCTTATGGCGCTCCGTTCTCTCTGCCTACCCCGCAAGGGATTTGGCGTGAAGTTATGTATGTATATTTGTTACTAAGACACTTCCTTGATTCACTTCTCTATTTTTCTCAGCATATATCTTTAGTAAAGGCTCTTTTTTGATCTCATGATTAGAAGTAAATATTCTTTATTAAATTTATTTGATTTCGTCAGCAATTATGCTATAATTATCTGCCAAACGATAGGTAGTACTATTTTGTGGAAATACGTACTTTTATTTTCTCTTGTATTTTCCTCAAATAATTTCTGAAATTATATGCATGCAATATCATACTGTTTAGGTACTATAAGTCATACAGTTTCATCACACAGCAGTTAAAGTTTCATCTCAAATAGAAAACAGTCATATAATCGGCCACTAAACTTACATACAGCCCGTAGTAGCTCCAGGTGGAGGACCTGTTGAATGTTTGCTACGTGGAGGACTGGGGGGTCAGGGGGCCGTGGGGGACCCCCGCTCTACGCACTATTGTCGCCACTAATTATAATATTAGTGGCTAATTGAGCACTGGTACACTTTATTAATTTATTTAATAAATTTCATTTAAAGCTTCATCATACTCGTCGCGTATTTAGACCTAGTCTAAATAAATAACCAGTCAAGATCATGCCGAAATATGCCGAGTGCGTGGTTCCGTATCGATTCTTCATACCACATACGTGCTTTTATTGAAGAACAGTTTTTCGGCGTTATAATAGGTTGGGGAAAAAGTATTTTCGTATTTTTGTATGAAAAGTCAAGACATTTTTTTCAAAGTTTATTTACATGTATTTACAATATATATGTACCGTTTTGTTGAATAACTTTCTGCCATTTTGTGGGCAGAGACATTATCCCGTTACTGTAGAAACTTTGGGACTTCTGATCAAAAAAACGGGACAAATAGTTTTGGCAGTCCTCTCTTGAGGTCAACCTTACAGAACCTAAAGAATTCTGAAGAGACCGAAACAGGTGAAAATCTGAAGGCGCAAGGTCAGGGCTATATGGTGGATGCACTAGGACCTCCCAGTCGAACTCTCTTAATTTTTGCTGAGTGGCTAAAGATGTGTGTGGTCTAGCATTATCGTGATGAAAGACCACACCCTTCCTGTTGATCAATTCCGGCCGTTTTCTCTCGACTGCTTCCTTTAATCTCATCAGTTGCTGGCAGTAAAGATCAGAATCGATGGTTTTGCCGGACGGTAAAAGCTCATAATGAACAATGCCCTTCCAATCCCACCATACACACAGCATCACCTTATTTCGTGTTAGGCCAGGTTTGGCGACAGTCTGTGAAGCCTGGCCAACTTTCGACCACGACCTTTTTCGCACGTTCTTGTCGTACGTGATCCACTTTTCATCGCCAGTTATCAATCTCTTCAAAAACGGCTCGGTTTAATTACGTCTCAATAATGAATCGCAAATGAGTACACGGTTCATTAAGTTTCTTTGAGTGAGCTCGTGTGGCACCCAAATATCGAGCTTTTTTGTATAACCAGCTTTCTTCAAATGGGTCAAAACTGTTTTGTGGTCAATTCCCAGTTCTTCAGCTACATCGTAACTACTAATATGCCGATCTTGCTCCACTCTTTCAAAAATGGCGTCCATTTTATTCGTAGCAGGGCGACCAGAGCGAGGTGCATCTTTAACATCAAAATTTCCGGACTGAAAACGTTTGAACCAAATTTGTGCTACTCTTACTGACACTGCATCAGGTCCATAAACATCACAAATTTTTTTCACTGCTTGAGTTGCATTTTTGCCTTTTTTATAATAAAATTTTAAAATGTATCGAATTTCTTCATTAGATTCACTCATTTTCACGGAGAGAAAAACAAATGAAAAATAGCGGGAAACAACTTTTTTTTATTTTTTTCTTTTCTTTATAATGTAACCTTTTTAATGTTACCAAAACCAGCCAGACACAAATAGTACAGTCAAAGAAATTTTATAATAAGTTTATACCTACGTTATGCGAAAAGACTTTTTCCCCGACCTAATATAAATACAGATATTTTTCATCTCGTTGAGATGACATATGAATTCAAACTCTAAAGAATGTGTATATATAAATATATAACGATATAAATAACCGATTACTTATAGGTTTCCTAAAACCATAAATTTCTACTTTCCATGGTAATCACGATAAAAAATGCAAGTTGTTTTCGCGTTTGCGACACCAAGTGTTGCAGTTCGTGCAAATATCTTATTCCTATAATTCTCTTCTATCAATATGCTTAAAAAAATGCTGTATCTGTGGAGTACATACTTAGTTATATAGTTACGCAATAAAAATAGCTCTCCACAGGTAAAGATTATGAGCCACGAAACGATCGCAAGGTCTAAAGTCACTTGTAAATTGACCCAACAAAGAGAAGGAAACCGTACAAAAGTATTATAGAAGACTTTATATTTTGCACAATTCCACGAAGCAAACTTCGCGAGCCATGAAGCCAAACAAATATTAAATTAGAAAAGATTTTATTATTTTTCTAAGGCATTTTTTACGTATATTTGACTAGAAAAAAATTCACGCCATGCCAGAAAATACTCAAAGCGTGTTTTGGAGTATTTGTACTTCTAAAAAAAACTCCAAATGTATACTTAAATCATAGATATAAGAATAATAGATCGGCAATAGTCACCCAAACAACGTGACCAAAAATGGGTTGTTGATGTGTGAGTAACTTATCAACGTGGGCGTAAAAAGCGCTTCTAACCATAGATTTAGCATAGACAATAATAGTTGGCACATGTCAGTAAAAATGGCGTATATTAGATTTTCAGGTTAATTACATTTCAACACATGAACATTAACTATGTAAAAGTTGACACTTTGAAGCGCTTTAATAAGTCACCTACACATCAACAACCCATTTTTGATCTCGTTGTTTGGGTGACTATTGCCGACCGATTATTCTTATAAAAAGAAAGAAAGAGGGAATTTTTATGTACTAGATATGTGGTACATTTCAAGCTGTTACAATTATATGATTCCAACACACATCACCATTTGGCATGTAAATATTTACTGGTCAATACCTAAATAATGATTTATAATTTAATTACACAAAAAGTTTCAACAATAAACATAAAAATAACAGAAGCCATGTCACACATGGGAAAAGAAGAAAATATATTAATGAGATGACGACCTAACAGATTTGTCAAAAATTTATTATAAGTGAATTATGTCATTTTAAAACAATTTATTTTACAAAATTTTTTTTAATTGTATAGAACATGTTTTCCACTAGCCAAGATTTCAAAGGTTTTTTTGCTGGTGGCAGTTCACGTATTGATTTAGGTACTTTGTTATACACTTTTATGCACATCATGTAGCAATTATTCAAAAACAATGATGACTTACAGTTAGTCATCGTAAGTAATTTCGTGGGATCTCTTTTACATAAACTTGAATTGTTGCGAACACTGTTAAATTCGTCTGGAAATCGTTTGACGTGAACACAGATTTCGAAAATGTAAATTCGCACCAGCGTCAATATGTCATTATTTCTGAACAGCAGCCTACATGACTCGAGCGGCCCTACATCACATAAAGCACGAATACATTTTTGCTGTGCTATGAATGCCTTACTGATGTCTGTTGAATTCCCCCAAATTAATAAACCATATCTTAATGTGGACTCTACGTACCCATAGTATGCAATGAGCGCAGTTGTACCTTCAAGTTACAAAATTGGTCTACATATACACCTAAAAATTTCGTATTTGTAACTTTATTTATGAACTCGTCATGGCACGTTATGCTTACTATTTCGTGTACTGTCTTATAGTTTGAGTATTGAATAAATTTAGGTTTACTTAAGTTTGCGCTTAGGTTATTTGATTTCATCCATGTCATTGTGCTTTTAATTACATTAGTTAAGGTTATGTCGAAATTGCTATTTATATAATTTTTAGGCACTATTATTAAAATGTCGTCAGCAAATAATATTGATTTGTGTGGAGTTGTTTTTGGAAAGTCATTATTATATATTAAGAATAAGAGGGGTCCGAGTACGCTATGCTTCAAAGTGTCAACTTTTACATAGTTAATGTTCATGTATTGAAATGTTAATATCAGTTGCGCTGTCAGTGATGAATATTAGTACATTTTTCCTGACATGTGCCATCTATTATAGTCATCTATTAGTACTAAATCTATGTCTTAAATAATATGACGAGGATGAGTCTCTGATACTTTCCGTCCCAACCACTTTCTTTGTGGTAATCATTAAAGTAACTAACGTCTTGACTCTGCCTTTTTACAAACCTTTATTTCGCTCAACTCAAGCAACTGCAACAAATTGTCTCAGAAAGAATATTACAAACAACATAAAATAAACAAATAAAAATAACTGTACCTAAAAGCGAATAAACTCCTTTTGACCTTAAAATAAGAAATAATATTCTCTGCCGCCATTTTTCAAATTTATAATTGGCGCGTAAATCACATATTTATCTTTCACAATAGCGCACAGACAATACAAAAATGTGGGTCAAACAACATAATAATAAAATATCTATGACAGGAGGAGGTTAAGTAAGAACTTTTATCTGTTTTCGACCTCTTTTATAATCTATGCTACATTATACACAAATACATTTTTCATAATTATCAAGCCAAGGAAATGATGAAACTGACTCAGCCATGGATGTCACACGACCCACAGACTTAAACGCAATATGCAGCGTTAGAATATAAGTAGAACAAATGTACTGAGAATCAAAAAATACAATCGGAGAATGAGAATAACCTAATATCTATAAGTCAAACTATAAAAGTAAATCTTAAAATTGTAACTTAAGTCCAGTGACTATATTAGATGGGACTCAAGCATTCACACTACACATGCCTACATTTTCAACCACAAACATCTCAACCAATTTTAAAAAATCAATCAATATATCAGCAGCTCATTTTTTTTTTTCCAAAAGCATATTTATAGAGTAAATGTTTTTCCCATAGATCATCACCACCCACATGAGTCTATAACAATCGAAACAATGGGAGACACACAACACTTTTGCCTGCGCTGGAACAACTACCAGAGCTCCATCACCAGCGCGTTCGAGAACCTTCGGGATGACGAGGACTTCGTTGACGTCACGCTCGCGTGCGACGGAAAGAGCCTCAAAGCTCACAGAGTCGTGCTATCCGCCTGCAGCCCCTATTTTAGAGAATTACTAAAGGTGAGATTACTTATGTTGTTATGTGGTTTACAAACTCATTAGCTCTAGAAGTTCTATCCCTACTAACGCGTATTACGCGTAAATTCCGATACAAGTGAAAGAGTCTTGCAGTTCGCTGCATTAATGGGCCAACTCCAACGGTGAAATGCCACGACCTCTCGGAATATCGGCGTATAGTGGCTCGTGCCGCGTATCATTCTGAGAGGAATCTGAAGGCGCCATCCTTTAAGAGAGGGGGAAAAGAAGGAGAAAGGGTCTCCTTCTTTTCCCCCTCTCTTAAAGGATGGCAACGCACCACGGTGTACATGCGCGGTGAGAAGTTACTTACCATCAGGTGACCCACTTGCTCGTTTGCCCACCTATTCCATAAAAAAATACAGTTTGTTGCGATGTCACGCCGAACCACTACTCAACCGATAGTCATGCCACTTTGTACACTTGCAACGTTACATACTTTTATGTTAAAGTACGGACGGTTCTTTTCATGAAGATCACTCTTCTTAAACTACTGCCGTGTCTAGATGGCGCTATAAGATACTTATAAAAAAAAAGTTATATTACGCTTTCTTTAATAAAATTAATGGAATAATAAAAGTACATAATAAAATAAATCTCAAAAGTAAATCAAAAAGAAAAAAACGACTCATTGATTTGTCAGGTGTGGGGTTCGAACCCACGCTCCCTCTCGGGAACCAGAGCTTAAATCTGGCGCCTTAGACCACTCGGCCAACCTGACGGTGGATGCGAGTGCCAAATAGCCGTGTCTTATTATTAAGACACGGCTATTTGGCACTCGCATCCACCGTCAGGTTGGTCAGGTTATTCGTAATAATAATATTACAATTGTAAATTCAAGTACAAAAAAAATATATAAACGTAATAATAATAATTTATTTAAATAATAAAATATTGCAGTACATAACCAAAAATTACATTGCATGTTGTTGTTTTGTAGACAGATGTTACATACTTAGTAACCTGTGGTAAGGTGTAATAGTCCTTATCCCTTGGTAGTGGTACATTAAATATTACAAAACATGATTTGTTACAAAGTATATAGAAGAAATAATAATGAGGAAATTTATAAAACGTAGAAATTACTACAATATATTATATATACTTTTAAATAAATGTAATTAATAGACGTAAAATTCTAACATTTTTAACATATTCCAGTCGACACCGTGCAAACATCCAGTGATCGTGCTGCAAGATGTGGCGTTCACCGACCTCCACGCTCTTGTGGAGTTCATCTATCATGGGGAGGTGAACGTTCATCAGAGGAGTCTGTCCTCCTTCCTCAAGACTGCCGAAGTACTCCGTGTCTCGGGACTCACGCAGAATGACAACGCTCCTGGGGTAAGCTTTCACAATATTTTAAATATTTGACAATTATTATCGATGGACACAAATTTCTTGTTTTTTTTTTTTATTTTTTATCTATAACTTCACGCCTTTTCTACCCGAAGCGACTGTTAAGCCGCAACTTTCTCAGTTATCGATATTCCGGAAGATATTGTGTGAGCCCGGAATGGATTCCAAGATAGATTCAGATGCACAAGCTCGGCCAATGTACCACCGAGACTATGTAGATATTTCTTGTGGTTAGTTTAATCAATAAAAATCAAATGTATGCCGAGTATTAAATAGATATAAATAAAAACAGCAGTCCTCGTACAATACCGTAGCCCTAACCTATGTACCAGTAAGTATCTAATCTAAAGTATTCCCCACAGCCGCTGCTGCAACCATTTCGAGCGCCATCCAACACTTCCTCGCATACGCCACCACATTCTCATGGAACTCCGATTCCACACACTCCACATACTCCACACACTCCAACGTATGATCGGCTCGAGGAAGCTCTGCTGCAGCCTCCCCCGACTGCTATTCCCCTGGTGCGCAGGACGCCTTTACCATCCAGAAGGATAAGCCGCAGCGCAGACAACAGCCCTGATGTCATTAAGAGACCGCGTCATGAGAACAACAACGAACAACCACAGATCCATGCCACTGACTTCTCAACAAAATCTCACAGCCACAATGAGTCTGGCAATAATGGTAACGGGATCTCCAACAGCAGCTCGTCGCCATCACCAGGGCTGATGGATTCTGTCAAACATGAACCGCTGGACATGATCTGTTCGGCGAATACCGAGATCCTTGATGATACCCCGCCCCACTCGCATCACAGGCCAGTTGTAAGTTTCCTTTTTATTACTGCTGTTTTTTATACCGTCACGCTCATAATATTCAAATGGGTAGACAGTGTTACCTCGTGTAATGTGTATTGCAAACTAGTGCTGGCACTAATTGTTCCACCGTTGCTACCTAATCGTCATAAATAACTTAAAATAACGAGAATCCAGTAACCGGACTTGAATATGGGACCTTTGTTTATTTAATATAAGACTGATGATTCATCAACATACTGCAATTATTAAATAATAATATATATATAATAATAATATATCTTCTTGGACACAATACACACAGCGCCCTCTAGTTCCAATCTAGATCATATCTAACATTAAAGTTACCTATCTTTTACAAATTTAATTACAAATCCTATCATATATTTCCACAAAAAGACAACAGTAGGTAGTAACTAATCTCTGAGAGATAAAAACAAAAAAAAAACTAGTTGTTAGTAAATTTACTTTTCATGAAAAATTAGGCAAAAGTGTATTTTCATTATGCCAATTGTTACAAGTCGATATGATGACATAGTCACACTTTTATTTGGGATTAGTTTATTTCAATGTGCAAATAATGCTGATGAACGAATTCTTCAAACCTTATTCATACTCTTTCATATGAATGTATACAAATTTCACGTAAGTAAGTAAGCTATATCATATTTCCATTGTAGGTTGCACATTCGCTTATTCGAAAAAAATATCGTTAATAAACTGATTTGAGGGATCCATCCCCATAAAAACGCAAACTTAACCAGCCTCAGAAGCAAGAAATCATTACATAGAATAAAACAAAGTCACTTTTCGCTGTCTGTCCCCTTATATGCCTTATATGCCTTATATGCCTTATATGTCTTAAAACAACGCAACTGATTTTGATGCAGTTTTTTTAATAGTCAGAGGGTGTCAACGGGGTGGTATTGATCTATAATTCATATTTGTCATAAAGTTGTTTTGTTATAAAGAAAAAATGATAATTTTCGAGATTTAGCACTTAAATTGCCAACGCTGACTGAACCCTAAGTAATAGATCAAAATAATGTTCTACATTATTAAACTCATTCAGAAGGTCTACATCCGCGAAATCCGCGAGGGCATATGTCTATCTCTTAGGGATAACACACAATGACCATTTTTATTTTTTTTACTTTTTACGGGAAATAATGGCTTATTTACGAAGCGATATTTATCTCTAAGACTTTCGCGAATCACGTTCATGACACTAAAACAACTTTTAGGATTATATCGCGTTTATTCATTACTAATTTTATTTACTTCCCGACGTTCCGACTCGTGAAAATGATCTCTGTAAAGAGTTCGAAACGTCGGGAAGTAAATAAAATTAGTAATGAATAAACGCGATATAATCCTCAAAGTTGTTTTAGTGTCATTATGAAGCGATTTTAAACATTACAGCATTCATTTTCATCCAATTAAGTGCCTTAAATGGATTGTGCATGTAATATAGATGATCCTAGCCCTTTACAGCATGCAATTTAAACGAATATTTTAGAAGATATTGCAGTGTTAACATGCGAGACCGCAGTTAAAGCCTAAAAATAGCACAAATTGAACCTCATGCTATCAAAAATTTACTCATTTATGACTTTTGATGCGGAACAAAGTTCGCCGGGTCAGCTAGTAGTAGTAGTAATTATAGTAAAGTGCAAATAACGTTATTATCGAAATACTCATATACGAACCCACAACGTTGTTATACTCATATATGAGGTTTTCGTACGGTTAAAAAGGGGTTTATCATTTCATTATTTAGTCTATACAACACATAATCAAGTCTCTTAATTAAGAACTAACAAAATTGATGAGTGAATACCTACCACAAACTATTCTAGACGTCTAATTCACAGCCGTACCCGGAACTGAGTTCAGTGTCAGATGACAGCTGTCGAGTACTTTAAATGCTTACCATAAACAATCTTGATCTAATGACACCAAGTAATGGACAAGACGATTCCATAGACTAATAGTTCTGCGTAACAAAAAAACATTTGCTTATTTTTAATGCGGGATACGGAAATACAGTTTGAAAGACACAAAGGAATTCTTTAATTAGTGCCTCTATTAAATCTCAATTTATTTTTATGGGCTTTTGTACTTATCTTAGCTATTTTGGGGCTCCATAGTTTTAACTTTTAATTATAGTAGTATTGATGACTCACCATATCTCTGCTGCTCTGCTCCTTTATGCAAATTATGATATCTTTTGTAAGAAAAAGGCTTTACAAAATCGATCCGTATTTCCTAAGATTAGTAGAAATATATATCTCTACAATATAATAGAAATATATATCATCTAATATATATCTCTACGATATATATATATCTCTATAATATATATCTCTACAAATATATATCTCTAAATATATATGTCTACAAATATACTCTAATAATTTTAACAACATTAAAATGTAATACTTAATTTTTACAAAAAAAAGCCATTTAAATCATACAAAAACGGGATATAGATAGTTTTATCTATATTTAGTATTTTAAGTAAACCGTATAAAAAAAGAAAGCGTCCCAGAAAAAACCTAATTGAACAAAAAGTACGTAAATATTTTTTATTAGGAAAAACTTTAGTTATTTCAAAGTTAAATTGCCTTGCCTAGCTACTTACTGCTAATAGTTGAAGGCCTCAAACTTTCATTCCATTTTAATAACATTCCTGGAGATAATTTCCAAGTTGGATAATCAAACAAAATAAATGTTGTTCGTAGACAATTTGGAACAAGATTTTTTAAATTTCAGTCTGAATGTCTATTTATTGTCACTCCCTCTTTGGGAGTGCTTCGTATATAATAACCGTAAGGTATACCTTACCCTAGGTATACTAAGAGTAGATAAATCTCCTTCGGTGCATAGGTATAATACTACTCTCTTTACTCAGGGAGGCGGCGGACCACCATCACGCGGAAGTTCCGCTGACGCTGAAGAATGCACGCCACCACCCCACCCCGGCGGACCGTTCCTCCAGCCACAGGATACCAAGTTGTTCAGTTCAAGTAACGCATATAACTTTCCCATGGAGGCATTGCATCCTTCACTGGCTAGTGAGTATACGACGAATCGTTTTTCATAACACTCGTTACTAAGTTTTGTATTTTATTATTTATGAGATAGGAGGGCAAACGAGCAGGCGTGCCACCTGATAGTAAGCAACTAATGTCGCCCATGGACACCTGCAACACAATTGGTGTAAAATTGCTTTGCCGACCTTTAAAATGGAATACTGAAGGGGTCCTAAGTGGGATGGAGAGGGAAGAAGGGAAGGGATTGGGCATCCCGAACGCGTCATGAACCACTTTTCGCCGATATTCTGAGAGGTCAAGGTATTTCACCAGCCAAGCGCCTTCATGCAGCGAACTGCCTGGCTCTACCAATGTTAAATTATCAATATACTATTTTTTATGTTGAAAATCAGTTGCATTACTCGTAATTATATAACAGTCACAATGTTTAAATATTGAAAACTGCCCTAGCTATTTTAACTTCTGCTGCTAAGGCATTCTAGCACATGTTACATGTAACAAAATATAAAATTAAATAATAATGTTAGGATGTAGTGAACGAATACCAATACCATTTTGTATTTTACAGGTCTCTCAGGATCGTTGACACCGGACGGAATGGCGAGCACTTCACAAGGTGAGTGCCAGCTTGTCTAGCAACGATATTATTTTATTGCATTACTTACATATATTGATATAAACGATATTTTTAATGCACTGTCTGTCGTATGCCACCATCACCGCTTCCTCTCTGCTCTGTCATTATTAGGTTTATATATCATAATTAGGTTTTTTATATACTTATAATTTTTTTCAAAAATGTATGAGGCAATTATCACGTGACATATATATTTATTTAATTAATATATGTATTATTATAATTATATACTATTACATATTAACCCATGTATATGTCTTCATTTTGTGCTCTGTGTTTCTGTATTTAAATTTATTAATGTTAGCTTTTTGTGTTATGGTTCGATGGAGACACATTAGGTACATAATTATTTGTGATTTTTTGTGTTCTCAAATGTATGGTATCTCTGAAGTTTCTGAGACGTATGTTGATCATTGAACCAAAACGCAATGTGGCGTGCATGTACATGTTATTGTAACATAGTGTAATGTAACTATACGAAGATATGCTAGCTTGTTTTATAGATGTTGAACAACATTGTGTGCTAGGAGAACCCCCACTATCCCATGTTTCCAAATCAAATTTTTGTTATTGACTATTTTATTTGTCTATTTGCAAACTTTTATTTTTCGATTTCCTTTATTTTACATTTCCATTCCACGGATTTTTTTTTAATTCTAAAAAGTTTGTATACCAAATTGGCTATAAAAAAATCATTGAAAAAAAAAATCTTCAAAATTGTCCCGCGCCACGTTTGAAAATCAAATCAATAATGAGTTTAGTAGAAATAAATACAAAAGTTGGTTACTTTTAAAAACATAGCTACTTCATGATTCATGTCTAAATACATTATCGTGTTACACTCGATGACATTGTCTTGGGAAAACGTATAATAATATAACAGAAATATCGAACAATGGAAATTTTAGTAATCGCAACTTAGTGTACACTCAAATTATTTCATTGAAGAATCAAAAATGCTTTTGTTCCGGGAAATTTGAAACTATTGTCTATCGAAAAAATAAATAATTTACGGACAATCGCAATCACACTTACACGCTGAGCTTTATATCGAGAAATAGGCGGGAAGTATTTGTATTGAGCGTTACTAATACCACGCTTTGAGACGCCTGTCATCTGATAATGGGGGGTGGCGGTGCTTATGAGGCTACGATACGAGAGTGCATTAAACACGAGCAGCGAGAATAGGAGCATCGCCGGGCTAATGGCTTATGTTATGACCAGGTGGAGCACGCACCCCCCAAGAAGATTACCGATGTGAGCCTTGTAACAAGAGTCTATCGTCTTTGACCCGGCTCAAGCGGCACATTCAAAACGTGCACATGAGACCGTCCCGGGAACCGGTCTGTAACATATGCCGGCGCGTCTACTCAAGCCTGAACAGTCTGCGCAACCACAAGTCCATTTATCACCGCAAGCAACCGCAGCCACCGACCGCGGCCGCCGCCACCTTCTACTCGGTGAACTGACGCTCGGCCCCGCTGCGACGCCTCAAGCGCACGTCGCCATCACAAGAGACCGAGCTGCCATATCAACCGCAACCACCTAAAACGCCATACTCTTGCCTTTAGATCTTCTAAGTTATAAACGATTGTAACGCGATATGTTCCTAATTATTTGTATATAGCATAGTAATGCATGCGCATCGCATACTCTATATGTATATCGTATATATGTATCTATTATTGCTCACTAATACTATTATAATATACTGACATCTGTGCGAGCGCAGCGTGTGTGCGTGCGCTGTCTGTAGGTAGTGACGCACCATACGTACGCGGCGCACTATGCGCACGGACGCTACGCTCGCACGGACTCGCCTGTCTGGAACCAATTGGGACATCGGTACACGCATAACCACCAACCGTTTTTGTTTTGTAAAAAGCGCATTAGTCAAATTCGAAACACGTTGATTGCCTCACACAGCTCAAAATTGTGTAGCAGTGGTACGACATACTGTGCCAATTGGTTCCGTACACAATGGGACCCGTCACGAGCGAGCGGTCGCATGGTGCTGGTACGAACTGCCGGAGACTCCGGTTCTGTTGACTAATGCGCTCATGTTGGTTGTTATGTGTGGTGCAGTGGGCCCCCTGGGCGCCGGCCACCGGTGCGAGGTGTGCGGCAAGCTGCTCTCCACGCGGCTCACGCTCAAGCGGCACACCGAGCAGCAGCACCTGCAGCCGCTGCACTCGGCGCGTTGCAGCCTCTGCCACAAGGTCTTCCGCACGCTCAACTCGCTCAACAACCATAAGAGCATCTACCACCGGCGCCAGCGGGCCACCCTGCCACCGGCCCACCACGCCCAGCCCCACAACTTGACCACCAGTCCAGACACTAAGATCAACCCAACACACCACAACATCGACTTTTACAAGTTCAAAGATCAATTCAATGTCTAAAATACACGATCACGTTAATTATTTTTCTATCTGAGTTCAAAATTAAACGACACTTTTTTTCTTATTATACTTTATCTCATAACGAGACTATATATTTTATGATTTTTTTTTTTTTTCATTTTATTCATTATATATGAAACTTTGAACTTGTAGTTATATATCACAACTGACACTGACATCACAATTATTGATTGATTGACATATCTACCATTGGTGATGAACATTCCACGATGTTACAAGTGAAGCGTGGAGGAGATTTTTATAAAGTGACATCGGTCTTTTGCGCCCGAAGAGAGAGAGTGCAATACTGCGGTAACCATTAATTCCTGAATTTGTAAACTATGTTTAATGTGCGACAATAAGGCGAAAGAGAAAAAAATAATATTTTGAGAAAAGATGAAAAATCTTGGTGCTGTAAATTATATATTAGGCTTAAATTTATATATATATTTAAAAAAAGAAAAGAAACCGTGTTCGTATAAGTACCAGAAGAGGCATATTGTTTACAATTTGTGTTCATTAATTTCGGCAATTTATTTATTGTCTATTTTTAACAGCATGATCTCAACTCTTAGATATTTATTCGAGATTATTGAAAAAGAAATAAATTATATATGAAACATTATATACACAGATATATAGGTAATTGGCAAAAGAGGCTTTTCAAATTAATATTTTTTTTTAATTAAGGTGTTTTTGTTCAACTTTAAGACTGAATTCAGGACTAGAAGCACCAATAGATAAAAATGACAATTATATGCAAAAAAAAAAAAAATAACAATTTACTCACAAAAATTAGTAACTACCCGCAGACAGCACTATACCACAGATATATAAATATCACACCGGAACTTGACAGTACAGACACACACTCATAATACCGAGACCTAATATACATGCAACAAACTGACAATCACAGATATATCCTCCTTTACAATTTGAAGTCGACATTATATTATTATTTTTCTTAAATCTATTTATTTGTTTATTTTGTCGACTTTTGATTTGCTGCTTTTTATGACTGACAACTCAAACACGGTGTAAATGAATTATCGCATTTTAACAAGTGAATCGCAAGGTGCCATCGTTAATGCATTATGGCTATTTTTTTTTCTTATTTAAGTCAGATTTTTTTTCTTATGTTAGTTTTATTACAATCGTGTGTTCGTCTATGTTATTATTTCGTTGAGCCTTTTTTAGAATAAGATCTCTCTTTTTTATTATTATTACTATTATTAAAACCTTTATTTGCTTTGTACAATTAGTATTTTTTTTGTACGTCTAAGCTGACGACACACTTTTCTTTCTGTTTTTGTACAATTGTAATTACACATAATGAATTAATTACAAAAATAGGTAATAGAATAATGCAAATTTTTTAATAATTCTCAGTGTTAAATGTTCCTAAATTTGAACAGTGAATTTTTAAACTACACTATATATTGTTCTGTGCTCAAGGTCCATTTTAAAAGGACTTTCGCTTGCCATATGATAATTTTAGTAAGTACCTATGGAAAGTTAATCTCTAATGCGATATTTACATTGATTAGATACGAATGGAAATTCATCACAAAATGATAGAGAATAGAATATTTGTCTTTTATTTTAAAAGAAATCCTAGGACGAGGAATTTAAAAAAATAGTCGACCCCTTCCTTAATGGTAGAGATATTAGACAAGCCAAAATTGCACTTCTACTTAATGTAGCTAAAAGTTATAAATTTAATTACATATTATACTATTATGCGTACAATATTATACGTTTGCAGCAATATTATGACTGCAAACGCCACTTCAAAATTTCTTCTACTAAGGCAGCTAAAATAGACGAAATAGACTATTGAAGAAAATGTCTATTTGCTAGATGGTTTGATTATAAATCAGCGGTTTAACCATTGCTAAATAACGATTACTAAAAAATATTTTTGTTTCATCGACTTAGTATGTAGGTAGCATCGAATAGTAATAACACAAAAATGCATTTTCAACGGTAAATAGATACCTGAAATGCAATACCAGAAGAAATATTTTAGACACATTTGTTCACTTTACTGTGTATATATGTATTAGTTACTTTCTTTAAACTTACTTATTCCATAATTATCATTAATTTCATCAAAAATGATAGCTGACACAATAGCATAAGCAGGGACAGTTAGTATATTTACTGATCATTCTACATGTTTTTAGTAAGTCCTAGGACTCAGTTTCTTATATGGTGGTAAAATGTTCATAATCGCCTAATTAACAGATGTTCGCGTTAGAGATTTACAATCCAATTGCATTCTATGTACGTTTTTTATTTTGTGAAAAAAACTCTAGTTCAAGAATACATCACTAAGACTTTATCGTCGATAAAATATCACTATTGTTAAAACATTTTCTTTTTAATTATACCTAGCGATAAGTGAACTTTAATTGTAAATGTTAACATAATTTATTATTAAAAAAAATACAATATAAATATTAAGTAAAATTAGTGCCTGCTTCATAATATTGTGTTCTTATTAACAAAAAAGACATATTTTGCGGAATTTTTCGTATTGTCAATAAGCATCATTAGGTGGTTGTTGTGAACACGTACCTATTTCGTGATGCTATCTATATCTTTAACAACTAAGAGGCTTCCTACAATGCTATATGTTATACAATTCTGTTGTTATTGCTAGATACATAAATGCTTAGCCATTGTACGTTTAGTTAATCTTTAAGCTTTATTAAAATAGTTTGGCTAATTGGAAGACTAGAGATTTGGTGCTAAAGGAAAAAGGAACAATGTTCATGCTAGACGAGTTAAGAAATTCAAAAATGGAATCGAAATTCTTTTTTTTTCTAAAATTTCGCAACATTCCCTGTACGAGAATAAAAAATTAAAAAAAAAATGTTAAGTTTTTATTTGCGTGACATTGCAAAGTTTCAAATCTAGGATTGTTGTTTTTTTATAAGTAATTTAGTGATAGTTTTTCTTGTTAATTTGGGTTTGGGAAATTCATTTAGTAAAATAAATAGAATTAAGATTTATCTGAATTCATATAGGTAATAGAAATAAATGTTTAATTTACAATTACAGGGATGTGCTGCAGTGGCAGTACGGTTTTCAGATATTTTGCATTATGCTATGTGGATTAAAAAAAATATAATTTAGTGACAAAAAATTATCTCTGGGAAAATAAATTGCCAAAATAATAAGCGCTATAGACTGATTAGAGTAAGAATGCGTTTGAATTGTACACTATTAGGCGTATTTTATAGATAAAAAATGTACATTATTTACTAAATTTATTAATAATTTTATAAAAAAAATTGAGAGTTGACGCACAGAAGGCGGTCAAAGCGTGATTAATTTTGGTATTTAGTGACATCTCGAAATTTTATTGTGATTCAAATGGATCTTTTGGTTCCAAATTTAGATGTTAAGTTTGTTTTGGGATCTCGAGAAGCTGACTGCTTCGGGTTTATTAAGGGTAAAGAATCACACCGTGTTCTAAGGAGCAGAACACATCCCTGTCAAATAACTATATTAGTTAGGATCTTAGCAAGTTTAAGACTGTTTCCGTGACCTGTTTAAGTTTTTATCTTTCTAACGTGTTGACACATTTTTTTCATACCCGCATATATATATGTACATACATATATATATGCGTGCATATTATTATGTCGACTTTATCCCATGTGTTCTTATATACTTCTTGTTGGCATTTTTTACTTATTTTATAAGGAATCTAAATTAATTTATTGGTTGTTGTATTGAAAATTTTATATATTATTTTTCATAAATTATTGTTCTAAACACGAATCTATATATTATTTTTTGTTTGTTAATAATAATTGGCATCTTTGTAATGCGGTCCATTAGAATTTTTATATTTAATTCGATATTGTGCCAAAAAATTACTACGATTTTTATGGTTTGTCTTCCATCCAGTGGCACCGTTGTGTATGTACCGTGGAACGCCAAAAATTAACGATGATTTTAATGGACTGCAATCTATTTATAATCAATCTATCATGTATGAAATGTTTTAGCGACACTACACTATTATCTATAATTATTAAATAGTTATTTTCCTCTTAATTACTTTTAAAATTAAAAATAATTGAAGTACTCATAAAATGTAATCTTTAAACCGAACTTCATAAATCCTAATATTGATGATAATGGCGTTTTTAATAAAAACAAATATGCAAAAAATTTAAGTGCCAGTTTTATTAGAAGATCCTGCATCAATCCGTTTATATTTTTATTTATTAAATGAGCTTTACCTTAGAGGAGACTAGGTACTTTTCATAGTGCACTGGGTTTTTTCTTTTATTATTTCAAAACACGCTTAGCATATCTAGTTTTCCTGCTAATAATTATTTCCCGCCTAAACCGCATGCTGACTGTTAACACCCTCATCAGCCACTGTTGTAGCTTCGCCATCATTTTATTTTAATTATCATTTTTTATTTATCATTTTCTTTGACTCACATATTTGGTTCTTAAATTAAAAAAATATGCCAATATGAGTATCCCTGAAGTAGGTTTTTATTTTTTTTAATTTACACCGCGTTCGGGGATCAACCCCATATTTTTTTGTTTTTTTCGGTCTGTTTACAGGTAAAAAGTTATTCTCGTGCTCACTATGCTGCAAAGTACTATGTTCAAAGGCATCACTGAAGCGGCATATAGCCGATAAACATGCCGAGAGGCAGGAGGAGTACCGATGCACGATATGCGAGAGGGTATACTGCTCCCGGAACTCCCTGATGACCCACATATACACCTACCACAAGTCGAGGCCCGGGGACGACCCAATACGATTTTTTTAGTGACTACTCGGACGGAGTTGGCGCGGCGTGCGGCAGTTGTCATCTAGCAAAGAGAATCTCCACGAGACCAACAACACCGTACATACCGACATCTATAAAGGTTAGACATTGTTTATAGACGAGACATAGAACGAACACGAACGATCTAACTCATTAACATTATGCTGTATTACTTATTAAACGAGCGACGATCCTCAATAGTCACTAAGCTTAGGTATAAGGGTCCTTCTACATATATTATTTCAATTATTTTTCTATGTTCATTTACGATTGTTTCTTTTTTTGATTTGTTTTTTTTTTCTCTTATGTAACAACAATTATCTCCCGCGCCCAACCGCCCCCGCCCCTTCACTCCCGTCGGGTTTCGCAGTTTTGACGTTGTTGTGTTGCTTGGAGCATGCTTCTATCATTTTTGTTATCACGTGTCTGTGTTATTGTGGTTGAAAGAATTTCCTAAAATTTTAAATATTATAAAAATCTCGTGATTATTGTGTAGTTAGTAAATGTGTACATTGCATATTATTTAGTATTATTAATTATAATTAATAACCTCATACATTAAGTTATGAAATAATAACAAACAGAAAGTCACCATCTGATTTTCTCTAGTGTGTTGCCAGCTAACTAAAACTATCCTATATGTGAGGTGAAAGCAACAATATACAGTGTGTTTGTTTACGTCCGCAGCAGTACCGCCCCTCCGTATGCCCCCGCCGACAGCCGGCGGGATCAACGAGCCACAAGAGTGTCCATACTGCCGCAGGACATTCTCTTGTTACTATTCTTTGAAACGACACTTCCAAGACAAGCACGAGCAGTCGGACACGCTGTACGTGTGCGAGTTCTGCCACCGGCGGTACAGGACCAAGAACTCGCTGACGACGCACAAGAGCCTGCAGCACCGCGGCTCCAGCGGCATGCTGAAGCGCCTGCTCAAGACGTCCGCACTGCACTCGGCGCTGGCGCCCTCGCCGCACCACCTGTTCGACTTGGGCGCGAGCGACCACGGCCCGCAGCTGCCGCCGGGTCTTCAATGACCACAAACCATCGCTTAGATCGGCGACAGAGTACCTCGTCCCCGAGCGTATTGGTAAATACAGTCATGGAGGCGCTCACCACACGGACAGCATCATGTGCAATATATAAAGGACAATGCCAAAAGGCCCCGGCTCCGTGCCGCGACACTATCGCGATCACTCGTATTATAATTAGTTCAATATTGACGTTAGGATTAAATATTACATAAACAGTATTGTCGCACGCGACTTGCACACGTGCACAGTGCAGGTCGCCTAGTGTACGCTTCGAGGGTCGGACATCGCTGCGTAACTGTCGCTGGTGTCGCTAGTGTCGCGACACATGCGAGAGATGCGAGTTACGACATTTTCTAGTGAAAATGTTTCAATAGTGTTCAATATGACAATGTAATCCAGAGCAATACTAAAGTATTAATATTTCTAGTACTGCCAAATTATGCCAACTGTATTCTAATAAAAAAAGAAAATACATTTTTTAAAGAGCACTTTTCGATTAATGTCTAGTGTCAAATTAGATTCGATAAACTGTACAAAATGAGAACGTACAAATTTTAAACCATAAATTTAAAAAAAAAAGCAAAGATGATATTTTTTAATGAAACTTTTTTCGGAACGCCAAATCTAAATTAATTAAATAGATACAGATTATTTAGCGTTTAATTACAAGATGTTTAGATTAAAAAATGTTGATGTTGAGTAAAAATAATAAAAAAAAATATTAAAGACTTCTTAGAATCTGATTTCGAAAGTACAAAATTTAACGTCTAACAATATCTAATCTATGTGCGTTTGGCTTCAGTAATAAAATAGTATGATCAGTGTGTAAGTAGCCGTGCCTTCGTTTGTCTTCAAAATATATAAATGACAGAAATGGTATTTCCGAACTGACGATGTGGTCGCAAGCGATGGTTTACGGACGAATTATTTAATGTTGGCAGTGACGTTTCGAAAAGGGAAAAAAATATGAAGGGTTGCCAGACTCCGGTTGGATCCTTGAATACAGGGTTATGAGTGAGTAACTGACGTAGGGAATAGAGACGCTGCCTGGTTTGTTTGCCAGGATGTTGGTCTTCGAAAAGCAGTTCGACGATCGTATACGTGTGCATGATTACAAATCATGAAACAAATCAACATTTCTTCTGTATAGAAATACGTAGTGTTTAGGTAATCATTAAATAGAATTATATTTAACCTGTATCCATTTTCGGATTTCTCTCTATGAGTGTATAGTGGTTCTTATTTACATGTCGACCAACGTAGCTGATGTCTCGTTATTGAAAATTTATTAGATTATTATTATTATATTATTCTCAAAAAAAAACTTAGAATTACCTAACCATAAGATGGCTGCAAATTGTATAAAAAAGAAATATTTTATTTATATGGTAGGATATTGCTTGCAAATCGCGATTTTTTTTTTCTGAAAAATACGACATATCTATTCAGGGTTAGTAAAATTTCAACAGTGTCTAAAAATATCTAGATCCAACTGTTAATAGCAACATATCACAACACCATGAATATCTCTAAAATAAATTAAAAGAAAGTATTTTATAACACCGTGATATTTCACAAAGCCAAAGAAAATCCTAAAAGGAAATAATAATTGCACTTCTTCAATCGATTGCAGTTTAGTCAAACTTCGAAAAACTCCGGTGGAAGTATTAAAAAAATACTGAGTTGTATTGTGCCATATCTATTTTACATTTTTAAATAGATTACTTCAACATTTTGGTACATATCAGTATCGAAACACTAAGTGAAATCAAATATGCTAGATTTTTTAAAATTAAACACCATAAAGTATTTTTTTAAACACATTTGCAACTGAATTTCATTCGCGAATGGATTGATATTGCTACTTTCAATATTGATTGTTCTAAATTCAAATAAACGCTTTCGTTTATTAATTGAAAAACACAAATCAATTCATAAAATGTAGAAGCCGCTTTTGATTGAAAAGTAAATAATAAAAATACAAGTCGATTTACTTCGCCGATAATAAAGCAACAATGCAATTTAGTGGTTTTGACAGAACAGTAGTGCAACTTAGTTATTTTTTATAGAAGATTTATGCATTTATTTTTCCAATGTTATATAATTTGGGTATAGGATCATTATGTAGGTTTTCTTTTTTTATTATTAAAATAACTTTCTCTTTCGAAATATTGCATATATGTGTACTTCGTGATGTGATTACATTTTAATGAAAAGTTGTTTGGTACATCCATATTTAACAATTAAGTTTTTATCTTTTATTTCCGTCGATGTTAATTAACAGTTGTTTTTTTTTTATTAAAATCAAGTAATTTTTACGGCGTTATTTGCTGGTTAATCATGCATACCTCCATTACATTGCATAGTACCTCAAGAATATTATTTTGTTTTATTTTTATTAAAATGTTACGCGGGATGTTTAATGTTTAATATAAATTGTCTCGTCAATAATTTTGAAAATATTAATGTTTGTAGAATCATTTTAGCTGGAGCTTAGAACGGAAATGCAAGCGGGTAGTTTGAATTGTAAATATAAGTTAGCGATTACATACTTAATTAAAGGGAAGATCGCGGCATCGTTTGGGAATAGACGCCTCGTGATATTATAAACTAAATAGTAAATAGATAAAAACATTAACGGAAAGGATTTTTTATATATTCTACTAATGGATTTATTGATAGTGAACTTAGAGTTAGTCTCAATAATGTTTTTTTTAATGTTTGTGTTTATTGTTTTCGCTGTGAATTTTTTTCTCTTATCATTTTTGGCTATTTAAGAGCTTATTGTTGCTTGCGTCGTTAAAATATTGGATTTAATAAATCAACTTATTCGTGTTAGTTTGATCGTTTATCTTTTTAATTTTTTGTATATATTGATCTCAATTGATAGCTGCGTACTACATGATTATCGGTGACAGCCGTATGTGATTGTTATTAGGTCTTATATTTAAAAAAAAGCGTTATGTTTGATTATGTGTCGGCAAAAATTAAAAAAAAACGCAGCGTGTAAATTGGATTCGAAATTTAAAATATTTGCAAACACAATGAACAGGAGCGAATTACAGCGAAACAATAATAATTAAAATATATTTTGCAATGTATACCAAAATACTGCATTTTTAATAATAAGATTGAAAGTGAGAAAACTTTTTTTATATATTTACATATACATATTTTTAGCAGCCGTTTGCACTCGCAATATTACTTATATTTCTCGCTTCTTCGCCAGTTAACTACGTTAAGTTTATATAAATATTTTTTATATACAAACTGTGTTACTAATAAGCGTAATGCACAAAATAAGACAACAACGGGATGCCTTCTGAACAGTACAATTTTAACAATAGCCTACTGTAGATAAATATTTAAGATACCTTTTACTTTAAAATGACCATTTGAAAACATTTATCGTCCTGTTACAAATGTACAACTTGCATATAAATATAATTATAGTATTTCCATTATATTTCCAAGATCACCATCATTGTTGAGCATAGACAATTTTATTTTAGAATTATAAACATTAATGTCCCTACTCGATTTTTGAAATTAAAAATGTTCCGGCTGTCATATTTATTCTTTTAATATTCCCAAATGTCATTTTAAAGTATTTATATTGTCGATTTTTTGCAAATAACGGTAATAATTATTACATTATATTTTGTCAAATACAAATTAATACTCCTGTCTTTTGATTTCTTATTGGATTTAAGAAGCTGAAATTGTAACTTTCAGTAGAATTATTAGAATAGTTCGCGGTATTCAATTTTTAAATGACGGGGGTACTGTACTGTATTGATTAAAAAAAGATGTTGTTTTTATAGTATTTTAATCAAAATTCTCACCTATATATAACCACACGTTCACAAACCGCTTCACAAAAATGTTTTTTTTTAAGATAATGAAATGCTTTTATAGTGAGTATTACCTCGTATAATTTAAGTATTAATACCTCCAATTGAAATAATTTAATTTCTAATGTCTTAAATTAAGGTCGCGTTAACGCCTGTAGTCGCCTACACATGCGTCATGTATTTATTTATGTATTAATAATATACCTACAGACAGGAAATGTTTTTTTATATATATCTAATTCTATTTTTAAATTGAGAACAAAATATAACAAATGTTACTACAAATAGTATTTTTCTCATACACACATATTTTTTCGTTTGTTAATTCCATCGCCATATTTAAAATGCAATAGTTTATCCACTTTGATATTAATTAAAAACTAATACTTGTATTGTTTTCGATTGATATTGTAGCGGAACCAGATCTTACAATAGTTATTTAGTTGTAGATATTTTGAAAATTGCTCGATCGGTAGACAATTATATTTTAAGAATATATCGACTTTAATTTATCCGCCTGCGTTAGCCTTTTTACGTCCTTTTTAAAAAAATAATATTAAATATTTCACAAATGAAGTGTTGTTAGTGCGCAGTATACAAGTCGACATATTCTTAAGTCAATAGCTTTAATATTATAACAGTATCTTCCACTTTAAACGTAACATTAATACATACAATTAATATAACAATAGTTCCCAGATCGCCACAATACCTCACTATGATAAATATATTTATTATTATTATTATATAATTATTTATCAATAAGCTGATATTCGATTGGATTATATGCAATTCGGATATATTTGCAATGTCAATTAATAGTAAGAGTTATATTCTTATAGTTATATCCACGACATTTATTTTATTTTTTTAATATTCGCGCCAAAATATACTTTCTGTTAGTTTTATTTACAACCTCATTTTGTTTTAACGTTTAGTTTTCTATTCAAATTTCGCATCAAAAATGTCTTTGTGCCAAATAATAATAAACATGATATCCCCTATAATGAAATACTATACAAATACAATAATTTATCAATGTTAAATCTGATTTACATACAATAAATAGTAATCTTATATTAAATAGTTCCGTAACTCGAAAGTGCACTTACATACATTTTATATAAAAAGAAATAATTAATATATATTAAGTAGTAGGTACCTTACATTGTGTCTTCCCGGTCGAGCAATACTCGTTGATGAACCTGTCTATTACATGACATGAAAAATAAAAATATTTACAATTTATTGAACTTATTAAATACAAACACTGTCAGTTGTATACTAGACGTAACTAAATATGTACACATATACAATATAAGAGCGATACAGTTTTAATAAATAACTTATTTTGCATCTAATATATTTATCATCAAAAGTAATATAAAAATCCTATTATTGTGTTATGTTCACTGACAATTATTTATCCGAGTATGCTAGGTCTTGTAATATCCGTTCCACACTACACTATTTCATTGGCCAGGCAAAATGGACGCCGTTGGGTTTTTAAAATTAATCAATCATGATCAATTGACACGCTACAATTTAATTGGCGAATCTAAAAATTAACCAATTAAATTTGCAGTGTGGAAAAGAGATGTTGCGTAATCAAGATACTAAGATTTTATATGATCTTTTTTAAATTATTTAATGAAGCTGTGTTGTTGTTTATTTTTATGCTCGGGTAATACATTTTATACACAGAAATATTTTTTTACGAGAATAAAAAATAAATCAATTTATATTGTGAGAGTTAAGTGGCAATTCTAATTCACTACATTATACTTTTGCTGACACACTTAGGATTAGGAGTTTTCTTTTTTTTTAATTTAATGCATGCACGATCAGCGTTTTTATTAAATTAATTTACTCTTTCATTTTTATCTACAGTCCCAAATTATAGGTACTATGGATGATGAAAAAAATTAGCAATTTACTATAATACAAATGTTTGGTTATAAATATTTAGGATAAATATATTCAGAGTAAATATAATTTGGGATTAATTATAATGCCTAAACTAATAGTGTTATGTAAAAGTCATACTTTGCCATCGTTGATCAAAGATGAAAAAAAAAATATATGTGTTAAATTTAGTTAAATAAAATGCAGTTTTGTTAATTAATCATTATAATAATAGGTCCGGGAGGTGGCGTGTACAAAAATGATTTATAGTATTGTGTATTGATTGGATAAGGTTAGTTGTGGGGCCGATAGGACCTGTTAGGCTTCTTGAAAATTGTTGTAAGTCACACCCGAGTCGGTAAAGACACTTAACAGTACTATATACGAGGTCAAGATAACAAATCAATTTGAATATCACCGAAACATATGACAATTATAAGCTACCAATATATCAATAATATGTTTGCAATTTTATTTTACCAACAATATTTTATATATAAGTATATTTCTGTATGAAAGCAATGTGTGAATCAGTATTACAATATTAACGAAGGCAAATGTTAATGCTTTGTTAATTTATTAATAGAATAAGATTTAAATTCGTGATACATTACCTCAATCATATGTTTTTTTTATTAAATCACGAACTAACCCCGCAATGTACAACGAATAGCCGTTGCATTCATATTAGAGACATAGAGCCAGTGTTTCAGTGATATTTGAATAGTGCTGTCTTTACTTGTTTTGATGTTGTTGATATTTATGTGGATAAGGAATCAGTTCGGGTTGAGGTACAACTGTCACCACGAAATCATTCGATACTATCTAATGTTGCATTCGATTACGGTTTTATAGCTAAGTAAAAAAAATGATTGCTTTATAAAGCAGCATTGAAATACATCATGTTGAGAATATCTTGTGTTTTCGTGCTGACAGTCACGTTGGTAGGAACATATCAAATAGTCGGAAAACTTAGTACTTTAAGTAACTTTGAATCTGACCGTTTTGTCTGATAAATATGTGCGGAATAAAATGAAATATCGGTTATTCATTAAGTTTTAGTTTTCTAACAAACTCTGCGTTTCGAATTCTCAGGGAATTATAAACAATTGAATGTAATGAGCATACCTATATAAAATAAACTCGCAGTGATTCCATTGATAAATCGGTCATTTTATTCCTCTATTTCTAATACCCCTATATCTTAGATCCTGAACTTCACAAAACAGGAAAGTCAAGAATTTAATGAAACTGATGTAATATATAACGAAGTGAAAAGAGTGCTTCTGAACCCAAAAAACATTATATAAAAAATCTTAATTAACGAAACTAGAAGACTTATTTTTACTTAATTACAACACTATGGCTATTTACAAGAATACATACATACATACAGAATTTCACACCAAATCCTTTGCGGGATAGGCAGAAAGAACAAGCGCTATAAGACACGATTCTTACACCCCTCACTTCCTTTTTTGACTATCATAATTCTTTCATGCGTGACGATTTTTGGAGCTCCTGATCATCTTCCTTCAGAACTCGTTCTATTTGGCCATGAAAGTAATTATCTTTACATATATTATAATTGTAGGAAAGTTGAAACTGTACATTGAACATTTTTTTTTAGGAAACTTGGAACATGATCGGCAGTTGATAATTTTTGTCTGTTTGTCTGTATGTTTGTTACGGATAAACTCTAAAAGTACTGCATGCTTTTACTTCCAATTTCGCATAAATATAGCTAAGAAGTCGGGTCAACACATAGGCTAAATATTATCACGCTTTCACTAAATGTGGGTGAGCAATGAACAGCACCTCGAGGTAACGGGTCCGAGACTGTCAGACACGCAGTTTGGGTTCAGAGCCGGGCGGTCTGTCATTGACGCGCTGGCCACCTAGATGTCCCTTGAAGCGGTGGGACGGGGGCAAGTAATCCTGGCAGTCTCTTTAGATAAAGAAAACGCCTTCAACAGCCTTCCGTATGAGACACTAGAGGAAGCGCTTAGGTACCACAATACACCTCCATACCTTGGGACGCTGTTGGGGCCGTACCTCGACACACAGGACAGATACATCGTCTGGGAGGGGGCGACGGGCGTCTAGTCCGACGTCATATGCTGCGTGGCGTTCCGCAAGGCTCGGTCCTGGGCCCCGTCCTATGGCACGTCGGGTATGATTGGCTGCTGCGCGGGGCTCTTTTGCCGGCGATGCAGTTGATATGTTATGCGGATGACACCCTCGTCAGAGCAAAGGGGGACGACTATGCAGCGGCGGCTCGTCTGGCGGAAGTTGGAGCTACGCTTGTTGTTCGATATTTATCGGTCTCTTTCGGTAGTTCGTTCGTGTCGCGACCGTGTGCCGCCAGATGGCGTTTTTCGTAGTATAAAAATGGTATGGCCGCGTTGTCTGAACGGTCTGAACGCTATAGTGTTTCGTGTGTAACATATAAATTCGCACGTTGTTTGTTATCGCGTAAAAACTTACTCTGCCTATGACTTTTAGTTAGGCGTCGGTTGTAGTTCTTAGAATCAGTAATCGGGTCATATTTTGGCCACCGTGCCCGGTCTTGGTTTGAATTGGTATTAAGTGTGGTGTGCAAGGATTCGGCTATTCCTCCCGGTCTCGAATCCTCAGGGAAGTATCTACACACATATTTCAGACAATAGACACATCATAACATCACCTACCTATCTATCAGTACACTACATTCCTCAGCTTCCCATGACCAGCATCTGCAAGGGTCTGGTGAGTACCTACTCTAAGTTCTTAGTTATTCTCATAGGGCACTATTATCGAACAATTCTGGTAGCAGAGCGTGGTTTAATATATTAAAATATTGGTTTCGTAATAGTTATTGAGTCCTTTGTGAAAATTATTAAAATTATTTGCATCAAAATTAAAATAAGTGGGTAACTTTTTTTTATCGTATTCAATTGTACTTAATACGTAGTGTTCATATTTTTTTTCTGAATGTAGGTAGTTACTGACTCATTGGAGGAACATTCTCAAGAGTATTCTAGGTACTATTATTCTTGTCGATTGTAATAGGTATTTACATTTATAACTTTATAACTCACGTAACTTGCATAGCGCCTGTTATTTGCGTGTCGTAGGCAGACTACTTTCTTATATCGTTATTGAAATATTTTCGATATTTATTTTATTTATCTTTTGTTATTTGATTATATCGTTTGAAGAACATATACACATAATATATCGTTCAGACCGTCTGTTCGTTCTGAATTATATTATAAAATAATACTTTTGTTACATCGATCTTATTTACTACAACTTGTATCCGAGTGTTTAGCAGTTCGTTTGTAACCGTTTCGTTTATTATTTTTAAATAATGGCACCGACATTAACAATTGCGGAGGCTAAAGCAAGTTTATCGAATATAGCTCGCTGGCTTGCGTCAGCTGTTTCTTTAGTCGGTCGTGCGGATAGGGTTGCTGCGCTCAAGGACCGTATTGAAAAGGTGCCTATCAAGGTGGATGTCCTGGATTCGGTCTACCGGGTATTGCTGCAGTCGGATGACCCCAAACTAATAGAATACATAATACAATAAATATTTACACAAAGCTATAGAAAGGTTTGTGCCGAAATCATCTCCCAGATCAAAGAAATACCCATTGTGGTTCTCTCGCGACTTGATCAATCGCCTAAAGGAAAAGTTCAAGTACAGAAAAAAGCTACAAAAATTTAATAACAATCCTCTAGACCGTATATCATACGAACTAGCTAAATCACGGTCTGAGCGCCTGCTGACTTCTTGTTACAGAACTTACATTACTAGGCTTGAGGGCAGCATACGATCAAATCCAAAATTTTTCTGGACTTTTGTAAAAGATAAAAAGAAACGCCACAGCCATTATCCAGCACAAATGACTCATAATTCTCATACAGCATCTAACGGCAAGGACATATGTAATCTCTTCGCGAAAAACTTTTCCGCCGCTCACAGTGCTCCTTCTGGCAATATTTCTCCGGTGATAGGTGCTGCAGCAAAATTGACAAATAACTACCTAGCTTCAATCCAGTTCAGAGACGATCAAGTCTTAAAAATACTAAAAAGACTTGACATATATAAGGGTGCTGGTTCCGATGGACTACCAGCTATCTTTGTAGCAAGGAGTGCATCCGCCTTAGTTACGCCTCTGAAATTAATATTTAACCAATCTCTGAATACTGGTACTTTCCCATCTTCGTGGAAAGTGGCGCTAGTAGTTCCTTTACACAAATGTGGTGCAAAAGAACATGTAAAAAATTACAGACCAATTTCTATTCTGCCAGTGTTTGCCAAGATCTTTGAAAAGCTCCTTTATCCCATTCTGTCTTGGCACGTTAAACAATTAATCAGTAATAATCAACACGGCTTCATGCATCGTAGATCAACTGCCACAAACTTAGTTTCTTTCGTACAAGATCTTTCACAATTACTCGACTGTCGGTCATCTGTTGATGCAGTTTACACTGATTTCAGTAAGGCATTCGACCGGGTCAACCATCAGATTCTACTGCATAAGCTTTCCACATGCGGCCTGACTGATCCTCTCCTCAGTTGGTGTGAGTCTTACTTATCGCATAGAGAGTCAATGGTTGTGGCCAATGGTTACTCTTCTGATTCCTATCCAGTCTTATCAGGCGTGCCACAGGGATCACACTTGGGACCACTATTTTTCAACATTTTTATCAATGATATTGGTGAATGCTTTCAACATTCCAAACACTGTTTATTTGCTGACGATCTGAAGCTTTTCAAAGTTGTCAACTCAGCTGAAGATTCATTGCTATTGCAAAAGGATCTCGACCGCCTCACAGAGTGGTGTCATAACAATGACATGGACCTCAACGCTTCTAAATGCTTTGCCATCAACTTCTCACGGAAAACCGCACGCTCTCACCATCAATACCAAATTAACAATGACATCCTGCTTGAAGTGGATCACATCAGGGATTTGGGCGTGACAATCGATCACAAGCTGAGAATGAACTTACACATCGAGTACATGTGCACGAAGGCATTTAAATGTTTGGGATTCGTTTTGCGCAACTGTAAACATTTCAGGTGCCCAAGAACAAAGATTCTTATTTACAATTTGCTCGTTCGTAGCGGCCTGGAGTACTGCAGTGTCGTGTGGAGTCCTTTTTACGATGTTTACATTAAACGTATTGAAAGCGTGCAAAAACGATTCTTGTGGCATCTTGTTTTCTCATGCAAGCTTGGTAAGAAGCTTATAACTTACACTGACCGCTTGAGGTACTTCGGGATAAGTTCCCTGGCCGATCGTAGACGCATACTAGATCTAACATTTTTATACAAACTTGCCAATGGTCTGCTGGATGCTCCTAACCTGTTATCATCTTTGAATTTCGCAATACCTTACACTTTACCAAGAGTGTCAAGGTTCAACTTATTGAAAGCCTCAAGTAGCAAGTCTAACCTGGGACACAATGCGCCCCTTAACAGGATGGTGCGCCAGTTCCAAGCTGTTTCAAAGCATGAGGCTGTTGACTTGTTCGCGGATAATGTTACCAAATTTAGAAAGGCAATCAGCTCGCTCTGACGGCATTATAATCAATTATAATCAACTATTAGTGTTAAATCATCAATATCACTAATATTAATAATAAATTTTATCATTTTATCTATAAAAATTTCATTCAACTCTTATAATTTTTATGTACTGTTGCATTCTTTAATTATTTAAATGTATAATTTTTGATAATGTATATTTATTTTAATGTATAATTATTGATTTTAATTTCTTGAAATGCTTAACATTTAAATTAACATTTAAATTTTATATTTATATCGCCGTACTCGTTTTCTAGTGCATGTAGGTTTTGTCTATAATTATAATAACATTTATCATTTTGTCATAATTTCAGATTGCAATGTAAAAAGAAACAATGTATATTATGTTGACAAACAATTAATAAATAAATAAATAAATAAATAAATACGGTAATTCGGAGTACGACCATTGCATGACGATGGTTGATCAGCTGATGGAAGCAGCGGCCACGGGGCAGGTTAACCAATCACCTGCCCCCTCCATCGTGCTGTCGGATAGTATTTACCATGAGCGTTTGCCGACCTTAAATGTGCCGACCTTTGCGGGTTCTCTTGAACAATGACGTTTGGCGTTGTTATACTTGTTTGGGGTCACATATGGCCAATGTATGTGATGACAAGCAACCGTGTCGGCATTGTGGTGGGCCTCACCACACACTCCTCTGTCAGCCGAACCGGACTGGCAATCAAGGTGGGTTGTTACCGGCTCACACGGGCGGGGGTTCGAATCGACACCACTCACCTTCGTCTCCCGTGCATCGTCAGGCCTCATCGTCTTTTTCACAGCAGATTTTAGGGACGGTGGTCGCGCCTCATAGGTATTCACATGGTGGTGCACCGTCCGCTCAAGTTAATATCGCGGAGCGGGCACACATAAACGAGTACAGGCCATTCTCGCCACCTACGTCTGAGCGCCCTCGCGTTACTCGTGAGTTGCGAGCGGGCAGCAGTGTCCATGGTTCGGCGATGAGGTCGCGCGCTAATCGGCTGCCGCCGGTGCCCGAGTGGGACTCGTATGACCATATGACCTTCGGTCCACCTCAAGAACACCAGCAGGAACCTCATCTTTTTCGGAATCCTGACAATCCGGACTCCATCGCAGTACTAGGAGTTCAGTATCGGCCAGCTCAGGATATATTCACTTATTCGGTTGAGCCATCAGAGCCAATGAAACGGTGGACTAAACGCTTGGTTTTATCCACGGTCGCACGTATATTTGATCCAAATGGTTGGGTAACTCCTGTGGTTTTTTGGGCTAAATGTTTCTTGCAGGAGTTGTGGATCTCTGGTCTCGATTGGGATAGTCCTTTGACAGGAGATTTGCTGTCCTATTGGCTACGGTTTTATGCGACACTCGCAGACCTTCAGCATATCTATTTACCTCGTTTTAATCTACCCATCAGTTGCTGTCGAGCCAGTCTTCATGGGTTCTCGGATGCATCGGAGTATGGTTATGCGGCTGTTGTTTATCTTCGCACCGTTGATAGTAGCGGTCAAGTCCATGTTCGGTTAGTCGTAGGAAAAAGTAAGGTTGCGCCCTTGCGCACCAAATTAACAATTCCTAAGTTAGAGTTGTCAGGAGCAGCTTTGCTCACTCGTCTTCTGAGTCATGTCGTTACCAACACCTTAGGGAAAGGGATTAAATTTGATTCGGTAACAGCTTGGACTGATAGTCAAATTGTCTTATCATGGCTTAAGGCTTCTCTTCATGCCTTGGAAACCTTCGTGGCCAATCGCGTATCTCAAATACGATCGTCAACGGTTTCAATGGATTGGTGTCATGTACCAGGTCCGATCAACCCAGCCGATTGTGCATCACGTGGGCTGATTGCTTCACAAATCATCAATCATCCCTTATGGTGGGGACCAGATTGGCTGGCCTCTTCTGAAGATATGTGGCCTGCCCCAATGACAGAGTGTGTCGATCCTCTTCCAGGTTTAAGGGTACTCGCTGCTGAGATAGCTGAAGAGGGATCGCCGGATCCGATGCTTAACCGATTTAGTACTCTCGGCAAGCTCATTGCTGTGACCGGTTGGATAAGAAGATTTCTTCACAACTGTCGAAATCGGTCACAGCCAGTAGTTTCCTCAGTCTTATCTCCTCAAGAACGCCATGATGCCCTCCTCACTTGCGTTAGGATTGTGCAAGTTCAGTCGTTTGGTAAGGAAATCAAACTTCTCCGTCAGGAGAAGCAACAGCTGCGAGGTAGTCTTGCTCGACTTAATTTGTTTCTTGACGAGTCTGAATTGTTGCGAGTAGGGGGCCGACTGCGTAATTCAGAATTATCTTACGGGGCTCGACATCCCCTTTTATTGCCGAAGCACGGTCATTTTGTTGAGCTGCTTATCAAGGACCGCCATGTTCGAAATTGTCATGCTGGATTGAATGCATTACTGGCTTGTCTGCAGCGTGACTTTTGGATTTTGTCTGCCAGGCGAGCGGCTCGGAGTGTCATATTTAAATGTATTCCGTGTTATAGATTGAAAGGCACATTGACTCAACCCCTAATGGGTGACTTACCATCGGATCGGGTCAGACCCGCTCGGCCCTTTGTCAATGTTGGCATAGATTTTGCGGGTCCATTTTCGGTTAAAACATCAAGTGTTCGTAATGCCAGACATGTTAAGGCTTATTTGTGTGTTTGTTTTCAAAGGCTGTGCACTTGGAACTCGTTTCAGCACTGTCCACCGAGGCCTTTATTGCATGTCTGTCACGGTTTGTTAGTCGGCGCGGATTGCCTCATTTGATCCGTTCAGATTGTGGAACAAATTTTAAGGGTGCAGACCGATACTTGAAGGAAGTCGTTCAATTCTTATCTGATAATCACACCTACATCGGCTCGGAGTTGTCCAAACGTGGTGTGACTTGGATTTTTGATCCTCCCGGCTATCCTTCGTGGGGCGGAATATTCGAAGCTGCCGTCAAGGTCGCCAAGGTCCATCTCCGCCGTGTGATTGGGGAAACGATCCTCACCTTTGAGGAGTTGCAGACAGTATTTTGTAAGGTCGAAGCGGTCCTGAACTCGCGCCCTCTTTGTCCTATTTCGTCTGACCCCAGTGACCTGGAACCCTTAACTCCAGGTCACTTCTTAATTGGCAGTCCCCTGACTTCCTTGCCAGAGTATCCGTTTGTTGATGTCGCTGCCAATCGATTGTCGCGTTTTGAGCTGCTCCAGCAAATTACGCAATCATTCCACCGTCGGTGGTCCTTGGAGTATTTACATTTGCTGCAGCAACGGGTTAAATGGACAGATAAAACTAACCCACCGCGTGTAGGCGATCTTGTCCTCGAACTTACCTCCTTTGCAATGGAGGCTCGGTCGGATACTTCAATTATTTCCCGGGTCGGATGGTATTCCTCGAGTCTCTGAAGTTAAGGTTGGAGATTCAGTTTTGAAGCGGGCTGTCGCGACTCTCTCCCGCTTACCGATTGATTAACCTCCGTTAGAATGCCTTCATCCAGACACGGTCTGGCTGGGGCGGGGGACTGTTCGATATTTATCGGTCTCTTTCGGTAGTTCGTTCGTGTCGCGACCGTGTGCCGCCAGATGGCGTTTTTCGTAGTATAAAAATGGTATGGCCGCGTTGTCTGAACGGTCTGAACGCTATAGTGTTTCGTGTGTAACATATAAATTCGCACGTTGTTTGTTATCGCGTAAAAACTTACTCTGCCTATGACTTTTAGTTAGGCGTCGGTTGTAGTTCTTAGAATCAGTAATCGGGTCATATTTTGGCCACCGTGCCCGGTCTTGGTTTGAATTGGTATTAAGTGTGGTGTGCAAGGATTCGGCTATTCCTCCCGGTCTCGAATCCTCAGGGAAGTATCTACACACATATTTCAGACAATAGACACATCATAACATCACCTACCTATCTATCAGTACACTACATTCCTCAGCTTCCCATGACCAGCATCTGCAAGGGTCTGGTGAGTACCTACTCTAAGTTCTTAGTTATTCTCATAGGGCACTATTATCGAACACTTGTCATTGACCGGATCGGGATGTTGAGCATGAGGGTCTCAATAAATAAAACGGTGGCCTTCCTCTTTCACGGCCCACGTCGTAGTCCCCCCCGTGGAGCGAAGATTGCAATACATGGTGTGGAAATCCCGCTGCCGGCCCATTTGAAATATCTGGGCCTGCAACCTGACAGCAAGTGGTGCTTCGCGGAGCACATGGCAAAGCCCCAAAGCCCCAAGGCTGGAAAGCGTAGCTACCGCGCTGGGTAGGCTGTTGCTTAACATCGGAGGGCCTGGGTCGCAATGTAGGCATTTGTACGGCGGTGTGATTCGATCCATGGCTCTTTACGGAGCCCCTATCTGGGCGGAAAGTCTCTCCGCCCGCAACAACTTGGCCCTCTTAAGAAGGCCACAGAGGGTTATCGCAACGAGACAAATTAGGGGTTACCGGACCGTGTCATGGCCGGCGGCCACTGTGTTGGCAGGTGTCCCGCCTTGGGAGCTAGAAGCAAAGGTCCTGGCGGCGGTCTATCAGCACTGCGTAGAGTCGCGTGCTCGGGGCGAGCTGCTCAATACTAACGGCGTGCGGGCTGCAGCCCGGACGGTTATGCTCCGGCAATGAAAAGAATATCTTACCTATCTTCCTGTCGCCGGGGTCAAACTAGTGGCGGTGGTACTCCCTGTCCTGGAAGAATAGCTGAACCGCCGTAAACTGACGTTTAGGTTGACACAGATGCTTACTGGACACGGCTGTTTCGGTAAGTAGATACTTGTCAAATTCTACAGAGAGAAAGATATCCAAACTGTGTGGAGTGCGGCGCGATCTGAAAAAAGCTTATCACAGGGTGTTACAAAACAATTTGCACTGTAGTATGTGATGCGTGTGTGTATGTGATAGCGGCGGCTGACGGCTTGGTTTGACGTCAGACTTTGCGTGCTGTCCGCTCGGCTGTTCATCCTGTACCTAGAGAGTTGTCTCCAGAATAAGATCGATGAACGTAGGGATGCAAATGGGTGTGAACTAAATAGTTGTGAGTTGCCTGCTTTACGCAGATGACAAAGTGTTTTGGGCCGAATCGCCGACGGACGGAGTTAACCTGCACCGTAATGGCTAGATTAATTTTGTGTGCATTTTGTGCTCATGAAAAGTCTATGATCTACGTTCGCTTTAATGTATAGTTACACATGCTAATAAAAACATGCTAAAAGAGCTGCTTACACGTGCTACCAACAAGCATGCTAGTTTCAAACATTACTAGCATACTTATTAGGCAAACCTGTTCACGCGTACTAAAAGCACACCCTTCCACCCGCGCTGCAGAAAGTATGCTCATTAATCGCACGGCTGTCGATTTTTGAGCAGCCGTGAAATTAGCATGCTCATTATTAGCAACGTGTGTTACACACATGCTAGTATCGTGCAAGTGCTCAATACTAGCATGCTTTCGTGCTAATAAAGAGCATGTGTAATAGTAGTGTTAAAGTGTCGACTGTCAGTGTCAGTTGTCACTTACTTGTCACTCTTGTCAAGTCTTGTCACTTGTCAGTGTACTCACTCAGTGTTATTATTTACCGAACGTATTTCTTTCGGTTTACACGTGTAATGTTGGGGTTTAATAATTGAAAGTATAGTATAACTGTGAAAAAATGGATGCCTACGATATATTTAAGAAATTAACTAAAGGTTTGAAGTTTAAACATCGAGTTTTAGGTGTTAAAAATCTGGTAAGTAAACAAACATAACCTTACTTTTTATTTCGTTCAAGTGCTTTTTAATGTCGGTGTTACTCTGCTAAGGCGATTAATTATGTTTTAATAACATAATTAACATACCAAAGGTGTCTCTAAATTATCTTACGCAATAGGTAACTTCTTAGCTAAGTAAATAATAGGTTTAAAAAATAACAATATTTGAGGTTATTTTTTGGAAGTGTCTAGTCGTCCGCTAAACGGATGATTAGCAGAGTTAGTCGTCCGTAAATTTAAAAATAACACGCGTGTACGTCTATTTTTTTGTTAAAAATAATGTATGTAGTTATTCTTAAAAAAATATCAAAAAACAACTTTTTAAAAATAACATAACATAACTTTGTTACCCGAAGGTGTAGGCAGCGGCTGTTAAGCCTCGTCTCGCCGTTATGTTTACGTCCCAAATGAAATAAGTGGCGAACCTATTGTCATACCGGGCACAAAGTATTTCCGTCATCGATATTTATCACACATAACTTCTGAAAGCAATTTCGAAAAGTCATTTGTGTGAGCCAGTGTCAGGATTCGACCCCGGACCTCTGGATCAGAAGCCGTGTGCTCGACCACTGCGCCACCGAGACTGTTTTAAAATTACATTTACAGTATTAAATTTTTCCAAAAAAAAGTTAGGTTGGTTAGGTTTTTTTTTTTTAATTTTTGACGACATCTCAGCGATAAATAAAAACGATTATACAAAAACTAACAACAGTAACGACTGGAAGTACACCAAGAACGAAAAAATTGAAAATATTGCATTGACTTGTACAGGTTTCTTAATTCATCGAGATATTGCCCAACATTGTCGTTCAACCTGTGATTAAAAGAAAAGGGAGACCTAAAGGTACCAATAACACCGATTTCGGTGTTAGTATCGGTAGGAGAATAAATAATAATAATGAAAAAATAATAATTAGATTTTATGTCAATTAATAAATTTGTCGGACGATTAAATTATTTTATTCATCCAATAATCGGACCATTTAGTTATTTTGTTCATCCGATTAGCGGACGACTAGCAACAGCCTTATTTTTTACAGGAAAAAAACACCACACCTGTTATAAAGAAAGAAAAGTTGGAAGCAGAAGAAGAACCGGATATTAATAGTGAAGATGAAATAGAGAATCAATCTGAGAATTCAATATCTGAATCCGAAGGCCATAATTCCGAAAATGAAGAGGAAAAAGATGAAGATCTTCAATTAATATCAGGTATTAAAGTGGGAGAAAAAAAGAAGAAAGTGAAAAAACAGAAACCTGAGGATTTAAAGAAGAAACTTGAACTAGAGGAGGTACTTATATTTTACAGCTGTTTATATAATAAATCTTTAAGCAGACATATACAGTAATTAATTTAATATTTGAAGCACTTTCTATTACTTGATTCTACTACATTCTACTTGATTCTATTACATTCAATAATTAAGATTAATATAGTTTATCACATAAAATACCCTGACGTTTTAAATTTTTAACTACCATTACTCTTAATTGTTTTTGTTAGAGTTCATAAATAATTAAGAGGAATATTACTGCCTTACCTTTATGAGAGTTAGCTGTTTTTGATATAATAATTTCCAATCTTTATGTAGATGCTACTATGTAGATGTTATGATGCTATTATCTAGATGCTACTTTCCAATCTTTTTGTAGATACTACAATAGAACGGATGAGGCATCTTCATCCGTTCTATTGTTTAGCATCTCAATGTCTGAAGGCATCTTGATTTTACAAAATTTTGTATGTATGGTTCCAGAGTAATCATTCCCATGGGCAATTAGAGTACAAACACTACAAATTAGTTGACTAGTTAAAGTTTAATATTATAACAAATAATCAGTCACATTTATGAACCATTCATATATGTGACTTGTTATAACATATTTGAAAATGATATTATAAATATTTTACATGAAATTTTACCAGCAAAATCGTTTTCGCAATGAGCATGGCATAAGGTCAGTTGGTCGGCACATACCTCCTGCATTACAAGACTTTGCTGAGCTGATGACTAGGTACAATATCTCTGGAGCATTAATTGATACTGTGAAGAAATGTGGATATACTGAACCAACTCCAATACAGCGGCAAGCTGTCCCTTGTATGTTGGAGGTGAGTCAATATTCTCAACTTAATTCTAACCATATATAAACCCAACAAAATTCTCGATCTTCTATTGATAGGTGTTTGTAATGCTTGAAATAATGTAGAGTAGAAAACATGGAAAAAAATGTGTATATCTAAATTATAGTTTCATGGTTATTCACATAAGTAATCACAACATAATTTGTATTTCATATAGCTTGTATACATATCAGATAAATAAAGAACAGATAAATTTGGAACCTAAAAATTATTTCAAATGTGAAAATCAAGCTACTTCAGCTGAACAGATGTTACTTCCTGTGCTGCATTGTATACGTAAGCTTTGTATTTTCTGATGTAAACAAAGAATGCTAGTTAATATTAATAACTGTTCTTTAGGATCGACAGATATTTGCATGCGCACCAACAGGCTCTGGTAAAACAGCCGCCTTCTTGCTTCCCATATTGCACTCGCTTGGTGCGCCACAAGGTGGTCCCAGAGCACTTATACTGTGTCCAACAAGAGAACTAGCTCAACAAATATATAGAGAAGCCTTAAGACTGAGCGCTGCCAGCAATCTCAGATGCAGCGTTGTGAGGAATATCAAAGAGAGCAAAATTAAAGAGCGAGAAGCAACAATAAAAAAAAGCGGTAACTAATTTTAATTACGGTTAACTAGTAATTAATAACAAAATTTTGGATTTATCACTTTTTCTTTACATGCATTGTGCATGAATTATGGTTACAAACCACCCAGTTTATCAACAGGGTGGTTTTTATTATCCCCTTATCTATTAAAAAAAACCGCATCAGAATCCGTTGTGCAGTTTCAAACATATAAACATATAAGGGGACAGACAGCGGAAAGCAACTTTATTTTATACTATATAATGATAATGATGATATAATATTACTTGATTTTTATTACTTCTTGAATCAATTACATTATTAATAAAATATGTTTATTTTCAGATATAGTTGTTAGCACACCAAATAGGTTATGTTACTTGATGAACCAAGAAAATGTCAGCATTTCTCTAGATAGGTAAATGTATATATATTTTGTATACAAGTTTATGTTATAAATAGTTAAAAAAACACCTTATTTCTTAAATCTTACCTAATTGTATTACAAAATTAATATGACAATTAATATGCGATAAAAAAGCGAAATTGTATCTCAACAGAACATGCTCAGATAAATATAAAGGGAAATTCTATTGAAATGTAAGGTTGCAATTTAGAGGTGTTGTTCCAGAGTTCGTTGGTTAATTATTGATGAGGCGGACAAATTGTTCGAGGGGTCCAGCGAGCAGGAGTCGGACTTCAGACAGCAGCTGGAGCAAATCATGTCTGCATGCGCGAGCAAACAGAGGCGTATAGCGATGTTCAGCGCCACACACACCCCGGTGGTGGCCAAGTGGTGTCGCCACAACATGAGGGGGCTCATCAACGTCACAGTTGGACAACGGTTAGTAACATAATAATATATGTTATTCAGTGGTAGAATCAAGCAGTTTGCTGCATGAAGAGGCCAGCTCATCTGGTGATATACCACTAGCTCTTTAATAGTATAGTGGCCTATGCCTCGTTTCGTTCGATGATAAAGGTGACGTAAAAGACATTGCCGACGAGGGGTACTAGCTGCATCACATAAAACTGTCCGGAGCAAACCTAAGGGCATCGCGTTAGACCCTGCCACACTAAACTTACACTTCTGCAACATCAGCAGTATCTATTCTAATTGCTGTTCATCAGAATCTTGAAACGACAAACCCGGCTTTGTTGTTTGTTACGGTGACTCAGATATCTTTTCCGGCAGATACCACATCTCCCATACCATGCTGACAATTTACTGAACATTTATAAATTATACATATTATAAGCAAGCTATATTGTACAATAAGAATTGGAGCGATATGAAGATATTAAAATATGTTTTTAATAATAAATAATACAACATTTCAGGAATGTAGCAACAAATTTAGTTGAACAAAAGTTAATGTACTGCGGCAATGAAAATGGAAAACTCATAGCTTTCAGACAACTCGTGAAGGAGGGACTGAAGCCTCCCGTACTGGGTAATGTGCAATGTTCACTACTGTCTCTTTAATGCTGAAACTCTGCAACTTCTCATATTGACGAACTTGTGTTCTTCGACTGTCATTACAAATTTTTTCCGTGTACCCGAAGGTGTAGGCAGCGGCGTTTAAGCCTCGACTCGCCTAATCGTTACTTCTCAAATAGAATAGCTGGCGGAACCTCACGCCATACTCACATATATCACACGTAACTTCCGAAAATAAATCGAGAAACCAATGGTGTGAGCCAATCCACGCCTTCTGAACCTGAAGGCGGCAGAGTCTCTGTATACCAATATATATCATTAATAATTAATCAATAAGTCTTGATTAAGAGTATCAATGAATTAAACTGTTATGTTTCAGTGTTCGTTCAGAGCAAGGACCGCGCCAAGCAACTGTTCAAAGAGCTGATATACGACGGCATCAATGTGGATGTGATACACGCTGACAGAACACAGACACAGGTAATCAGCCACACAGGCTGAGGTTATAGATTGAATAGTGGCTAGAGAGGGAAAGGCGTCGGGCCTTCGAATACCTCTCACCGTGCGAAACTCGACATAAGCCACTTTCCATAGATATTCTGATAAGTCCTAATATTTCACCGATGGAGCCAGCCCAAAAATTATATTAAAATGTATGTTTCAGCGAGATAATGTGGTTCGGAGTTTCCGCGTGGGTCGTATATGGGTCCTGATCTGTACCGAGCTGATGGGACGAGGTATTGATTTCCGAGGAGTGAACCTGGTCATCAATTATGACTTCCCACCCTCAGCGATAGCCTACATACACAGGTATGTGTCTCTGGTATTTAAAACGAGATTTTTTCAAGTACTTGTCGTTATAATTTGGATTGTTCTCAAATTCGATTATTAATTGGTTGCAGGATCGGTAGAGCTGGTCGTGCGGGACAAAAGGGAAAAGCTATTACTTTCTTCACACAAGATGATGTGGTGAACCTGAGAAGGTAAACTGGACTGTCTCTGATCAGTATATTGAGTGTATATTTAAGCTTGCAAAAACTGATAGTCTAGACAGCAGTCTTGACACGTCATATTGATGGTTTTCGGTCCAATAGAATTCCTAGCGGATTTATTGTCATACGTGGGCTACGACATTGTCATTCATTGACATTTGTAAAGTAGGGACCTCTCAATTACATTAATAAAAAATATATTAATAATTGGCAATTTATTAAACTAGTAGATTTATAAGGCTAATAAATATGTATTATCTGTTACAGTATAGCATCAGTGATGAAACAGTCCGGATGTGATGTGCCCGAGTATATGTTGAAACTGAAACAGAATCAAAACAAACGTAAAATACGTATGAAGAAGGCGCCGAACAGGGACAACATATCCACCATATTGGCGAAGAGGCCTGACAAGTAAGTGTTCATCTGGCCACCCACAACAAACAAACACCACGTGGCGTTTGAATTGTCTGGGCCTGTGGAATTTTGTTGGTTTATGCACATGATTTCAATATTTTTTGCAGGAGAAAGTTAGACGCAGCTAAAGAAGCCTCTGAATCGGACAAATCTAATGCTACCGAAAAAATAAAGGATGGTAAATTCAATAAACAGAGAAAAATTCAAAATGATAAGAAGAAGCTTCCTACAACTCCCCGCAATGGAATTAAGAAAGATAATAATAATAAAAAGAGAAAAAAGAAAACTTTAGGAAATAAGAAAATGAACAAAAGCTAATTAATTTTATTAATATAATTATTTTAATTTAAAATGTTTTATTAGTCTACATTTCTAATATTAGATGCAGAAATTTGACTCAAAATTCACTTTTAACACAGCAGCTTTATCTACCAATTATAACATTTCATCATCATCATCATCAGCCTATTGCAGTCCACTGCTGGACATAGGCCTCTCCCAATTTGCGCCACAACATCCGATTCTCTGCCTTCCGCATCCAGTCTTTTCCAGCAGCCTTTCTGAGGTCGTCTGACCATCGGGCTGGTGGGCGTCGTACACTACGCTTACCAAGTCGCGGTCTCCACTCAATGACCTTCTTGCTCCATCTACCATCGGTCCTTCGGCAGATGTGACCAGCCCATTGTCACTTTAGCGAGCTTATTCTACGAGCTATGTCGGTTACTCGAGTTCTCTGTCGGATATACTCATTTCTGAGTTTATCCTTCAGATCTCTGAAGGATAAACTCAGAAATGAGACCCCGAGCATAGCTCGCTCCATAGCTCGTTGAGCGACTTTAAATTTGTGGACTAGCCCCACCGTAAGTGTCGGCACCGTAGGTCATAACTGGTAAGACGCACTGGTTGAAGACTTTGATCTTCAGGCATTGCGGTATAGGCGAGTCGAAAACTCGTCGCAGTTTGCCAAATGCGGCCCAACCCAGCTGAATCCTCCTGTCGGCTTCCTTCTCGAAGTTTCGTCTACCTAACTGGATAGTTTGGCCCAGGTAGACGTATTTGTTTACAACTTCGAGAACCGACCCTCCGACATTTATCGGTCTGGGCACGACATGTTCATTGAACATGACCTTCGTCTTGTCCAAGTTCATGTCCAAACCGACACGCCGGGAGGATTCGTCTAGGCTGCGCAGCATTCCGCTTAACTGTTCCAGCGACTCTGCCATTACAACGATGTCGTCGGCGAACCGAAGATGTGAGATGTACTCACCATTCACGTTGATACCCTGTCCAGTCCAATCCAGGGTCTTGAAAACGTCCTCCAGAGCGTTGGTGAAGAGCTTAGGAGATATGACATCTCCCTGTCTTACACCTCGATTAAGCTCGATGGAGTTCTTCACCTGGTCCTGTATCTGGACAGTCATCGTGGCGGTGTCATACAAGCATCTCAACAGCTCGATATAGCGCCAGTCGATCCGACATCGCTGTAATGCATCCAGAACTGCCCAAGTTAATAAAGGAGCCCATAAAAAGATTCGATCTCTGGCTTAGAGGTGACGACACGTCCATCCGCAGTTTTCAGCTTCGTCAGATGGGGCATTCCAAGCTGCTGAGCAAACACTTTCGACCCGTTGTTGCGGTCGATCGCGCTCTCGATTACACGAGTGTTCACTCGACGAAGGTCGCGCCGCATCAGCTTTCTAATATGCTGGTTTAGGCTTCTCCATTCTGACGAAGACAGCTGGTCGGATGGAGTTTCTCGCCTTTGCCTCATCAGCTCGAGCGTCTCGGCAGAGAGTTTGGACTCCTTTTTCTGCGATCTCGGGAACAACCTTTAAGACACTTTCCTAAGCGTGTTGACCACAGTGCTGATCTTTTCTTCACATCGCCTGTGGTTTCCAGCAGGTCGAATCGATTTTTAAGTTCTATTTGGAACTTTTCGGTTTCGGCTATTTGGAGCGGCGTAGGTCGGAGAATAGACCTTATCTTCCGGGTCCTTTCAGCTTTCAAGTTAATATTTAGAGAGCCCCGAAGAAGTCGGTGATCGCTTCCAGTATTGAACCTGTTGATCACAGAGACATCTCTAAATATGTGCTTACTATCCGTAATGATAAAATCCATCTCGTTCCTTGTCACAGAATCGGGACTTCGCCAGGTCCACCTCCTGTGGAGACTATTCTTGAAGAATGAGTTCATCAAGAAGAGCCCTTCAGACTCCAGGAAGTTAACCAGCATCTGGCCCCTGTGATTTCGGCACCCCAAGCCATACGGACCGATTTTCGTTTCGCCGCGTTCTTGTACTCCCACTTTGGCATTGAAGTCCCCCATAACAACGTTGTAATTTGCCTTGGCGGTACCATGTATTGCTTTTGCAATATCTTCGTACATCGCCTCGGCAATCTCGTCAGAGTATGTCGAGGTCGGCGCATATACCTGTATTACCTTCAGGGTGTATCTGTTGGTAAGCTTCAATACAAGGTAAGCTACCCTGCTCGACACACTACTGATCTCAACAACGCTGCTAACGAGGTCCTTGTGAACGAGGAAACCAACACCCCCCTGGGAGAGCTGGTCACCTTCCCGAAAGTAAAGTAAGTTACCAGACTGTAGGGTTATCGTGTCCTCTCCCTCTCGCCGGACTTCAGATAGCCCTAGAATATGCCAGTTCAAGTAACTCAGCTCTACCTCGAGTTCGGTGAGGTGTTGGTCCAGCCGAAGACTGCGTCCGTTATAGTTAGCCACGCGTAGTTGACGTTGACAGCCTGCCGTAACCCGGAGATTCTTCGCACCCCCTGTCCCACCGTTACCACGACCGCTGCCTTGGCCAGGAATAGCGGGACCAGCGGGAACTGGGGGCCGTTGCATTTGTGCTTTCATGGGAGGTTTTTGCCCTTAGTCCCCACGCTGGGCAAACGGGTTGGAGACCGCAGGGGTGAACCTTTTTAGATTGGGACGCTGCTGCCCGCCCCTACTATGAACATTTAAGTCCACCCATATTTAGGAATGGTTATCCCGCCATTCTTCGGTATTGTGCTGTGTGAGCTTGTCAGCCATATGCTTTTCTTTCTCTCCCGACTGACTGAGAGAAACAGAACATTTAACAACCTCATATAAGAGAGTGGCGTAAAGTGGCTAGATCAGAACGAGGTTGAAGGAACAGATGATTTTACAGAATTGGTTCCCAGTTCCAACAGTCTCTCTTGAGACCGCTCATGATCTTCCATGGACTGAATTATAGTAGATAATATTTAAATCACAGTAGTTCAATTGTTAATTTTTTATTACACTTATAATTAAGCTCTCAACAATATTGATTAAAAGTCTCAACTACCGACTCGTAATTAAAAGTATGAATATTTTTTTCTTTTTACAATAACCATCCAACGCTTTTACGTAAGAAACGCACATTTTAGAAAATCTCCCGTGAGAGGGGGGGATGAGATATCATTATAAATCCACTAGGATTGAAACAACAAACATATATCTTACACATAATCCATATATTATATAAAAATTCTATACAAAATATACAGTCTTCGTTCACAGTTTATACAAAAATATAATATTTTAAACTTGACCAGATAAAATCTCCAATAGTTAATAAATTATTTTATGAATCAAATATGATATTTGAGAGTCAATAAGATATTGAATAATACAATTTGTGTGAATGAAATACACGATAATAAAATAATCCATAGAGAATAATACGACTATCTGGATTTATTGTAATTAATTTAGTTTTACAATGATTTGATCCATAAATAAATTCGAATTAGTTTATGGCACTTTTTAATCATTAACAGGTAATTGAACAACAACAATTAACGCATATTTAGATATTATATCTGTATCGAACCGTTCAGATGGGAGCAAATTACGTCGCTCGTAGAAAATCAACAACAAAGTTTGTAATTTTTCCATTTATATCTAGTTTGGTTTGTAAAAAATCACATTAATTTTGAGTTAAAGATTACCTATATTATCCTCAAAGATTATAAACAACATTTTGATAGTTAGTACTATGGCGATTTTACTTTGGACAACAAAGAACAATTTTAGAGTCACTAAATTATGGTTAATATTTATAAAGCCTCGTGATATTACTTATAATCTAAAAATAATTGTTAGCAAATAGTAATGACTTTACTAAAACCAAGCTTAGCGTCGCGCTTTCAGTATAATAATTGCATATTCCAATAAGATCAATAACAACATTTTTGTTTAATTAATGTAAATCAATCAAGCCTCTTTAATTACCAATGTTTTAAAAAAATCGAGTCAAATGATTACTTATATATATGGGCGTCAAAAATCATAAAGATTCAAAATTACTATTATTACAAAAATATTAATTAGAAGAAGAAAAAAGTACCTCTTTAATAAAAAGTTGTAAAACTTTCAAAAATTATTTCATAATAATATAACATCTATACGTTCTTATATAGAATTTGGAAATTCCAGAGATTTTTATTACTAAAAATATAATATCGTCGAACATAAAAAATAATCTTAAATTATATAATTTAATTTCAAAATACTTTATTATATTTACATTTTGAGAAGTGTAAGCTTAACTAGTTTTATGGAATACAACAAAATATACAAGTCTTTAAGTCTTTCACATTCATTATGACAACTAAAGCAATTTATAAATAGGTACATTACATTTTTATAATAAATATACACACCTTGGGCGACGCCATCATTACATAGTATAAAACTAAGTCACTTTCCGCTGTCTGTCCCCTTATTTGCGCATATCTTTAAAACTATGCAACGGATTTTGATGCGGTTTCTTTTAATGGTTAGAGGGTGTCAACGGGGTGGTTTTGATCTATAATTCATGTATAGTGTAGAAATAAAAAGTGATAATTTTCAAAATTTAGAACTTTAATCGCAAACGCTGCCTGAACCCTAAGTGATAGATCCTAACAATGTTCTGCATTATTAAAGACCTCAAGAAGGTCTACAAAAAAGTCCGCGAGGGCATATGCCTATCTCTTAGGGATAACCCACAATGATCATTTTTATTCCTTTACTTTTGGCGCAGTGGGCGAGCGCACGGCCTCTGATCCAGAGGTCCGGGGTTCGATTCCAGACACTGGCTCACACCAATGACTTTTCGAAATTATTTTCGGAAGTTATGTGTGATAAATATCGATGACTGAAAAACTTTGTGCCCGGTATGGCAATAGGTTCGCCACCTATTCCATTTGGGACGTAAACATAACGGCGAGACGAGGCTTAACAGCCGCTGCCTACACCTTCGGGTAACAAAAGGCGTGAAGTTATGTACTTTTTACGAGAAATAATGGCTTATTTACGAAGCGATTTTAAACATTACAGCATTTATTTTCATCCAATTAAGTGTCTTAAATAGATTGTTTATATGATATGTAATATAGATGATCCTGGCCCTTTACAGCATGCAATTTAAACAAATATTAACGTAGATATTACAGTATTAACATAACGGGACATAGCATTTGCGTTCCGCGCCAAAACGTGTGCCGGTAAATAGCATTTTGATGCGGAACAAAGTTCGCCGGGTCAGCTAGTTTTTGATAAATTACAAAAAAAAAACACAAACCAATAACTAGTCAAATATGAATAGGACTAGCTGCCAAAATGGCTTCGTCAAAAATTTGTGTAAATCATAATAATTCGTATAAACTACATACTTTAATCAAAGTAAAAATCTGTCGCCTACATCTATTTCCTTAATAGCTGTTACCAACATTGAGAATTATATTCATTCAAATACAAGCAAAATCAAATTCTTCATTCTCAATGTAGTAAAAACTTTACAACTTCTTGTTTGTCATCATTTGCCTTGCATTTGCCTTTAAATAATTTTAAAATGTCGTTAATTTACTGCAGACTTATTAGGAATAGTCTTTGGTTAAAAACAAAATACAATCTTATAAAAAATCTGAAGGCAACGTTGGTGTTACAAACATGAAACGAATATTTAGAAACTATGTATCTATAAATAAGTCATCCTATTAATTATAAGACCTGGTTCTCGAGTGAATATGCTGCGAATGTATGGCATATTGAAATATATTTATAAAGCAATATTATACCACCGGTACCGCCACTTATAAACAGTAATGCTACAACCATCAAATTTCAGTCCTTAGTTTGGGAAACCCAAATAATAAGTTTAGAATATTATTTCCTTCGTCAGCAGTAGCAGTAGTAGTGTAACCAAAAACCACAATCAATGTTACTCGCACAGCCAATCACAAGGTAACCTGGGCATCTTGTTCGCGGGCCACGGCAAGTAGCCGGCAGTTTTGAAGACCCAGTAGTCGTAGGACACTTTACTGACCAGCAGCACCAGCACCAGCACCTCGATCCCGATGATGTAGTAGATGTAGTCGGTCCAGTCCCGGGGGGTGTGGCACACGTTGGCCTCCACGAGGTCCACGACGGCGCCGCCCCCTTCGCACATCAGCATTTTATAATCCGGAATATTTTTTAAATTTTCAAGAAGCCACGGCTGGAACAAGAAAGTTGTATAATAATATAGATGTGCCGTATGTTGAATAGAAATCGATGGGTTCGATCCTGATCCAAATATAAATATTTGTGTGATGAACAATAAAAACTAAAGATGTGTTTCACAATAGCTCCTCTATTTGCAACTAGATGGCGCTGAATATAAAAAAAAGTTACGTGGAGTCGCTCCGCGCTACTGAAGTGGAACTTTTTATCAGACGTACATTTATACATAACTTCACGCCAAATCCCTTGCGGGGTAGGCAGAGAGAACAGAGCGCCATAGGGCACGATTCTTACACGGCTCACTCGCTTGGTTGACTTTCATAACTCTTTTCATGCACGCGCGTCGGTTTTTGAGGCTATTTGGCCATGGAATGTGTGTCTTGGCCGTCCTCGACATCGTCCTACATCCATCCGCTTTTGCATTGTATATCTGCTTAGTCAGTCTTGCATCAACCATTCTTTTTACATGTCCGAACCATCGGAGCATGCCCTTTCTTACTTTTACACCGACACTCTTTCAAACCAACTTCTTTCCTTACAACCTTGTTTTCTACGCGGTCAGCGAGACTCACTCCGCAGATTTTGCGTAGTGGCCTCATTTCTACCGCGTTTATTCTACTTTCATGCACACACTGCCATACCCAGCTCTCGCTTCCATAAGTTAGCGTTGGGATCAGGACCGCATTGTGGATTGCTAGCTGGGCTTTTCTACTAATGTTTTTTGCGCCCAGGAATCTGCCCAACGCTCCATTTACGCTATTTCCTTTCGCCACTCGTCTTTCTACACCCGCGGTGTACCTTCCATCCCTGCTAAAAGCGCATCCAAGATATATAATTTCATTCACCTGTTCCAGCACTACATCATCAACCATTATCCTTGCATCTGTTCTGGATTACTCACATTCAAACACCATACACCATTACATTTATAACACGCTTAATTTATAAAGAGCACAACTTACTTACTACTGTGGAATGCCACAGTCGGTAGTTTTACCAATACACGGTAAAACTACTGACTGTGGAATGGAGATTGGCGGGTTCGATCCCCACTCGAGTATAATTCTTAATATAGGTCTGGGTAGACTTTGGTGACTACTTTATTTAGGAGGATCTGCCATATTCGACGTCGCATTGTTCTTTGATTTAGGTACTCCCCCAAGCTCAAGCCCATTCGATACCCATATTGTAAAATGCATTAAAATGCTTATAGCATTCGATTTAGAATGACGTCACATTTTCAAGTTACTATCGAAAAGCCCTTTCATTTGATACCCATATTGTAAAAAACATTAAAACCATATTTGAATGAGAAGCGGTGGATTTTCACCGGTCGAGCCGGCCCATTCATGCAGCGGACTGCTTGGCTCTACGACTGTTAATAATATTATCCAAACTTAGCGTGTATAAAAACATTAAAATTGAGTTCTAAGATTCAATACTTAATAAATATTTATTACATACGTAATATACTACTCTGTGTAAAAAGTATCGGGCATATGTCAATAAAGAGACCCGCGTAAAAGAGGTCGTTCTAATTTTTTTACTGCATGTTGGTAGCACTGTACTGATTTAGCGCGCAAAATTTGAACGGGATCTGTCATTTAATTTGTTTTAAACTAAACTTTTTGTTGGTCATAGTTTTGAGTCCTCGGCGATTTTTACAATGGAAAATATTGTTGAACGAAGAGTGTGCCTTAAATTTTGTGTTTCGAATGATATTTCATGTGGTGAATCACTAAAAATGTTGCGAAATACCTACGGCGAATCATGTATATCGGATACAAGGGCTTATGAATGGTATAAGGCTTTTAAAGAAGGCCGAGAAGTAGTAGTAGACTTGCCTCGTTCTGGTAGGAACTTCAACCGCTACGACCAAAGAAAACATCGACAGAATCAAGAAGCTAGTGCTTGAAAATCGACGTATGAGTCTGAGAGAGTTGGCTAGTGAGGTGAACATATCTTTTAAGTCCGTCCACAATATTCTCATTGACATTTTAGGCATGAAACGCGTCGCCGCTCGACTAGTTCCAAAAGAGCTCAATTTTGTTCAAAAAGGGCAGCGAAAGCATGTCGCTGAAGACATGGTTTCCCGAGCTTCTACGGATTCGACCTTTATGAAACGTCTAATAACTGGCGACGAGACATGGGTTTATGAGTATGACATGCAAACAAGCCAACAGTCTTCAGAATGGCGTCTCGAAAACTAGCCGAAACCCAAAAAACCGCGGCAAAGTCGCACCGAAATGAAGGTGATGCACACAGTTTTTTTTTACTACCGTGGTGTGGTTCACTCCGAATTCCTTCCAGAGGGAGAAACAGTGAATAAAGAATATTATTTAGGCGTTATGAAGCGTTTGCGTGAGAGTATCCGCCGAAAACGTCCAGATTTGTGGCGACACAACTCATGGATGCTGCACCATGATAATGCACCATCACACACAGCCATTATAGTGAAAGAGTTTTTAGCGAAAAATTCAACAAACGTTCTCGACCAAGCACCCTATTCACCTGATATAATATAATAAAAAAAAGTCAGACGGAGCCCGTCTGACTTTTTTTTATTTCCCAAGTTAAAATTACCACTTCGAGGAAAACGTTTTGATTCAATAGAAGCCATAAAAGAAAATTCGCTGAATGAGCTAAAGGCCATACCGCAAATAGCCTATGAAAAATGTATGGAAGACTGGGTGAAGCGGTGGAGATGTTGTATTGCAAGCGATGAGGCCTACTTTGAAGGCGATAAAATAAATTTAGATGAATATTTTGTATTTTTTGTTTTATTGACAAATTCCCGATACTTAGTACACAGAAGGTATACATACTTAGATACTTACATACATACATTGCAAAATAACAAATATCGATTTAATTATCTTTATAATAACAAATATACATCTGGCATGTTCGGTAGCCGCTTCGTAACCACTTGTTGTGTTACAAAAAAAATTAGAGATTTACAAAAAAAGTACTAGTACAGATAGCACAAAAAGAATTAATTAGAAAGAAATTGCAATAAGGTAAAAATAATTAAGACAAATCAAAATTTAGTTAATATAATGAAATTAAATACAAAGAAATAAAAAAGTCCTTATTTTACCAGCTACATAATGCATTTTAATAACTATACTAGTTGTTGCTCGCTACTTCATCTGCGTGGACGCCAAAAAATATTCAATAAATAATTTCAACTTTCCTACAATTTTATTACATGTACAGATTATTTGGCGGCACATTAGAAAGAAATTATTTATTTTACCCATTTTGGTTTTTATACTTCTTAAACGTATTTGTAATCTAATTGTACTTTTGTACATATAGACTAATGGTTGCAATAAGGTAAAAATAATTAAGACAAATTAAAATTTAGATTATGTAATGAATTTAAATACAGTAATAAATACAGAAATAAAAAAGCCATTATTTTACCTGCTACCTATTGCATTTTATTAACTATATTATTTATTAACTAATTACTATATGTTTTACAATTCTAATACTGAATTCCCAAGGTTGGCTTTTTAGTTATAGCGACGTCAAACTAATTATTATTTGTTTTAATATATAACATTCAAAAAAATGCCTTGTTTGTATATTTGAATTTTTTGTTTTTTTTTTAAGTAGCATATAAATTTTAAAATTAAAAACAATATTTTTTATGCGGTTTTGAGACACGGTGCCATAAAAACAGTGCCGCTACTAGCTTACTAGATGTCTATGTACAGTTTTTAATCACGCTATGGAAATTCTCTTCCTTGGTTTATATAAGCCGATTATGTTCTAGTAAATAAAAACTTTTAGGCTTTCGCGTTGCATATTACTCAGTGATAATGATATCTGATGATATTATGTTCTAGTGTATGAGCCACTTTACGCCAATATTCTTCTTTAATAATAATAGCCTTTAATCAAATCAATTAGTCTAGAATAGTATAAAACAAGAAATTTTAAAGCTTTTCTTTTGCTAATCCATTATTTGATGTTTGCTTATTTTCTGAAGATTTGTTTGCCAATCGGCAAAGGCCTCCTCCAACCTTTTCCATTCAGTCCTTTCTTAAGCAGTTCTGTTCCACATCATCCCTGCCACCTGTCTAATATCATCATCCCACCTTTTCTGTGGTCTGCCTCTCTTCCTTTTACCTTCCCTTGGATACCATCTTGTTATCTTCTTACTCCATTTGTCATGGCCCCTTAGCTCGTGTCCTCCCCATCTCCATTTCAGTCTCTTAACTTTCAGTGTTATGTCCATCGTTCTTATTTTATTTCTTATAACACAATTTCTCAGTCTGTCTGACCTTTTCACATTCAACATGCTCCTCTCCATAGCATACTGACAAGTTGCAAGTTTGTTTGTTGTCTCCTGAGTTAGTGTCCATGATTGACAGCCATACATAAGGACGGGTAATATGCAGGTGTTAAATAGTTTGCTTTCAATACCTATATGGAGTTTTTTGTCTTTCATAGGTTCTTTCAGATTCCAGTAACTTTTCCAGCCGTTAGTAATTCTTCTCCTTACTTCCTCCAGCATGGGATCTTTTAAAGTGATGAGCTGTCCTAGATATACGTATTCGTCAGTGTAGATAATTTCTGTGTTTCTAACTAGTACAGCAACCCGGTTTCCATTTGTCATTAGTCTTGTTTTTTCCGGATTGAGTTTTAGGCCGACTTTCTCACTTTCAGTTGCAAGGTCTTCTTTCATTCTACCTATTTCTTCTGGTGTTTTGGCGAATATCACTATATCATCTGCGAATCTTAGGTGTGAAAGCGATGTACCGTCTAAATTAATCCCAAAATTTTCCCAGTTCAGCTACCTAAAAATAGACTCCAAAACCGCCGAGAACAGTTTTGGTGAAAGTGGGTCTACTTGTCGAACTCCTTTTTCAACTTTAAATGGTACGCCTTTCTTTTCTAACTGGATACTGGCGGAGCTGTTCCTGTATATATTCTTTATCAGCCGGATGTATTTATACTCAATTCTTTTGAAAGCCAGCCTGTTCGATAGGTTGGTGTTCATCTAGTGTTCTTTCGATACGTTTTAGTATGATCTTGGCGAAGATTTTATACAATGTGTAACAGAATAAACGCAAGACCTGAAAGTAGTTTGCTCAGAATCGGCTTCTGAATCGATTCCCATCATTATTTATATGTGTTAATTTTCTCCAGAAATATCCTTCATTTAATCTAAATTAGGACCACTGCGTAAAACCAACGTAATCAAATATTTTATTTAGGGAATTATAAGCCTTAGCTCAAAGTAATAAAAGCCCATAAAAATGCACGGCTGAATTTGTAGATCGCTTAATATCCATCCATACACACACGTAAATCAATACATTTTAGAATAAAGTATTTAATTTAGGAAAGATTAGTCTTTATTTCCAAGCAATACGTCTTACTTAACTGCACAACCGAATTTGTAAAAATAACAATATCATTTCTATCCTTACCTACACACACACGTAGGTTTTTACATTTAAGCTAGTTAAATAAAAACATCATTTTAGGAAATTTCAAACTTATCTCAAAGCAATAAAGCTTTTTTAAATGCATTACTGAATTTGTAATTCCGCATTCACAATATTTTGTAGAGAAATGACAAAATCATAGGTACGTTTTTTGCAAACGCTAAATCAATATGAAAGAGCGAGATGCAATAATTTACTGACTTAGCCCTTTGAGTTCCCGCTTTTGTTTGATATGCCGCCGGCGCACGTGCCGCCAAATGCCAAATTAGTCATTCGCCGGCAACCGACAAGTGAATTACGCAATTTTGTTGTTGTTGTTTACGCGCGCGATGGCTTTCCGGTACAGCAATATCCAGTGTACTGAGATGGTGAGGACACTGGCTCGTTGCGACGATAATGTGGAGTTAGCGTGTCGAGTCTTCAATGAACGACATGGTACCAGAGTGAGCGCCAGGACAATGCTAGGTGCAACTCAGCGCCTGAGGGACTTCGGTACGTTTCGTCCTAACACGGCCTTGGATAGAGGGACGAATGTGCGCTCTACTCGTTTGCAGGAAAACATTCTCGATTATTTCGATGAACATCCAGAGAGCAGCACGAGGGAAGCAGCGTCGTTGTTTGACTGCAGCCACATGTACGTGTGGAGAACGTTACGTGCTGATGGCGAACACCCCTTCCATCTACGACGTTGTCAGGAGCTAATGCCGACTGACTACTTGCCACGACTGCAATTTTGTAGATGGTTGTTGGAAAACTGGCAACGAAACATCATCTGGACGGACGAGAGCACCTTCACACGAGTTGGTATTTACAACCAACATAACATGCATTTGTGGAGGCACGAAAATCCACATGCATGTCGTGTAGACTCATTTCAGCACAGGTTCTCCGTGAACGTGTGGGCGGGAGTTGTAGGTACACACATACTCGGCCCTGTGTTTTTACCGAGGTTGACTGGAGATACCTACCTACACTTCTTGCAAGAGATATTGCCCCAGTTATTGGAGGAGGTCCCTCTCTCGTTGTTACGACGACCCGTGTTTTACCAACATGATGGAGCTCCCGCGCATTTCACGTGGAACGTTCGACGGCATCTTGATGCGGAGTATGGCTCTCATTGGATTGGACGTGGAGGACCTATACCGTGGCCTCCCAGATCTGCCGATCTAACACCGTTGGACTTTTTTTTGTGGGGTCGAATAAAATCGCTAGTGTATGTAAACGAAGCAACCAGTATAAATGACCTCAAACATAAAATTGAACTCGCGTTTGTTAAAGTGAAAAGTGAAACTGAAGTGCTTAACAAATTAAAAATTAACTTAAGAAAACGTGCAATAATGTGTACCGAGCAAGGTGGTGGACATTTTGAAAATCTTTTAAAAAGAGGACGAAGAAGAAGTATTTAGTGTAAATAGCTCAGGTATGTACCTTCGTAATACTTATTTACTACTGTAAATACATAAATGATTGAAATCTTTTAAACACTGAATATGTTTTATACCTACGTAATAATAAAACCGGCCAAGTGCGAGTTGGACTCGCGCACGAAGGATTCCGTACCATTATCGACAAAAAACCGCCAAAAATTCACGTTTGTTGTATGAATAACCCATTTAAATATTCATTTTATTCCGTTTTTAGTATTTCTTTTTATAGCGGCAACAGCGAAGTCTTAACAACAGGGACAATTTTATCCTCTTGGTACGGAACCCTAAAAATGTAAACACACTGACGAGTAGGTGGTAATATCGCGAAATCGGTTAAAAGACGCGTGACATGTCTGACTTTAGGTATTGCCGTATTGATAAATCGCAGTGGGATGAAAGGTTGCTCAATTTAAAAATACTTTCTTAGCTATCCGTAGTTGAACTGAATTATTCGAAGTTCAAAGCCTGTAGTAGTAAGTGTGCGGACGGCGAGCAATGGGTAGTTCGCCGTTCATCATTATTTTACTAGTTAGGCAACTAACAATATTTTTTTATTTTTTTTATTTAGCGTATACTGTCCCACAGCTGGGCAAAGGCTGGCAACAATAATTAATAGGGTAATACCACAACTTACTAATATCAGCTAGGTACGTAATATTCGGCCATTAAACGTAAAGATACATACCTAAGCTTACATGCATTGCTTTCTACTCCTACCTACATGTTACGTAGGCACGCGCACGAGTATGCGCTATGAGTGTGTGCGTAGGGATACAGTAGTATGCTCAAACATTATGCGTCCAGCTAGGACAACTATTTTATAAAAAAAACATAGCGTTCTTTAGGTAAATCGAATTACAGATGTTTCTTTAGTTCTATAATTTAATTTTCTAATTGGGGTGTCTGAGGTCTTGCGTTTATTCCGTTACACGTTGTATATGTTAGACATAAGGCTTATTGGGCGATAATTTCCGATGTCGTGTTTGTTTCCTTTTTTGTACAACAGGATAATGTTGGACTCCGTCCATTGCTGGGGTATTATTTCAGTTTCCACGATATTGTTGAATATATCTGTAAGGACCGGTATTAGAATTTCTTTGTCATGTTTTAAGATTTCGTAGTTTATTTTGTCGGGACCTGGTGTTTTATCTGCACTTTGTGTATCTATTGCTTTTTCAACTTCAGCTTCAAGGATGTTAGGGACAGTTGTAGTATTGGTCAGATCTATTTCTTCTTCTATTGTATTATTTTCGTATAATTTCTTGTAGTAAGATGTTGCTATTTCCAGTATTTCTGATCTGCGGTGACTGCATTTTCCAACTGTCCTTTTTAGTCTTGATGATCCAATTCATCGAGTTCTTCAGTTCTCTATGAGCTTTTTTGATCCCACCTGATTTATTAATATATCTTTCTATTATCACCATTCTATAAATCTGTTTGTCAGTCCTTATGTTATATTTTATTTCTTTATTGATCTTCGTTAAAAGTTTTCTTCTGTCTTTCGTATGTTTAGCGCTAATTAAGTGTTTCTTCCAAAAGTCGTGTGGTTTTTGTTGTTAGCCATTTCTTCTCTTTAATTTTGGTATTTGCAGTAAGTTGTGTCTAGGTGTGTATGGTATCTTCCAACCAATTATACTTTTCTTGTAATCCTAGTTCTTTTGTGTTGAATTGGAAATCTACGAATTTATTCTTTAGTTTTAATGTTATTTGTTCCAGTTGATATTTTCCAATTTTAACGTTTGTTGGGTTTTGCTTTGGTCTAGTTTTTTGGATTGTGTTGCTTTGAGTTCTGCCCTAATAATCTTATGATTTGTGTTAAAGTTAAGTTTGTTTATTGTAGTAAAGTTAGTGAAGGATTTATTTTTGTTAGTCAGTATAAAGTCTATTTGATTTTTGGTTTTACCATCCGGAGAGGTCCAAGCCCACATATTTCTCTGATTTTTCCTGAACATCGTATTTAGGACTGACAAATTATTTTCTAGTGCGAAATTCATCACATGTTCTCCATTTCTATTTCTGGTTTTTTTGCTGAATGTGAATTTTCCTATTGTTTTTATTTCTCCAGGGCACCTGTCACCAATTTGACTGTTGTAGTCCCCTATTACCATAAGGTTTTTGTGTCCGTGCTCTCTGATTGCATTGTTTAAGTCGTTGTAGAATGAATTTATGGTTTCTAAATTAGCTTGTTCGGTAGGTGAATATATTTGTACTATTGACCAAGGATCGTCATAGCTTGGAAGTTTTAGGTTCAATATCGCTATTCGCTCTGAGATACCTATAAATTCTTCTAGGTATGAAGTCATATGTTTCTTGACAAGAAATCCTACCCCATAGAGACCTGGGGTCTCACCTATGTGGTAAAATAAGTAGTCTGGATATGATCTGATATTTTCACCCGTTCTTCGGACCTCGCTAAGGCCCACAATATCCCATTTTATATCTTTTAGTGCGTACATTAATTCGTCCAGATTTTCTTCGTTTTTCAGAGTAAGTACGTTAAGTGTTGCGATGTACGTTTTGTTTTTTTGATCGTTTTGTTGTTTTTCGTGATAAGTGAAATTATCGTTTCTGAGTGTAGTTGGAGGGTTGTGGTCTTCGTCCCCCACGAGAACCAATCGGCTTGGGGGAATTCGGTTCGTTTCTTCGATTGTTTTTAGATTCCGTTTTTCGATTATTGGTTGCTATTGTTTCTGGGTGAAGGGTATGTTACAAAAAGAACTGGACCTAGACCGCATCATTTCAAATGCATTTGTTCTATTCGACTTTATTGAAGATACAACCTGTTGTTTTTAGGTTGACTATTATCAGTAGATGGCGAAGTAGATGACTCTCTTTTCCTCTTATCTGTGCTCTCTTTCACTATGAGTTTGTCATACTTAAGATAAGCAATGTTTCCCTTTTTTCGCTCTTCGATTAATTCAGCTTGCAGCATTTTCCTTTTCGCTAGCACTTCTTTCGAGTAATCTTCACTGATATTAATTTCTTTCAGGTATTTTTTATTTCTGATAATTTCGGGTTTTCTCCAATTATTAACAAACGCACAAAGAATAGGCCTTGGTTTTTGGCTTTCTTTGCTTTTAACTCCTATACGATGAATTTTGTTGACTTCCTGATCTTCTATGATAATATTTAAATCTTTCTTAAAATATTGCTTTAATTTCTGTAGTAATTCAAAGTCTGACGTTTCTTTTTTTTCTAGGCCAAATACTATTATATTATTATTCTTTTCCCCTCTGTTCAAGAACTCTATTTCCTTTTCTAATCTTCCTATTTGGTTTTTTAGGTGTTTGTTTTCTTCTGTTAAAGAAATTTGAATAGAGCAAGATTGATACAATTTTGCCTCAATTTTATCCATGATGTTTTTTGTAATTGACTCCCTGAATTCGGCTGTTTGGTGTTGCATCTCAATCTTCAATTTATCAAACAATATTTGAAATTGTCCCTCCATTGTGATTGTTTTTTTTAGTATAGTAGATTTTTTAATTTCGTATGGTGGAAATATTTTAGTTAAGCTGGCAACACTTGCTGTGTCAATGTCAAATTAAATAGTGTAAGTTGCTGTTGTTGGTAGCATTGATTTCAGTACCATTAGTTTTGTTGACATTTGATTAATTTGACGTAACGGATAGTAATATAAAAGTGATAAATTTTCTAACCTCAAATATGGAGGAATTTTTGAAGTGAAACTTCTAATGTCTCGTGCAAGAGCGTTTAACGCATTTAACGCCCCTTGCGGCCCTCGCGGGGAAAAAAATATTATAATAACACTTTAAAACATCGAAATATATATGAAGCCAATTTTCAATTTGTTAAGCTTGAATTTTAATAGTACACAGTCATCTAGTGGCAAGTGGAGGTACTAATTGATTAGGAATGTCAATCATATATAAACCCTACGGTAGTGAAACCATAGCGCGATTTAATACGTTGGCGTATTGCGACCTCTATGACCGAAAACGTAAAAACATATTATTAGTAAATAATCGTGACAGTTAGGTACTCTGCTCTATTTGTTTGTTTTTAATAAATATATACAATGCAAAAGCGGACGGATGTAGGAGTCGAGGACGGCCAAGACACACATTCCAAGACCAAATAGAACGTGTTCTGGAGGAAGGTGATGTTAAGAGCCTCAAAAACCGACGCGCGTGCATGAAAAGAGTTATGAAAGTCAACGAAGCGAGTGAGGTGTGTAAGAATCGTGCCCTATAGCGCTCTGTTCTCTCTGCCTACCCCGCAAGGGATTTGGCGTGAAGTTATGTATGTATAATAAATATATTCAACTATATACTCCAACTGTAAAGTGTAAAGTGGTTTAGGAGTACTTTGTTCTGTGGTAAAGCTTATGAACGTAAAAAAATAGTGCATAACGAGTGACGATGAATTAATTTTACTCCGTGAAAGACAATACGACAAAGAGCTTTTGCATAAACCAAAATTAGTCGTGATTTGAACAAATATATTACTTGTTACTGGATGTACTTATGAATATTTTGGTAATTATAAACTTATAAATTGTATTTTCTTTTTTAATTCATCACATTTAAAATATTGCAAAGCATACCTAAACAACATTAGCTATTTACAGTTTTCTTTATATATTACATAAAACTATGTTATTTATCAAGTAACTTGATGTATAATTTTTAAGGGAATTAATTTTCAAGTATAATATATTTCAAGGATAATTTAATGACTAACTGATTTCAATCATCACATGATAAACATACTCATGGTTTATACTCATGGTTAACTAATCTTATAAAAATAAACATTTATAAGTTCAGATTATGGGTATAAATAATAGTCTATTTCTGGTCCTCGGTGAAATAATTTCAATAGTATGAAATACAAAGATACTGCTATCTACCGATCCAATTTTTACATATACTTGAGCCTTGGTTGTTCAAGTCTAATAAATATATAAAGTTAATTCATAATTAGTTTGTCAATTACAAGTTACAAGATCTTAGAAATAAGCGCTGAACCAGAGTTATTTGGAATAAAATAAGTTCAGAATGAGGGTATAAATAATAGTCTGTATATGGTCCTCGGTCAAATAATCTCTATACATATTATGAAATACAATAATATCAATATTTTTATATTTGATATATATATATATATTATCTTAAATATAATCACTTTGAAAATGTATAATGTGTTGAAATGTAAATTATAAACGGCACGGCACTTCAAATAGATGGTGATTAACAGACATAAAATAGAATGTTCAACATTATCATAATGGTATCTGTATAGATATATAATCCAAATATCTCTGGTTAGATTATGATTAATCTACCTTTCAATTTTTTGGATATTATTCATGAGTCTTGGTCGTTCAAGTCTAATAAATATACATAGTTAATTCATAATTAGTTTTTTCAATTACCAGTTACAAAATCTTAGAAATGATGGCTGAACCAGAGCTATTTGGAATATATATCTATACAGACACCAATATGATAATGTTGACCATTCTATTTTATGTCTTTTAGTCACATTCTATTTGAAGTGCCATGCCTTTTACAATTTACATTTCAACACATTATACATTTTCAAAGTTCAAAGTGATTATTAGTTTTACTAGTGATGTAATAATACCATTAGGTTACACCAACTCAAAGTTAAATTAAAATACTAGTTAGGAACTTAGTTATCATTCCAATTTTTAATAGTACCTATATAATAATACCTACATAATAGTATATATATTTTAATATTAATAGTCTCGGTGGTCGTGGGATCGATTCCGAGCCAATGATTTCTCTGAATTACTTGATATTAGGTAGGTAACCCATGGTAAAAATTTGAGATTTGGTTCTCCACTCGAAAATGATAATAACAATTCAATTCTTAGTTTTTTATGGGATAGGAGGGCAAACGAGTAAGTGGGTCACCTGATGGTAAGCAACTTGACACCGCCCATGAACACCGTGGCGCGTTGCCCTCCTTTAAGAGAGTAGGAGGGAAAGGGGCTCGGGCCTTTGGATACCTCCCTCACCGAACGAAAAGCGGCACGAGCAACTTTACGTCGATATTCTTATTCGAACCGCATGGATCGAATTTTTCATTTTGCAATGTAGTATGTAGGTATATATTATGAATGTAATAAATATGTATTACGTAGTTCTTGATCTTACGACTCATTTTTGAAGTTTTTAAAAACGCTAAGGATGATATTATTAACAGTCGAGGAGCCAAGCAGTCCACTGCATGAATGGGCTGGCTCGCCCGGGAAATACCACTAGCTCTCATTCACAGATAGTTTTAATGCTTTTTTGGATATCAAATAAAAGAGCTTTTCGATAGTATCTTGAAAAATGTGACGTCATTCTAAATCCAATATTGCGGAATAAGTATTTTAATGCATTTTTACAATATGGGTATCAAATGGGCTTGAGCTTGGGGGAGTACCTAAATAAAGAACAATGCGATGTTGAATATGGCGTATCCTCTTAAATAGAGGAGTAATTACCAAATTCTACTAAGACCCATATTAAGATTTATACTCGAGTGGGGATTGAATCCGCCAATCTCCGTTCTACATTCGATTTTACCAATGCACCACGAGGCCCGTCGTAATGTAAGTAAGATGTGCTCAAAGTTTCACTTCCATAGCGCGGAGGGACTCCACGCGAATTTTTTTATTTCTTTGTTGTGAGGGCGATCTCCTTTAATCACGCAATTCCGAATATTCACAGTTCACTTCGCGATTGGTTAACTTCTCTGATGTGATGTAAATATAGGTCCAAAGTTTGCTGTGACTAATTTTATTTGTTGGATTTCTTAGGAGCTAATTAACTGTTGTGTTGATAGTTGAAATACCGGAAACGGATCCCTTTGAATTTGAATTGAAGAAAATTATTAAATTACTAATAGTTTATAAACCTTCGGCTTCGGCCGAATTTATTATTATTATTTTACAAACAGACTTCCCTCTTTTACTAGCTATTCTCTTAACAAATTGGTACTTTGAAGGAAAAATATTGAATATGTCGCCACAGTCATTGTTGTTTAGTAAATAATTGTAAATAAACACATAAAATTATATGCTTAAATAATCGGTTAACAAATGCGTGCATATATAAATGTACAAGTGTAGTGCACTAACTTTAAGCATTTTCTCTGTGTTGCAGTCACAGTGTATGATGTTCCCGGCGACCGACAGCGCCGGCCCCGTCGACTCGAAGCGATTAGACAACACATACGTTTGGATCTGAAATTTAAAGTTACATTACCGTCTGGCTTTTGGATGGGTGACATACTTTGACACTCTTCAAGAATGCGTCGAAAAGTACGTTTATGCTCCCTACAGAGGCTTTTGGTACTCCTTAAAGATCCGGCTGCCCTATTCGTGACAGGGCACCAATTTTCTTTAGCTGTTGCAGTAGTAAATCCTTGTATAAGCACACAGCCCTAGTTATAAGGGTGGACAGACATTCAAACTTAATATTAAGGTTGAGAGTCCTCTGCGCTCACCAAAAGTCCGCGTAAAATTGTAACAGCCGTCAGGCTAACAATTAGAAGTAACTAAAAAAGAAAAAATTCAAACATTTAGATTCCTAATTTGTTTCGCTATATTTTGTGTTGGTTATTGTTAAAAAATATTTAAATATTTTTCTCTAGTGCTGGAATCTATTAATGTATCCGATAACAATATTTATATTTAAGGTCTCGGAGGTCCAGTGGTCGAGCACCCCGCTTCTGATCTAGAGGGCGCGGGTTCGAATCATTACACTGGCTCACACCAATGACTTTTCGAAGTTCTTTTCGGAAGTTATGGGTGAAAAATATCGCTGACTGAAAAACTTTGTGCCCGGTATGGCAATAGGTTCGCCACCTATTCCATTTCGGACGAAAACATAACGGCGAGACCAGGCTTAACAGCCCCTGCCTACACCTTCGGGTAGAAAAGGACATGAAGTATTGTTATGTTATGTTATCAATATTTCTGAAAAAAGAAGTACAATACTCACTGATTTTAATTTATTATAACCAATAGAGAACACCATGAAATTATCTATGAACTTGGTGCCCTCCAGAGCCAATATGTTGGTGATGTCGTTGTGATCCACGATCAGCTGCCGCAAGTGGTCGTACGTGGGGTCGCTCACCGCATCCAGAGATGTTATCTACAAGTGCCAAAGATATTCACATCAACACCTTTAAGGGGTAGACAGACATGACAGACATGACAGACACGACAATACGATTCAGATCTCACTTACTTCATTGACCCAATAAAAAATAATATCTGCTTTACACGTCCACAGACTCATGTAAAATAAAATAACCGACTACAGAGTGAAGGTTTGCGGGTTATAATGCGAGTGGGAAAATGAAACTAGGTGACGACAACTTTTGCTAAGACAGGTTCAATTTGTCATGAATGGAATAACCAAGTCTTTACACTTTAGCGCTGTATATCTGCTTAGTTTATTCTATCCATTTGAGTGTGTAGGTAGGTTTATACCTACACAACGTATGTACTCACGTTATTATAAGACACGTTAAGTTTGATGGTGTTGGGCGGCAGGTCGGTGGGCATCTCCCGCAGGCGCCTCCCGGAGCAGTCCACGGCCACGGCGTTGGTGACGTTCCCCCCGAGGAACTCCAGGCGCGCCGGCACGCACGAGCAGTTCAGCTCCGGGGGCTTTATGTTGTGGCACGAGGCCGTCAACTGCACCACACAACCGTTCATCACTTTACAAGCAAAGCTTACTTTTGTAATCAGGAGTTTTTTACTGCGACAAAGAGTTATTGATATGTTTCAAGTCGGCCATATATGTATGTGGCTCTTGGTGACACACTAAAAACCCACAGTGCAGTGTTTCTATACCACCGTCATAGTTTGAAAAATACTAAATGCACCAGGTGTATTTACAAACAAGTGCTTCTCAAAGTGGACAGCGACGTAACGCACCTCTGTCTGTATCTTCAGGTGGTCGATGGGCACAATTCTGACGTCCTTGAACCAATTAAAGTTGATGCCGAGCGCGCAGTACGTGCTCTCGTAATTCACGAAAGTCACAAACCAGCTATTGTTATTTTCCATTGCTTTCTGAAAATGCTTGCACGGTAGATAATTGTTGCCTGGAAAAGACATTTAATCCTTTGTATGGTTTTTTTTACTACAGGATTTATTAGGTGGATTCATAGCGCAATACATATATAAGAAGGATATTCAGGTCCATTTTCAAAAAGTAGTCGATATATCGATTGTTTTATGAGCGCGATACCACTCATGACCCACTATCCATTCAATACTGTCTCTCGATACCCTAAAACGGTTATTTTCAGCGTTCACAAGCAAACTTAAGATATCCCAACACAATTTAACTTGCTGGTTGGCTCTATATTCATTTATCATAGATTGACAATATTATGGCACAAGACACTAAAATATCTAATAAAGTAGACATGTTCTCACCAGATAAATCCACGGAGATCTTCTTATTACTCTTAACTAGACTCAGGGGGAACTCGGTCAGGTTGTTGGCGGACACGTCCAAAACGCTCAGGTTGAAGAGATGTGCGAAAGGACGCTGTATCGATGGTTGCAACTTTGCCGACGTCAAGTTGTTGTTTGATATGTTGAGACATGCTATTGACGAGTATTTTGGAAATTGACCTGAAAAAGTAAAGGAAAGCTTTTTTTAATTTCTGGCAAAAGTTAGATCTTGTTGCTAAACCAACTACCAACATGAAAGGTGTTTTCTGCAGAGGGTATAAAGAATAAATAAAAAATCCAATGAACGATATATTTGTGTAATAGATATCTTTGTAGTATGATTAATAAGACTATCACTCCTACTTTAATAAGACTATCACTCCTACTTTAATAAGACCATCACTCCTACTTTAATAAGACCATCACTCCTACTTTAATAAGACCATCACTCCTACTTTAATAAGACTATCACTCCTACTTTAATAAGACCATCACTCCTACTTTAATAAGACCATCACTCCTACTTTAATAAGACTATCACTCCTACTTTAATAAGACTATCACTCCTACTTTAATAAGACCATCACTCCTACTTTAATAAGACCATCACTCCTACTTTAATAAGACCATCACTCCTACTTTAATAAGACTATCACTCCTACTTTAATAAGACTATCACTCCTACTTTAATAAGACCATCACTCCTACTTTAATAAGACCATCACTCCTACTTTAATAAGACCATCACTCCTACTTTAATAAGACCATCACTCCTACTTTAATAAGACTATCACTCCTACTTTAATAAGACCATCACTCCTACTTTAATAAGACCATCACTCCTACTTTAATAAGACTATCACTCCTACTTTAAAAAGTTCAATCTCACTGATGTCTTTTTTTGCTGAGATTATCTAATGCTGCATATTGCTACACACATACTAGTGGGTGCACTTGAAACTAGAAGAGAATCTAATCTTATTTACTGTCTTTTTAAATACTTACCAAGGGTTTCTTCATCCCTTTTGCGTGACACTTTTAAGAGAAAAGCATAATTAATAAGACAAGTGTTTTATTAAATTCCAAATTAGTTATAATCAACAATTGAGTTACAAGGCAAACAAGATTTATGAAAGTCAAAGAAGCGAGAGGCGTTCTCAGTGTTCTCTCTGCCTACTCCGTAAAGGACTTGGCAAGTTTTGGGTTTGTTCCCTTCAGTTATAAGCAGAGAAGCGAAGCCCCGATTTTGTGACAAGGAACGAGATAGATTTTATCATAACGGATAGTAAGCATATATTTAGAGATGTCTCTGTGATCAACAGGTTCAATACTGGAAGCGATCACCGACTTCTTCGAGGCTCTCTAAATATTAACTTGAAAGCTGAAAGGACCCGGAAGATGAGGTCTATTCTCCGACCTACGCCACTCCAAATAGCCGAAACCGAAATGTTCCAAGTGGAACTTCAAAATCGTTTTGACCTGCTGGAAACCACAGGCAACGTGGACGAAAGGACCGACACTGTGGTCAACACGCTGAGGAAAGTGTCTCTAAAGTTGATCTCGAGATCGCAGAAAAAGGAGTCCAAACTCTCTACCGAGACGCTCGAGCTGATGAGGCAAAGGCGAGAAACTCCATCAGCTGTCTTCGTCAGAATGGAAAAGCCTAAACCAGCGTATTAGGAAGCTGATGCGGCGCGACCTTCGTCGATCGAATACCCGAGCAATCGAGGACGCGACCGACCGCAACAAAGGGTCGAAAGTGTTTGCTCAGCAGCTTGGAAGGCCCCATCTGACGAAGCTGAAAACTGCGGATGGACGTGTCGTCACCTTTAAGCCTGAGATTCTCGCAGAGATCGAATCTTTTTATAGGCTCCTTTATTCCACACGGATGACCAAGCTGACGGGACACAGCGATGATGACCACAGAACCCCGCTAACGCGTCACTATAGTGAAAACATTCCCGATATCACAGCAAGCGAGATTAGGACGGCTCTCGGGCAACTCCAGAACAACACGGCACCCGGTGATGACGAAATTACTACCGAACTTCTAAAATCCGGCGGGACTCTTATCCTAAAGGAATTAGCAAGTCTTTTTAATTCCGTCATACACCAGGGTATAACACCACAGGTTTAGAGCCGGAGTGCGGTGGTGCTGTTCTTCAAAAAAGGTGATAAGACCTTACTAAAGAATTACAGACCCATCTCACTCCTGAGCCATATCTACAAGTTGTTCTCGAGGGTCGTCACGAATCGTCTCGCTGCAAATTTCGACGAATTTCAGCCTCCGGAGCAGGCGAGGTTTCCAAAAGGCTTGAGTACCGTGGACCACATCCATACTGTTCGGCAGATTGTACAGAAGACCGAAGAGTACAATCAGCCGCTGTGTATGGCATTCGGGGATTACGAAAAAGCCTTCGACTCCATCGAAACTTGGGCAGTTCTGGATGCATTGCAGCGATGTCGGTTCGACTGGCGCTATATCGAGGTGTTGAGATGTTTGTATGACACCGCCACGATGACTGTCCAGATACAGGACCAGGTGAAGAACTCCATCGAGCTGAATCGAGGTGTAAGACAGGGAGATGTCATATCTCCCAAACTCTTCACCAACGCTCTTAAGGACGTCTTCAAGACACTGGATTGGACTGGACAGGGTAACAACGTGAATGGTGAGTACATCTCGCATCTTCGGTTTGCCGACGACATCGTTGTAATAGCAGTCGCTGGAACAGTTAATCGGAATGTTGCGCAGCCTAGACGAGTCCTCCCGGCGTGTCGGTTTGGGCATGAACTTGGAAAAGACCAAGGTCATGTTCAATGAACATGTCGTGCCCATCATATAGATAGCCCCCGAATACAAATATTAGTGTTATATTGCGAAAAAATAACAGTTTTGGGCACGAATCAAGAAAAAATATATGTATGAAATAATTGCATCAAAATTTGAATGTTTGGTGTGTGCCGTTTGTTTATATAGCGATATTTGAATCATGTCAAACTTCTATTTAGAAAAGAACAGCAGACGATAAGATGAGTGAATTTAAACAACGCACAAAGCAAACGAATACTTATTTGTAAATTCTCACCAACAATGTTGTCGATCTGTCCGTCAGTGAATGCCATGGACGCAAGTCGTCTGAACATTGACTGAGACACGTCCAGCTCGTCGATGGTCGCGTTTAGCACGTGGAGATATGTCGTGTTCTGACTCACTATAAAAATACATTATCTTTAAGGAGTGCAAGCAGTAACAGGTCCTTTACATGCGAAATGTTTTTAGCCGAGAGGAGGGAAGAATGAAAGGATGAAAATAAAAATAAATAAAACGTCGTTTTTTCCTGGCATCTGAATAACGTATTACTTCATTTTTTTATTATTACCGGTATAGACAGCGGCTTTTGAGCTGTTGGCGGAACCTATTGCCATACACCAGGCATATGGTCACGACTATTTTATTTAGTTAATTTCATTTTTTCGTAGATAGTAAAATAGTTCATCAACGGCGATGTGGCGAAATAAAAAAAAACAGGAAATTAAATTTTACGCTATGGCAGATTATAAATTCTATATAACAGTTCCTACTTCGCGTCACAATTTTCCATTCGCTGGTTGTCTTTCACTATTCTGAGTGACTATTTAATAATTATATGATTGCTATCCGATGTACATATGTATAATGCGGTCCTTATTTCAAACGCGAGTAAAAGGTCATCTTTATCAGCGGCACATGATATCATCCCGGAATAGTACCGACATTTATAAATTGTCTGCTGAGTCCAAAATAGTCCAAGTACCGTGTAACGTAGATAAACTTTATATCATTTTTTTAGTAATTATAGAAACTTTGAGATAAAAGATTTAGATTATGACAATTAAAATCTAGAAAATATATTAGCAGTAGTAGTAAGGCACTTATATAAGCAAATCAAAGCCAATGTGGAGCCAGATTCCATCTATCCAAGGCCGGGGTACTTAATACTATTCACTCGGATTATGAATATCATCAATGTCGTCATTGCATAAGTCGTATCTTTAAAAAAAAGTGGTATCCTATGTTTTAGGTACCTATGTATTAAGAAAATAAATTATCTCATAACAACAATATAACACGTTAAACTTTCCAATGTTTACTTAGGTATATCATATTGTTTAAAACAGTATCTTAAGCACTTCATAAATATTTACTCGTATCTATAATTAATCATTTCATTTTATTCCCACACAAAAAATAAACAAAACGATTGCAGTATTTGCAGTACACATTATTTTAGTATTTTAAAATTAATAGTAAAATAATGAAGAAAATGTAAATTTATACATACATTTTAATTACGACTTGACTACGCAAAAAAACAAGTCAACCGTCGTTTATCTAGACTCTAGAGAGTTGATAATTATGAAATCATTATTAACATACAGAGCTATTATTAGGGTAATCAGTTCTCGCAATTTGTTGTTGTTAGTTAGTAACAAGACAAGTGTCTCTAATTACACCTAATACTGTGACCTAGTTAGTAGTTAGCAAAATGTCGGAGCAATGCATAGATATAGACAACTCTTTATTACAATATTACAATGAATACTATTACTTAGATGCAGAATACATAGGACTGTGTTGCAATAACTAAAGATAAGGAAAAGGTACCGCCACCACTTTTCATCGCCCAGGATAAACCGTCAAGTGAATAAAATAAGGAAACGAGATAAAAAGATTTCTGAGTTACTTACTAGCAGAAGCCAAAGCTTCCTTCAGTCTGGCGCTGTCCAGATCACAGCAGAACACCGACATGGTGCCCACCTTGGTGCAGTTCCCTTCAGTGGGACAATTAGAGCGCGACATGTGGAAACATTTGCCCATATTCAGGTGCTGCTCGGCTGGCTCAGGTTTCGCGGTCGAAGCAGTAGGTGCTTGGGTTACCACTTTTTGTGTTGAATCCTATAAAATAAATACAAAGTTCATTATCAATTACAAATGTATTCATTTTAGCTGGATAAGTAGCCGATAACGATATTATTATTTATTTACCTCCCTGGGTGGCTGTTGCTGATCGTACTCATACACCCTCATCTCGATCTGAGGCACGTGAACCAGCAAATATATGACCAGAGCCCATAGTGATGCCTGAAAGAAGTAAAGGAATCATAATAATTAAAATGATAACATTAAAACAACTTTTTATGGATTATATCGCGTTTATTTAGAACTTATTTTTATTTATTTCCTGACGTTTGGTACTCTTTACAGAGATCATTTTCACGAGTGAAATAATATTAAACGCGATATAATCCATAAAAAGTTGTTTTAAGGTTATGAATATGATTCGCGAAAATCTAAGAAATAAATAATTAAAATGATAACAAAGGAAGCATATATTATAGAAAAGACATGAAAAGGGGTAGAGCAGAACGAGACCTATCTCACATAAGGTGAACATTTAAGCCTGGTCGAAGAGTAATCCCTACCTTGCTAACTCAAAAAATTGAGCATCCTATTAGTAAGTTTACACTCTTCAGCTCTGTTTAAGTCCCCCATGGGCAAGGAAACATACAGAACAGATTCACCATGTAATATTTCCGTACGTATGGTAGTAGCTATAATCACAGGCTTATCTGTTTACGATGCTGCTCTATCTCAGTAATAATACGAGATATATCGCGGTAAAATGTAATATTTAGTAGTGCGATTACTTCCTCAACAACACACGCCACAAACAGACCACGATCCTGCTATATCTGTATATTCGCATGCTTTCGAAATCATTGAACAGTCATTTGGTAGAGTTCGCTACAAGAAACTTTCATGCCTCTCAAATAAATGACCATCACCAATATGTTATGTTACTTCTACCTACTGAACTTAATAATATCTCTTACTTTACCGGTTATGTTTATATTCACCTCAAAGGACCAGAGTGTGTATTCAATAAATGTCAACTAGTAAAGTTTCAAAATACTCAATTAAATTAATATTGGGTATCTCAGTAAGTTCAGAAGTTTATATAATTATAATATCAATATACATAAAACAAATATTTTTCCAGGGGCGAAAGGATCCCGTGATATACATGGAGAAATTAATATTCATACCCACCTCATCTCACCCCGAGTACCTATGCAATCCAAAAAGGCCAAAAGTTGATGTTCAACCAATGGAGTCGGCAACAAGGACTTGGGTGTTTGTAATGCGATAGACGTGCTCCGCTCAAAATATCGGCAATAAATTGTATATCGTGCTGCGCGCATGGATCTACACACATGTACATAACTACTGTAAAGCCATAGACTTACTAATTTACTAGAGTGTGTTCCTACTTATCTATTGTGTAGGGGCAGGATAGCAGTTTTTAAGCAACTCGTTACGCTCACGTTAAACTTTATCTCATTTTATTGCACCTTCCTCCATATATGTATTAGAGAATAGTTAAAGTCACGACTAAGCACAATCAGTTACACATAAGTGCGACCAGAACATAATCATTTTTACTAACTTAATATACCTTCAGGCCCCCAATATCCGAAGGTATATGTTTCGATACAGCAATTTAATTACTCGTATCTGATCAAACTAAAAATGAGAATAATTCCTTATCACATCGGGCATTATTTTGTCAGTCAATATTTATCACATAAGTATAGTTTCCGGTGAACAATTAAGGAAACCTTCATAAAGTGACAATTCAACTCAGTCAACACGTTCCTGGGAATATTTTTTCACTATACCTAATTCGGGAACAGTATTTGTTACATACTAAATGATATCTTATGTTATATTTTCCTACCCGAAATAGATATTAATTCAGACTTGAAGGCATTATTCATTACTAAGATTTAATTTATCTTTCATTTCAAAAACGGTTTGGATAAACTTGTATGCTTCCAACTCTGTAATTACTGAGCTCGTACCGTAGTAACCTATACTGTGCAGACAAGTAAGTACCCAACCACGCTTGATGCTATTTATAGCTGAACGTTCACGCAACGCATACACCAATAATTACAACAACAAATCACTCTGCCAGCCCATACAACTACGTAATTAATAACTTAGTTTCCTATATTTTATTCTCAGTTTTATAACATCAGAAATTTCCAATAAATGCAAACTATAGACCTTACATCTTCATCAGACTGCTTCTTGTGCTTCACGACTGCTTCATCAGAATAAATCGTCCACCAATAGACCACTAAAATATGCCTAGTCTAGATTCAGGGCTGTCCAGCCAGACCATAGCCCGCGGGCCCCATGGTTTGGGTATATATTGCGTTTCTCCAATGTCACTGTTCTGTCCCTATTGTTGGCCCTGGGTCCCATGTAGTTTGGACAGCCCTGTTTAGATCACCAAGACCTGATCTTCTAACAGTGAAATAAATATGAAGGTAGGACCTTTTTATACACATCACAGTTTGGTACCCAATTAGGTTGAATGCAATGCGGTTTCAAGAGAAATTCCTTTCCAAGAGTGCTGAACTTGAATAATATGGTCCTTGTCTTGTGAGAAGAAATACCCAGTATACCTATATTATAGTACATATTAAACAGAAATAGATTGTACAAAGTATTAAAACAAAGTCGTTATCGGCGTGCAAATTATTGCTTTATGGAGCAAACATTTCTGAGATTGCACTGTTCAAATTGACAAACAACCTTGGTGGAGCTCCGAGCTCTGAGCGCTGAGCACTGCGTATTTGTGCTGAGAGATAACAGAGCGCTCACTGAAAATAGAATGCTTTAAATATACATAATGTTATGCTTGTTTGAAGAGCGATGACGAAGTGAAAAATAACTTGGTATGAAGTGATTTGTGGATACATAATGTATTACGTATTTATTAATTTAAGTTTTAACTGCGTGGATCTGCCCACGCAGTTCGCTGCATGCATGGAGCAGATCGACCGGTGAAACACCACGGCCTCTCAGAATATCGATGTAAAGTGGCTAATGCCGCGTTTCGTTCGGTGAGAGAGAAACTGAAAACCCCAATCTGTGTTACAGGTATCCTTGGGCGGCGGTAATGGCTTACTACGGTGTTCATAGGCGGTGAGATGTTGCTTACCATCAGTTGACCCGCTTGCTCGTTTGCCCTCTTATTCCATAAAAAATACATTAAAGAATGCTATTATTATATTATTCATGACAGTCCAATGGTCATGAGGAAGGACCATTTAATTTAAAATGAAGTGTTTTTTCGTTTGCAGACCGAATGCAGTATTATTACATTTCCGTTCTCTATAGTTATATCGATAGTACAATTTTAAAAAGCCGCTTTTTCGGACGCTTCACAGCCATTCAGGTGTGTCATTTAAGAAATAACGTGTTTTGAACTTAACTTTTCTTGAATCCTTATGTGCCACAGGGTTCTTCATTTAACTTCAGAAAAAATTATTACTATTGAGTAACATAACATAACATAACATAACTTCACGCCTTTTGTTACCCGAAGGTGTAGGCAGCGGCTGTTAAGCCTCGTCTCGCCGTTATGTTTACGTCCCAAATGGAATAGGTGGCGAACCTATTGCCATACCGGGCACAAAGTTTTCAGTCATCGATATTTATCACACATAACTTCCGAAAATAATTTCGAAAAGTCATTGGTGTGAGCCAGTGTCTGGAATCGAACCCGGATCAGAAGCCGTGTGCTCGACCACTGCGCCACCGAGACTATTGAGTAAATTATGAGATAATAATAATATCTTGGACACAGGTAGATAGATACCTATTAGTAGATACCTAATTCACGTTTCGAGAGACAGAAATGCTCATGGAATAATCCAACTGGAATTCACGTTACCGATATCCAAAATGCACCAAAGTAAAAAAACCATATAGACCTTAGGCAAATAGCAATAAACTGAAGGTAAGTGTGGCACCGTGTGGCCAAATTGCTGGCACTCCTCTGTTTGCGTGAAGTCTACTTATATGTTGAGCTGGAGTTATGGGAACGTTGACCTTCATATTTATATTGGGGTGTGTACAGAGACGTTGTTTCAACATGTGTCGAAACTATATTCGTTTGTTTGTCTTATTTAAACTCCCGAAGTACTTGACTAATTTTAAAATCTTGCTTTCGAGACAATTAGGTACCTACTATCTACGGAGTTTTCTTTAAATTTAATGTTTTATTCTATGCGTTTCTATAGCTTTTTAGAAAATTTTACAATAGTAATTTGCCAAGCTGTAAAAAAAATTACACCAATTCAAAACCATTAAAATTCATCCAACTTACAGCGTTTAAAGATTGCAACATCAATAGGTGCGCAATATGCACTAACAAAAAACAACTGCGAAATATATTCTAAACAATAAAACTATTCTCACCACGCCTACGAACACAAACTATGACTAAACGCGGTGATTGGCAGACATTTAGAGGTACGGTAACCACGGCAACCAAGCGTTGATAGTTAACTAAGAACTTATAAAAAACGTCCCGTAGCAACAGGTCAGTTATAATGAGTTATGGACCAGACAAAAAAACTAAGGCAATGAACTTTAATACTAAAATGGTTTTTTTTTAGAATAAATAAAAACAGCAGAGTGGACGGCGAATTGAAAATGTACAAACGAATTTGATGTATTTTATTTATTTTATGGACATCTATCTTACTGCCTTCACGTATTTTATTGACAAAGGCGTAGTTAGCGATGTTTCCCCGAAATAAAATATTGAACCCCATATAATAGGCATCGAGCTCATTGCTTCGGGTAATGGAAAAATTGAAATTAAGATCTTTAATTCTAATATGTATTTGGTCCAACGGAATAGGTAGTGGCCTGTCTATGACTGATTGTCAGGCACCAATACGCCACCCAAACTTCCACATTCATCACAGACATATCTTTACTGAGTTGGTGATCAAACCCCTTGAACTGCCACTACCGATAAAGCTTAAATTCACGCCTTTTTCTACCAAAGGTGTAGCCTTGACTCGCTGAATTGTTACGTTGCATATTACATACCAAATGGAATAGATGGTGAATCAATTGCCATTACACCCGGTACAAAGTTTTCAGTCATCGACAATAATCACACATTACTTTCGAAAAGAATTCCGAGATCATTGGTGTGAGTCCGGAATCGAACCAACGACTTCTGAAACAGAATTAGGGTGCTCGACCACTGGACCACCGAGACTATATAAAGCTACAATAGGTGAAACCTAATTCTTTTCATAAGATAATTCAATCTGTATGGATAATTACTCGCTTCGATAAATTCAATTAGTGTTGGCATTAATAACGCTATTTTCTTCCTAAATACAAAATGTTAATATTTTACTTGATTCTTGAGAAAATGAAAGTTTATCCGATCGTTTTACGTCATTCTACTATTTTTTTGTGTTAAATAACTGAATTTCATTTGTAGACAAGATAACTTAAACGATAACAGTGTAGTTTATTAATCATTTTGTAGGTCATTCCAATTTTCGTCGTAGTTATGACGTCAAGTGGCTCAGCAGTTAGCACTTCCACTTCTTGTTGAGATATCCTTAGGTCGTATCCGGCAACACCACAAATAGCCTAAGTGTCCAACTTATGCCGCGTGTTGATAAATTATAACCACTTTTCGACTTAATAGTTGCCTTTGATAGAACGTGACGCATAAAGAAATTGACGAATTTTTCTAAGAATACAAACGATCTAGATAAATTACGAGAACAACATTTTTTTAAGGAAAGTCACGTGTTCGCGTAATAAAATTACTTTGGTAGGTATATGATGCGCGCCCGACACCACAAATAGCTGAACATATTACTTCTAGGAACTTTAGTCATCGTATTCAATAGACAACAAGTGTTAGGTACTTTGTGAATAATTATTTTCCTTTCAATGTTATGTACTTAAACATATTATTTGGCCATGATATTTTAATTATTTAAATTCTGATTACATATTTTATAAGTCTTTCTACTAGGTTTGATATAAAAAAATTCGTAAATAGAAAATCATTATCAATCTTTAACACCCCGAAAACACCGATCTTCTAAGAAAAAAATGTGTGGAGTCCCTCCGCGCGATAGAAGTGTAACTTCGTATTGTAGAAAAGAAAATAAATTACAGCAAAAACCCTTTTTAAAGAAGCTTTTATTTAAGCGCTCTAAAAATATGAAAATAATATTTCCTTAAAAATTTCAAGTATCAACTTAGAGCCTCAGTATGTACAATTTATATAATCAATAAAAGCTTGTCGCGCGAATTGTAAATAAACTGTACTAATTTTATAATGTCAAATCAACAGTTAAATATAGTCCGTAAATACAGCTATTTAACTTATTATAGTATTTAAAGCATAACAAGCCCTTTCATTTGATACCCATATTGTAGAAATGCAAATATTTTTCCCGCCATATTTGATTTGGAATGACGTCATATTTTTTTGAGTTACTATTAACAAGCCCTTTCATTTGATACCCATATTGTAGAAATGCATTAAAATCTGTTCCTCTATCTTGGATGATCCGCCATATTGGATTTAGAATGACGTCACATTATTTTTTCAGTTACTCTCAATGAGTTCCTAAATTTGATACCCATATTGTACAGAAGCTTAAAATATGTTTTCCTCCATCTTGGATATTCCACCATATTGGATTTAGAATGACGTCATATTATTTTTTGAGTTACACTCAATAACCCCTTTCATTTGATACCCATATTGCAGAAATGCATTCAAAATATCCATTCCTCATTCTTAGGTTGTCCGCCATATTGGATATAGAATAATGTCACACATCATATCATGCATTATCCAAAGTAAACGTGTATACAAAATTTCAGCTCAATCGGTTGCAGATATCTACTTCAAAATTGAGTTGCAAAATTCCACCGAACATACATAATGATACATACTTACATACACACATATAGTGCAAGTTAAATAAAAGCTTTTACTAAAAAGGGTTAGAAATTGATTCAGAAATAGAGAAAAATAATTTATGTACTCGACCCGTCAGAAGATCGACGTAAAGTGGCTCATGCCGCGTTTCATTCGGTGAGAGAGGTACCCGGAGACCCACCCTCCTTCCCCATCTTTTCCTATCCTACTCCCTTAGGTTTGCCTTTTATCCCATAGAAAAAATACCATATGGTACCTAATATTAACTCTAGTAAGATACCAAAAAAATATCGAGAAATCATTGGTGTGTACCCGGAATCTATCCCAGGACTCCAGAATCGGATAGCTCGACTACTTAACTGGACCACCGAGACTATTAATACTTATTATTAATATATTATAGGTACTATTAAAAATGGGACTGATTATGAGAAATGGTAACTAAGTTCCTATCTAATATTTTATTTAAATTTGTGTATAAGAATGCAACATACTGATGAAAATTATTTGAACCGAGGATCATAAACAGATTATTATATAAAAGTTTTTTTATAAGGTTACTTAGCCATCACTACAAATGTGTGTCATGTATTCATTGAAGTTTATTATATTATAATCTTTTATTCGACTCGGCCATAGAGGTCACTATAAATTTGTCAATTTTAAATCGCGCTATGGTTTCACTCCATATAGTTTTTATAAGTATCAGGGAACATAATTACAGGTTTTGGTAAAATATTAAAAAAATCAGTTCTACAACACTTAATTATAAATGTTAGGTATTTATTTCTTCAATGGATTTTAGAAATAAAATAATACATTCAATCAAATACAGTTATAAAGGAATGTAGTTGACAGTAAAGGCCGCGTTTCAAGTGTCAATTATAGTATATATATATATATACATCTAGCGGCGGGTGGAGGTACTATGATTGATTTTAAAAATCAATTACAGTACCTAAACCTAAACTGATGTCTGTGTAGTAATGAAATTCAAGCTTAACAAATTGAATGGTAGTGGTGGAGCCAAGCAGTTCGCTGCATGAATGGGCCGGCTCTACCGGTAAAATATCACGACCTCTCGGAAGATCAACGTAAAGTGGCTCATACCACGTTTCGGTGAGAGAGGTACCCATTACACTTTCCCAACCTTTCCTATTACTATTTCCTGCTCCCTTAAAGGTCGGCAACGCAACTATAACACTATATGTGTTGCAGGTGTCCATGGTCGGCGCTGGTCACTTACTATCAGGTGACGAGCTTGCTCGTTTGCCCTCGTTTGCCCGGTATGGCCACCTATTCCATTTGGGACGTAAACATAACGCCAAGTGGAGACTTAAAAGCCACTGCCTAGATCTTCGGGTAGAAAAGGCGTAAAGTTATGTTACTATATGTGCGCGCAATACATATTTGCCTAAAAATCTAATATGTACTTATATCTTGTATATTGCGATATCTTTTGAATGAATTGTCCGAATTAAATAATTCAAAAAGTTCCAGGAAGCTATTGAATCTATTTTAAATTGTAAATAATTTATTTGAATCAGAATTAACACCAAAGTACAAAATAAAGGGCTTTTAAAACATCATCATTCAAATTATTTTAAAAAATTAAATAAACACTTATTGTGAGATAACTACAATAGTTAGACACATGGTGTCGCAATCATTTGTGTAGACAACTATATATTCTGCAAAGTTGTAGTACATTTTTTTGCTCTACAATCAATACTTTTTGCAGCGTATGCGATGTAATCATTTTTTTAGGTCCTTTATTTACACCCTGGGTTACATTATCAGACTTTTAGTAAAGATCCCGAATTGTTTAAAATATATAATATAGCCTAAATCCTTCCTCTATAAATGGACTATCTAGCACTGAAAGAATATTTAAAATAGAACCAGCGGTTTCTGAGATTAGCGCGTTGAATGAAACAAACTATTATGCTTTATAAGTATTAAATGAGTGGTATAGTTCCACCACTAGCTACTAGATGTCTATGTACAGATAAAAATCACGCTTAAGCAATTCTCTTCCTGGATTTATATATAGACTGGTTCAAATTCGACATTTTTATTTTTATATAATATGTTTTGTGGCCGCAAGGGGGCGTTAAAAGCGTTAAACGGTTGCACGAGACATTAGAAGTTACACTTCAAAAAATCAGCCCAGAGCGATTATAATACATACATATTTTGTATTAATTTGTATCCATTTAATTCGGCGGTAGCACACACGCACACACACACACACACACACACACGCGCGCGCGGCACACAGACCAGCCGGCACCAAAAGCTCGTAAAATTAATTAACATTTTGCAAAAGAGCCACTATTTTAACCGTTACTAAATATACAAAAACCGTTACTATTTCACAAATACTACTACAAAACCAGACGCTGAGCATGGGACTTTCCATTTTGAATAAAAATACATACTACCATAGACCATACGTACACGAATGATTGTATGTATGTTTGTTTGTTCCAGGTAAGCAAATTCTGTTACACAGAGTTTATCGAGAATCAATTATAATTGATATTATGAGAAGTGGCTTAGTTAACATTTTATGTGATTTAATATTCCAAACGTGACATTCCAAGGATGAGTAGTAACCACGCAAAAGTAATCGCAATTAATAAATTGATTGAGCGATCAAATTGAGGAATGCTATTTGTCACAATAGCCACTGAGATTTATCATTATATCCAATACCACGATATAACTTGATTGACTATTAAAAATACCTATAATCTGTGTATTATCGAATAGATGAGCATCGTAACAGAATGACATTTTTTATAACTTCATGCCTTTATCTACCTATAAGCAACGGCTGTTAAGCCTGGACTCGCCAAACCATTACGACCCAAATGGGATAGGTGGTGCAACCGCGCAACATGTCGCCATACACCGGGCACAAACTTGCCAGTTATCGAGAAATTATTGGAGTGAGCCTGGAATTGATCGCACGGGCCACGACTTGTTCATTCAGATGCGGGGTGCTCGACCACATCAAAACTAATGATATCGTCGCGGTACATAATTGAAGAACCCTTCGATCTTATACTAATCAAATGCTTAGATCTACGCTTGTCTTTCGTGTTTCATGTCACATTAAATTGATATAACACAATGATGTTGATCGAATTACCAACATGTAGGTATACATCATTAAAGAGCTGGCTGCGTAGTGTCAGAGGGGAATGGCGCGGGTCACCACTGGGATCAATCAATTTGCTTAACATAATATGAGCGCGCGCACAACTTTGTATAATTATAAGTAGAATATGTATTGCAATCAATTGAAAAGAAGAGAATAAACTTTAAAATCAACTTATAACGCTATAACAACAATATTTTCTTCGTTAAGCTTTACATAAAACGTGATTATATATACCAATGTACTTTACTTTAAAATCTCTCCTGAAATATGAGTACTTTCCAGGTTCATTTATTAGTTCGACGCAGTAGAATGAATAGAATTTTATAAAATTACGTAAATATAATTGGAATCAAAAACCTTCAATTTCACCAAATTTTTGTCAACAAAGACTACAGAAAAAGAAAATTTAAGAGTTCAGTAATTCTCCAGGTACTAATTTGATTATGGGGAAATCCCCACACAACAACACTATAATGACAATCATAACCGTCATGTAAATAATTGTTTATGACACATCAGAAAATCACGAGAGAGGTCAAGCTCACAACGAGATGGTCTGTCACTTATCTGATCATCTCAATTGAGACTTGTTCCCGCCTCGCTCGGGACCTTTTAACTATAGATTCAGATGATTTACACGTTTTTAATTCCATTAAATTATTAACTGTATCACTGACTAGTTAATATAAAATACTCTACGAGACAAAAAAGTCCAACCATATTCTGTAGCAATTGAATCTTAGTATCACACATAAAACTGCCCTGTCAAATCACTGCATACAAGTATTTTAAGGGAAAACTATACTTTAAAATTATTTACAAAGACCTAAACAATCTAGTAATCTATACTTATATTATAAAGCGGAAGAGTTTGTTTGTTTGTTTGTTTGAACGCGCTAATCTCAGAAACCACCGGTCCGATTTGAAAAATTCTTTCAATGGTGTATAGTCCATTTATTGAGAAAGGCTTTAGGCTATATTATATTTTTAAATTAATTAGGGATCCTTACTATAAATTCAATAATGTAACCTAAGGTGTAAGAAAATGACCCGAAAAAATGCTTACATCGTGTACGCTGCGAAAACTATTAATTATAGAAGAAAACAATGTACTACACTTTTACAGAAAATTTAACACACTACAAAAAATTTCGCGACACCATATATCTAACTATTGTAGTTATCTCACAATAAGTGTTTTTTGAATTTTTTAAAATAATTAAATTGATGTCGTTTTAAAAATGCTTTTATGTTGTACCTTGGTAGTAACGCTCCTCAAAATAAATTACTTCAATACAAAGATAATTTCATTACCTTTTTAGAACTTTTTGAATTATTCAATTCGGACATTTAATTCAAAAGATATCGCGATAAATAAAATGTAAATATTCCGCGCACATTTATAGGATCGGGACTCCCGCCCGAGTCGGTCATGACTCATGAGCGCCGCTCATAGCTGGCAGGTAATTTTTTTATTCTTCTTAGACATATCTTTGTTTCTTTTTGTCCTAATGAGTTTGTAGTATTTAATCGTCTTTTGGGGTATATATATTTTTATTTTGTAATAATTAATAGGTGATGTGAACATGTAACATCTGTGACCCCGTGTCTATTTAGACACATAGATTAGAATTTGATCTATTTAAGAATATAATAAACAGGAAATAACGCGACACGTTTAGGTAAACAAATACTTACTTTTATTATTAGCTTTACGTGTCGGCCTGGTTGCGCTGGCCGTAGTCACAAGCAGACAGACAATTTGTTTACCTAAATGTGTCGCGTTATTTTCCGTTCATTATATATATGTAATATGCAACGCGAATATTAAAATATTTAAAAATATTTTCCTACTTAAGCAACCAAAGTCATGGGTCAAAGCTAAAGTTAGTTTACAGTTAGTTCTTCACGCAGATATTATAATACTATCCATAATTCTTTACAATATTGCAACTTCATATAGGTAAATGGACGAAGCGCAAGATATGCCTACGCACCTCGATCTTGGCGTCTTTTGCTAAAATATAAAGACTGCGGGTTTGTTACACGACTGCATACCACATAGAGTAACCCATCCATATTTACATTTTTAATATCGTGATCTCTTTTAAAATATAGTAAATTTATTTTGATAAGAGTAATACCAAGGTGCCAAAACGACATCATTTAAATTATATAAAAAAAACACTCTCTGTGACCAGATTTTTTTTTTTTGAAATCGACGACAATGACCTATTAAAAAAAAGGTTTAAGTAGTATTAAAAAAAACTAAAGATTGACAAAAAACTTCGGACACAGTCCCTGGTATTGCTATAAATGTTACTTAAAAAGCGTTGATTGAAGTTGATAATTTTTTTTTTGGGATAGGAGGGCAAAGGAGCAAGTGTGTCACCTGATGGTAAGCAACCTGAGCCGCCCATGGACACCGGCAACACTTATAGTGTTACCGTTGCGTTGCCGACCTTTAAGGGAGAAGGATGGGGAAGAGGGTGGGCCTCCGGGTACCTCTCTCACCGAACGAAACGCAGCATGAGCCACTTTACGTCGATCTTCTGAGAAGTCGTGGTATTTCACCGGCTGAGCCGGCCCATTCATGCAGCGAACTGCTTATTATTTTAACTGCTATTATTTTCATCATATCTAGGTTGATAGTCGCTAATATCAACAGCTAAGCAAGTAAGGTGTGTAATAATCGTGCCTTATGGCGCTTTGTTCTCTTTACCCTGCAAGGGATCTGGCGTGAAGTTATGTATGTATCAGGAACTTGAATTGAAAAAAAAAATTAATGTTAGATAGTCCATTTATGATAGTATTATTATTAGTATGTAGTCATATTTAGTTCATTTATGGGCATGTAATGAGAAGGGATGGTGCACATGTCGTCAAAAGGATGATGAACCTGAATGTGGAAGGAAACAAGAGAAGAGGCAAATCGAAGAAAACATGGATGAATTGTGTGAAACACGATATGACTAGGAAGGTTGTTGCGGTGGAAGAAGCGAATGATAGGGAAGCGTGGAAAGGAAAACCCTCTTGTGCCGACACCACATTAGAAGCTTTGGGGTATTAATATGATCGCAGCAATAATCTTTTTAGTGAAAAATGTATAAAATATGGCGGTACGAAGTTCGCGCGGTCTGCTGGTCTTAGATATACGCACATATTATTAAATATGCACTATTACGACTTTTGTCCAACACTGGACAAGAATGATCTGAGTATTAGTCTAAATTTCTATATGCGTACTTAAGTAGTAAATTCTCCTGTAGATAGAAAGTGAACAGGTTTAGTAATTTCTAAATAAATATATGTATATCACTACATACTAATAGGTAGCTAATAAGGCTATGATCTACTAGAAAGTCTTCAACTAGTACTTATTATGTATTTACAACCTAATTTTATATTAGTGCCTATATCTATATGGACTGATTATTATAAAGGAGAAGTGGAGGAAGACGCCATTGATCAAAACAGGAGTTCAAAGTACAAAGTAGTCAATTTTTACATCTTCTCGAATTAACGGTATGAAGGCTCAGAACAGATATAGAGACCAGCATAATTACAAATGTCAAGCCAATCATTATAATCTCACATTTAATTATTAGCATGTTATGTTCAACAATATTATATACTGAAGCTCACAGTGATAGAGCCAAGCAGTTCGCTGCAAGAATGGGCCGGCTCGACCGGTGAAGTACCAAGACCTCTCAGAAGATCGACGTAAAGTGGCTCATGCCGCGTTTCGTGGGTGAGAGAGGTCCACAGAGGTCCACCTCCCTTCCTATCCTACTCCCTTAAAGGTCGGCAACGCAACTTTAACACTATATGTGTTGCAGGTGTCCATATGCGGCGCTGGTCACTTAACATAAGGTGACACGCCTGCTCGTTTGCCCTCCTATGCCATAAAAAAAAGAATAGGGATTACGGTCTACTGTCTAGCTATAGAAGATTATACCTATTAGAGTCTATAGATAGAACAAATATGTACTTCAGTCATCTATTATTTAACAGGTGAAATACCACGTCCTCTAAGAATATCCCCGTAAAGTGGCTCAGGCCGCGTTTCTTTCGGTGAGAGAAGTGTCCCCACTTCTCCCTTTCCACCCCATTCTTTTTAACGCTATCTGTGTTGCAGGCACTGTTGCCAACTAGATTACGTAGATTTACTGTTTTTTAATTGATGTCCCTGTTTTTTTGTTTTATTCATAAATTTTACTGTTTTTTTCAATTAGTGTATAGATTACCCCAAGAAAATGTTTTACTTTTTATTACTTTAATTTTTAATGTCACTAGATAGTTTAATAGACAGGGAAAAGCCCATATGCTAGTGACCAAGTGACAACTACAGTTGAATTGAAACCTTAAATTTGTATTGTAAAATACATGTGATACCTTCCTACCTTTATATTAAAAAAAAACACTGTACTACAACGTCTCTTGTTTCTCTCATAGTTTATTCTAGAATCTTTTTTTATTACATATGTTGTGATTATATTATACAGTCTCGGTGGCGCAGTGTGCGAGCGCACGGCCTCTGATCCAGAGGTCCGGGGTTCGATTCCAGACACTGGCTCACACCAATGACTTTTCGAAATTGTTTTCGGAAGTTATGTGTGATAAATATCGATGACTGACAAACTTTGTGCCCGGTATGGCAATAGGTTCGCCACCTATTCCATTTGGGACGTAAACATAACGGCGAGACGAGGCTTAACAGCCGCTGCCTACACCTTCGGGTAACAAAAGGCGTGAAGTTATGTTATGTTATGTGTATGTTGTGATTATATAAATAAAATAATGTAAATGTGTCCTAGTATGTATGTATGAAATATGCCTTTTTAACCCATCTACTGTTTTCTACTGTTTCATTACATCACTGTGTTTTTCATTAGAAAACTGTTGTTTTTTGGTTTGTTGGAGTTGGCAACACTGGTTGCAGGTGTCCGCGGCACTGCTCGTTTACTAATAATTGACTTGCTTGCTTGTTTGCCCCTTATCCCATAAATAAATATGTTTAAACCAACTTAAAGAGATACATACGTAACAAAAGGTTTCATTTTTGTTAAGAATTTCTTGAATAACATGTATCGTGTATGTTTGAAGTATTATCCTCGTGTGTACAGTTCGTTCTAACCATACAATTCATTATTATTTTACTGTACAACTACAACACTAACATACAAATATATCATTATTAAAGGATTTGTGAGTTATTTTTAGTGCTGTATATATATGTATATAAATTATTCGATATCACTATTACGTTGGCTGCAAATATCTCAATTCCGCCCATGTGGTATAATGATGATAACATTATTTACAGATGTCAGGTTTTTATTATTAACTAGCCGAACTTTGCTCCGCATCATACTTACTCGTATGATGCGGATTTTTACAGCGTTTACAATTAAAATGCTAATGCCCGAATACTGAACCGCCACTCAAATCTGACAATCAGTAAAGTGTCATTAGTTTTATACATATAATATTTTAGTTGTTTTACAATATGCAAACATAATATACCTCGTTACGATATTAAGTATGTGGATATGTTACTCGTACACAATATGTTGTAAACAGCGTTTAAACGTGACAATTCACACCTGACCGGAATGTTTTACGGCCTCACATATGATCCACATGTTCAGGACGAACCAATATTTACAATGTGATGTCTGTAGTTAATCCCTAATAATATCATTATTCGTCAATAGTGATAAAACAAATTTGCTTTCCGCTGTCCCCTTATTTACTTGGATCTCTGAAACTATGCAACCGATTTAAATGTTTTTATTTTAAATAAATTCATGAATAATGTACTAAAAAGATTTAAGAGTTTTATTGCAAAGGCTGGCTGAACCCTAAGTGATAGATCAAAATAATGGATTTAGGTGCTCCCTGTGTTTCTTCGCATTTATGTCGCTGCGGAGAGGTTGTCGACAGCAAGGGACATCATGGCCTCTCATGCGCCAGGAGCGCCGGCCGCATTTCCCGTCACGCCAACATCAACGACATTATCCGTCGTGCTCTTGCCACCGCCGGTGTACCGGCCGTTCTGGAACCGAACGGTTTGGTGCGCGATGATGGCAAGAGACCGGACGGGATGTCTCTTTTGCCTTGGAGGATGGGTAGGCCTTTGGTGTGGGACGCTACTTGCGTCGACACCCTTGCGCCATCGCATCTTCCAAGCACGGTGGAGGTGGCCGGTGCTGCTGCTGCTTCGGCAGAAAATCTCAAACGGCACAAATACAGAAACCTTGTAGGTGACTATGTGTTTGAGCCGTTTGGGGTTGAGACTTTGGGGACATGGGGTCCGAGTGCTCGTGCACTTTACAAAGATCTTGCAAAGAGGCTGATCGAAGCCTCTCGCGACCAGAGGGCTGGTCTATTCTTCGCACAGAGGATTAGCATTGCCATTCAGCGTGGCAATGCGGCCAGTCTTCTGGGCACGCTGCCAGTAGACCGAGATGCGGAGAAATTTGATTTCAGGTAGTTTTTTAATTGTATATATTGTAAATAATGTAATTAATTTATTTGTTCTTATTATTGTAAATAAAGATTATTACATTATTATGCACAATATGCACCTTTTTTTGGAGGGTCAACAAAAAACTCCGCGATGGTCTTGAACTTAAAAAAAAAAAACAAAATATACTCATTTATTGCATCTGAGGCGAAACAAAGTTCACTGGGTCAACTAGTTATAAATATGAAAGTAACGTTGCATAAATTGAAAGAAATCTCTCAATCAGCCTCGGGGTGAACGCAGGATAAGCTCTTATTAAAAAAACTAGGATACATTAAAAAACTAATGATAATTTTGTCAAAACTAGACGATGTATGTATAAGTAAAGTAATTTAGTCAAGGTAAAACTGTGGACGGTCACTTTAATTCTTCTTTCGTAAATTCCTTTCAAATAATTATGTACAAATTAAATAATATTACCTACCCGTCGATATTAGATAACATAACACAACTTCACGCCATTTTCTACCCGAAGGTGTAGGCAGCGGCGATTAAGCACCGTCTCGCCGTTATGTTTACGTCTCAAATGGAATAGGTGGCGAAGCTATTGCCATACCGGGCACAAAGTTTTCAGTCATCGATACTTTTCACACATAACTTCCAAAAAGAATTTCGAAAAGTCATTGGTGTTAGCCAGGGGTGCTCGACCACTGGATCACCGAGACTTTTTTTATATATTGCGTGCGCCATATCGTGCTTAGCTATCAAATGTGTGAATGTGTATGTGTGTGTAGTATCTACATATATCACCCTGTGCTATTTTAAGATGGATTATAATGAAATTACGTCAGCAATTCAATTTATTCAACCAACTCCAGTACCATACTGGTGTTGGTTGCGCACCGCACCGCCCACACAACGACACACGCTTGTTTATTGTGATTGACATATAAAAACAAATATTTACGGGTCGATTGGTATTTATTATAATTCATAAGTGGTAAGATGACTTTGTATGTATTCGTTTTGAGGATACTATTATATACGCACAGACAAGACAAGTGTAGAATGAAAAATTACAAAAAGGTTAAGATTGAAATTGGACTATGGACATTGGGCGCTAAACAGAATGCATATGCATACCCAATTAACTAAGCGACATTTATTATTTAGGTCGCTAAACCTTATTTTGCGAGTACCAAATGATGGGTAATTTGTTTCTTTTTACCACCATGCCTTCGATACCCCGAGCTGTACTCGTATATCTGGTCCTCATTCCGAATCTCACTCAAGATCATTATTCTAGAAGTTATTGTATAGAAATAAGCAAATTAAATAATTGTTTTATTAATGCGACATCGAAGATTTTTTTTGCTGAAGTAATGAATGTCAAACTCGGCGAATGACCGTTCCTCGTTGAATGTCATGAGACGGACATGAGAGAGCATGAAAATATAAAAGAAATTGGTGCTCAGATAAGACATTTTTGAAATTCGTAAGGACAATACATAATTCTTAAATAATCAAATACCATAAATTATTAAGGAAAAAGATGGTAGTAATAAATAAGTGTGTCACCTGGTGGTAAGGAACGAACGCTACCTCTCCTACGGAATTTTAAGTGAGAATATGCTCGTTTCTTGAAAAAGTAAATAAATAAATCAGTTAGAATTAAACAGAATCACACGTCAAATCGCTTGTCTGGAAGTAGAGGAGGAAGAATGTAAAACTTCACCACTCATCTAAACATCGCGTGATTAGTGGAAGACCCCTTTACAGATATCAATGTCGCGTATGTACAATAATACAATTGTACTTAATAATAATATATGTAGGTAACGTACCTACCCGTGGGTGCCGGTGTCAATTTAACATTTTAACATCAGCATTTAACACAATTAAACACAATAAACAAGCACAGTTCTATTTTAATTTAATATATTTAACAAAATTAAATGACAGATATTCATCACGTTTGTTAGTAACGTTAAGGCCAATAGAAGTCTACGGTATAATCAACAATCAGCATGCGTGTTCAACAATCAATAATCCTACTTTTCATCAAACAATAGTAAGAAGAAATAAATTACATACATAAATATAACTTCACGCCTTTCTACCCAAAGGTGTCAGCAGTGGCTGTTAAGCCTCGACTCGCCGTTATGTTTATGTCCCAAATGGTGGCGAACCTATAGCCATACCGGGCACAAAGTTTTCAATCATCGATATTTATACATACAAACATAAATTCACGCCAAATCCCTTGCGGGGTAGGCAGATATAACAGAGCGCCATAAGGCACGATTCTTACACGCCTCACTCGTTTCGTTGACTTTCATAACTCTTTTTATCTTTGAGGCTCCTAACATCACCTTCCAGAACACGTTCTATTTTGCAAATTCCCCATTCACTTTGAAATCAAATTACTCCGCATCTCGGTCTACTGGCAGCGTGCCCAGAAGCCCGGCCGCATTGCCACGCTGATCCTCTTCCAATGCTAATCCTCTGTACGAAGAAGAAACCAGCTTTCTGATCGCGAGAGTCATACTTTTTGCACAACTCTACCAACCTCGTTCCTATATTTGTCTTTGTTTCTATATATCGTACTCAAATATAGGTGGTTCTCAATTTTGGACCTTTTTTTTTTTAAATGTTTTTCCATCTAAATGTTCGTGTGGGTGAACCGATTGTTATGATACTTTTTATGCAAAGACCGGTGCTTCCCACTTGGGTCAGCTCTGACCATGGCATCATTGGCATCTTAAAGTCGGTTCTTTTACGGAATAGTCTCGAATTAAGAGTGAGGTTAAGGCTTTATGATTGGCTGAATAATTAGATTAATGTAATAGGTTTTTTGTGTGGTAGGTACGGTTCTAGAGAATAGTAATAAAATAGGACCTCAGGATCTGTTTAACCAATTTGGAAAATTAGTAAGCTCTTGTAGATACTTATAATTATTTTTTATTTCGCAGTTCCGTTCCGCACTAGATAAGTCTGGAATTGTCTATATGGACAATTTGTAACTATGGTGTGAAGTAGAGCTAGTCAATAATATTTAGGTAATATCATTATTATATTATCAATATTATTCACTTATATACCGTTTAACTTAAGAATTATAGTAGAAATCTGGATTCATATGAGTTGTTATAAAAGTGGCAACAACTAGATTCTGTAAACCAACTTCACTCGTATTTTATAAAAAACGTAGCTTCTACAAAAAAACGTAAAATAGCAACTGTTCAAAATTGAACAGGACATGTAATATAATATCTCTGTTGAGTATCAAAAAACAATAATAGTCTACTATATCTAGACTACTATATATTCAAAAAAGAATTGTTTGATTATAATGTAACGTAATTGGGTGGTTCTACGATAAGAGGTTTCCAGTTGTACGAAGATACGGCCAAGCAGAAAAGTTGGAGTTTTTTCTTTTAACCCTTATACATATTATGATTTTTTACCTGTTTATTTACCTTTTCACACAAGGTCAAGTCACTTTATACATGTTTTATTACTTTTTCGAAGACCAGGGTAAATACATCGGACAGGGCAGAGACATAGCTACCAGGGTAGATACTTATTTCACCAGGGGAGAGAATTTGACGCCATATAATACTTAATAAAATCATAAATAATTAAATCAACTTTTATTAAATATTGTTCTTAATATATAATCAGACATATTACAGTAATCATGAATCTAACAATCATATTATAGCCTTTTTTTCTAAACAAGACTTCAAAACAAGTTTCACTAGCAAAAATACACATGTAAATTATTTTGCCAAATATTCCAAATTAAATTCTAACTGCATAATAAAATCACGAGGATAAATCTGAAATGAATTTGGATCAATCATGTCGGATTCCCACTTTCTATAGACAATTTGAACTCTATTATCAAATTCTAGATTCCATTAGGACTGTTTGCTGTATCGAACAAACTGTATGAATCCATATTTATCTCTAAGATTTTCGCGAATCACGTTCATGACATTAAAACAAACTTTAGGATTATATCGCGTTTATTTATTACCAATTTTATTAACTTCCCGACGTTTCGAACTCTTTACAGAGATCATTCTCACGAGTGATGAACAAAAAGATGGTATTTGTTCAAAAGCTATTTTCATTGATACACAGAGTAATATTGTAATGATGAAAACTTGTATTTGCCATATTTATTTAAGTAATTTAAGACTAACTTTGAGAGAAGTTAGGCAAATCTTTATTTTTGAAGCATTTGTTATAGCATCTTAAGATGAATATTATCTCCCCTGGTCAGTGACTATCTCCCCTGGAGGTTATTCTGACAGGGGAAATAGATCAGGAGAGAGACGTTTTCATGACAAATTCCATTATTTTAACAGAATAAATATTTTTTGGGTTAATATTTCACTTCAATTATTACTGTATTGGTTTGTTAGAGCAGTTATATGCAAATACATTAAATGAATATTATAAGTTTTATTACTTACCAGGGGAGAGAAACAGTCACCTGTCGAAGTCCCTACAGCACATGGTCGCGTCGCAAAAACTAAAAAATGGCAGCGCTTCAAAGGCTCGCGCGTATAGTATTGCTAACTTTACGCCGATAGACAGCCTTGAGCTCTATTTCCAATATGAATGTCCTTGTATTTATGTTTGTATTAGCGGAACGAAATTTGGCAGGGTAGAGACACAAAAAAAGCGGGACAAAAGTAAAATTTAAAATTATCGAAAATTAGCAAAAGTATTTTATTTTTTATTTAAAAATGTTTAAGTATAATTATTTAAATTTCGTTTAAAAAATCTTAAGTTAAGCAACTGATACAAAAAACATATGTTTTGTTAGAAAGTTAAATTGAAACGGGCAAGGGGACAGGCCAAGGTAGATACTTTTTTACACTTTGCAAGGAATTTTAGAAAAATGTGTATTAATTAGGCATTCAATCGTGATGTTATTTAATAAAGTATATTAAGATGTTGTGATTCATACTAAGAAATAGCTATATATAAAATAAAAAAAACTGTTATAATCGGATTGCCGCACAAGTTACCTCTTATCGTAGAATCACCCAATTACATATTTACATACATGCATAACTTCATGCCAAGTCCCTAACGGCGTAGGCAGTGGTAACAGATCGCCATAAGGCACGATTCTTACACATCTCACTCGCTTCTTTGACATAAATAACTCTCGTCATACTCAGGGCTCACTATGGGATATGGCAATAGGTCCACCACTTATTCCATTTGGGACGTAAACATAACGGCGAGGCGAGGCTTAACAGCCGCTGCCTACACCTTCGGGTAACAAAAGGCGTGAATATTATGTTATGTATGCCATACTCGCCAGTACTCTTATATTTAAATTAAAAATATTATTAATATCTTCGGTAACCTAACGGGTAAAAGTAGTACATGCAAAACATGTACTATGGACCACCAGAAGCACCACCTTAAGGAGGTAGAATGGGAAAGGAGGAGAAACCTATGTCACTTATGAAAAGAATTTCGAAAAGTCATTGGTGTTTGCCGAGACTCGAACCCACGATTCTTGATTCAGAAGCGGTGTACTCGACCGCTGGACCACAATATAATTATAATAACGTGTTAATCCATGCGTCATGTCGACTACTTTCAGAAATTATTGTCCAAGTCAGAAGAGAGCAAGGTCTCACTCATAATATCCGGCGAGTAACAACAGCATCCTCTCAGCATCTTTAGTTAATAAGATAATACCCTCCTGCGGGCAGATAACGAGGACAAATAACTCTGTATACAGTATTCAACTACACCTCCTTGCAGGTTTTTTAACCGACCGCACCAGAAGGAAGGGAGTGTTTTCCGACAGTAATTAAGTATGTGCTGTATGAGACGTAAGATTAATAAATTATAGGTATTACTATTATTACTGAATATAGATAAAATAGTAAAAAGACTCGTCTATTTCTAAACAATAACCTCTGAAAGCAAAGAACCGATTTTTATAATGCAGATATAAATTTAATGAAGATTGTATATAAAAGATATGTAAGCAACTAGATAAGTTTAAGCATGGCTGATGCGGTACGAGACCAGAGTTTCACGTCGACATTATCGCAGACAACGTCTAGTAATATTATTATTAACATAAATACTAATGTATAATAAGTTACTCAACAAGGTACTTTACTTTGTCACACATAAATCGCTGAACCAATTTGATTAAAATGTAGGAAGATAAATAGGCTCTTGCTTTGATTGGACAATATCCATATCAAAATACAAAAAAGGTAGCTATTTGTTTCTTTTCTTACATTCTTAATCGTTACAATGAAAGTTATTAAGGTCCGAAGTATGATCATTTATAGTTTTGTGTATATTATAATTAAAGTTTACAAAGTTACTAGGTTCATATCAGCATCCGCTATAAACCGCATTGCCCTGTTTTTGAACCAAACATAATTTTACTTTTACGAAATTTATATCAGTTAAAGGTTTTTGGGCAACAACATAATATTTTAGTTCTTTATTTATTAGTAGTATCTTTTGAAAATGAAACAATATGATATTTATTAATAGGTAAGTACCTAGTTATATATTTAATAATATGTCTCAAATGTCCGTCTTTAGAATGCAAATGATGTCAATGCATTGAACAACACAGTTAAAATAAATATGCACAAGATAATATATAAATACGTACGTGCAACCGGTACCTAATGTATATATTACAAACAAAAATAGTTTTATTAAACAATTTTATTAAATCCGTGAACATAATAAATTACTAAACTATAAATTGTAACGTTATTCTGGAACTTTGCCAGTTCTTTGTTTGCGTGTGGTTTCAGCAACAAGGAAAAGTATTTTATTACACTAATCAATATTGGTCTATAAACACTACGAATAAATATAATGTCGATAAATATAATTTAAACATGGTTTTAAACTTTAGGAAAAAATATTAACCCGTTCTTCTCACAAATACTCTTAGTTACTCTTATTTAAGCTTATAATTACTTACATCAATGAATGAAATCCACCCGTTATTCATGATCACAATAAACTACTATTATTTGTTAATGTTTCACTTAATTTGTAGTTAAAATCTATAACTTTCGTCCATCATTGTAATCTAAATAATGTAGGGATTACGCGCCATCGCTCGCCCGATAGCGTTTTGCGTCAGTCTAAAGAATTAAAAAAAACACATGACAAATCCACTGCACTCCGTAATGTTGTCATTCAACACAATTCATAAATTAGTACTTATCTCATTTATCACGGAACGAATTATGAAGAGTCTAAATCGGAACGACATCGACTTAGCAAAACTACACACAAAAGTAAACTATTCTGTTAAGTACATATTTCTAGCTATACACATAGCTCGATATCGCTTCGCTCGCAGCTCGCCGCTACTGTGTGAATGAGATAAAAAATAAATGGTGTCTGGACTGACTTGTTAGAATGAGATAGGTATAGTATGATAATGCTGCTTCGGTATCCGGTATTCCAATACGAGATTTTTGTGTAGAGAGGTGTAGTTGATAACACGGTTGCTGCAGCTCGCTGACTCGCTGCTGTGGCTTGTGGTCAGCGAGCTGAGATGAAATGGCTGACCCTTATTGTAAAGTTAATATCATTTACGTAGGTAATTTTTCAAAAAACGAATACTTTGATATGATTAAATTACCTAGGCTAATTTTGTAACATTTTCTTAATAAAAATTATCCCGTGAAAGAGTTTTATTTTATTTTAGTATTAAATACTAAAATAAAATAAAAATGTTATAAAATAAAATAAATAAAATAAAATTTTCACTCGTTGGTACTTAGTTCTACTGATACTACTTACCAATTTGAAATATTTTATATGACTCGGAACTATTTTATATATCGGCAACCTGTACTACCAAATACTTCGACACAATAACATCGGTATCATCATCATCATCATTAGCCTGTTGCAGTCCACTGCTGGACATAGGCCTCTCCCAATGTGCGCCACAACATCCGATTCTCTGCCTTCCGCATCCAGTCTTTTCCAGCAGCCCTTCTGAGGTCGTCTGACCATCGGGCTGGTGGGCGTCCTACACTACGCTTACCAAGTCGCGGTCTCCACTCTATGACCTTCTTGCTCCATCTACCATCGGTCCTTCGACAGATGTGGCCAGCCCATTGCCACTTCAGCGAGCTTATTCCACAAGCTATGTCGGTTACTCCGGTTCTCTGGCGGATATACCATTCCTGAGTCTATCTTTCAGAGATACTCCGAGCATAGCTCGCTCCATAGCTCGCTGAGCGACTTTAAATTTGTGGACCAGCCCTCACCGTAAGTGTCCACGTTTTGGCACCGTAGGTCATTACTGGTAGGACGCACTGGTCAAAGACTTTGGCCTTCAGGCATTGCGGTATAGGCGAGCCGAAAACTCGACGCAGTTTGCCGAATGCGGCCCAACCCAGCTGGATCCTCCTATCGGCTTCCTTCTCGAAGTTTCGTCTACCTAACTGGATAGTTTGGCCTAGGTAGACGCATTGTTTACGACTTCGAGTATTGACCCATCGACATTTATTGGCACGACATGTTCATTGAACATGACCTTGGTCTTGTCCAAGTTCATGCCCAGACCGACATCGAGAGGATTCGTCTAGGTTGCGCAGCATTCCGCTTAACTGTTCCAGCGACTCTGCCATTACAACGCTGTCGTCGGCGAAAAGAAGATGTGAGATGTACTCACCATTCACGTTGATACCCTGTCCAGTCCAGTCCAAGGTCTTAAAGACGTCCTCCAGAGCATTGTGAAGAGATTGGGAGATATGAAATCTCCCTGTCTTACACCTCGATTCAGCTCGATGTTGATGGAATTCGTCACTTGATCCTGGATCTGGACAGCCATCGTGGCGGTATCATACAAGCATCTCAACACCTCGATATAACTCCAGTCAATCCGACATCGCTGTAATGCATCCAGAACTGCCCAAGTTTCGATGGAGTCGAAGGCTTTTTCGTAATCCACGAATGCCATACACAGCGGCTGATTGTACTCTTCGGTCTTCTGTACAATCCGCCGAACAGTATGGATGTGGTCCACGGTACTAAAGCCTTTTCGAAACCCGGCCTGCTCCGGAGGCTGGAACTCGTCGAGTTTTGCAGCGAGACAATTCGTGACGACCCTCGAGAACAACTTGTAAATATGGCTGTAATTCTTCAGCAAGGTCTTATCACCTTTTTTGAAGAATAGCACCACCGCACTCCTGCTCCAAACCTGTGGTGTTATACCCTGGTGTATGACGGAATTAAAAAGACTTCCTAATTCCTTTAGGATTGGAGTCCCGCCGGCCCTTAGAAGTTCTGTTGTGACTCCGTCATCACCGGGTGCCTTGTTGTTCTGGAGTTTGCCCGAGAGCCGCACTAATCACGCTTTCTGCAAAGACGGGGATGTCCTCACTGTAGTAACGCGTTAGCGGGGCTCTGTGGTCATTCTCGCTGTGTCCCGTCGGCTTGGTCATCCGTGTGGAATAAAGGAGCCCATAAAAAGATTCTATCTCTGCGAGAATCTCAGGCTTAGAGGTGACGACACGTCCATCCGCAGTTTTCAGCTTCGTCAAATGGGGTCTTCCAAGCTGCAGAGCGAACACTTTCGACCCTTTGTTGCGATTGATCGCGTCCTCGATTTCTCGAGTATTCGATCGACGAAGGTCGCGCCGCATCAGCTTTCTAATACGCTGGCTTAGGCTTTTCCATTCTGACGAAGACAGCTGATCGGATGGAGTTTCTCGCCTTTGCCTCATCAGCTCGAGCGTCTCAGCAGAGAGTTTGGACTCCTTTTCCTGCGATCTCGGGAACAACCTTTGAGACACTTTTCTCAGCGTGTTGACCACAGTGGCGGTCTTTTCGTTCACGTTGCTTGTGGTTTCCAGCAGGTCGAACCGAGTTTGAAGTTGAATTTGGAACTTTTCGGTTTCGGCTATTTGGAGTGGCGTAGCTCGGAGAATAGACCTCATCTTCCGGGTCCTTTCAGCTTTCAGGTTAATATTTAGAGAGCCTCGGAGAAGTCGGTGATCACTTCCAGTATTGAACCTGTTGATCACAGAGACATCTCTAAATATATGCTTACTATCCGTAATGATAAAATCTATCTCGTTCCTTGTCACAGAATCCTTGTTGGTCTCTTGTGGAGACCCTTCTTGAAGAATGAGTTCATCAAGAAGAGCCCTTCAGACTCCAGAAAGTTGAATAGCATCTGGCCCCTGTGATTTCGGCACCCCAAGCGGGTGCCGTCGGTATACGTCGTCCTATTTTCATTGGTAGTCTGAATCAGTCTGAATCCAAAGAGCTTTGCAAAACCCTGGTCGTAGCTTTGTCAGGCCGGGGTCCGAGGAAGCATAGCATCATTTAACAACGAAGCAGTGCATCGCTGCGGTTTAATGGATATTCCGGTCGTGGCGTGACTTATTCGCAATCGTAATCGAGTCCCAGTACGGGGTTTGTCCGCATGCATAAACTGCATTCCACTGCGTTAAGCGTAAAGAAATCATCGATATAATGGGAAGTTATCGGTGATAATTATCGATGAATGTATGAATCGGCTGGCATCTAAGTACATAGGATCAAATATTGATTCGATCATTCGATGAGAAAATATGTAATAGGTACCCATACAATGATGTCTCTAGTAAGGTTTGAACTCAACACGATTACTAATATGTATTAATGTCGAAAAATTGGTTTTAACACCACTGTGCTCATTATCACCTTTTCCAAACCATTTTTAAGAAGAGGATTATCTTGTCTTGCACCCGCTTCTGAATCCGGAAATCGCTGGTTCGAATCCTGACACGAAATTGTTTTCGGAAGTTATGTGTTATAAATATCGATGACTGAAAACTTGGTGCCCGCTATAGCAATAGGTTCGCCATCTATTTCATTTGGGATGTAAACATAACGGCGAGACGAGGCTTAACAGCCGCTGCCTACACCTTCGGGTAACAAAGGTGAGAAGTTATGTTATGTTTATCTTTGAAAATGGTTTGCATTTACGAATACACCATATTAACAGCTAAAATAACACACTCCTTGCGAGGATTTCAGGTGTCTTGTTTTATTTTATTGGCTGATATAGTGAATCCTCAGGCTTAACACTCCTCTTCTTATGTCGAGAACACAAGTCAAAATCCTACAATGAATTTACGGAAGCTATGTAGCTATATGAAATACGTTATACGATAGAGAGCGCTACCTATTTTTTTGGGCGGAAAACTCGGCATGTCGAACTGACGTAGCTAGTACTAGCTAGTTGCCGCTGCCGGTGTGTATTAAAAGCCCAAAGTTACGAGTACGTAGGCTTTTGATTGCCTGTTTTCAATCAATTGATTGCAGTGATCTCCATAATGTCCTTGCTGGTATACAGAGAGATTGATATATATTTCTTTTTGTAAGTACACTTTTAGTATAGTTTGTAATTTAGGTGATCCAGTGGTCGAGCACTCCGCTTTTGAATCAAGAAGTTGTTGTGGCTTCAAATCTTGGCTCACACTAATGACTTCGAAATGATTTTTGAAAGTTATACATATATACATAACTTCACGCCAAATCCCTTGCGAAGTAGGCAGAGAGAACAGAGCACATAAGGCACGAGTCTTGCACGCCTTACTCGCTTATTTGATTTTAATTGTTTTTTTAATGATATAAGGAGACAAACGAGCTTGCGGCTCACCTGATGAAAGCGACTGCAACACCAAGGGTATCACATCAGCGTTGCCGGCCTTTAAGTTGGGAATATACTCGTTTCTTGAAGGTGCCTAGGTCGTAGCGGTCCGGAAATACCGTTGCCGGCAACTCGTTCCACAACGGAACAGTGCGTGGCAAGAAGTGCTAAAGGGCTAAGCCGATCTGACAGAGCTTGGTTGTCGGCAAGCTGAACTGCGCGTCGTTGAATGCGTTCAAATAGGGTAAGCTGGTACTCATCTTTGGGCAGAGGCACCCCGCCCAAAGATGAGAACAGTATTCGACGTGAGGTCGGAAATGCGCTTTATATAGCTGCAAGCGATTACCTGACGTGAAATACCGTCCTTTTTCGAAGCCAATTTGGCCTTGCTCTCCAGATAACCGCGAAAGTGGACGTCACTCGACAAGTCGACCCCAAGAATTCCGATATCAGTTGAGGCAGGTAACCGAGTGCCCTCAAAAAAGGGAGCTACAACAAAGGGTGCACTTTCAGCTGCAAACGCGCAGACCTGTGTCTTCTGAATTAAACTAAGTTGAGTCGGCCTCAGTTCGAAATCTGACTAGGCAGAGTTTCGATTGTAGACACAGTTTATTCCGGTACGAATCGACGTTCTCCCGAGAAATCCGCGGGTGGCCGGTGTATATGGCATCCGCCGTACCGCATAGCCCCGCACCGTATCCGCATAAAAATGAAGATTGCTGTAATGCAGCATCTCACTGATATGCAGAAGAAACAGCGTAGGTGAAAAAAAAAATGCTAATCCCCTGTGCGAAGAATAGACCAGCCCCCTGGTCGAGAGAGCCCTCGATCAGTTTCTTTGCAAGATCTTTATAGAGTGCACGAGCACTCGGACCCCAAGTTCCTAGAGTCTCAACCTCAAACGCTCAACCACTGGACCACTGAGACTCATTGAAGATTTCGTCAAAAAATATTTTATATTGAAAAAAGTATTTTGAAAATACCTATTTTGCATTTTGCATTTGAAATACAAAACGAAAAACTATTTAGTATTTTGCATTTGAAATAGTAAATCTGAAAAGTATTTTGTATTTAAATGCTTTTTTAAAACCATTTTGTACATCTCTGCTGGTATAATGTGTGCAAATTAGTTATGTGAAATTACTACCTAGTCTGTATAAACGTATGTGTACCACAAAAAAATGAATAAGAGCCATGTTGAAATTAATTAAAAAATAATTTTAAATTTATTAATATTTTGAGACGGCGTTTGTTTGTCAATCAAAATACAAAAGTCTCAAACGCCTGACAAAGCTCTCGTTAACGTTACAGCGAGCCGTTGCAGATTTCAAGCAGGCGCTGTTGTGGTTGCTACATAACCGTCTTATAGATTGCTCTAAATCGTCAAATAAGGATTCTCACAGTGTTGGTTGTACTAGATATTTGCGTACCTCATGGTTAGTATCAACACATCTAGCTATGATTTGATTACGATTTGATTTGGTTTCTCGGAATTCTTTCCGAAGATATGTGTAAATATCGATGACTGACAACTTCGTACCCTTTGACAATAGGTTTGCCACCTATTCTATTTGGGACGTAACGTAACGTTTTCAGTCATCGATATGTATCACACATAACTTCCAAAAAACTATTTCGAAAAGTCATTGGTGTAAGCCAGTGTCAGGAATCGAACCTGGAATTCTGGATCAGAAGCCTTGTGCTCGACCACTGCGCCACCGAGAATCCGTATGATATAAGTAATTAAGTATTTAAGCTGCAAAAGATAAAAATAACGTTATACCTTTAAGCGCAGAGCAACTCCGTTTTTTGATGAGTTAAGGACTCATCATTAATAAACACGGTAGAACCAAATTGGGATCATTGTAGAGGCAAAATATGTAATTTATCAACTGTGTTATATAAATTAGCTAAGATGTCATGGTCCCTAAAACTATTGAATAGTGTTTGTAGATATTGTGAAGAGTATGTGAGTAACAGCAAGGCTGACTCGTACGATATTCCCTCGTAGTGTTGACACAGATATGATGTGAATGTGTTGTGCAGTAATAAGGTGCGCGCGCGTCGATTTCACGCTCGCGCTTATCCGAGCGCGGGCGCGGGCGACGCACTTAAAGTTTTATCAAACATTCGATAAAGCGGTGATCGCCTGCAGTATGTGGGTCGGCTACCTGCCTCCACTATACCTAGCTACCACATGGACAATATCAGAAATTACTAGATACTTCCTGGTCACACGATTATTTAAATTGTTATATTCGAAATATTAACGTCACATGTTTTATTTATTTTCATCAAGTTCTTGAAGTAAATTTCATCGCAGGACTTATCTCTTAAGGAATAAACAAAAATGTCCGCAGGTTTATTCCTGGTGAACATATATACTGCAAATTTTGTACTTGCCTTAAGTATAGCAAAAAATGTTTCGATATTTTTTCTACCATAGGTATTTCTTATTCAAAACTATGAAACGTCTAAACATTTCTCGTGGAACTTTAATCGTGTCAGAATAAGAAAATTATTTTTTTGGGACACTTTAGATACGCTTTAATGAGAATTACAGGAGATATCAGTATTCTCTTTATGGACATCCAAATTATTTAAATTGGCGTTGATAATAATCGTACGTCGGTTAAGTACTCATTGAAAGTATTTCTCAAAATGTCTGATTACGAACTATACCTACAACATTACGCATATAATTGTAGAAAACTCCTTTACAATTGTTTCAGAAAACACTTGTGCATACAGTATAGTGTTTTGGGGCAGTTGTCGTGCAGCGGCCGGCGAGAGCGCCACCTCGTGGCGCCGCCCGGAGACCAGCCCGCTGTGACTGCCAGGCGACCCGAGCGGATTGAGCAAACTGTTTGTCTGTCTGTAAGTTTGTTCGCCCCGGCTCGAGTCGCTCAGCGTCACGTACCATCAGACCACCCAGTACGGGTTCCTTGATACTATCCACCAAGCGAACACGTGAGTCTGTGTGATTAGCTGACATATTTTTCCTACATTTTCATAAAAAAACAAAATTTCTGTAAGTTTCCTTATATATTCTGTAAGATTTTGAAATATTTTCGTCTTGAAATTTGATAATGCCTACCCTACACAAGACTTGTTAAACAGTTATATTTTTTCAACGGTCATGTACTTCCATGAAATAGGTACTACATAAAGTAATTGTTTTCTTCTACAAGTGAAGGTTCTTCTCGCCCATTTTCGGATCCCGTTGATCAAGACAGTTGGAGTAAAACCTTGTTGAAGCAGAATTCTTTTTCTTTTTTCAGCAAACCTTATAAGCAGATTTAATGTACTGCGTTATGTTTAGTGCTGAACCATCTCATTCCACTCACAACCTGGACTACTGTAACTAGTTCTAGTCTTTTTTAAGATGTATTTTAAAGCAGAATTTCTCAAATACATAATAGATTGAAATAGCTGCGAGTGTTCTAATAAATTTAGACAAAATATTGAAGAAGATAGGGCACAAAGATAATTATATTGCCCTAAGTTTAGCACGCCGACCAGGTAATGGAAACAGTCTTTCCCAATATTACGACTACCCAAGTATCTTTTGGAGGTGCTGTGTTTCTATGTGTAAGTTTTCAAGGTTTGAGAGGGATTAGCTAATCGATGAATATATTGACAACTGGAGACCAGCGTCCCTTTAGCTGATATTGAACGAAAGCTCCCAAAGCTCCCCTCTTTTCTACAATAAACTTCCAAACAACGCGATAATTCTTAAATTTACCCATGGATAATTATCCATTTGGTAAATTTAAGAATTATATTAAAAGTAGATTATATCAAAGGGCTTATTATTTTATCGCAGATTATATAAACGATAAAAAAGTTTGCAATTGAACTGATCCTTTTGTGTTGTATTGATTGTAATTATTACCATTTGTTAAACTGGAAATTGAAAAAGTTTCTTCTCAAGAAGCCTTGACGCCGGAACTGGCACTTAGATTCACTTTCACATTCAAGAGAGTATGATGAAAGGGAATCTAAGCTCCGTGAATTTTAGCTAGTAGTTCTATGTGACGATTCTAAGTATTTTGTAAAATCTATGAAATAAAGATATTTTGAATTTGAATTTGAAAAATATACTATCATGCACATCTTAGATCACTTAGAATTTTCAGATTTCTACTAGATATATGTTATGTTACGACTTAAAGGTAGGTAGGTATCTCTTTCAGTTGGTGTCATGAGAGGCGACCAAAGTATTTGGTGCAGTGCGGACTATCCCTTATAGTTAAGTCCCAATGGCGTAGTAGTTCAGTTCTCCGACTTTGAGTCCGAGGTTAGGCTTGAAACCAGATACATACTAATAACTTTTTTTTAAAACACGTTTCAGTAATAAATATCAATCACTAACAAAATATAGCATATGGCATATGGTAGTTGTTTCTGCCACTTCTCACGTGTGGTAGTAGAAAATTAATCCAGCGGGACGAGACTTTATTGCAGTTGCTATGTGCCTTTGGATGTTATCAGCGTGAAGTTACGGTAACTAGAGTTTCAATTGGCGACTACCGTTGTAAGTTATATCTCTGTTAAACCCCACAAAAAGATCAAGAGATAAGGCTGGCTCTCCTTCTATTACTGAGATTTCTATGACAAAACTCGAGATCTCATAATTAATAAACCACTGGTATTGCTTTATATATATTTCATATGATGTAAAATACTTTTTCTCAATTATAACTGTTCTTTAACAACTCGATTTAAATTATCGATTTAACAAATCGATAGCGCCAATTGTACGCACAACTTATCGATTTCAATTCTGCAAATTTGTTCGAGTACAATACGACCATAAAAGTGTATTAACTAGGTTACAACACCAACTAGCCGTTATAGGGTCTGAAACAGTACACGTAATATTAAATATTATTTTATTACTTGGCTATTTGCGCGACTGCACATGAGGAAAAGTGTTGGAGTTACTGTTTATTCAATGGTTTTTTAATCGTGAGACTTAGTAGTCAGAAACTTTAAAAGAACATTTAAGTTGAAAAATATTTCGATAGAGGGCGCTAATTACGCGTTAATCACTCGAGTAAATAAGGCCAATAGAAGATTAGTTATTTAGGGAACAGGTTGTTGGTGAAATACCACGACCTCTCCGTATATCGACGCATAGTGGCTCATGCGGCGTTCCGCTTGGTGAGAAGTACGAAAAAATCCGGAGGCCCGACCCTTTCTCCTCTACGCCTTGTTATCCCACTTCCCTATCCCATTTTAAAGGCCAGCAACGCAACTGTAACACTATGTACGTTGCAAATTGTTATTGGACATCCTAGTTCAAACACAGTTTTAATTAATGTGTTATTTGACTTTTTTTAGGTTAGAATTGCAGTTTGGTTATTCAAAACATTATTGCCTACATTGTACCTACTTACATAAAAATCATTGAGCTTGCGCAACTGAGCAATTGAACGTCTTATAGAAAATATGAGTTACTTTTTCATGGCGTAAAATTGTCCGCAGGGTCTTATCGTGGTCATAAAATACACGCACACACTCAATCGCAGCACACATGCAGCGCACAATCGCAATGATTACAATGAATTTTCCGTTTGTGTGTGTGACTGAAAGAAATAAAAGTATTTATGTTCCTGGCGATAATGTGATAAGTGAATCTCAGGGACTCGTGAGTACATACACGTGTCAGGGAATAGTTGCTACGAGGAAGAAGCTTGTCGCGTACATTGTTTGAATTTAGGACCGCAGAGTAGCTTTTTATTATAGGTCGATATCATGCTCTGAAATTGGCCATTTGGCAAACTGGTCCCTGCATATTCATCAATCGTTTTGTTGTTACTGTACATGTATAAGTACTAATAGTGGCATGATACCTAAAAAAAATGCAAAATATTAATTATATACAATTTTATTTCAATAATAATTCCATAAATTCTACTAAACATACTAATTTATTATTTTAAATGTAATTTTTAAATAATCCTCTCGATATTATAGTTTTCAAAGTCATTATTTTATTTAAAGTCAAATACTTCATTTATCTATGTTTAATTTATTTAATTTGGGACTTAAAATTATAAGTTTACTGTTTATTTGTTTATTTCGTTCACAAAATATTTAAAAATAATCAATCCTCACTTAAACAAGAAGAAAATCGTTCTTAAACATGATTAACCAGACATTTTACGAAAAAATTCTGAGGACTAGCTTTTTTATTATTATCATTCTAACTGTCAATATCTACATTATACTTTTTGATAATTTAAATTAATCACCTCTCGTAATAACATTAACCATCACACAGAAGATTTACAACATTTAAAAACAAATTTCCAAAAAAATACATTCGGTATACTTACAACTTAATTGAAAGCTACACTACTTACAAGTATTAATATAAATAAATCAGATCTATTAAACACCTGCATTAAAAGAAATCGATTGTGCAGTCAAAAACTTTATTATTAGTTTTGTAATAAAAATATAAAAAATAGATTTACGTACAATCAATTCCAGAATTATATGAGCGAGCGATATGCATTAAACAACCTGATGTTTATTCTAAAAAAAGTTGTAATAAATCAAATATTTCCCTAGTCTTAAAACTTAATTAAATGTGAAAACAACAAGAATATATTTTAAATAGCATTCTCAAACTCCACACTACAAAAAACATTAGTATTCAGAACTGCTATAACCTATTTAATTATAGAATTAGCTAACTATAATAATTAATCAACGCTTTTTAACTAGTAATAATAATTGATAATATTGATGATAATAATAACATGAGATGGCGGTGAGCAGTATCCAAACATATTTTATTGAGACAAAAGTAATTTTTAGTTTACTTTATACCCCTTTATATCCGATGCTGATCTAGATTAGAAACCACATAATTAATATTTAGAAATTGTAATTTATGTATATATGTGAGCATTTTTAATGGAGTTCCAATTTCTACTATTTTCATACTTTATGCCGCTCACAATTAATTTCCTTTGCAATAAATATAGTTACAACTCTGACCTCTTTTCAAGCAAAATACAACCGATATCAATTTGAAACTACATTAATTGGAAAATAATTGATTTTAACAACTTACTGGTAGCAAACAAATGATTGCTCGCTTTTAATACACACTATATAAAATTGTATAATCTAACTTTTCAAGTTGACATTCTCAATAGGTACTAGTATTCTTTAGACAGAAGACTTACTAAACAAATTTTAAATATCTTCTTTCTTTATGCAAAATTAATAAAAAGCCAATTGAAATTTCACTAAAACATTTTTATTATTAAATACTATAATTAATTATTATGATTAGATTATATCAATATTTAATTCCATGGCGTGAAATACTTGTTTAGCACATTTTTTCTATTCTACGTCTGCTCTAAGTTTTTTTTTTCATTAGTACCATAAAATATATACAATTTGCAGAATACAGATATTATGTTTTTTTTTTCAATTAATTCTTTATAATTATCGAACGAAAGGAAACACGACACTAAAATATAATTATATATCTCTTTTATGTTCCCATAAAACTATGTATACACACATATAAATATATAAGATGAATGAAAAAATATACACATCTCTAGCAAATGATTTGAAATGAGCTACTTTCCTTCTCAAATATTGAGTTACAATTCTTACGTAATTACTTAAACAACGAGCGTGTCACATAATAGTGACATTTACATATAACGGGCGGATCATGCAGTCATTTTGCTACAAGAAAACTGCAACTTGATCACAGCGCCATCTACCATTTCCAATTGAGAATCTACACCATCTTACCCGAATATAAAAATTCATAAAGGGTCTTCCATTTAAAAGAAGATTAGGCATATAAATATATGTGGTCATGGAATTTCATTCTTGATTATTACGTTTTGTTACAGAAAACTAACTTACCAAGATGTTGTTAACAAACCGCACTCATTGATGCTTCACTGTTGCTCTATTAAAACTACTTTATTTACATTATATAAACTAATTATTTTCCGCTAATGACTTCGCAATGTTGTTCACTGGTAGGTGAATTATGTAAATATATTGCTGAATATTTCTTCATTACAGACCATCTACCGTTTTTTTTACTGACCCTGCAACCAATTGTACTTTAGTAACTGTCGATTTTATAAAATGAAAAGGGATGACACGTTAAAAACTTGTATTTAATTTTTAATCGTAACTTAACATTTATTACACGAACGGACGAGCAGGGATGCGTTCATTTATTTTAAAAAATCCGCATTTTATTAAATATATTATATACATATGGCCAATGTGCCGTTTGAGCCGTAGTCTCTAAAAGTTGGCCTCATCTCGAAGCTCAAAGTCGCTCAGCGGGCTATGGAACGGGCCATGCTTAGAATATCTCTGCGAGACAAAATCCAAAATACCAAGATACGCAGATCAGAGGTGACCGACATAGCCCGAAAGGTTAGCACGCTGAAGTGACCATGGCACCATGGGCAGGCCACAAAGTTCTCGACTGGCGACCACGAACTGTCCGCCGTGGAGTAGGAATTCCCCCCACTTGGTGGACCTAGTCAAAATCTCTTGCGGATACTGGATGCGGATAGCAGAGGATCGTGAGTTATAGCGTTAACCTACGTCCAACAGTGTGCACGAAAACGCTGATGATGACACAAATACGTTATGAATCAACGTAGTTAAACAACATAATACAAATATTGTAAGTTACATTTGACGCCAGCTCCTGGCCTAATCGACTCTCCTTAAATAAATTTGTACACCAAGTCGTGTGATCCAATATATCTGAACTATATTTATTGAATTTCATCTTTTAATCTTCGACAATTTTTTACATAAATAACTCAATATTTAAATATTTTATAATATGACATATTTACTATTTATATAAGCGGATACTGAGCAAATCTCATAGGACTATATACATTTTATAACTTTATAATAATGTTTGGACGCAATCAAGATGGCGCCGTCTACTTCCAGACTAAGTTCACGAGCTCAAGTATCTCTTAATTCGTGAAGGTGAGGTCCATTAGTGTAGTGTGTAGTAGACTTGGTTAATTTCTCCTTGGGATTATAGTTTATTTAAATTTTCTAGTTCTCATTTTCAGGCAAAATTTTAAGGCAAGGCAAAAATAATGATAGATAATTTGAAAGAAGACTGAAACTGAAATGTAATTGGTGTTTCATAAACCATACACTGCGAATATACATATCTGATATTGTCAAGAGCGAATATTACTTTAATATAACAAAAAGTTACTTTAATATAACAAAAAGTCTATATTTACAATGAATATAATATTTATCAAGCATTAAAAAAATGTCTCTTGATTTGTCGCCAAATTTAGCTAATGGGTTTTTTATATATTAAAATATTGTAATATCATAATTTTAATAAATAGTTTATTTTTTATTAAGGAATTGTATTAAATTATACTATCTCATAGCATATAAGATAATAAATAGTTATTGCATTATTTTTATTCCAAATCTTTTGTAATCATTTGTATAATCAATATTTATCTTTCAATTCCCAAGTTATTGTTACAGAGCTACAGAACTAAAGAAAACTCTTTGTTTACAACTCTTTCTAACTTTTTTTGCCGAGTAACCCTAAATATATTTGAAATAGTACTAAATTACAACATATTACTTAGAACACCTGTAGTTACCTGCCATTAAAGCCTCGTCAAAAATCGTCCAGGCGTTTTGGAAATTATACGTAACAAACGAATGAATAGTTCAGCATAGTAAAAAGAGCACAGTTTTGTTATTAGTATTACGTATACACATTAAGAAACTAATACGATGCCATGACAACTGTATAATAAAATAATGTTTTGAACAATAAATGTATGAATATATCATTTATGTATAGTCAGCAACCAAAAATCATTGCAGCCAATTTTTTTTCTAGTATTTCGACATGGATCGTATCTTATTTCCTAACCGTCCAAAATATCGAAATGGATTTTTATTATTAGTAAAAGTAAAACTCTTTGTTAATTTTATGTGTGAAAATAAAACATTCAACGCCATTTAGTGTGAAAGAAACTTTCGCTATAAAATAAACAAAAAATCCAAAATCTATTTTCGTGAAACGATAATGTCTGTCACGGCTGGGTACCAAACCCACGACACCTGTCTGCACAGTAGTAGTAAAACTGTACTAGTGCGACGCGTTACGTATGTTTGTCATGTGAAAACTACATTCTTACTAAACTTATAGTAACGGTTAATTAACTTAAATCATAAACTTAAATACCTAATTATAGAAAATTAAAAGTAAATTTGAACTAAATACAATAATATTCTACTTAAATCACTAAGTTGTGATTTATTGTCCATATTGGTGCTTTTCCTACTATTTAAGTCAATTACTAAAAGATAGATCAATATGCAGCGTAACAGCATGTTCGTCACATATTACTGAAATTGTCGATTGACATATGCATTTTAGTCATTACATATATTTAACTCACCAATGTCTGCTTTGTCGTCTATCTATGTATTCAACACTCTTGCGTAAAGTTGAGTTTTGCGAATAATTAACAACTATTTATAAATGGATCACAAATTTCGTTCAAAAATAGTAATATTGTAAAATAAAGCATACAATATAGCTTTAATATATTGATCTCGATAAATAGAAAGTACCAAATAAAATTGTCTAACTGGAAAAGCACCAACTAATTCAGTTAATAGTGAGGCCCGGCGCGGGGCGCGCGGGGTGCGCGGGGGGCCCGGGGGGCGCGAGGTGCGCGGGGGGCCCGAGGTGCGCGGGGGGCCCGGGGGGCTCGCATCACCGCGACGGGCAGCTGCTGGCCATAGACTTGCCCGACAGGCACGAGAACCCGCTCGTGCCAGACTGCAGGCTGGACATCGATCCCCTGTGGGCCAGGTTGCAACACGATTTATTTCAATCACAATACAGTGCGTTTCAAATATGAATGTGCGCGTCAATGGTTTCGATCTGTCAAAGCTTGATAGAAAAGTATGGACTGAACAAAAAATATATTAGATAGGTATGTACTTTTTTTAATTCTTATGCGTAGGTTTAATTGTAAAATTCTCTTGAAAACAAAAATAAGATTATTAAATCTAAAGCAACTCTGATGGGAAACCACTGCAGCCAAAAGAAAAATGACAAATGCAAATGAACAATCATGAACAGTCAGGCAAATACCAGACGAATACCGCCAAAGAGAGTTTATAGACAACTAAGGTAGTTTTAGTTTCATAATGAACACAGGTACCATATTTTTTTCCTTCGTACTTATTATATGCGATCAATGTAATATTTCAATGAACTAAATAATTTTTGTAGGTGAAACTGAACTGAAGATGGAGACTGCTCGAGCGGTGGTATGAGTGGTATCAGCGAAATGGATGACAAATACATATTTTAAAATATGTTTTTTTTTACTGACTCTACCTATTTTTTACAATTTGACGGCTGTGACGTCACAATAGGGCGCAGGTCCGTGTACATTAATGATTGGGATGATTGTTGGTATGATGAATGTTTATAGATATTTTTTTCTTTTTTTTATGCGATAGGAGAAAAAACGAGCAGGCGTGTCACCTGATGGTAAGCAACCAACGCCACCCATGGACACCAGCAACACATATAGTGTTACTGTTGGGTTGCCGACCTTTAAGGGATAGGGAATAGGGGATAGGGAAGGATGGGGAAGGGGGGTGGGCCTCCGATTACCTTTCTTACCGGACGAAACGCGGCATGAGCCACTTTACGTCAATTTTCTTAGAGGTCGTAGTATTTCACCGGTCGAGCCGGCCCATTCATGTAGCGAACTGCTTGGCTCTACCACTGATAATGCGTAAGTGAAAGCGTGAGTGCAGTGTGAACACTCACTTGTAGTGGTGGCTGTCGAGCGTCTCGTGGAAGTACATGAGCTGCGCGTCGGGCAGCTCGCAGCGCCACTGCAGCACGTAGCTGCCGCGCTGCGCCATCACGTGCGAGCCCTGCGCGGGGCAGGCAGAGTTACATTACACAGTTACACTACACGCGCTCCGACGGTGCCGTGGCGCTGTGGCTTAACGACAGTGTATCATCTCAACCTGTATGCTCTCTCCGTCGTGACACACCAGGGTGGGCTCCACTCGGTGGAACTGCTCTCCCTCGCGCCACCCTTTCTGCTCCAGCACCGACTTCTCCTCCTCACCAACACCTACGCACAGGGCTGCAATGAACATCACGACACGCGGTTATGGCTTATGAAAAATAAAACGAACAAATAGTAATTAAAATTAAAGAAAAATAAATAAATAATAACAAAATAGAAAAATAATTTCAAGTAAACACACGTTATTAGCAGATGTTTTGTCTTCTTTTCTATTTTTCTAACGCAAAGAAACGCTTTATGCCCACCCAGTAGAATGAGGAACAGGAGAAAGGTAGTGTAGGTCTCTCCTCTATCTATATAGGTTTGTCTACTCTCTCTCGATCTCTCGGCTCTCTTTCGGTCCCGCTCTGCGGCTTTCTTCTGGAGCATTATTGCTTCACAGGAGATTATAGCCCAACATTTTCTCTTCACCCACCAAGACGGAAGGACAATGATGTCGTATCGTCTTTTCTCGGCAGTTTCGGTTTAGATACTCACCTAAGCAGACGTGCTCGGTAAGTATCTCAGTAACCCTGAAGTGGCAGCACTTTATTGTCATGCCTCGAAATCGGGCAAGACGGCATCTAAAGCGCGCTGTTTCACACAGTCCGGAAGGACCAGCCACTTGAACCGATCTCTCAGGTCCTCTCGCCTTATAAGCCTCGGCCTTGGAAGGGGCGGAGCCGCGCGAGAACTGCCTTACCTTGCTCCTTAGCATCTTAGATCGAGAGGCAAAACTCAGCCCAGATTTCCGTCCAGGTGAGATAGCCGTGACGTACGGACGTGCCCATGGGTCCCTACTGGCGAGCTCTGTCCGGGGCCGCGAGTGAGCTACAGACTTCAGAGGGTCGGGACTGCCGTTGGCTTCGACAACCTCCTCGACTGAGTTGGCTTTCTCATGCCGGCACTGAGGTGCCGAAACTTTATTCCTTAGTACCGCAGCCATGCCAGGCTGCCGGACTGGAGGCGGAGATTGACGTCAACGTATCCCAGAACCCAAATAAGGCTAGAAGTTACGATTATAAATTTGATCGTACGCTTTCTAACACAAAAATATTTAAAACTGCTGCGAACAGACGAGGTAGCAATCGATTTTACCAAAAATCAGCATCTGCACCACTCATTTATCAAAAAATATAATAAAAACTGTTAACAAGAAACATGCATACGTAAATAATAAAAAATCACCATAAATAGATTAAAATAAAATTAATCTGATGAAAGATGATTATACAAATAAAGTCACAGAGAAGTGATGAAGATTGTGTATATCGCCACACAGATTCAAGCTTAGACTCATTTTTTTTACAAAATTTAATCTATTCTAAACAAAACGAACAAACGTTTTACCTAAAGCATCAGAAGGGGGATATCTCAGTTCCTGTTCGCTTCTGTACACGGTGAACGCTATGTCATGTCTCAACACGTCGAAGTCCCACGTGAGCACGCTCTGAGGGTCGCGGTTCACAACGATCACTTCATGCACCTAAATGACAATTTAAGTTTAAATTGCAACATATGTATTGAACGAGATATTAGCCCGATTCGGATTCAGAACCACTCGATCAAAAATCGATACAAGTTATAAGTTTTTGACCAATATTTACCACAATAACATAGTTAAGTTCGTAAATACATATACTTTCGATGACGATTACCCTCTCTCTCTCTCTCTTAAAGTCCGGCGCTAGTTGCTTACCATCGGGTGACCCGGTTGCTCGTTTATCCCCTATCCCATAAAAAAAAACATAAGCCCATAATAGCCATCACACTATCTATTTTAAATACCAATAAGTATGCGGTACCTGTCCCTTGCCCAGGCTGACTGATCTGTAGATGCTGTCCTCGCTGAGCGGGTCCCCGTCGCGCTCGGTGAAGGCGCCGCTCACGTACAGGTTCTTGGGCACCAGCCCGCCCTCGTGCACGAAGCTCTGCGAGCGACACATACGTGATACACACACTGATGACGAGCACACACGACCAATGCGATGAGACACTGATTGCCTATGTGTGTATGTGAGTCTAGCTCGACCATGAATGTGAAACAACATACCCTATAGCTCTATTTTTTTAAACTTCAACCTACTTTTCCGTATTTCTATAATTAGAAAATGATTCAGATGAGGATGTTTTTTCTGAGTGAAATTGATTTTGAGTACTATTTATTTAATTGGCAGACAAATTTGTTTGGGACAAAGTTTGGACTGCGAAAAAACTACATAAACATAACTTCACGCCTTTTGTTACCCGAAGGTGTAGGCAGCGGCTGTTAAGCCTCGTCTCGCCATTATGTTTACGTCCCAAATGGAATAGGTGGCGAACCTATTGCCATACCGGGCACAAAGTTTTTCAGTCATCGATATTTATCACACATAACTTCCGAAAACAATTTCGAAAAGTCATTGGTGTGAGCCAGTGTCACGAATCAAACTTGGACCTCTGGATCAGAAGCCGTGTGCTTGACCACTGCGCCACCGAGACTATAAAACTAATAAAGCAAAAAACTAATATTTTAAAAATTCAGCCTGGACATACCTACTACAGGCAATAATTGCTTTTTATGCGTTCATGTGAAATAAAAACTGCGTTCCCAAATTTAAACGACTTAAAAAGCGCGATACATACACACTACAGGTATTTATTTGTGAATAACGTATTCATGTCTAGAATGGAATCGTAAGCATCTGCTACAATTGACTATATTTGAATGTAGTGTGAGAAGTATATAGCTAATTGAGTGATGATAAGAATATGACTTCGAAGGAGCTACATAATGTTGTAAGGATCGTTGAATCTGTTGATTGAGAGGCACTGATTGTGCAAATGTCACAAGTAACTTGATGACTGACATTTATTGGTTTCAACATACAGAAATTGATTTCAGTGATAGGCTATTTGATTGTGTTCTAATTTGCATACATTATTGGTTTAAAAACAACTTTGGGTGGCTTATGAAACATAAGTTTTTATTTTTGGCATCTTTTCTAAAATGTTTCGAGGCAAAAAATAATCTCTTTTCATATAATACGAGCTTCATGATTCATTCAAATAGCCCACTTAATGATGTTTAATACGTATAGCGGCTGGTACAAGTTCTGGCACATTGCGTGTATGTGTGTGTGCAGACACACTCACATTAGCACATAATTTTCGATACAATTTTACTAGACATAGACATCTTGTTAGACTATGGTATCCGCGATCTGTGAATAATTAAAATGTAGGTACTACACAAATATGGATATACAGGGTGCTTCACAGACCCTATTCTAACCACTTATATCTAGAATCCAGACATGCTTTGAAATCTAGATATCCTATAGAAAGTAAAAAAAGGCAAAAAAAATTTTTTTTTACTTTTTTTACAAAAATTATCCCGCAGAAATATGAACCATGATCACCCTACTTATGACCTACGACAACTGAGTTCATTGTGACTACTCGCCTAAAGTATTTCATTCATTTTTCCATTTCGATCATCAATAGGGTTGTCATCTCTAATTTTTAATAATTATGTGAAGTTACAAAAAAAAATTAAGCTGACTACATTCTGATCTTCTTTCTAATCATTCTTTAAGAAACCACATGGAATTACCATGAAACATAATCAGGAAATAGTTTTCCCTGTCTACACTCTCATGTATTTGAGGCGTGAAGTTACACAAAAAAAGCTATCTGTATTCGGTTCGCATTAAGAAATCTTATAAAATTACTATGAAACATAATCAATAAGTAATTTTCGCTGCCTACACCCGCATGTATTTGGGGCGTGAAGTTACAAAAAAATTTAAGCTGACTACATTCTGATCTGTTTAAGAAATCATATGGAATTACCATGAAACATAATCAGTAAATAGTTTTCCCTGCCTACACTCTCATGTATTTGAGGCGTGAAGTTACACAAAAAAAGGCTATCTGTATTCGGTTCGCAATAAGAAATCATATAAAATTACCATGAAACATAATCAATAAGTAATTTTCGCTGCCTACACCCGCATGTATTTGGGGCGTGAAGTTACAAAAAAATATTAAGCTGACTACATTCTGATCTGTTTAAGAAACCACATGGAATTACCATGAAACATAATCAGTAAATAGTTTTCACCGCTTACACTCTCATGTATTTGAGGCGTGAAGTTACACAAAAAAAGCTATCTGTATTCGGTTCGCAATAAGAAATCATATAAAATTACCATAAAACATAATCAATAAGTAATTTTCGCTGCCTACACCCGCATGTATTTGGGGCGTGAAGTTACAAAAAAATATTAAGCTGACTACATTCTGATCTGTTTAAGAAACCACATGGAATTACCATGAAACATAATCAGTAAATAGTTTTCACCGCTTACACTCTCATGTATTTGAGGCGTGAAGTTACACAAAAAAAGCTATCTGTACTCGGTTCGCAATAAGAAATCATATAAAATTACCATGAAACATAATCAATAAGTAATTTTCGCTGCCTACACCCGCATGTATTTGAGGCGTGAAGTTACAAAAAAATATTAAGCTGACTACATTCTGATCTGTTTAAGAAACCACATGGAATTACCATGAAACATAATCAGTAAATAGTTTTCACTGCTTACACTCTCATGTATTTGAGGCGTGAAGTTACACAAAAAAGCTATCTGTATTCGGTTCGCAATAAGAAATCATATAAAATTACCATGAAACATAATCAATAAGTAATTTTCGCTGCCTACACCCGCATGTATTTGGGGCGTGAAGTTACAAAAAAATATTAAGCTGACTACATTCTGATCTGTTTAAGAAACCACATGGAATTACCATGAAACATAATCAGTAAATAGTATTCACTGCTTACACTCTCATGTATTTGAGGCGTGAAGTTACACAAAAAAAGCTATCTGTATTCGGTTCGCAATAAGAAATCATATAAAATTACCATGAAACATAATCAATAAGTAATTTTCGCTGCCTACACCCGCATGTATTTGGGGCGTGAAGTTACAAAAAAATATTAAGCTGACTACATTCTGATCTGTTTAAGAAACCACATGGAATTACCATGAAACATAATCAGTAAATAGTTTTCACTGCTTACACTCTCATGTATTTGAGGCGTGAAGTTACACAAAAAAAGCTATCTGTATTCGGTTCGCAATAAGAAATCATATAAAATTACCATGAAACATAATCAGTAAATAGTATTCGCTGCCTACACTCTCATGTATTTGAGGCGTGAAGTTACACAAAAAACTGTGAACCCTACTTAATGATTCATTTCTAGGTCATGTGTATATGTGCTGTGTATATGTGTGCACCTCTTACACGTGCTGTGACCTGTTACACGCGCCCGAAACTTCCTTTGAGAATTGCCGCCTGCCTTTCGGCTCGCACAAGGTAACCTTGAACTCATCAGGCGGCATTTATAAAAAGAATTTGTCGGCATTTCTAAATTTACAGTGAAATATTTTGAAATATTAATATTATTTATTATGGGTCCGTATAATTTTAATGTACCAACGCAAATTAATAAAGTATATTATTATTATCATTATGTTGCATAACACGTGAAAGCTTAAAAAGTATTACGTAGGTAAATCCTAGGAGTCTCGGTGGTCCAATAGGAGAGCACAAGGCTTCTGATCCAGAGGTCCGGGTTCGAATCCTGACACTGGCTCACACCAATGACTTTTCAAAATCGTTTGCGGAAGTTAAGTGTGATAAATATCGATGTCTGAAAACTTTGTGCCTGGTATGGCAATAGGTTCGCCACCTATTCCATTTGGGACGTAAACATAAGGGCGAGACAGGGCTTAACGGCCGCTGCCTACACCTTCGGGTAAGGCGTGAAGTTATGTTATGTTAAATCCAGTATTCGGTATTGTGCGTATTATTACTTAAAATTTAGAGATTTTCTAAAATACTATTCCAATTTGCTTTGGATGAGATTTGAGTGAAATTAAAATATCTAGTAGACTCTGTAGTACAGCGACTAGTATTTTTAAAGTTATTATAAAAAAATAAGTTATCGTATAAAGGTTCCGTATTTTGGTATAACGGTACCCTAAGAAATTAAAAATGGCAGAGACACTAGTATTTAGGAATGTGACAATAAACATAAGAAAACGATTTTTGATTAAACGATTAATTTATTACAATGAAAAAATCGATAATTAATAATCGTATTTATTTAAGAAAATAATCGATTTATTTAAATTAATGGATTTTTAAATTTTTGGGCAATATGTACAATTAGTTTTAGGGGGTCATGTCAAGAGCGTGCACGTCGCGACCCCTGCCGTCCCAGTGGGACGCAATCTTGACCGAAGCAAACTGAGCCGGACGGGCTGCTCCGGCGTGCCCCGGAAGCGACGGGCACCGATTAGCCCCCGTCGGTGCGGCTGCATGCGCATGCGGCGAAGGGGGACGCCACCCTTCACGCAGCGCCAATCCTGGTGGGACGAGGAGAGGGGAGTGCCGTATAGGCACGTGGAATGTTAGAGGTAGTATGATCAGAAAGATGAATGAGATGATGAATGTAATAAATGAGAGATGCCTGGATGCCTTATGTTTGACGGAGACAAAGCGGAGGGGGAGTGAGACCGAGGACCTCCCCGGTGGCATGGTAGCCCTATGGTCCGGAGTGGACCAGGACGTCCGTCCTAGTGGGGGTGTTGGAGTCGTTCTCTCCTCCCACTTTGCTTCCGGAGTGAAAGATTATGAGTTGGTAGGCCCAAGACATCTTTGGGGTCGAATAAAACTGGGGATCACGCGAGTTTTCCTGGTCGCAGCTTATGCTCCCGTAAGCTCCGCGGATCCCCGCGAACTCGAGGAGTCTTGGGAATCTGTTAGGGATATTCTGAATCTGGCTGAGGGACATGAAAGGATAATTCTGTGTGGTGATCTTAATGGATGGGTCGGAACCAAGAGAGATGGCCTGGAGGCTGTACTTGGTCCGAATGGTGACAAGAGAGTCAATGATGCTGGTAAGCCCATCTTGGACGTATGCCTGGAACGGAACCTCGATGTGTCTAACACATTATTCCGTCATAAAGATATTCACACGTATACGTGGAGTCGGAATGAACAAAAGAGTATGATTGATTTGATTTTGGTAGATAGTCGTCTCCGAAATACTCTAAAGGGATACACGAGCCTACAGAGGCCCCACTCTTGATACGGACCACTACCTGGTAGTAAGCCGTTTCGTGGGCCTTTCAAGAAGTGGAGACACTGGCGAGTGCGTACCCATTTCGGAGAGCTTGAAAAGATAAAATGTGAGAAATTAGAAGGTGAAAGTGTACGGAGTATGTATGTAGACCTAGTCAGTAAAAGACTCAATGAGACGAGTCTTTCTGACTTAGGTGTTGAAGAATGCTGAGAAAGAATGAAAGAAAGTATAGTGGATATTGCAAAAGAAGTATGTGGTAGTGCAAAGAGGCATAGGCATAGGCATAGGATTCTGAGAGGTGATGCCTGGTGGGACGAGGATGTGAAATCCAGCGTCGAAAGAAAGAAAAAAGCATAGTTGGATTATGTCTCAAGTTTGAATCAGAATGTTAGTATGACAGAGAAAAAGTATGAGAGCTACCGCCGCTGCAGGAATGTTACCAAAGCCTTAGTGAAAGAGAAGCGTGAAAGACTTGTTGCGAATGAGGAAGTGAGGTTGACGGAGAACTTCGAGGCGAATAACAAACTCTTCTGGAGGGAAGTTAGAAAGTCTCGGGGTTCTTCGTCAACATCCAGAATGGACAAAATTATGTCTAAGGCTGGTGACATTCTTGCAAACCCAAGCGATGTATTGGGCAGGTGGAGTGAGTATTTTGGGGAAATGTACGAGTATGTTCCTGGTATGTTTCTATGTTTCTGGCAAGGCAGCTGGAATTGATATGATGTCTGCTTAATGATCAAATACGGTGGAACCTGTGCCCGGGACTCTTTCCTGACCTTGAGCAATCTGTGCTGGAGGTCAGGTAAGGTTCCCACGGACTGGAGGCGCACTGCATACGTGCCGGGATCACGTATGCAGTGCGCCAGTTACAGGGCCATCAGTTTGATCAGTTTAGCAGCAAAAGTGTATGGGAAAATTATTGAAAGGTGAATGAGGGTGATATCTGATGGAGTGTTGTGGGAGGCTCAGGGTGGTTTTAGAAGCGGACGAGGGTGCATGGATCAGATTTTTTCTCTCCGCGACATCGTGGAGAAACAACTGGCTGTTAACCGGAAGGTTTTCTGCGGTTTTGTGTATCTGGAAAAAGCGTTTGACAGAGTGTTACGAAAGGATCTGTGGGATATACTCCCGGGCTACGGGGTGAGCGGAGCACTGCTGCGCGTGTGTGCGTGTTGACGGCGGCTTGTCCCCCTGGTTTGACGTCAATATCGGCGTCAAACAGGGTTGCGTGCTGTCCGCTCGACTGTTCATCCTATACCTGGACAGTTGTCTCCAGAGAGTGAGATCGATGGATGTAGTGATGCAAATGGGTGACCTAGTTGTGAGCTGCCTGCTTTACGCAGATGACGCCGTGCTTCTGGCCGAATTGCCGTCGGACCTGCAAATACTAGTCACTACTATGAAAGATGATTGCATGATTAAAGGCTTGCAGTTGAATGCGACGAAAACGAAAGTTATGGTGTTTGAAAGGGAGGAATCCAGAACAGATGCAAGGATAATGGTTGATGATGTAGTGCTGGAACAGGTGAATGAAATAGTATATCTTGGATGCGCTTTTAGCAGGGATGGAAGGTACACCACGGATGTAGAAAGACGAGTGGCGATAGGAAATAGCGTAAATGGAGCGTTGGCCAGATTCCTGGGCGCAAAAAACGTCAGCAGAAAGCCCAGCTAGCAATCCACAATGCAGTCCTGATCCCAACGCTAACTTATGGAAACGAGAGCTGGGTATGGTAGAGTGTGCATGAAAGTAGAATAAACGCGGTAGAAATGAGGTCACTGCGCAAAATCTGCGGAGTGACTCTCGCTGACCGCGTAGGAAACAAGGTTGTAAGGAAGGAAGTTGGTTTGAAAGAGAGTGTCGGTGTAAAAGTAAGAAAGGGCATGGTTGGTTCGATGGTTCGGACATGTAGAAAGGATGGATGATGCAAGACTGACCGAGTATTTGACACGATTGACCAGATATACAATGCAAAAGCGGATGGATGTAGGAGTCGAGGACAGCCAAGACACACATTACATGACCAAATAGAACGTGTTATGGAGGAAGGTGATGTTAGGAGCCTCAAAAACCGACGCGCGTGCATAAAAAGAGTTATGAAAGTCAACGAAGCGAGTGAGTATCCATGTAACATAACATAACATAACTTCACGCCTTTTGTACCCGAAGGTGTAAGCAGCGGCTGTTAAGCCTCGTCTCGCCGTTATGTTTACGTCCCAAATGGAATAGGTGGCGAACCTATTGCCATACCGGGCACAAAGTTTGTCAGTCATCGGTATTTATCACACATAACTTCCGAAAACAATTTCGAAAAGTCATTGGTGTGAGCCAGTGTCTGGAATCGAACCCCGGACCTCTGGATCAGAGGCCGTGCGCTCGCCCACTGCGCCACCGAGACTTTTAAAAAGTATCCATGTAATATTTAGTAATTTGGAAATATACAATAAAAGAGAACATATCAACCAAATGTCGGCTGATAAAATTGTATTATTCATCGACTCCATCTAGTGAATATTGGAATAAATAAATAACTAAACTGTTTCAAAGGTATAGAAGGAATGCGGTCATTGATGGCGTTAAAAATAACATTATGGAAAAAGTATTCTTTAGTAGTTTTCGTTCCGGGCCAAACTTAATATCGGGGCGTTGCAGATGAAATAAAGTCGGTAATATGTAATTGAATGATTAATAAAATAATCGGTTATTAATCGATTAGTCATATAAAAATAATTACTAAATTTAATAGATTTTTTTACTTTTAGATGTTGATTTTTAATCGATTATTTCAATAATCAATTATTTTTTCACATCCTTACTAATGTTCGTTAGTGATTATTTTTTTAGACGCTCTTCATTATTGTTCGCTTGTTCTATCGGTCAGTATCATATATCGGTGTCAAGTTAGTGAAAGTGCTTTCGTTATTTCGTAATTTTATAATGGCGGAGTATTCAAATGCAGAGTACTATGATATGATTATGTGTGTGGGTGCATCGGAGGGAATCCTTACTGCAGCGCGCGAACTTTATCGACAACGTCACATTGATGGAAGAGAGCTGGAGAATCAGCGAAGACTTCCTTCTTATGCATGCTTCAGGAGGCTGGTCAACCGTTTGCACTCAAACGGTTCTTTCCACAGTCCAAACTCTGAAGGACGATCGAGTGACCGTGCGGATGCTCGTGTGGAACAGAATATTTTGGATCACTTTGCTGAAGATCCAACTAGAAGTACTAGAAAAGCCTCTGTCGTATTAGGTGTGTCTAGAATGAAAGTATGGAGAACTTTAAAAAAAGATAATCAGCATGCTTACCATTACCAGCGCACACAACAGCTGACAGAAGCAGATTTTTTATTGAGACTGCGATTCTGTGAGTGGTATCGTAGTCAGGTTACTGCTGACCCTATGTTTTCGTCTCGGGTTCTATGGTCTGATGAGGCTACCTTTACTCGTTTTGGACTATCCAATAGCCACAACGAGCACTACTGGTCCCATGAAAATCCACATGCTTTTCGTCAAAGCCATTTTCAGCACAGGTGGAAAATTAATGTGTGGGCCGGTATCATCGGTGACAAATTGATAGGCCCTGTATTTTTGCCGGACCGGTTGAACGGTGAAATCTACTTGGAAATGTTGAGGACCACCTTGGAGGAAGAACTTGAAGGCCTTCCTTTGTTAGTTTACCGCGACATGATTTTCCAGCAAGACGGCGCGCCAGCGCATTACACTCGTTCTGTACGCGAATATCTGGACGATCGCTTTCATGCGTGGATTGGACGTTCTGGAACTGTTCCATGGCCACCACGGTCGCCCGATTTAACGCCAATGGACTTTTTTTGTGGGAATATTTGAAAAGTGTGGTGTATGCTACGCAGTGTGAAACTGTGAATGATATGCGTCAAAAAATTGTGGAAGCTTGTGGTACTCTAACACCGGAGTATCTGAGCCGCGCCACACAATCTGTATCGCGGCGTGTAAACCTATGTGTTACGAGAGGAGGACAGCACATTGAACCTTTTTTGTAGTCACACTGAGAAATGGTAAGTGTTCACCATAAATCTTAAACGAAAAATCTGGTTAGATATGTATTAAACTATGAATGAATTTTATTTAATCAGAATGAAATACAAAATTTTTATTTTATATCTCACCATAACTTAGCAATATCGGCTCTACTACTACAGAATAAGGTCTAAATTTTTATATCCGTGTTGTAGGTACACAAGAAATTGTACCATATGTTACGATTTCTTGTGTATGTGTGTATGTGATATCAATGAAAGTCTTTATAGTAGGGTGACCATGTCAAATATTATTATTTGCGGACTCAGTAGGAATTATTATTTTTTTTTCAGATCTAAAATTTCGACTTATCACATTTTAAATATAGCCATCCGATAGGCAATTCCATCCTGTATCCACCCATCGCGGCTTGATATACCCAATGTGGGACACGCTGTATAAGTATTTTAGAACAGAATCTAGTTGAATAATATTGTATTTAGCTATTAAACTGTTCTTTGTTATATCACAATATTTGTCTAATATTTGTTGTAAGATCGTTATGGAAGGATTGGTAAGTTCACCAGCCACAAGTATAATATGACGATCGCATAATTAAAATATCTAAAAACCTGATAACATCAAGTAAATGTAACAGTGAAGTTTATATGTGATACACGGATACCGGTAGCCTTTATAAAATACTTAGTACTTATCGCATACAAAATGATAATATCGCTGTGGCACGAATAGCGTCGTATTTACGATATCCGACTGCGGCAAATAGAAATAAAACATTATATTGAAATATCGATCAAGATATTTTGACACAAGATTGTAACAAAAATATATACAATACACATCTAAAAACATAACCCACGCTTGTTACGAGTTGGATAAATTATACTTATTGTGTGGTGGTTTATTTTTATTTATTTTTTTAAAACTACTATTAGTAGTGAACTACCTAATCTGCAACATGGACTCACCATCATCTTCCCGATTTTGTAAAATGATCTCCTCTTTATTTTTTTCTTCCACGCAAAATTCCAGTAGTATTAATTTGCTTCAAATTCAGACAAGACCTAAGAAACCTTAAGAATGATTTTGATTTGCCGGTTAACTAGTTTCGAAATTATGAACATAAAAAAATTCTGTTATAATCAGCACATTATTTGGATATAATACTTTCTCTTGTTTACTCTAGGTAAAAAAGGGTATAGGATGCTTGGTGTACCTTGCAGGGTCCTCCTAGGAAGTCCGGAATGAGGTCTTTGGGGATGTAGTCGAGCAAACCACCTGTTTGCAGGTAGTCCTTACCGCCGTAGAAAAGAAATTTACTGCGTGTGTTTTCATCTGTAACATATATGATGATCTTATTATTATCGGGACATATGTACGTAGTTCTATACTTTGGGGTTCTATTCCTGGTAAAGACACTTTGGACGTCTTCCTTAGTTATTCATGTTGATTGTCGATTACTAAACAAATAATGGTTGATTTATGATAATGGGCTCAGCTCCTATTCCGTGGGATCTAACATTTCAATTGCAACACTAGTTTTAATGATTTATCACAAAATATGATAAAAATAATTAAACCTCACCAATAAAAGTGCTAACAATGGTCCACAGTATGGGGAAAACCCTGGGCGCTCTGACGATGAGTACGGTGCCCATGGTCTCGGGGTAGTTGGCCTCCACGATCTGTATGATGCGCAGGAGCGCGCGCACGCCGGGCCGCCACAGGTGGCGCATGTTCAGGCCGTCCAGGTCCACCAGGAGACACCACGACTGGATCGCATGTTCGGAATTATGTGTTGCCTCTTCCAGAAGTTTTAGACCTTCCTCGCATACGTGAAGGGTCTGGAATGTTTCAAACAATATATACTGCAGGCGTACCTAAATTAGCTATAGGGTTTTCCAATAAGAGCGAGTAAATGTTGGCGGCGTCTGTCTAATCTGTTGCTATGACAAGCATAAATGCTTCAGTAAAGTAAAACGAATCTTCGTATGTTTATAAGTGAAAAAATAATAAAAGGTGCTAGGTAAGCCTACCAATAAATGGGACCAAATGTTAATTCGTCTGCATTATTGAAGGGCTTGAAAATATAAAAATAAATATACAACATGTATAACTCACCAACTTCAAGAGACCATCTTCACCTATAGACTTAAGCAGACCTTTGACATCCATCTGACCGAGTCTCAGAATGTAGAGCGGACGACCGTCTGACCAAATAGACAAATCCATGTAATTACATATATCTTTTAATGATCAATTTCTACTTTCCATAATTGCCAATTGCAAAAACTTGTTACCAACATTTGTCTAGCTTTTTTTAATTTCCAACTTTTCAGAATAAATATAAAAGAAAAAAAAAATTACGAGTCAGTCACAGTTATTAACAACGCGAATGAATTTTGAATAAACTTCGCTTACAGAGTTGATAATTCTTACTCTGAAAAGTATTCATACCTTTGTCATGATGGTGCCATCCACCAGGGAAGTATTGCTTCACAACATCAGGTGTCTCGTACTCTGACAGGATCCTGTCTACTTGATGCTTCTTTCTCCAAAGCAGAGACTGCGACAGCATCTCTCGTGCTTTCTCAACATTGAAGTCGCGAGCACGAAGGAACCGTAACAATGTCGTGTCACTCGGTACCTGGTGGGGAACACCACATCTCATTATACTTGTGAAGATCATTTAATACATGATAAAAGTGCGATTTCATTTGATATTCAGTTGAACTTTTTATTATTACCTAATTAACGATAGGATGTCAGCATCCCAGTTCTGTTGAAGTTATTTCCTCACCTTTCCCTTCTGCAGATCAGCTATCCACTTGCGCAACTGTAGCAGCCTTGACTCTTGCATGGGTGTCAATTCGCCCAGATAGCGTTTTATATATTCGCTGTCCAATGTATATTGATCTGGAAGAACAAGGAACAAAATTATATTTATTATTTTATTTACGAAGTAAGGGACGCCGAGATAGCGTGAATCAGGTTGTAAGCAATCACGTTGTGTAAATACAAAAAGGCATTAAAAAATATGTAGGTATATATACGTTAAATTAATTGAAAACTACATATATTAACAAGACTTTTCAATGGAGTCCGGATGTAGTATCAGTCTTCACTTGTATCGGGCGGGAATCAAACTCTCCCAACCACACTGAACTTAATAATTAAATCGCACTACTATCAACTATGCCACGGGGTCATCCAACATATGTTTTTTCCGGTTCGTAATTAAATAATATTCATACAATAACCGTCTCATAATGGTCACGGTCTTAATCTTCAGAGACCATGTAACTGTGCCAACAAAACAATTTTCAAATTACTAACATTTAAAAATAATTATAATAAATAGTTTTCGTAACTATATATTAGTAAATTTTAATATACGTACCGTGTCGTCTGGAATAACATAACATAATTTCACGCCTTTTTCTACCCGAAAGTGTAGGCAGTGGCTGTTAAGCCTCGACTCGCCGTTATATTTACGTCCCAAATGGAATAGATGGCGAACCTATTGACATATTTATCACACATAACTTACTAAATTAATTTCGAAAAGTCATTGGTGTGAACCAGGATTCGAACCCGCAACCTCTTGTTTAAGAAGCGGGGTGCTCGACCACTGGACTACCAGGTTGGTAGCTTACAAGGCTGCTTTGTAGGAGGCATTTTCGAAAATTAATTGATGTGTACTGGGATTCTAATCCGTGATCTGTCGACCAGTAGTTTACAAACTATATACGTTAAATAGTCGATGAATTCTACCAGTTTTAATAACTAATTACGTTATAACTGAAAGAAGTTTCGTTACTGCGCGGTTAAACATTTACAAAACCAGTTTGTATTTTTAATGAATATCACAAGGTTAAAACATTCTGACAATAACTATTGTAAGACTTTACACTGACTTTGAAAGCTGAAAACAATATCAACTATATTGCAGTGCTAATAATAATTTATATCCTTGGCGTGGTACGATTGCGCAACTGCAGTGCGCTGGGTCAAGGTCTCAACCCTCAGCCCGCAACAGTTCGACCTTCATACACAATTCTGTACATTTACTTACGCATTATGCAGGCGGGATTAACTTTCGGATAAGCTGGACCGATTGCGTTGCAAAATCTATTGAAACCAAAAACTTTCTATGAACCTTCAAGAACAGCAAAGATCCCATATAGAGATATCGTTCAATGACCATGATTTGAATAAAAAAAAGAGTAATACTTCAATATACGTCCATATTTGTGAATCTCTTTGATGATCTATTTTGGAAGTAACAATGGTGGAGCCTTGCAGTTCGCTGCATGAATGGGTCGGCTCGACCGGTGAATTACCACACCAACAGTAAGCACAGCTTGAATTAATACACATATTATAGTATAGGTATCCAACAGACCGTACAAGTATTTGCGAATACAGTTCGTGAACGGTCTCAGGTACCTACATTTCCCAGGGGAGTAATAAAACTAAATTACTAGTTCTGATTGTGTCCTCCGTCCGCTGGAATCTCATTAAAATTGTTGTTAGAAACAGTAGTGTATATTTATATCTTTACCCAAAACTGTTTACTGTTTTCGCTTTAGCAAATTGAGACAATAAATAAACTCTCAGACCCTTATTGAAACTGCTTTTAAAGAGGAAAAAAACACCAAACACACTATTATGTCTTGTTAATGTTTGTCATGTCTTAAACAGAGGTAGGGCCAAGCAGTTCGCTGCATGAATGGGCCGGCTCGACTGTTGAAATACCACGACCTCTCAGAAGATCGACTTAAAGTGGCTCATGCCGCGTTTCATTCAGTGAGAGGTACCCGGAGGCACATCCCCCTACCCCATCCCTTCCTATCCTACACCCATAAAGGTCGGCAACGCAACTGTAACACTCTATGTGTTGCAGGTGTCCATGGGCGGCGCTGGTCACTTAACATTAGGTGACACGTCTGCTCGTTTGCCCTCCTATCCCAGAAAAAAATACACAGATACTGAAAATGATTAAAAAGTAAGTTAAGAATTAAATATATAAGTTTTATTAGTTTATAGTATTCGATGAAAAAAAATTCGGGATTCAGTTACATTCAGATTCCTTTATGTTCAAAAATAATCTACAATCAGCACAGCTCTTTAAACCAATCTCTTTTGTTCGTCACTAAATTACAGTTGTGGTACCACGCAGTGTCAGGAGACACGATGTCCTAAAAGGTTGTTTTGATGAGTGAGATTCGCGAAAGTCTTAGAAATAAATATATACCCCGTGATAATATTTCTAGTATAAAATTAAAGGATAACATAATATTTGAGCCCAGTGGAATAGCTAATGCATTTAATAATCATTTTGTAGATAAAATATGCCCCTTATCTATAGCCGGCAATAATGTAACATCCAAAATTAAGCATATTATGAATTCGATATTTATGCCTGCAAGCGTACCAAACGACGTGGAAAATTAATAAACGGACTAAAAAATACCAATAGTGTAGGAATTGATAACATATCAACTAAAATTATAAAATCAGTTAACTCATTTATTTGTGGACACCTAAGTTACATATTGAATTTATGCATTAGTCTTGGAGTATTTCCAGATAAATTGAAAACAACAGTCATTAGACCACTATTAAAAAGGAAGATAAAGAATTAAAATTTTAGAGTCTCGGTGGCGCAGTGGTCGAGCACACGGCTTCTGATCCAGAGGTCCGGGTTCGATTCCAGAAACTGGCTCACACCAATGACTTTTTGAAATTATTTTCGGAAGTTATGTGTGATAAATATCGATGACTGAAAAACTTTGTGCCCGGTATGGCAATAGGTTCGCCACCTATTACATTTGGGACGTAAACATAACGGCGAGACGAGGCTTAACAGTCACTGCCTACACCTTCGGGTAACAAAAGGCGTGAAGTTATGTTATGTTATAAAGAATTAATAGAATTTAATAGACCAATTGCTCTGGTACCAATAATGTCAAAAAAAAATTGAAAAATATATCTATAACAAAATATATAATTACTTAGAAACTAATAGAATACTATGTCCCGAACAAAAAGGATTTAGACAGAATAAAAGTATTGATCTAGCAATCTTTGATTTTTATAAAACAGTAATAACTAATGTAGACTCAAGGACCCCTACTTGTGCTTTGTTCTGTGATATGACCCAAGCGTTTGACTATGTTGATCATAAAATATTGTTGGGTAAACTAGAGACATACTGAATACGTGGGAATATTTTAAATCTGAATAAATCTTATGTGACAGGTAGATGTCAAATTAATAAATTGGAAAAACCACATTTCTTACTTATGTAAAAAAGTGAGTAGTTCTGCTTATGCGCTCTACAAAGTACAATCGGTTATCAACACTGATGCTGTTATCACTGCATATTATGGCCTTACTGCCTCGTTATTGAGATATGGTATTGTTTTTTGGGGTAATTCAACGAACTGCATAATGGTCTTTAAAGCGCAAAAACGCTGTATTCGCGCAATGTTTAGTTTGCAGTCCACAGATAGTTGTAAAACCGTTTTTCATTAAGTACAAAATATTAAAGCTTCCGTCATTATATATTCTAGAAGTAGCATTATTTGTACACAAATATCCTCATTTATTTCGGCGCATATCAGATAGTATAAATAATAGTTTAAAAAAACTAAAAAACACGCTTTTTATAGAAAACCGAACTAAAAAATGGAAAATAAATTTTAATGAATTTAAATTAAGAAAATAGTGTTAAAAATTTCAATGAATATAAATTAATATTAGTGTGAATAAAAAAAAATATTTTATTTTAAAAAAAGCGTGGGGTGCATGGTGTCAATAGTTATAAATATTTTATTGACAGATATGAGTAGAGTGATTATCATTTCGATAATATTTTAAAAAGCACCCCACGCTTTTTTTTAAATAAATTTTTTTTTTTATTTACACTATTATTAATTTATATTCACTGAAATTTTTAACACTATTTTCTTAATTTAAATTCATTAAAATTTATTTTCTATTATTTAGTTCGGTTTTCTCTAAAAAGCGTGTTTTTTAGTTTTTTAAACTATTATTTATTTTATATTTTTTAGTTCGGTTTTCTATAACAAGCGCGTTTCTTAGTTTTTTAAACTATTGCTTAACTATTTTAAAGCGTGCTAACAACGGATATCAAAACCGAATTTGAGGAATAGCGCCATCTGTGACTTATACAAGGAACTCGTTTCAAGTTGATAACGTAGACTTTCCGCTGATTGCCACTAGATGGTGCGAGAAGTGAACTATGAACACTAAAAAATTAACAAAAATCATATTTTGCAAATTGAAAAATTGAATAATTTTATCAAATTAGTGTATTGTCATCGGTCCTCAATAAATCTACAAAGTTTGAACGAAATCTGGCCGTTTAAAGTGGGTCAAAATCGCGCCCAAAGAAGTCGGTTACAAACAAACATACAAACATACAGGTGAAGCTAATAAAAAGCTAATAATAAAAAGAAACAGACTGATAATAATAGACTATGTTTGCACAGCGCTAAGACAAGTTTAATGGGTAAAAGCCCACTTTGTATGGCGCCAAGAATCTATAACAGAATACCGCATCACATACAAGTATATAATATAAAACAATTTTAATATATTGTTAAAAATATAATAATACAGAAATGTTATGAATAATGTTAACATTTTTTGTAATTGACATATTGCTTAGTTTATTTGATATATATAGATTTTTTATTATTTTATTTGGAGAATTTTTTCTAATAGCTATGACATTGTTTCATTATTATTATAGTTCTGGTTCCTGGATAACGCAGACGGACTGTTACCCATATGTCCTCAGCCGAGGAGTGAAATGACGGCTGCGGATTAGCTGAAATATGCTTCCGAATAGCTATCAACACGCCACCACCTCGGGTCTGGCTGGTAAGATGGTAGTCACGGTCACGGCGCCATACAATGTATTCGTTCCCAAACAACTCAGAGTCATTTATACTATCTACAAGCCAAGTTTCGGTCAAAACGACAACATCATACATATTGAAACAAAGTTGACGATAAAAGGTATCGGTTTTTGTACGAAGTCCGCGCACATTCTGATAGTATATATTAAGGTTCTTAATATTATTGTTTACCATTATTAACAAAGTAAGTTATAACAACAAAGTTCACAAAATCGTAAGTGTAAAAGTTCTCTATAAAAACAGGTAATACTAATAAACATTTAAATGTAAATAAACACGGCAGAGTGTAAGTTATTATTCTAACATATGAGAAAACAATAGGTACAGAGGTCAGTGTGCGAGCGAGCAAGCGATAGACACAAGTGCATATAAGTGCGAGTAGCGTAAGCAAGATAAAAATAATAAAGCTTGCTGCATTTAAAAATGCAATAGCACTAATATGAGAACAATAGATCCACACGAAAGAATAATAGCGGGGCTTCGAAGCTTCGAGATAACCAGCGATTCCAAACCATGTACAGCGGCGCAAAAAAGTAATGTCAGATAACAGTGAAAAAATGCAAGAATTAGAAATAATTATGAAATATCTATAGACAAGTGACGTTATCGGTGTAATCCAGCTGACTATACAATTTTGTTTAAATTACTTTCACTGACAATAACAAATACACGAGAACCATCTTGCTTCCGAGCGTGAATTTTTCCGTGCTTAACCCAGACGTACTTAAAGTCCTTCTCCTTCGCCCATGTTCTGGTCAAATTTAGTAATCTTTTAGAGGCAGCATTAAGGTGATCGTTAACATAAACCTTAACAGCAGGTCCTTTAAATCCCAGATCATGGGTAAATAAGCCCTTAAGTGAGCGTGCAGCAGCGATAAAATCTTCCTTTATATATCTATTGACAAAGCTCACAATAATAGATTTATCCTTTGTATTATGCAATGGAATTCTTGAAATGTGGTTGATTTGGCTTTTCGGGAATATGTAATTAATTTTTTTGCTGATAGTCTCAAGGATCGAGAATAAGTTTTCGTCCTTTGTTAAAGGTATACCCTTGATCTCCACGTTGTTCAACCTGGATCTCTGATCATTTGCAGCCAAATCTGATTGGATATCCTCAAGAGTAGCTTGTATTGTAACAATCTTGTCTTGAGCTTTCTCCAGCGTTAAAACCCTGGATTCCAGATCACTCAACTTAAGTGCAAAATCATCAACCTTTTGGCTGTGAAAATCCATACTACCCCTTAGCTCCCCGAGTTCTTCCCTCATACTACGAACATCTTCCTGAAGAGACTTGAGCCCGGATAGTTGCGCTTTTAAGTCTTTGATTTCATTCAGCAACATAATATTAGACACAGGCTCCGAGGTTGATACAGTGCTTGGGGACAAAGGAGTATTACGGCAGCTTGAACATTTCCACAATGTTCTTCTTTCTGAGCCCAACTTTCTCCATCCAGCTTCGGTCATATTCGCACAACCAAAATCAAAGTTCTTCCTACATGCCCCACACTGAACACCATCCCTGAACTCGGTGTTACACAGTGCACACTTCATGGCGGAACGACAAAGTTAAAGACAACGTGATAATAGAAAAGTGAAAAAGATTGAGAATCACTGGACACTAGGTCAGCGGTGTATACGTGCTACGGCAAGGGCTGCGTGAGCGAGACTTTAATGAAATTTTTTTGATAAAAATGAAAAGTGAATATTAAATTAAGAAATCAATAAAAATATATAAAAAATGACCAACCTTAAATTCAATTTTTGAATTTATTATAAAATTTATTTTTAAAATATTAAATAATCAATAATAAACATTTAAAATTAAGAATCTTATAATATATAGTACAATTATTCTCTAAATTTTGTTTTTAATAATTATATACATATATATATATATATTTTAATGATGCCAAAGAAGTATAACTTCTCACGCGCGTACATAAGTACACGCACCCATTTTTTATTATTTTACTGACTCTAGTGTGGTATGTAAGAACTTTGTTTTAAGGCACTCGGACTTTATGTCTACCACTAAATGAACTTGACGTGAAGCTAGATTAATATTTTTTAGTTCATAACTTTATTGAGGTTGGGTTATTTTTACATCATGCTAAAGAGTAGGAAATATCCCCTTTCCTGTTAACAACAGGGTACCAAAGTTTCCCAAGTCTCTCCCTCCCACTCAAATTGCGGATGGAGATCATTAATGCCACAACACGGGCTCGGGTCTTCGCGCCCGAGGGGCAATCTCTACCACGACTCACGCGGCACGGATTGATTTAATTGTTATTTTATATTGTGTAAACGGAATATAATTTTCCGTTATAGAAAGGTAAATATTGAGTTTTAAAGGAAACTTAATGTTTTGGAAGCAAAATGTTATATTGAAAATCACGCTTTAATTGCGCTATTAGCCCTAGAGTATGAAAAAAAAAACCATTAGAAAACGCACAATGACCAAAACCAGGGCAGCATCTTATGATTCTGTGCGCGTTACTGAGGGCTCCAAAAGCAACACTGCCAACTATCTTGACTTACAAATATTTCAAAATTGTTACAGTATTCCAGTATGAAGCTTATTTTCAAAGATATTTCACGGTGATTTAAGGACATAGATGAAAGCAAAGACGTGGATGAAACTAGTGTTTGTGGACATGAGTGGGCATAATTTGAACCTTTTTGGGCACATAATGTGCTGATAAATATAAAATCTATTTTAGGATCTTGATTGGACGGACGTAATAGCCCATGGGTGATCCCTTTATAGGTCAAAGTTAACCTCTATTATGATACTTTTATTTTACAGAAAAGTGGCATTAGGAAATCATGTAAATGGAGCGTTGGGTATCTTAGGCTAAAGCCCTACTAGCTATTTCTAATCAATCAATCGATCAATCATTTATTCACATATTTCTGGGTATTTACAGTACTGGTGCTGGGTATGGTGACAGTATGTTTTAAGTATGCATCTCCAAAATCTGCCTAGTAAGGCGTGTGAAATGTACGTGCAGTTGTCAATCATTACATAGTATAAAACAAAGTCACTTTCCGCTGTCTGTCCCTTATATGCGTATATCTTTAAAACTACGCAACGGATTTTAATGCGATTTTTTTTAATAGTTATAGGGTGTCAACGGGGTGGTTTTGATCTATAATTCATGTATAGTGTAGTAAAAAAAGTGATAATTTTCTAGATTTAGAACTTTAATCGCAAACGCTGCGTGAACCCTAAGTGATAAATCAAAACAACGTACTACATTCTTATACACCATGAAAAGGTCTACAGAAAAGTTCGCGAGGGCATATGTCTATCTCTTAGGGATAACAATGATCATTTTTATTTTTTTATTTTTTACGAGAAATAATGGCCTATTTACGAAGCGATTTTAAACATTACAGCATTAATTTTCATCTAATTAAGTGTCTTAAATAGATTGTGCATGTAATATAGATGATCCTGGCCCTTTACAACATGCAATTTAAACTAATATTTTCGAAGATATTGCAGTATTAACATAGCGGGACAGCAGTTATTACTTTTGATGCGGAACAAAGTTCCCCGGGTCAGCTAGTATACAATAAATAATAAAATTATTACACGTAACATGTCAATAACAATAATAAATAATAATAATGAAACAATGTCATAGCTATTAGAAAAAATTCTCCAAATAAAATAATAAAAAATCTATATATATCAAATAAACTAAGCAATATGTCAATTACAAAAAATGTTAACATTATTCATAACATTTCTGTATTATTATATTTTTAACAATATATTAAAATTGTTTTATATTATATACTTGTATGTGATGCGGTATTCTGTTATAGATTCTTGGCGCCATACAAAGTGGGCTTTTACCCATTAAACTTGTCTTAGCGCTGTGCAAACATAGTCTATTATTATCAGTCTGTTTCTTTTTATTATTAGCTTTTTATTAGCTTCACCTGTATGTTTGTATGTTTGTTTGTAACCGACTTCTTTGGGCGCGATTTTGACCCACTTTAAACGGCCAGATTTCGTTCAAACTTTGTAGATTTATTGAGGACCGATGACAATACACTAATTTGATAAAATTATTCAATTTTTCAATTTGCAAAATATGATTTTTGTTAATTTTTTAGTGTTCATAGTTCACTTCTCGCACCATCTAGTGGCAATCAGCGGAAAGTCTACGTTATCAACTTGAAACGAGTTCCTTGTATAAGTCACAGATGGCGCTATTCCTCAAATTCGGTTTTGATATCCGTTGTTAGCACGCTTTAAAATAGTTAAGCAATAGTTTAAAAAACTAAGAAACGCGCTTGTTATAGAAAACCGAACTAAAAAATATAAAATAAATAATAGTTTAAAAAACTAAAAAACACGCTTTTTAGAGAAAACCGAACTAAATAATAGAAAATAAATTTTAATGAATTTAAATTAAGAAAATAGTGTTAAAAATTTCAGTGAATATAAATTAATAATAGTGTAAATAAAAAAAAAAAATTATTTAAAAAAAAGCGTGGGGTGCTTTTTAAAATATTATCGAAATGATAATCACTCTACTCATATCTGTCAATAAAATATTTATAACTATTGACACCATGCACCCCACGCTTTTTTTAAAATAAAATATTTTTTTTTATTCACACTAATATTAATTTATATTCATTGAAATTTTTAACACTATTTTCTTAATTTAAATTCATTAAAATTTATTTTCCATTTTTTAGTTCGGTTTTCTATAAAAAGCGTGTTTTTTAGTTTTTTTAAACTATTATTTATACTATCTGATATGCGCCGAAATAAATGAGGATATTTGTGTACAAATAATGCTACTTCTAGAATATATAATGACGGAAGCTTTAATATTTTGTACTTAATGAAAAACGGTTTTACAACTATCTGTGGACTGCAAACTAAACATTGCGCGAATACAGCGTTTTTGCGCTTTAAAGACCATTATGCAGTTCGTTGAATTACCCCAAAAAACAATACCATATCTCAATAACGAGGCAGTAAGGCCATAATATGCAGTGATAACAGCATCAGTGTTGATAACCGATTGTACTTTGTAGAGCGCATAAGCAGAACTACTCACTTTTTTACATAAGTAAGAAATGTGGTTTTTCCAATTTATTAATTTGACATCTACCTGTCACATAAGATTTATTCAGATTTAAAATATTCCCACGTATTCAGTATGTCTCTAGTTTACCCAACAATATTTTATGATCAACATAGTCAAACGCTTGGGTCATATCACAGAACAAAGCACAAGTAGGGGTCCTTGAGTCTACTATTTAATAGCAAATATTAAAAATTAATATTATAATTTGATGTTCAATTTTGATTTTTATCACAAACTTTTTATTAAATGTTTTATTAAATTTATTTCTTTATTTTGTAAATATTAAATAACCAATAATAATTATTTAACATTAATAATTTAATAATAAGTGTTAATTATATTAAATAAAAGTATTTTAATTTATATCAATAAATAATACATTATTATTATTATTAGCCTTTATTGCTGACTCGAAAAAAAATACATAGTTTTATATTATATAAAATCCTAATCTAACACATCGGATTACACGGTTTAGTAGTCAGCGTGTCCCGTGACACATAGGCCTCTTCCAGCTGCTGCCATTTGCTACGGTTCGTAGCTTGTCTTGACCAGAATATCCCTCCTACCTTCTTAATATCATCCGTCCATCTTGTAACCTGTCTCCCTCTTTTTCTCTTTCCGTCACGTGGTTGCCATTCTGTAATAATTTGTGTCCATTTCGATCTGCTTTCCCTTATCATGTGACCTGTCCATCGCCATTTTAATTGTTTAACCTTTGTAATTACATCTTCTACCTTTGTGTGGGATCTAATATCTTCCGCTCTTTTTTTGTCTTTCAGTGTGACGCCAAACATACTTCTCTCCATTGCTCTTTGGCATGTTCTTAGTTTCAGAAGATGTTTCTGGGCTAGCGCCCATGTTTGACAGCCATATGAAAGACATGGTAGGACACATAAGTTAAACACTTTTCTTTTAGCAGTCATTGGAAAGTATTTACTCTTTAAGATTTCTTTTAGGGACCAATACCGCTTCCACGCATTGGCCACTCTTCTTTCTATTTCCGTTTCCATCTGATCTTTAAACGATATTAACTGTCCCAGGTATGTGTAGCTATTCACATATTCTATAATTTTTCCTTCTATCATTATGGGTATTGGTTCTCTGTTCGTCATTACTTTCGTTTTTGATTTATTGAGACTTAGTCCAACCATTCTACTTGCATCAGTCAGCTGTTTCAACATAATCTGTAACGTATTTGCATCTTCAGATAGTAGTACTAAGTCATCAGCAAATCTTAAATGATTGAGGTGTCTACCATTAATACTGATACCAAACTTGTCCCACTCTAGGTTCCTGAATACACTTTCCAATAGGGCAGCGAAAAGTTTTGGAGACAGTGGATCTCCCTGTCTTACTCCTCTAGCTATTTGAAATTCTTCGCCGGTGGTTTCTAATTTTATTTTCGCTATACTATTGATATAGACATTCCTAATTATGCGTATGTACTTTTTTGGCAGTCCTTGTTCTATTAGAGCCTTCCAAAGTGATTCGTGTTTCACTGAATCGAATGCCTTGCTATAGTCAATAAACGCTATGTATAAACATTTGCCGTATTCCTGGCATTTTTCTATTAGCTGTTTTATAACATGCAAATGATCAACTGTGGAGAAACCTGTTCTAAAACCAGCTTGTTCCATGGGCTGTTGCTCATCTAGTATTCCTGTTATTCTATTTAATATGAGTTTAGAAAATATCTTGTAGATATTGGATGTGAGACTTATAGGCCTGTAGTTTTCGATCACGTTCCTATCACCCTTTTTATGCAATAGTATAATTACACTTTTCTTCCATTGTGACGGTATAATTTCTGTTGTTAGAGCAGAGTTGTATATTTCCAATAGTCTATATAAATTGTCTGGTATAGTTATTGACATCTTAATCATTTCATTCGTTATGTAGTCTGGTCCCGGTGCTTTGTTCGTTTTTTGGCTGTTGATAGCAGTTTCTAATTCAGAGGTTAAAAATATTGGTATGTCTTCATTGCCTTCATCATTATCTTCGAAGTTTATATTTAGATTCGGGATATCATTATCAGGCGCATAGAGGTCTCTATAAAACTTAGTTGCAGTTTCTAGAATACCTCTTCGTGACGTCACCAGATTTTCCTGTTTATTTTTTATTTTTGGTATCCAATTTCTTGACTCTACTAATTGTTTTAAAGCTTTTTTGACTCCACCTGTCCTTTCTATATGATAGCTCAGTAGCTTTGTTCTTCTTTTTATCCTGTCCCTTTTAAGGCTATTGCTTATTTTCTTACTTATTACTGATATAGCCTTCAGATTTTGTTTGTTCTTTCCTAAATTCAAAAGTTTTCTTCTTTCATCTATTAGTTTTTTAGTTTCATTTTCTGTGGGGCTGGTGTGAAGGTGTGAAGAAATATTCGATAGATTTTTAAATATTTTACTTATGTTTCTATCATATTCTTCTTCCGTACTAGGTATCCCTATCTTAGCCAGATAATGTTTATTATTTGTAATACTTGTGGCATTGAATTTTTTTCTACTTAATTTTAGGTCTTTTGTATTGAGTACTACTCTAACTAAGCGGTGGTTTGTATTAAAATTGAGTTGACTGAGAATATTTATATCTTGAAATGCTTTTCTGTTATTAGAAGTAATGTAGTCTATTTCATTTCTATGTGACCCATCAGGAGATATCCAGGTCCATTTCTTCTTTGGGTGTTTTTTAAAGAAGCTGTTTAAGAACGCAAGTTTATTTTCAAATGCCATATTGATCATCCTTACTCCGTTTTTGCTTCTCCTGCCACAACCAAATTTGCCTATTACTTTTTCTTCCCCTGGTTGTTGTATTCCAATTCTACCATTGAAATCTCCCATAACAATGATATTTTTATGAGTTTCGTTCAATACTAATGTCAACTGCTCATAAAATTCTTTCAAAATTCTTTCATTGTGCGAGCGAGTCGAGATTTTAATAGTCTTTGTAACGTTTTTTCATTTGATCCTTTTATCACGAAATGCTCCGAGGTACGCAGCAAGTTAAACAATTCATTTTTCGATTCATAATCAGTATTTTGCTTTATTTTTAAATCATAATGTTACTTTTGAAATGGTTTAAGGGTTGTTTAGTTCAAAATTTTATTCGTGAAAACCTGTAATTGGCTGACTGCTTCATATACCGTTGTTATTCTTACTATTCGTAGCTGTTGGTTTTCCTACTGTAATAAATAAATAAATAAATAAAATAATAAATAAAAATAAATTTATTTAGTTATTTTTATAAATATTTATTATTTATTCAATTTAATAGCAAATATTAAAAATTAATATTATAATTTGATGTTCAATTTTGATTTTTATCACAAACTTTTTATTAAATGTTTTATTAAATTTATTTCTTTATTTTGTAAATATTAAATAACCAATAATAATTATTTAACATTAATAATTTAATAATAAGTGTTAATTATATTAAATAAAAGTATTTTAATTTATATCAATAAATAATACATACGGATAGTTAACCTCAATTATATTGGAGCACTTGAAAAAGTATATAAGCACAATTTTTTTCACTAATATTCACAAATAGTAAGTAATATCAATCAAAGTATTCAATTTAAATCACTACTGAATATAATTTATTAGCACTTCATACTGTTAATTTTGTGTCACAGATGCGCGCGCATCTTAAAATTTCACTGTCATCATTTTTTCATAACGCGCCTAAAGAAGTATAACTTCAAAAATAATGACGAAGTGCCTGTGTGCCTGTGTGTACTGTGAAGATAAGCCGCGTTCCCTTCGCTGCCCCTCACTATAAAATATTTGACATGATGTGGGCCATCACTCGTATCAAAAGACCCGAGGACTTCTATATTCGATAGTTCAAGTTCGACTTTTGGCTCATACATACCAATTGAGTTGAGAATGACTAACGAAATTTAAATTGTGCATATGAATGTGATGTAGGGTGTCGAGGTATAATTTCCGCTGCCTATACCTACGAGAAATTATGAACATATACATTTGGGTGGTTTTTTTTATGGGATAGGAGGGCAAACGATCAAGCGTGTCACCTGATGTTAACTGACCAGCGCCGCCCATGGACACCCTGGAACACATCGAACTACTTGGCTCTACCACTGTAGATGGGGAGGTGGAGATCTGATTCCTCGACCCGTGCGCAACGCGGAGCTTCTTGAAGAGTGCATATCAAATCTGTGTATTACAGTTGAACACTCAGCAACAACTTTAATATGATGTTGAGTGTAGATAACGACAAGCAGATAAAATATTTACGTAAATACATTGTCTGCCTTCATGTATATTAATACAAAATAGATATTGTTTACATTTTCTTCGGGTGGATGGGCACCCATTATTATAATGAGGATTTTCTTTCCAAGTTTCGTTCGGTTTCGCTCAGTCAATACACAAACACGTCTTTCATTTCCAAGGTGACGTGACCGGAGACTTCAATTACTCACGCCAACTTGCACTGCTATTTATAATAATGTTTTGGCCTTTTTTCTGCCCTTATCCCGCTCTAAATGAGGTTAGCACAACATGTCATCCTTTCGAACTATCTATCATTGCTGATTATAAATATTTGTACTCGGGCGGGGATCGAACCCGTCTACATCTACACCGCAGTCGGTTGTTTTACCAATGCTTTCCGTTTTTATTCATTCTACGTTAAGTCTAAGGTTCTTTCTACTTTTATTACAACACGTGAAGTTTTGATATAAAAGATGTTTTCAACTGTAACTATAGCGTAAGATTTGTGGAAAACGCTTCATCTAAATGTGTAGCCTTTAAGCCAGAGATGAACAACCTTTTTTGTGCTGCGCAAAAACTACGCACAAGACATTTATCTGATTTATATAAGCCGTGTTCTAGTACAAACACAGTCATGTATATATCTCGAGAGAGGATCACGTATTCACAGAAATGGTAAAATAAAGAGAAGATTCCTTTTATAGCGGTCTACTGCCTCCAATAAAATAAAATATATGACACTGATAAACTAGTTATTGACAGTACATTGAACATGATCGAGTCGCTCTCTACGAGAATATATTTCGGGATCTGAACATGGAGTTCACTACTTGAATGTCTTTTGAACATATCGGGCTCTCTCTATATTTATAGCAAACAAATAATACAAAACTATATTTACATTCATTTTTGTGTATAGTTAAGATAAATAATGCATAAATAATTTATTTGATTGTAGCAATAGAAAAAAAAACAACAGTACAGTAGATCCCGGGAGCGATTACAACATATTTTATAATTCAGTATAATTTTACACATCGCACTTTTCAAAATATTAAACAGTTTTGAGTTCTTACAAGAATTAGGAGTCGGTACGGCTCCACTCAGTCCATTATAAAAATGTATAAATATGGTTTATTTTCGTGCGGTAATTATTATATAACTTTTGACCGAGTACGTAGTTATCTATCTCTTCTGATCAATAAAAATGTGAGTGTAGTGGAGAGGAATACTAGCAATGCCATCGCGCACATGAGACTCACTATCAGGTTGTCCCACCTCGTGAACATTCTGAACAACACTTCCATAGACCGATCACTGGCGCAATAGCAAGGCCTGCTGTCCAATTCTTTGTGCTTGAACTGTGCATCATCCTCCCGCACTCTCTTCTCGATAGCAGACGTCGTGCTATATCGTGAAGGACGACTTATATCCTCGTAATCTTGCGTTATTTGAGATGGACCTAGGAAGAAAAAGTATCGTCAGGATAGGTATTTAGGAACAGGAATAAGGGGTTAGGTTAGGTTAGGGTAGAAGTGCGCCGCAGTGGTTTAGTGGGTATTCCGGCCTTGCACACCAGCCGGTGAGTCCCACATAACCCCGAAGTCGCCACGGAGCCGTCCGTGGGGACGTCGGGGTATGCGTAAATGCATTCCACTGCGTCAAAAAAAAGGTTAGGGTAGAATAAAGTATAAATAAGGATAGACATAACCACACCCAAGTATTATTCCCGAGTCTGCAATATACCACTACACACAAGCAGTATATATTAGTGTGTATGTTTATGTTACAAGACCTAAGTACCTATGTATAAATGGCCTGCGTCAGGGTTCCCTAACGAATATAACACGGATATCTTCTACACTGTCCGATTGCTTCTTACCGGCTTCTTCCTGTATTATCTAAAGATAGTTAGCTTAGATAATTAGCTTACAATAAAATCTATAAACCCATCATATCGATATAATTTTAGAATCACTAAAGGGAATTCCAATTATTCCAGTTATTCCGTCGGCAGTGAGGTGGGTCGCCGTGATGCCACAATCAAATAAATCGACATCGCCGGCTCGGGAACAATCGCTAGTACTCAGATGACACAAGCATTCCCGCTTGTGGCAAATTTTATTTGGACTCGTGAATTTCAAAGCAATTCTGATACGACATATTGAAGTACCTTTTCAAGAGAAGCGGTACTGCCGTGATCTATCTCGCTTAAAGTGATATAATAAAATACACACCAAATAAGCAATGCGTGGTTACCCCTGATGTCGCCTCAGATCGGCCGAGTGCTTGTTTGATGTCTTCAAAATCTTAAAATCCATCAAACACAACTTCATAGCTTCACGCCTTTTTCTACCCAAAGGAGTAAGCAGTGGCTGTTAAGCCTCGACTTGCCGTTATGTTTACGTCCCAAATGGAATAGGCGGCGAACGCATTGTCGTACAGGACACAAAGTTTTCAGTCATCGATATTTGTCACACATAACTTTCGAAAATAATTTCGCAAATCATTGGTGTGAGACAGGATTCGAACCCGCGACCTCTTGATTCCAAAGCTCACCTACTGGACCACTGGACTGGCAGTCCAGTTGAATTGACTAGACTTTTTTAGAGATTGAGGAGACCTCAATTAAAAGTAGCACTATTTAACACCAGGAGCATTTATACCCATTGAAAACTTGTACACCATTTTTTCGACCGGTGAAATACCACAACTGCTCAGAAGATCAACGTAAAGCGGCCCATGCCGCGTTTCGTTCGGTGAGAGATATACCCGGAGGCCCACCCCTCGTACCTATCCCACTCCCTTAAAGGTTGGCAACGCAACTGTAACACCATATCTGTTGCAGGCGGCGCTGGTCACTTACCATTAGGTGACACGGCTGCTCGTTGCCCTCCTATCCCTATCCCTAAACACAACCTTGGAAGACATTTGCAGTTTGCATGCTATAAGTAACCCCGTAGAGCTTTAAACCCTTGCTCAGACACAGGAACACAATATAACCACGAGTAGGTTTATAACCAAAACACCATTTGAGCGAGATATATCCCTTCCTCATATACGATACTAACTGCTAAGTACCCACTATACATACATACCTACAAAGACAAAACGCTGAGCGTACAAATAATTTATGTCAGGAACTTGTGTAACATTCATGACGTGGGTCTACATAGGGGTGGTATGTACCACAAATTGTCCCGGCGACAGTACTACGTGACAGTACGTACGCAATGCGTGAAAGCCTTTACGAAAGATTTTCTTTATGTTCATATATTTATGTAGAGTAAGTGGTAGAGCCACACAGTTCTCTGCGTGCATCGGACGGTTTTACCGATGAAATATCGCAACCTCTCAAAATATAGACGTAAAGTGGCGCATATTGCGTTTTGTACGTTTTGAGAGGCATGCCGAGGACGTCTCCCTGTCCCTTCCCATCCCAATTCCTCAAAGGGCGGTAACGCAACTGTAACACTATCAGTGTTGCAGGTGTTCATGGGTAGAGGTTGTTGCTTTAAAAAAATCGGCCAGCGTTTAGAAGCGGATCGGTTGAATCGGCACTTGCTCACAAATTACCTACTCAATTGCTCCGTCGATCAATAATATTAAATATCTGGATGACCGAGCTTTGCTCGGTATTTTCTTTTTTTTTTATAAATTTCGATCTTACCGACAGAATAATAAATATATACTAATATATACTATGTACTAACATATTATATTAGAAACAAATAGTAATTAGTTAACAACGCCATCTGCTGGAATTAGTTAACAACGCCATCTGCTGGAATAGCTTTAGTGTTGTTGTCGTTAAAGCAAGTTAGTTGCTCACAAATAATAGTATTCGCCAATAGATGTCAGGAATTCCAATAAAAAAGTAAGTTGATGTTTAAGTTGATTATCGATAAAACACGATAAAATGAAATTTTCTAAAAATGATTCCTAGCTAGATCGATTTATCGCCCCCGAAACCCCCTATATACTAAATTTCATGAACATTGTTGGAGCCGATTCCGAGATTCCAATTATATATATATATATATATATATATACAAGAATTGCTCGTTTAAAGATATAAGATACAAGTTTTTTTTTAATATTTTAATTTAAGAAATTTAATATGATTTTTATTAAGTTTCTTGTAGACGACGAAATCACGAGACGGCTAGTATTTATAATGACATTACATACGAAGCTTACAGACATATTATAAGTATTTATTCAGTTTATTCATTCTTTATATATATTCCTGAGTAAAAATATGTTGCGTTCATACATAAATAACTATATAAAACCTTTGAAGTTCCAACAGTTCCAACACGAGGCCGGTCTTTGTGAGCGCAATATGCCAAAATACTCACATTAATAATGGATTTATTTACATACATATTTTTGTATAGTCAGTATAGTTGTTATGTCTCCAACACACGCGCCACCTCCAGTGCTAAATATTTAACAAAAATTAATGAGACTGCTCAGAAGCAAAACACATACCTATGTTTGTATATCATTTCGTTCAATACTGAGTTCTTAAATATTTTTTCTTCTATTATAAAGATCGGTAGACTTTAGTTTAGATTAGAGTATGGTCTATGCTATAGTTTGTTTCATTAAAAACGGTTAACTGTGAAAAATATTATTGTCATTTCGTCACAAGATTCATCCGGCGTGTCGAGGCATAATTGCCTCTGTCTGCATCCCCGGTTATTAAGAGCATGAAGGCACATATAACCTTCTAATGTATATTTAAATTATTCACAGTCTAGTTAGTTACCAATGTTGACCTGAATGGTGCTTTCGTCCTTGTGAACATATGTTTAACGTCACACATCATTTGTTATTAGTAGTAGTACATAGTTTTTCATTATACATTTTTAAATATTTTAGATGTCATTGGTTGCAAAAGTTTGATTGACTTAATTCAAAAAATATATTGGTGATCACACAAAAGTGAGAATCGAATGCGTTAATCACTGTCCCACAGCCGCCAGTATAGTATAACATTTAAACCACTTTGTCACAAGGCACATTTTATTCGACATTTTCATGAATAAGTATGAGGGTGTAGGCTATTTATTTTGACGATATTTTTTATGACTAAAAAGGGTCACTCGAGATTTGCTTGGATATGGAAAAAATTCTAAACAAATACAAGTATATTGGAATATTTTTTTCTCTAGCTCTGTTTTTCTGTTCATATATAATAGTTCAGCTGACTTGGAAACTAGAACGATTATCGATTAATCGGTTGCTTAAGTTTTTCATTAATTTGAATGTTAGCACAGTATGTTAAATAATCTCGAATACAGCTTGTTGATTACAGCCAGAACTACATACAATAAATATGTATATAGAAATCTTAAGTGTTTTCTTCTGTCAATATCAAGAGATCCTTGCTTTAAATATATTTGCATACGTGTTTCGGTAATCAAATGAAAAATCTCTTCCACTAACCTGGTTGTGAATATTTCCTGATCTCAGCAACAGGCCTTGGCGACAGCGGTTCGGTTCCCCTCGATACTATCCTCCTCAACTCTCGATTCAGCGACGGATCCTCAGCAGACCACTGCGGCACTTCCGTCACTCCGTCCTGATGGACCTCCTCCATAAATAGCTCTATCAACTCCTTACCTAATAAACAAATGAGGGAATCAATTAGACATCCGACAGACCGAATCTTTGTTTCTTCGAGCTCATATACAACTTATAAGACAATCCGGTTTTGTGTTAATTGACCGGCAACTGAACGATCTGGTCTGACCAGAACATCCCACAACAGTCATTACCTACTACGCTGAGCAAGTAGTATGTATGTACCGAATAACATTACTTCACTAAATAACATTTGATTTCACACTTTCGTCTCTCAAGAAATATCTATTGATATTTTTATACAAATCTTACCTACCTTAAATGACCTTATCGTTTTTATTCTTTAAATTTACTTCTTTACTAGATACCTATCGAAGCAGTTAATAAGTAAAGAAAGCGCATCGCTGTCTAGTCAGGCCACAGTTGTTCAATTACGAATCCAATCATTTGTCGGCAGTTTATTATTTTATTTTAGACCAGCCGACCCGGCGAACTTTGTTCCGAATCAAAAGTAATTTTACAGCGTTTACAATGAGTATCGATAATTATACTCTGTCCACGATAAGTATGGTTTTTTGACAGCTCATGCCCATGAAGTTTCGTATTGTGTCGGACAAAATTCCATACATAGTCCGGTCAATTTAGACAATTGAAATAAAGAAAATTCCGACAAAGCCAAATTTTCGTAGAGACCTTAGGTTTACCACAAGGAATAAAATGTCAAAAGTCCCCATCAGTCCCATGTGAGCTTAGGGACTTATTCGGGCCCCAAGGTCAAAATTTTAGGTTTTTTGGATTTTTCTCGAAAACGGTAAGTTTTATCGAAAAAGTACCTCAGAGCAAGTTGTAGATCTTAAAATTCTCTATAAAAATGGTTCCTATGATTTTTTCTCTAAGACCCACTATTTCCCAGATATTGCGCTTGTAAGAATCATGTTCTACATAGTATATGTTCTACTATTGAAGTTAGTGCTGATTAATATTTGAAAAAAAATGTCACAATTTTGCTTTATTTGTAATAAACTTTTGACTGAAGATGAAACTGTTGTGGTCAGTCTTGGAATGCCAACTTTAATCGATGCAAGTGTCGCGAGAAGTGATGAGTTTGCTAATTATTTAAGAAGCCAAAAGTCCGTTACAATTCACGCGGATTGCAGAAAATCATACACCCGGAAAACTTCAATCTCTGCATCAAAAAGACAACGTGAGGAAGAACAGGGCAGTACTTCAAAAGTAAGTCCACCTCATACTAGAGCGCGAATAAGTGAATCCAGCTTTTGTTTTAAAAACCACTGCTTATTTTGTGGCGATGAAGCGGATGAAGAAGCAGAAAAGAAGAAACATACATACATAACATAACTTCACGCCTTTTATTACCCGAAGGTGTAGGGCAGCGGCTGTTAAGCCTCGTCTCGCCGTTATGTTTACGTCCCAAATGGAATAGGTGGCGAACCTATTGCCATACCGGGCACAAAGTTTGTCAGTCATCGATATTTATCACACATAACTTCCGAAAATAATTTCGAAAAGTCATTGGTGTGAGCCAGTGTCTGGAATCGAACCCCGGACCTCTGGATCAGAGGCCGTGCGCTCGCCCACTGCGCCACCGAGACCTAATACTGGCGGTAAAATTGGCCGTCCTCAAAGTGAGGCTATAAACTGTGCAATGGAGGAAATTTTAAATTTCATCGAAAGTAGCGATGACTGCCAGTTTTCGTTAGATGAACTGAAGAATGTTTGCCAAAATGTAGCTTTAGAAAACGGGGTTATAAAAATACGATTGAAATTAAAGTATGATAGTAGAATTATTATTACAGAGAAGCCTGGAAAATTAACATTTACATATTTGTTTTGTGGTGTGGAAATGTGTGCATATTATGTAGAACTTGATTCTTACAAGCGCAATATCTGGGAAATAGTGGGTCTTAGAGAAAAATCACAGGAACCATTTTTATAGAGAATTTTAAGATCTACAACTTGCTCTCAGGTACTTTTTCGATAAAACTTACCGTTTTCGAGAAAAATCCAAAAAACCTAAAATTTTGACCTTGGGCCCCGAATAAGTCCTTAAGCTCACATGGGACTGATGGGGACTTTTGACATTTTATTCCTTGTGGTAAACCTAAGGTCTCTACGAAAATTTGGCTTTGTCGGAATTTTCTTTATTTGATCACTATTTTTATGTCTAAAATGACCGGACTAACAATTATTATTGTACTTCATGAATGGGTAACGCCCACTTACTATATCCAAAAATACCTATTTCTACAATTGTGCCACAGAAATACTTAATTGGTATTTAATCCATATTATATAATCGGTAGAAATAAATGTATAGTAGTAGTATTTAGTACAGTGTGTCATTTATACATAAAAATAAAATTGAAGTGTCTGTTTGTAATATTGAAATAATTATTATTGGTGTATTTATTTTTATATTATAATAATAATAATAGTATCATCATTATCATCATCAATACATAGCATAAAACAAAGTCGCTTTCCGCTGTCTGTCTCTTTATATGCTTAGATCTTTTAAAATACGCAACGGATTTTGATGTGGTTTTTTTAAATAGATATTATATTATTATTGGTGTCAACGGTGGTTTTTATTAGCTTTTTATTAGCTTCACCTGTATGTTTGTTTGTATGTTTGTTTGTAACCGACTTCTTTGGGCGCGATTTTGACCCACTTTAAACGGCCAGATTTCGTTCAAACTTTGTAGATTTATTGAGGACCGATGACAATACACTAATTTGATAAAATTATTCCATTTTTCAATTTGCAAAATATGATTTTTAGTGTTCATAGTTCACTTCTCGCAATCAGCGGAAAGTCTACGTTATCAACTTGAAACGAGTTCCTTGTATAAGTCACAGATGGCGCTATTAACGCGCTTGTTATAGAAAACCGAACTAAAAAATATAAAATAAATAATAGTTTAAAAAAACTAAAAAACACGCTTTTTATAGAAAACCGAACTAAAAAATAGAAAAATAAAAAAAAAATATATTTTATTTAAAAAAAAAAGCGTGGGGTGCATGGTGTCAATAGTTATATATTTTATTGACAGATATGAGTAGAGTGATTATCATTTCGATAATATCTTAAAAAGCACCCCACGCTTTTTTTTTTTAAATAAAATATATATTTTTTTATTTTTCTATTTTTTAGTTCGGTTTTCTATAAAAAGCGTGTTTTTTAGTTTTTTTAAACTATTATTTATTTTATATTTTTTAGTTCGGTTTTCTATAACAAGCGCGTTAATAGCGCCATCTGTGACTTATACAAGGAACTCGTTTCAAGTTGATAACGTAGACTTTCCGCTGAGTTTTTTTAAACTATTATTTATTTATTATACATAACTGACTATTATACATACTGACCCGGCAAACTTTGTTCCGTATCAAAACAAATGAATTTGGATCTTAAAAAGTTCAATTTGTGCTATTTATCGGCACGCGTTTTGGCGCGTAACGCAACTTCTATGTCCCACTATGTATATACTGTAATATCTTCGTAAATATTTGTTCAAATTACATACTGTAAAGGGCCATTTTGATCTATATTGTGCGCTAATGTGCGCTAAAGGTACGATTAATTATCAATACCAATAAAACGATTATGACTTGTAATTGAGTCCTTTTACACACACAAAATTTCATCAAAATGTGTCGAGACATATCGGTGGATTTGTAAGTGATTAATATCATACCAATAAGAATATTTTGACCAAGTTTCATACATAAAAAACATATATTTTTATTAATATAACCCCTACGCTTTACCTTCTTGCGGGTGGAGTTTAAAAAAAGGAACTATAACAAAACAGGGTAGTTTAGGAGATATATGTACTTATAATACACTAATACGAAACCTGGCCGAAACGTCAAGCTAATAAAGTAAATAATTGTTTACCTAAAAAAATTGTCGCGTTAATACCCGTTCATTATGTTTGTGAAATATTAGGTAAAAAAATTCGCACGATTGATTGCGATTAAAAAAAAAATTTACTTACTTTAATTAACACTTTATATTTTTTTCTGTTGTCCATATTCAAAATTCAAACGGTTCATTGAGAATTATCCTTGCAACAAAGTACTCATTGATGAACGACAGAAAAAATTGTGTAATCGTTTAAGTAAACAAGATTTCGACCGAAATCGATTAAATAGTACCAACGATCATACTTTCGGACATCACTAATCTTGTCAGTTGGCGACCTGTCAAAAACCCATACTTATCGTGGACAGAGTATAGCACTTTTTCTTTACTACATTATACATGAATTATACATACAAATCACCCCATTGACACCCTCTATCTAATAAAACAACCGCATCAAAATCCATTACCTAATTTCAAAGGTAATATAAGGCATATAAGGGGACAGAGAGCGGAAAGCGACTTGTTTTATACTAAACTAGCTGACCCGGCGAACTTTGTTCCGCATCCATAGTAATAACTGGTGTCCCGCTATGTTAATACTGCAATATCTTCGAAAATATTCGTTTAAATTGCATGCTGTAAGGGGCCAGGATCATCTATATTAAATGCACAATCTATTTAAGACACTTAATTGGATGAAAATTAATGCTGTAATGTTTAAAATCGCTTCGTAAATAGGCCATTATTTCTCGTAAACAGTAAAAAATAAAAATGGTCATTGTGGGTTATCCCTAAGAGATAGACATATGCCTTCGCGGACTTTTTTGTAGACCTTTTAAAGGTGTATAATAATGTAGTACCTTGTTTTGATTTATCACTTAGGGTTCAGGCAGCGTTTGCCATTAAAGTTACACACTATACATGAATTATAGATCAAAACCACCCCGTTGACACCCTCTAACTATTAAACAAACCGCACCAAAATCCGTTGCGTAGTTTTAAAGATATGCGCATATAAGGGGACAGACAGCGGAAAGTGACTTTGTTTTATACTATGTAATGATAACTATATAATGAAACACAAAGGTAAAGTTGGTCGGAATATAAATGCTTAACATGTATAAGTCTGTTGAGAAAGAAATCTCACCCTTGGCAATGTTGGCGGCGTACTGCTTCATGGCTATCTTCTCCACGGTGCTCTCCAAACCGAAGAAGTTCTTCACGTCGAGGAGAGCACTTTGTTCGAAACAAGTCCAGTTTGAATTCTCTGGATGGACCTGAGTGAGGGGGAAAAATTCAATATGAATAATTACGGAATGTTATTAGTCCAGTTTTTACCCGACTTTGCGAGAAGGTTAACTATGTAACTTTCATATTCATAGGTTAACTATGTAATTTTCATAACATGAACAAAGCCTATCAACTGACTACAAAATATAAATATAAGTAATCAATGACATTGAATTAACTTGGCTGGTTCTTTTTTTCATTTCTGCAATATAATGTAAATTGTAATAAAATGCTGCACGTCCTTGTCCACTAACAGGTTATGTATTGAGAAGCAACTGGTGTTTGAACACAATTATGGTCTTCCAATCATGTTTTATGGTATGTTTTTAAGCCTAACTTTTAACGTCAGGAATTTTTAATATATTCACGCCTGTTGAAACAGTGACATATAAACAGGGATTGCTCCAATATGCCAAAGATATATACTGTTTCCATACATAACTTCTGAAGTGTCTTTGTTGTTTAACCGGAAACAAACCTGGGTCTACCCAATGAAGTCCCCGTGTTAATGAACCACGAAATTGTCTTAAACTTAACAGCCAGATGACATCAATACTATTATTCTGCCGAATGTAACATTTCTTGTATTCAATGTACACAATGGGCAGAATATGTTAAGTTCACCCGATGTTGCTCGTGAATGGACGTATTACAACACAGAAATAGATCAAGATAGAACGGCGAATAGGCGTGGCAAGCGTGCCATAACCATGCACTATATTGCATGCTTTTCGAAACTCGCTCTCATTACGCAACAAGCGTTCCTGCCATGCGTTCAGGACGTAAAAAAATAGATAAAACTTCACATATATGCCTTATTATGCTGTGGCAAATTCTAAAAACAAAAGTAGTGAATCAAATATGAAAAAAGGAAATATTTAGTATGATCAGTAAGTACAGAAAATCAGTAGAAAGTATTTTTTTGAGATTATAAATTATTGTTTTACTTTTACTATGTTCAATAATTACGATCACAAGTTGTATATTTTTTCGTTATGATAAATATCCATTGCTGTCCGCATTCAACGCTCGTATACAAAAACATTGCGCGTATAAATTATACGCGTAATGTACGTCGAATCGAACGAAATACACAATACACCTGCTAGTTGATCGCTGTGTCTGTTAATCGCTGTGTTTGGCCTTCGAATGTTAGAGATGGGCACTCCATGTATCGTTGAGTCTTAGGACTTATCGATAAATTAATTCAATAATAATTTGAGTTTATTTTAACACCACAAATTTCAACCAAAGTGCTTCGTAATTACATTGGCAGCAGTTTATTTGACAGTATAAGTTTTCACCAATTTGACCAATCGCCGATGGAAAATCATTTCGTTCTTCTCAAACGGGCAGTAACCGAGGTATATGTAGACGTTCGGCTTCGTTATTTAACCAGGACTGTGAGGCCAACCCTTACAAAAAGGCAAATATTTAATAAATATGTATAGTTTCAAGGACAGTATAATAATTATAACTAAATTTTATATACTGTTGGAAAAATATGTTTTAGGTTTTAATATGTCGGATTAAAGTATTTAACATGTTTTACTTTCTATGATTATCGTTACACAAAATCAATAAAGTTGGTAAAATATAAAAATAATAAAATTAACACACGTTGCCGATATAAACATCGATAATCTAATGTGTGTGTCTCCTAACTAGTCGCCCCGCTAACAATGAAAATGACGTAACGCTGTGGGCGTGGTTTTTCAAAAAAGTGACACGCTCGAAATGTATGGAAATATGACATCGCGGCCGTTCTATCTTGATCTATTTCTGTGTATTACAAGAAGCCTGTCCTATCTGGCTATGTACGTCAATGTGAACTAACAAATCACAACAGTATCACTAGTAAATACAATATATATACTTATTCTGTTAATGACGCACGAAACAAGATGTACAATGCCTGAAATAGACTAGTCTGTTACAATTTGCACACCGCTTAGTACCCGGAACTCGCAGAACAACAACCTAACTACTGCGCACTACGTCTACGTCAAAAAAACTTTTTTCTTTACTGTTTAAAAAGATACAATTAATTATAAAACAGTAAACGTAAAATTTATATTTAAAATATGTAATTAATTTTGTCTGTAATGGTAAAGAGATAATTTCAGTTTCAGGAAAACACATTTGATGGGTTTTAATTCCTCATCCTCCTCATGAATAAAGTAAATCATTATAGTTGCACAAAACTTTATATTAAGACACAAATTAAGAAGAATAATGTTGTAATTTTGTAGATAGATGTAAGTTGGCGCAACATTCACTCAAGCGCGTGGGGGTTCACGCGTTTAACTTTTTTCGATTATAAAAGACAACTAAATTCTTTTATTTACACCAAATAAAGAAGATAAAACAGTGAAACTCAAGGCTGTATATTTTCACAGCCACCACTTATTTTCTTGCATAACATACATCCTTACCAACAAGTAAACATCGATGCACATTCGGCAACACTATAATATCAATCAATCTATCAATCAATCTTCAGGGATATTCCATGTCTAGGAATATACGGGTGAGCGACCCCGGAGCACCCCAGCTACTAGGGCAGCATACCGATTCCATCCAAATCCGCTGCCATAGTATCCCACACGCCCTATCCTATCAAAATACCAAATTTTCCCTATCCAAATTCACCTGTTGCGGTTCCCTCCTGCATGACTAAAAGTCTGTTCTGGCGAGGTAAGCAGCTCAAAGCAGATATGCAAACGGGTTTAGTTGACTCGGCAGCTCAGCAAGGCAAGGTGGATGGCCAAGGGCGACGGCAGCGGGCGTATATTTGCCGCCGGCCAGACACATCATTCAACCCCTCCTATAGTCGTAGCGGTTTCCCGTTCCACTGAGCCTAGGAAGAGAGCGGACGAGTGTGTGCGCTTACGTCTGCGCGAACGTTTGCGCACCTTAATATATCCTGCGCACCTGACTGCTTCCGTACTATGGACTCCGATGACGTTGAAAGCCCCGTGGCGACAGGTTGAGGTAGAAAGGTTCAGCTGGATGCAAGCCGAGCTTTGTCTGATTCCTGCACACGGGCGATCCCGGGGGTGTGATGTGATCACACACCGTGGTCGCTTCTGTGCTGAGCTAATTAGGGATGGCAGAACCCGGGATGACAAAGTAACCCTTTTTAGGGAAGCACTGCTTTCCCCGCTCAGCCGGGGAGAGGGCTAGAAAAGGTGCCCTAAACAAATGCCCGTCCCAAACTAAAATGTGGCTTCAAAAGAAATCGCTTCATTCACTCTTGGTACCAAAGATCGACGTAATGAAGACTGGTTCGATGATAATGACGCGGTCCACAATATGGCGCTCGATAAACATAGGTGCCTCTTGCAGCAACAAATTCGGCGGGGTGGAAGCTATGACTTAGTTAAAGTAAGTGACCTCTTGGTCACTTACTTTAACTGTGTAAACTGTCTCGACAAATCAAAGATAAGTGTTGACAGGAAAAGGCTTGTCATGTGCAGTGGCTTACAGACACTAACCAGCTTGGAGAGTTCTATAGCGAAGTGCGTAAGCTAATTGGCACGTCTTACCTAGGAAAGGTTCCTCTAAAGTCCCTAGAAGGAGGGTTCCTTGTAACTAGTACGGAGAACGTGCTAAAACGCTGGGCTCAGCACTTTACCACCTTGCTAAATGTAGATAGAACAGTTGACCTCCACCAAGTCAGCTTGATTACCCAGCTCCCTATGGCCGCTGAGCTGGACAGGCCCCTGTCACGAATTGAAGTTGTGACTGCTATCAGACAGCAACGTAATAAGCGGGCGTTAGGCATTGACCTTATACCGGGAGAACTATTAAAATACGGCGGTAAAGAACCTGTACACACGGATTTGGGTACTCTTTACCAAAATGTGGGCTGAAGAGCGTGTCCCACATAAGTTTACAGTGTCTCGCATTAGCGCACTGTATAAGAACAAGGGTGACCGTAGTGACTGCAGTTCGTATAGAGGTATATCACTGCTTTCAGCCCCGGGAAAGATCTTAGCCAGGATTTTGTTAAATCACCTGACACCTTTAGCCGTAAAACATTCTGCCCGAAACCCAGTGTGGCTTCCGGCACGACCGAGGCACCTGTGAAGCTATCTTCTCGGTCCGTCAACTGAAAGAGAAAAGCAGAGAACAAGGTCGTAAGTTGTACCTCTGCTTTGTTGACTTAGAAAAATCATTTGACAGTGTGCCTCGCGAGGCTCTTTGGCTGGTGCTAAGAAAGCTGGGATGTACAGAAAAATTTGTAAGGCTTCTCAAACTCCTGCATGACGAGATGCAATGCTGCGTCAGTGTTGACGGCGAACAGTCAGTTTTATTTTATGTTACCTGTCGGGTGAAACAAGGATGTGTTATTGCGCCTACACTGTTCGCCCTATACTTTGCAGTAGTAGTCATGGAAGTCTTGCGGACAATTTCCGAAGGAGTGTGTATCCGCTTTCGCACTAATGGCGGCCTTTTCAACTTGGCTAGGCTCAAAGCCAGTACTAAGGTTTCGCATGCAGTAGTCACAGAGATCATGTACGCTGATGATGTGTGCTTTCTTGCGGAAACTCTAGACGGCCTACAACAACTGATAACAGTTTTCCACCAGTCTTGTCACAAGTTTGGCCTAAAAATAAGTATCAAAAAGACGGAGGTGATGTGCCTAGATACCCACGGTCGTGAGACACTAGCCATAAAACTAGGCGATGATGTACTGACGCAGGTGGATAAATTCAGATACCTAGGAAGCACCATAACGTCAAAGTGTGACCTTGATGCAGAAATCAACAGCAGAATTGGTGCTGCAGCGGCGGCTTTCGGCAAGATGTACTCAAAAGTCTTCTCTTCGCATGAGATCAGGCTGCCCACTAAACTTTCGATATATATGGCTGTTGATCTGCCTAATCTGTTATATGCTTCTGAAACGTGGTGCTTATATCGTCACCAAACACACACATTAGACCGCTTCCACCTGAAATGTCTTCGCAAAATTATGAATATAAAGTGGTCTGACCATGTGCGAAACACCGGAGTCTTACGACGAGCCAACGTAGATGGCATTGAAGCCTACATAATGCGACGGCAACTTCGATGGTGCGGGCATGTGTCACGAATGGGAGAGGAGAGGAGAGTGGCGAAGCGCATCCTGTATTCGGAACTGGAGAAGGGCAAGCGAAATCGCGGTGGCAACTTCTTCGATACAAAGATGTCGTAAAACGTCACATGAAGAGATGTGACATTGAGCCCACTAAATGGGAGAACCTGGCAGCACAACGATCAAAATGGCGCGGCTATGTACAGAAACAAGTGCGTGGCTTTGAAGAGAAGCGTAAAAATGACCTCGACGCTAAAGGTGACGATATCAAAGCCCGTCCAGCCGCGGCCATTATATATAACTATAATAATAATAATTTATTTAAATAAAATAAAATATTGCAGTACATGAACAAAAATTACATTGCATGTTGTTGTTTTGTAGACAGATGTTACATACAATATTAGTGGAAGAGGCTCTATTACCCTAAAGAGGTTACTTAGTAACCTGTGGTAAGGTGTAATAGTCCTTATCCCTTGGTAGTGGTACATTAAATATTACAAAACATGATTTATTACAAAGTATATAGAAGAAATAATAATGAGGAAATTTATAAATCTATGATATGTATATGAATAAATGTATATATTATAAAATAATTAATATATATATAAGAATCTCTAATAATCTATATAAGTATATAATATATATAACTATATGGATGGAAAACTGATATGACCACAATGTGGACGAGAAGTTACCTCAAAAATTGGCTATTTAAGTCATATTCGAGCGCACCAGCGCCAAACATAATGTGGAGGTGAATGTAATCGCCATGGCCGAAAACGGTCGGAATGGAGTAGCAGTAGTAATATCAATAACATACAACATTGAACTGTAATGAGTATAGTATTTAAGTTCAGTTTTATATAAATAAGTTCATAATTAGGAAAGACTATTTCAAAATAAAACTTAGCCAATAAGGTTGAGGCTTCATTTTAAAATTATTTAAGGCCTAATTACGTATTTACTTTTATGACATGTTAGTGTAACATTTATTAATAAAATTACAACAACAATTGCCAATTCACTTCCACCGAGTTACAATAAAGGATGTATTTAACTAATTAAAGCAATTTGTAAAAGGATGTGTATTCTCGAAGCAGCTAAGTATTGCAACAAAACCTAGTGTTAATATTATAAAAGCGATAGAGCATAGCAGGATCTAATATAAACAATAATCTGTATAAAATAACCATTTTATTTTTTAATAATTAAATTGTTCTAGTAAAAGTGTAAAAAACTTCGCCATATTCCACGACAATATGCGGCTGAGAGCCACATGACGGGTTTCTTCATTAAATGTAATTGTAACAAATAAACTGGGTTCAGTTACCGTTCAATACAATTTGACATTGAAATTCGAGAGCGTACTAATTGAGAAACTTAACAACTAAATTTCGTTACTAATTAAAAAAGATAAATAGCGTGTGCACCAAGTAATCATCATACAATTGTATCGGGACGTGTACACTGGACATATTAGAGAAAACGAGATCGTAAGGAAGGCAGTTGGACTGAAAGAGTGTCGGTGTAAAAGTAAGAAACCATCATGCCCGAACCATCGGAGCATCCCCTCCGATGGTTCGGGCATGTAGAAACAATGGATGATGCAAGATTGATTGACTAAGCAGAAATACAATACAAAAGCGAAATTATGTAGGAGTCGAGGACGGCTACGAATTTCGGCACTTTCCATGACTAAATAGACCGAGTCCTTGAGAAAGGTGATGATATCACCATCATATCTTAAAACAGACGATCATGTAAGACAAGAATTTGAGTCAAGGAAGCGTATGAACTGTGAAAGAATCGTGCCTTAGAGAGCTATGTTCTCTTTACCTACCCCGCAAGAGACCCGGCGTAAAGTTATGTATGAAAAAGCGCCTAATGCAACAGAAGCTGAAATAATAACTTTTACGATATTTAATTGTAAGACTTACGCGAATCACATTCATAACACTAAAACAACTTTTAGGATTATATCGCGTTTATTTATTACTGTAAAATGATCTCTGTAAAGAGTTCGAAACGTCGGGAAATAAATAAATAATTTAAAGAAAAAAACTTTTTTAAAGAAGCTTTTATTTAAACGCTCTAAAAAGAATAAAATAATTTTAACCTTATACATATTAACTATCAACTTATAACCTTATTATATACAATTTATGTGATAATAAAAGCTTGTCGCTATGTTTAATTACCTATCAGTGGCTATCCATAACCATCTAGAAATATTTTTTTAGATCTAATGATTACTGTGACGGATCGCATTATCCAAATATATTTTTTTGGCTTATAACATATATATGGACACCCGAACACATATAGTGGTACAGTTCCGTTGCCGGCCCTTTCCATGGGAAATGGAAGGGGTCGGAATTGGGATGGGAAGAGGAGGGGGGAAGGGTTGGGTTGAACATAGCGACAAGCTTTTATTATCACATAAATTGTATATAATAAGGTTATAAGTTGATAGTTAATATGTATAAGGTTAAAATTATTTTATTCTTTTTAGAGCGTTTAAATAAAAGCTTCTTTAAAAAAGTTTTTTTCTTTAAATTATTTTCAAGTTTTTAGTTATCGATGGGTTAGTTTCTCAGTCTCTTCATCTCATTCAAAGCATCATTGTTACAAGGTCATTTGCCAGTTAATTTCGAACAGTCCAACTCTTCAATGAGGAGACCTCCTTAAGTCTTTTCTCTACTTAGGCTGCGTATGCTTGACCAGCAGCAAACAGTTTCGAGCCTAAGTAAACAAATTTTTTTGTTACTTATTTGTTGATTTTGCAACTTAATTTTGTTATGTGGGACTGTTGTTTAATAACAAAATATGTTTAACTACTTGTGATGTGTAACGCCATCTGTTGTTTTAATCAGTACTTTATACTTGCTGACCTGAGTGTAACATAGGAGTGTGTTGTAATAAAAGTTATAGTTCGTTCCCACCATCCACTGTGTTTAATTCTAATAATACCTATAACACCATTAAAATCCGTTAGTGTGCATGTTAAAGTTATTAAATCCTGTCCAATTTACGTCGGTATCCTGAAAGGGCATGGCATTACACCGGTCGAACCGGCCCATTCATGCAGCAGATTGCGTGGCTGACCACAATTAAAACACTGTTAACTATTAAAACATAGGTCAACGGAAAGCCTGTGATGGACTACCGCCTCAGCCGTAAAGTGGTCGTAAGGTTCTCAATGTTAGCACTTACTCATTTTGATTATAAATTTGGACGCGCCGCTTAACCTTGTATCTTGACATGGTGATTTGGCATCAGTGACTGAATAGTAAACAACAGATTGACTGACACTGCCCAAACAAGCAGGCCACTAGTATCTAGCCGCTCATATTGAAAACCCTATGATATCTATAATATTTATACACAATCTAATTTGTTTATAACATTAATTAATAACATAACATAGCTCGACTCCTTTTTCTACCCGAAGGTGTAGGCAGCATCTATTAAGCCTCGACTCGCCGCTATGTTTACGTCTCACGATCTATAAGGGAGTAGGATATAGGATATGGAAGTAGGAAGGGATGGGGAAGGGGAGTAGGTCTCCGGGTACCTCTCTCACCCAAAGAAACAAGGCGTGAGCTGGTTGTGGTATTTCACCGGTCGAGCCAGCCCATTCATACAGTGAATTGCTGGGCTCTACCACTGTTGCCATACAGCGAGCACAAAGTGGTCAGTCAAAAATATTTATTACACATGACTTTCGAGAGAAATTTCGAAAGAATTGGTGTGAGGCCAAATTCGAACCCAAGACTTCCTGATTCAGAAGCGGGCTAGTTTACAGAACCACCGAGACATAGTTTTTGAAGTTATCATATAACTCTTTAATGAAAGGGCCATTTGATACGCATATAGTAGAAACGCAAATATTTATTCCACTATATTGGATTTAGAATGACGTCACATTATTTTTCGAGCTACTATTAACAAGCCCTTTCATTTGATACCCATATTGTAGAAATGCATTAAAAAAAACTGTTCCTCTATCTTGGATTATCCGCCATATTGGATTTAGAATGACGTCACATTATTTTTTTAGTTTTCCCAATGAGCCCTTTCATTTGATACCCATATTGTACGAAAGCTTAAAATATATATTCCTTCATCTTGGATATTCCACCATATTGGATTTAGAATGACGTCATATTATATTTTGAGTTACACTCAACAAACCCTTTCATTTGATACCCATATTGCAGAAATGCATTAAAAATATCCATTCCGCCATCTTGGGGCGTCCGCCATATTGAATATAGAATAACGTCATACACTATATCATGCATTGTCATCCAAAGTAAACGTGTATACAAAATTTCAGCTCAATCGGTTGAAGGTATCTACTTCAAAATTGAGTTACAAGATTCCACCGAACATACATACTTACATACATACATACATACATACATACATACAGTGCAAGGTAAATAAAAGCTTATAAAATAAGTAATAAATAGAGATGAAACGGATATCCGGTAACTATCCTCCTCCTATTAATATTATCCGGCCGAATACCGGATAATTACTATTTGGCGGGATAGGTATTCAGCCGAATTAAAAAAATCTGGATTAAAAAAAATATATTTTAAAGTAATTATTTGCTTTATTTAGTTAGCTTTAGTATCACATATGAAACATAATTAGTTTAAATTTTTAATCACACAATTGCAAAATGAATGGAACTGAAAGAAAATTAATTAATTAGTACTCATACTGCACTAAGGGGAAATTATGGTGAATAAATACTAATTTCTCTGCATTGAGAGGAAACAAGCGGAAAAAGTCTTTCGCTGTACACACTGCTGCAAGGTGCTGAAAGATAGATTTGGCAAACTTTGTTAAATTTGGGTATTGGGTTTGCCATTAGCTGCCCACCAAGAATAAGAGTCACGATTGCGATCTAATTCGTAATGACTTGAAATGAAAATCCAGCTCACAGGTTATCGCGTTTCTTTCTTCACGAAAAAACCCGAATCTAACCGAGTCCACCCGATCGTTCGCGCGCCGCCTACGCAAATTTGCAATGCACCAAACGGCTAAGTTCCGCCGAATATCCGGCAGCCGGATATACGGCTATTCGGCCACATGGTTGGCCGAATATCCGGTATCCGGCCAAACTACTATCCGTCACATCTCTAGTAATAAATAAACGCGATATAATCCTAAAAGTTGTTTTAGTGTTAACTTTTACGATTTTAAGTCAATCTTTAAGTTTGAATGCCAATCTCACAAAAACTACTGCATCGACACAGATGTATAGCTAGAGATCAAACCTCAAATGTAGTACACCATTTTGTTACTGGAATGTCATTTACTATATTGTATAGGTACACATATACAAAGCATATTTGTTTGCCGATTGCCGACCTATATAACTGGTCAGTAGTTGCCCGTAATCACCAGACTACGGCCGGTCTTGGCAGTGGAGCAGACCGTCCACTTTCCCAACGGTTGCATCATGAGCTAGCTGCACGAGTTATTGATGGATCCTGCATTAATATTATCTATTCGCCTTCGAACAATGTTCCCGGGCATTCTTTAGACAGTTATCGAAATTATCAGTTTCCTCTTGTACACTAAACTTAGCTAAATTCAAATTGAATGGATCAAGACATATTAGCATGGATAAGTAATATTAGCCGACTATTATTCACAACTAGACTAAAGCGCGAGCTGACCGCCCGGTATCCGTTTGGAAATCCAAAATTAGACATTTCAGTAATAGAATAAAAATTATTTATCTAGTCTTTTACAGAATTTTAGAAATCTTGATATACATACATACTATTTTACTAAAATTCTGTTTCTAAATTTACTATATAATCACGCCATTGAACCTAAGCGATTAAGCAACGTTTTTCAAGTGATGGTCCATTGAGTTTCGAGGCCAAAACTTACTGCCTTAAATTCTCGAAAATGTGCGGCAGCAACTATGCATCGATACGTCATTTTATTACATCATGTTTAATATACGGCGGAACCCATTGCCACATATCGGACACTATTATCAGTCATTGATTTGTGCACACGACTTCCGAAAAGTCACTGGTGTGTGCGCACCCGGTTAACGAACTCGACACTTCTGATTTATCAGCGGGATGCTAAGCCACTAGACCAGTGAGAACGTGATAACGGTGTGTGAGCACGACCCTCGTCATGCTCCGACACGTACAATACGATTGTTTGTGATGTCGGCACGTGGATGATGTTCCCTTTGTCGGCGTTATCTCGTGTCAACAAGATTTCAACAGGTAAATTGTTATCAGGGACGTATAAAAGACATAAACTCATTTACACAAACAACTAAACATAACATAACTTCACGCCTCTTTCCACCCAAAGGTGTAGGCAGCGGCTATTAAGCCTATACTCGCGCAATCGTTACGTCCCAAATGGAATAAGCGGAGTACCTATTGCCATACACCGGTCACAAAGTTGTCAGTCATCTATATTTATCATACATAACTACCGAAAAAGAAGATGGTTGGGCTGCATTCGGCAAACTGCGTCGAGTCTTCATCTCGCCTATACCGCAATGTCTGAAAACCAAAGTCTTTGACCAGTGCGTCTTACCGGTGATGACTTATGGTGCCGAAACGTGGACCCTGGCGTTGGGGCTAGTCCACAAATTTAAAGTCGCTCAGCGCGCTATGGAGCGGGCTATGCTCGGGGTATCTCTGAAAGATAAACTCAGGAATGAGTATATCCGCCAGAGAACTGGGGAAACCGACATAGCTCGTAGAATAAGCTCGCTGAAGTGGCAATGGGCTGGTCATATTTGCCGAAGGACCGACGGTAGACGGAGTAAGAAGGTCATAGAGTAAAGACCGCGTCTTGGTAAACGTAGCGTAGGACGCCTACCAGCCCGATGGTCAGACGACCTCAGAAAGGCTGCTGGAAAAGACTGGATGCGGAAGGCAGAGAATCTGATATTGTGGCGCACATTGGGAGAGGCCTATGTCCAGCAGTGGACTGCAAAAGGCTGATGATGACGGGATCAATCCTACGAGCTCTGAATAAGAAGCTGGAAACTGATCCGAGATTGTAACACAACTAATCATGAGTATTGAGACTGTCTTCGTTGTGTACATCGCGACTATTGCACTAATTCATCTCGACATTAGTACCTTTACAGCCTCAATGATAACATATCAAAAAATGCGTTTTAATTGTATCTGCGTAAATACAAGAAACATGTCTCGTCCCTCTCTCCGGTTACAGGTAGGCAGATATGAAAATGGATATGGATCTGATTCGGTTGGTATATTTATTTGTGCAGTACATTTATCATCATTTATCATCAGATGTTATTTATACATACAATACTCACATAATATTTACATTTCTCCAGGACCTGGACCCTTGAGGAGAAGGTCTCGTTGGTGGCTTCGATTTCGAGCACTCTATTCTTGAGATCCAAATCGTTTTTCTGTATAAAGTATACGTAGTCGACGCCGATCATCTGCGACAAATGAACATTATTATAATTAATTAAATGATCTCTCCCAATAACACAATATCAATATGCCAAAAACGTCGGAACCATCATCATACCTTCTTAAGTAGATAAGGCGCGTCCACGTTGAGCTGACATCGTCTGGTGGTAAGCCGCTGGGAGTCGTCCGCTGACCAACTGTCATCGGTAATGACGCATTCCATCACCACAGGTATCTGAGGACAGCTCGGGAACCGCCTCTCGTATGCCTACGACAAAGGAGAAACGTAACATGAGGATTGTTGCTTAAGCATATTATTTTTTTACTGGAACATGCAGCGATAGTTCATGCGCGAATGAATTACAGTAAACGTGTAGTATGTCATGTGTTATCTAGTTCTAGCCGGAAGCGACGACAAGAGGGTTAAATTGTAAAAGAGTACATAAAACGGACCAGATTTTACTAAACTTTGACACGTCAACTAGTATCCTTATAAAAGTTCAAAAACAAAAGTACGTGCGCCATAATCTGAAACCCTGTGAACTTATATCTTTTATCACACCAAAATATATCGTAATGCGTTCAAGTCACGCAAGTCCTTTATTATTTGAACATTAGTAAGGCAATTGCCCCGGCCCGGTTTCATTTAAGCTCGGCTAATCCTGTATAACACCAAACAAGTGAAACCTAGTTTTACAAATAATTTTAGCAGTATTTGAGTCTTTGATATGCATCCACGCGCCGCTTTTGTGTCGAATTGTTGTCAATTTGGCCCACGAACTGTAATTATATTACCTTAAGCGTTCACTGCCATAAGAACAACTATTTATAATTTCACAAGCACCTGATGGTAAGTGACTAGCACCTCCTAAGAATACCTGAATCACAGACAGTATTAAAGCTACGTTGACGGACTTTAAAGGAGTGAAATAAGAGAGGAGGAGGACGAGTGTGGCCTCCGGATACCTCTCTCACCCGGAAACGTCGCATAAGCCACTTTACGTCTCCGGCCGGCTATAACGGAGAATAACTAACCGAGATCGTTATTCTCCGGTCGAGCCGGCCCATTTATGCAGCTAACTGCGCGGCACCCCTGACGAAATTGCAGGCGAGATAAGATGAAAGGATGCAATTCCCACCCGAGTACAAAGATTTAACTGATGAATAGGGTTGTATGTATAGTGTTTTCGTGGATTTTTCTATTTCCATGCCCACCGCCTAAGGCACTAAATATTAAATTTAAAGAGTCGAAGCGTTTCAAGGTGAAAGTTGTAAAAACAGTCGAATATATGACATGAAATTCAATTCCAACCATAAAAACTCGTTGATGAAAGTTTTGTAAGGTTTGACCCTTTTTTCGTAATGACTAAAGTTGGAGATTATTTATGTACTATGAGGCGGTATATTTATAGATAGAGGTCGTTCGCAACAGATACCTCGGTGCTTCGAAGTTGCCTCGGCTTGTATACTTGAAGTATTGAGAAATTTTACATGAGCGGTAGTGAGCTAGTCGGTACGTACGTTGTTAGCTGAAAGGAATTTCAATGTTGATATTACACAAACTATTTTTTTTCAAAGTGAATTTTAGAGCTACAAAGTAAATATTTATATCTATTTTAGGAAATTTCCAAACAAACCGGTGGTAATTTATACTAAAAACGCTAAGCGCCTATATTCTCTCGTCGTTCCGAATTACTCTTGCCGAGATTACAGTGTCGGGTCATATCCATCTCAGGTCTCGTTTCATTTTAATTAATTTTCAAAGAAATTTCATTAGAAGTGTTTGAGCTTGTTCGTCTTCGTTTTTCTCTTCTAAAAATACATATTACATATTAAAATGACCAAGAAAAATTGTGAAAATAAGGTAATCATAAAAGGGCTCTCCCATTTATTTTTATCCCCGTCAATCTCTCCAACATTCTGCCATTAGATAATAAAAATTCATCACAAACTTAGTAGCATTATAACATCGTTACGACGAAGGAAATCAATAACGGGGCCCATCCTGAGCTGTGGAACGATACTATCTTCAAACAAGTGGATTACTTAAGTGGGAAGCCCTTGTACATTCTACTCATTTTATGGTTAAAATAATCTCTGCGAGTGTCGTAATACTTAAAACGACTATTAAGGTAAATAGGTTTTATTATATTGGCAAGTTCAAGAATAAATTAATTTTTTACTTGAAACCCAGCCTTTTTTATTCGCCGCCACCAAAAAATAGTATTTCCTAACAACTGTTTGATACCGATACCGACGAATATATTATTATAAAACTTAAACAACATTTAATTACTGAGATTACATTTATCTACTGAGATTATCAATGATATAAAGCCACGCGTGGATACTGTACTCAAGTCGGTTGTATTTTTTGTGTTAGAGAACATGTCGATGACATGCTGACCTAGTATTACCTACATAAACAACAACTACAATAAAAAATTATCATTTCTTATTTGCCAAAATATTTTTCTCTGCACACATCAGCCTCACGCACTACCTACTTTTATTTAAGCATGCATAATTAGAAAACTTGCAACTGTCAAATTCGCGAAAGATACGCGCCAAAAAATAAACTACGTCACATTAAAATTTAAACGAGTCAAAAGGTTCGGTAGTCATGTCAAGATCACGCGAGCGGATTGAATTAACAGTTGAGTGAAATCGAAAAGGAAATTATACTCGTAAATAACTAGTTGACCCGGCGAACTTCGTTCCGCATCAAAAGAAATAAATTAGTAATATTTGGATCTTAAAAAGTTCAATTTGTGCTATTTATCGGCACGCGTTTTGGCGCGCAAACGCAACTGCTATGTACCGCTATGTTAATACTGTAATATCTTCGTAAATATTAGTTTAAATTACATGCTGTAAATGGCTATATTGATCTATATTAAAAGCACAATCTATTTAAGACACTTAATTGGATGAAAATTAATGCTGTAATGTTTAAAATTGCTTCGTAAATAAGCCATTATTTTTCGTAAAAAGTTAAAAAATTAAAATGGTCACTGTGGGTTATCCCTAAGATATAGACATATGCCCTCGCGGACTTTTTTATAGACCTTTTAAAGGTGTATAATAATGTAGTACATTGTTTTGATTTATCACTTAGGGTTCAGGCAGCGTTTTCGATTAAAGTTTTAAATCTTGAAAATTATCATTTTTTTTCACTACACTATTCATGAATTATAGATCAAAACCACCCCGTTGACACCCTCTAACTATTAAAAAAACCGCATCAAAATCCGTTGCGTAGTTTCAAAGATTTAAGCATACAAAGGGACATAGGGAAAGAGAAAGCGACTTTGTTTTATACTATGTAGTGAAGATACATGCAATGTTATGAGTCGCTATAATTAGGTAATTATTGTAGTTACTATATTGATTGCAATCAACGTTACACCACCTACTGTGTAGGTAAATTTATTTTACTTAAGTTGAAATAAACGATAATTCATAAGAATAATTCCTGTGACGAACGTAACACTTCAGTCTCGCAAAATTTTACGATCCATTGTGGCGGTTATGTCCAATCGATTTAACGTCGACGATTCACATCGTAATCACAATCATATACGGTTTCCGCGGTCTGTTTTGTGATGGACTGTCAATTTTATTTTTTTGCAGGAAATTTTCGAACGTGACTTTATTTTGAAGTAGAAAATAACCGCGGATCAGATTAGGGACATTTTTTATTGGAGCTTTATTAAGATTCTGATGACTGGAAAAATGATGTTTATCGTACGCAATTGGTTACCGTAGTGTGTCGGTATGTGCTAGATTTGGAATCAGTAGAAACGACCCGATCATAACGTCTCTGAAACTATTCCGACGACTATCCAGACAGCATAATTTTTCTCGGTGTTTATCGTAGTATAACAGTACGAATTGTTGTTTTACAAAAATATACTCATTTGACGTCCAACTTAAACATAAATATATAGCAAATAAATTCTTGTCGCTGCCGGCATTTATGTGTTTGACCTGGACTGGACGCGTCACACTTGCCATTATTGTATAATGCCATTCGTTTTGTAAATGGCTTTTATAACAACGGAATCAGTTTTAAAACTAACGGTTTTCATACAAATAAAATATTCTGGCTATTCCGGAAAAAATGAATACGATGACACAAGATTTAAACTTGACTCATCATTCAGTACGAATACTCTGTACTAAATTACTGGGCCGTTTGGACAACGGACAACGCTAATGAGTTTAAGACAACTTTAATTTTGCCAGTGCAATTTTATTTTGCTTTTCAAGAGGAAACAATATTTTATTCTTTTACGAGGTCGCAAGTTATTATTGTTCTTGTGAATCGCCAAAGGCAATAAACGTTCCATATCCGATCCTTCGACAGCCATAGACAAATGATTAAAGCCAACTTGTACGCAAGGAGTTTTTACAATTTGTTCTGCTCGGATATTCACAATATCCTTGTTCGCGTGAGGTTTTTTTGTACAGTAATATGTATACACATAACTTCACGTCAACTCTGTTGCGGGGTAGGCAGAAAGAAGAGAGCGTAATGAGGCACGACTCTTACACGCCTCACTCAGTTCTCACGCTCATCGAGTTTTAAAGCTCTTCACATCACCTTCTTAAAGAATTTCGTGCTCTTTGGTCATAAAAAGTGTATCGTAGCCGTCCTCGACTCCCACATCCATCGGATTTTGCATTGTATATCTAAACATAGGAGCATGGCCTTTCTTACATTTCCACTGACACGCTCTTTCAATTCAACTTCCTTCTTTACAAACTTGTTTTCGACGCTGTCGGCCAGAATCACTCCTCAAATAGCCCTCGTAGATACGTTGAAATAAAATAGTTTATAATATCTAATTAATTATCTTGGTAACATCTCGTATTACTAAGTGAAACTGGTAAGTTTTAAAGAGACCAGTGTCCATAAGTGACACCCGACTAACTGACATTGTGACATGACATACCAATGTCTATCTGGAGACATTTTTGGAACTGTGACTATTGTTACATTTATGTTACGAGCAGCCTTCACAAATATATCATGCTAGTTTGTGTTACGAACGGACATACTATAAACATATTAATATTATAAATATATCTTATTTGATTATAATGTTATAAAGCTTGTTTGTCTAACTTATTATTATCAAGTAGGTACCTAACACAAAGCCTCTCCAATATGGCTTCCCGAACCAAATGTACTTATCAAGGATTTGTTAAATAAATACCTATTTCATACATGTGACTTAAATGACTACTTTTGTGTACATATAAAATTATGTACAAAAATAGTACCCATTACTTACAGTGGACCACCGGTAATAGCACCAATTTTTTTGCATTGCATTGAACTAGTGAATTGTTAAGATTACGGAATATTATCTAATCACTGCATTAAATGGTGTTGCAGATATCTATGGGTGCAGTCGCTTTTCATCAGGGAACTCGCACAGTCGTTTGTCCCCTATTCCATACAGAAAAATCAAGATTTTTAAAAAAGTAGTAGCAAGGTTTGAAAATCAGCAAGTTGTACTGATAATTACACATAACCCTGCCGACGCCGTCGTCGTTGTCGTCAGTCCCGTCGGTCGGCGTCGGCAGAGTATGCGTAAAGGCTGTCCTCTACGTAAAACAGGTGCCAATGTAATCCCGGCTTTGGGGCTACGGGGTCCAATGTAAAGGAAATTAACACCTATTTCTTAGTACACTGGATGATGGTTTTAAGGTTAACCCTTTTCTTAAACATCCCTATATAGTCTGTCATGCCTTAAGGTAATGTGGTTGTGACCCCAGACACGTTCCAACCCAGCAAAAAGTATGGAAAAAAGTATTACCAATTTAATTTTATTAATCTTTTAAAAATAAAAGTAACAACAATAATTTTGTTTTGAAGAACTTAAACATGATATTTTCATGAGAGATGAGAATAATTAGAAAAAAATATAATGAATTTTAAAGTATTACATAAAACCGGTTATCAATTTATTTGCTGGGAATCGAGCGCTATTTGTGTGGAATTGAGGATATATTAAGAATGAAGTTGTTCATAAAATATCACGTCATTTGATTACTTGAAGACAAACATTAACTACTTATTGTTCATTGTAAACGATGATACATGAATGGTAAAAACACATTACATTTTATATACGATATAATCTATAGCTTCACACCCTTAGTACTCGGAGATGTAGACAGCGACAGTTATTACTCGACACGCAAACTTCGTGTGTCAGATGCGGTGTGCTGCACCACTAGGTCAGCGTGACACCTATAGATTTATAAACAGAAGTATCCAAATGAGACAAGTACTGTTTGAGATATTCGTGATCTAGCAAACTGCTTCCATATAGTAAGTAATAACTATACATATAGATTGAGGTTAAATTACCCTTTTAAAAGAGTCATAATGTTGAATTCTGGTCGTGAGTTTTAATTTTTAAGTGAAAACTCACTCAAATCTAATGGTGTTTACATACACACACTTTATTTATAACAATGAAAACATTTTAGTCGATCTATATTACAATCGCCGATCTCAATATAACAGACGGACACATTATAAAATTGTTACAAACTCATTTATACCAAAATTAATAGTCAGACGGTATTAAAATTAGCAGTTCACATAGAAATTATTAACAAATACATAATTTATTTAATAAATCCAGCGCATGAGCGTGCCGGTTTCTCTCCTCCGTTAGATACATTTTTAAGGTGCAAATTTTCTCAAGACTAACCTTCTCGTTAAACAGGTTCTCCTGTTTGTTTGTTTTTGTTCGGGAAATGAAGAATCCCGCGACATGCACGGTATAGTATAGAGAAATCTACGACACCTGGACATGAACAGATGTCCAGTCCAACAGTTTGGTCAATAACTGAATTTGAAAAGCAAAGCCAACCGCGAACGCTGCCTTGCTGCTTTTTGCTGTTTTAAAATACTTTTAGAACAGAGATCAGATTTTACTGATACTCTTCTCTATATGTATAGAGTAATACGCAAACATATATGAATACTAAGTAATGTTACGAGAACAACAATGACAAGATATATAATGTAATGTATTTGTATACAAACGAAACAATACACAGTCAGAGGAAATTGAGGAAAGTGAAAAGCGCATGGTAATTTCCATCCTCGGTTCTAAGTGAGTAAACATGAATTATTTGCGAGAATCCCCGAAAAAGCGTTTAGTTTTCAAGTTAAGGCAATGTCAGGAGCCTTAAAAATCGACAAGCATCAATGACAAGAGTTATGAAAGTCAAAGAAGCGATTTAGGTGTGTAAGATTCGGCGACAGGGAGAACAGTGCGCCATAAGGACGATTCAGTGACCCTGCCTGCCTCGTAAGGGACTTGGCTTGAAACTTCAGCTTGCTTGTATTTGTGTGTGTATGTGCAAAGAGAATGTGAGGGATAACATATGTATAAAAAAGTAAATACCTACCGATGACGTAATCATAATCTAGACCCCCCCCCCAAGCTTACTTACCTATACAATAGGAACACAGACTTTATCGACTATTAGAAACGTTAAGTTAAAATTGTTAATGTGATGTTAAAAGGGCAAGTAATAAAGGAGATAAGTAATTAGGCATTATGAATACCTACTACTACAGAGTGAGCACTGATAAGCACAGATCACACTACTGACTTATGAATACCGCGCGAACAAGCGCGTGTCCTGGACTTTTTTTATGGAATTGCTTCTAGCCATGTGCCATTTGACGTCTATATTCTGAGAGGGCGTGGTATTACACCGGTCAAGCCGGCCCATTCATGCAGCGAACTACGTGGCTCTACTACTACTGTCACATACATCTTATAACTCTGTGAGAAGCGTGCGTGACGGGACCGGCTAATCTCAACGGATTGGTAACTGTGATTGTACTCCGCTCGTACGCTAATAAATTTTCTCCTGGGAAGCAAATTACTTTTGGGTCAAAAAAACTTAGATAAGACTGCCTCGGGGATAGCGAAGTTTAGGGAAACGCTCACAAATGTTACAGAACTTAAAAACATCAATGTTCATCTCTCAACTGTTTGTACTTGGGCTGGCCGATTTCTATTATGCAGACAGTACTTTTAACAATCAGATATATATATATATAAACATTATGTTCATAACGCCATCAAATTAAATTAGCTATTGTGTGGGATGTCCATGCTGCATCAAGCTGCGTCCCACCACGATATCACTTCGATATACGATTCAATAACGACCCAGCGACCCAGCGTGTTACTATTGCCTGTGTATATTACCTACACCCACGATTGAAAGTAGATATTGTGCCTCTAAGATGATAAATTCTTTAATCGAGACTATATTTGCCATGGAGCTCGTTTTCGTGATAAATATCGATAACTGACGATATTGGGCATTGCAGTAGGTTCCGCCACCTATTCCATTTTGGGACGTAAAATTCTGTCGCTTTATACATTTTCAGGTAGAAAAAGGCGTGAAGTTACAATATCAAATATTTCAAATCGGTGAGTACAGTGACTGGCCACACGGCTCGAGGTTGTCAGAGGAGCAAGATAACACGTGCTTTAGCGATAAAAACGTGTACTTAATTATTTTAATTGATAGTAGTGTAACCTTCCTTCTGGTTCGTATCAATCATTTATACGTCAATGTACTTTGTAATGAAAACAGAACAGGTTTTACAAAAACCATGATAGCTCAATTGTCGGCGGATACACAAGCGGCGGTGGTCACGTGTTCGAACCCGCTTCGCTGTCGCAATAGTAAACTATAATTGATTCATACTACATAACATGATTATAATTATATATAATTTATTCACCCGCACTTGTAGCACGCAAATACATACTGGTCTTAGTATAGAGTACGTACAAAGGCCATTGCAGCCGAGGTGATAAAAATTCTCTATACTTATACTAATGTTTAGACAAATAGAATTCCTCTGTTCCGTCTGTTGGTCTGGTCTGGTCACCCTTACTCCTTTCATTCTCCTATCAACTTTTAACAATCCATCCATCAATTTTTCTTTTCTTTCTCTAGGGGAAGCTTTACACAATATGTATGTACTTATTATAATACAAAGATGTGTGACGTAGTTTCATTTTAGGACCGTGGAAGGTAATACTTGTATCCACATAACCTTGTTTCCTTTTCCTAGAGATTGACGTCAACATAATAAAAGATAGACTTAGTGAATGAATTGGCTTTTTCTATTTACAAACATCGCGTGTCACTCAACAATCAGACCACTAAATAAATACATCGTTATTATTATAGGTCTACCAGGATCTGGTGGCAAATTTTTTTGAAAAATAACGATGTTCATATGGCATGAAAAGCAAAATGTCATCTGTCAACTGAAATTTCAGGATTTTTTTTGGTTTAACTTCAAATTTCCTTTAACAAGTGGTGAAAATGTCGATGAGAACTCTTCAATCACACGCAAGAAATATTGTTTTCAATGTTTACCAAAAAATACTTGACGAACAAGGTGCAGAACAAACACAACCATCGATATTGAACCATGTGCAAGCGCTGACTGGTTAGTAGGAATGACGTCTTGATACTTCGGTTTATTTCATTTTTCATGTGTATTATAATATGTATACTAAACTTTGGTTTATTTCAGGGGTTTCTAATACTACCATGAGACGAATTGTTGCTGAAGGCAGATCTAACAGAGGCGTATTTAGTACGCCCGGTAAAAAGAGGCAAGGTGGAAAAAAAAACTTGTATAATTTTGATTTAGAATAGGTCAGAAACAAAAAAAAAGTTTTACACTGTAGGAAAGAAATACCCCCTGTCATCGAATTGCTACAAATTCTTCGGGAGCAAATCAATTTCAATGGAGGAAGAGAATCATATGGTAACAAAAAATGAATTTAATTTTCTCTTAGTTTGAATATAATCTAAAAACATAGTAATCTAAAAATAACTATTTTATTTTGTCTTCAGTGTTGTTTTGAAAGACATCGGATTCGTATTCGTGGAGTGAAAATCAAAAAGGACTATTTTAATGGAGCGACATGTCATATATTAGAATGATCATATATAAGAATAATCCGTTGAAGACTTTTTTATGGATTTGGATTTGGAACCATTTTCAAGTTCTGATAGCCTTTAATTAATTAATAAAATCATGAACAAAATAATCGAAGATTTCATTTAAATTTTGAACCTCACATTAGCCACAGTAAGATTTAAAAAAAAATCCTTAGTCATTGGATACAATTCTATATTTGCATGTATCACACAGAATCAGATTCTATAAGGGAAAAATAAGTATCAAAACGTTTTACTCCAATTTCCCCAGTATGGCTAGCGTCAATTTCTTTTTTCCCTTTTTGCCATGAGATTCTGGTAGAGCTATAATTACAAGTAAACCATCTGTAACAGTCGTTATGAGAGGAACACATTAATATAGAAATTGTATTTCACAAATTACTTGGAGCTCTTAGTGACATAGTCCGTACGAGTTGTCCCTGAAGCATCTCGGTCGATAAAGCGTGGGAAAATGACTCGACGCGTCGACGGTCACAGGTTCAAGTAATTCTTTTCAAGTGAAAACTATACATTAGCACTTGGAAACATTTATTTTACCGCTGATCCATAATAGTATAGATCACATACACACACATACATATCTTCACGCGAGATCCGTTGAGGAGTAGGCAGAGAGACCAGAGCCATAAGGCACGATTGACACGATTACACGCCTCGCTCGCTTCTTTGACTTGCATAACTCTTATCATACACACTCGTCGATTCTTAAAGCTCCTGACACCACCTTCCTCAAGGAGTTGTTCTATTTGGTCATGGTTTGACTCCTACATCCCTCCGGATGAACACGCTTTGCATTGTACCTGCTTGGTAACTCTAGCATGATGATGCTAGAGATGCTATCTTATTTAGAAAGAACGGATGCATTCTTTCTAAATACGATACATACATATTAATTAGTACGTAAGATATATTGTATTACTATCTCAAATTTATTCTATAATTCAGTACAATTATATATATACCAATATAAAAACCTGATTAAAATAAAGGGTGTCGTCATTACACATTCAATACCATCACAACCTTCGTACCGTTATGTACACAGCAATTTCCTCGTGTGATAATATGTACATGTCCCATCATCACTTATCTGGCTGCACGTACACATGCTGACCTTCATCATCCTTCTCGTACCATTATCAATGTGTACCAGCTCTAAGCTTTGTTCCATACTCCATGAAATCAAATCAAAAACTTTATTTAGTGTCTTCACAGACACTTAAATATAGTCATTCTCCCCTCTGTCTGACCTCACTCAATAACATCTTACGCGTAAACATAATCACAAATAGTCCAGCAATTCGTCTATCGGAAACACAGGTTTTCATGAGCTATATAAATGATCAGTGTTTATCTTTGTACAAAATCATTTAAAGAGTTGTTTATTTTGTGGAAACTATTTTCTAGTAGATTTATTTTCCTCAATTCTGTTTATCCGGTGTTCCTGTGAATAAACAAACAATGTCGCCTTTTAACCTGTCGGAGTATTCGACATATTTTTATTTGTGTATTTTCTTCAATAAAAACCTCTCCTAGTAGTGAACCGTACTTTATGGGTTTCTTTGTCGTAATAAAAGTCAAAGTTCAAATATTTTGTAATAAAAAATCCTCCAAACAAATAACATGTTTATTCTGTTTCTTTATATTTATTAGTACACCGAATTTGTGAAAACGATGATAATTATTTGTAAAGCTGTGCAAATCGAAAGAAGACAGACAGCGGCATGTTTATTCTTTAAACTCATCTTCTTCAACGCTGACAGGAGATTGACATGAAATTGATTTAAGATTCGGTCCGTCGAGAAGAGAATTGTATTCACGTATTGAGAAGAAACAAACTGATATTTAAATAGAATTGTTGAATATTAAGCAAATGAACAGTATTAAATACAAACAATATTCAAGGTAATAAGACGTCGGGCATTAAACCAATGAGCGAAGTTTAAGAAAAAATTACAAAAATATAGTATTCGTTGTCAATTTTATTTAAACAGTACTCTCTACAAATTTAGTAAGTGTTTCACGTAGCAATGTTTACAAACAAACTTCTCACTGACCTTCATGCCTTTAACATCCAAAGGTGCAGTGGACAGCGTTAACTCAATTCGCCGAAAAAAACACATATCGGATACAATTTGTTCACTCATCGGGATCACTCATTTATTTGGAGAAGTATTTCGATAAATAATATATCGCCAACGTCAGTTCGTTTGTAACAAAAATTGCATTTCTGTAGAGAGTGTACAGCGAAAGAAATAAGTAGGTCTCGTTCGGTGAGACAGGTATCCGAAGGCTCAACCCCTTCCCTATACAATTTTAAAGGCCGGCACAACGGCACCAGGTGATACGCTTGCTTATTTGCTTCCTTAAAAAAAGGTCCAGGATGCCTATTATGAGCTCTTAATTCCAGCCAGCTAACGCGCTGCCTAGTGAATTCGTATTTCCAACGACTAATTTCAGCTAGTCTAGACTAGTCATGACGGACTAAATGGAATTAGTCGTTGATAAATCGACTTTAGAGTGAATTTGACAGTGACTACTCGTCACCGAATAGCTGAAATTAGTCGCTGAAAACACGAATTTACTAGGCAGCGCGTAAGCTGGCGGGAATTAAGAGTTCATAATACGCCAGCAGGTGGTGTTCGTCAGTTCAGTAATGCTTGAGCCTTAATACACATTCAATCTTTCAACAAAGCGTACAAAAATACAATCTATTGTAAGTATTAAGTATGTGCAAACACTTCTTTGTACCGTTGCTCTCGTGAGATGCTCAAGATAACAACGAAGCATGTGTTGTACTCGATGTTCGGACCCACTTGTTAGATAATGGACCCACTTGATAAATGATGAAGGGTCACAGATAATGTGAACAGTCGCATACCGACTGTATTGATAGTGCTATATTTACGCATCGATATAAACTTTTATATGTACTTTATTGTTACATATTTCTACAATTGTTATCACGGAGCGATAACACGGAAGAGGTTCCTTGACTGACTGATATTTGTCGCTGTATCCATACGAGAGATTCTGATATTGCTATTTTTGTCAGAGTTTAAAATTTTGCACAATCCAACCGTTTACTTTGTTTTAAGTTTGTCTGTCTCTCAAGCTTTTATTAGTATATAAATTGTACGTGACGGGGCTATTGTTGGTCCTTGAAATTTTTAAGAATAAATTATTTTCTTCTTTTTAGAGCGTTTAAATAAAAACTTTTTTAAAAGGTGTTTTACTTAAAATTATTTTTTTATTGTTTAGTTATAGCTGGAAAAGTTACTGAGTTTGTTAATATAATTGAACGCATCATTGGTACAAGTTAATTTACCACTGAGTTTCGAACAATCCAGCTCTTCAATAAGGAGGATAATGCAGCTCTCTTTTCCATTTACTCGCAACGAGCCTTTTTATTTGATACCCATATTATAGAAATGCTTAAAATATCTATTCCTCCATCTTGGATGATCCACCATACTGGATTAAGAATGAAGTCACATTATTTTTTGAGTTATACAAAACAAGTCCTTTCATTTGATACCCATATTGTAGAAATGTATTAAAAATTTCCATTCCGCCATCTTGGGTGGTCCGCCATATTGGATTTAGAATGATGTCACTCATTAGATCGTGCATTGTCATCTAGAGTAAACGTGTATACAAAATTTCAGCTGAATGGGTTGAAGATATCTACTTTAAAATTGAGTTCAAAGATTCACCCGAATATACATACTTACATACATACATACAGTGCAAGTTAAATAAAAGCTTATAAAATAGTGGTGAGCCGGTTGGTATGCATTTTTCAATCATTAATAAGTGCATTAACTTCATATAATTAATTAGCATAAATTTCAGAAACTATTTCAGCCAAGTCATGGGTATACTTTTTAGTTTTTTATTTACAGTCTGTTGCATTTGTGGAGCAGACAGGTGAACGTGTAAATAGGTTTTAAGTGTTGCGATGCCCCAAAATTCCGATGGCGAGCTGAAGTCTGAAAGTCATTACCAAGGTGAATCAAATTTACTTCGCGGTATCTACATATGGCAGAACATTCCTGTTGATATAGATGTTTTTGGTTGTTTAATGCTCTTTTAATAGCATTTGCCAGTATAATATACGAGGGTGGTCCGATAAGTACTTAGCCTACAAAAGAAAAACGAAAATTTTGGAAATGTGGTAATTTATTTTTCAACATAGTCTCCTTTTAGCTCGATACACTTGACCTAGCGATGCTCCAACTTCTTTAACCCGTCTGAAAAATACGTTTTTTCGAGGTCTTCAAAGTAAGCCTCCGTGGAGGCGATGACATCTTCGTTCGACTCAAATTTCTGCCCGTCGAGTGACTTTTTCAAGTTTGGAAACAAAAAGAAGTCGCACGGAGCTAAATCTGGAGAATACGGTGGATGGGGCAGCAGTTCGTAGCCTAATTCGACTAATTTGGCCGTGGTGAGGGCAGAGGTGTGAGCCGGTGCGTTGTCATGGTGGAAGAGCACTTTTTTCTTCGCCAAATGGGGCCGTTTTTTCTGCAATTCGGCGTCGAATCGGCCCAATAACTCAGCATAGTACAGCCCTGTAATCGTTTTGCCCTTCTCCAGGTAGTCGATGTAGATCACACCTTGGGAATCCCAGAAAACGGTGGCCATCACCTTTCCGGCCGATTGGACAGTCTTCGCCTTCTTCGGAGCACGTTCGCCGGGTGAAGTCCACTGTTTCGACTGTTCCGTGGTCAATGGATCCATGTTTCGTCGACGGCCACGAAACGACGCAGAAACTCCTTCGGATTGCGCTTAAAAAGCGTCAAACACTGCTCTGAAATGGTCACACGGTTGCGCTTGTTGTCCGGAGTGAGCAAACGCGGCACCCATCGCGCCGACAGCTTTCTCATGCCCAAAATTTCATGTAGGATATGACCCACGCGGTCTTTTGAGATGCCTACTGTCTCAGCTATCTCACGCACCTTCAATCGGCGGTCTGTCAAAACGAGATCGTGAATTTTTGTCACGTTATCCTCCGTGGTAGCGGTTTTCGGGGCACCTGGGCGTGGCTCATCAAAAACCGACGTGCGACCACGTTGAAACTCGTTAAACCAATTTTTGACGGTCGCCATCGAAGGAGAAGAGTCACCGTACACAGAATCCAAGCGCTCTTTGATTTCGCTGCGCGATTTCCCTTCCAAAAACAAGAATCGAATCACCGATCGATATTGCTCTTTTTCCATTTTTCTAAAATCCGCGGACACTCCTGCTTCCACACGCGGTCAAAAAAAAACTACGAGTCCGATTCGACTGAAATTTCGAGGGTAGTCGTCTACGAGAATGTACTACACGATAGTAAATTTCTGTTGCGATAGTGCGCCATCGGGCGGCGAGGCTAAGTACTTATCGGACCGCCCTCGTATACATAGGCCATGGTCGAATATTAACGGACTCACAAAATAGTGAAATGTATACTTCTTATTATTAGCTTTTTATTAGCTTCACCTGTATGTATGTTTGTAGGTTTGTAGGTTTGTTTGTAACCGACTTCTTTTTTAGTTTCCGCTGATTGCCACTAGATGGTGCGATTTGTGAACTATGAAAGTTCTAGACTAGAAAACCGAACTAAAAAATAGAAAATAAATTTTAATGAATTTAAATTAAGAAAATAGTGTTAAAAATTTCAATGAATATAAATTAAAAAAAGCGTGGGGTGCTTTTTAAGATATTATCGAAATGGTAATCACTCTACTCATATCTGTCAATAAAATATTTATAACTATTGACACCATGCACCCCACGCTTTTTTGAACGATAGATGGTGCGATTTGTGAACTATGAAAGTTCACAAATCGCACACACAATCTAGTGGCAATCAGCGGAAAGTTTACGTTATCAACTTGAAACGAGTTCCTTATATAAGTCACAGATGGCGCTATTCCTCAAATTCGAAACTAAGAAACGCGCTGTCATACAAAACCGAACTAAAAAATTTAAAATAAATAATAGTTTAAAAAAACTAAAAAACACGCTTTTTATTGAAAACCGAACTAAAAAATAGAAAAATAAAAAAAAAATACTTTATTTTAAAAAAAGCGTGGGGTGCATGGTGTCAATAGTTATAAATATTTTATTGACAGATATGAGTAGAGTGATTATCATTTCGATAATATCTTAAAAAGCACCCCACGCTTTTTTTAAAATAAAGTATATTTTTTTTATTTTTCTATTTTTTAGTTCGGTTTTCAATAAAAAGCGTGTTTTTTAGTTTTTTTAAACTATTATTTATATTCAAATATATTTTGCTAGTTGTACCGGCGAACTTTGTTTCGCCTCAGAAGCAATATTTTATCAAGTTCAATTGGTGCTATCGGTACCGCTGCGTAACGAAACAGCGGCGATTGCAATTAATGCTCCACTATAGCATACATTTTCGTTTCCATATTATAAATGTATTGCATATAAATACAAACCACCCTGTTTAAACCTATCCTTTAAATAAAACCACATCAAAATAAATCCGTTGCGTGGTATCAAAGATATATATAAGCATATGAGGGGCGGGAAGCTACATTGTTTTATACTATGTAATGGATACTGAGCGAAAATATTTCAGAAACAGAACATCAGGCAAATGTCTTTACATTAATTCATCCAATGTCATATTATTCCACGAAAACGTAATAAATCATTACAATTTATATTAATTATCTCAATTAGTTGTCTTTTGTTAAGATTATGTGTACGGGTCAAGTGGCACACAGTACTATTTTAAAACTTTGACTAAATAAATAAGAAATTAAGATTTTAGGAAATAAGGGTTCCGTATGCACCATGAAGTTCCTCGCAAGCCGTAGTTGCTAACAAAGCAGATATAGCTATGTGATAACGCATGCTGCCATTTTAAACAAAATACAGAAGAGAGCACAAAGACTAGTATTACGATAGATAAAAAAAACCTTAAAACATACATAATTCCACGCAAAATTTCAAACAGGAAGTATTTTACACAAAGAAAAGAAACATGTCATGATTGCGCATTAAAAAATATATATATTTGACGGCATTGAAATTAAGGACACACTGCGGCAATATCGTGTGAAGGTCGACACTGAAAACTGCACAGCATATATACCAGGGGTACCGGAAAATCATTACAGGATTAGTAGGCTTGTAAGTTGTAAGTTGCAATGTTATAATTGGACACATGATATATACATTATTCTAGTGACATCAAGCTTTAAACCTATACAATATGTTGTATTTAGCGAAAGTAACGCCGTCATAAATTCATACTTCTTTCAAAATGTCAAGTGGCGTGCCCGAAAACTAGCATTCGCATAATGAAAATGAAAAAGTCGTTGCTAGTCATAATTTGCTGGTGATTTTGATGTACGAGATAAAGAACGTTCTGGTAAACCAAAAAAGCTAAAAGATGGGAAACTTGAAGATTCAACCCAAACTCGTACCAATTGACAGAAGCGCATTGGCATGTGCAAGACAAGAAACAATTAGCGATCGATTGCGAGCAATGGGGAAAATTACGTAGTTTATTTTTCGAAAAAAATACGGTAATTACTTTCCGGTACATCTCTGCGTATTTAATAATTGGATACAAATAATACATAATATGAGCATTATAGGTTAAAGCGATAAAAAGTGATAAAGCCATCAATCGATATAATAATATCTTGGACACAATACACACAGCGCCCTCTAGTTCCAAGCTAAGCAACTAAATGCTTGTGTTATGGATACTAGATAACGGATATTAATACACATATACTTTTCTTTTGTAAATACATACTTATAATACATAGAAAAACACCCAGACGCCACAGAAATATTCATGTTTGTCACAAATATTTGTGCTCGGGTGGGAATCGAACCCCCGACCTCAATGCTGCAGTCGGTAGTTTTACCAATGCGCCATGAGGCCCGTCGACTATATATGGGTGGGTTATATGACTTGTTGATTCTTTTTTTTAACACAATACACACAGAGCCGTTTAGTTTCACGCCTTTGAATGCTTGTGTTATTCAAATTAAATAACGGGTTTCTTATATAGTTATTTTAATAAATAAATAATACATAGAAAAACACCCGATGTGACGGATTCAGGTAAATATAATAGATCCCATAAATAGCCTACTTAAAGGCTTGTTCAAAAAGCGTAATACAGCTTAATGTATACTGAGGTAGCTGATTATAATTGGCTCAGAGCGCTATTCAGAGAAGTGGGGTGTGCGTCAGGGGAGGTGTTGGTAGAAGGGTGGGCCCTGGAGTTGTGGTGCCACCACGGCTAGACCGTACAATGTATGTTGACGTAGGACGGCATCACAAATGTGGAGTTTAGTCAAATAAATTGTATGTAAAGTCCACGATGTTTGCTGTATAATTATTAATGTTGATCATTACTATATAACACATAACATAACTTCACGCCTTTTTCTACCTGAAGGTGTAGGCAACATCCAATGATACGTCCTAAAACTGAATAGGTGGTGTTCCCATACACCGGGAACAATATTGTTAGTCATCGATATTGTCCACAGATAAGTTCCGCAAAGAATTCCAAGTAATCATCGGTGTAAGCCCGCAATCGAACCTACGACTTCTGGAGCAGAAGCGGAGAGCTCGACCACTGGATGACCGAGACTGTAAAATCACTATATACAAAGTTTCCATATACGAGTACCACAACAGCGGTATGTTAAATTTAAATACGCACAGCGTGACCCCCGACGCAGCGCGGAGTTTGAATGAAACCACGTGACAAACTTCAATGAACGTTTAATATTATTATTATGAATGTAATCTGTCACGCACTTACTAGCGTGGGTATAACTGGCTTTTAGCTGATAACACCATTCCATAAACAAAACAACTGAAACAGTAGCAAAATATTATTCCCGGCATTACATATTTATCTAATTGTTATTTGACCTTTTCCTACTCAGATAATGCATCGAATCAAGCTCTACTTTAAAATGTGTGTTCCTTACTTAAATACATATACATATATATTAAAATATGTATTTTTAATATACTTTGCCAACCTAAAAAATCTCTAAAATAAAAATATTCTCTATCTTCTCTAAAATTTATGGATGGACAAAAACTTGAAAATATTACATGTTGCATATTATCTTTTTAAATGTGCATATGGTCAAACCTATTATTTGAACATTACCAACAGATACTTCAAATTAATTTATTTGTTTATTTGTCATAATTATTTAGTTTCTATACCACAGTGGTATAACACGGGGACATCTGTTTGGATAATCCCAACGATAGGTTGTGCCATAGTATTTATATTCTCTTTTGGTTGTACTCAAAATTTGGCAACAGTCTCAAAGTCTACCCCACGTTAATGCCATAGTAGAAAAATAAAAATGACACATTTATACACATTGCTTTTAAATGGTTACACAGGAAAATTAACAGGAATATTAGTCGGGAACCATAATTACTTTATAATAAGTAATTATTGTTCCGGTTCTGTCCGTGTCCGTCCAATCTGGTCCAAAAATTAGTAGCCCGTGAAAACTGCAAGAGCTACGATGAAAGCGCTCACCTTTCCGATTCAACCAATTCCGATTTAGTCCAGTACAGCTTTTACGTAAACAAACTTATTGACAGAAGCTATTATGTAGTTTGGAGACACTGTCACTTACTGTACTCCAAGTCATATTCTTATTTATAGGTTAATAATAGTATTATTCTCAATCACTATTATTCTCGTATTTTAAATGAGAATATAACTTGGAGTACCCAAGACATACCCTCATTACCATAATTTCCATAGTAATAGACAATTAATATACATAACTTTGTAAAGTTCATTGGTGAATACTAGGATTCTACCCACAATCTTTTATCATTTTAAACACCGCTAATATTTTCGTGTATATGTGAAACTAGTTGACCCGGCGAACTTTGTTGTTCCGCATGCATTATAGCTGAAAACCACCCCGTTGACACCCTCTATATGGGTGAATATACGCTATTTGGATTTCAATGGTCTTTAGAAAAAATTTATGTTTAACTTATTATATTAGTATTTCTGTATACTTAAACTATAAAGAATATAGCCTTTTATCTGGACCACAAAGTATATTCACGATAATAATTTAATTTATGGCATTTATGGTTTAAAATTGTTGTAAATGTATACTCCTCTGGCATTCCCATTTATGGATTATCATGATCTCATGGCACTATTCTTAAAATATGTAAGCAATTATGTTTTATTTTAAACATGATCGTGTGCTTTAATAAACATTAAAACGTATTTTATCAAAACACACAGTAAATTTATTTATTAATATAAAAAAAAATAACTTATATTCATGTCATGTTATAATTATGTCACTTCATCTGGCGTAACTCGAAGACGTAAATTTCTGACTTAAAATCGCAAAGATATCTTTTGACTCTGAACTATGCGTCTACAACAATGTGAAGTTTAAAGCAAGCTAATGGCGTTAGGCAAAATTCTAATAATTTTGCCCCAGTTTGCGATTCTTTGTCGGAGAACGTGTTTGTGCCAGTCGTTGGAGTATTTCTTTTGGTAAGCATATATTTTTGAATTTTATCGTTACGAAATTGTTTATTTGCTCAATGTAATGTTTAATGTGCATATATGTCATGTATTACGTTAAATTGAGGTGATAAAAGCGAGTGATGCTAGTTTTGTAGGTTAGGTGCAATTTTGTTCAATCTCTGGCGTAACTCCTCTGGCAAAGTTCACACCAGAGGAAATACAAGAGCGCCAGAGAAGTGACTAAATTATGTTTCTTGAAATTTGTAATGTGTTAAGACTTAATATAAATTGTTCTAGATACTATGGCATAATTAGACATCATGGCGAATGTTAAATAAAAGCAAACAAGGGAAGAAAGGCTAGAAAGAAAACGTCAAGCTGAAAAATAAAAAAGCAAATTATTAAAGAATTAGAAACTATGACATAAGAATGCAAAATTAAAAGAAAAAAGAAAGGTAGCAATATGAAAAGGAAGAGGACACATTATGAACATACGTGATGTCTGAAAGAGTACAAAAGAGCTATCAGCAAAATATGAAGAGAGAAGATTAGCTAGTATAAAGTTTGAGAAAAGTAAGCAAGCTGCTTTTGAAGCAATTTTCATCCTCACTCCATCCTAGGTGGTAATAAATACCCCAAAAACAAAAAAAAGAACAAATTGGATGTTGCTACTGTATACAGTGATTCTGAGAAAGATGTGTCAAACGAAATGTTTGCATAGACATCTACTCATCTGATTAATCCATCTAGAGTAGATAATGCTGTCTGTCATTCTGCTGACTGTCATTAATAATAAAACGTATAGATGGACGAAGACGAGAAACATACAGACAAACAAAAAACATGTATGTTCTTCAGATTTTGATGAAAAAAAGGAGAGGTCAGGGTTACGTTTTTAAAGATCTCCAATGATATAAAATGCGAACAGATTTTATCCAAGTTACCAGCGCATATCATACGTATGAAAGGTTTATCCAAGTTACCAGCGCATAACATACGTATAAAAGGTTTATCCAAGTTACCAGCGCATAACATACGTATGAAAGGTAACCGAGTATCCTACAAATTTCCAAAGCCAGTTGATGTATTTGAAAAGTATTTTTTTGATTGTTTAGTTTTTAAATGAAATATAGTTAGTTTCGAGAAAATTGTTCATTTTGTTGTATATTTTTCTTTTAATGTTTTTGATACATGCTGTGGATTTATACATACGTGCATACATAAACTCACGCCTATATCCCATAGGGGTAGACAGAGACTTTGGCTCTCCGCAAGCTACGATCCTGACACACTTCTTTCGCCTCATCCACAGTATTACATTTCATCATGCATTTACCCTGGTTTCGGATACTACATTTAGCCTTTTTTAAAATGGTCCATTTATTTTGTCGTGGTAGCCCTGTCTTGGTCTCCCGATGCTGTTGATCACATTGGCATTCATATAGTCTTTTAGTCAGTCGGCTTTCATTTAGTCTTGTAACATGATCAAACCATCTTAACATACTTATATACTTCTCTTTACCTTGGTCTCCATATAATCCTTCAACTTGCATCGTTCCCTTATCATGCTATTTTTCATTCGATCTGCAAGGGTGTTTTCAGCAGTCACTCTCATTTCAATATTTTCCTCACATTTTCCATCTCTAGTAAACATAATTTCCAAATATACAAATTCTTTCACTTGCTCCAATTTCTCGCCATCCAAAATCATCTCACACTTCGACCTCTTTCTCTCCACAATCATAACTTTCGTGTAGTCGAATGTGTAGTTATAGACTGATATTATTCAAGTCTATTTGTTTAGATAGCCTGGAAACTGATAGGTGTATCATTTGAAGTTCTATTGATTTCTTTTGTGAAAGAAGTTTATATTTTTGTTTCATTTATTTATAGATTGTAATGCCTTAAACGTGGTTTTCGAATTTTTGAATGTTTTTATTTATAAACCATTATGCTGTGATATTCATCTCAGAAGAGACGAGATGTTAAGCAGAATATAAATATGCTATTTGATACAGGTGATGAAACTTAAGCTGTAAAAATTATTATTATTAAAGTTGCATTTGATACGACTAAATCTTGTATAATAAATGTATAATACTCAAATACTATAATTTATATATGTTTTATTTAATATTAGTCCTTTTTCTATAGTAATAATTAATGGTATGTCATCTCTCTGCTTTAATTTGTCCCTACTCTGCCAATGGTGTCACTCCCCTGGCACTACATTTTCCTCTGGCACTTATAAAACTCAAAAAAATGGAAAAATCGTCTGGCCACCATTATTACCAATGTAAAAAAGTGTCAAGTATACAAATTATAAATATTGAATGGCGCAGACTACATTTTCTTGTGGGACACAAAAAATACAAATAGCGTATATTCACCCATATATTAAAAAAACGCATCAAAATCAAAATTGCGTGGTTTCAATTATCTAAGCATATAAGGGGACAGACAGCGGAAAGCGACTTAGTTTTATACTATGTAATGATACATATCAAGGGGTGAAAGGCTATTTGTTTTAAGCGACATTTTTGCAACTTTACAGGAGAGCCATTTAAAGTTTGAAATTTTGAAAAAAAATTCATAACTTAAAAACTTCTTGAGCTATTTGAACGGGGTAAACTTTGTTGAAATTCAATTAAAAATATCTAGATGCTGATGCTAATATTAAATTAAACCGACCTGTAATGACAAAAATACGTGTCGCTTAATTCAAAATGCCCTAAGCCCTTATTTTTCAGGGAATGGAAAAATGATTTAAGTTACTTTAAAAGTACAATTAGCTTCAGGAAAAAACAAATAAGCGACAATGCTTTATGTTTTCAGAGTAAGTCTATAAGAATGAAATGACATGACCCGGAATTAATAGTAGAAAGCTATTTATGTCAACCACCACTTTAGACTAAAATGAGTAGGCGGCTTATTAAATTATGTAACATATAAAATTGAAAATATAACGTTTTGTGTTCCATTTATTAACATATATGGCTATAAACGGCTGTTAAAACAACCTGGATATAGCGCAATTGCCGAAAATCTCACGTTCTTTTATTAAAATTATAAATTACTAACGCAACATCAGTTAAAGTGTTTGTTTAGTATAATAATTATAAATTAGAACAGTCTCAATTAGAACTTTATTATACTTATGCCTTTTTTTCATCTAAATGTTCTTTCAATTTTTTACAATCCTCTGGCTTCTGTTCTTCAAAATACATTGGTATAAACGACGTTTCATGTCTTATTTGGGTGCAGACTAAATGGTTTAAGCGACATTACACGGTATAATTGGTGGAAGTGCAAATGATTCAAATCCGTACCTAGTAAATTTTAGAAACAGGAAAAATGTTTTAAGTCTTATTGACTTATTTACCTGGGAAAGGCTAATTGGTTTATCTCTCAGTTTTTAATATGAGTGTATGGCTCAAGTAACTAATTTAAAAAAAAATGCAAAATCCATGTCGCTTAAAACACTGCTACTATGAAAACTTCCCAAAAACAGGGATGTTTTAAGCGCCAAAAAAAGTGCTCCGATTTAAATGAAACTTGTATCAGTCGACGCAGAAAATTTTGCTGATTCCAAATATGTATATAACTCAATATCGCCCAAAATGTCGCTTAAAGCAAATAGCCTTTCACCCCTCGATATGTTTCTTTATTACATTTTAATTTGACCATCACACGAAACCTAACTCATGTTCAATCTCCATATTATTTATTATGTACAGTTATTTTTTTTAATTAATCACTCTTACAGGTACTCTCACACAGTACTAGACATTGTATGAACACTGAGCACCCCTATACATATCTGATAGTTACAATACCTATGACCTTCGATCAGTTCTCCGATATCTCTGGTATCTCCGCTGACAATGTAGCGTCATCTCAAACATTCTTTGTTCTGAGAGAACGTTGGATCTCTCTTTTCAGTTCCGTCCAAAATTATAACCTACATTATTTGGTAATTACAAAGTGGTAAAACTGGAGTCCTGAAATATATCTTGACAGGAAATATAACGCCAGCTGATTTCCGACTCGAAACATATATTAGAATATAAAATCACTAACTTTGAAGAAACAAAAAGAATGAGAGTATTTTCAATAAGTAAGTATAATTTGTTGTCTATAATTTGCACTAAATAAGCAATTTTATATGATGTTAAATTTCTAGATTATACATACTAACAGGGAACACAAGTTAAGAAAGTGAACTTAAATTGGCTTGAAAAAGGTGATCATCTTTTAGCAACTACAGATTCAGACAGCTGGTAGTGATAACCCATCATCACTTTCACAGGGCCAAGCAGTAATTAAAATCTGTCCTCGTGATTAAGGTATTGTTGTGTTAACTTTGACAGTGATGCCGTGCAGGCAATGATTTAAGTTCTTCGGGTTGCAACAATACATACTAACTTAATGATATGTATTCTTTTATTATAGTAAAACATGTACTTAATGTTATTTTGCTATAGATTTATAATGGTCCAGATGTTGATGTCAGTGCACCAAGCTGTATGTAGTTCAGAAACACCCGTTGACATAGAAAATAACTAAGAATTGAGAAAGAAGGTTAGTGATAAAAACAATATTTTAATTGATTTAATATTGTAATATTATTTTTAATTTTATTGGTGCAACAGGATAATAAATGTCTTATAAAATATATTTTCAATTTAATAAAATATACTATATTTACAAATGATTACTTCAGCATAGTGAAACAAACCTAAATTCTTTTCTTAACAATACAGAATATCAGTCGTACTTCTATTCACAAAAATATGTATATAAAATATTCTTATACTTAATACATGTGGTTTCTTATGATGTTTATATATAAATATTGTATTTTATTACTAAAAGTATTTTTTATTTAAATTTACAGGAAAGATACTAAAAGATATTCCGTTAAAGAGGTTTTCTTTTTGTATTCAATATTGCTATGTAATAGTTATAGTTGTTGAAAATTGAACACTCATATAATATTAAAATAGTCAATATAAATTAAAAATCCTTAGATAAAAATGGATTTGCTACCTAGACAATAAGATAAATTTAATTATAGAAAAAAGGTCAACAAAACAATACATATGTGTTAATAATTAAAATGTTCCTTTTAACTATATTTTTATCCTATCACCATCAAAGGATAATAATAATTACTAACATGTTTTGCTTACAGATTTTCAGAGAGCTTTCTGCTGCTTTCAACTTATCTATTAATATTAAATGAGTTATTATAATTAATGATACCGTTTTAAGACATATTAAAAGTAATTTGGAATTGATTGTTTTTTTTTTATATTTCCATGTACAGTATTGGTTACAATGGGTGGTATTCTTTCAAGACCACTAGATTTGGCCACCAACATTGTCATCTTCTGCTGGAAACAAGCCTTCCTTCTTATCAATGAAAATGTTATGAACCTATAAAAATAAATTCGCTAGTTATTATAAGAATATATAGTCTTGGTGGTCCAGTGGTCAAGCACATGGTTTCTAAATCCAGAGGCCTCGGGTTCAAATCCTGGCTTACACCAATGATTTTTCGAATATGATTAATTTTGAATGTTATGAGTGATACATATCGATGACTTAAAACTTTGTGCTCGATATGGCAATTGGTTTGCCACCTTTTCTATTTGGGACGTAAACATAACGGCGAGTTGAGGCTTAATAGCCACTGCCTACACCTTTAGGTAGAAAAAGAGGTGAAGTTATGCTATGTATGTTTATAAAGGAATACAATCGTAAACTATTATGTTAAATACACTATTACTCACTGCCCAACTTCGCAATGCACATGCTACCTGGATTTCGGGGGCAATAACGTCTCCACGAGAATCATTGGATAAATCTTATTAATTTAATAATCTGTTTACCAAAATCTTCTATATTGATTGCGAAAATTGTCATCACTTTACGACGATTTACGTATTCATATGAGACTGTTGTTTTAGAGGTCGGCGGATAGTTTGGATTAATTTTAAATCTTCAAAATTAATTTAATGAGTCCTATTGTCTTCCATTTTAAAAAACATTTCCATAATGATGAGCAATACAACAACTCAAGATAACCTCAAAAGTAAACAATTTTGACATTTAAGCAGTTGGTACCATCGTTAAACTAGGGGTCTGGCGAGACTAACTTTTTTTCTGAACATAGACCACCTATTTGCATTAGACTTCGTTTTGTAATAAGAATTTTATTTGTAACTTGGCATAAACCTGACATTTTCCTTAGTCTGTGTTTTGTAATAAGACGGAAATTACTCGAATAATATAAAAAGCTTGCAATCCCCGCGGGACACAGTTGATAGCTCAGTTGGTTTGTTAGAGTATCGGCACTGATCGCTTAGGTCGTGGGTTCAAACCCCAATCTAAGCGATCTGTTGATTTTCTGAATTTCTCATGAAATGCTTAGACATTTATTAATTTGGTTGGTCTTTAGGTACCTTGGCAATGTTAATTCAAGCTCAAAATGTACCTACTTTGCGTTGTTCTAATATCTAAAGTAACGTTTAATAAATAGCGATAGGCTAATGGGTAATGGGTATTGCAAGACTTGCGAGACTCTTGCAGCAAGACCAAGACTGGGAGTGCAAGACCAAGACCATATGTATTGATGCAAGACCAAGACTGGCCAAGTCTTGTCTTGGTCTTGCATTTGGGCAACACTAACCACAATGCCTACACGGCTATAGCTTTGGATACTCAGAGCTTGATGATATCTACATCCATCACCAAGCTGCCCATCTTGTTTGGAATAATGTCGACAAATTCAAAAGCTGAACAGATCGTTAACAAGACGTTCTGGTGCTAGAATCCTTGGAAAAAAAAAATCAGGTTTGATCGCCCCCTAGGCCACGTCCTCATCCACAGTCAAAATCGTTCTACGTTTCTTTTTGGATTTTCCTCGTAAATTATTGATACGATAATTATAGCACAACACCATTTTTCCCCACGAAATTTTGGTATGGTGAGCACTTACACAACGAAAACGCACCACCCACAAACGCACTTCCGAAAATGACATAATCAATATTATGATCTTAATATACAAAAAAAATGTATCTGTATACATAATTTACTAAATATGTATTATAAAATAACTGCCAACTGGTTGTTCAACATGCGCATTGCCCGACTACGTCAAAAGACCGGCACACGACCAAATCTACCTTAAACACACTTGGAAAATTCCAGGTGTACATATGTTAGTAGATTTTGTAGATTTCTTAAACAAGCTTAACCTTTTGCATATCCGTGTGATCCGTGTGGAGGTTGCGCGTAGTCAGGTCAGACATATTTTAAAAATATTTCAGTTAAATTATTCTTTTAATTAAAGTTAAGTCTCGATGGCCCAGTGGTCGAGCATACGGATTCTCATCCAGAGGTCCGTGTTCAATTCCTGACACTGGCTCACACCAATGACTTTTAAAAATTCTTTTCGGAGGTTACGTGTCATAAATATCGATGACTGAAAACTTTGTGCCCGGTATAGCAATAGTTTCGCCACCTATTCCATTTGGGACGTAAACATAACGGCGCGACGAGGCTTAACAGCCGCTGCCTACACCTTCGGGTAAAAAAAGGCGGTGAAGTTATGTTATGTTATTTCAGTTAAATTATTCTTTTGCTGCCAACTTCAACTGTAACTGACATAATATGTTATATCAGAATAAATTAATTTAGTTAGTTGATTAGTTACATAAATAAAATTATGATTTATATAACTGTCAGTCTGTATGGCTAAAAATTTGTGGGTATGTGAGTGGCTACTTTAAAGAGTATAGAAGAACGTGGATGTTAGATTCTGCGTCCGAAAGTGATATCGAACAATCGGTTGTAGAGTGTGGTTTCACAATTAATTGTAAAACGGCCTTATATTAACATTGTTTCTACCAGTGTGATTAGTGTATATGTTTTGTGTTGTCCCTGTGGTGTCGGTAAGTTATTATTAGCTGTAGAATAGTATTTTGTTGTGTAATAACACTAACGTGTTTTTAATTGCTGAACCGGTACCAAACAATCTTAAGAGACGTTTGGTATCAGATGATGCAATCCTACCAAAAAAAATGATCACCTCTCCTGATCTTACTGTTGCATCTATCCAAACACTATACACACATCCATCCTACGTAATTGGGGCTATAAACACATACTCCAATAAGGACAATGGCCTTTTCATTGTTCATGTCTCCCGTTCATCCCCCGGCCCGGCAGCTGGAACTACCATTCGTCCACTGAAGTTTGGCCAATTCCTTTCTAATCACAAGGTTAAAGGTGTCTGTAGAGATGGCGTTAAAAAAGTCGGCCGCAATAAAATCTCGGTAGAATTTTCTTCAGCTGAGGATGCTAACAACTTTTCAATTTCATCTATACTCTCCATGTGTAAATACAACACTTCCATTCCCACTTTTAACGTCACTAGAATGGGCTTAGTTCGACAGGTTCCCACTGATCTGTCTATGGATGAATTAGTAAAAGATCTGGTTCTTCCTCCTGGCTGTGGAATTGTTATCAAGGCACGCAGACTAAATAGAAAAAGTATTGACGACAACAAGATATCTTGGGTACCAACCCAATCAGTAGTCTTAACCTTCCTAGGGCAAAAACTTCCTGATAGAATTTACCTTTATTATACCTCCCTTCCTGTAGTTATATATGAATATCCAACCATCATCTGCCTCTCCTGCTGTCGATATGGACACACAAAAGCACAGTGCAGATCGAAACCTAGGTGCTTTCGATGTCCACAGGAACATAGTGCGGATAGCTGTGACGTGGTGGAGGATAAAGCCTCCTGTGTTAACTGCACTGGCCGACACTTTGCTACCAGCCACATATGTCCTGAATTTGAAAGACAAAAGTCTATAAAACATGTTATGGCCCATCAATGTGTCTCTTATCAAGAAGCATCCTTACAATTCCCTCCAGTTACTCGCTCCTATTCTGAGGTAGCCAGAGAACTTTTCTCTCAACCTCCTCAGCCCACATACCAGCAGAAACATAATTCTGTTGGCTCCTCTCATTCTCAATCTGTATCCCACCCTTCACATTCGTCTGCCAAAACTTTATATTCCAATCCTCGCCCTAGAGCCCCCCTTGGTAAATCCTACAATAAAAAATTACATTCAGAAATAGTTTCCACCCCTAGGTCATCAATGCCTAATGGTTGTGCTTTGGACAACAACCAATTACCTGCCAATAAGGAAAATATGTTAGAATCAATGTTAACATTATTAATTGACTTCATTTTAATTAACCCCCAAAGCCTACCGTCCCACGTTGCCTCTAAATTTAACCAACTCTACTCCTTACTACATAATAATGGACCCAGTGGGTCTACTGCAGCGGAACTGTCGTAGCATCCGCGCCAAAAGGCCTGGTTCCTCTTTCAGGGTACCTGGCTTTTGGTGCCTTCGGGATGACGGCCTTGATGGATATGCAGGTAGCGCTTTATTAATAATGCGCTCCCTCCCTTTTTCTCAAAGTCCTCTCCCTCCCCACCCCCCAGGCATCAACATTGTTGGTGCTCGGGTTTTCAATATCTCTTTTATCTCACTATACATACCTCGTCCCAATTCTTCTTTGATCCCTGACTTGCTTTCCCTACTCTCATCTTGCCCCCCTCCTATGATCCTTATGGGCGACTTTAATGGCCACAACACTGTATGGGGTCATAGCCACTCCGACTTGTTTGGTCATTCCCTACTAGACATCTTTGATGAAGTCAATTTATACCTTCTCAATGATGGTTCCCCTACCCGCAGAGTCCTCCCTTCCCAAAATCCGAGAAGTGCTGTTGATCTCTCGCTATGTTCACCTTCGCTTTTAACATCCATTACTTGGAATATCCTCTCAACTACTTATGGTAGTGATCATTTTCCCATTTCTATTTCTCTCCTTCCCTCTAATAGAGTTCTCCCCTATAGGAACCCCTCTCCCTCATTTAAATATAAGCTGTCTGGTGCAGATTGGATTTCTTATGCCAATGCCCTTGACACTAAGATTGAGCAACCCTCTATAACCACTCCGAATTCTATCCTCTCCACATACAGGCGGTTGACCGATAGTATGGTTACTTGTGCAGATCTTCACATTCCTCGTAAAAAACGGTAAGGGGCTTCAGAATCTCACCTCCTTGGTGGGATGAAGAATGTACCCGTTTAGTGAAAGCTAGGAAGGAAGCAGAGAAACAGTACTGTCGGTCAATGACTGTGGAAAATTTTCTAAAATATAAAAAATTTTTTGCTAAATTCACAAAATTGATTAAAAAAAGAATACGGCAAGGATGGATAGGTTTTTGCGAGAACTTATCCCCTAGGACCCCTGCAGCTCTTATCTGGGAATAGATTAGACGTTACAGAGGCTCTTGTTCCCTTGATAACACTTCAGCTAATGACCCTCAGTCATGGCTAGAGGCCTTCTCTGATATTCTAGCCCCACCAACTGCTCCTTGTTCCCGATCTTTACCACTCCCTATTACATTCCTCCCTCCTCAGAGCCCTTTAGATCAACCTTTCTCTTTTAACGAATTATTTGCCCTGAACGGACGGACTGACTCATCCCCAGTGATGGCATTCCTTACTCTTTTACAAAGTCCTCTGACAAATGCAAATCCATGTTCCTTTCCATCATAAATTCATTCCTCGATTCTGGCATAATCCCACCCCAATGGAAAACCCAAGTTGTAGTTCCCATCCTGAAACCTGGCAGAGACCCTAAAAATCGAAGACCTATAGCCTTGTCTATCACTTTAGCAAAGGTCACCGAGCTGTTAATTAAGCACCGACTAGAATGGTTTGTAGAAAATAGCACTATAGTCGCCAAAAGTCAGTTCGGTTTTAGCAAAGGTTTTAGTACGATGGACAGCCTCAGCCTAATCACTACAGACATCCAAATTGCATTTAAAAAAAAACAATATCTTGTTGGGGTTTTTTGGACATTACGGCAGCCTACGACAACGTACTGCTTCCAGTACTCAGGAGAAAACTCTCACAGCTGAGTATCCCTGAGAGGCTTGTGCGTTTCATCCATAACTTATTGGTGGAAAGATCTGTCGTAGTGAGATCCAATTCTACTTTTTCTTCTCATAGGACTGTCTGGAAAGGTTTGCCTCAGGGCTCAGTTTTGAGTCCGCTCCTCTATAATCTCTACGCCTATGATCTGGAACAATCTGTAGAATCCTTCTGCGAAATATTGCAATATGCTGATAACATAGCTTTATACTTTGTTTCGTCATCCATCGAGGAGTGCACTACTCGCCTTAACTCTGCTCTAAACTATCTAGCCGACTGGTTAGATCACCATGGTTTATCTCTTTCTCCAGATAAGAGCACGGTTATAGTTTTTACTAAAAAAAGAGTAATCCCTTCTGTCAACATTTCTGTTCGTGACGAGATCCTGCCTCAGTCTAACGTGGTCAAATTTTTGGGTGTTAAGCTGGACTCTAGAATGACTGGATTACCTCATTTATCCCTCATTTCACAGAAATGTGAAAAAAATATTAATATCCTCCGTTCCCTTTCTGGTGTATGGTGGGATCTCATCCTTACACACAGAAACTCCTTTACAACGCCATAATCCGAAGTCATTTGGATTATGGGTCCTTCCTTTTTGACTCCTTTAATAAATCCAACCTACTCATCTTAAATAAGATCCAATCCAAGTGCCTTCGTATTATTCTTGGAGCCATGAAATCTTCACCCATAAATGCTATACAGGTAGAATGTGGTGAACCGCCCTTGAATTTACGAAGACTATTCCTATCCGACAGGTTTTGGTTCAAAGTAGCAAATTTTCCCATAATCCTCAAAATTAAACAAGTCCTATTTGAGTGTCACAATTCGAACATTAGTGTAGTTTTGGCATGGATTCCTGGTCATTCAGGAATACCCGGCAATGAGACCGCTGACTCCTGTGCCAAACTCGCTGCCCAAAACGGTACAATGGAACACTACCACTCCTACTCCCATGACATATGTAACCTAGCCCACTCCCTCCTCACAAAATCCTGGAAGGCAGTTTGGAATTCATCCAAACTGTTAACAGGTAAATATTATGCTCAAATCCAACCTGAAATCCCTCACACTCCATGGTTCTTCAAATTCCGCAAAGCCGACAAACACACAACTTCTACCATATGCCGTCTAAGATTAGGCCACTTCTGCAATCCGGTTTTCTTGGCTAAGCTTAGGATTAGGAACACTTCTTTGTGCGAGTGTGGTTTAGCTGACGGAGACGTGGACCACATGTTCTTCTCTTGCTCGAACCTACGCCACTCCTTGTATGACTTTTTACCCCCTGAGATTCCTCGTCCTACATCCATTAAATGCCTACTTTCTCCTACACTCTTCCCATCTATCATCCAAACCCTCTGTAAATTTGTACATTTGTGGTATACTTATACCATGTATAATTGAAACTGGCTTATTTCCTTATTATGGGTTCCCTACAATTTCTTTTATTGTATGCCCCTTTCATTTTTTATTTCATTTAAATAAATTTGTGATAATAAAACTAAACATTCTGTGAATAATTAAAGCGTCGACTTGTCGCCGTTATTAGTACTGACCAAGAAACGGTAAAAATATCAAGTTTGTTGTGTGGGACATAGGGAGGTTTAGGAAAGAAGGATTCAGCTGGGTTGGGCTGCATTCAGCAAACTGCGTCGAGTCTTCAGCTCGCCTATACCGCAATGTCTGAAGACCAGTCTTTTACCAAGTCTTTGACCAATGCGTCTTACCGGTGATGACCTACGGTGCCGAAACGTGGACACTCACGGTGTGGCTAGTCCACAAATTTAAAGTCGCTCAGCGAGCTATGCAGCGAGCTATGCTCGGGGTATCTCTTAAAGATAAACTCAGGAATGAGTATATCTGCCAGAGAACTGGGGTAACCGACATAGCTCGTAGAATAAGCTCGCTGAAGTGGCAATGGGCTGGTCATATCTCCCGAAGGACCGGTGGTAGATGGAGTAAGAAGGTCATAGAGTGGAGACCGCGTCTTGATAAACGTAGCTTAGGACGCCCACCAGCACGATGGTCAGACGACCTCAGAAAGGCTGCTGGAAAAGACTGGATGCGGAAGGCTGAGAATCGGGTGTTGTGACGCACATTAGGAGAGGCTAATGTTCAGCAGTGGACTGCAATAGACCCTCCTGAAAATTATCTATGAAAATTTCAAATATGTAGCTATCACCGGTTTTGAGGTACAGCTTGGAGACAAACAAACAGACAGACAAACAGACAGTGAAATCTCAGTAACATGGTCCCATTTTGGAAACATGAAACCTGAAAGTAGGTGTTTGTGCTCGGTAAGCATGAATATGTTTGTTTGTTGACACAGAAGAATGCAATAATCGGTGACTGACATGGACGAAGAATATGTTACCTTTATTCTAAATATTGATGCGCACCCAATAAAATATTTGATTCATGAGTTAGTAACCAATTTCTTTTTGTTAGTGTGCAAAATTTTATATATTACCAGTATTTTTTCATTCCATTTCCTAACATAAACTTACTTGCTATGCAATCTAAGCAAACAAATTAGATATCCAAGAATAGCAATAAAGTGGTCATTCTACAAATATTTCTCTGTTCTGTGTGATGGACACATAATTTTATGGATTGTGATATGGATTTAGTTATTTCAAACTATGAAATGATTAAGAATAATAATGATTCATTAATATATTAACTTTTAAATTAGAAGGAAATAATAATAAAAAAATGGTGGAAATTACTCAATTAAACTATATTTAAAGATTAAAATTTATTCTTGTTCCCCTTTGCTACCATATAATAAAACTCTGTACAGTAACAGTTTAATGTGAGTAAACTTACAACTGGGCAGATAATGAACATGCAATTACCTTATTTATTAGTGGGGTTAGCAGAGATGTATTGTAATGTGCAGGGCTATAAGTATAATAAGGTAAACTAAAAGGTAAAATCTAAAAAGAAAATAAATCTGATGAATGTCCATCAAGGTTGCCTGGCAGAAACTGCTAACAGCAATAAGGCTCATTGTACTGTTTTCAACCTGTAACTTTACCCTGTTGTTGTACCCTGTGCCCTATGCCCCTATGCAGCAGGACTACAACATTAATGTAGTTAAATGGTTACAAATCTGCAGTAATGTCATCAACCATTAATCAGCCCATGATACTTATCAGATAAACAAATGCACTTCAAGTAGAATCTGTTAAACTATTTCTTGGTTACTCTTTAAAAAACACATTACAAATATATTATTAATTGACTTGTATTTCTAAAATATAATTATGGGAACTTGCAAGAATTTGGTCAAATAATAATTTCCTTGTTTGTATAGAAAGGACAGCAATAAAATAAGTATCTGTATATTCCTCACTGAGAAATAACTTGAAACTAGCCTTCAAATGACTATGCTGATATACCAAATTTCAACATCACAGCAATGATGAGATAGATGATTATCATCAATTAAATATGATTTTTTTGAAATCTCAGAAAAGTTGTAAATGGTGCAAATGGATATGATTATAAAATGGGATACTTAGCTAGTGATCTAAGTAAAAACATTATTTTGCAAAATTTTAAAAAATATCAGAATTTGCCACAAATCACTAACAAAAAAAATTACAATAACATTTCCAGTTTTCTTGCTAACTACTGTTTAATGTCACAAATTATCTACACATCAACATTTTTTTTTTAAATACTGGACACTGATAAACCAGAAATATCAACAAAATAATGCTAGAGGTATGAAAGTAACTTTGAAAGTAGCTTATTAGTTAGGAGCATCTATTTCATTTACCTTTCAATGGACTTCTATTATAAAACTTTAATTTTATGTTTCAAAGGAACAAAATACGGACTCATGATCAAGTAAATTTATGAATTAAAACTAAAACTTAACAAGATGTAACATAAAAAATTCAATGGTCAAAGTTGCATCACGAAATATAGGTTATTGAGGAATTGTGTTGTCCAAAGATTGCCACTACTTTAGTAAAAAGAAAGTTTTTAAAGCGTTTATAATGTTGACCTTGCACTGACAAAGTTACCTAAAGTAAATAAATAATATTTACATTTTTGTAAACTAGTTAAAGTCAATTTAAAATACTTACGACCATCACCATTTCGAAAGGGTATTTGTGAACCCTTACGGGAGACACGTAATCCTGCACCATTTTCACCACACGAATAAAAATAAAGTAGGTAATGAAAGGACTTCACGATATTACAATATTAATAGTGTCACACAATAGTCATACTGCTTGAGCTCCTTTCACTCGCGAACTTAAATGTTTTCGTTCGAATCAATTGCACCGTTTCGTGAACTTGAAAAACCGAAAGGAAGATTATAGAGCTCAATTTAACCAGCCGAACCACAAGAGCAGCACAAGAGCTCGGAGTTGACAAGTCAAAATGGATTGTTTGTTGTGAAGGTTGCTGCGAATTGAATCAACTAAAAATACCAACCAATCAAATTGCTCAACTCTGACAATATGAGTAACTTTGAGTGCGATCCACATAAAGCCCACAAAGACCGCGACCGCGACCAAAGAGTATATCGCCCGCATCGCGCCCACTTCGCCCGCAAAATATTGGTAAATCTTGGTGGGCTTTCAATAAAAAATGACATATATATCATCAGAACTTGATGAATTTTCCGAGCCGCCATATTGCTAGCACACAGCGCTCAAGTTTTGCGTTCCACTTATAACCACACAACGCCCACAACGCCCGCGGCGTTTTTACGTTAGTGGAACGGCAATTTCCGCGGTCGCGGTCGCGGTCTTTGTGGGCTTTAAGTGGAACGCACTCATAGATGAACTAGAAAAGAAACACTCCATTAATAATACCATATGCAGAGCGAAGCTAACCGACTACGTCCTGATCATACAGAAATTTATTACGATGACTATTGACTAGCGAAGTTAGATAAACTTCTGTTTAACCGAGTTTGTATATTATAATTTGTATAGCTGCTTTATGGTAAAAAAATATTGTATATAATATATTTAATAAATAGCTGGTTCTTAGTGATGTTGTGGAACAGATAATTCTTATGACATCTCTTCAATATAATTTCACTAATAAAACAAAATTTTGCTAATTAATTTTGCAACATGGACATGGTGTAGATAACCGTTGTACCTACATGATAGATTTATCTCTAATATGTTACAAATGTAGTATATTACGTTAACTTTGCGGACCATGTAAAGCCATACTCAGCTCCGTACTATCCGGATAACTTTTTACTTCAGTTCTACTGCTTTACTAGAATGTACAAGCGAATTATGCCAACATTTTTAAAAGGGATAGTGTCACTTTAGCGTCAAACAATTTCGTCTTAGAATCTTATACGAAAATCTATGCGTTATAGTAAACAGTAACAGCCAAGCCAACAGGGCTAGGACTGTTGATAAAATATCGATATATCGAAATATCGATATTTTTCCTTAAAAATATCGATATTTATAGCCGATATTTTTTTTCACGATATATCTATAGTTCGATATTGAAATGTACATATCGACTTTCGATATTTTTATGAAAATATTTTTTTTTGGACACAATAACTTAAATTATATCGTCATCGCAAACTTAAGGTTGTCTGGAAGAGATCGCAACATGCGATAAGACCGCCTTTTGTACTTGATCGACATTTACTATGTACTAATTACTTCAATGTAATGTATAAAAATTGCGTACAATAAAGCGTATTCTAGTCTAATCTTAATATACTGTATTTAAAAAACTAATAAACAATCGTCAAGTCATCCCATAAGCAATGACAAACAGCTCCCCTTTACGAGTTCAAGTTAATTCTTGGCAATGAAAAAATTTTGCATCAAATTATAACTGATTAGTGTTTATAGGTATCGCGTATTGTTTTTTTTTTGCTTAAAGACACTTTCACAGGGGCCCGCAGGGCTTATGGAAAACTCTTTGAACAACACCCTCTTTCTATTAATAGACGTAACATATGAATTTTCTGTACATGCATTTTTAGGAGTATGTATTTTTATATGTACCTACATAATTGATTAGTATCTATAATTTTAATTTCCCTAAATTATCTTATGTTATGTCATAAATACATAGTGAAACAATTGTCAATGAATGTGTTAAGCCACTGTTAACTATCACAACGATATAATTTACGTTAATATTTACGTTTATATGTTTGCTGGGCGCAGCTGCGGCAAAAAAAAAATCTATTATATGCATGTATTTTAAGAAAGTAGTTCAAGTAGTGTTTTTTGCACTTTGTCGTGAAAAGTTATCAAAGATGTGGAAATGCAACAAATTTCGCAACCCATTTGAAAAGGAAATCCATCATGCATTTGCAAAACTATCCATCAGAGTAAGTATAAATACTAAGAAAATAATCACGAAAAATGCAGAAGGAAACTATCATAATGAGTCAGTCGTATACTACCACCAAAATCAAATATTGACCTTACTGACAACGATACCGAAAACTAAATACATGGTATATGAAAGAGAAGATATCTTAATAAATAGTTTTTTACGATCTTAATTTACTACCTTTCGTCCATAGATGTCACTACATCTGAAATGAAATCAATTCTACATCGGTAATCTTTAGAGTAGTTTTAGCTTATGGACATAGATGGCGATACGTTAGAATAAATGGTTAATATATTGACTGGTTAATTTACTGCCTCTATAACCAACGCCCATAGTATATTGGACTCGCTGGTCTTCACCGATCACAAAGTTAAGCTACGTTGGGCGTGGTAAACACTTGGATGAGTAACCGTTTTTATTTGGGTAAAATTGTTCACAAACAATATTTTAAAGCATTGTAGTAAATACGATTAATTTAAAACGGCAGCAAACGGGGCGTTTAACGTTTGCATGTCGTTTAAGAAGTTTAACATAACATAACATAACATAACTTCACGCCTTTTGTTACCCGAAGGTGTAGGCAGCGGCTGTTAAGCCTCGTCTCGCCGTTATGTTTACGTCCCAAATGGAATAGGTGGCGAACCTATTGCCATACCGGGCACAAAGTTTGTCAGTCATCGGTATTTATCACACATAACTTCCGAAAACAATTTCGAAAAGTCATTGGTGTGAGCCAGTGTCTGGAATCGAACCCCGGACCTCTGGATCAGAGGCCGTGCGCTCGCCCACTGCGCCACCGAGACTGTTTTTAAGAAGTTTCACTTCAAAATATCGATATATCGAAATATCGATATTTTTTTTCGATATATCATACCCCGATATTGATATTTTTAAAAATATCGATATATCGAAAATCCGATATTTTTAAAAATATCAACAGTCCTAAACAGGGCATATGCCTTAAGATATTATTAACATAGCAACTTTTTCGTGGATGTTATTTTTAAAAAAATGTTGCTATTATTGAAAATCTTTTTCAAACTAATTTTAGAAGCTTTAATCTGATGCCAAACTCCGGTTACAAATTGAATATTAATCAAACTGATAAGTGGATATATCGGCACATCTAGTAATTTGAAAACAATTAAAAATAATAAAGTTCTAAGAAAAATAACCAAACAAAATAATCATTTCCGCAGGTCATTTTCCACGTATAACATTACTAACTTCAAGACAGTGAGTAAGCGGGCCTTGACAAAGCGCGAATGTCGCTTTCTAGAACTTGAAGATTATTTCTTCTGAATTTAAACGAAAAGCAAAATTTTGCCAAAATTGTGCGCGTTCGTGCCCGATGTCTAGTGCTGAAGTCGCCGATAATTCCGTTGACCCCCCGGCGAAAAAGCGGAAACTAAACACAGGAGAATCACGTTCCAAAAACCTTGCAATGGCGAACAATGGGACGCGCATGGAGGAGGAAATCGACGAGAGTTTGTATTCACGCCAGCTATATGTATTAGGACACGATGCTATGCGAAGGATGGCTAACTCTGATGTACTTATATCGGGTCTCGGAGGTCTCGGTGTAGAGGTAGCGAAAAATGTGATCCTTGGTGGGGTCAAATCTGTGACTCTTCACGATGAAAGAATTTGTACCATTGCTGATTTATCATCTCAGTTTTACCTATCGGAAAGTTCGATAGGTCAGAACAGAGCTCTGGCGTCATGCGAGCAGCTTTCAGAGTTGAACCACTATGTGCCTACCACTGCTCACACTGGTCCATTGACTGAAGAGTTTTTACGAAAATTTAGTGTTGTTGTCTTGATTGGTGCTCCATGGCCCGAACAGGAACGTGTGGCTGCTATCACTCATGCGAATAACATTGCTCTAATTATCGCAGATACTAGAGGCCTATTTTCCCAAGTTTTCTGTGACTTTGGGCCTGAGTTTACAGTTGTAGATATAAATGGAGAAAATCCTGTGTCAGCTATGATTGCTGACATTACACTTGATTACGAAGCGGTAGTGACTTGTCTTGATGATACTCGTCATGGTCTAGAAGATGGGGACTATGTTACCTTTACAGAGGTTTGTATGTTTACAAGCTAGCTAAACAGTATTTACGAGTTCAGTAATATTACTGGTTTCTCTACATATTTTTTCTATATTATTATCCTTTGCAAATTATTTTTATCTTTTTATTTTTTAAAAGAAATATATTTTTATGTTAAACATGATATTATTTTTCACAACACAATGCATCTTAATTAGAAGTTTTTAATATTACTATTATTTTGAATGAATTTTTCCATATTTTATTTATTGCAATATATCATGTTATACCTAATGTCTTTGTGGTTACTAAAGTTATTATTTTAATCTTATTGCATAACATTGTGCAAGCTTGGTTTAACGATTACCAGGAATACATAGAACTTCTAAATTATTATATGAATTAGAATTACCTTCTTTTTTATATAGTCTGAGCTATGCTGTATTGTGATTATGTGTGCCTGGAGGCACACATAATCACAATCAGAACATAACAGATCAGTTGGACATCTACATTTATATACTATTATTAAATTAAATGAGATGCAAATTAATTGGTCATTTCTTTTAAACGAAGAACACCTAAAGCAGTTGGTTATTTATTGCAGTAAAGAAAATGGATTAAATTTATGAAATCATTATTTTTCAGGTCCAAGGAATGACCGAGTTAAATGGATGTGAACCACAGAAAATTAAAGTGTTAGGTCCCTACGCCTTCAGCATTGGGGATACTACTAAATTCTCTAGATACACCAGTGGTGGGGTAGTCACACAAGTCAAGATGCCTAAAAAAATACAGTTTAAACCATTAAAGGAGTCTTTTGCAAATCCTGAATTTGTGATTACTGATTTTGGAAAGTTTGACTATCCTCAGCAATTGCACTGTGCATTTGCTGCACTTCACAAGTTTGAGGCAGGTGAAGGTCGTTTGCCAAAACCTTGGAGCAACACCGATGCAGTCAAGTTCATGGAATATGTTAAAACAGTTGATAATATTAAGGATTTGGAGCTCAACTCTGATCTGTTAGAGACTTTCTGTAAGGTAAGTTAAAGTTTCTATGGTTAACATTGAAATTTCAGCTCGACAAGATTTAGATATATAGTTGACAAAATAATAAAACTAGCAAATATTTCAAAATCTTCTATTAAAAAAACATAGGTATATTATAAAAAACTTAACCCTTCTGAGCTATCATAAATAATGAATAAAACTATTTTTATTTATTAAAGTAGGTAATTTTATAAAGTTATAACTATATATAACAGTTATTGCTAATTTGTAAAAATGAAACAATTAATAGGTATTAGTTTGTCTACATTTAAAATGTGAAAGGTTGATGACTGATGAGTCATAATAGTTAAGACATTGTTGCTTCTTCTAATCAGCTATTGGCACATCTTAATACAAAGGTCTATGAACTAATCATTCTATAAATCTACAAATCAATCCTAATCTGACGAGCATTTGGATTGAATCATTAGATTTTTCTTTATTACATTATTTTCAGGAGTTCTGACACATACTTAACATAGTAATTAGTATTTTATTTTTTATTAGTATATTAAACAATTGTATTTCCAGTCAATTTAACAAGTAAACACCTTTTTTTTAAACTTTGTCTTTTACTTAAGAAAATAGCTTAGAAGAACATCTTATTTACTTAATTGTTTCATAGATTCTGATTTACAATTTATTTATCAGGTTTCTTCTGGAGACTTAAATCCCATGAATGCTGCTATTGGTGGAGTTGTAGCCCAGGAGGTAATGAAGGCATGCTCTGGAAAATTTCATCCCATTGTGCAATGGCTATACCTGGATGCTGTAGAGTGTCTTCCTAAGGACCGGTCTGTTCTTACTGAAGAGAACTGTGAGCCAACTGGCTCCCGATATGATGGCCAAATAGCTGTATTTGGCAAGCAGTTCCAGAAGAAGCTTGGTGAATTAAAGTACTTCATTGTTGGTGAGTCAATTTATATATTAATTTGTCAATGGTTCAAACATTTTTTAATAGTATAATGATGTTTTAGTGTAGTATAATAATGTCCAATGGAAATGTCATATGTAGCTATTTTAGATGTTTTGAAGTAACAGTCTATATTATGTATCTTCATACAAAACTATTTGCTTAAAAACATAACAAACACATAAGTTTACACCTTTTCTACCCGCAGGTGTAGGCAGTGGCTGTTAAGCCTATTCTTGCGTTATGTTTATGACCCAAGGTGGCGAACCAATTGCTATACCGGGCACAAACAAGAGTTGTATCGGTTGGGTGTAGTGTATTTATTTTGTTCTGTATGACTATTTGTTTACAAGAAGTAGGTCAATGTGTTAATGATCAGACATAAAAGATATTGTACATTGTGTTATCACACAATGTACAATAATTGACATTATTGACATTATTTATCTATGACAATAAAACAACAACACATTCCAAATGGGCTTTTAGCTCTACTATATACTGGACAAAGTGCTCTAATAAAGACTTTGTTTTCAAATCATTCTATCGCTGAAAATGGATTATAATCCATTGGATATTTCAAAAGATTTGATTAATAATACTTTATTTTACAATACATAGACAATTATTATTAACTAGATATTTGGTCTAGGTGCTGGAGCAATTGGTTGTGAACTTCTCAAGAACTTTGCAATGATCGGTGTGGGGGCTGACGGTGGCCAAATCACTGTTACCGACATGGATCTCATAGAGAAGTCCAATCTTAACAGACAGTTCCTATTTAGACCTTATGATGTACAAAAACCCAAGTCAAGCACTGCTGCTAAGGTACTTACAAATTAATAGTTATAAATAGAAAGTGGTAAGTAACTTAACAGTAGTGGCTCAGTGGATGAAATACTATGTGAAAGAGGTCTCCAGAGTCCCACCTCCCTTTTCCCTCCTCCCTAAAAGAATGGCAAAGTAACTGTAACACCGTGTTACAGATGTCAATGGGCGGTAGTTGCCGTCCTTTGAGGGATAGGGAATAGAGGATGGGGAAGGGAGTGGGCCTCAGGGTACCTCTCCCACCTAACGAAACGCGGCACAACGTCGGTCTTCTAAGAGGTCATGGTATTTCACCGGTCAAGGCGGCCCCATTCATGCAGCTAACTGCTTGGCTCTATCACTGTTAAAATAATTACTGATAATGCACATGTATATAACGAAATATAATGAATACAAACCAATAGAATGAATAATTGCTAAATAATTCAGCAATTATTAGTATAGATATGATTTATAAATAAAAAATATATAAATTGAAAATTCCCTATAAACAAGCTTGTAGTCTATATACAACAATATGTATTTGCATAATTTCAACATTCTTGCACATAATCATTTAGACTCTTGTATAGTATACTAAACCCCCTAATACCAAATATTCCAGGTGATAAAAAAAATGAACCCAGCAGTGAATGTACTAGCCCAGGAGAACAGAGTTTGTCCTGAGACAGACTGCGTATATGATGATGCATTCTTTGAGTCTCTGGATGGTGTGGCCAATGCTTTGGACAATGTGGATGCTAGGATATATATGGATAGAAAGTGTGTTTACTACATGAAGCCGTTGTTGGAGAGTGGAACACTTGGTACCAAGGGAAATACCCAGGTTTGTAATATTTTTGTGTATGGTAATAGGTTTCTAAAGAGAGATTTTCACTTCTCAATTAGAGTAAATATTTCAGAGAAACATATTAAATAATGTATGTGAGGTTTCTGGGAAATATTGTACCCTATATATATATATATATTAAACCCCTCCTTTGTCCTGTATTAAAATGTAGTGGTTTTCAATTTTATTTCGGTTTAAGAGGTGACAATATTGATTTTGGAGACAGTAACTTATATACAAATTTACTGTCATAATTATAAATTTTATTAATATAGGTATTTCATCACTTAATCCATAGGACTAGTTGGCAGGTTACAGCATAATAGCTAATTAAATTATCAAAGAATCATAATATCATATATCATAATTCATTGAAAATGACCTAGGTGGTAATGTTTGTAATTTTATATAACTACTTTAAGCTGACGATGTAAACAAATCGAATGAATATAGAATGTTCATTCATTGCATTGATCATTGTCTATGATTTTATTGGCAGGGAGTATGGGCCTTCTACCATTAGCTTTTTTTTTCTTTTAATTTTTACTATTATTAATTTTTTTTTGTATATATTTCTACGGCACTGGATACAAGTCCTTTTGAGTATCACTGGTAGATAGTGTTGTGTATTGCCATAGTAAATAAATTTGTGTGTCCATCATTAGAAAATTAACATGTTTCTAATGAAAACTGTCTTTCTTAAATACCTAGGCTATTTAAAAAACTATTTGTCTAATTGTATTATCTTATTTATTTCAATTGTATTAGACACAACCGGCAGGTGAACATATAATATTGTTTATTAATTGAACACATTTACAGTTTATACATATATTTTGAGTGTATATTATATAACGAGTCATTTATCCCAGCCGAGTCATTAGGAAGGGTGACGTCAGTTTTACTGACGTTGCCACTTCCGTTATTGTCACTCATGATATTTCAGATGAAGCAAACACAAATTGATTTAACAAAACACTTTAATTCAATATACAATGTTTTACGAACTATTGCAATAGCTATCTAAACACAATAATTATAAATATCTAAATTACTTACAAGACAACCCTTCAATTTTAGCAAGACAAAGCAAGTGCCCACTTTTTTTAGCGCGCCGCTATATAAAGCGGTATTACTCAAACGGATATTCAAAAACGACCCTGAACGATGAGTAACGATGAGTAACGATGAGTAACGATGAGTAACGATGAGTATCGATGAGTAACGATGAGTAACGATGAGTACCGATGAGTAACGACTCCCCTCGGACCAATCGTAGCTCGGTCGGATCCGACCAATCAGAACAATACTGTTAACATTACAAATGTAGTCAAATCAGTTTGCTTTTTGAATATCGTGATTCATGAAAATACTCTTAAGAAATTACTTAGTAAATTATCAAATTAATAAATCAATTTGATTGATCAAAACAAAAGTAGTTAACACAACAACAAAAATATAATTTAAAGGCAATGCGTCGACACGGCCATTCTGCGGGGCGGTGCGTGCTCTGCGCCTGCCTCATTTCTGAAAATGAAAAATGTTTTCGTCGGTACTAGGTATCTTAAATGTGTACCTAGACTGGATCTTAATTTTCACTTTTATAATACGGGGAAATTTTGAACATGAGCGGTATACGCCAAAGTTATGTAGTGTTATGCGAAGGTTTTCTCAAGTATATTTCAAATTAGCACAGTATGTATACTGAAGGTACATTGAGTTAAAATGTTGCTGTACAATAGGACTGAGTTATGGTGTAATGATAAATTTCTCGTAGATCGTGTTTTTATGCTCCACGCATTTACACATTTGGTTTTATTATTAAATGCAAATGTCTCCACGCATCCTTGCATTTTAAATTGATGATGTTGCCACGTATGCCGTAGTCAACAGAGCATCTTAATCTTACTGATGTGGTTATGAGCGGTCATGAACGCCGTGGTCCACATAGTAATATTCATAACTACTGATATGGTTATGAGCGGTCTTGTACGCCGTGGTCCATACAGTAATAATATTCATAACTACTTCATTGATATTCATAACTACTGATATGGTTATGAGCGGTCTTGTACGCCGTGGTCCATACAGTAATATGATATTCGTTGATAGTAATTCATTAACCACTGATATGGTTATGAGCGGTCTTGTACGCCGTGGTCCATACAGTAAGTAATATGTTATTATTATTATTTTTTGATAGGTAAATGTATAGGGCTGCTGGTGTGCTCTGGGCGGTCCTGTGCGCCGTGGTACACACGGGACAATGGGAGTATAGATAAAGGACGATGCTGTGCTCTGGGTCTTATTTTAATGACCGTGGTACACAGGGGCTCTGAAAATGACCGGATAAAGTGGAAGGCATCATATGCAAGGATAGTACAGTCTTTGTGTTGTGTCTAAAGTTGTTACTTGTTTATTGTTATATTACAAGAGACCTAAATTGTGTCTTACTTGTGTTTAAGCCCTAGGCTATGGAAGGAACTCACCGTTTGTTTAGCAATCAAACGTCATCGCAGCTCGTGATGTTGATGGCTGCGGGTCGCTGGTGTCTGTCTGGGGCTGAATATCATCTGGTCTGTTCTGCTGGTAATCATCAAGATGCGTCGACACGGCACCTTGGTCACCTGGCTGCGGCGCCCGGCGTAGCTGATCGTGAGCAACCTTACGAGGTCGCCCTCTTCCAGTCACACGTTTAACGATGTATCTGTCCTTGTCTTCGGTCCTCAGGATCTCATAAGGCTCACTATACTTCAAGTCTAAGCATGTTTGATTACGTGGATTATTTTTAATTAACACATAATCACCTCTTTGGAATGGTCTTATAGTGGCCTTATTACGGTCAAAGCGTTGTTTGTCGTACTGAGCAGCAGCTTGCATTTTCTGTTGAACTTGTTCGTCGAGTATATCAAAATCAACAGTCTCATCATCTAAGTTCACCAATCTCAGTAGTTGTGGGGGTACAGTATGCTGTCGGCGAGTTAGGAGAGTGAGTGGCGCAACTCCGGTTACACGGTGAGGTGTGCAGTTAAATGCTAACTGAAGAGCTTCTAAAGCAGTTTGCCAGTTTTCAGTTTCGTAATTTTTAATCATCGTCAAGGCGTTCTTTAATGTGGCCATAATGCGCTCAACTTGACCGTTCGCTCGGCTAGCTCCTGGTGTAATAGCGTGAATTTTTATGCCAAAGTTATCACAATAGACTTTGAAGTCGCCTAAGAATTCTCTCCCTCCGTCCACTATTAATTGTACCGGCGTACCAAACAAATGAATCGTGCGTTTTAACGCAGCGAGACAATTATTCGGACTTTTATCATTGGAGTAACTAAGGAGTAAGTACTTGGTGAAGGCATCTATGGTAACTATCACATATTCGTCTTGACCCTCTTGATTCTTAGAACCCAATTTGCCTGTAATATCCATGTGGATAACTTGGAAAGCCGCAGATGGTTTTTGTATTGGGTGCAGTTGTACTTGCGTGACACCAGATGCACCCTTTGATGTTTTACATATAATGCAGTTGTCCACAAACTTTCGGACCACCGAACTCATTTTATCAAACCAGTAAGACTCTCGTAGTTTTTGTAAAGTCTTCTCCCAGCCCGGGTGTTGTAAAGCAGTGTGATACGAATTTATTAAACTCCACTGGAATGACCTCGGCACCACAATGGCTTCGTAAACGCCGAACAGTGAGTCAGTAAGGCGTTTCTTAAGTACGCCTTCCACAAGGACATAGTCCCCTACTAGGTTGCCATTCGTAATGCCATCAATAAGTAGGCGTAAGTCACTATCTCGTCTCTGTTCTACCTGAACCCATTCTGTATTTCGTGTCAAAATGTTGACCGTACTTTCCACATTTGGATTTCTACTGAAAAAATCGGCATGCTGAAGGTTTTCACCTTTTCGATATTCTATTTCGAAATCATAGTTTTGGAGGAACGCCCACCAGCGATGAATTCTTGGAAGTAAATCCTTTTTGAATTTAGATGCTTTCAGTGCATTACAGTCTGTGATGACCTTAAATTTACGCCCGTATAAATATTGTCGAAAATGTCTGATTGCTTTTACCACCGCCAAAGTTTCAAGCTCGTAGGAGTGGTAACGACTCTCCACTTCAGTGGTGCGCAGGCTCATGTAGGCAACTGGATGATGTCGTCCATTGACTATCTGCACCAACACCGCCCCATAGCCGATGCTGCTGGCGTCAGTGTAAAGCTCAATCGGAGCGTCTTCCTGAAATATTAAAAGTGTCGGCGCAGTAGACAAATGTTGAACAATATAATTCCTAGCCTGATCATGCCTTACATCCCATTTCCACTTCGCGTCTTTTTTAGTCAATTCGTATAATGGCACCATAATTCGGGAAAAGTTTGGTATAAAACGTCTAAAATATCCAGCTAGTCCGTTAAATTGCCGTACTTGTTTAACGGTTGTGGGAATGGGGGCTTTCGTTAGGGCCTCTACTTTTGTTGGACTAGGACTAACTTGTCCGTCTGCTATGATATTGCCTAAGTACTCAATAGACCGCTTGAAAAAGACAGTCTTTTCCACATTGATTGAAAACCCAGTCTCCTGAAGAGTCATGAATATTCTCTCAATGCGGGACATACCCTCTGCAAAATCTCTACATTTTGTGAGGACGTCATCCACATATACTTGACATAAAGGATTTGATCCATAAAGTAGGGGTCCTAGCGCTTTATTGATACATCTTTGGTATACAGAGACAGCGTTACTTAAGCCAAACGGCATGGCCAAATACTCAAACAGACCATCGGGCGTCACGAATGCAGTTTTCTCAATAGAGTTTTTGGATACTGGAATTTGATGAAATCCAGCCGCCATATCAAATATAGAGTAGTAGAGACCCCCCGATAATTGATCGATCTGGTCAGAAATTATAGGTAGAGGATAATGATCCCTAAGTGTATTTTTATTCAGCTCCCGATAGTCTACACACATGCGATGTTGTCCATTTTTCTTTTTCACTAATATTATGGGACTGGAGAAAGCAGAGGTGCTCTCTCTAATGATATTATGTTCTAACAACTCAGCTATAATTTCTCTGACTTTTTCCCTTTCAATAGGACTCAGTTTGTATGGCCTACGTTCCACGTACCTACTAGGGTCTTTCAAGCGAATCTCTAATTCACCCGTGCTAACCCGTTTGCGAGGGTAGCCCCGAATGAACAGATTTGTGTACTTGGTCAACAATAACTTTAATTCGTTTATCTGATTCTCATCCGTTAAGTCTGTAATAAGTTTATCAAATTTCTCATCTTGTGATTGCATGTGATAGACCACCGGTTGGTGAAGTAATCTGGCGCCTTGGGCCGTAACTAATACACTTAAATTTGTTTCCTTAATAAGGTTAGTACCGATCAATATATCAGAGCATATCTCATAATCCGGAACTACATGAAATTGTAGTTCCACGCGTAAATTATCAATCTTACAAATAGTAGTTAAACTAGTCAAAGATAGCAACGTAAACTGCCCAATGCCCTTCAAGTAATGGACTTGATTAACGCGTTGGCCCGGAATTTTTGCAGCCACCGACTCGCGTACCAATGAACATTCTGCTCCACTATCGAAAATCGCAGCGAACTCATAATTTCCAATAGTGACAGGTAGCCAAGTAAGTTTTGGCTTACCAACACAATTCACGTTAGAAACTACTGCTCGCTCGCGTTTAAAACACGTGTCATATGTGTGACCTACTTTGGAGCAAAATGTACAGGTAGGCTTCCCGGTAGATTGCATTTCGCTGTTTGAATCATGGCGTGGCTGAGGCGCTGTACTTTTCTTTGCAAAACGACAATCACGTGTATCATGATTGGTCCTCTTACAAACCTGACAATATAAATTGAACTTATCGGGTAAGCGCGGGCGTTTGTTTAAATTTTGCGAAATTTGATTTGGATTTACTCGTTTTGTAGGACGTATCGATGAAGCTACAGAAATCAATTCTGGTACGGATTTAGCTCGCGCATTTAATAATTCAATACGTAACCTTTCGTCACCAATACAGCCAATGACGGCCTCAACCGCGTCATCACTTGTTAATTTATCTTTAGTGACACGCTGCCACAATACCCAAGCCTCAGATAGAAACTGCGCAATATTTTTATTACTGTCGTAAACATGTTCTCTAAACCGAATTATATCTCGCGAATAGCGACTTTCAGGTTCAAAAGTCGTGATCAATATATCACGCAATTCCCCCCATGACCCCGTAGATATTAACCAGTTGTCTACATACAACCTAGCTCGACCTTTCATTAAAGTACCTACTTTCATCCGAACATCATAATCACTGAGGTTGTACGTATCCATTGCTGTGGTTACATGCTTACACCACTCCCGAATTCCTATATTACTATCCGGGTCATATGACGGCAGAAATATGTCATTAATTTTCATTTTAGAATCAACTGTCGTCATACGATCCGACACGTGCTTCATCATCTGTATCATTTGAGCAAAAAACTCAGCTGGGATCCCGGCAGCAGAAGTGTTAACTATGGATGATGTATCAGCATGGCTGGCAGAAGTGGGCGGTATCCCCGCTTCTGATAACGAGTCATTTATCCCAGCCGAGTCATTAGGAAGGGTGACGTCAGTTTTACTGACGTTGCCACTTCCGTTATTGTCACTCATGATATTTCAGATGAAGCAAACACAAATTGATTTAACAAAACACTTTAATTCAATATACAATGTTTTACGAACTATTGCAATAGCTATCTAAACACAATAATTATAAATATCTAAATTACTTACAAGACAACCCTTCAATTTTAGCAAGACAAAGCAAGTGCCCACTTTTTTTAGCGCGCCGCTATATAAAGCGGTATTACTCAAACGGATATTCAAAAACGACCCTGAACGATGAGTAACGATGAGTAACGATGAGTAACGATGAGTAACGATGAGTAACGATGAGTATCGATGAGTAACGATGAGTAACGATGAGTACCGATGAGTAACGACTCCCCTCGGACCAATCGTAGCTCGGTCGGATCCGACCAATCAGAACAATACTGTTAACATTACAAATGTAGTCAAATCAGTTTGCTTTTTGAATATCGTGATTCATGAAAATACTCTTAAGAAATTACTTAGTAAATTATCAAATTAATAAATCAATTTGATTGATCAAAACAAAAGTAGTTAACACAACAACAAAAATATAATTTAAAGGCAATGCGTCGACATATATATATTTACGTGTATATATTATATTTTATTATATATCAATAGATTTATATATATCTATTATTAACATGATAGACATTGATAGTAGCAACAATAATTCGGGAAACAATAGCTTTAGCTCACTAAATGACAGCGATAGCAGTTTTATGAGCCTACCTGCCTGCGATAGTATCGCGGAGCAGTTTTCGGATGTTCCTGGGAATTTTAACGTGGTTCACATCAATGCCCAGAGCATTCCAGCACATTTCCCGGATATGCTGGCAAGTTTTGAATGTAAAGACATACATGCAATCCTAGTTTCTGAATAATGGCTAAAACCATGTCTAAAACCATGTCTCCCTTCTACTATGTACTCTATTCCTGGATTTCAACTTCTGAAAAACGATCGTTCTGTTGGTGCTGGTGGCGGGGTAGCCATATATCTTCGCTATATATCTCACACTATCATACATATGTCTTCTCAACCACCACCCCAAAATGCTGGTGAGCATCTTTTCCTGGAAGTTGAACTTCGTCATACCAAGATCCTCCTGGGTGTTTACTACTGTCCCTCACTACATTTTAACTTTTTCTCTTCTTTTGAAGGTCTGCTAGAGAATCTCATCCCTTCCTATAGTCACAGTATTATTATGGGTGATTTCAATACATGCCTCCTACATTCTCTTAGCGCAACTCATCACTTTTCGAATTCTACTCCTTCCCTTTTAGATTTAATTTTAGTTTCTTCACAAGATCGCGTTGCAAAGCATGGGCAATGTGCCGCAGATGCATTTTCGCATCACGATTTACTTTTTCTATCATACAATGTCCGCCCTCCCAAGGCTAAATTTAAAGTACATATGCTGCGCAATTTCAGTTGTATGAACACTGCACTTTTACAAGAGGATACGGAGAGTATTGACTGAACTTCAGTGTATATGTCTTGACCAAATTTTCCCTGTAATCTGTCACAGACTCAACTCTTCTGTGACATGCGGCATTTTCTCCTCTTCATGGAAAAGTGCTCAAATTATCCCACTTCCCAAGAAAACCAAGCCCCTCTCTTACTCCGATTATCGACCCATATCTATACTACCATTCCTTTCAAAAGTCCTCGAACGACTGGTTCATAATCAACTTACCACATTCCTTACCCAAAACAATCTTAATCCTTATCAATCCGGCTTTCGTCCTGGTCACAGTACCGTTACTGCCTTGACTAAAATATCTGATGATATAAGATCAGGTATGGACGATGGCTATAAATGCCTTCAACACAGTAGATTTTGACATATTGCTCGGCATAATGCGCTCTCTTAATATATATCCAACTGCAATTGATTGGTTTCGTAGTTATCTGGAAGGCCGCCGGCAGTGTGTACGCATCGAAGATACTTATTCTTCTTGGTGTTCTACCACAGTAGGCGTGCCCCAGGGTGGCGTGCTATCCCCTTTACTTTTCACTATTTTTATAAATTCCATTTCAAGTCAACTCCTTTCATCCTACCATCTTTATGCAGATGATCTTCAAATATACTTTCAAACACCACTGGAAAACGTTGATAGACGGTATAGAGTTAATAAATGGAGATCTCATGCTGATTAGTAATTGGAGCCGTAGTCATGGACTTATGATTAACCCTGGCAAGTCCCATGTTTTAATTGCGGGTAGTTCCAAAAAACTTAGTAAAATTGTGTGGCCGCAACTACCAAAAGTGATATTTGAAAATAGTGTAATACCATTTAGTAATAAAGAGAAAAACTTAGGTATTTTAATGGATACGCAGTTGACTTGGGACGGTCAGCTACAACACGTAAGTCGTAAAATTTTTGCGTCGATTGGATCTCTAAGACGACTTCGAAACTTTTTACCTATAGAAACTAAAACTGAGCTTGCACATTCCCTCCTACTTCCTATCCTCGACTATGCCGATGCCAGTTATCCAGATCTTACCGAAAATCAACTCGACAAGCTTGAGCGACTTCTGAATGTTTGCATAAGATTCATATTTGGTCTTCGCAAGTATGATCATGTCTCCGAATTTAGAAAAAATCTGAAGTGGTTACCTATCCGCCTTCGCCGGAATGCTCATTACCTTTCGTTGCTGTACAGTATACTGTTTAACCCTTCAACGCCGCCCTAATAAAAATACCGGAGCACTCTTCTAGGTTTTATGCTAAATCGTATACAGTTAAAGCTACCGTTTTATGGAACGCACTCCCATTGCACATAAGACATGCTCAGAATCTAGCTCTATTTAAATCACTGGTAAAATAACATTATTTAAATTCTACAAGTTGATAAATGGTTTTTATCTTTATTCACCCATTCGCGCGCGGTCGCTGTTATCGTTCTGACGTGTTGTTCGTTTTCTATTGTTTACCTACTAACAACCGTTTTTAAACACTTGATCGACGCGCTTTATCTTACTTACAATGTGATTCATATTAAACTACCTACATATTTGAATTAAAATATATCTGTTTATTCGCAAGCCGAAGTTAATACGGAGAATAATACAATTATGTTTACGGAATATAATGAAAGTGAGACGATGGGTTGTAGTGAAAATATAGATCAGAGGGAGGTAGATACCGGGGACAACAGTAGAAGTGGAGTGGGAAAGGCATCGAAGAGAAATCGAGAAATAAATGAAGAAGAAATATGGACGACTGTAATTCGGAAATCCAAAAAATTTGGACGTACTGGCAGCGGTGATTTAACTAGAATTCCTGAAGATACTGTTGAAATATGCGTAACCTGCACAGAAAAACTACCCAAACAGTTTGGACTGGCAAAACTATTAAAATCTGAAGGTATTGAAGATATTATAAGAGTTAAATATATTAATCCATTTAAAGCTTTGATCCAATTTAGTAACGAGAATAGTGCCGAAAATTTAATGCAATGTGAGGCTTTTCAAAAAAATGGATTTAAATGCCAAAAAACTTTAGAAATTAACCAGTCTTTTGGTGTTATACGATATGTACTTAGATTTGAGCGAAGAAGAAATATTAGAGGGTCTTAGCAGTATTATTGCAGTCAAAAGATTAAAACGCAAAAATTCCATGGATGGACACTGGGAGATTAGTGAGTCTGTTAGGATCTGTTTCAAAGGTGCATCTTTACCAGCGTACGTAAAAATATACGAGACAAGGGCAAAAGTAAACCCTTACACATACCCGGTCACTCAATGTTCTCGTTGTTGGCGTTTCGGACATTCGACGAAAATGTGCCCTTCGAATAAGATAATATGCCCTAAATGCACAAAAAATCACCCTAATTGTGAAGAAACTAACTTCCTGTGTAATAACTGTGGTGGCAGACACATGGCCATGGCTAAAATCTGCCGAGTCTATATAAGGGAAAAAAAGATTAGAGAACTAATGGCCGAATTTAACTGTTCTTATAAGAGAGCTCTCACATTATACGTACGTCCCTCGCGCTCATCATCAATAACCTCGCAAGATCCACAAGTACAAATTTTGGAAGCGTCGCAAGACCCGCCAGTATGTGCTGACATGTCACGGCAAAAATATACTCCATCATATTCCAATATTACAAGAGGTAATCGAGAAAAACCCAAAGAAAAATCTAAAACTATTAGAAGGAAAGAACCAAGAGATGATGATTTGTTTGAATGTTCGATTGGAAATAGCGTGAATCAGATAAACATTGAAGATGAACAAAGACAACAAAACCATTTGAAAAATCAGAAAAGACAATCAATATTCAAAAAACTACAAGAAAAAATATTCTTCAATGAAAATAATTCGTGGGGAGACAAAATAAAAGAGTGCATGACTATAATTTTTGAGGAGATACTATCAATTATTAAACAATATTTCGCAGACTGGCCTTGCTTTAATTACTTAGAACAGCTATGGCTAACGAGAGCTCCATCTTCTCTTTAAAATTTTTACAATGGAATGCGCAAAGCATCCGTCCTAAGCAAAAAGAGTTTGAAGCGCTTTTAAATCAAGGAAAGATTCATATTGCTATAATCAGCGAGACATGGTTGGATCCAGGTGCACCATTTCGTATAAGCGGTTATAATATTTTTAGAGCTGACCGTGATGACGGCTACGGAGGTGTGGCTATCATTACTCATAAATCTATAAGAGCACTTCAATGTAATGTTGCATTATCTAACACACAAATTGAAATTATTCATGTAAAACTACTGAATTGTGACCATCTTGAAAATGTGCTATCTTTATACTGCCCACCATCAACCACTACATCATCTAATGATTGGGATCAGATTTTATCTCTTACTAAAAGGAAGTCGCTGATTGCTGGCGACTTTAATGGGCATCATACTAACTGGTCCACTAAAAATGATTTAAGAGGACATCAAATATTTGACTCAACTTTAGAAAACCACTTCATTTCCATTAACAACGGTTCACACACTAGAATTAAATTAGTTAATGGCCTCATACAGGAATCTTCTCCTGATTTGACCTTGACTTCTTCGGATATAGCCTTGAGATTTCACTGGGAGGTAATAAATGAAAATCTGGGCAGCGATCACTTGATAATTAAAATTAGAACTGATGTGAACAATAATGGTCCTAAAAAGAAGAAACGTAACTTTAGAAAAGCTAACTGGCAAAATTATTCACAAAATATAGAGAGAGAACTCATGGGCTTAACATTATCAAGGGATCACCAGACTGCATACGATGAATTTATAGCTGCCTTAAATACTGCTGCCAATGAAGCAATTCCGGTTTTTAAGATCTGTGAAAATCCTGTTCGTGAGACAAAATTTGTACCAAAACCCTACTGGAACCAGGAAATATGAAAGGGCGTGGCTGAGAGACGTAAGGCACTTGCAAATTTTAGGGAAAATCCCACGCCATCTAATTTAGGTTTACTACAGAATAAAGTCAAAGCAGCACAGAGACTTATTCGGGTTGAAAGCTCAAAATCGTGGAGGAGATTTTGTAATAATATTGATGCAGTGACGTCATCAGGGGAAATGTGGTCCAAAATGAGATGGCTTAAAGGTTACGAACACAGAGAAGCAATATTACTCGAGAGCAAGCTGATTCACTATTGTGTACCTTGGCGCCGGATTACGTCACCCCGTTGAAACCCCAATTTGACACTCCAGATTCACACTTGTCTTCCATGATTTCGAGACAGGAACTAACAAATTCGATCAAATCAACAGATACTGCGCCGGGTATTGATGATATATCCTACTCGATGATAAAATATCTTCCCGACATAGGCAAACAACTCCTATTGTCCTTGTACAATAGATTCCTTTGCACTAGTTTTATACCAATCCAATGGAAACAAGTTAAAATAGTTCCTATACCAAAGTCTGGCTCGGGTGGGTGTGCAGCTTCGAAGCTCAGACCCATAGCTTTAATATCCTGTCTATGCAAAATATTTCACTCAATTTTAACACGTAGGTTAGAATGGCATTTTGAAAAGAATAACTATTTTTCTGATGACACTGTGGGCTTTAGGAGGTCACGGTCTTGTATGGACAACCTGGCTAGATTGGTGTCCAGGATTCAGGCAGGTTTCACTGAAGGTCTAGTTACGGTGGGATGTTTTGTTGACATAGAAAGTGCATATAACAACATTAATGTGATTCAGCTTTTAAATACGTTGGCAAGCTATGGTGTGGATAAACTTATATGTGGCTATCTTTGGGAATACTTGCATTCGCGTCGTCTATTCCTAGAATATAATAACATAGAAACTATTGAGCGTAGTTCTGGGACAGGTGTAGCACAGGGTGATCCTTTATCTCCTCTGCTTTTCAATATAACTACAATTAATATTTGTAATAATATTTTGATATTATTTAGTGTGTGAGTGTTTATATCTCAATATGCAGACGACTTCGTACTCTATTGTAGTAAAACAAAATTTGCTGATGCAGCCATTGATATGCAAAATTCCCTTAACACATTAAACTCCTATATATGTAGCATGGGTCTAACCATTTCCCACGAGAAAACGAAAATATGCATATTCACTCGAGGTCACAATAGAAATTTAAACAACCATGGCATATCGTTTCATATTAATAATCATTGTATTGAACAAGTCGACGATGTTAAGTATTTGGGCTTGCGGCTAGATAGAAATTTAAGATGGACTCGACATATAAATGAGATTAGAGAGAAAACTCTGGGGTTCCTGAACGTTTTCAAAGTATTTATAGGTTCTAGTTGGGGAATCCATCCCAAGCATCTAAGACGACTATATATTTCAATTATACGAAGCAGACTAGATTTTGGTTCTTTTTTGTATGATACGAGGGGAGGTCCAAAAGTTCGTGGAATGAAAGGGTTTTAGTAAAAATGAAACAGTAAATTTATTATTCCTTTTCAATATAATCACCCTTAAGCTGAATACATTTATTAGATCTATGAATAAATTTTTCTAAACCATCGTAAAAATATTTTTTATCTTTTCCCTCAAAATGAGCCAAAATTGCCTCCTTTACCTCATTGTCGTCGGAAAATTTCCTTCCCCTTAAGTCTTTTTTTAAATTGGGGAACAAATAAAAATCACTTGGGGCCAGATCTGGACTATAGGGTGGGTGGACTAGTGATTCGAAGCCATGCGTGTGTAGAGCAGCCATTGCAACTTTGCTCTTGTGAACCGGCGCGTTGTCTTGCAAGAGCAACACGCCCTTGGTCAATTTTCCCCGACGTTTTTCTTTGATGGCATCCTTTAATTTTTCTAGTATTGTTGCGTAGTATTCTCCGGTTATGGTCCTGCCCTTTTCTTTATAATCAATCAGTATTATCCCCTCACAATCCCAAAAAACAGTAGCCATCAACTTTCCAGCCGACTCCGACACTTTGAATTTCTTTGGCGGTGGTGTCCCCTTTTTATGCCATTGCATGGACTCTTGTTTGGACTCAGGCTCAAAATGATGAACCCATGTTTCATCGCCGGTAACAATTCGCTCCAAAATCGGTCCAGGATCGTCGCCACACAACTACAAAAAATGTTTTGACGCTTCGACGCGCTGCTGTTTTTGAAGCGGCGTGAGCATTCTCGGTACCCATCTTGCACTGATTTTTGTCATACCCAGGTGGTCATGTAGGATTCGCAAAATGGTGGTATCTGATACTCCAACTAATGCAGATAACTGTTTTTTCTTCAAACGGGTGTCCTCCAGTACAATTTTTTCCACTTTTTCGACGATGTCTGATGTGGTGGCCTCAACTGGCCTTCCTGAGCGGGGGTCGTCTTCAATCGACTCCCGACCATGTTTAAAAAGACCATGCCACTTGTAAATCATTGATTTACTAGGGCACTGTTCCCCGTAAACAGTTTCCATTTCATTCAAAATGGTCTGAGCGTTCTTTCCTTGCTTGGTAAGGAATTTAATGACCGCACGGTGTTCAATTTTCTCCATAGTTTCAGTTTTCTTCCGGATTGACGTGTTTAGCAGGCGAGTGTTCGTAAACGAATGACGCAATAGGGCTGAAACTCCATTTATATACTAATTATGAGTCCCCAATTAGTATGACACTAAGCGAGCGCCCCTATCCCCACTCCATCCCCTCCATTCCACGAACTTTTGGACCTCCCCTCGTAGCAGCGCAAAATCTCATTTGTACAAATTAGATAAAGTTCAGAACCAGGCTATGAGATTGATAGGTGGATTTATAAAGTCTTGCCCAATTCATGTTATGGAAAGCGAATTGTGTCTGCAGCCTCTGTCCATACGTAGAAAATATCTTGCTGGTAAATTTTATTTAAAATCTAGGGCTGCTCGTAATAATGGTACAATAAGTACCTTAGAAAAATTACATCAATTATGTTATAAAGAATACTGGAGACGAAAGAAGTTACCGTTGCTTATAGAAACTTATAGGAAATTCTGTGATATACCTGTTTACTCAGACAGAATTCTTCCATTTTTTTCTTTTCACACGTGGTTAAGTAACTATGATGTAACTAAGAGTAAAGAAATTAATATTGAAGGTGTGGAATCTGCGAAACGCCATTTCATAATTAGAGATCTAAGAGATGCATGTATATGGGTGTGGGGCTGCGTTTTATGATCCTCAATCAAGCACAAGCGTGAAGTTTAAAATTCAAGCTAATGTTTCTATAATGCACTGTGAACTCATCGCAATATCAGAAGCCCTATCATATGTAGTGTCTTTAAATTTCAGTAAATATGTCATTTTCTCAGACTCTAAAAGTGCCCTTTTACACTTGGCTCGGCTAACCTCGAATGTTCGAGGATACCCGATAGCCTATAACATTTTAGAATCCATCTGTAAGTTAAGTGCAATGAATAAAGAGGTTGTCATCCAATGGATACCCTCTCACGTCGGTATCACGGGTAATGAGGAGGCTGATCAAGCAGCTAGATTAGCTATCACTGATGGCATCAATTACAATTGTATTCCACCTTACAGTGAGATATTAAACCTAGTCAGAGAAAAATGTAGACAAGGATGGCGCGAATATTTTGATGAGCGCTCGCTGACAAAAGGAATATGGTACCGCACAATACAATGTGAGCCTCCTCATCACCCATGGTTCCAAAACGAAAATTTGAGCAGAAGGACGGTAGTGACATTGACAAGGTTACGTTCTGGACACATTCCATCACGCAAATTTCAATATTTAATGGGAATATCTGATTCACCCAATTGTCCAGATTGCAATATGATAGATGATGTGTATCATGTGTTGATGGAGTGTAGCCGTAACGAGGTTCTACGACAAGATACTTCTGTTTTTGAGTGTAATCAAAATGTGGGTACATGTAATAGTATTTTGTCATACCCACTCTCTGAAAAAAGTAATGTCCTTGCGAGGCTGTACCAAAGCATTTTGTAAATTCCTTTGTTTTATACTTTTATACTTACTTATTTATATTATTATATTATAAAAAGTACACCCCAGCTCCCATTTTCCATACTGACAAGTCCATCCAAAGGTTATCTGTAAGAGATCACTGTAAGCGATAAGACCGCCCATTGTACCTGCCTGTGTATAAATTTTAAGTTCTTATGTATTTTCTTTCTGTTTGTGGTGTACATTGTTAAAGTATATTTTATTCTATTCTAATACTCTATTAACAAGAGAAAATAAATATTTTCCAGGTTGTAGTACCCTTCCTCACAGAATCATACAGCTCATCACAGGATCCTCCAGAGAAGAGCATTCCTATTTGCACCCTTAAGAATTTCCCCAATGCTATTGAGCACACATTACAATGGGCCCGTGATGAATTTGAAGGTTTGTTCCGTCAAGCAGCTGAACAGGCAGCTCAGTACATGAGAGATCCAAACTTCTTGGAGAGAACCTTCAAGTTGCCTGGAAGTCAGCCTCTTGATGCTATTGAGAGTGTTCGGGTAAGTCATCTGTATTATATATAAAACTAGATGGCCCAGTGAACTTTATTTTGCCTCAGAAGTAATAGGAAGAAATAAAAATGGTTGTGGTGGAAAGTACACTACAAGGTTTATGTAGTGTACCTTCTAGACTTAGTGAGAGAGGTATCTGGAGACCCAACCCCTTTCCCCCTCCCCTTGCCATATCCCATTGTAAGGACTGGCAACGCAACTTTATCACTATATGTGGTCAGGTTGTTGTTCACCATCAGGTGACACATCTGCTTGTTTGGCCCCTATACCATAAAAAACTAGTATTTTTAATTTATATTTGTTTATAACATTCCAGAATGCAATAAATGAACGACCTCTGAACTTTGATGATTGTGTAAGATGGGCGCGTTTGCACTGGGAGACTCAGTATTCAAATCAGATCAAACAGCTGCTGTACAATTTTCCACCGGATCAACAAACTACCAGTGGTGCTCCATTCTGGTCAGGACCCAAACGCTGCCCCACTGCCCTTGAGTTCAACCCAAATGAAGAATTACATCTGGATTATGTTGTAGCAGCAGCTAACTTGAGAGCAGCAGTATATGGACTGGCTCCATGTGTTGACAGGGAAAAGATAGCTCAAGTAGCTGCTAATGTACAGGTAAAATTTAGTTCTAGGCTCAATTGTTATAGCCTTTACAAATTAAATAAATATCTACATTACATAGCACAATTTTTTTCATCTGAATGCTCTTTTCTTTTTGAACATTGTTAAATTTTATATTGCAGGTGCCACAATTCAGTCCAAAATCCGGAGTAAAGATTGCCATAACAGATGCCCAGCTGCAACAAAACAGTGATGATATGGACCACGACAAAGTAAAGAATATGATCTCTGATCTGCCTGCCCCAAATAAACTCGGGGGTCTTAAAATCACTCCTCTGGATTTCGAAAAGGATGATGATACTAACTTCCATATGGATTTCATAGTAGCAGCTTCCAATTTGAGAGCTGCTAATTACAAAATCCCACCGGCTGATAGACATCGTTCCAAACTAATTGCAGGCAAAATCATTCCAGCCATTGCTACAACCACTTCTGTAGTTGCTGGATTAGTCTGCCTTGAACTATACAAGCTCACGCAAGGATTTGATACACTGGAGAACTACAAAAATGGATTTGTTAACCTTGCTTTACCATTCTTTGGATTCTCTGAACCTATTGCAGCTCCAAGCAATACATACTATGATAAAAAATGGACCCTATGGGACCGCTTTGAAATCAAGGGAGAAATTACTCTGCAGCAGTTCCTAGATTACTTTAAGAACGAACACAAGCTGGAAATTACTATGCTTTCTCAAGGAGTCTGTATGTTGTATTCATTTTTCATGCCGAAAGCAAAACGCCAGGAAAGACTGAACTTACCAATGTCAGAAGTGGTAATGAAAGTACAGAAGAAGAAGTTGGAGCCTCACATCAAGGCTCTAGTGTTCGAGCTCTGTTGCAATGATGAAGATGGGAACGATGTTGAAGTGCCGTATGTGAAGTACACCTTACCCTAGTGGGCCGAGTACTGCTGAGCACTTCAAGAACCAACTGTGATGCTCCTTTCGACCGGCCGGTGTATAGACACTTGTGTGATTTTTATTGTGCTTCTGATAAAGCTTTTGTGTATTGATTTATAACGATATTTATAGTAGTCTATTATTTGCTCACATCTCAAGAACCGCGATAGCATTTATTATTTTTATTTTGTTTGTCTTAATAACACAATGTTTGACACCAAATTGGATATTTTAAATTGTAAAAACTGGGTCTGTATATGGAAAATAATAAAATTAAAATGAGCACTTTGTTGTCTTAATGAATCAAATTCACCAGGCCGGAGCTTATATACCATGTATGATCCTTGTTCTCGATGGTCTAGTGGTCGAGCAGAGTGCTTCTGAATCAAGAGGTCGCGGGTTCAAATCCTGGCCCACACTAATGACTTTTCGAAATTAATTTCGAAAGTTATGGTGGTTCGCCGCCTATTCCATTTGGGACGTAAACATAACGGAGAGACGAGGCTTAACAGCCGCTGCCTACACCTGCTGGTAGAAAAGGCGTGAAGTTATGTTATGTTCTCAATATATTAAATCTGTATCTCTATCTTGTCAATATATAATATTAATTTATTTAACAAAACAACTCTCTGAGTGGCAAATCTACGAATTCAAAATATCTTTATTCCTTAGACTTTACAAAGTACTTAGAATCGTCACATAAAAACTACTAGCTAAAATTCGCGGATAGTTAGCTTAGATTCCCTTTCATCACACTGTCTTGAATGTGAAAGCGAGTCTAAATGCCAGTTCCGGCGTCAAGACTTCTTGAGAACTGGCAAGAAACTCAAGGCCGACTCTTTTCAATTTCCAGTTTAACAAATGGTAATAATTACAATTAACACAACAGGAGCAGTTCAATTCCAAACTTTTTTATCGTTTATATAGTCTGCGACACAATAGTAAGCCCTTTGATATAATCTACTTTTAATATAATTCTTAAATTTACCCATGGATAATTCAACCGTGTGGTTTGGAAGTTTATTATAGAAGTGTGCTAACAAGGCAAGACAAAATATTAGGCACCTCAATCGCTTTTTTGACATTCGATCTTTCACAAACACACTCGTGGGTAAAGTACCCAATTATCACAAAATAAAAGAAAAAATATGTTTTAAAATTTTACTTGCTGCATTTAGTATAAAATGTTTGCACAAAATACAGTATTAGAGCATCACAATACTTACACAAAATACATATATAAACAATAATACAGTGTAAACTCATAAGAACAATGACAATAAAAAATCATAAATGGATCTTGTGAAGATTATTTCTTTAATAAATTGGAAAAAACATCGAGAGCATGTGTCTTTCTGCATTCAAATACTATGTGTTACTGTGTTATCACTTTATTTTCGTAACACACGTTGGATAACGTTACTGAAACAAAAAAAGAACTAACAGTAGTTACGTGTAGCCTAAAATTTATAAAATAGGCAACAGAAAGAAAGTTATCTTCTTAAGGAGTGGAGAAGGACTTTCAACAAATAAAACTATCCCCCATTGAACGAGAATATCCCAAAATACTAAAAGCGAAGCTTTACAATATCAACAAAATGTAATAATTAGAAAGACAGACGCTTGCTTGTTTTTGAAGTTGTTAAAGATTTAATTTCCATTTGCTAAAATACAAAAAATGGTTTAGTTGCCTATGAACAATGGCGCTGTTTCCTTGAGATTGAAGGTTCCAAACCCATCCTTAACAATCATTACGTTATTTTCACAGTATAGGACACATAATAGAGTTTACACTGTGCTATGTTTTATTCAATAGCGTATTTTAGTTATTGTATTAACATTATTTTTAAAATAATTATTTTTCGAAAATAATTATACAAAATTTAAGCGTAATTTATAATACCTTTACCTAGTTCCTAAAATAACGCGGAAGTTAGAGAATTTTTAGGTGAACATGACTTTGTAACAGCGTAAAAAATCTTAAACAGTATTTATTTCTAAGACTTTCGCGAATCTCACTCATAGATTAAAACAACTTTTAGGATTAAATCGCGTTTATTTATTACTTATTTATATTTATTTCCCGACGTTTCGAACTCTTTACAGAGATCATTTTCACAAGTGATGAACAAAAAGATGGTAGTTGTTCAAAAGCTATTTTCATTGATATAGAGAGCACCCACTTTTTGGAAATACATATTATATTTTTGGATATATTTTATTTCCAAAAAGTGGGTGCTCTCTTTTGAATAAATTTTGAATAAATAAACCCGATATAATCCTAAAAGTTGTTTTAATCTTAAACAGTATTAAAAAATCTGTCATGGGAATCTGTTGGAAGGGAAGTTCATCATAAAATATTTTAAATATGTACATTGGTTAGCCCCATTCACACAAATACTATTTTGTTGCCTAGATAAAATTTCACAATATTTTCCCAGTAGTTCTTTCGTTTTTGGCATCCATGACCCTACTAGTCACTTTTGGCTACGCTGTTATAATGTTATGTCACCCGGATTTTGGAGTTGATTGAATAAATACTTACAAATAGAAATAGGCTAACAACATTAGGGCAGTTGACTAGAGATCGTAGAGATATAGAAGTATTCGTAATAATGATGAAACTTGGGTACAGTCAGTTTAAAACAATGTTTTAAGGCTAACAAAACATTTGGAATGCATTATTTAAAAAAAATGGTCCCGTGGTCTTCCATTTGGTTGGCAAATTCAATTTGACTTGCTAAAAATACACTTATAGTAAATCAACCCAATTGAATTTTTCTAGTAAATGGGACAATAATATTTTATTTCTGATGTTGCTACCGTAAATAAAACTATAGGCATTTTCGGAGATTCGTTAATATAAAATTTGTATATGTGATTCCAGAATAGATTCAGTATTGCAAGGCCAAAGCATAATCACTATGAAAATATTAAAAGTTAAAATTCATATGTGCGTACACATTAGGCACTTCGGAAGCATCGCTGGAATAACGACATATTACAACTACACATTTTCAATATTAAGATCCTACTGCAACATTAATAATATCCACATAATTGATTTTATTATACATACATACATATATATATACAAAAAAATACAAGTGTACTTTGGATCACACGACTAACATAACTGACCGAGAGAGAAAATCACCTCCCTCTCTCTCTGACTACAATATATTAGCTTATAAATATCCCTCAACTTCAATTGGCTTTGCCCAATCACACATTTCGTAAAACACTCCCAAGAGTCCCAAGTTAATATCTGAGTCAAGGTTTATTTAATGTTAATAAGTTTTATTTTTTCTTTCCCAAAACCTCCATATACTGTGTACTGGAGAAATATACGTAAATATTATAATAAGTGAATTTACAGTGTTTTCTCTATACCAATACCACCTGAGGCTATTGTCAGTTTTAAAAGATTTTAGATAAACCTTGCAGTAGGATCTCACTCAATAATCTTATTTCCTAAAATAGATAATTTTGAACTTGGTTCAATGTTTTTTGTTATGATGCTGGAAATATTATTTTTTATAATATTTTGTTTCAGCAGTAGGTAGTCTGTAAGAATAATATGTTTTAATATAAAATAAAATGTATATGTCGCGGTAAGAGTGAATAATTGAAGATCATTAATAATTATATATTATTATTAATAATTACCAAAAGTCGAGGTTAAAGTGATAAATTAATCACATTTGTCGGTTTTTATTAATAATTTAACCCATAAATGTAATAAGTGGCCAAGGGTTGCGGGGCGGGGCGTTGTGTGCGACGTGCGAGAGGTGCGGGGGGGGGGGGGATGCCACGCGAGGGAACCGCGTAGGCGACGCATTAGTTGGCTCGGTGTTATTGCTTTAAAAGTACATTATTTGTCGTTGCTTACCAGGGTTAGTTAGTTGTTTAGTTTAGGTTAGGTTAGGTTAAGGTTTTTTTTTTGTTTCTAGGCAGGAGTCGGAATCCTCATGGACACCCAAACTACGTCACGTATGAGGTAGTTTGGGTAGTGCCGGACTCTTACCGGCTAAACCTGTCTCCTGCCCTCTATGCTTTCTCCATAGACTGAAGGTCCATGCCCTTTTTGGATTAATGTTGATATTATTTGATTTTGAGTTGTTTTAAAAATTGGTCCCCAGTTCTAACTAATTCGGTATTGCAAAATTTTAGTTTGATTTACTGATCTTATGTTTGTGATAATAGTTCGTTTTCGGTTTAAGTAATAAGTATAGTAATTTACTCGCGCAGTTATGTTGTAAGACTGTGTTTAATATTATAAATAAATACCTGCTGGTCAAAAAACATTGGGTTTTTATTTAATTTATAACTTTTACCAATATGTGTCGTGAATTATTAATAATTACTACTAAGCCCCGTGTTCACGAAGATATGATTAAATCTTATTCAGGCGATTACGCCGTAAACGGGTCTTTATCAATATTTTGCTGTTCACCAAGCACTTAACATTGATTAAGTGCTGTAATCGACCGATTATCTTAATATACCTCAAAGACCTCGTTTAACCGGCGGTTATTGTAAACAAATGTGACATTTCATAAATAAAGTAAGGTGAAGGATCTAATAACGGACACTTGTACTACAGTGTTCATCAAATGTAAAAGCAATACAATCAATTAGTACAAAACACAGACCAAGAGTCATTAGTAAAATATCATATCAATATTCTCAAGAATGCGTAGTAGAATTTATTACAGATACTTGAAGTTATGTATGTAATTATTAATGTATTGTTATGAATACCTGAATAATTTTCTGGGAAATTAATTGTACATTGAAGGGGGTAAACTCGCAAGAGGGTAACCTGCAAGTAACCTGCAAACCTGGTAAGTGACAAACGCGGCCCATACACACATAGATAGTATTCTAGTCGTGTTACAAGGCTTTCAGTTAAGATAGTGAGTGGAGTGGTATGGGAGAGGGAAAGGGTGTGGATATACCTCTCTTACCAAACGAAATGCGGCATGAGTCACATTACTTCGATATTCTGAGAAGCCGTGGTATTTCGAGAATGCGTAGTAGAAGTAGTTGTAATAAATTCTTAGAAATTTGAGAAGGTTATAGGAAAATCTAAAATCGCCATTGATAGACATTTAAGATCCAGTTGTCTATTCCCAGTTATGACACAGACACTACCTAGCATTAGATGTCCAGCCATTGACATTGTTTTTTGTCGTGTCATATACATAATTATGGCAAAGTTAAACAGTATTTAAAAGACGAATAAATGAAATCCCGTTTAATTAAATTTATTTAAAACTTAACTATTTATAACAATATAACCATTCCTTATTCAGTTTATAACTTTAAACCATCGAAAAACTATGTTTTCTTTGAATAAATAAAAAAATATTCATCGCTGGTTTATAGTCCATTATTGGAACCTCTACCCTAAACAAAATATAATGGAAGTCGCTATAAATTACATTTTACATGAAAATAATGTTTTAGACTTTTTTAAATACTCTTAAGCATTGACCTATATGATATAGACTTGTAGTAACCTGCTAAAAGTGTGACCACCGGCCATAAGTCTACAGGCTTATGCGAAGCTTATGTCAATTCAGTCATCTGTCAGACGCAAACCGAATAACAATAGGTACAAAATGGGTAAATGCGTAGTAAAAGAGTGCGATTCAAGATCGGAAACCCATAAGAAATTAACCGGAATTACTTTCCACACGTAAGATTAATGTTTACATTAATATTAAAATACAGTAAAATAGATAAAATGTTGAATTTTCATAATTAGCTTCAGTGATACCACTAAAAACTTAGTTTTAGTTTCCCACTTTTGTGGGAGAGTTATTAATTTATGGAAAAGGAGATTTTAAATATTTTTTGTTATAATAATAACGCTGCAGGGTGCCTAAAGATACGCCGTGACAAGTGGGTGAAAATTATCCGATTGCTGAGAAAAGAAACTGACTGGCTACCTACACCCGGGAGATCATTTATCGTCAATTCAAGTTGATCATTCGCTTATATTAATAAATGCCATAATTAATAAATACTTAAAAATAAGATTGTATCGCGAAAGCAAATTATTCACTCAGACTTATAAAAAAGAGACTAAAAGGCAATTTTATACAAAACTTATGTTACCCCGCTGTGTAACATAAGTTTTGTATAAAATTGCCTAGTAGTGTATAATCAATAATTGCAACACAATCCCCCTTGGTAAGTCTGGTTGTTAGACTTTCTGGCTTCTGACTACCCGTAACGACTACCAAAGATGTTCAAATGACAGCCGGGACCCACCAATTTAACGTGCCTTCCGAAACACGGAGGAACTCGTCATGATAAGATGGTCACCCATCTACGGACCGACCGCGCCAAGCGTTGCTTAACTTTAGGGACCGTACCCATACTACGTGACCCGTTTAGGGGGGGGGGGGAGCGGAGTCTTTAAAATACTACGGTTAGTCACAGGAGCGGGGGGGTGGCTCAGGTTTTTGTCACGTAGTCGATTTTAATGAGAGAAATCTCGTAATTTTCGACCTAGATGAATATTAATGTGATTAAACAGAAAATAATTGTTGTGTTCGTAAATTAAGTTACTGTAAGTTACATACTGTACAGCAATATGTTTTCACAATTAAAGTTGTTCTTTTTCATAATACATAATTCACTAGTAATTTAAGTATGCATGCAGTCCTAACCAATAAAGAGCCAAATAATTATTTTTTTCTATTTTTGCCTGTGAAATGAATAAAAATCATAATTATGAATTACTACGTGAAAGCTAAAGGGGGAGGGGGGGATCTTGGCATATACTACGAGTGATCACCGATGGGAGGGAGGGGTCGAAAAATCTTAAAAAATAGGTCACGTAGTATGGGTATGTTCCCTTATGATCGATCGACCCGTGCGGCTGTTAAATACAACGTTAAATCCACGTTCCGGTCCAGGTTAAATACAATAATTCCCTTTCAATATAATGAATGTAAGTACATTATTTTACTACTCAAGCGTTTTCACTATTTTGTGTATCAGTACATAATTACACACACTGTACACCTTACCTACAGCGCGGCAGCGGTTTAAATCGCTGCTCTAAGGCAGGTGTACACAATTAGGTACAGATGAGTGTGATCCAATTTTTTTCGGAACAGCCGATCTAGTACGGAGTACACAGAGATCGTTGATCCATTCATTATTTCAGTTATCTTGTAATACATCTGATAAGAAATTAATAAGTAATAGTAAAATATTGAATTTATATTTATTAAATATTTTTACGAGTACATGGCTTGAAAAAGTTGGGTAAAATTTCGCATGGGCTGGCCACCCCACACCGCCATTGCAAATTTATATTGCCATCTTTGTCTAATCAAAGTGACGGCAATGTATTTGACATTTGTGTGACTGAGATAGATATATGTTTAATTTTAAATGTCTAGTGGTTTCAAAGCTACGTCATTGCATCTAAAAAGTGGACACACATTTTTTGACGCATTTGTATGAGGTTTGCTCCTCTTGTATATTTAACTCAGTGCTCTTAAGCGAATTATACGGGCACCCCATTTATTCCAAATATGACGAAATTATTTCGAAAATATGACGAGAAAGCAAAATAATAAAACGTATTCAACATTGTCATGGCAACTCAGGCGTTTCCATGACAACAGAGATCAACAGAATAAAACATAATGCTAATGAATAACAAAGGCGTTTATGGTAACTGAATCGCATTGCCATAACACGGTTCACATTTTGCAGTATATATTATTATCCTAACATTTTTGGATGGCGCTCGGATGTAAGTAAATGTATACAGTTTGCACACATTTTATTTTAATAAGTAGCATTATACTACTCATTCGTTCTAATTACAACTGATTACGTAGCAGTCCCCATTTTATTTTTGGTGAACAGCGTTAACTTTATAAGTCCGATTATATTTAGAGCTCTATTTAGCTAACACATCGTTATGTCATAGTTGATGAACTCCAACCTAAAAGTAATAAATTTCGATCGTTTATTCACATTTACCAAAACATGTGGTTATTATAAATAATTTTGTAAAAATATTAATAATTTTCAATTAATCAGATTTACCGTAACATATATAACATAAACTTATAAATGGGAACACTACAGTACGTAAATGTAATCAGTATTAATTAACGAAATGTGAATATATATTTTTTTAAACTGGGATAATTTTAAGCAACAATAATTTTGCTCGAGATTTGGCAACGCTGTGGATTAATATGAAGAATATATTTATGAGTATTTAGTAGTAATAGTTGTCTACATATCGGTGTCAGGGCGGTTTGCCCAGCAATGGGCTAAGAAGCGCGGGAAGCACGCGGGCGGCGCGGGTGAGGGTCAGCGCCACGGCCGCCGGCGCGGGCTGGCCGGGTAACGAGAGCTCTTCTCGCCACTAAACGTCTCTGGAATCATCACGATATTGTCACAGAATTTTTTTCGAACAAAATGCCAAGTCATGCCAAATTTTTTTCATTTAATTTTACTATTTTTCGACTTTCACATTTTTTGACAGATCTTTTATCTTATTTAAATGAGTTCATATGAAATGAAACAATTATGCAATTTTTAAAAGTATTATTTCAGTTGGAAAGAAAATTAATTGCAAAATAAATTCAAGGATTTTAATTATAAAAAACATATCAAAGCATATTCAACGGCCGACCACAGGCAGATGCAAACATAAACCCGTAGAGTGATAAGGTTAGTAAAAAAACAAATATATTGAAAGTATTATAAGCGAACCAAATCATCGTTATACACATGAAATAAATTATATTAGGAAAACATAACATTTCGTGATTTGGCAACATTGCCATATTAAGCACATATTTTTTGGCAAATGAAAATATTAAGCTAGCAACACTGTTTAAAGTAATACCATAGTTAGACTGCGTCATCAGCGATGGCGGCGTTCGTTTGGCGCGAGCGGGAAATGTTCCACTGTGGCTTTGTGACATAACATCCCTGTTTCAGGCAGTTTAGTTGTAGAACATATTGTTTGTTATTCTATTATATTAGACCGTACAGATGAAAATTAAACAGTACACAGAATACACGTTTAATACGCAGTTTATAATCTTTTTACGTTAATTATATTGAGAAAGACGACCTGACTCTAAATACAAACAATATACTATACAAATAGTATCATTAATAATCGAGTGACGTCTTATTTTCTGCCAAACTAATTATGGGCCAGGCAGATAGTATTTTTAAGATTAGAATTATTAGTTTTACATTAGTATTGTTCAGACCCCCCACCAGAAAGTTTCGAAGAAAGAAAATTTTAAATATCTATGTCTAACAACAATCTATGTTCCACTGTATAAAAGTAGTGGTGGGTTTACCGTTTGCTGGCGTTACTAAACTATTAAAAACTGTTTCCTGTGAAATATTGTATTATCATTACGACTACACAATTTCTAAAGTATGAATAGCTATCCGAGAATGACAAGGATGACAAGTTTGTTCGTTGGCAGAACAGGAAAGGAAAGCCTAAGTTGAACAAATTTCCAGCACAATTCCAAGAATCCTTCAACCTTTTATAGAATTTGAGATCAAAATACACTCACGTTTGTTTATAGGTATGATTGGGTTGCCTGGCAGCGAGTGAGCGCCTCCTGCCTCTATCCGCGGCGATCATTGCGCAGCGCTCTGCTGATGTACTAGCCACGAATGTGTCATGCAGAGAGTAACATGCTGCAGTAATCTGAAAGGAATATACAGGTTTTTGTAGTATAAAAAGCATAGCAAGCATTTAATCTTTATTTTTCTAGTTTTGTTAAGATCCGTTTTAACTTAAGGAATTTTAATAGTGGTAGTTTGTTTAATTAATGTCCGAAAATGTATTTTTGCTTTAGAGAGCATACGTTTAAGTTGGTATTGATTATAGCTTTTATGGGATAAATAATAATGGCTGCATGAATGGGCCGGCTCAACCGGTGAAATACTACTTGCCCTCGGAAGATCAACTTAAAATGACTCATGTCGCGTTTCGTTTAGTGAGACGTACCCGGAGGCCCACCCCACTTCCCCATCCTACTCCTTTAAAGATTGGCATCGAACGGTAACACTATATGTGTTGCTGGTGTCCATGGGCGGTGCAGGTTGCTTAGCATCAGGTGACACGCTAGCTCGTTTGCCCTCCTATCCCACAAAAAAAAACTTCACCTCCCTTGCGAGTTCAGTTCGGACAAAGAGATATCTCGAACATATAGAACACGGACAAGGAGAACTCATGCCTGAAATATCGCATACATTTTAGGAGTATACAAAATGAACCACTATAATGAAATATATGTACGAAAACCTATAGATATCTGATAAATATCCAATATTGAAACTCAAACCGGTGCACCCCTTCACAGACAAAAGCGTACCTGTTGAATCAAACGTCTGTGTAAATCCACATCTGCTCCTCTGATACCCTCTCTATCCTGATGCAGCTGAAGGGCGCAGAGCAGGGCATCCTTGATTGTCTGCACTATGCCCTGAACTCGCTCGGTGCGCATCAAACGACGAACGAGATAACCTTTCACGTGTGCGACTATCTTTGTCGCGGCTGCACGCTATGGTGACGGTACATAAAAATGTTTTTGGAACTGTGCACTACAGACAGAGTTTAGACACATGACAAATATTTTTTTGATGTTGAGGATGTTGGAATAAATACAAACTAAAACACTACCAATATAGCAAAAATCGTTTTTTCATTACAACTTTAATGTAACGAACCTTAATTTAACGTCTTCCTCGATTTAACAAATTTTTAGTAATCCCCTTGATTCGTTTACAAGATTCAGTGTAAACAAAAAGTTTCTTTTTTTTATAAATAACGAATATTGTACCAAATTCAACTATCAAAAAGTGTAAATACCTCAATTAACAAATTTTGTCAACTCTAAACCTCGAATAAGGTGCCCAAAAATTAACCTTAACCCCATAGTATGTCATTTGTGATTTTTGCGAAATATTCTAGTTGTAATACATATATACTTTCATTCACCTGCTTTATCAAAACATTATTAACCATTATTCCAGCATTAATTCTCCAATTTTCTTCGCTTCGTTTCCATCACAATTCGCTATGTCTATATATATAAAACCTCAGTTTAAAAAATTACTTGACATAACGAATATTTAAAAGCTACTTCGATTTGTTATATCGAGGTTGCACTGTATGATACTATGCCATCATCAATATATATTAAACAAGTTATTAATTAATAACGGTCTAGATTAGATTCAGCTAAAATGAATAATATTTAAAAATAGTAATTCATCAAATATAATGAAGAACAATCAGAACTAAGAATACCTTGAGAAAACACATTGAGAAGGCATACATACTTTATTTTATAAACCAATTTCTTAAAACACCACAGTGCTATCTATCTACCACAAAATATAATATTTGGGATACATTAAACGAAAACGATATTGAAATGATAAACAAATATGTCCACTACATGAAAACAAACTTCAATTAATGAATGTAATAACTTACCTCTTTTGGTGTCGGTACGCTTTTAGGAGGTGACGTCTTCGTTATTCGAGATAAACCTACAGTTTTGTGTGTACAGCGTTTGATAGTATTCTCTAAGGACTTGGGTTGTCCTAAAGAATTAACATTATTTGACTGCCCCGCATATCTATGACTGGAATCACTTTCTTTTCCTGGTATATGGCCTAAATTACTGTTAAAATGTTTGCTTTTAAATTCGTCACTAGGATCAGAAGGAAAGGTTACATTCAAATCAGCCATCGTATCGTTCGTTCTATCGGTTAGTAGTGGTTCGTTTTGTTCAGATGACATAGAAGTATCATAGGTTAACTGCCTAGATATATTATTGCTCTGTCTGACTGGCGAATGAGTCCGAGTTATGTTACCGTCAGTATGAGTTTTTGGTGATTGAATTTTTGTACCATTATGGCTTTGAGACTTTTGTAGCTCGTTTTTTATACTACCAGATATATCTCTGCTCTTTTGTAATATACTATCACAGTGGTTTATATACCTGTTTGTGTCAGTTAAAGTGGAAGATATTGAACTGTCATGAGAATCCTTATCTGGAGATTTATGATGGATTAACTGACTCAAACTTACTGGGCCTCTGTTCCCGTCATATAACTTATCTGACCATGCTTCTTTAGCCTCGATTGGAGACTTAGGGCAAATTATCTTCAATTGCTTAAAAAGTAAGTTATTCTGTTCCTCAAATACTTGCTGGAGCAGCATCTGTTCTTTTTTCTGTTTTTCAAGTAAGGATGTCATTTGTGCAAGTTGTTGGCTTTGTATTTTTTCATAAAGTTCCCGTACCTTAATTGCTGGATCTTCAGACTCTGTTGACCCATGAATCTGTGTCCCACTATCTTTATGTAGTGGCTCAGTTGCCATAGTACGACTATGATTGCTATTCCTGAGTGGGCTTGTTTGCCTTTTGGTCCTAGATAAGACTTCAGATTTCGGCCATGTCTTACTATTTAAATTGTTTTTTTTGTGCGGCGGGGATACAACCGACTTCGCTCGAGGTTGGTTTATTTGTTTTGAGACAGGTTGTTTTACAGCAGTTTTGCAGGTATTTCTTGCAACATTTTTTATGACATTTTTTTCTTTCAGCTCCAACGCCATTTTAGACCATTTCTCTTTAGCTGTCTGAAGATCCCAACCTTTACGTTTTTTGATAGGGGTTACTACATCAGATAGAGATTCGCTCATGGAAATTAAATTCATGGCAATTCCTTTATCTCGAGCATGGATCTCCAAATGAGCAAGAAGGTGAGGACTAGGGTGTAGCAAGGTATATGAACTTTGTCTCACCAATTTACTGCTTTCTACTTGTGACGCTTTTATGCTTTGACTATGAATATCATTAAGAGATCCTGTGAAGCTTTTAGAACTAAGGGAAGAAGGTCCTTCTTGGGATAAAGGAATTCCGGACAATGTATCAGATGAGAGACCTCTGCTGCTGATAACACAAGAATTATCTTCAAAATTATTAGTTTCGTTACAAGTACCATTCAATTCAAAAATAACCTCTTTCTCTATTATTTCTTTTTTAGTGATTTGATTGTAATCTCTTTCAGGTAATTCTCTAATACATGTGGAATGGGCTTTATGAGATGTGTCAAGTACTTTTCTGCCTGTTTCATTTATACTCAGACTTAAATCGATGATAAAGTTTGAAGCAGTGAACAACGGTGAGGTATTATTTACTATATTCGAATTATCCTTACTAATTGGAGAAGTACGTGCTCCAGATGCAGTTTGAGTAGGCCAGCCAGTTTTTATTTTATCAATGTTTTTATTAGAACCAGTCAGTACGTCTCCTTGAAGCAGTTCATAGCCTTGCTCATATTCAGGAAGCTCAGGTGCATCAGTTATATCTTCAGAATCAAAACTATTATCAAACATCAAAGGTTGAAGGAGTGATATTCTTTTCTCTACTTCTTTAGCAAGTAGTTTATAATATTGCATTTCTTTGCGACATTCTTTTGATAACTGTAATAAACATGGATAATATGAATTCAAATATGTATGTTATGAGGGCACATTGAAAAGTTTTGAGCCTAAACCTTGACATTTAAATTCAAAAGACAAATAATACTGGCACTAAATGGCCACTTATTTTTAAATTATAACCTTTTGTTTTTCTTCTGCCTAAATGCTTCCGCAAAATTTGTGTTCATTTAATAAACGAGGCTCACTGATTCCGCAGAAATGGAAACAATTAAGCACTGTTCCTCCATAAAATTCAAATTCAAAATATCTTTACAAAGTGCTTAGAATCGTCATACAAAACTACAAGCTAAAATACGCGGAGCTTAGATTCCCTTTCATCACACTATGTTGAATGTGAAAGTGAATCTAAGTTTAATTAAAGTTTAGTTTAGTTATTAAGTTTCATTAAAGAATTAATGCCAAAACAAATTTATATAAGATAGGTACATTGTTTTGGAGAATTCTGCTCCATCTATATGCCAATGTCAAAAGATGGGTAGCAGATTTCAAATGTGTCAGAGAAGCATTGCAAGATGAGCCTAGGAGTGATAGGCCACCGATGGCTACCACAGACGAAAATACCAATAAAATATTAGACCTGATTTTGAATGACAGGAGATTGACGATTGCAGAGATAACAGAAGCAATAGGCATTTCTTATGAACAAGTACAGAAAATAATTTTTACCTATCTTATATTTTCTAAGGTGTCTGCCAGATGGCGAAAACAATCGCCAAATAGTATCACTGGATTGTTTGGATCTGTTACAAAGTGATCCTCAATATTTTATTAGCTGTTTCGTAACTATGGATGAAGCGTGGGTTCACCATAACACAGAAAAATCCAAAGTATAATCAAAGCGATTAGTATAGAGAAGGTTAATTAATAACCAACCATGGCTTTAGTTTTTTGAGACTGTAGAGGGGACATTATGGTTGAATACCTTGAAGAAGATACGGGCCATTATTGTACATTCTTACAACTTTTGCGCGAAAAAATAAAAAGGATGGGATGGAACGCGGATTCTTTTCGCATCCTACCCATGGGGGGAGATTACCTTCTCGCCAAAAGATGCTGACGTCGCTGCCGACTCTGTTCGATGGAGCTTTTCGTTCCATCCTCAGTGGTGCGGATTGGTGGCAGATCCCAGCCCTGGTTTGATCGTTCGTGCAAAACGGCGTTACGCCTTAAGCATACACGCCTTTGGTGAGTGGTAGAATAAAGGGGAGGCGCTGGTCGTTAGTTTGAACGTAGCGAAGGACTACGATCCGGTTTGGCACAAGCACTTCTTCTCCCTGCACACACTTCTCTCTGAGTCACCAGTTTTCTCGCGGTGAAAACTGGTGACGCGGGTCACGGGTCACGCTCCGATTTAAAACCCGTGAACACTGGAGTCCCCCACGGCTATGTGCTATCCCCTACGCTGTTTCTTCTGCACATCAATGACATGCTGCATTACAGCAGTTTTCATTGTTATGCGGATGACAGTACGGGGGATGCCCTGTATACCGGGCACCCGCTGATTTCTCGGGAAAACGTCGACTAGGACCGGAACAAACTTGTGTCTGAAATCGAAACTCTGCTTAGTCAGGTTTCGGGCTTTCTCCATTTGAACGCATCAACGACGCGCGGTTAGGCTTGTCGACATCCAAGCTCTTTCCAATCTGCTTGATCTGTTGACGTTGCGGAGAAATGTTGCATCTCGATGCATCATGTACCGCCTACACCACGGGTAGTGGTCTGAGGAATTGTTCGGACTTTTAGCACCCGCTTGCTTTCAGCATCCGCATCGGCTTAATGGTTGGCGATCAACGACAGTGCGTTTCTTGCCACTCACTTCTCCCATATGGAGCCAGCTGCAGGCAACAGTATTCTTGGACCGCTACGACCTAGGAACCTTCTAGAAACGAGCGTAATCCTATCTTAAAGACCGGAATGCTGATATGACGCCCCTGGTGACCACAGCCACCCATGGACCACCATAACAAGAAAGTTTTTTGCCCCAAAGATAATGCGCTCCACAGTTCATACTGCAGTGAAATCAATTGCACAAATACACAATTGGTGCTACATCCACCCTATTCTACGTACATGAGCATGTCAGATTACCATCTCTTCTTCAATCTAAAAAAGCACATGGTAGGAGGAGCCTTTTCATGAATACAAGAAGCAGTGACTGAATATTTTAATGACGAACATTCTTCTTTTTTAGAAGAAGTACTAAAGCTAGAGACAAATGGCTAAATTATATAGATTCAGGTAGTTCTCTAATACATTTGGATAATAAAATAATCCTAATAAAATAACCTGTAATAATTGTTTAATAAAAGTTTTGAGCATGACCTTAAAAAAAAACATACAAAGTTTTTTAAGGTTAGGCTCAAAACTTTTATTAAACAAATACTTTTAATATCATCATCATCAGCCTATTGCAGTCCACTGCTGGACATAGGCCTCTCCCAATGTGCGCCACAACATCCGATTCTCTGCCTTCCGCATCCAGTCTTTACCAGCAGCCTTTCTGAGGTCATCTGACCATCGGGCTGGTGGGCGTCCTACGCTGCGTTTGCCAAGACGCGGTCTCCACTCTATGACCTTCTTGCTCCATCTACCGTCGGTCCTTCGGCAGATGTGACCAGCCCATTGCCACTTCAGCGAGCTTATTCTACGAGCTATGTCGGTTACTCCAGTTCTCTGGCGGATATACTCATTCCTGAGTTTATCTTTCAGAGATACCCCGAGCATAGCCCGCTCCATAGCTCGCTGAGCGACTTTGAATTTGTGGACTAGCCCCACCGTGAGTGTCCACGTCTCGGCACCGTAGGTCATTACCGGTAAGACGCACTGGTCAAAGACTTTGGTCTTCAGACATTGCGGTATAGGCGAGCTGAAGACTCGACGCAGTTTGCCGAATGCAGCCCAACCAAGCTGAATCCTCCTTTCGGCCTCCTTCTCGAAGTTTCGTCTACCTAACTGGATGATTTGGCCTAGGTAGACGTATTTGTTAACGACTTCGAGAATTGACCCTTCGACGCTTATCGGTCCGGGCACGACATGTTCATTGAACATGACCTTGGTCTTGTCCAAGTTCATGCCCAAACCGACGCGCCGGGAGGACTCGTCCAGGCTGCGCAGCATTCCGCTTAACTGTTCCAGCGACTCTGCCATTACAACAATGTCGTCGGCAAACCGAAGATGCGAGATGTACTCACCGTTCACGTTGATACCCTGTCCAGTCCAATCCAGTGTCTTAAAAACGTCCTCCAGAGCATTGGTGAAGAGTTTGGGAGATATAACATCTCCCTGTCTTACACCTCTATTCAGCTCAATGGCGGTCGTCGCCTGGTCCTGTATCTGGACAGCCATCGTGGCGGTGTCATACAAGCATCTCAACACCTCGATATAACGCCAGTCAATCCGACATCGCTGCAGTGCATCCAGAACTGCCCAAGTTTCGATGGAGTCGAAGGCTTTTTCGTAGTCCACGAATGCCATACACAGCGGCTGATTGTACTCTTCGGTCTTCTGTACAATCTGCCGAACAGTATGGATGTGGTCCACGGTACTAAAGCCTTTTCGAAACCCGGCCTGCTCCGGAGGCTGGAATTCGTCGAGTCTTGCAGCGAGACGATTCGTGACGACCCTCGAGAACAACTTGTAGATATGGCTCAGGAGTGAGATGGGTCTGTAATTCTTCAGTAAGGTTTTATCACCTTTTTTGAAGAACAGCACCACCGCACTCCTGCCCCAAGCCTGTGGTGTTATGCCCTGGTGTATGACGGAATTAAAAAGACTTGCTAATTCCTTTAGGATAGGAGTCCCGCCGGCTTTTAGAAGCTCTGTAGTAATTCCGTCATCACCGGGTGCCTTGTTGTTCTGAAGTTGCCCGAGAGCCGCACTAATCTCGCTTTCAGTGACATCGGGAATGTCCTCACTATAGTGACGCGTTAGCGGGGCTCTGTGGTCATCATCGCTGTGTCTCGTCGGCTTGGTCATCCGTGTGGAATAAAGGAGCCCATAAAAAGATTCTATCTCTGCGAGAATCTCAGGCTTAGAGGTGACGACACGTCCATCCGCAGTTTTCAGCTTCGTCAGATGGGGCCTTCCAAGCTGCTGAGCGAACACTTTCGACCCTTTGTTGCGGTCGATCGCGTCCTCGATTGCTCGAGTATTCGATCGACGAAGGTCACGCCGCATCAGCTTTCTAATACGCTGGTTTAGGCTTTTCCATTCTGACGAAGACAGCTGGTCGGATGGAGTTTCTCGTCTTTGCCTCATCAGCTCGAGTGTCTCAGCAGAGAGCTTGGACTCCTTTTTCTGCGATATCGGGAACAGCCTTTGAGACACTTTCCTCAGCGTGTTGACCACAGTGTCGACTTTTTCGTCCACGTTGCCTGTGGTTTCCAGCAGATCGAATCGATTTTTAAGTTCCGTTTGAAACTTTTCGGTTTCGGCTATTTGGAGTGGCGTAGGTCGGAGAATAGACCTTATCTTCCGGGTCCTTTCAGCTTTGAAGTTAATGTTTAGAGAGCCTCGAAGAAGTCGGTGATCACTTCCAGTATTGAACCTGTTGATCACAGAGACATCTCTAAATATATGCTTACTATCCGTAATGATAAAATCTATCTCGTTCCTTGTCACAGAATCGGGGCTTCGCCAAGTCCACCTCCTGTGGAGACTCTTCTTGAAGAATGAATTCATCAAGAAAAGCCCTTCAGACTCCAGGAAGTTGACCAGCATCTGGCCCCTGTGATTCCGGCACCCCAAGCCATATGGACCGATTTTCGATTCGCCGCGTTCTTGTACTCCCACTTTGGCATTGAAGTCCCCCATAACAACGCTGTAGTGAGCCTTGGCGGTACAATGTATTGCTTTCGCAATATCCTCGTACATAGCCTCGGCTATCTCGTCAGAGTATGTCGAGGTCGGCGCATATACCTGTATAACCTTCAGGGTGTACCTGTTGGTGAGTTTCAGTACAAGGTACGCTACCCTGGTCGACACACTACTGATCTCCACAACGCTGCTAACGAGGTCTTTGTGAACGAGGAAACCGACACCCCCCTGGGAGAGCTGATCACCTTCCCGAAAGTAGAGTAAGTTGCCTGACTGTAGGGTTATCGTGTCCTCCCCCTCTCGCCGGACTTCAGATAGCCCTAGAATATGCCAGTTCAAGCAACTCAGCTCTACCTCGAGTTCGGTGAGGTGTTGGTCCAGCCGAAGACTGCGTCCATTATAAGTGGCCACGAGTAGTTGTTTTTGGCAGCCTGCCGTAACCCGGAGATTCTTCGCACCCCCTGTCCCACCGTTACCACGACCGCTGCCTTGGCCGGGAATAGCGGGACCACCGGGAACTGGGGGCCGTTGTTTTGGTGCTTTTTCCATAGGGAGGTTTATGCCCATAGTCCCCACGCTGGGCAAACGGGTTGGAGACCGCAGGGGTAAACCTCTTGTAGATAGGGACGCTGCTGCCCGCCCCCATCAAGAACATTTAGGTTGACCCAAATTTTTGAATGGTTATCCCGCCATTTTTCGGTGTTGTGCTGTGTAAGCTTGTCAGCCATATGTTTTTATTTCGCTCCCGGCTGACTGAGAGGAACTTTGAATAAACTGAACTGACTTTGAACTTTTAATAAACTGATTTTAATAAACCTTCCAACTGGAATGAAACTAAAGTAACACATACTATTTGCCGTATTTCAATAGTAATACTTTGGTACACATTTACATAAATTGACAGGGGGATGATAGAGAAAATATTGTCCATTTGCTTGATGTAATTATATTTTGAAGAAAGAAGGTAACTAAGAAAAATTGAACCAATTGTCTGATAAGAAGCTGACAAGCTGTTGTAATAGCTGTTCATTCACTAATGTTATTTATGCTTTTGTAGTTGTTCTTGACCTATGGTTATAATCTTAGCTTTATTGTCATAAAGCTAAGATTATAACCATAGGTCGGAGCCGGTAGTGATTATTTATATATACTTGCATCAAGATATTATAATATAGACATGCCATTTTATCATTATTTGAAATGAAACAAAAATATCAATAAATAGTTATCACGTCAAGGGCCCCAATTTCAGCCGTACCAATTATATACAGATGAAAAGGCGGTAGCTACGCCTCTGCAACTATCTCATCTAACTGAGGCAAGGTCACATAATAATATGACCTTGCTTCTGTAGCAGAAATTGGAGATTTGACACAAATTATCTTCAGTTTCGAATGGCCACTTCTGAGAAGTGGGATCTTATCCGGCCACAAATCAATGACTTTATTGTATTGATTGATTGACTTTGTTTGCCCCACTATCACGCGCCATTCGTTTAATTAATACTATTTCATTAGAAATTTATTAATCTTATTATGTTTGAATATATTTTGTCTTACAATATTGATTTAGGAATACCTGTAATGATATTGTAAATGTTTTTATTAAATAAATATTTATTTATTTTATGTTTACATTTAACTTACTTTTATAAATATATTTTGATTATTATATTTAAATTATACTCACAACTGGGGGCAGTAGCGGCACACCACTGATTTTCATACAAGATATATACTGCCCAGGTTGTCGAACAGATTTCACATCCCACGGATCATCCATCGTGTGTAGATGCCGCAAACTTTTCTACAACAATGTGATGGCTAATCTACTTTCATGTAGCAAGCTATTTAATCAAATTTCAACAATAACATCACTAAAGGAAATTTTGTATCACTTTTCAATCCATTACATGTATTGTATTAAATCACAAAATTTGAACCTTATGTCCAGGAAATTTGATTGCGCACCGACGGCATATTTAATGTACTGTTACTGGCGATTACGTCAGCGTTTAAATATTAACAGAATATGTTATTTGTGTATACTTGACTGGAACTTGGAATTATAAAACCATCGTAATTACTTGTACTTCGATTTTGAAATAAAGGTCGCACAAAACTTTAGAGGAATTATTTTTGATTGAGTTCTCACTCATTTATATACTCTTTGCAGTTCTCATGCGATGTAAACATTTATAGTCACATAAATAACCATCCACAGACAGGTATATTTAATATCAAAAATTAACAACCAATTACAACGGTTTATTTGATTTAGGAACATAAAAAATTTAAACAAACTTTTGTTCCATAATAAAATAATACATGTTGCCATGGTAACACTTTATATCGAATCAACTAGCAACTTAATCGATTTTTTCCAGGTAGTAGTTAATACAAACTCTAATCTGTTAAAATAAAACCAGGAAGAAAACCATACAGTGGTCGAGCACCCCGCTTTTGAGTCCTGGCTCACACCAATGACTTTTCGAAAGTTATGTGTGATAAATATTGATGTGCGACTTTGTGCCTGGTGTGGCAATAGGTTCGGCACCTATTCCATTTTGGGAAGTAAACGTAACGACAAGACGAGGCTTAACAGTCAATGCCTACATTTTCGGGTACAAAAAGGCTTGAAGTTATGTTATGTTTAAAACCAGAAAGTTTTACGGTGGTAGAAACTAGCACCATCCAGTTCACTGCATGAATCTGCCAGGTGACTGGTCAAACACCACGACCTCTTAGAAAATTAACGTCAAGTGGTTCAAAGAGCCCCCAAGCCCCGCAGAAATCAAAAGGCGACCGCGAGGGAGGTTACTACCTTCCCCCCCTAATCTACCTACCTTACGCTCAATTTGCGCTACTCATTTTTCGACATTCCTGCTAAATGCGCACGAAGAATAACCATTTCATCCACCTTTTCAGTTTTCCTTTAAAACTACATAACTTTCCTCATCATTACATTTTTTTTAATCATAAGTCATCATTTCTCATCCTACTTCCTTAAATATCAGCAACGCAAGTGTAACACTATTTGTGTTATAGGTGTCCATGGGCGGTGGTAGTGACTTACCATCAGATAACTCGCTTGCTCATTTACCCTCCTATTCCTTAAAAAGACATGCGTATTAGTTGAGTAGATACTTCGATAGGCCCCCAAATAGTTTAAGCCGAGAGCCCCACAAGTTAACGATCCGCCCCTGGAGCAGGCTTGATCAGACAGTGTTAATTATTATAATATATAATATTATTATAATATATATATTAATTATTATAATAATTTATTTAATAATATTAATTATTAATATTACAGAAAAGGCAGTATTCTTTCTAAGCTTTAGCCTGTCCAAATAGTGTTATTGAAGGGGTTTTTTGGCGGGAATGCAGTGTTCCCAACTCTACCAACTTTTAGGTAGATCTACCAACTTTTAAGATTTCTCTCAAATCTACTACCTTACAAAGAAAATCTACCAACTTTTTGTATAAAAAATATTTTGATTTTATTTTTATATTGTTTAATTTTCTTTGCACACAATACGTTAAAAACAGCGCGCTTTTGCGTTCTTGACAGTTGAAATGTATCGATATACATCAGCCAATAAGAAACCTCGGCTTATTTATTGCGAGCTTCCTAATGACTAACTTCAAGACTCTCATGAACTTACTATGTATTTTGATATGTAAAGCGAAGCGTTAATGTTATTGACTGAAGTATTTTAGTACTATTCTGTACTATTGGTCTATCTAAACATTAAAAACGGACTCTCTTCAGGGACTTTTACATACGAAACGATTCATCAATGAAAGCTCTGAACAACCAGTACCTACGCAAGATCATTATAGATTACATACATACACATACATAACTTCACGCCAAATCCCTTGCGGGGTAGGCAGAGAGAACAGAGCGCCATAGGGCACGATTCTTACACACCTCACTCGCTTCGTTGACTTTCATAACTCTTTTCATGCACGCGCGTCGGTTTTTGAGGCTCTTAACATCACCTTCCTCCAGAACACGTTCTATTTGGTCTTGGAATGTGTGTCTTGGCCGTCCTCGACTCCTACATCCGTCCGCTTTTGCATTGTATATCTGCTTAGTCAGTCTTGCGTCAACCATTCTTTCTACATGTCCGAACCATCGGAGCATGCCCTTTCTTACTTTTACACCGACACTCTCTTTCAAACCAACTTCCTTCCTTACAACCTTGTTTTCTACGCGGTCAGCGAGAGTCACTCCGCAGATTTTGCGTAGAGCCCTCATTTCTACCGCGTTTATTCTACTTTCATGCACACTCTGCCATACCCAGCTCTCGCTTCCATAAGTTAGTGTTGGGATCAGGACTGCATTGTGGATTGCTAACTGGGCCTTTCTGCTAATATTTTTTGCGCCCAGGAATCTGCCCAACACTCCGTTTACGCTATTTCCTATCGCCACTCGTCTTTCTAGATCCGCGGTGTACCTTCCATCTCTGCTAAAAGCGCATCCAAGATATACAATTTCATTCACCTGTTCCAGCACTACATCATCAACCATTATCCTTGCATCTGTTCTGGATTCCTCCCTTTCAAACACCATGACTTTCGTTTTCTTCGCATTCAACTGCAAGCCTTTAATCATGCAATCATCTTTCATAGTAGTGACTAGTGTTTGCAGGTCCGACGGCGATTCGGCTAGAAGCACAGCGTCATCTGCGTAAAGCAAGCAGCTCACAACTAGGTCACCCATTCGCAACCCTACATCCATCGATCTCATTCTCTGGAGACAACTGTCCAGGTACAGGATGAACAGTCGAGCGGACAGCACGCAACCCTGTCTGACGCCGATATTGACGTCAAACCAGGGGGACAAGCCGCCGTCAACACGCACACACGCTGTGCAGCCCTCATAAGTGGACTGCACAGCGCGCAGCAGTGCTCCGCTCACCCCGTAGCCCGGGAGTATATCCCACAGATCCTTTCGTAACACTCTGTCAAACGCTTTTTCCAGATCCACAAAACCGCAGAAAACCTTCCGGTTAACAGCCAGTTGTTTCTCCACGATGTTGCGGAGAGAAAAAATCTGATCCATGCACCCTCGTCCGCTTCTGAAACCACCCTGAGCCTCCCACAACACTCCATCAGATATCACCCTCATTCTCCTTTCAATAATTTTCCCATACACTTTTGCTGCTAAACTGATCAAACTGATGGCCCTGTAACTGGCGCACTGCATACGTGATCCCTTACCTTTATACAAGGGCACGATGACAGCGCGCCTCCAGTCCATGGGAACCTTACCCGACCTCCAGCACAGATTGCTCAAGGTCAGGAAAGCATCCCGGACACAGGTTCCACCGTGTTTGATCATTTCAGCAGACATCATATCAATTCCAGCTGCCTTACCATTTTTCATACTTCGTATCGACCATTCAATCTCTTCCATTGTAATGTCCTCATCAGATGTTGGCGCAGCGGTGTCAGCCGTAGGCTCACTCGCGGCGCCCACATCCGGAACATACTCATACATTTCCCCAAAATACTCACTCCACCTGCCCAATACATCGCTTGGGTTTGCAAGAATGTCACCAAACTTAGACATAATTTTGTCCATTCTGGTTGTTGACGAAGAACCCCGAGACTTTCTAACTTCCCTCCAGAAGAGTTTGTTATTCGCCTCGAAGTTCTCCGTCAACCTCACTTCCTCATTCGCGACAAGTCTTTCACGCTTCTCTTTCACTAAGGCTTTGGTAACATTCCTGCAGCGGCGGTAGCTCTCATACTTTTTCTCTGTCATACTATCATTCTGGTTCAAACTTGAGACATAATCCAACCATGCTTTTTTCTTTCTTTCGACGCTGGATTTCACATCCGCGTCCCACCAGGCGTCACCTCTCAGAATCTTATGCCTCTTTGCACTACCACATACTTCTTTTGCACTATTCACTATACTTTCTTTCATTCTTTCCCAGCATTCTTCAACACCTAGGTCAGAAAGACTCGTCTCATTGAGTCTTTTACTGACTAGGCCTACATACATACTCCGTACACTTTCATCTTCTAATTTCTCACATTTTATCCTTTTAAGCTCTCCGAAATGGGTACGCACTCGCCAGTGTCTCCACTTCTTGAAAAGGCCCACGAATCGTCTTACCACCAGGTAGTGGTCCGTATCAAGAGCGGGGCCTCTGTAGGCTCTTGTATCCCTTAGAGTATTTCGGAGACGACTATCTATCAAAATCAAATCTATCATACTCTTTTGCTCATTCCGTCTCCACGTATACGTGTGAATATCTTTATGACGGAATAATGTGTTGGACACAAGGAGGTTCCGTTCCAGACATACATCCAATATCGGCTTACCAGCATCATTCACTCTCTTGTCACCATTCGGACCAAGGACAGCCTCCAGGCCGTCTCGCTTGGTTCCGACCCACCCATTAAGATCTCCACACACAATTATCCTTTCATTTCCCTCAACTAGATCCAGAATATCCCTAACAGTTTCCCAAAAATCCTCGAGTTCGCGGGGATCCGCGGAGCTAACGGGAGCATAAGCTGCGACCAGGAAAACTCGCGTGATCCCCAGTTTTATTCGAACCCAAAGATGTCTTGGGCCTACCAACTCATAATCTTTCACTCCGGAAGCAAAGCGGGAGGAGAGAACGACTCCAACACCCCCACTGGCACGGACGTCCGGGTCCACTCCGGACCATAGGGCTACCACGCCACCGGGGAGGTCCTCGGCCTCCCTCCCCCTCCGCTTTGTCTCCGTCAAACATAAGGCATCCAGGCATCTCTCATTTAATACATCCATCATCTCATTCATCTTTCTTGCCATGCTACCTCTAACATTCCACGTGCCTATACGGCACTCCCCTCTCCTCGTCCCGCCAGGATTGGCGCTGCGTGAAGGGTGGCGGCCCCCTTCGCCGCATGCGCATGCAGCCGCACCGACGGGGGCTAATCGGTGCCCGTCGCTTCCGGGGCACGCCCTAGCAGCCCGTCCGGCTGAGTTTGCTTTGGTCAAGATTGCGTCCCACTGGGACGGCAGGGATCGCGACGTGCACGCTCTTGACATGACCCCCAAATGTCATCATTATAGATTATTTAATCAAAATATGTATTCTTTTAAAGGATAGAGTATTATAAAACGTATAATTTATGTTTAAACATAAGATAAACATATTTTATTGTTATGTATAACAAAAATTAAACTATTTTGTTTTTTAATAAAAAAAAATTTTAGCAGAAAAGTGCATTTCAGTTTCCGGCCCTCATTGTGAAGTACATTATGTAACATTGATCTCTTTAATCCATAATATGCTTTGATTTTTTTATGAATATTGTCCATTTTTTAATTAATATTCATTTTTTTACTAATACAGATAAAGTGATTACATTTTTACGAAAAAAAATGAATTAAAGGTATCACATCTTAGGGTAGGATTTTATATAAAACTCGAAATTATAGTTGGTAGATCTACCTACTTTTCGAATTGAAGATGGTTGGAAACTACAAACTTTTGAAATTGCATCTACCTACCCGGTTAAATTCGAGTTGGTAACAAAGTCTTTGGAAAACAAAGTACCTCAGGTGAGTACCGGCGAAGCCGGAGAATCCCACCCTGGCGGAGTCCCGCCAGGGTGGGATCCCGGATCCCGGTGGAGCCCCGCCGTATCTGAGGGGGGCACAAACTGCCAAGCTGCCGCTAGGGGCAGCAAAAGCGTGGAGGGCGCAACCCGCGCTGATAATTCGGCATCAGCCGATAATACCGGACTGGACACTACACCCACCTCCGGAAAGTTCTGGAGGGGTGATGGAGGAGAGGACGGGGAGCCTAGCTCTGGGCGGTCACATCATCATCATCAGCCTATTGCAGTCCACTGCTGGACATAGGCCTCTCCCAATGTGCGCCACAACATCCGATTCTCTGCCTTCCGCATCCAGTCTTTTCCAGCAGCCTTTCTGAGGTCGTCTGACCATCGGGCTGGTGGGCGTCCTACGCTACGTTTGCCAAGACGCGGTCTCCACTCTATGACCTTCTTACTCCATCTACCGTCGATCCTTCGGCAGATGTGACCAGCCCATTGCCACTTAAGCGAGCTTATTCTACGAGCTATGTCGGTTACTCCAGTTCTCTGGCGGATATACTCATTCCTGAGTTTATCTTTCAGAGATACCCCGAGCATAGCTCGCTGAGCGACTTTAAATTTGTGGACTAGCCCCACCGTGAGTGTCCACGTTTCGGCTCCGTAGGTCATCACCGGTAAGACGCACTGGTCAAAGACTTTGGTCTTCAGACATTGCGGTATGGGCGAGCTGAAGACTCGACGTAGTTTGCCGAATGCAGCCCAACCAACTTCGGCCTCCTTCTCGAAGTTTCGTCTACCTAACTGGATGATTTGGCCTAGGTAGACGTATTTGTTTACGACTTCGAGAACTGACCCTTCGAGGCTTATCGGTCCGGGCACGACATGTTCATTGAACATGACCTTGGTCTTGTCCAAGTTCATGCCCAAACCGACACGCCGAGAGGACTCGTCCAGGCTGCGCAGCATTCCGCTTAACAGTTCCAGCGACTCTGCCATTACAACGATGTCGTCGGCAAACCGAAGATGCGAGATGTACTCATCATTCACGTTGATACCCTGTCCAGTCCAATCCAGTGTCTTGAAAACGTCCTCCAGAGCATTGGTGAAAAGTTTGGGAGATATAACATCTCCCTGTCTTACACCTCGATTCAGCTCGATGGAGTTCGTCGCCTGGTCCTGTATCTGGACAGCCATCGTGGCGGTGTCATACAAGCATCTCAGCACCTCGATATAACGCCAGTCAATCCGACATCGCTGCAGTGCATCCAGAACTGCCCAAGTTTGGATGGAGTAGAAGGCTTTTTCGTAGTCCACGAATGCCATACACAGCGGCTGATTGTACTCTTCGGTCTTCTGTACAATCTGCCGAACAGTAAGGATGTGGTCCACGGTACTAAAGCCTTTTCAAAACCCGGCCTGCTCCGGAGGCTGGAATTCGTCGAGTCTTGCAGCGAGACGATTCGTGACGACCCTCGAGAACAACTTGTAGATATGGCTCAGGAGTGAGATGGGTCTGTAATTCTTCAGTAAGGTTTTATCACCTTTTTTGAAGAACAACACCACCGCACTTCCGCTCCAAGCCTGTGGTGTTATGCCCTGGTATATGACGGAATTAAAAAGGCTTGCTAATTCCTTTAGCATAGGACTCCCGCCGGCTTTTAGAAGCTCCGTAGTAATTCCGTCATCACCGGGTGCCTTGTTGTTCTGGAGTTGCCCGAGAGCCGCACTAATCTCGCTTTCAGTGACATCGGGAATGTCCTCACTATAGTGACGCGTTAGCGGGGCTCTGTGGTCATCATCGCTGTGTCCAGTTGGCTTGGTCATCCGTGTGGAATAAAGAAGCCTATAAAAAGATTCGATCTCTGCGAGAATCTCGGGCCTAGAGGTGACGATACGTCCATCCGCAGTTTTCAGCTTCGTCAGATGGGACCTTCCAAGCTGCTGAGCGAACACTTTTGACCCTTTGTTGCGGTCGATCGCGTTTTCATTGCTCGCGTATTCGATCGACGAAGGTCGCGCCGCATCAGCTTTCTAATGCGCTGGTTTAGGCTTTTCCATTCTGACGAAGACAGCTGATCGGATGGAGTTTCTCGCCTTTGCCTCATCAGCTCGAGTGTCTCAGCAGAGAGCTTGGACTCCTTTTTCTGCGATCTCGGGTACAGCCTTTGAGACACTTTCCTCAGCGTGTTGACCACAGTGTCAGCTTTTTCGTCCACGTTGCCTGTGGTTTCCAGCAGTTCGAATCGATTTTTAAGTTCCATTTGGAACTTTTCGGTTTTGGCTATTTGGAGTGGCGTAGGTCGGATAATAGACCTTATCTTCCGGGTCCTTTCAGCTTTTAAGTTAATATTTAGACAGCCTCGAAGAAGTCGGTGATCACTTCCAGTATTGAAACTGTTGATCACAGAGACATCTCTAAATATATGCTTACTATCCGTAATGATAAAATCTATCTCGTTCCTTGTCACCGAATCGGGGCTTCGCCAAGTCCACCTCCTGTGGAGACTCTTCTTGAAGAATGAATTCATCAAGAAAAGCCTTTCAGACTCCAGGAAGTTGACCAGCATCTGGCCCCTGTGATTCCGGCACCCCAAGCCATATGGACCGATTTTCGTTTCGCCGCGTTCTTGTACTCCCACTTTGGCGTTGAAGTCCCCCATAACAACGTTGTAGTGAGCCTTGGCGGTTTAATGTAGAGAGATGGCGCCAAAGTACTTCCCCGACGCGGGGAAGAGGCCTCCCTGAGGCACGAGCGGCCCGCGGCGGCCGCCGCGGATCGCTCGCGGGCGCCACCGCCTCCGCCATCGACCTCAGTCAGGCCTGCGTCGGGAGCGGGAGCTGGTGGCGAGACCTGGGCGACGGTGGTGGGCCGCAAGGCCGCTGCCGTCGCCAGGAAGGCTGGCGCCGCCGCCGCCGCTCCTACACCGGCGCAGGCGAAGGCTAAGGCGAAGGCCAAACCTACGGGACTGCCTAAGCCCCCCAGTACCGCTGCGGTGGTGGTGACGGTGCCTCCAGACGCCGGCACCACGCTCGCGGCGGTGATGGAGGTTGCCAAGAGCCGCATTAAACTTGCGGATCTTGGCATCTCCGGGGGGCTTAAGATCCGAAGAGCGATGACCGGGGCTCTCATGCTCGAGATCCCCGGTCCGGACAGCTTTGCTAAGGCCGACGCCGGCGGGGACAAGTCTCGCCCGATCCCGTCGACCAGGACTCGGCGCTCGGCCGCCCAGGCCGGGCAGACCTCCAGCGTGTGCTGGGCCGAGTCCAGGTCGGATGCGCAATGGTGGCATCTCGCCGTCTCTTCACGTTTTATTCGACTCAGATACTCACCGAAGCACCCATGCCCGGTGAGTATCTGAGTCAACCTATAGGTGACAGTGCCCCATTTACGGAGCACCCAGGCCTCGAGGTGGGGCAGGACGGCCCCGACGGCGCGTGAACGCGTACCGCCCTGGAGGACCAGCGCGTCGCGCCAGTCCCCCAGGACCCGCCGGAAGGCCTCCCGCCTCCGCACTTCGTGTCCCCGCGCGTCCCCCCCTCCCCGGCCGAGATCGTACGAATTAAGTTTCTCACCACGAAATTATTTAAAAAGAACAATTTATATTTTGAGTCAGGGTGACCACCTTTTATTTATGATTAAGCAGTAATTAATTATTGTTACAAAAATCCCATCTTATATACTATACAATTGCTGAGTGTGCCCTAGATATAATATTAATATAATTTATTATTTATTGCTTACAAATCTAATTGAGGCGTATTGGGGTTCCTTAACACCTCCCCCCTCAAGAGAGAAATTATCTGAAGGCCTTGAAGACGGCTCAGTATAATTTCGTTTAAATAGGTATTACCTTAAATCTGTATTGTAAAACAATTAAAAATATTAAAATTAGAATAACATACAAGCAGATTGTCCATACACTAACACTTAATGTTATTGATTGGTCTTTGGTAGTGTCACTTAATTCACTGAATTTAACAATTTGTAAAATGTCTTTCACTTCACTAAGGTCCGTATTTCGCAGATCTAATTTGTTGCTTCTTCTTTTGATGTCCTGCTGTAGCTCTGGCATCTTGACCAATGTCTGCTGGGGGCTAGTGAATGTACTATTAGTGACACCATATAAATATATTTCACCTGCTTGAGTTTCGCATCGTGCGTTAGGGGTAATTAAGTAGGTTCCCCGAACGTTGTACTTATGTATTTCACTATTGCAGTTTTCTGAGATAATTAAATTTTCTTCTGCATATATTAACCATTGATTGTCGAACAATCTCTGTATGAGGGTTTTTTCGATTTTAATCTGGTTCTGAAAGCACCTGCTGTAGTTCGACTTTATTAACATAATCTGTTCTATACATGTTTCTGCTGGATACTGGGCTAGATTGTTTTCTGAGCAGATAAATTTGTTGTCCTCAATTTCTTCGCATGGGTTGGCTACGGGTATTTATTTTAATCTATTCACCATTAAATAAGGATATTCAGGAATTATGACATGGGTTTTTGAGGAATTATAAATAGGTATGGGAACAACCTTGTAATAATTATATGTGTCAGAGTCTATTAGAGGGATCTCTAACACAAAGACTAACTTGTCATAATCTAAGCAACGATTAACTATAATGTTGTGTATATATCTATAATCAAACTTAAAAATTTACTAAGTATTCCTAGCATGTTTACTAACTACTAATAAAATATTAATTAATAATGTACCTTTAATTATTAATTGATGGAACTAATAATAACTTGAGAATTATATTATTTTCCATCTTTTTCTTTTCTTTCTACTCTTCCACCAATGTACTAATTTTTGGTTTAGCTTTTCATCTATAGTCTCGTTTAAAATTGGAATACCTATATGTTCCCTATTTGATAACGATTTAACTATGACTGCATCATTCAATTTCTTAGGGTATAAATGTACGGGGGCACTCCAGGGAGAATATGACTCCTGGATAATGTTATCCCTCAACATTTTATCCACTTGATTTGTAATTTCTCGCGCCTGCACGGGAGGTAGCCTATAGGTTTTAAGATTTATAGGATCCTCATTTTTAGTTCTAATACTATGCTTAACATGACTCGTGATAGATAACAGAATATCCTCACAATAAAAATTATCCTTATTTTCGCTACATATACCTTGTATTGCTTTTCGCATACATAGGTTCACGTGTTCTAACCTTATTTTTTGTAAATTATTTGTAAGTGACCTATTATTTCTTTCATTAAAATCATTTGCTACGTTTACATTAATTACTGGCCTTAATTCGTGAGGCATTGTTTTAAAGGGCCCAGTTACTACTAATGTTTCTGCTTCGTCAGTATAATTTTGAATGACTGTCGAAGCGAAACTATTACACACCTAACTAATGCGGTGGGCATTTGAATCCCTACCTTAAATTCTACAAAATTTAATACAGCTTCCACATCAAGTAAAGTGACTGGAAGGCTTACTCTAATTTCACTACGAGGAGGTAAATAGTAGACCTCTCTCATAGGTGGAGAATAATTTGTAGGTATATTCGTATTTGCTTTATAATAATTAAAATGTTAAGCAATAACCTACATACACATCACACGAAATGTGTAAACCTAGCAGAAAAGAAAAATTCGTAATAAAATATAAGAATTAAAACTAAATGTTTATGTTCAAGTATTATCACGGCGTTGTCCAATCCCTAATAATACACAAAAGACACATAAACTATACAAGGTTTGGAGACGGTCTGGAAAGCTGAAAGGATAGTGAAAAGTTTTACTCACAGTACCGCAGCTACTTCCATGCTCCTTGAATTACTGCCCGGTGGTCGGTGACTGCTCTGGGTGGCTCCTTAATAAATTTGTTTGTGGTCAATATCTGCTAAACCGTTGAAACGGACGTCGGGACTTCTTGTTGGTAGAGTTGGATACCAGAAGATCTTGATTGCAAGATATCCTACCGGCTGCGCCAATTAAGTTTCTCACCACGAGATTATTTAAAAAAAACAATTTATATTTTTAGTCAGGGTGACCACCTTTTATTTATGATTAAGCAGTAATTAATTATTGTTACAAAAATCCCATCTTTTAAACTATACAATTGCTGAGTGTGCCCTAGATATAATATTAATATAATTTATTATTTATTGCTTACAAATCTAATTGAGGCGTATTGGGGTTCCTTAACATACGCGACTGCGTACATCTCGGCCAGGATGATGAAGGGGGGATAACTCGCGAGGACTGTCGCCGCCTCGTACGAGATGGTATGGTACCCCCGTACGATCCGTATGGCCATGATCCGCTCCAGGCTCCTCAGCAGAGCCCTGGAGCGGGAGGCCCCCGCGAGGTCTCGCGACCAAACGGGGGCCCCGTACAGGGCCACAGACCGCACGACGCCACCGTAGAGGCGGCGAACTCCCTCCCCCAGCCCCCCGAGGTTGGGCAGTAGGCGATGAAGCGCGCCTGCCACCCGTCGCGCTCGGGGGACCATCCATACCAAGTGCTCCTCGAAGCTCCAGCGGCTGTCCAGGGTGAGGCCGAGGTACTTCATGTACCGCCCCACCGGGACAGTCGTGTCACCCACCTGGATCCCCGAGGCCGGGGGCTCCCTGCCTCTGGTGAGGCGGTGGAACCACAGCGCCTCACTTTTGTGAGGCGCTACCTCCAGGCCCAGCCCGCGGATCCGTCTGACGACAATTGCCACCCCCAGCTCGGCGAACCTGAGCGTACGCTCGAAGTCGGGCCCCGTGGCGACCACCAATGTGTCGTCTGCGTAGCAAACGACACTTACGCCACGGGGCAGACTGGTGCGGAGGACCAGATCATAGGCGAGGTTCCACAGCAGGGGCCCGAGCACGGACCCCTGCGGAACCCCGCACGTCACCTCCTTCCTCTGCTCCGTCCCGTTCCGGTCGAAATAGTCCACCCGTCTCTCCTGCAGGTAGGCCCCGATGACCGACCTGAGGTAGCGAGGCACCTCGTGGTATACGAGGGCCTCCCTGATGGCCGGCCAGGGGAGGGTCCCAAAGGTGTTGACGATGTCTAGCGACACCGCCAGCGCGACCCCCCCCCCCCCCGATCGGACTGCCGGTTCCGACAGGGCCCGCACCCGACGCACCGCGCCCCTGGCGGAACCCGAACTGGCAGTCCGATATGTCCGGGCCCACCTGCGACAGGTGGCTGCTGATACGGGCGGAGATAACCCTTTCGAAGAGTTTCGCCGCCTCGTTCAGCAGGCATATCGGCCGGAACGACGACGGAGCGTCTCCGGTCCACCCCTCCTTCCTTATGAGTACCAGCCTTGCCAACTTCCAGTCGAGGGGGAACACCCCGCGGCGGAGGCAGCTGGTGAACAGCCGCCTCGCCTTGTTCCCTAACACTCCCAGAGCGAGCGCCAGGACCCGGCCCGGAACTCCGTCCGGGCCGAGTCCTGCTGCCGAGCTTCTGCTAGGGCGGAAATGCTGGAGGGTCTCGACAGGGACCCATACGGAAGTCCCTATAAAGCGGCGCGGGACAAATTACAACCCTTCGGTCCCCCGCTGACGGAGTCTCTTGAGCCAGCGACTCTGGATGGGGTGGTTCGGTCCCTGTTTCCTAGCAGGGCCAACTTCACCCCGCCAGCTATGAACCCTCCACCTTCAGCGTCTCCGCCGATGGAAAGTGTCCTCTTGGTCACTGAGGAGGAGTTTGACGGGGCGGCTCACCGTCTTCATGCTAAGGGTACTGCTGTGCTCCTGGCCCTGACGGCGTTCCTGCGCGCGTGGTAGCTGTCACCACTGAGATAGGGAAAAGGTTTCGGGACCTCTTCAGTTTGTGCCTTGCGACTGGGAGGTTTCCGAAACCCTGGAAAGAGGGGCGTTTGGCACAAACGCCCCTCTTTCCTTCCCAAATGTACGCAGCCGACGGGTACCGTCCCCGCGTGCCGACCCGATCGTACTTCTTGATGAGGTCGGCAAATTGTTCGAGAGCATCGTCGCTTCCCGTATAAGCGATCACCTTTGCCAAGTGGGGCCAAATCTGTCGGACGCCCAATTCGGATTCCGGAAAGGGCGTTCGACTATCGACGCGCTGGCCCGTCTGAAGGACCAGGCGCTTGAAGCTACGGCCGCGGGGGGACGGGGTGCTGACCATGTCGTTCGATATCGCCAACTCCTTCAACTCCGTCCCCCATTCAACGATCTTAGAGGCGCTCCGCTATCACGGGGTGCCTCCCTATCTGCGGCGGCTTTTGGCCGATTACCTGGAGGACCGTTTCATCCTCCTGGTGGATAAGACGGGCCGACTACGGTGATATAGCGCGGAGTCCGGTGTTTCGCAGGGATCTGTCTTGGGACCCCTCCTGTGGAATATCCGCTTCGATTGGCTTCTGCGAGGCTCCCTCCTCCGTGGCACGAGTGTCATTTGTTATGCCGACGACACGCTTCTCGTCGCCCGAGGAAGGGACTACAGGGAGGCGGCGAGCCTCGCTTCAGCGGGTGGAACACTCGTGGCGTGGTGAATCCACCGTCTGGGTCTTCGGGTGGCGCTGTACAAGACCGAGGCCATCTTTTTCCCTGGTCCTCGACAGCGCCGCCCCGCTGACGCCCACATCGTGGTGGAGGGCGTCAGAATAGCTGTGAAGACCCAGATGAAGTATCGTCATTCGGGCCACACTTCAACGAGCTCTCAGCGCGGCTGCTGAAGACGGCGGGTTCTCTCTCGTGGCTCCTGCCTAATCTAGGAGGCCCGAAGACGCGGTGCCGGCAGCTCTATGCCAGCATCCTTAGGAGCATGGCCCTATATGGGGCTCCTATATGGGCGGACTCCCTCAAAAGAAGGGAGAACGTGGACGGTGAGGCGAAAGGCACATGGAGAGCGCCCCTCTCATGCGGAAAAGGAGGCCGTCCGGTGCGAGGCACGGGCCGCGATAACCTACCATTGGGCGGCCATCCTCTCCTTCCGAATGGCGCAGGTGCTGTCTGGACACGGGTGCTTGCTTTGAATCGTACCTGTACCGGATCGGCAGAGAGGAGACGCCACAGAAATAGATCAAGATAGAACGGCGAATAGGCGTGGCAAGCGTGCCAAAACCATGCACTATATTGCATGCTTTTCGAAACTCGCTCTCATTACGCAACGAGCGTTCCTGCCATGCGTTCAGGACGTAAAAAAATAGATAAAACGTCACATATATGCCTTATTATGCTGTGGCAAATTGTAAAAACAAAATTAGTGAATCAAATATGAAAAAAGGAAATATTTCGTATGATCAGTAAGTACAGAAAATCAGTAGAAAGTATTTTTTTGAGATTATAAATTATTGTTTTACTTTTACTATGTTCAATAATTACGATCACAAGTTGTATATTTTTTCGTTATGATAAATATCCATTGCTGTCCGCATTCAACGCTCGTATACAAAAACATTGCGCGTATAAATTATACGCGTAATGTACGTTGAATCGAACGAAATACACAATACACCTGCTAGTTGATCGCTGTGTCTGTTAATCGCTGTGATTGGTCTTCGAATGTTAGAGATGGGCACTCCATGTATCGTTGAGTCTTAGGACTTATCGATAAATTAATTCAATAATAATTTGAGTATCAGCTCATGTCTTGATTTGTCCCTACTTTATTCTAACACCACAAATTTCAACCAAAGTGTTTCGTAATTACATTGGCAGCAGTTTATTTGACAGTATAAGTTTTCACCAATCGCCGATGGAAAATCATCTTGTTGTTCTCAAACGGGCAGTAACCGAGGTATATGTAGACGTTCGGCTTCGTTATTTAACCAGGACTGTGAGGCCAACCCTTACAAAAAGGCAAATATTTAATAAATATGTATAGTTTCAAGGACAGTAAAATATTTATAATTAAATTTTATATACTGTTGGAAAAAATATGTTTTAGGTTTTAATATGTCGGATTAAAGTATTTAACATGTTTTACTTTCTATGATTATCGTTACACAAAATCAATAAAGTTGGTAAAATATAAAAATAATAAAATTAACACACGTTGCCGATATTAACATCGATAATCTAATGTGTGTGTCTCCTAACTAGTCGCCCCGCTCACAATGAAAATGACGTCACGCTGTGGGCGTGGTTTTTCAAAAAAGTGACACGCTCGAAATGTATGGAAATAAGACATCGCGGCCGTTCTATCTTGATCTATTTCTGTGGGAGACGCCGTCGTGCCCACACTGTGGTGAGGCGGAAGATACGCCCGAGCACACCCTCCAGGTGTGCTCGTCTTGCGATGGGCCGCGCCGCAGTTTAATCGCGGTGGTCGGGCCGGACCTTGTGACACCTACCTTCTATTGAGAAAAAAAAAAAATGACGGTGTTACAAAAAAAAAGGTTTATATTGTCATACAAATTTTTAATGGGTCGTGGTTACGAGCCTATCCAACTTTGTCACTCTAATCCCGGTACTGTCCTGTTAATGCGCGGCGGTAGCGGGTGTTCCAGGTGTGCAAGGGGTCCACGGGAGGTGCGATGAGGTGGCTGCTTTGCCGGTGTGGCCCGGTGAAAGTCACCACGATAAATAGTGGATGATGCAGCGGCAGCGCCTGGGTAGATGCCCCAAGGCGGACGGAGGAGGAGGAACCCTGGAAGTGGGTCACCATTAAAATGGTTCCACTAGGCCGGTCCACTCACGACATTCCCAGGAAAGCACCTAATGTGGCAGCGGGATTGTCGTGGTGCACAACGGTCTTACAAACTTAAAAATATAATTAGTGTGCCATTACAAAACTTACCTTAAGACGGGGTTTTAGTCCTTTCACGAATTATGAGCGTTATGAGGCCTATGTCCAGCAGTGGACTGCAATAGGCTAAAGATGATTACTAATATTTATATATTACTAGCTGACCCAGCAAACGTTGTCTTGCCGAAAAATAAAATTTAAAAAATAGGGGTTGATCGTAGGGGGTTGAAAATTTAGGGTTGCATGTATTTTTGTATCCCGTTTTATAAAAAAATAAGAAACAGAAATATGTCGAAAAATTAAAAAAAAATTGAGGGGTGAACCCTTGTGATTTAGGGGGATGAAAAATAGAGGTTGTCCTTTTCTCAGACCTACCCGACACGCACATAAAATTTCATGGGAATCGGTCGAGCCATTTCGGAGGAGTTCAATTACGCACATCTAGACTCGAGAATTTTATATATTAGATACTAACAGAACGTGAGTAAGTATTCGTGCTAGCTGTCGCACTAGAAAAAAAAAATAATAATTTCATGACGATAAAAAGATTGCGTGTTGCTTGGATCCTAGTCTAGCGGCGAGTGAAGTGCGCACTGCGCGCGCGGCGACGACAGGCGGCGTAGCCGCCGGCTATTTTCTCGAACATTCCAAGTAATAGAAATATGTCGTAGGGTTGGCCTGATTAATTATTTAATATATATATATTATTTATTTATTTTTATTGACATGTAACCTTCCGTTACACCCTGTCACTCCCCAGCGTGGTGGCTGCCATGCTGGCCGAAGGTGAGGCATGGTTGGAGTTTGCCTCCTTCTGCGAGGAGGGATCGCAGAAAAGGAGGCGGCGGATCGGGCGTGGAAGAACGATCCTCTTGCAGCACCGCTCCGCAGGAGAAGAAGGGGGGGAAGGAGGCGACAATTCGATCGCCGACAACAACTCCTTCCCGGTGTAGGGCAGGTAGTCAGGTCAGTCGGTGCAGGGGCGCCCTCCCCCGCATTACACTTAACTACACCGTCGTCGGAAGGCGATGGCCGGCGATCCCCGGCTGTTCCCGAGCCGGATTTCAATTTGGGAAATGCCGTGAGTTGGTCTCCGAGTTCTGAAGGTTCGGAGCTAACTCCACAACTTCTATCCAACAAACAATCGTTATTGGATTTTTTTGACTGTGTCGCGTCTACTAATCTTTCCCAATATAACAGCGAACGTAATGTGAACGGCAGATTACTGGACCTAGTGTTCTCTAATGATGTAGTCAATGTGACCGAATCTCGTGATCCCTTATCGGTGCCTATAGACGCTCACCATAAACCTATAGTGATTCGGGCGGGCTTTGTTGAAACCCATCAACTCGGAAATAAATCAGTTAAAAAATGATGTGGTGTCGTGGGACACCAGGTAGGAACGAAGTTCCTTCGGCTAATGTAGAATCGACACAAATTGCAAAAAAAATCGTGCTCAATTTTATGTAGGTTTTCTTGATTTTTTTCTTAAATTTTGCTGATTAGTTTTTATTTAAGTACAAGAAAGTATTTAGGAAATTCAGTATTTTAGGAAATAATAAATTATTTAAAATAAAAAAACATCGTAATTCAAATTATCAACTAAAATAACAAAATATGTCTCTTTATTTTTGTTTGACAACATAAAATTACATAGAAATAGAAAAATAGAAATAATATTATACACTACTAGCTTGTGTGTCGCGCCTGCGCACGTCTCATTTAACGGTTTTATTCCACGCACTTTTTTCCACGGATTTTTTCTTACGGTTTTACTATCACATTTTTTTCAGTTCGCTCGCGCAGCAAAATCCCTATCCCCTCCAAGCCTGCCGTAAGGAACTTCGTTCCAATAAATATATTTTCTCAAGAGGTAACTACACGGCTATCAATTCAGAGTTGAATGAAACAAATTGGATAGAATTATTGAATGATAAATGTTTAGACACCGCTTTAATGAATTTTTACACTAAATTGTACGACTTGAGAGATAAATACATTCCCATAAAAGCAGTTAAACAATCCCTGTATCCGGCCTGGTATAGCACTGCACTTATAAAAATTCTTAAGGAAAAACATAAATATCACCGTAAATATAAAAAATATGGTAACATCTGCGATTATGATTCATTTTCTATATTACGCGGTAGGGCTGACGACTTGGAGAAAAAATGCTTTACATCATACTCGTATATGGAAAAGATTGAGTCCTCTATAATCAAAAACCCAAAATTATTTTGGTCGTATTTAAAAAGTAAGAAGGACACCAGCTCGTTCCCCAAGACCATGTTCTATGGTGACGCGGCCGCCAGTACTGGTGAGGATATTAGTAACTTGTTTGTCAGTTATTTTCATTCCACTTTTCAGAAACCCAGCCGGGTGTCAGATGCTCCACGCACTGATGGTATCACCAGTGACAGTTCAGTCCATATCAGCTCAGTGCAGATAAAACGGTCTCGTGTCTTGACCCTCTTGAGAACCCTTGATCTAACTAAATCTGGTGGGCCCGACTTAATACCTCCCATCTACATTGTTGAATGCGCAGATAGTCTTGTCATACCGATTTGTATCCTATTTAAACGTTCACTCTCTGAGGGAATCGTACCCAGGATATGGAAGGCAGCCTTTATTACTCCAGTACACAAGAATATTTAATAATAGTTATACTTTAATCTCAACCAACTTAGAAAATAAGATAATTTGTAATAATTTAATAATAACAACTTTTACTTATTAAAACATACAACAAAGGATCTTTAGAAGCAGGATATATGAATGCATCTTATAAATAAGTATTTAACTTTTGTTCTCATGGTCTGATGTGGGTTACCAATAGTAAAAATCATATTTTTTGACATCAACTTTTTGATTTTTATTTCCAAAAAGTGGGTGCTCTCTGTATCAATGAAAGTAGCTTTTGAACAACTACCATCTTTTTGTTCGTCACTCGTGAAAATGATCTCTGTAAAGAGTTCGAAACGTCGGGAAATAAATACGAAGCGATCAGCAAGGTTAATAGTGTTATGGATCTGGGTATCGTCTTGGATAGCAAGTTGTTACTCGACCAACATATAGACTACATAATTAAAAAGGCTTCAAGTGCACTAGGGTTCATAATTAGACTATCTGCTCATTTTAATTCTATGAAATCCATAAAGGTTTTATATTGTTCATTCGTGCGTAGCCACCTGGAGTACGCATCACAGGTTTGGTATCCTCAGTATGAGATCTACCGGCCTCGTATTGAGGGAGTTCAAAAAAAGTTTTTACGTTATCTAGATTTTAGGGCCCGACAGTGTTCAGAAGATTATAGCCATCGCTGTAAGAGGTATCACTTTTTGCCACTGCACTGTAGACGGCAGATAAATGATGTATGTTATTTAATGAAAATTGCGAATGGTTCAGTGGACAGCCCTGAGTTGTTGGCGAAAATAAACCTACGCACCAACAACCCCGCGTATCGACCGCGTCCACTTTTGCATATACCTCTTGCAACGATAAACTATAGATGTAATTCATTTATGTTGAGAAGTTCACGTGTTTATAATGAGATGTCTCGTGAAGTGGATATTGACCTATTTCGAACAAAGGTATGCACAGCCAGAGGGATAATGACTGGACATGTTTTTCAGTTTTAGGCACATAGTGGATGGGCATTAGCATTTTATTGTGTACATGTGTGTAGGTGTGTGCGGCATGTATGTGTGTATGTATGTGTATAGATGCGTAAGTAAGTAACAATCGACTTATCTGTGGAGACTTGTAATCAGCAATTTGTGTATCTACTTGTTCTAATATTATTTATATAATTAGTCTGTAAGTCTTCCAAATAAATAAATAAATATGTAACTGAATGATTAAGAAAAAAATCTATTAAAATAATCACAAATTAAAATCGATTTTTTTACTTTAAAAAATCGATTATTTCAATAATCGATTATTTTTTCACATCCCTAGTGAAGGTGTGAAACTTTGAAGTTTGAAGTAGTGTGAAGAATTATAGTTTAAAATTTTGTGAATTTCAGTAGTAATTTTTTTTTTAGATTTTACGCCCTTTGAAGACGAGTTTTATTTACATAAGCTGTAGATCCTTATGACAAAATGGATTTGTTGCGATGGAAAAATATATGTCCGGCGGGTAAACAGGCGTTGATATGTTTTTCAATTTCCGAAATTATTTTTACCTTATCATTCTTCTCCGGCAGTTTTCTGGGTTTTTCTTCAGAACTATGGGCCCTTACGTACTGGGGCCCGGCGTTGTATTTCTGTCTATTTAATTTTGTGCTAAGATATTGCTACAAGGGATTCATATATCAGGTGACGTTTTATATTTCATAAATAAGTATATTTAAATAGATATTAGAATTATAATTTTAACATTGGCCGAATTATATTTTTGTCTTAATTTCTGCAGTAATAAATCAAAATAAATTGCTTAAATAAAAAAAAATAATTGTAGGTATTATTATAATTTTAGGTGTCAATAAGATCAGCATTTTTAGGTGCAGCATTTTCACTTGGAATTTTTCTTTCGACATTTGATAATGGATGGAAAATATTTGGTTTCTACACAATGATACTGTCAGCTTTCCATTTCTCTGAATTCATGTCTGTAGCATTGACCAACCCTAGAACTTTGACAATAGATTCCTTCATATTGAATCACAGTGTGCAATATGGTCTAGCAGCACTTGCCAGTTGGATTGAATGGGCTGTTGAGTATTATTTCTTTCCCAGTAAGTATATCAGAAACATTTAACTTTTTATTTTATATTTTTACTCTACCCAAAATAAACTTTTCCTTTTCAGCTGCATACCAGACAGGTCAGCGATTATATTAGAATTTTAAGTCATATTCAAAATTTTCAAATTTCTTTCATCGATTACTTGCCAATTCTTAGAAACAGGACTCATTTTTTATGATATTAATTGAGCATTTTAATTCCTCACCACTTCAAAAACTTAATTTCAGCAATGAAGAACTTTGTTTGGTTATCTGCTGTGGGTGTTGTCATGTGTGTTGGTGGTGAAATATTAAGGAAACTAGCAATGTTCACTGCTCAGACAAACTTCAATCATACAGTGAGTTAAACATTTGCATTAAACGGAAATGGCTTTTACAAAAGATTAATTGCAATATCATTAGGATTACTCTTAAGATTGGTAAGTCTTATTTGATATTTTATTCATGGGCTGCTAAGCATTATTTTAGTGTAAAAATTGATTTTAGGTGGCCTTGTTGCTTGATTAATAAGTGACAGTATGTTTAGTCACACTAGTACTATTAATAGTTTAGTAGACAATGCCAAGGCAGTGCAGATTCATTGATCCTTTTATTACTCCTAATATATGTTTATTAATTCATAGGTGCAGTTTGTGAAACGTGCTGACCATCAGTTGGTGACTCACGGTGTATATTCACTCTGCAGGCATCCAAGTTATGTTGGATGGTTCTACTGGTCCATCGGCACACAGGTTAGACATATACAATTTCCGTATTGTTAGCCATTGACTATTTGTCACTCTGTTACTTAGTTACAAACTAAATATATATTGATATCATGCATGAATATATTTAAGCAAATGCAAAGTGTGAGGTTGTTTTTCCTTAACCTCACAACATTAAACTGGATTGAAGTCATTCAAATTTTTAATTTTGTCTGTGTTTACTGTATTAATAATGTTTTATTGTGAATGAATTAATTTTCTATGTGAAACTGTTGTACAATATTGAAGTACAAAGTTGCAGTGGTATGATGGTGTGTATATTTAATTTTCTCTTAAATTAAAATGTTGCACATATTTGCACTATCTATGATAGAATATTGCCTACCCATCATTTACTGAAATAATTGCCTTATGACAAATTTTTGTATAGAAGCCTATTGATCTGTCTGTTGTTGAAGAATTTCACTACATATTAAATATCTTATATTATGGTATAATTTTCCAGGTGACTCTCCTAAATCCAGTATGTATTGTGATCTACACTTTAGCATCGTGGATGTTCTTCTCGGAGAGAGTTGATGCTGAGGAGCTGACCTTGCTCACCTTCTTTGGCTCTCAGTATGTAGATTACCAGAAAAAAGTTGGCACTGGTCTGCCTTTTATTCACGGATATCCAGCAGAAAATCTGCAGACAGCAGATGGTGAAACTTCAAGTAGTGATGGAGTCAGGTAAATATTTATGTTAATCAATAAGTTCTGGATATTATAATGGAATAGTGATGGAGTCTGTAGGTCCAGTGTTTTTGAGGCTTATAGCTGGTGGTACTTGTAGCAAGTATTACTCGCGAACGATATCTTTAAACACGGCTGGAATGCAACCCTCCGCCTGCTACCTGTTTAACTTCCCCTCAAGCTCCCGTGTTCTACTCTAGGCATCGTCATTTTTTTAATATATAAGGTTCACGAAAAAAACACAAAACAGTCTCGGTGGTCCAGTGGTCGAGCAAACGGCTTCTGATCCAGGGGTCCGGGTTCGAATCCTGACACTGGATCAATGACAATGACTTTTCGAAATTGTTTTCGGAAGTGTGATAAATATCGATGACAGAAATGGCAATAGGTACATAGGTAACATAACGGCGAGACGAGGCTTAACAGCCGCTGCCACAACCTTCGGGTAACAAAAGGCGTGAAGTTATGTTATGTTACGACTAAAATATTTTAATATTTTTGGCTTATTTTGTACACAGTACATGCATTGCATTTGGGACGTCACCGCCATCAGGCCTCAAGTTATCGCGTGCGGTATTACTTAAATACTGGAGCTTCATGATTCATGATTGTTATTGTAATTTTAATTCAAGTCGATATAAATACATACACAGATTGTGAATTAATACTTTTACATTATATTTCCACAGAAGGAGAAAAGATCGGACTCTCTGAAGATTGTACAAAAAACCTCATCTATAAAATATTGTAAGTAATGGTAAACTTTCATAAACAAATATTTAATGTTATTGTGTGTGTTTCTAGTTGCTAATACTATGAACATGAAAAGTTAAACTTCAGAAGTTTCAGGATTAAATTACTTATTAACTGTCTGCAAAAAATATCTCATCTTATATGTATTTATGTACTTTCTCATATGAGTCATAGTTATGTAAGTTTTTTTAATGAATTATTTATAAAAAAATAACGTAATATTTAAGATGTTTTAATTTTTATATGTAATAATGCATTTATAATATACTAGCCATAGCCCCTGACTTTGTTGGGTAAGTTAAGTTAATTTTAGTATTGCACTTAAACTTCTGTGAAACAAACACACACATAAACTAACAAAATAATAATAAAAGCGAGTTATGAATTTTATCAGAAATCATATTGTATTTGAACATAGACTGACTTACATCTTCTAATAATATTAACTATCTGTTAATACAAATCACATGCCGATCCACACAGCTTATACAGAAGTTACCCGGACTAAGGAGACAAACAAATCAACAATTTTCATGAACATATCAATTTATAAAAATTGTAAATACTAAATATACTTTAGTATACTATACTTTATGTAATTGTAACAGATCTATTATGAAGGTTATACAGTTGTTATGTCTATCGTGTATGTTTGTACTGTAGCCTTTATACATCATTTACCAACCTTAACACAACTTAATTTTCTCCTCCAACACTTAATTTTAAGTATCTTCGAAACTGTTGCATGGTCTTTCATAGGCTTTCCTGAAGTGGTATTTAATTACTTTTTTATTAAGTCGTTTCTGAGAAAAAGTTATAGTGAAATAAAATACCTAGGCTAGCAGTCATTGGCAATGACTAGTTTTGTCAACTTTAATTGTGAAGGTCCCACCTTTACGATGAAGTTTTTGACTAGCATTCTAGTGTTAACAACTCAACCATGTAATATTGCGTGATGACTTGAGCTGTAGTTGTGAAAGTGTGAAATTTAGTTAGCCCACAAGAGATGCTAATATTTTTTTCATTTGATGGCGCGAAGATTAATGAACAAAAAGCACACTATGGCGTCATGAAGTTGTAATTTTACGAGCTACCCGCCCAAATCCGCCCTATCCTTTCTGTCACCTTCACAATTCAATTTGTTGATGTGCCACAAAGCAGGACAAGGCAGTTTAAAACTAGTAACCATTTAGCAGCCTAGTCAATAAATTTAAGACATATATGTGTATATACAATCATGTACAGTTCAGATTCTGTTCCTAATATTTTCACAAATTTTTAACAGAAAAAACTATAAATGTATTGATCCATTGTCTAGTTTCCATAATTTAAGCTGTTAGTTTCTTAGTTTGGAAAATAGAGGTTGCTGCAAAACATTATTACTTAATTATTTGTGTTCACATTTAATTAGTTGTCCTTTACTACTAAATATTATTTCATTTACTTATTTACACCACAAATTGCCAAATATTCTCTTATGCCAGAGGCTGACTAGAATATCTTTCTAAATTAATGTAAGGGTGTAAATATTAATATTTTGACTTGTGGACGAGTTTAGTCAAGTAAAGTCACTAATATATAAATACATAAATGGACATAAAATGCCTCCAGACATATAAATATTTTCATATAATATAATTGTTAAGCTTTGCATTTTTTGTATTGCACTTATTTTTTTTATATCTTTTGAATTGTAGCAAGATATTATTTATTGTTTAACAGACATTTAAGAGTTGTCATGTTGTTGATCTTATAAATAATGATCTTTCTTAAATTTTACTGACACATTATCATAAAATTTATATAGTGCTTGTTATTAAAATATATCGAACAAAAATTCAGGCTATTTCATTTTAGTTTTTAATCTACGAAGATCAAAAAGAAAGCTTTATCGTAAGTGATCGAAGTGGAATCAAATGAATTTTTAATTTTATTTCAAAATGTTGTGGTTTGTTTAAACGCCTGTGTATAATAAAACATTATGTGTATATATAAACACAATGACTTGTTCCAATACTACTTTTTTATTATGTTGCTTACACTAAGGTTGTGAATGTTTAAATTAAATAAAAATAAATAAAATATTTTGAATTAATTTCTGTCATTTCGTTTATTACTAGCTGACCCGGCGAACTTCGTTACGCCTCGGAAGCAAAAATTAAACAATAAAAGATTTTTATAAAACAAATAGTTTAAGTTACTCCTTATTATACCAGCTATCTACCAATAAAAGTTCCGTCAAATAGATCCAGCCATTTCGGAGATTAGCCTGAACAAACAGACAGTCAAAAATTGTATAAAGTATTAGTTTGGTGTATGTATGTACCGTATCTATATAGGTATATTCATATGAATGCAGTAGAAAGCAGTTCTTTCAATATGACAAACAGACACTTCAATTTTAGTTTCTTGATGTATTGTTAATCTTGTAATAAGCCGTTTCTAACCCCTTGGCCATCGTAATATTTAGCTGTAGGTATGTATAGTCTGTGATTTCGATTGCGTTGTGTAATACAGGCTCGCCTTATTACTTGTGTTTTATCGAAGTCCTAAGCGAGGCATTGTTGTGTTACCTACTGACGTTGTTATATATCAACACTCAACACAATTTGAAACGGAAAACATTTCATTTATTGCGTTGGAAATGTCAACCGTGGTGGTATATATGTTTCTGCTGGATCATTTACCAGGTAATTGTAATTTAACAGGACTTTCATCAACAGTTGAATTTCTCACTTTATTGATTGAAAGAAGGTTTTTGGATTCAAATAACCATCTATGCTAATTTAAATTCATAATTAATTTCTTTCAATTGTAATTTCTTACTGTCTGACTCTCTCTCTCTTTGGTCGGTCCCTCATGTCTGAGGATCGTGGTCATCTATGAATGAGGATGATGGCCATGAGTCACACCCTGATCCTATGATCTGCCTCCATCTATGGCGATTCATCGCGGCCCTGACAACCGAGCAAAACGTTTCAGGAGGGTTCCTCATTTGGTCGCTCTATCTAGCTGGTGATCGTCCACGTTCTCGTTTACCCTCGCTATTACAGACGATAACCAACTTCTCGAGGCTCTCGTTTCCCTTTCTGACTATGTGACCAAAATATGACAGTATTCGTTGTATGGCGTACTGTTGAAAGGCTAGTTCGAATACGAAGTTGAGAGAGGATTGACACATTGGTGCGCTTTGCTGTCCATGGTATTCGAAGCATACTTCTCCAGCACCACATTTCGAAAGCGTCTATTCTTTGACGTTCTCTAGCTCGTATTGTCCACGTTTCCACTCCATACAGGAAAATTGTGAATATCAAAGCGCGTACTAAGCGGACCTTGGTGGTATTCTTCTAGATGTTATTGAGTCTGGTCATAGCATCCTTAGCCATAGCTATACGCCGCTTTATCTCAGGTGCACAGCTGCCATCATTGCATATCAGTGCACCCAAGTAGATATAGCGGTCTACAGTGTCTACTCCTAGGATGGAATTAGTGCTGATAGGCAGTTTTCCAGCACGGTCCACAACCATTAATTTGGTCTTGCTCCTGTTTACTGCGAGACCCATGTTATTACTTTCAATCTCGAGATTCTGAAACAGCTCCTGCATATCATCCAAAGAGGGGGCTAAGAGGACCGTGTCGCCAGCATATCTAAGGTTCGATATCCGTTTCCCTCCTACGGGAAAGCCTTTATCCCAAGGTTCGATCACTTCCCGCATAATAAATTCCCCATATATATTGAAGAGGCCTGGAGACAGGATGCAGCCTTGTCGTATCTTTGTTTTGAACACATTAGAACAGTCGGTGCCGATCCGGACAAAAGAGCGATTCTCAACGTATAGCTGTTTAACTAGTCCAATCAAATGATCTGGGGTACCCATGTCATGTAGCACAGTCCACAACTTGTCCCATTGTACGCAGTCAAACGCCTTACTGTAATATGAAACATAGAACCACCGGACAGTTAAACTCTCTACTTTTCTCAATAATTTGACGAACATTAAGAAGCTGTTCCCTAGTACCTTTGCCTTTAACAAAACCAGCTTGTTCTTCCGGTATTTGGCTTCTGAGAAAATGATTGAGCCGTGGGTTAATGATTTGGAGTAGTATTTTGCTAGCATGAGATATTAATGCAATAGTTCTATAGTTTCCACAGGTCTTCGTGGAGCCTTTTTTATGTATAGGAATGAAAACGGATTCGGTCCATTCCGTTGGCCACTTTTCAGTTCTCCAAACATCATTACATAATATGTCCACCATTATAGCTGTTCCTGATGTTCCCATATTTTTTAACAGTTCAGCAGGAATACCGTCTTTACCTGGTGTCTTCCCAGTCTTTAAAGCCCTGATTGCGTTTTCCACTTCACAAGGTAAGATGTTGGGTTCGCTTGACATCCACTCCTTTCCGCTGTTGGGAGGGATTTCTGCGTCGTACAATGCTGCGCAGTAGCGTTTCCATCTTTCGAGTACCAGCGATGAGTCTGTCAGGAGATTTCCAATTTCGTCTTCGATGGCACAGGTCCTGGTATTTCGCATCCTACTTAGCTCTCTCACTTTACGAAACAGGTCTTTTGTTTCACTTCGTATATTATGTTGTTCAAGTTCCATGCAGATGTTATTTATATAGGCATTATAGTCTTGACGACACCTTCTTTGAACCTCGTGACTTAGTGCCTTGTACTTCTCCTGGTCTCTGGCCGAGCTCGTCCCTTTTTCTTTCTGCTCTCTGCGTTGCAAAATAATTCGGCTAGTCTCTGGTGTTATGTAGTCCTTCATAGCTTGTTTCTTAATGACGTGCTCACTGGCAGCTTCACTGATCAGGCCTTTTAGATGTTCCCAGTTGATATGTTTCGGCGTTTCGCGCGATCTGTTAACTATCTTTTGGGTTAAACTCTTTTGATATCCAGCCAGATCCACTTTTTGCAGATTGGGGTTCGATTTGGCTTTGATAATTATTTTCAGACGCACTTTTATGGTGGTAGTCAGCAATTGATGATCAGAGCCACAGTCGGCACCGGGAAAAGTGATGGTGTTAATAACTGACGTTCTCCATCGAGCTCCAATTAAGATGTAGTCGATCTGATTTCGATATCTATCACCGGGAGAAATCCATGTGTATAGTCTTCGGATATGATGTTGGAAGTAGGTATTAGTGAGGCAGAAACTTTCCTCACTGCAGAACTGTAGAAGACGTTCTCCTCGCTCGTTGCGTTCCCCGACTCCATATTTTCCGATAATTCGACGGAGGTGATTATCGTCTCTGGTGTTGCCTACTTTTGCATTAAAGTCCCCAATGATAATAGTTATTTCTCTTAAGGTGGTTGTCAAGGTGTTATAAAATATACCTACATCTTCCTCGGTAGATTGGGCAGTCGGTGCATAGACCTGTACTATATTCAGCGTGCAGGGCTTGGTGTTCAGTCTTATAGTGATGATGCGGTCACTGATGGGCCTATAGCCCAACACGCACTTTTCTATTTTTGAGGGAACAATAAAAGCCACTTCCCTAGCACTTTCGTCGCTTGGTCCCGAAATATACACCTTGTTCCCGGAGTCCGAATAGAAATGGCCCTGACCTTTCCAATGTGTCTCACTTAGTCCCAGGATATGTATACCCTTTCTCTGCATTTCACTCTCCACTATCTGTAATTTACCCGGTTGATTTAGACCTCGAACATTCCATGTGCCAATACGATGGGGGCGTCTGGTATTGATGTCACCAGTAGCTGAATTTCCATGCGCAGCCTGGTGAGTCACTGAGGCATGGCCGGTAGTAGATTTCACACCGCCCCGCCCGGAGGGGAGGCGCCGGGGGTTAGCCGGATCACTCGACAAATTAGCATCCATTCTGTAACTATTCATGATGACTGTCTTGGGATGTAGCAGCAGTGGTTTCCCGTTGCCTTCTGCCCCAGACATTTTTGAAGTTATTTGGACTCCAAGGCCGCTGTCGCCTCTTCTGACTAGTTGCCTGGTCAGGTGTGTGGTTATACCGCCATTGCTCGGTCGCCAGAGCCTCGTCTGTTATCTAGCAGGGGACACCACGGTGGTTGTTAAGCACCGCCGCTGAAAGCGCGTGCAGGTGAGGATGACAGTTGGGTCGGTTAAGCTGCTGATTCCGTTCTCCCCTTACCCTTTGTCTGACTAGATTTACTAAAATGTATGGTTCAGTATCAGCTCAGCATTACCTACAAACAGATTATACTATTCATATTTTTTACAAGTTTACGAGGATTTTTGAACCATTATTACAAGCTAAATTGATTTTTTAGGTTTCAACACAGTTTTAAATGATACTATAATAACAAATACACTAAGCACCGTAGGTAATTTTACACCGAACATAAAGGACTGTGATCCTAAAATAGCCGACAAAATTTTCAGTGCAGTCATCCCAGTACTGGAACAGCAAAATGAGCTTACATTTAGACAAGGTAACAATGATCTCATAGCGTCTAATGATGTTTCATTCAATGAAATATCTCAGGAAAAGAATGATCTATCAGAATATAAATTGCGAGAAAAAGATAGAGAAGAATTCTTTGAAGAACCGCTAAATAATTTCGATAACTATTCTGAAGAGATCGGAGAGATAAAATATCACGTATATCCTGTAACCGAAATAAAAGCAAAGGAAAAAAATGCAACAGAACTAAAGAAACTGATTTATCCAGAAAACGCGCCATTTTTGGTGGCCATTTTTGAAACACTGTCAAACGTTACCGCTTGTATTTGCGCGGGCACTTTGATATCGCCACGATGGATCATAACTGCCGCCAGTTGTCTTAACATTTTAGGCAAGTTGTATGCTGATAAGTAAGTACATATATATTTTACTACTAATTAGATTATTTTTTCACAAATTCTTCTATCTCATTTCCTTTGAAGTGTCTGTACTGTACTGATACTGTTCCATGAACAAAAATGGACAAACGTACCTTCTTCGAACTCAATATTTTAAATTATGGCACTTTACTACTACTTATGTAAAAGATATAAATTTCTCTGTAATTGTAATAAAGTATTGTGTTTATTGGTGCATTGAATGGTTAGTAAAATAATTACATAATCTAATATCGCGGTGTGCGTAGGTTTGCAATGAAAATGTCTTTTGCGAAGAGATAAAAGATGCGTTCCTCGGATCGAGTTACTTTGACTAATTGGCTTTAGTCGGTAGGTGTTTGTGTTCATCTATAGCGTGGGTAACGTTAAATCCTTACATCCCAAGGGTCACTGGAATCCAAGACTGTGATTAATTACATGATTATTTATAACTAAAATTTATTCAATTTAATATTTAGCAAGGATATGATGAGCCACATATCCTCATACTCGGTAGTGGCTGGCGTCAGCGATCCTCTATTAGAGGGGCTCGTCCACAACGTAACAACAATCGTGCAGTATCAAGACAATATTGACGATTATGTGAGAGAGTATAGAAATGGCTTCGTGGAAGCCAGTCCGTATTTGGCCATGATGAGAATTGAACCTGAGATTCATGTGATGAGAATGCCTATTATTGAAAAAATAGTGACCAATGGAAGTGTTGTAATATATGGATGGGTTCTGACTAAAGTACGTATATAATAGAGAAAAAATTTAGTATCTGCTTAATTAATTGTATCTAAAAAAGATATAGGTATATATTTAAGTTAGAGCTGATCCGATCTAGATGATAATATTTATTAGAATTTGGTTATATAATATCCTGAAAAACTGTATTTTTGTAGTCAATTAAGTAGGTTTCATTTAGCAAATGCACTAATAGACCGTTCATTGTGTGATACTTAATTAATCTCTTTTCTGAGGAAATATTCGTCATAATCGTGAACTAAAACTCTACAATTAAATTACAGAATTAATATTAAATCAATATGTACCTAGCGGATCGCGCCGAATCGCGCACAATAGGAAAAATCGGTCTTTGGTCTCATGCGGAATTTAATAATATTAATAATGATTATGTTACCTTCAAATTTGTTTGAATTCAGGACGCTTCGAACCTGGACTCGTTTGTGCTCATGTCGATCACTGCACTGATACTGAGCATATCGGAATGCCAAGCGCATCATAGCTACCACAACACTGATGTCATTTGTCTCTTTAATAACGACACCGAGACGAATATTACTGAGGTAAATAATTCCGTATTAAATCGCTTGTTGCTGCCTACACGTTCGGGTGTTAACGGCGCAAAGTTAGCACTGGAAATATAAACTCGTAATTCTATACATTTAAATAAAATTTAAGTGTCTGTTTGTAATATTGAAATGACTGCTCTCTACATCCATATGCGTACACATACGGCAATATAAAATTTTTGACTGTCTGTTTGTTCCGGGTAATCTCTGAAATATCTGGACCGATTTTGACGTTACCTTTATTGGCAGATAGCTGGTCTAATAAGGAGTGACTTAGGATATATTTTATTTATTGCTTTAGAGGCGAATGAAATTCTTTCTCCGGGCCAAGTAGTTGGTACATGAATTAAATCCAAGTGGGCAGATGTTACGGAGTGCCAAGTGCCAGGGCACGATTCTTACACACTTCACTCGCTTCTTTGACTTTCATAACTCTTGTCATACACACACGTCGGTTTTAAAGTCAGGAGGACATCACCTTCTTCAAGGACTCGTTCTATTCGGTCATGGAAAGTGAGTCGTTGCCGTCCGCGACTCCTAGATCCTTTGTAACGCGGTCGGGGGTTCATAAAAATAAAATTCGCTCGACAATTAGAATTTTATTTATTTTAATGTCGAGTTGCTCCTCAATTTGTGGCTACCAAATCTTAAGAGGGGAGCAGGTACGACCTGATGCCGAGTGACCCGCGAAGGCTCACTGCAGGGGTGTCCCAGTGCTCCACCGAAGTCTCCTCCCAGATGTTGGCAGGCTGCCTTTACACTGTCAGTTGGTCGACAGGAAAAGTGGAAGAAAGTAGATGTGAAAGTTGAGATGAAGGTTGAGATGAAAGTAGAGGTGAAAGTAGAGGGCAGCCGATCAATAAAATCAAAAGTTTAGTTGAAGGCTTAGGTTATTCTGGCTCCTTTCTTGGTAATAGTTTCAAATGAAAATGGCCGAATATCCTGTCTAATTTTAAAATGTCTGGTCAGTCTGTCATATTAAATAATTACCTACCTACTTTGTAGAATATGATTTTATTTATTAATTTTCGTATACTACCTACTGTTGTATTTTTTATTTATGACCCGGAAGCCGTGTCTTTGAAGCCTAAATTTATTATGATGAAAATTGACATTGTCACTCAACGTGACACCTTCACTACTTATTACACGTAAACATATGTGGAATTTTTTAAGTATATGTCTGCGGATGTTGATTTACTTTTGTTTACTTAAATACTGGGATTAATGTTGCAGCTTAGTTCAGGAGGTCCGGTTCTCATGATGCAAGGTGGCGACATGAGGATGTTGGCTGTCGTACAGACGGATATGCACGTGTTTATTGCCTACCCACTACACGTCTACTACAATTGGATTAACAACACAATAAATGATAAAGTTTGACGAAACTTTTTCATCTTCATTTATGAGTATGACATTCAATCAAAGACCACGAACCTACCGATTTTTTGATATTTCTACCGATATGGGCTCTGTCCTACCGAAATACCGAAATGCAACGATTTTTCCACGATTTCAGAGAATATGTGGAAATTCTCCCGATCTTTTTACCGATTTTACACTTCTAACTTGGCAGCCCTTTTCATTTATGTTTTAAGTTAAGTTAGTTAAGGGGAATCCCTCAATAGCAATAGTAAGCGCACAGCTTAGAAAAATCCCTGTTATAGGGGATTACCCAAAAACTTTCGCTCGGCTATATATACAGGATTTCGGGGTTAATTTATTCATTAATATTCTTAACTTCGAAAAGAAAGTTTGCGAAGTGTTTAAAATTGTGAAAATTATTAAGTTAAAATTTCGTGTGACGAGGAATCGAGTACAAGCGCAAAAAGAAAAAAATATCTACAATTTTATAGAAAAGAATGGGAGGAAGAATTTTCAGGATGGCTGCAAGAAAGTAGTAAAGGCGTAAATTATGCCTATTGTAAGAGTTGTAATAAGGATATTAACATAACATCAGGGAAAGATGCTCTAAAGAAACATAGTTCTTCACAAGGACACTTGGTATCATCAAAGAATATAAAATCACAACCGAAAATATAATCATTTACTGTGAAAAAAACTCAAAAATCTGATACACTAGTTAAACAAGGTAAACATATTTAGTAATTTTTTACAACCTACTATCTATTTACCTACATTGTTATTATTATTTTGTTTTCTACTAATCGTTGTGTATTATACTAGACGTCATCATCATCATCTTTATCACAACAACCCATACCGCTGCAGGACACGAGGATCCTGGCCTGGCATTCCCCTGCTAGACATAGTGAATGCCCTAATGCGCACCTACCGAAACTGATACAATCCATTTGTCCTGATTCAAAAATAGCAGAAGAGATAAAATGTTCTACGACGAAAACTCACGCCTTAATAGATCATATTATAGGTAAAGAAAGTTTCGATAATTTATGTGAAGATCTGCGACAAACTAAGTTTTCGCTTATTATTGACGAGTCCACTGATCTTAGCACAATCAAACACTTGTGCCTAGTCGTGAGATATGCCAAAAAACATCGCATCAAAAATGGTTTTTTAGCTCTTATTCCATTGGAAGATGCTAATGCAGTATCCTTATTTGAACACATTGTTAACTTTTTTAGAAGCAATGATATTCCGTATAAAAAGAATGTAATAGGTTTTGCATCTGATGGGGCAAACGTAATGATGGGGCGTAATAATTCTGTTGTGAAGTTGCTGCAAAACGAAATTCCCAATATTTTTATACTTAAATGCACCTGCCATTCGTTTCACCTTTGCGCTTCTTATGCTTGTACCAAACTGCCACGCTTTGTAGAGGATCTAGTAAGGGACATTTACAACTACTTTTCTTCTAGTCCAAAAAGAGTGGCAGAGTTTAAAAATTTTCAAATGTTTTGTGACTTAAAAGTACATAAAATACTTCACCCCTCTCAGACACGCAGTCCATGCAGTAGTGAAAAGAATATTGGAACAAGTTTCTGCTCTAAAACTATTTTTCATAGACCAAGTATCTAATAATGATCATCTTTTAGCTGCAGAGCATATATTACAGAAGCTCCAAGATCCCACGACATTATTATTTTTGGAATTTCTAGATTTTGTATTACCACTATTTAACGATTTGAATAAAGAAATGCAAGCAGAACACCCGAAAATTCACAATTTATATGACAAAATTACTGGAACATTAAGAACTATTTTTGATTGCTTTTTAAAAAGAGAATATTTAGCCAGCACGCCAATTGAAAATGTTGATTTTAAAAACCCTAGCAATTTTGTGGATATCGACGCCGTATACTATGGTGCTGCGGCGTCTAATACACTACTTAGTAGTTCAGGAGATCTAACACCAGATCAAGTAAATTTGTTTAAATGCAGATGCCTAGATTTTTATATAGAAGCCTGTAAGCAAATAACGACACGGTTTCCACTGAAAAATAATCCACTAAAAAGTTTAGACATAATTGAACCAACAAATGTTAAAAGTGGCAAAACTGCGTCGATAGTTCCTATTAGTAGGCTATTTCCCAATATTGTTCAGTGCAAAGATTTCCAGGAAATTGATACAGAGTGGCGCATTTTGAGAAATAGTGAACAAATCAAAACATTTTCCGATGATGTAGAACTATTTTGGGATGAACTCAGTTTATTAAAGCGTGGCGATGACACTCAAATGTTTCCTTTGTTACCTACTTTTATCTTTAATATTTTATCTTTGCCGCATTCATCCGCAAACGTTGAACGCATATTTTCGCACATTAATCTTATGAAAACAAAACAACGAAATAGGCTATCTACTGAGTCAATCACTGGTCTATTACATGCTAAACGACTCTATAATGACGCAAATTGTTATGACTTTGAAATAAATTCAAAAATGACTGAGAATATGGCCAAAGAACACTGGTATGGTACTAAAAACTAATTATGTAAGTATTTTTATGTTGACAGCCTATTTAGCTGTTTTGTTGTAGTTTTTTTTGTAAATAAGCTACTAATAATTAATAAGTCTTAAGTGTGTTTGTAATTATAAGTATAATTATAATTGTAGTTTGTAAATATTTGTTTCTAAGATTTTCGCGAATCTCACTCATTGATCAAAAACAACTTTTAGGATTATATCGCGTTTATTTATTATTTATTTGTATTTACTTCCCGACGTTTCGAAAGCGGGTGCTCTCTGTATCAATGAAAGTAGCTTTTGAACAACTACCATCTTTTTGTTCGTCACTCGTGAAAATGATCTCTGTAAAGAGTTCGAAACGTCGGGAAGTAAATACAAATAAATAATAAATAAACGCGATATAATCCTAAAAGTTGTTTTGATCAATGTAGTTTGTAAGTTAACTATTTCTGTATAATTAAACGAATTTAATTGAATTTTGTATTTTTTTTGTCATATACCGATTTTGGGAACAAATAGGTACAAATATACCGATTTTAGTGGACAGCTCTACCGATTTCCCAATTTGACGTTCGAGACCACTGCATTCAATAAATGTTTATCATACTTACGTAATTATGTTTAATAGGTAGCTACCATTAATGGCAGACACAAGCGTGGATGTAGTAAGGTGTTTGAAACTTGACACATACGCAATATACGTATTGTAATTTTAGAATATTCGCTTAATCAGAATTCGTTACATTATTATTTTTTTTTATGGTATAGGAGGGCAAACGAGCAGGCGTGTCACCTGATGGTAAGCAACTAACGCCGCCCATGGACACCAGCAGCACATATAGTGTTACTGTTGCGTTGCCGACCTTTAAGGGAAGGGGATAGGAAAGGATGGGGAAGGGGGTGGGCCTCCGGGTACCTCTCTCACCGAACGAAACGTGGCATGGGCCACTTTACGTCGGTCTTCTGAGAGGTCGTGGTATTTCACCGGTCGAGCCGGCCCATTTATGCAGTAAACTGCTTGGCTCTACCACTGTTAAAATTCGAATGTTTGTTTATAATTTTACAAAAACAGTTCTCCCTAAATGCGTAAAATTGTTTAACTATGCATTTTATTAGTTTATACAAAATAACACCAGACACGATTGTTTATTTGAATGAAATGACCCGATCGTAGTTAAATGATCAAAACAAACAAAAACAACGTTTAACCGTGGTAGAGCCACGCAGTTCGCTGCCTTAATGGGACGGCTCGACCTGTGAAATACCACCACCTTGAAGAATATCGACACAAAGATGTATTGATCGATAAGAGGCATCCGGACAATGCAACTGTAGCATTATCGGTGTTGCGCGATGGGCGGCGGTAGTTGCTTGCCATCAAGTGGTCCGCTTGCTCGTTTGCCACAAAAATGCATTGTTATTCATTGTAAATGTTTTCTTTTTACGAGTACTCGTCTCGTATTGAAGAAAAATATACCTAGATCTTAGGTCCATGCTGGTTACTATTATGCTACTGATAAGGTACATCGACTCTCTATTACATAACTATTGGTATTTAATGTAAAACATCAAGGATTGGTATTGTAAGGTTTCCTGATAGTGAGCCTCCTACCTGCGTAGTACAACCCATATACCTAGCGTAAGGTTTCTTTCATTCCTACAGAAGGTAAACGATATAAGTGTCATTTTAACATAAGTTTATGATCTAAGACAATACGATCACAGGTTCAAACCGATTTCGCGCTGTTTTCGACCAAGTCTTGCTAATTTCCGTATGTATTTAACATCAACGTTTATTACAACATAATTTTAAAAACATATTAAGTACTTATTTTAGCTTTTTGCAGTTCATAAATTTTGTTTTCTTGTCCTCATCCCACTCCGAGTGGAGTCACACGTACATGTAGGTATCATTCAAATTGATGCATGTTATTAAAATATTTGAATCAGAAGGAAAGACAGAAAATTATCATATCAGCCCCTAATGTTTCTTAGCTGACTCCTACGGTACCCATGAAACAGACGGGGCTGCCTATTCTTAGTCGAGGTAACACAGTTATTGGTTTAATTATTAAAATACTTCCTCGCCGCACATAACTGATGATGTTTACCAGGATATTCTCGTATCTATTCCTTGTTGTAGTCTATAAGTCTATTAAAGCTCGCCTTGCCTCACCGTGCACCGTGCCCGGACAAGCCGCGCCGTTGTCTAAGTAGTGTAAAATTTTCTTCCATCACCAACTAACAGAATAAGTGATTTAGACCGAACATAATGCTAAGATGAAAACCTCGTTTGTAATTCTAAGTAAGAAGTTAAGTGTTAAGTGAAACATACCGACCACTTAACCCTTACTTATAATTATAAACGTGCTTTTTACATATATTTATCATATTCAAATTCTGACCATAACGCACACGAATCACAAAAAAAATACAGACAAAGTGTGTATCTATGGTCGTAATAATATGGTCAATCTAAGGCTGAATTGTACAAATAACTCACTGTTTAGAATTTCAACCTACACGGCTCAATGTTAAGTTCTAATTTAAACTGTATCTATACATGAAAGGTCGTCAAAGTCAATAATCAATTATTTCAGTGTTCTAAATATAGTTTAATACACACGCACACACTCTTGGAACGAGTAGTTACTTGTGTGAAATACCACAGATGCAACAATATTTGGTCTTCCAGTTCCAAATGTACAGCCTATAATCAAAACCTTAAAGTTTTGGTTGTTGACGAAGTCACTGCCTATGCGTTGATTTATTACCAGTAGCTACTAATGGTAATAAGTAATAATAGACAATATATATACTATACAGTCTCGTACGCTAATAATTCCCCGAGGTATGAGGCCTGGTGACCTTAGCACAGATTAAATAATAGTGACTTCGTAGTCACCCATAGAAATGTGACGATATTGCCGCAGAGGCATACAGTAAGTAAATGTTTAGAAATTAAGAGTATTAGTATAGTCTCTAATACTCTCTAATATACTCTCTAGTATCGTAATACTCTGTATGATAAACCAATATTTACATGATAATAGGAAAAACAGTGAAGGTCAACCGGCCTCGTGGATCCTAGAGTTATCACTATCCCTTCCGGAAGTGCACAATGTGCACATGTACACAGTATGCGAGTGAAAACTCTTGGTCGTGCAGACAGAGACCGTTAAACTAACGTCACTCGTGAAGAAAGTGGTGTATGGTATTTGCCGCCTGCCGGCACGACCGCGCAGCGCCTAGTGTTCGACAACAAGCCGCGCCGTCCACACGCGACATGGACGACTGCGCGTCCTCTCACTAACACATCACATACATTACTCAGAGAGTATCGCCATGTCCTTCCGAAGATTGCTGAGTGCGGTGCGGTCTGCGCGGGAAGCCATCACCCGCGGTGCTCCGAGTGCGGATGGATTACTCAAATCTTTACTGTCGTTAATAGTGATATTTTGCATTGCGGTGTCGTCTCCACCCTCAGCATCGGCTAAACCGTTCACGTTCAGCTTTCCTGCGGGTTGGTCCCTGGCGGGATTAGTGGGGACTGTGGAGGCTCGTACAGATCAGGCGGAGCGGAGGGAGCCTTCTGCTGGAGCGAAACCCTACACGGGGCGACGTATCGCTAATGATTCTCTACGCATGGTATACTACCACGACCTCACAGTGGCTGTTGTGGAGCTTGGCCCTAACAAACTGCTGCTAAATTGCGAACTCATCGAGACAAAGTGAGTTATCAATATTTACTATATACAATTCTATAGCATCCAAGGACTGCACAGGACTTTTCCTATTGCGAATATCTTGGATATAAATGATTTTGTTGGAGTACTTGCAGTGTATGAACAATTTACATAATGTTAAAGATCTCCGGTAGGCGGCACTGCATGTTTTTAGCGTGTGCTCTTCTCCCGAGAATCGTAATGAGATTGTATGCGGTCAGCATTATATTCTAGATCTCGGATAATAACGTTGTACTTTTCATTATGAGCTATGAGGTTTAATTGTTTATACCATTAAGACACAACCACAGAAAATAGTTCCGAATTTTAATTTCGATTTGATCACCTCAAAACTAAAGAAATTTTAACTGGCCTAATTTGTGTCCACTCGCTAGGGTCCTACTAAATGGCCGGGACTTGATATGGATGGTGGATGGAGAACACTATTTATCTAATACTTGCAGACAGTAGTTTGACTGTAATATTAGGGGTAGTCGGGATAACAGGCACCAACAATGCTAACCAGTTAACAGTGGTAGTCTTGCAGTTCGCTGGATGAATGGGCCGGCTCGACCGGTGAAATACCACGACCTCTCGGAATATCGACGTGAAGCGGCCCGGTCGCGTTTCGTTCGGTGAGAGAGGTATCCGGATCCCGATCCCTTTCTCCACCCACTCCTTTATACGGCAACGCACCACGGTGTTCATGAACGGTGAGAAGTTACTTACCACCAGGTGACCCAGTTGCTCGTTTGCCCTCATATCCCATAAAAAACCAGTTTCTGTCACATTCCAAAATTTAATCGCCGAATTAATTGTAATTAATGTAATTTTGGTTACTACTGGCCACACCTGCGGTGTACAGGACCGTGAGGTTACAATTGTTTTATTGAACAGTGTCGTGAACTAGAAGGAAGTGAGACATTGTATCAGACACATTAATCATCAGAGTCCATGACACTCACCACTGGAGACATATTTATAGTTCTGGACCCTGGAGAGGAGTCTTGATGGAAAGATGAGTAGAATTTTATCGCAGATTTATGTAAATTTCAACGTTATAATTTTTTGTAATATTTTTAAATATTATATAAACGTTTGGATTGTCAGAATGTGATACAACTGGTAGCGTTGTTTTTTTTTCGGTACATTTTTTGCTTGATATTACCTAATAACAAACCAATAATAATAATTTAATAGTCAGCACTTCATGCTTTCAATACACTAACCTGCTAGATCTTCATATATTTTTAATACATGAAAAATTTGGGACTAAAGCATTAATCCAGCGTGTCGAGTAATGACGGCTGATTTATAACCTTATGAATATTATGGGTGGGTTAATTATTATAACGACTTATGACTGCTGAATTTATCTCGCTCTTGATCTTAAATGCAGTATAGAGGAAGCCGGGAATAAGCCAAGTAGTCGTGATTGGCAATAGGTACAACCATTTCACGATTCCTCATTCATTTGAATCGACAAAATGACCTTAATGTTCTCAGTGTACCTACTGTAGGCGGATCTTACAGAATGTTTGCTGGTTCTTTTATTTGGCCTGTTGTCTATATTGTTCAGAGACTAATCTAGAGAAAATTTTCTTCTATTGTAAAAATATTAAGGATTATTTCTATTTTTGTTACTGTTATTTTTTAGGCAATATGAAATTGTGATGTGGCCGGGAGATCTTTAAATCATCGACGTAAAGTATAAAGTAATAAGTTAGTTCGTAAAACTAGATATATAGTTATAATAAATTAAGAAAGCATTCAAGATATTTTGTTTCTTTAAAACACTATTTAGAACGGTTGAAATGACGTGTAGTAAAACGTTACGAGCAATCTTCAAAAATCGACAGCCAATATGTTTGTTCCGTCATTTCAGTTTTGAGGGCATCTTAGCATATTTTTAATCAAAACCTGCTTTAGTTGTTTTGAATAATTAAGCCCTAAAATTTAGCTGAGCATGGAGCCGCTCAGCTAAATTTTAGGGCTTAATTATTCAAAACAGCTATTCTTAAGTTATTAAGCACCAGATATTCTTAAGTTTCAGTCCGTAATAAAACTTGTCGATAATGTTTTTATCGTTGCGTTGCCATTAATTGCACGATTATATTACATGTAAATGTACTTGTAATTAATGAATGGTAATTATTTCTTGTGCAATAAATTCTATCATTGAATTAAATTGAATTATTGTTATGAAATATATGAATAATCTCGCCTTACGACATGATCAAATTGTATGCGCTGTGTGTTGAGGACACTTTCACTGATCTTCAGTCGGCGCTCGGTCTGTGCTAGAGCCAATCGGCCCTGACAGCTGACTGTCTCACTCTAAAGACCTACTTACATAATTTACGTAAGACATCACACTAGATTTCCCCCTGATTGATTTGTTGACAGGTATGGTTACTGCTCATCTGTCTTCCACCAGTTCTACCAGTGGTAGAGCCACGCAGTTCGCTCGACTGGTGAAATACTACGAATACTCAGAAAATCGATGTCAAATGGCTCATGCCACGTTTCGTTCGGTGAAAGAGGAAACCGGACGCCCATCTCCCTTCCTACTCCCTGCCCATCGTTCTCCCTACCCTACTACTGTGACTCTCATCCACATCTCTTATAAAAAAATCTACGGACCCTAACTAAATTTTGATATGTCATTTTTCGATCAAACGTACCTATTACATATTCTTATACACATATTAGCTATATCAAATTAAAAGTATAAATTTTAACCATTTGATAACAGAAAGTGTATCGTGGCCTTTCGCCACTCCTACATCCATACCAGTGCTGCAGTGTTACGCATTTCATCCTTTGAATAAACTCAGGTCTCTCGTCGTCGTCACATAAAATGCAATAATAAAATCAGAATTGTTTTCTGTACAAGGGTGAAAGTTAAAATGTTTACGTAAAATTACGTAACATTTAAAAAAAATATATAATTTGGTTATATGGCCTAGTTGCAACCCGAAACGGAAACAGGATGATCATGAGTTTGCAAGATATTAGCTATGGAAGTATCACTAACAATTAGGTACGGTCAATACACATGTTGATGTTAGGTAATAGTGAATAGCAGATGGATATAAACGTAGACATAAACGTGGAGGACCTTGTGTCCAATGCTCTTATCATTCAAGCATCAGTTACTGTTGGCGATGCGATCCTCGAAGTTACCTGCCAACCACTATGTTTACCTAGGACAAACAGTCCAACTAGGTCGAACAAACTTCGAGGAAGAGGAACCATTGAACGCCTCAACTGCCTACGTCCAATAGTGGACGTCGAAGGGCTAATGATGATGATAAACGTATAGAATAATTCCCATTTAATAAAGTGCCATTACAGTTTTAAAGCAATACTTAAAAAATATACTTAGCTTTTCGATGTTCAATCATTATGAAAACACAGGTTACCTAAACTTCGACATTTGTAACTTCAAGGATATACCACCATGTCATTAAAATGCAATATCTAGCTATTTACTAATCGTTTTGTTGCCCATAATGTGTCGAAAAAGTCATTATATTTGATGATGAATAAAAAAATGATGTGTGAACTGGACAGGTGTCAATAACTTCATTAATTCTCCAATAGACTAGTAACGGAAGAAAAAGTTCGTTTGTTTACAAAACTGACAATATGTCATACTGTATATCTATATATATTTATAATTTGTTGTTATCTTTTAGCGTTCAAAATTAAATGTCTATTACATAATTCACTACTGTATGTGTAATTACAGAAGCGCAGACAGAGCATTCTCAAAAAGTTACTGTTTACAAACATCACGTAACTTGTATTAAAACACAAATAACTGCATTAATAACTTTCTCCATTTCTGAGTTCTGAGTTCGGTAATGGACTAACTACTTATACGAAAATATCTGATATACCTACTAGAAGCCTTCAAAATTTATAATTATCTACAATTTGCTACTAGCCCATCTCTAGGCTCCCAACTTATTAATAGAAGACTATTTAATTGATGACTGACAAGTCTTGAGATGAACCTCGGCCTTGAGATGAACTTGGCCTCGGTACAGCAAGGGGCAGTGTGGGACTCCCAAAGCAGTACACTGCAATCCGATCCTAGGGCTACCCACTAAAACCTCGCGGCGGCCTTCCTCCAGCGTTAGGGTGGTCCAGGACAGTGCTTCAGCCCTCTGGACCACTCTGGCGTCGCCCCCTTCTGTTACGAGGGCGGCTCATCCTCGGGGAGCTTCGGCATGGGGCGGGGCGGCTCCAACCGCGCACTGTATAGAGGCGGCCGCATCGGGGGATCATCCTTCCAGGACCGCGACTTTTGCTTTGTATATCTGCTATATAGTCAATCTTGCATCATCCATTCTTTCTACATGTCCGAACAATCGGAACATTGCTTACTTTTACACCGACATTCTCTTTCAATCCAACTTCCTTCCTTAAAACCTTGTATTCGACGCGGTCAGCGAGAGTTAATCTGCAGATTTTAGACGGCTAGCTTGATTGAAACTACATATGTAGGCATAGCCTTCGTAATAGTAAATGATCGTTCCAACTGCCAAGATGATGGAATTTAATGATGTAATTCAATAATGAAACAAATTGGTAAGTGTCGCCATTACGGATGCTTAGTCTAAATATATAATATGTCACAGAACAACATAACAATACTGTTTACATATATATAGTAGTTCATATATAATATTGTAGTAATTTTCTTTTTTCACGTTTATCTGTTGTAATGTTATCGCGTACCTTCGAGACCATAGAAAGTCACATGTGTATGTGTAAATATGGCGTCACATAGTGAAGAAAATGTTAGGTCTGTTGCCTCTACATCGGGCACAACCTATACATACATATATTCATCCTTCAAAACTTTTATATTTTGAAACGTAAATAATTTGGATTAATATAGTCAACAGAATCTTATGCTTTCAGACGCTTCATACGTACAAGCACGTAGGTATTTAGGTATTAGTAATACTTTCATTATCTAGTTTCATCACAAATTCACGTAATTTTAAAGCCTGGCATCCCATGCCACTGTTTATTACTGATTGGCTCCTAAGATAAAAAATCTGTCGGCTATAGAAAATTTTAGCGATTAATCGATGTAGAGCAATTTGTAAAACAAAAGATTTTACGAGAACTAATGCAGTTTGCCGTATATATTACGGTATTTAAAAGGGGCATTAACTACAAAGCTTTATAAAGAGACGGTTCAAAAGACGAGTAGAAATGTAAAAAATTAATACTACGTATAGCGAATTTTCGAAATGAGTTTACTACACCCAACAATTATAATGAACCACAATAATAGGTATTACATATTATAATAACTATAACTCTATATATCAAAAATCCCACAGTGCCTGAAGTCTAAGGTCTATGACCAATGTGTGTTACCAGTGATGACATACGGAGCTGAGACGTGGTCTCTGAATGTTGGCCTCATGACGAAGCTCAAGGTGGCTCAGCGTGCTATGGAACGGGCTATGCTTGGAATCTCTCTGCGCGACAAAATCCGCAATACGGAGATACGCAAGAGATCTGGCGTGACCGACATAGCCCGGAAAGTTAGCACGTTGAAGTGGAGATGGGCTGGCCACATCGCTCGACGAACCGATTACCGCTGGGGTAGAAAGGTGCTCGAGTGGCGACCACGTACCGGTCAACGCGGAGTAGGCCGTCGTGGCCGTCGTAGGGTCGTGAAATCCGCGGGAGGCCGATGGATGCAGGTTGCACAGGACCGGCAGTTGTGGCGCTCTATGGGGCAGGCCTACGTCCAGCAGTGGACCTCGAAGGGCTGATGGTGATGATGAACTCTATATACTACTAATAATATTACTATAGATATCTCATTTTACCACGCTTCCTAAGAAAGTAAGGAATTTCAGACGGAAATCGTTGCGCACATGCAAAGTGTTGAAGTGGTATGATCAGTGCGTGGTGTTGTCCACGCTTAGCATACGAATGCTAAAGTAAAAGTTGGGCAAACAGACGGTATTTAGTAATAGGCCTTAATTCATTGTTACAATATAAGAAAGCCTCTCTCTTTACCAATGCTGCGTGAAGTCAGTAGACGATAGTAGAGACTTGTACACACATGACACAAGTCCTGATGATCGACGCCCACCCGAATAATCATTACATAGTATAAAACAAAGTCACTTGACGCTATCTGTCCCCTTGTATGCATAAATCTTTAAAACTGTGGTAGAGTTTCAACAGTGGTAGGGCCAAGCAGTTCGCTGCATGAATGGGCGGGCTCGACCGGTGAAATACCACGACCTCTCAGAAGACCGACGTAAAGTGGCTCATGCCGCGTTTCGTATGGTGAGAGAGGTACCCGGAGGCCCACCCCCCTTCCCCATCCTTTCCTATCCCCTATCCCTTAAAGGTCGGCAACGCAACAGTAACACTATATGTATTGCTGCTGTCCATGGGCGGCGTTGGTTGCTTACCATCAGGTAACACGCCTGCTCGTTTGCCCTCCTATCCCATAAAAAAAAACTACGCAACGGATTTTGATGCGGTTTTTTTTTAATTGTTAGAGGGTGTCAAGAGGGTGGTTTTGATCTTTAATTCATATACGATGTTGTAAAGAAAATAAAATAATTTTCGAGATTTAGCACTTTAATTGCAAACGCTGGCTGAACCCTAAGTGATAGATCAAAACAATGTTCTACATTATTAAACACCATCAGAAGGTCTACAAAAAGGTCTGCAAGGACATATGTCTATCACATAGGGATAACCCACAATGACCCTTATTATTTTTTTTACTTTTTATGATAATTAATGACTCATTTATGAAGTGATTTTAAACATTACAGCATTAATTTTCATCCAATTAAGTGCCTTAAATAAATTTTGCATGAAATGTAGATGATCCTGGCCCTTTACAGCATGCAATTTAAGCGAATATTTTCGTAGATATTGCAGTATTAACATAGCGGGACAGCAGTTATTACTTTTGATGCGAAACAAAGTTCGCCGGGTCATCTAGTAATATTATGACATAACTTATCGCTATCGAATCGTTACGTTCTAAACGAAATAGGTGGCGGAACCTATTAGTATACACCGGGCACAAAGCGGTAAGTCACCGATATTTATCACACATAACTTCCAAAAAGAATTCAGAGAAATCATTGGTGTGGGGCCGGACGCAAGTTTCCGAGACCATATCTATGTCCAACTATTGTATTCACGTTACTATTAGTACCTAGTAGGATAAGTGCTTTTTCACATTTTAAAATTTAGTAATAATTTAATTTATTTTCATTCGAAATCACTTTGTCTAGTACATCTGTATTGATTTTTAGGATAATAAATTGTTTTGTAAGTATGTATAAAACTGTTTTAACATCTGATGCTTACTTTTTGTATTATTAAAATCGGACATTAAATTCGATATATTATATATTCAATATATATATATATATATTACGATATCAGAAATGAACTATGGACATAAAAGTTTTATTCTGAATATTTGACTGACTGATCAACTCATAGCTTAAACTGCGACTGTTGACACCCGTAATTTGGAAGGTGTGTAATTTGATACGCTAACTTATGGAAGCGAGAGCTGGGTATGGCAGAGTGTGCATGAAAGTAGAATAAACGCGGTAGAAATGAGGGCACTACGCAAAATCTGCGGAGTGACTCTCGCTGAGCGCGTAGAAAACAAGGTTGTAAGGAAGGAAGTTGGTTTGAAAGAGAGTGTCGGTGTAAAAGTAAGAAAGGGCATGCTCCGATGGTTCGGACATGTAGAAAGAATGGTTGATGCAAGACTGACTAAGCAGATATATAATGCAAAAGCGGATGGATGTAGGAGTCGAGGACGGCCAAGACACACATTCCATGACCAAATAGAACGTGTTCTGGAGGAAGGTGATGTTAAGAGCCTCAAAAACCGACGCGCGTGCATGAAAAGAGTTATGAAAGTCAACGAAGCGAGTGAGGCGTGTAAGAATCGTGCCTTATGGCGCTCTGTTCTCTCTGCCTACCCCGCAAGGGATTTGGCGTGAAGTTATGTATGTATGTGTAATTTGATAATGTAAAAATTCAACAACAAAGGATTTTCCAAAATTTTACCTCAAAGAAAGTAAAAATGGGGATAAAGCTGATATGACAAAAAGTGACTAGCCTCGTCGTCTTCAATTTCTTTAAGCTTTGTGTATTGTTTGGTATTAAGGTTTTTTGTAGATCATCACGCTGCTAATAATATGAGTAAAACCATTGTACATCCTTTTGTCGTTGTCAAGATTTATAATCGGTGAGAAATTCGCGGGATCTGCTATACTGTACCTTTTTTATGGGATAGAAGGGTAAACGAGCAGGCGTGTCACCTGATGTTAAGTGATCAGCTCCGCCCATGGACACCTGCAACACATTTAGTGTTACAGTTGCGTTGCCGACCTTTAAGGGAGTGGAATAGGAAGGGATGGGGAAGGCGGTGGGCCTCCGGTTACCTCTCTCACCGAACGAAACGCGGCATGAGCCACTTTACGTCGATCTTCCGAGAGGTCGTGGTGTTTCACCGGTCGAGCCAGTCCATTCATGCAGCGAACTGCTTGGCTCTACCACTGTCCTACTGTCCACTGTCCACTACCTACTATAAAAGCTTTTTGAGTTAAGAGTTAATTTTCCTATAATGTACAGTTAATTGTGGATTCATAGATAGAGTTACACCGATAATATTTCTCGTTTTCCGATGTGTTTACGAACTGCGGGTGTACGTGAGTAGTTCGACCACATTGTGAGTATTTGTGAGGTGTCGGATGTCGAGTGGCCACATCACAATAGCACAATGGAGGACCTGATTCTGACTGTTGCCACTCGCCATTCGCCTTGCAA